>OX388316.1:871843-2273039 GCA_947579605.1 Athripsodes cinereus | reverse complement strand
TGTAATTTAAAATAGAATATCTTACATAACATTTTTCTCGAGTGAAAAAATAATCAACATCGCAATGTTTTAATTTTTACGTATATTTTTTTGTTCAAAAATTATAATAAACACAATTTCACAAAAAAATTGCTTTCATTTAAAATAAAAAGAAGGTTAGCGGAAAGATTCAAATCACGAGTTTTTTTTCCACAATTTTTTGGTAAATATCTATCAGACAATTTTATCAAAATAGTTTTTCTTTCAGTTATTAAAGGAAGAGTCCCGCTAGCAAAAAAAAAAAAAAAGCTCCTCATTCACGACACAAGCTTTTAGCTTATTGTGAAAGATGAATAAAATCGTATTACAAAAACCCAAATACATTCTCTAACTACTACTCTAAGATCATGAAAATTCCACAAGTGCGGTATCCAACTGACTTTTTTCGTATAATAAACGCGCTGATTGTTTTCTTCGTGTCAATAAAACATTTAGGATGAATGGTACGCCTCATCGCTGAATTCTTGATTGTATTTCCTTATATTACATAATTGCGGTTTAACAAACACCTGGCTTTTATAGGACAATGGAAAATTGCAAAAAAAAGTGGGTAACCTATTTTTTCTGAAACTCTTGCGAGATTTCACTCTTTCTTCATCATTATCTTCTTCTTCTTTTCGCGTCGGTCAGCAACGACAAATAATAAAAATCGAAATCCACATCTACACTCCCATTCCCTCCCAGAAAGCAACGACCTCTCTTGCAGCTCCCCCAAGGTGAGTTCGTCCCACGAATTCCTCCCAGTGACACTGTCTGGGAGCCATTGGGCATGTCAGGAGGTGTCCAGTGTCTTGCTCCTCTCCACAGTCACACGCCGTGCTCCCAGCCAAGCCCCTGGAGGTTCTTTCTAGTGCGTCCCACTCCTGTTTTGATTCTGTTGAGGGTTTTCCACATTGGCCATGGTAGGTCATGGCCCGGAGGCAGGGCTTCCACTGGGCTGTTAAATATTGTCCCTTATATGTTCTCCTCTGTGTCTCTCCATAGGCGCACTCTCGCAATCTCTGGTGTGTCAGTCAAAGGTGTGGTCGCGTAAAGAAAGCTACTCCTGGATTTGAGACGACTCGGTGGGGGAAGGTGCCCATCATTATCACTAACTCTTTTGATATAAGTGTTACATTCATTGCTATTAAACCAATCAACACTATCTTTCATTATAAATATGGTCAATTAAGGATGAAGATATTGTTCATTATTCCATAATTGTTTACCATTTAGTATTATATCATCAAATGAATAGAACGCCTCTGTACACTATACATACAGTGTTCTACTTATGAAAACACGATACCCTGTACTACTTCTATGAATTCTTTAAGTAAACCCATTTACTCAAAAGGTCGATAGGTTAATTATTTTGCCACACTTTCTATTTTTAAAATAAACATTCTTTTACTTGAACATGATTGATAAGTTTATTATTTTGATGAGGTAGGGGTGTTTATTAACAATTTTAGACATTCATAATATTATAGTTACTAATTACGGCAAAATAGAGGGACGCCGAGTGGCTGGCAGAAGGCAGACATCGTGGCTGTGCAATACACGAGATTGGATTGGAATGAGAGGTGTGGGATGTTGTTTTAGACAGCGTAGGATCAAGAAGTCTATGCCAGAGTGATCGCCAACGTGGGGACACCTGACAGGGCACTTACAGAATAAGATTAGATTAAACTATATAATTTTTATTTTTATATTATAAAACTCACTTATTCTTCGATTTTTCAATAAATTAATATCATAGCCCTCAACGCTCCTCTCGGGAGCACAGGGCAGAAACCAGC
The DNA here is from genome assembly GCA_947579605.1 of Athripsodes cinereus. NCBI lineage: Eukaryota > Metazoa > Arthropoda > Insecta > Trichoptera > Leptoceridae > Athripsodes > Athripsodes cinereus. The sequence continues at coordinate 2,271,219 of OX388316.1, read as the reverse complement.
CTCCTCGATTCAGAGCGTCTCTGTGCCAATTGCGTCGCCTCTTTCCACGACATTCCTTGCGCTCTGATATCGTTGTCATAGGAACGGTGTATTGTGAAAGAGGGACGCCCGGGCCGGCGGAACCCCTGCGGACGGAAGAACAGTGCTCTTTTTGGCCAACTATCATTGGGCATTCTCAAAACATGTCCCAGCCAGGACCATCGTCTCTCCTGTATTACGGAGATTACAAGTCTCTGCTGGGTGCGCCGGCGCACAGCATCATTTGTAACATGTTCATACCATCTGACATCCAAAATCCTTCTAAGACACTTGTTTTCAAAGCTCATTATCTTCCGCTCTTGAGCTTTGGTTAAGTGCCAAGACTCGCAGCCATATAGAAGGATTGGGATGATGCACGCATTGAACAAGCGACATTTTGTTACACAAATTAATATAATCAATATTAATTAAAAATAAATTGAAATAACAATCATAAAACGATCTTAATCTTATCTTTATCTTAAACTCTTTAAAAAATTAGCTATAATCTAAAATACATTCATACCAAATCCGCGTTAACTGAGGATAGTCGTTTTCAACATTTACCCAAGTTTTATGTTTTTTTTTTTTTTTTTGAGTTGTATTAATTATGTGACAAAACTCTAAGAATGTATTCACATTTTTCAGACAAAAATTGGTGTAGGTACACATAAATATTGTTGTGATAATTATCAATTTTTAAGAAGATTTAGTTTCGTCAAAAAAAAAGTTTTTTTTAATCTGACAGATTCCGATCATATAAAATATTTTAAATAATATGGTGAATATTTATTTTTAATTTTCAATAAACCTATTATTGTGTAGACACATAATTGAACAAATTATAAGTGAATAAGGTTTCGATTTAACCAAGTACAACTTTATTCTTAAACAAATCCCGGACTAAGTATACATATTCGTGAGAATGTTTATTTAATATATTTACCCAAAAGGTCGTTGCTTTAATTACTTTGTCACACTTTCTATTTTTAACTTAAACTGTTTTACAATAGCGAATGCGCAAAAGCTACAAAATCTACAGGTATAACAATAATAATAACTATTACCTCTATGGAAGTTATTTTAATGGTCAATTTACTAAGCATTGTAACGTATTTTTAAATACGGTAATTCTCAGTGGTAGTAGTTCGGTACGGTATAGTTATAAAATGAACGGAAAAAGCTCTGCCTAGTTTCGAAGTATTAAACTTTATCGTTTAGTTAACGGTTATATTGCGGACTATTATTTAAAAAAAAAAGAACGAAATATTTTTTACAACAATGTTTTCCATTAGTTTTGTTACGAGGTTATTTAGTTTTTGAATTGATATGCTTTTTGTATACAAATAGCTTTGTTCAAATCTATTTAAACCATACAAATTCCATCTTCAACTCAAGTTGATTTTTTTTTTTAAAAAGATATATCTGGGTTTTGTTATAAACCCAAATACAACCTTATACACCTTTCACAGTAAGCTAAAAGCTTGTGTCGTGAAAGGGGAATTTGCCGGCACCTGGGATCGAACCCCGGACCCCTATTACCGGACCGGAATTAATTTGTGCATTTTTAAATTTTAATACAAATAATATATAATCTATTCTTTTCTTCTCAAAACCATCCACTTGTTTGCGAATGATTTAGTACTAATATACAAACTCGTACATATCATCATAACATTTTGTACAAGTAAGTGGGATGGCCATCAAATCAACTGCACGTAACAAACATTCAAGTTGTCCTTCCCGTGCCAAGAAAAGTAAAGACACCCAAGATGGATGATATACCTCGCCGTAGAACCGAAAATGTTAAATATCATGAACGGATTTTTTTATGAATACTAGATTTTTACATGACACTCGAAAACTAATCTTAAAGAATGGAAGAGCTTTTTTTTACCGGGGACTCAATGGTATAGATATTTATGTCCTTTGTAAATAAATACGTAAATATTAGAGAGTCCTTCCTAACTATTTATTTCACCATTTGCTTCTCGGTTTCTGTCTCTTTTATCTGATTTATTGTCTCAAGTTTCACTACTTATTTAAACTTATACCGTCGCGACGCAACGACCGACTTACAGAATAAAATATAAAACATTATAAAATACACAAATGTTTTGTTGAAATGAGAATTTATTTTATGTAATAGGTAGAGATGAAGACTTGAATAATTCTTAAACGATACTTACAATTTACTTGCACTTTTCCGTAAATTTTCGAGTGTCCTGTTAAAGGAGAGTTTTCATAAAACATATCGAGTAAGATATTTAAATATTTTCAATGCAGCAATGAAGTTTGTCATCCATTTTGAATAAATTGATTTTATTCAGCACAGAGTGGACATCTTACACATTCACAAGGTACATTACTTGAAAGACATGGCGCGATGGTAAAGTTATAAATTAATATTTCTAAATTATTATTTTCAATCAAAGAATTTTTTTATCTATAATTCAAGTGGAAAAGAAGCATATTATGAAATTAATTTTTGAATTTTTTTTAACCTAATCATTTGTTAGGTTTCTCATATTGCTGACAGTTAAATAAAATTTACAAAATTAATGAATCAGTATTATTTCAAAAAAAAACCTGTAGGTAATTAAAAATATATAGCTTTTTGTGATTGTGATTAGAGATTAACTACACCATACACTTTACCATTAGGTACACCATCTCACAAATAAGATAACAAGTAGATCAACCGTATTTAAAATACTGTATAGATGTTCTTTCTGTGCCAACTAAAAGTAAGATAAAAGACATTCAGAATGGGTGACATACCTCACCGATGAAATAAATATCTTGTAAATTTTTTGTTGTTATTAATCAATAATATTATTTCAAAAATTACTTCATCTTCTTCTTTAATGATTTATGTTGTATAAAATATTATAGAGTTGAAGAAAATCAGAAGAAATCATTTCAAGAAAGACGATGAGTTGCGAAATAGTTTCAAAGTTAGTGATTAGCTTGTTATCCTCTCTCCCGCATTTCTCGGAAGAACCCAAGTACCTACCAAACTTGTTACACTAATAATTTATAGAAATAAAACGGATATAGTACTTTATAATTCGGATAATAAATAACAATTATTCGGCTTGATACTAAAACGGATAGTCTGATATTCGGTCACTATCGATACGAGTTAAGTTTGAAGTATAATGTTGAGTGTGCCATGAGACAAAGTGTTATGTAATAATGAATGACTCCAATAATGAATTTTCATTATGTTTCTATATATAACAACATAACATATTCTTCTATCTCTATGGAGAGTGTTGAGGTGTTCAAGGCGAGGTTAAAAACCCTATTGTTCAGGAAGTGTGATGATTCTTGAATGGGCCCTTGTGGTGGTTTTTCCACAAAACGGCGCACTTAAAAAAGTTGTCTAGTTATCATTATTATTATGTGGACAAATATCGTGACTCAACACAAAGGCATTACCTTGACATCACGTCAGTCGTCTGTGTATAAATTTATTATTCCACTATTTTTTGTAAGTGAACGATTATTCGGTTAAAGAAAAGTATTCATTAAACATCACAAATGAGACATATTCAGTTCATGAATTTTTTGACACAAATGGATGTCGGGAACTGGATTTTTTACTTACTAGAAGAGTAGATGTCAAACATATTTTAAACTACTCCAGATTAATCATTCCAATTGATCACGCTTATCCATAGTCAACCTATTTGAATAGGTATTAACTAGGTAGGTATGTTGTATATGATACACATACATATGTGAACTTCCTTATGTTGTTCCTTTCCGATGTTGTTTCCATTAAACTGCAACAGATGTCTTTCCAGTTTGAAAGCACAGAAATTATATGAAATCGTATAAAACTTGATTTTAAGATTGGAAAAATATTGAGTTGTTACATATATGTATATACAACTTTCAAAAATTTCAAGTCGTGTGATAAGCATGACACAGAGGAATTGGGAATGTTACCTAGGTTTAAAGAGTACTCTTAACCAAGCCTAAGTCGATTCATAAGCGTCGAAACTCTGTGTTGTGCATTCCTTAAGGAAGTTCACATATGTATGTGTATCATATACAACATACCTACCTAGTTAATACCTATTCAAATAGGTTGACTATCGATAAATGTGATCAATTGGAATGATTAATCTGGAGTTGTTTTAAATATGTTTGATATTCAGTTCAGCTCTGAGGTACATCAGCTGTCCTGGATGTCTTATTTTTTATTAGCACTTGCTTGTTTGTCACATACAGTAATTTTTTTGGAAATCCTTCTTGTAGGAGATGGCGTGATGGTTAAGAAAAATAGAAAGACTGCGTTTCTAACAATAAATCGAATAAATAACGATTGTTTTTTTTTTTCAGAATATAATGACAATGTGTTATAACATTAAAACAAATCATATTGAAACGAATACCAGACAGTAATTATTACCAGTTGTTTGTCTAATCTTTAATAATTTACAATGACTTGAACTGTAATTACGGGAATATTTCTCAGAAGAACATTTGAGATAAGAAAGTTTAATGTAAAAGTATGTACTCTGAGTTTGTAAATTTCATTATCTGAATTTAAGTACCTACTTAAACGTGATATATGAAATTAATGTTTTCAACAATTTAGTAAATCGATCTAGATTTGTTTACTTTCGTCGATCGCCTTTAATCTTTTAAAAATCTTCTTTAAAAATATAATATAAATTAACATTAATTTGTTAATTTACGGTTTTATGATCGATCATAATTAATCGTCAGATCATGTAGTTGTAATATCATATCGCTTGAACTCAAACAAGAGCTGTGAAACCCTTCGTCAAAATTATAGAAGAAACACACTTTTCAGTGTTATTATTTGTTGAAAACTACCACAATCTCTACAAGAATATATTATGTTGTACTTCATATTCCACTCAAAATCTTTTCACTACAATATGTGTGACAAAAATCGCCTTGCCGTTTCTTAAAATAAGGTATTGAACATAGAAAATTATACATATACATTCTTCACCGTTGATAATTTTACCATATTTAAATTATTTATTAATTTAACAATAAACAGCTGTTGCCTATTAAAAAAGAATAATGGAATGAATAATTTGGCAAACTTTTGATTCACTGTATATGTACAGGTGCTTTCGGGCAAGTATTATAACAAAATGCATATTTGATCTGCGAATGATTTCTACTTCACTGATGTATTTTCGAAGGATTAACAGTTGTGAGTAATTTTTATAGATTAAAGTTTTAATACTTTGTATATATATATATATATATATAATTCAAATAAGATTATTACCTTTATAATGTGTTTTATGATGAGTGAAATACAATACACGGTAAAAATATATAAATTCTAATGCAAAGTTTTATTACCGTTGCGCTTTTGGTAGATTGTAAAGTACAAAACACAATGAATGAGCATATTTTGCATTCCATTTGATAATGCACAAAGCTTTTATAAAAGAGCTTATGGTTTTGTCTGACAGCTAGACTCGAGTGTTTTTGTTTTCTTTAAGCTATAATTATAAAGTTTTTCATCAAAACTTTAAATTGTAAACCATAAAGTTTTTAGATATGTCAAAGGATGGAATTTCATTTAATCAAAATTCCTAAAGGCCAGTACTTACTCCTTCAGGACTTTTCAAAATTAATATTTTTTAATTGTTTGAATTGTTACAATTTAAATAATTAATTTTTGAAGGCCAACAAAAAAATATTTTGAAAAACAAGCCTGCTTTTTTAATTTTTGAAGCTATTAATAATATTTCGACCGTAAAGTTTCACAAATTTATTCAATAAAATTAACCACACAGGGAACAAACCATATTTTAACAATGCTAATGATATTGTAAACGTTATTTAATTTTAACCTTTTTTCTTAAAATGCAAAAAAAATATAAATAGACATGTCGATTCCGAAGAAATATTTTCTTTTGAGAAAATTCAAACTTTCGACAAATCATTGATAAGCTTTGCGGCACATTACTTTTTCCTTCAAATGAAATTCATACGGTTTTTTTCCTTTGTGATCCATTATTAAAGTTTGACTGAATGATATAATTATTTTCAAAGTATATTTAAATACAGTGAAACTAGATATTAATAAAAATTCTATAGAAAATAATGTGTTTGAAGTATCCATTTTAAACGTTGAAAAGGCAGGGAAGTGAAAATATTTGCATTCAAATGAAACGTGGAAATTAAAATACCATACATTGGGTTAATTATTAAAGATTCTAATGTACAACCTCCGTATTTTTCACACATGAATATTTTAGTGTACAGAAGTAGGCTTTTACGGTGTCCATCTGTGTCATGATAAAGTTATAAGAGGGTTGTGCTAAAACGTATCATCAAAGGGAACATTTTATGAATGAGCGTGTGTATTTAATAGTATTCAGTAATAAGGGAGATGAAAATATGAATGGGAAAAATATAAAACAAATTTGATTAAAATACAAGAATTACAGAATGTTATTTTTTTTTTAATTAGTTTTTCCCTTTTACTTTGCAAATGTAATTATATTTGTAATTTTATCTGCATATTTTTTCGGCAATATTTTTACAATCAACTCTCGATTGAACTTACCTATGTATGTACTTCTATTTTTAATCTTAATTTATTTACTTATTCTTCTTGTAGAGGATATAAAAGATGTTAGGACGGTTTTTTACAATTAAAGTAAGATTATATATTTAAAAAAAATATAAAATTAAGCGTAGTTAAAAGTTCGATTACTTTAAATTGCAGTCGATCACCATGTGTAATTTCGACAAACATTCGACAAGATGTCCAAAGAATCAAATGAACGAGGTTTACATAGGTAATACGCGGTAGTACACAGTAGTGTGGAAATATGATCAAGCCTGGGCTTGTATCGACGATCATAATTTGTTAAATACACTGGCTCTCTTTTGATCACTAAAGTTAAGGTAGTGCTGAGCAATGTCAGTTCTTGGATAGGTAGGTAATTTAAGTTTTTGTGTTTTATTTTTATACCATATCTACCTTAAAGGTGGAGTGAAACAACTGTTTTTATATTATATCTTTACCTTATATTAATTTAATAACTAATTTATACTACTGAAAGTGGACCTAACCAGTATGAAAACCTTAGACACAGCATTGCTATATGTGTGAGTGTGTTAAAGAGATAGACATTGAAAATATTGTAAATCACTTCATACAACGTTTGAACTTTTCACTTATCACAATGAAGATTTTGGTTACGTATGAGTGAGAATTGATATTACGGAGTCTGGATAGTTTTCAATACAGGAAATCTACAGTTCATATCATATCGTGTACGTGAAACTAGCATTTAGACCATATTTTGCTGAGAAATTTGTCCAAATATATAATTTTTTTAAAATCATATTATTTTCTCGAATAAACAAGATCGATCAAAATATTTATTTATAAGCAATCATGTGTTACTAGAGTCAATCTCCTTTCAATAGTTATTATTATGATTTGTTCACAGAAACAATGAATGAGAAACACTTAAATCGATGAAAGCCTTGCGAACAAACTAAAACTCGAACGATATCATTACCGCATCTACAAAAAGTGCAGTGTCATTAGACTACATACCACTTTTCACGAAAAGCCGCTTTTTGTTTTCCCATAAAAATAAAATATTCAAGATAAGTTGACATCGTTAAACGGAATATTTTTTATATTTGGTGGTGTTTAACAAAATTTTAACATGACTCGAAAATTTACAGAAAAAGTGCGATTATTATTCGATCATAGCCGCAACGAATAGTTAGCAAATTTTTAATATCATTCTCATCACCATCACACCACTTTCCTTGTGTGGTAGATAGAAATCATCGAACACCACTTGCTCTTATCTTTGCTTACACTTTTCGCATCTGTCACTGACATTTTCTTGTGCATGCTCTCCTATTCAACATTTTCAGAGCATGTTCATCAACGACATAAGAGCGCTAGGAATGTCATGGAAAGTGGTCAATCAATGGGCATAGAGACGCTCTGAATGCAGCGTCATGAATGCAAATGCTCGAGAGAAACATTTAAAGGGCGAAGGGAGAAAAACAGATATAGTTGTTTCACGCATACATGTTTTTCAATAATGACATTGAGTTCTTTAAATGTAGGTATGTATATCTACCATTATATAAAATAAACTATATTAATATTTTTATTTTATTCATCCAAAGGCCCTTATTATGCGGGGGTTTGAACTCTTCATACATAATATAATGCGCATTACAGTGAACAATGATCAAATATCATCGTTAAATAAAAAGTTAAATCATAATATTTGTGCAGTCACGAATGTAAAGAGTTCGGATCTACAACCTCAAACATTCTAGAATTATTTTAGTACTAGATACATGCTTGTATCTTCCTTTCGTATTAAGTCAATGATACAAGTTTTGATTTATACGTCTCCTTAATGCCAAAAGGCGGATATTTTTAGACTATATACAACCATCCCCTTAGTTTTATTCGGAAACTTGTTTCTAGAACATGAAATACCTTCAAAAATATTTTTGTCCGTTTATATATTGTATGAAACCACATTTATGAAAAAAAATGTGACAGAGATATTAATAACTTCTACAAAAACCTGCATGCATTGATTTTTTTCCCTAAAGCTTATTGAAGGAGATCCACCGTCCACCTGGATACAGCGGAAATCTGGGAACTGGGGTCAAAATTCTACACTGGGTGAATCTCGTCCACACCGAAAGTGCCAAAGTGGGCAGCCAGAAGGGTTGGCTGGCAATAACACTCCCGTGTGTTGAACCTTATTTATCTAAGGCTTAGTAGGAATTATACAACACCATAAATAAGTGAAAGTGACGTCATAATAATTCCGTCAACGGTTCTTCTTTACAGTGGTTATTGCCAGCGGTGTAATTTCGTTATCAAATATTCTAAATTGATATAACAATAATAAGTTCGTCAGATAGAGTTAAATATTATAATGAGTTCGTCGGTAGCCTGGAGGAGTCTCGGCCTCCAGAACAAGGGGTCCGTGGTTCGATCCTAGGTGCCGGCAAACTCCCCTTTCACGGCACAAGCTTTTAGATTGGTGTGAAAGGTGTATAAGGTTGTATTTGGGTTTATAACAAAACCCAGATATATCTTTTTAAAAAATAAAAAAATCTGCATTCCTTTTTTGATGCGTAAAAACTCGTAATTGGCATACTGAATAATAAAAATACAAAATATGTACTATTTAAATAGAATTAAATATATAGGTACATAACTGTGCGACTTTTTACTAAAAGTATTTAAAATCTTTAATAACAACGTTTTCCTAACCATGAATAATTAGCCTAGTTTCATTAATGGCCGGTTTCAATAATCTATCTATCCGCTACTGTCGATTGAAATCTATTGTGTTCTATATTTTAAATCATACATTTCAATCGATAGTCACGGATAGATAGGTTATTGAAACCGGCCATAAGAAGCGATGTTGAACCATAGTTAGAGGTTTTAGTTAGGTAGAGTTGAAGCATAACGCGACACTAGATTCATTATGATCACGATCCTTAATAACGGAGGTTTTACCGATTTAGAAGAAAGAGTAGAAGAAAAATTAGTAGTCAAACTATCTGAACGGAATATTGTCTTCTGAGCTAGTATCGTTATAATAATAATAATGTTGTTATATTGATGGTTGGGTAGTCACTACTTGATATAAACATATCTTCTAGAAATATCTCAAACTTCTAGACTAAGGAATACTATTATTGACAACGACTTGTTTACTTACATATTATTATGTTGTACTACCTTTTTCAGATATATATTGTTTGTCTGTCTGATTTTATGTAACGTTTCACTGTAAGGTTGTTGTTAGTCTGAAACTTAAGATTTTAGATCTCTGAATAAAAGGAATTTTAAAAGGTCAGCGATTCAAATCACGCGGTCTATATTTTTCACTTTTGCAAAGCAAAGGTCCGTAAAGTTATGACATAAATTAGTATATATTATAACAAATTTATTGTATTTATATAAAATACTAGTTACAAGGATGAATGAAAATAAGTTACAATGGTTTGGGCAAGTGGAAGGAATGAATGAGGAAAGAATCACCAAGAAGTTTTATTTGGCTGAGAGGAATGGTGCTCGGAGACGTGGACGTTCGAGGATCAAATGGCAAGATCATTTCAATCAAATCCTACAGGACGGTCACGTGTTGAGCACATTGAACAGGAGAGCATGCATGAGGATTTGTATGTCAGTGACGGAAGCGAAAGATGTATGCAAGGATAGAAGGAAGTGGTACTCGACCCTTTCTGCCTACCCCGTAAGGGAAGCGGCGTGATGGTGTGTATGGATGTATTAAGATACTAAATTTTATGTTTTTTTTTGTAAAAATATAAATATTATCCACGGAATGAATAAAATAATACGAAAAAACTGAAATGTATTTATAAAAGCATTTGTGGAAAAGTGCAAAAATAATTGGATCACATATATTTGACACTTCCCATTCCAAAAAAGAGACAAAATTCTTTGAATAATCCATCAATATTCAGTGATGTTAAAATGATTTTTACCTTAGGACAATAAAATCAAATTCTCGACATTAAATGTATTATCGACAAAACATCGCTGAGTAACAAGTGCTTTCAAACTTTTACAAGAATTGATTTGATTTTTCTGAAATTCAGTTAAGATACTTCAACATTGTATCATGACCCCGGAAATGGAATTAGGAGGAGGCTTTCAAGGACAAAAATCACTAGAGAAGATACCTGCTTGACACGCACCCTCCTCAAGATGAAATCTGAGTGGAAAGGGAAGAAGCCCTAACTAGGCTAAATATATACTACCAGCTACCTAAACATATACTGTGAATATAAATCAGAGACTTCCTTATAAAAATTATGTCCCCTTTCTTCAATCAAAAGAAGTGTCATCTAACTTCGGGGAATTTCGAAAATAAATTATTGTTATGTAACTAATAACTCTCATTTTTCATTCTACGTTCATTTTGAAAACACAGTAAAGATATTATTCGCTTAATAGAATTTATTTATTGTTATTATTTATTCATCTACCCATAAGCATTTTTACTATATGATCAACATACAATATTGAAAGGACCCTCCACACACCCGGATATCTCAGGAGTCAACATACAATACAAATTTAGCATATATATAGATTGAAATACGTTCATTGAAGAAAGATCCACCACACACCCGGATACCTCAGGAGTCTTTAACTCCTACTTATCCGCACATTCAAACCAAAATTGTCCTCACGGGCGGGCCATTAGGGAGGCCTGAAGGGCCAGCCGGCCAAAACCGCCGTCGTGGGAATCTTTTATACTACTTCTCTCTTCAATGTCCCCTCTGGGCGGTAACAATGTTTATTGAGTTATTATACAATTATATACAAGTAAAAAAAAAGAAAGAAAAATAAACAAAATTATACAAAACGTGAATCAAAACAAATAAAACATGATAATAAAATATATACACAAATTGGTAAGTACAGATGGCCGAGGTGAGGTGTCCAGAGACGTGCTGTTAGGCGTTTAAAGGGCGCGAGCCCGAGAGTCGCCAGCGCCAGCATGGTGTGGAAACATTCAATAAAATACGTTCAATAAAATGAGACATAAATAAATTTTAATAAATATACTATTCCCTCACGCCGTATCCCAAGTGGGGTAAGCAGAGAGAACGGAACGCCAATTAGATCTGTCCTTACATACTTCTTTCAACACTCCTAACCGGCATTCCGGACTCTTCTTTGTGCCATTCACCCACTTCGACGCGGCATAATAGGTGGCAAGCCTCATCGCTGCTATATCTCCAATAATTATTCACACAAAACCAGAGACAAGTATTGTCTTCATGGATACAACTGTGTTGTAATGCATTTTTTTCTATATTTTATAACGATGTGTGCAACGTACTTGAAAAAATAATTTGCGTTTTCATGAAGTATTATTATCTTCAGATGTATTTACACTGCCGATCACTGCAGATTTTCATTGTCAAAGTGAGTTAACCGTTTAAATTACTGTATATTGTACATATATACCGTACTTATTAATAAATCACCCTGTCCATGCCACAAACTCTGAGCTGTGTCTTAAAACGCGATGCTTGACAAATACCTGATTTTTTACAGGATACTTGAAAACTTAGGTACATAGAAGAGTGAGAAGTATTATTTTACCGGGAACCCCACGAGATATAATCTACTTTGTGTAATATCTTTGAAATATCACCAGTCGATTATAATTTATAATATCCGAATATCTTTTGATATTTATTTTATACTTCCTGAAGGGAAAATTTTACAAAGTTTTGTATTTTCAGAATGTTACGTTCTCAGTTTGTGTTTGGTTTGGAAACAACAACATTAATTTTAAGTTTGTTTCAATCTAAATATTGCTTCCATGTATTCAATAAGGTTGTATTCCTTTTCATGTTTAAAATTTAATTATTTTGATAAGTTATTTTAGTTTTGCCTAGAAAAACTTTTGAGACACAAACAGTTTTTCACCATACCATAAATAATTTGGGTTATCAACCTTCTAATAAATATTTATTCCAAATTTCGTTACTACATTGATCTTAACGAACAAACTTTGTATCTATTGTCACCACATAGTTAGTCAAAGTGATAAATTTCTATTAACAAAAATAAATATTACGTTCACACTTCCCTCGTGAGGTAGGCAGAGAGGATCGACCGCTACTTCTACCTAACCTTGCATAAATCTTTCTCTTCCGTCAATGTAAATAATCCTGATGCATGCTCTCCTATTCAATGTGCTCAACACATGACCGTCCTGTATGATCTGGTTTACATTATGATTTTGTCATTTGATCCTCGATGGCCCACGTCTTCGAGCACCATTCGTCTCAGCTAGATATAATTTCTTGTCCATTCTATTCTCATTCATTCTTTTCACATGATTCAACTATCGTTATTTATTTACATTTATCTTGATTATTACATCAATTTCCATTCCACTTTTTTCTCGTATGTTACGCATACGATCTCTCAAATTTGTACCACAAATAAATAAATATTATCTTATTGAACTAAATGTTTCAGTCTTTCAGTGTTCAACATTTAAAATAATTTTAAAATATATAATTTACACTGTTAAATATTAATCAAACAGTTACGTTTTATATTCAGCCCTGATGGTGCAAATTCGTTTCTTTATGGTATACGTTTTACATTACTACTACTATACATCACGGCATATCCCACAAATGGAGTAGCCAGCAGACCAGTTGCATATTATAAACATGCAAGTTTTCCTCTCCATGCCAAAATAAAATCAAAATATTCAAGATGCGTTTGATTAATGAGACGTTTGTAAATATAAAAGTGTTATGAAAATATTTTACAACTATTTAAAATCTTTTCATAGATATCACCAGTAAACCATACCTAACCAAAATTTATACTAGATACAGTATATTCTTTAATATCATTAAAAAAATAATACTTTTTAATCAAGGAAATATTCAAATTTTAAATTAAAAGCGCCATTAATCGCTTTTTTATAATCCCCTCATCAGTAAATTACTCACAGTAGTTGACATTGAACAAAAAGTAGGCTTATGTTGCGAGCTTTTTTATGAGTGAAGATAACCTTTAAATAAAACAATAGCTTCCATTGAGAACTTAAATTGCTACCTGCTACTATTAAGGGCAATTTTTCTTCATTTCTATGAAATTCTTTACCTCCTTTTGTTCTGTTCTTTATTTCAAAATACAAAACATAATTAACATTTAATAGTTTTGAAAAGAAGAAACATGTTAAACTAGAAAGCGGAGCATTGAATTAATTACTCAGCTTTTGCTATTAAATCATTAAGAAAACATAATAATATGTTGTTTACTAAATTTATGGAAGTAGTATTTAGAGAGGCATATAGAGAGGTCGCAGTTGCGATGGCTGGGTCACGTTCTCCGCATGCCAGAAGACAGACTACCACTTTGGAGGCTGTGGGAGAGGGCAGAATACCGGTGGGCCGCCCTAGAAGAAGCTGGCAAGGGCAGCAGTCAAACTTGTGTGTTGAAAGGCTTTGTTTGGAGAGGCCAGAGGTCCTGGAAGCAGCGGTGGACAGGGATCTCTGGAGGAGGTATCTAGGCGCAATTGCCCCCCGACCCAACTAGGACAAGGGGAAGAAGATGTATGTATGTAGTATTTAAATAAAAAAAGAATTTATTAAATTATTGTACCTACGGCTTTCATACATCAACATTAATACTTTTCCCTTGAAAAAACATTTTTAAAAAGAAAACTATAAACCAATTGTTTTTCCATTTGTATCAAGAAAACTTATTTGGAAATACATGTAAAAAGTTTATGATGAACTTGAAATAATGTATGCATAAGCTTATCAAAGGAAAAGATCAAGGACCATTAAAGGATGATGACACAGAAAAATGTTTGAAGGACAACAACGGAACAAAAACAAAACAAACAAAAAGGTGGTATCTCTTTCTAACTGCGCAGTTCTAACTATGCGTGAAAAAGAGATAAAGTACCATAACACATGCTATCTCAGATAGTAAATTATTTCAAAGAAGAGCGTTGTCATGTATTATCCTTCCAACTGTCAATATTACAAAATCACTCAATATTGGGTGGAACGCCTAAAGAATACCTAATAATAAAAAACTGTCATTGTCGTTTTTATTATTTTGTCGTCTGACTTTCTATTTTTTATGGCATAACATCCTACAAGGATGATTTGCGCAATCTAACTTTCAACTGTCATAACAATCGAACTAGTGTTACGGTTTGCCATCCAAGCAAAAGCAAATCCATAGACAAGACCACGTGACCTTTAATGGTCTATTGCAATAAATTGGTGCTTTAATTTAGGGAAAGTTCAATTTAATAATAAAATTTGTTACAAAATCTATGAATTCAAGAAAAGTTTTAGCTGTGTCAATTTGAGAATTATTAGAATATGTTATGCATTCTAAGAAATAGATTGGTTTGGTAAGAGATCCAAAACTCCTATACTCAGTAATGATATCTCACATCAGGATCAACTTTCAGATATAAAACAATGGATAATAGTATGCTGAATTAAATATAAGCTTTCTAAGAAGCTTTTAAAACAAACAGAATCACTATTATTATCAGTTATAATGAATTTCACAGAAATTATTAAACCTAAATTATTTATATTAGAATCTCAATGAAAAGAAAATATGATTCTAAAATATAATAATATTTTCTATTTAAATTCAATTCTGTGAAATAGCTTTATGTAATTTATTAAGCTCTTTTTGACTTTTTCCTTGCGGTTTAACTTTAATTGAATCAATTTACTTTGAGTTGAAGTCGGCAAAACAAAGAAATTGTCATTTTTGTTTTAATGGTTATGATTTCTTTTGTTTTCTGGTTATTGTTCTCGACTGTTTGTTAAACAAAACGAATGAACTTCATCTTTTCTGTCAAATATATTCTACATTTTTACACCATTTTCAAATATGTTTACGGAATAATAATATGTTAACAATTAAACCACATGCATTTTACAATAAAATAAAATGTTTAAAATATTATTTTGGTTTTGTAACAAGCTAAGCACACGAAAGTATCGCGTCATCATATCATCAAGAATGTTAATAAAATTAAAAAGGAATGTTTTTAAATAAAATATTTAAACTTGAATTAGGTACTATGTTTATTTATTTGTTAAATTAATGTGACAAATAAACAAACTAATTCGAGTTTAAATATTTTATTTAAAAATGTCTAGAAGTTGTAACATAGTTAATGCCTCTAAAATAAGTGAAATAAAAAAGAATGGTTTAATAAAAAAAAGCTTTTTGTTCTAAAATCTTATGCATTGCAAGCTTCCCAAATGTGTTTAAGGATAGATATTTAATCTTTGCGATACTGTTTTATTGTCATATTTTCAAATGAATGTCAAATCAATAAAAGCAGATACTCATGTGTAAAAGATAATAAAAGGTATATTAACGAAGTTTTAGCTCAGTAATTATATTATATTTTTTTATATTTTACTCTTCCTGAACTAAAGGTATGTAATAGT
The DNA here is from genome assembly GCA_947579605.1 of Athripsodes cinereus. Lineage (NCBI taxonomy): Eukaryota > Metazoa > Arthropoda > Insecta > Trichoptera > Leptoceridae > Athripsodes > Athripsodes cinereus. The sequence goes on along the minus strand of OX388316.1, from coordinate 2,255,166 downwards.
CGTATATTGTTCAAGAATATTTTATTCAAAAATAATTCTTAACTGTTTTTAAAAATATGAACTTAAATCATGTACGAAGAAAGTTAAAACATTTGTGATATAATATTCCGGAAGCTTTCAGCACGTGAAGGCAGTACCTACTATGTAAACATTCTGAATATCATGAAAAACAATACTGAAACTAAATATTTACTTAAGTAAAAGTAATATAACGATAATAATAATAAATGTATGTGTACCATGACGCCCTCCCGTGGCGTCGACAGCGTCGTTTTACCTGTGGCTTCTTTGATAATTGGAAACGCGATCCACCGCAAGTTTATGTTCACTTGTACATAAAGTTGTGTACATAATAGAAGCATCGCAGTATTTCTTTTTAAGCTTTTTTTTCAAGGGTGTGTGATGAAAGTTTATTTGAAAAATTGTTAAATAAATATTCTTTACCCTTTCTAACACCTGCTGCCACATTGCAGGATAGATATTCTCTCCATTTATCGAAAAAGTCTCTATTTGTTTTTTTTTATTACTTATTTTTGACACTTTCATAAGTTTTATCAAATGTATCGTGCAATTATTCTGTTGGTTTTTTGACTTGTGGTATATAGAATTAATATTTTATGAATATTTTGTTACATGAAGTTTTACGCAAAGAATAGGTCTTCTTTTGCATCTTGTTTGTTTCTCTCTGTATCTTTTTCAATGGTTTTGTTAAAGTTCTCTTCATTCTTAAAATGTTAATTTTTATGACACGTAGATGACGCTCCGTGTGTTAAATACATAGAGTTTATACAATGGCTACTTCAATTGTCGAAGGTTCCGTTAAAGATTTGATGAATAGTTAGAAAAATTTTCTATACAACATGTACCTCATAAAGTCTTTATAATGATTTTGATTTTATTTAACACATGGCTGTTAAAAATATCTTAATAAGATAAAGTTTTATATGTACTTATTGTGTGAACAGACTGAAATATTCACGTGGTGATATCTTGTGAAACGTACGTTTTCACGTACAAAACTAACGATTTTGGAAAAAATATTTAGCTTCTTTGTCTAGAGTATTTCCAATCTAAAAATATAAAGGTTCGCCCCATTGATTTAATCAGATCTATAGAATTTAATGCTTTCTTTTATTTAGAAATGATTCAATACAACAACACGTGCTGCTTTGTAAACAAAAAGTGATTTAAAATGTTCTTTCATTCTAAATTAAAAAAAACAGAACACTTTTTATTTTTCTACAGCTATCTGGAATTTTACTTTTTCGACGTATAAACGTTGATTATCTTTAAATGAAAATGTCTGTAACAATTTGTTTTTACTTCTATTACTAAATAGGAGTCCTTGGACTCCTAAAATATCCGGTAAATAAGTTCGTTTCAACATCTATTACTATTCCATCAAGGCTCATCCCCCTAGTGAGGTAAGTAGCCAATAAACCAGCTACATGAGCTTTATTGTACAAGGCATCATATTCCGAGTGAAAAAAAATTTACGTATTCAGAATGGGTGGCAAACTTTATCACTAAATTTTATATGTTAAATATCCATTTTTTTCGAATACCTCCATTTTACAGGACACCCGAAAACTTAAAAAAAGAGGGACAGCAATTTTTTGACAAGTACTCCGCGAAAACACGAGTTCTTTTTTAATTTTAGGAACACCCAAAAATATTAAGTTTGAGGGTCAATTTTAAAATGTAAAAGATTATGGAATTGCACTGAAATGAATAATTCAATGTGTGATGAAAGTAAGTACCTTCTCTCTAAACACTGAATTGAAATGTACACAAAGGAAACAATGTTTGCTGAAACTGCTAATATACCTAATCAAATAAAAAAATACAAATGCTTTAACATTATTAGTTATCAAAATAAACGACTTCATTGCATATTTTATTTTCTTAATTGAATATTGAACATGAAATAATTAGTTTTACTTATAAATGGTTTCAAAACTTTTTTTTAAATAATGTTTCAGATACAAAAAGAAAATATAAATGGCAATACTGCAGGGGTGAATATTGCAACGGAAACAAATTTATTATTATTTATCAAGCTTTTATAACGACGCAACCAGGTGAGAGAGGTTCTACAAAGTAGGTACATAATTATAATATAGGTTCTAGCAACTAAGTGTTCCTTAATTCTGTTTTGAACATGGGAATTAAATGCTTCATTAAATTATATAGTTGAAAGCAATAACGACGCCACTTTGAAAGTGCAGAGTGATTAAACGAGAAAAAAGCTCGATGCTTTCATTAATGTATTTAAAGTGAGTTTTATTGAGTTTTTCATTCATTCATTCATCGCCCTCAACGCTCCTCTCGGGAGCACAGGGCAGAAACCAGCCTCCTCCATTCAGAGCGTCTCTGTGCCAATTGCGTCACCTCTTCCCACGACATTCCTTGCGCTCTGATATCGTTGTCATAGGAACGGTGTATTGTGAAAGAGGGACGCCCGGGCCGACGGAACCCCTGCGGACGGAAAAACAGTGCTCTTTTTGGCCAACTATCATTGGGCATTCTCAAAACATGTCCCAGCCAGGACCATCGTCTCTCTTGTATTACGATTTATTGAGTACAATAGTATTTTTAGTATTTTTGCAATGCAATACGTACATCATAATAAAGTTTCAAATCACGAAGTACGTGTATGTGGAATATGAAATATTTGTATAAATTAAAATTTTATTATATTAATTCAACATGAATTTCCACCAAGTACCGTCGGTTGAAAATATCAACTTTACAAAATACTACTTTTATGCATTCACGTCGAATCCCACAAGTGGAGTAGTAGCAGACCAGCTGCATGTAGTAAACATGCAATTTATTCTTTTGATGCCAAACATCAAATGTCTTATAACGTGATATTTAATGAATCCAAAGCTTAAAAAAATATGAAACCTATTCTAAGCCGGTGAATTTCAGAAATCTTTATTGTCCTTGTCTTATAATCGACCTTAAAAATCAAGCTTTAAAAGTTCAAACGATTGAAATGTTAGATAAAATGGAATGTTTTTAGTAGAGCAAATATTATTCCTTATTTTCCTATAAATACGACATAAATAAAGCTGTTGTCTTGCTTGTTTCACAATTCCACTAATTCAGAAAGCCCCCATCTTCAAGAAAGACAAAATAAATATTATAAGAAATATCTTCAAAACTCTCTTTTAATACCTACACTTTCGATTAGTTTAATTCTCCAAAATTTTCTTCTTGGTATTTCTATTAAGATGAATTTTCATAAAGTTTTCTCATTTACTTAAGTTTTGATTGTTTTACTTCTCGATGTTGTTTTGTTTGTTGTTCCGTTTTTAGTATATTTATTTTATTCTATTTATGATCTTCAGATGTTTTCAGAATTTCTTATTATATATATATAAAAATCTCACTATTTTATCTTTAAACTTAAGTACTTTTAATTATATTTTGAGCACTGCTCAATTTTGAGGGTCAAATATGTAATAAATGTGTTTTTTTTTTGTAATAAGGTGTGTATGTAATATTATTAAATTGTAAATTTTGTTTAAATAAAAATATTTGAATTTGAATTTTTGATTGACGCTCTCAAAAGTGCAATAAATAAAAAAAAGTAAATATAAATTAAACATAAATTTAATTTAATTAAATTAGTTAATTTGTACATTAAAATTCAAAAATCTATTATAATAAACACTTGTAATATTGTAAAAAAGTTTCTGAACACAGATATTTCAGGCACAATGCTGGTATTTTGATCTCGCGTTTTGAGCCTAATCCTTTGATATCCTGTATATCTGGATAGGTGAATTTTTCCCGGCATTAGACAGTTAAGTTTTTGTGTGATCATGACTGATCATATGGAGACTTATCTGGTTGTATAATGCTGAGAAGTGTGGATGGCAATTCTGCCGCCGCGTAAAAAAAAATTAAATAATGAGTTTTATTCACGATGTATTTAAATAATTATCACTTGATTTGTATTTAAATTATCAAATTATCACATCGTGAATTAAACTCATTATCTAATCATGTCGCGTAATTATCACATAGTTAATAACAAAAACATCGAAAATATTAAACATAAATATTTTAATAATTTAAATAACTGCTTCATTAGTTTATTTATCATGAAGTTAGAATAAAAAATCACAAAATTATAAGAATACACAAGTCAATCGTCTTTGGACAAACAATATATACAGTTAATGCTAGAGATTTTTTCCTGAAATTATCCGAAAACAAAACATTTTATTTTGTCTTTTAACGCAGTCTTCACCACAAATCTAACAACCGTGTTTACATTCAATTATGCAAAGCTTCAAGCTACATTTAAGGGTATTTTATCCTCAAAGAAACCCAAATAATCCTCGTGGAATTCGTATTATTTTCAAGAAAGCGGTCTCACGTAGTTAAATATCACATAAAAAATATAAATACGGAAAAAACGTGAATTTTATGATCAGTGATTTTCTTGAGAACTAGTTTTATGACTGACCTTCCTCTAAAATCACTTAGAAGCAAACGTCATTATATAAGTATAAAAAAAATTAAATTAAACGAATTTTAAATTAAACTACATATTCTGGTATGCGAGTGAAGTCTGAATACTTTTAGAGAGCCTTAGCGCTATTTTTTTTTATTTATACCACAATATAATATCAGTTATATTTTGAAATTAAATATTATAAGGACACTTGATAATCCAGGAATGTTTGCAAAGGGTGAAAGTTATCATATGATGCATTGGTTTTTCCTTAACTAGCCTGGTAAATACAACGATAGTTATATCAACAAACAAATAAATGAGCATACTTTGTAAATGTGAAGTAGTATGTAAAAAAATGCAGCGTGAGGGGATATTATACACATATACACAAATGAATTAAAATATTTATGTCGGGATGTACATAAAAAAAATTCACGATGGATGGTTTTGGATGGATGAATGAATGAGATGAGAATATAAAAACATAATAATATGGAATGAGAGAATGAAGAATGAAAACAATGGGAAAATAGGATAAGGGATGTGTTTGAATTATTCAGAAAACTACTTCTATTAATCAATGTTGGGGTTTATACTTCATTTTACTATCTCGTAAAAACATGAAGACCTATGTTTATATTATATAATATTATACCGACCCATACTACACATCTTTATTGAATACTTACACGTAGCATAAGATATACATATGTATCTAGGATAGGTTCTTATATATTATTTTCATGTAGGTATATGATTCAGTAAATCATTATTGATCTAGGCAACTTTCATATTTTCTGTACTTTTCATATTCATTTAAATACTTTAACACAAAATCATTGGAATATGGAACAGCAAGAGATTCAATACCTGAAACAAATACTATTTTTAAAATAATTATACTTAAATTATGACATTGTTCAATGTTGATGATTTACAGTACAGGTCTAGAAAAAGATACATAATTAGTATTATTTGAAAGAAATATTAATGATTAACTCGTCTTCTTAGTATTGATTGTATTCAACTTTATCCAAAAATCTAATTGTTTTCAAACCATTTACAATGGTATTATTTTTCTTATTGAAATTTTCATGATGAATTTACATTCATCTGCTATTTTCATTCCCTTATCTTCTTTTCTTTCTTATTATTTCTTTTCTCTCCCTAACAGATTTTCTTTTTTTCCTCCTATTACTCGAACATTTCGTTCTTACTTCGAGTGGTTTTTTTTATGTTCTCAGTGGGTATCTCATGTTGATTGAATTATCAAAGAAAAAGGGATTAGTTTCAGTAAAGACGGTGAAGAGCCATCTTCTGAATTAAATCTAATATATTTTCATTTTAATTACTGTCAACCCAATTATTGTTTATTCGACTGTCATTAGGAATTCTTAAATCTTTTTTGAATAGGATTGGTAATTTTATAACATTGTTATAGGACAGAGGATGTATGAGAAAGCGCGGACGTCCGAGAACCGCGTAGCTTGATCACTTGAATCGAATCAAATTTTTAAGGAAGGCCGAATTTTGAGTGAAAGAAATCGACATGCGTGTATGACAAAATGATATGAATGTGGAAAAAGCGAAAAAAGTATGTAAGGATAGATCTATATGACGTTCCATTCATTCTGGCTACACCACTTGGGATGCAGCTTGGGGGCATAGTACAGCACTTTCTACATTTATTTATTTTTTTACTATAGTTTAATTTACAGCTTTTAAACGTAAATATTTGGCCATTATATAAATAATATTTTTATTTGGAGCCGTTCATCAGTTTTCACAACATTTCAATGGCACTGGTAAAGAGTTAATTTTGTACTAAAAACTGTTAACCATTGGTTGGTTGTTCTTCAATAGACCTATTTTTCAACTAATCAAAAACTCGAATTCGTTGTATGAAAACAATTTTATTAGACTGCCCATTACGATCTGCCCGTGAAGTAAGAGTTTTGCTTAGAAGAATGGATAAAAATAACTCCTCCGACTTCGGAGATATCTAGATATGAGATGGAGTCTTCAATATTTACTAAAGAATGCTTGTAAATAATAAAATTATCTATACCATCATGGGATATCCCACAAAAAATTCAGTGGCGCATTTTAAATCATTAGGTATATATATATACAACATCAATACATAAAAATGTTTATGCTTCTTATAAGTAGTACATATTTATTATGTATTTGATCGTTCTATTAGAATTCGTTCCATTGTCTTGTTCACGGACTATCGCCCTCGAAGCGTCTCTTATCACCACCTCGGGGGTGGAAAATAATTCATTATCCACTATAGGATGGGGGTAGCCGGTCAACTGTCGAAGGGTTGAATGTTAAACACTCTATATTATCCAACAAAATAATACCCACCCCCTATTATAACTATGTTCGCTTGAATTGGGAAACAACTAAAATGTTGACTTGATTCAACATCGTACTAACGACATACAATAGATAGGTACTAGCTTGTTAAAATACCATTGTCTTTTCTAATTGTTTTGATTTTCTTAACATGAATTAATATTTATGTAATTTGAAACAAGTGTTTATTTCTTCTATAGATTATCGATTCCGAGAGAGACGTCTTTCGACTTATCAGGTCATTATCAATCATTATCAAAGAGATTGATAATGACCTGATAAGTCGAAAGACATCTCTCGGAATAAATAATCTATAGTAGAGAGAAACTTGTTTCAAATTACATAATTATGGAATTCTACGACGTGTGCACCGACACAATTAATGAATTAATATTATTTGTAAGTTGTAAAATTATTTCAAAATACTTTGCATAACAGTTCTAATTTATTTGTAAAAATAATAACCTGGTTATTTTACAAGATTTTTAATCCCAGTATTTCCGACAACAATAGTTTTGAACAAATTACAAATCTCTATTATATAATATTTAGTATGTTTGTTTCTTTTCTCAGATTCAACAACAAAAATAAAAATATTTTGAATACAAAAACAGCCTTCATAAAGGAATATCGTATTGCTTGTTAGTTTATATTGCGTATTAGCGCTGTAAAAACATTAAAGACAATTCAATTCTTTTCTTTTCTTTCTGTTTGACTTTTTGGTGGTGTAATAATTCCGTGATTTCATGTAAAAACGTTTTATGTTTGTTGTGCCTAAATATAAAATTATCCGTATTTTTATAACCGCAAGCTTTTTATGAAAGAAAATATTACAAAGATCTTTGAATTCTATTGAAAAACTTGGTGACATTATTATTTTACACAAATATATTTCCTAATATTTTAAAAAAAATCCCGAAGATTCCCCAGTGAAATGTAGACCTCCTACTCTGTGTCCGAGAGAAGGCAAGTATTTGTAAAACATCACGTTTTAAGATAATTAATTTTTTTAGTTCAGTTATGAAGTATGTCACCTATTCCGCTTATCTTAACTATAAAGTTTAGTTTATCGACCGACGGTTCTTGGTGGAAGTTCATATTTTTAATTTTTAAAATGAAACACGATAGTTATTCCATTATTTTTATCAAAACTATTATTGACTCGGAGAAGACCATTTGCATGTTCAACGAATACCTACCTTTCACAGAACAATCGAAAACTTATTTAAAAAGGTGGGTGACCTATTCTTTGCCGAGGATCTCATGAAATTGTGTGACAAGACATTAAAGACCTCTACCTCACATCCAGATATCTCAATGGAACACTTTCTTATTGATGAAAATTGGTAACATTCATGAAGAGATTTCATAAATATATGAATTAATAAATCACCCATCCACAGCCAATATTAAATGAAAAGAAAAGATTCATACCTTCATTATTGTCACCAATAATATTTTTCCGTTTTTTACTGTCAAAAGTATAAAAAAAATTATTTTTGTAAAATGCAGTGATGAGGATTTCCATTAATCTTGAATGCCATAAATCTTTTTTGACACGTAATGGACAGCTTGCATATTAGTTACATGGTCTTCTGGCTACGATGTTATTGTATAGTATAATAATAATAATAATCTTTATTGCACAAAATTAGTATACAAAGAATAAAAAAAAACATGACAACATTACCACCGAATACATAATTTTGTGCAGAGTTTATCGCTGAAGCGCAATATCTTCCAACTAACCCAGAGTATAGTGAAATATTTTTGTGAAAACATTGTTTTTAATGTACTTTAACATTTATTCCGTCTCGCCTTACTATATTAGATTAACATACTATAATATTCAGCAATTTTTTCAAAACAATAAATTTTTAATTACACCAATATAATCATTCTTTAATAACTTCAACATTTACGCAAAAAGCTCACGCCAGTGACAATTCGAAATAATAAATAAATAAAATAATCAAGATAAAAGTCTCATTTTATGAGGAAATGTAATAATTTCAATATTCCTTCACAACTTCTACTCACATATATTTTTATTATTCCCATTCTTTCTATTTTTAGCTTTTCTGTAAGTTCTCTGAATAACTATTTACACAGAAAGATATATTTTGTATATCACCTACACGAGTCTGTCTTGTACTTGTAAACAGTATTCAAGTCTCTAACTTTAATACTTAGCAACTTTCTTGTATTTTCTGAGAAGCTTCTATATATTACATTGATGACACCATTTATGACCTAAGATATACCAGAACATAACGTTCTATACATGTTTATTAAAATTTATGCAGACACTCACATAATAATAATACAAATAAACTGATATTTTTTGTTTCTTCCTTATCTCCGTCGTCAATATATGTAACTAAAAACACAGGATTATCTGCGTTACGTTATATAAAATTTTATTATTTTGATTTTATTTATGAACCCACTTAGAAGTTTTTCACAAAATTGCAAATGGATTTTATATTTCAAGTTATATGTCTAATAAATTTGTGTTATCAGTGGATTTATTATCAGAATCTTTTTCCTACAATATTTCCTTATATTTATAAAAGAAAAACGAAAAATCATTACTCTCTGGAGCAGTGCTAGTAATACAGAGTTTGCTCAATCATTAAAATAACATAATTTCATACTCGCATTGTAATATATATAATATTATATGGACAATTTGCATAGCGCCGTTTATTTCAAACATGAAATCAAGGGCGCCGTATACCGTGTCCATCACCCGAAAATTCTAGCAAAAAGGAGCGTCTTCAGCCTTCTTCTAAAGCTCTCTCTTTTATACATAGTTACCTATTTAAACAGTAAACTCATAGATTAAAGGGAGGGTAAAAAGTGACCTTTAGCATATTTCTCTTGAATTGAAATGCAAGCACGTTGGTTATCATAAGCTCTATATGTTAATTGAACATAACAATTCAAATGTAACTTTAATGCTACTCAATTACCTGAAAAACCCAAACTTTACTATATATTTAGTTCACATATGTAGGTACTAAAGTACATTGACTAAAATACATAATTTGGTCTCAATTTATTTTCTAGAATATTTGAAGTAACGCTTTTTTCTTACCGTATTCCAAGTAAGCTAGGCAGAAGAACGGAACGCTATAAAGATCTGTTCTTACATACTTTTTTAACATTTACACAATGTCTTACATTCGCACGTCGATTTCCCTTACTAAACACACGACCATCCTTGAGAATAAGATCCACATAATCAAGCCATGTGGTTATTGAATTCCCTCGCTTTATAATACTCCCTTTTTTAGGCTAATGTATCCTCAATGTTATCCATTAATTATCCATTCATTCCACATGTCCAAACCATCGTCAATTATTTGCACGCATCTTTTCACAACACTCCTCTTGCATCCGCGCATTCTTCTTATATCCTGATTCCTCAGAGGTGCGAAAAAATAAAGAGATTTTTCATCTTAAATTCAGCGATGAGGTATGTCACTCATCCTGAATGTCTTATTTCTTGTCACGGAGATGAGAGTTTGTATGTTTATTATTATGATTATTATCTGCAGATGGTCCTCTGACTTCCCCACTTGTGGGAAATGACAGTAGTATAAGTAGCAAAATAAAATGAAAATAATTGCAGTAAAGAATTATTCGATTGCTGATTCGAATTATGTGGTGAAATATTTTATACAAGATATTTTGCATCGAGTTTAAATAGTTTACTTTATACGTCATATATGCGGTACTTATTCTCAAAATGTGGCATATAAAATAAATTTGCAAGATTATTACTAAAAGTATCATAAACAAATTGCAAAGATTCATTAGATAACTTTAGTAATATCATTTTATTACCGTTCCATCCAAAAAATAAAACGTAAAAGCTGCTTTTTGTAAAACAGAATAAATTTCAGGCATACATTTCAGTCAGAGAGAAACCCTCAACATATTTTCAAGATTGCTTTTTGATGTTTCGAGTACTCTTGTATAACATGTTGCTTTGAGAAATGTTAAAAATAATGAGACATTTTCATATCTTTTTATTACGAGAAATGTTATTTTGATTTAGACATCCCAAAGTATATCATTGCTTATACTACAACGATTTTGATTATGAATCGAATATTTAATAAAAGTTTATCGCATTTTTTGGTTTGATTATTAAATTAGATAATGTGTGTTTATTTAAGTTGTTAATAACGGATTGAAACAATTTAGAAAATAAACAATTAATACAGTAACGAAGAGTCAACTAACACTTCTATTTCATTTGTCAAGTATTTGATTATTATGAATATTTAGAACTAACGCTTAGCAAAGACATCCACCAATATGCTGAATGAGATCAATAGAACCATCAAGTCTTGCTTTGACGACTGGGCATTCACAGAACCCGTCATCTGGTATTCACTCCCCAATAAACTTTTTGAAAACCAATCATTTACAACGTTCAGGAGCAAACGTGGCTCTTCCAATCTAGTCTCTCACGTCCTTGAAATGAATGCTCCATAAAACGGTTTCGATTTCTCTTACTCACATGATCGTCCTTGTGAATTTGATCTACGTGGTTCTCGGACGCTCATGCTTCTTCACACCCCTCTTTCAGATAGATATATCCCCCTTTTTACCTATTCCTCATCTAGATGGTCTTGCTATCCTAACTCATTTATCAAATATTTTAAAACTCAAATATCTGTCTATACCACAATGATACACCCAATAGACTATAAAATCATTATAATAAACTCGCATATTGTCCTGTACGGATTATAAAAATATAATATTAATAAACAATATCGTTAACACAATAAATTAGAAACAGTCGATAGGTAACTACTTCATACTGCCTTTATCTTGTAAAGTGAGTCAATAAAAGTATAAAACTTTCAAACAACAATAATTTCATTACAATGGATGAATAAAAATTTAATCTCTATCGTTATTTGTATTTCGAATCATTTCCATTTTTCTTAGCGTTATCTTACACTTCGAATTCGAGGAGTCAAAGAAAGAAATAAAGAAAAAACTGGTCAAGAGACATAACTAGTAGAAGAAAATAGTTTTATCTTCTGTGTAATTCATTGCAAACTTATAGAAATATATTTTAGGAGTGTTTGATCGGTTATTTGAAATATTGTTTGATTTTTATAATACAGTTATTTTATTACGATTTCATTGAAATTCACTTTAAATAATATACTTTTAGGGATATAATTTTTTACAAATGTTTGGAGTCAAAAAACTTTACAAATACCACTAAAAATTAATCTAAGCGCGACCAAGGTTTCAACAGGTAACCTGTCATTCTCAAGCGTAATATTTGACTGCGCTTTACACAAATATACGACACAAATATTGACTGCGCTTTACACAAATATACGACAAATATTGCGCTTGAGAATGACAGGTTACCTGTTGAAACCTTGGTCGCGCTTAGATTATTTTTTAGTGGTATTTGTAAAGTTTTTTGACTCCAAACATTTGTAATTATGTTTAGAAACTACCACAACGTTACCGCCAAATCAATAAATAATATATAATTTTTTAATGTAACATGAATATTTTAAAAAATTGTTGTTAACAAAGTGTGGTCAATAAACCTCCCTCGACATCCATCAAGAGGGAGACCAAAGAATACCTGGATGACACAATGCAATAGAATCCTGCGCAGAAATGGCCTGGATGAAGATGATATAAAAAACAGAAGAATGTATAACCTCAGAACGAGAATAGCCGACCCTAACAGCCTTCAGCGGCAATAAGTTGGGACAGTGCCAGGAAGAAGAAGAATAATATTTTAAAAATGTTCACTTGGCAAAGAATTAGACCACTCTTTTCTGTAAATTTTAGAGTGTTCTGAAAAAGGTAGGTGTTCGAATTCGATAAAGACATTTTACATCTTTTATTCAACGTTGGGATTTATCATCCATTCCGAATGTCTTGATTTTTTTTGGCATATAGAAGACGGTTTGCATGCTTTTTTAATGCAGATGGTCCGCTGGATACCCCACCTGTGGGATATTCCGTGATGGTACATTAGTAGAAATAATAATATATCAGAATGTAATGGTAGTTTCTTAGAACTGATTGTAACATAAAAATAATTTGAAAGTTAGTATGTGTAATATGTACGTTGCCGGGTATCTTGTCTGGTACAGAAATAACTGCGAATAGTTTGAGTGGAAAAACAAAACTATAACTCAAGGAAATCAACAGTTTTGGTTGCTTTTGGGGACCGAAAGTCGAGACAGTTAAGGAAGGGTTGCTGGGAGGAGGAGAAGGAGCTGTAACAAGGGGGGTGAAAGCTCAGAGGGTGAGTAGATGTGGTGAGAAGATTGTGAAAGAGAGAGAAAAATACATAGGTATGGGTTAAGAAGGTTTTGTTGAATGAGGTTTACATTTCTGCACGCGATTCCAAATATATCGTACGAGATTCTCATTTCTTCTCCTTTTTTTGTAACACAAGCTTAAACCCTGGCTTTATTCGGAGAGTGCTAGCTATAATCTATTCTTGAAAAGACTTTGAAATAAAATTAAAAAATATTCTTATAAAATGTGCGTATAATTTAATTAATCAATTTGTTAGATAATTGATATTTTGTTTATTTTTACAATTATACATACACTTGAATTATTTTTTTAATCAATATTTACACAATTGGATGTCGAAAACTGGATTTTACTAAGTGAGAAGTGTAGATGTTAATTATATGTTAATCTAGAGTGGCTGAAAAATCAAACATTTGATTATAATTATTATTATTATGGACGAAATTTAATGAAACACAATTTTAAAACTCTTAAGTTATGCCACAAATTATGTTTTTTTGGGTAGGTACATCATCACGGCATATCCCACAATGGGGTAGCCAGCAGAACAGCTGCACGTAATAAACATGTAGGCTGTCTTCTCTGTGCCAATAAATTATTAAGACATTCAAGATGGGTGGCAAACCTTATCGCTGAATTTGAGATGTAATAGGTATGTCCTATTTTTTCGAACAATTGCCTTTTACAGGACACTCGAAAACTTACGGAAAAGAGTGGGAGACCAATTCTTTACCGGGTGCTCCACGGCATATGTTTTTTTTTGTTGTTGTCTATAACGGATATATAAACATAATTTTTAGTTATGAACGGACTATAATATTAACATAACGTGAATTGGATTATTATTGTGTATAAAATACGGTTATGTTATTCATAAACGTGTCTTGTTTTATTCTTATTTCACATTTTTTACAAAGTTTAAACTATTTTCTACTATCATAATAACCGTCACGACTTTGTTCGAACCATAGAGAAATAAAAATAAATTTATGTACGTTCAGGTAAAACTCAATTTACTGGAAAAATATAATATTTTTGTCTGGAGTATTATAATGTGAAAAGGGGTGAAAAGTGAATTGATATAAAATGTTACAAAAATATATTTTTATCTATTTATACTATCATCGTGTCTTCAACAAGTGCGGTAGCCAATAGTTCGTCGGTAGCCTGGAGGTAGAGTCTCGGCCTCGTGAACAAGGGGTCCGTGGTTCGATACCAGAGCCCGTAGACAATTTGTACTTAGCGATCGTCTACTGGCGAACTTTTCGACAATCTACCTACACGTACCGTATAATTATGCGTTATTGTTGCAGTTATTGACGAAAATTCGTTTGTAGGCGATCGCCAAGTACAAATTGTCTACGGGCTCAGGTGCCGGCAAACTCCCCTTTCATGACACTTGCTTTTAGTAGCTTACTGTGAAAAGTGTATAAGGTTGTATTTAGGTTTATGACAAAAAACCAGATATATCTTTTTTATTTTAAAAATAGTATTAATACATTTTGTAAATATCAAGGTAATCCTCACCGCGCCATAAAAGTAAGACATTGAAAATGGGTGGCATGCTCAATCGCTGAATCGAAACCTGATAAATATCTTACTCATGTTATTTTTCAAATACCTACCTACCTTTTACAGAATAATTCGTGGAGGACCTGGTAAAGAATTGGTCTTCCCTTCTTTTTCGTAAGTTTTCGAGTGTCCTGTAAAAGGCAGGTGTTCGAAAAAATAAAGACATATTACATCTCAAAATCAGCGATGAGGTTTGCCACCCATCTTGAATGTCTTAATATTTTATTGGCACAGAGAAGACAGCCTACATGTTTATTACGTGCAGCTGTTCTGCTGGCTACCCCACTTGTGGGGTACGCCGTGATGGCGTTTGGAAAATAAAGACATTCTGTACGTCTTATTGTTTTGTTAGCACGGAGAAGACAGCTTGCATATTTATAATATCTACTGGCTACCAAACTTATGGGATATACCATGATGGTTTAGTAGTATAGGATCTTTTACAGGAAACTCTTCAATTACTCGATAAAAGTGAGAAATCTATTGAGTTCGTTGAGAAGTCCTATGTGAGGTTACCACTATAAAATGAACCGCTTAATTTGTAAAGCTAGAATGCCATATTATGTATTTTAAAAATGGCATTTATTTCCTTGTTTAATCGATTTACCTTTTTTGTGGTCACGGATTTTAACGATGGAGCTATAACTGCTTTTGAAGCAGCAAAAGAATAAACTCACATTAAATAAGTATAAAATATGAAAAAAAAAATGTTTTATTCTCAAGTTCATTTTAAGCTCTTTTTGTCTAGGAAAAGATGATGATAAATATTTATGATGTATTTTAAAAAATATCAAAATAAAAAATAAAGTAAAAACAATTCAATGAAATGTTTCTGATGAAATTTTCTATTACCAGCGCGAAGAATTCCAGTAATAGAATATTTTCTTTTCCTTATTCTTGCTGTTCATTTTCCATTCCTTTTTCTTTAAAAAAAACTATTCGTTTTTATATCAAGTGTCACAAACGTATGTATTTTTTGTTCCATTTTTTCTTTTCTTGGTTGAAAATAAAAAGTATTCGAGATATTCTTACATTTGACGTTGAGAATTATTCCACTCGCATTTCTGTTCCTTTAGAACCTTATCCTTTTTCAATACTTGACCCTTTTTAAGCTTTTCAAAGAACCCATTATGAATACAATTATTATTATTATTATTATATTGGATGATTTATTCGGCGCCGTTTAATGGAGTATCCATCTCAAGGACGCGGGAAACTATGTTGGAAGAGCGAAGTCTTCAGCTTGCTCCTGAACGTTGTGATCGGCTGGTTTTTACGGAGGTCCTCGGGGAGTCGGTTCCAAATGACGGGTCCTGTGACGCCAAAAGCCCTATCATAGAAGCAGGACTTGTTTGCTCTGTTGTTTTCGTCCAGCATGTTGTTGGATGTCTTAGCTGAGCGTAGAGGTCAACTTGCAGGTGTTTTGAGAACACAAAGTTCAGAAAGTGACTGAGGTGCCATTTTGTTCAAAGCTTTGTAAACTATAAGGCACAGTTTGTATTGGACCCTTTCACCTACTCTTAACCAGTGTAACTTTTCCAGCAAAGGTGTGATGTGACAACCCTTATCTTCGCGGAAAATAAGCCTTGCAGCGCTATTGAATGCCATTTGTAGACGATTCAGTTGAATGATAAGTATTATTATGGAATCCTACTACGTGTGCACCGACTCAATTAATACAATGATAAGTGATGACATTGAACCTATCTTCTTTACTTAATGGTTTTATGAAATGCTTGATGTGTTCGATGAATCAAATTCACTGAATATTTCATTTCTAGCTTTGTTGGGTCACTGTGTTTTATTTTGTTGACAAATTGTTGAAACTTAAATTAGGCGTTATTTAAAGAAAGGTGTTTCTTTTAACTACTTTTTATTAAAATAAAAGAGATTAAATAGTTGATAATAACACTTTTTTATTATTTATTTGCACTTGATTGAAAATAGTGTATTAGACATTCTGGTCCTAATGATTCAGTAGGCCTCCCCAACAAAACTTAAAGCTGGTTCATTGTCTTGCATTGAGAGCAGTCAGAGTTCAATAATTCTCTATTATTTTAAATAACGAATCGTAATTGAAGAAATTTAATATTTTCATGAAGCTATTAAATATTATAATATGATGAGAAAAATATATTTTCGTTATTATTATTTTTCAAAGAGGGAAAAACTAAATATTCGAGGCTCATATTACATTTCGTAAAAGTATTTTTCTTATAAGAATATAACGATAATAATTCCCGAGGAATTCTCAGCAAGAAATAGATCTCCCATTCGTGTCCAAAAGTTTTCGAGTGTACTGTAGAAAACAGGAGTTTGTATATGGTATTGTCAAATAATTATCATTTATATAATTTTAAATAATTAACAACAGTGTTTGAATTCTCACTTACCTATATATTTTAAAAGTCAAACGCTTTCGTTCACATTAATGGTCATTTTTAGGAGTTATTCTGTTTCTTCCCCACCCTCACCATAACTTTAATCTGAAGCACTAGGATTTAAAAAAAAATGAATTATCACAGTTTTAACATATATTATTGAATAGCGTTCAATAATATTGAGTTATCATTATACTCGCGTTCTTCGTGGGATGTATTGTGTATTATACTACTACTACTGTACCATCACGTAAAGGGTTAGTTGGAAGAAATCGCATTTTTACGATTACCTCGCCCTCTGTGCATTGAATTGTATAAATGGTATTTTCTTTGTTAATTTGTATTATTGTAAACAATGTACAGTGAAGAATAAAAATAAATAAAGTAAAGTGTAAACACAAGTCACACAAGTAGCCAGCAAACCTCTCTGTGCCAAAAAAAAAAAGATAAATTTGAAAAGCGTAAAGATAATGGGATATCCCGTGGAGCACCCGGTAAAGAATTGGTCTCCCACTCTTTTCCATAAGTTTTCGAGTGTCCTGTAAAAGCCAGGTGTTCGAAAAAATTAAGACATTTTACTTCTTAAATTCAGCGATGAGGCTTGCCACCCATCCTGAATGTCTTGATTTTATATTGGCACGAAGAGGACAGTTTGCATGTTTCTTACATGCAGCTGATCTGATGGTATAGTAGTAGTAGATAATGGCAAACCATTTAAAAAAATGAGATGCAAAATGTTCTTATTTATTTGAACACCTAACTTTTAGGGGACACTCGAAAACTTACGGAAGAGAGTGGGAGACCAATTCTTTGCCGGATACTCCACGGAACATGGAAGCAGACAGTTCAAGACATTTTAATTCTTAAAAATATTTCTTTTAGATGTTATTTGTGATGTTCCCCAAAAAAAAAATCTTCTATTCAACATAACACAAGATTCATTCATTTATCCATTCATTTACGTCATTCAACGAAAACCTGTAATTTACTGTAACTTGCAAACATATTGTAATGGGACAAAGAGAGAGAGAGAGAGAGAGAGAGAGAGAGAGAGAGAGAGAGAGAGAGAGGGGGGGGGGCGAGAAGTAATCTAATTTTAGAATATATAAAAAAAATATAACTACATATTTTCCATAGTTTGCAAATCATTTCGTGTTCATGTTGGCAATCATTTTTCCATCACGGCATGATTAAGTATGGGTACAATAAAACATCAGATATAATTAGAAATAATGATATTCAAGTAGGTATTTTTATTTTATTGTTATAATAATAATTATTTGCCTTGCCATAAATAGAAGACAAATCGTTGCAGTTCATTGCTCACGAAATAGCAGGAAGTACGAATAACAATAACTTTATGTTACATAAAAATATTTTTTCTATTGTTTTTTTCTGATTGATGATTTCAGCATGAAATAAATAAAAGTGGATAAAATATTTTTATAGTAAAGTCCGAATATATAAAACCTGTGTTAGACCAATAATGATATATGTTTTCGAAACAAGAGCAGACACGGCACGAACAAAAAACCTACTAAGAACATCGGAGATGAAAACATTACGTGCTATTGCGGGCAAAACTCTCAGAGACAGAGATAAGAAATACTGAATTAGGAACATATGCAACACAGAGGACATCGTAAGATGGAGTAGGAAAAGGAGACGATTCTGGAGAGACCATGTAGATCGAATGGCTGAAAACAGAATTGTACATATAGCTGCTAAGGAAACACCTGTCGGTTCTTGTTCCCGAGGAAGAACACCAAAAAGATGCTAAGACAACTGGTCTTTAGCATCACAAGAGGCATCAACTTCCGAACTTACAGATCGATGATCTACATCACGAAGTAGAAGAAGAATATTTACGCACCACAATTTACAATAAATAATCAGTTAGATAACCAAACAAGGTAACGTTGTCTTATGGTGTACTTATGTATATGGTCACAATGCAGTCAAAAATTAAGATCTCAGGTGAAAAGGGAAATGAACAAGGCCTTGAAATTGGTGTTTGATCTAGATCGACTGATTGACTAAAACTGTCAAGGTGTATGAAAAACAAAAATGCTCAATATGGAAGACATCATTTATGTGGAAAAAACAAAGATGATATACCGAATTCTTTCAAATTCCATAAAAAGCAATACAAGTATTAATTTTAACAAAGAAATCCACAATTATCCAACTAGGCAAAGAAACCATATCTGAGTCAACGATCCTCGAACCGATAGAGTCAGAAAAGGTTTTTTGTACACTGCAGCAACGAAATTCAATGCTTTACCACTATATGTATATAAAAGAAAGCACCCACGTGAAAAATTTTACAAATAATGTAAAAAGTTTCCTGGATAAGCGTGCAGTGGTGGATTATTAGATATTTTTTTGTTTTGTGTAGCCTGTTTCAATTAATTGGTGTCTTATAGCTAAAAGATAAAAATAAGTTGATTTCTTCTCATACCAGCAAGTCCTGTCTGGAGAACTTAAAAATAAAATTTAAATGAAATATTGATTTGTACTTGGAATGTAAATTATTTATTTTCATCTGAATAAAGTTTATTGTAATTACTATAATTATTGTCTTTTCTAAGCCTTAAAATAAAGTTTAACCTTAAACAATGGTTAATATTAAAAATAAAACCAGTATCATGGATAACAAGGCAAATATTTGACACTCATTCATGAAAATATGTTCTTCATACCTGCAATATAGGTACGAAAAAAATACAAAAGTCAGCAAAAGATTTCTTACATATATGGAGTATTAAGGTATATATTTCATCAATGAATAGACTTTACGAGACGATTAACAATATAGATAGTAAGGGATACGAGTATTTGACATGGGACGGACCGGAGTAAGATGTGAAAATGATTAAGGTATCAATTTTCCCATTCATTAAACATAAGCTTTTGTGAATGTGCTCACATATTGTGATCACAGTCATTATGTGAAATCGTTGATTCACTAGCATCAACGATCAAAGGTTTTATCGGATGAATGGGTTGGGATTAAAAGGGGAAACTTTGATTTGATTTCAGAAGTTGAAAAGGACTGAAGTTATATTATGTATTTGAACATATTTTTCACGAAAGTTGAGCATCTACTGAAAACTATCTGAAAACTATTCTATTTTTGGAAATACTAATTGATCGAATTCGTAACTTTAACGTCCGTAGCTTAGACTGTAATTTCTGGACGGCTGAGTTTTATTCTTATGTAATTTGATGTATAACTTGAAAGTTTAAATTGAAATGGTGCCTACAATTTCCTGCGTCATTTCTACAGCAAATATTACAAAATAAATTCCTTGATGTACATATAGCTTTCATACGAAAAGTTATGTGTCGTTAAAAACTTAATCCAACATCACAAATTTAAACGAAATGTTTTTATATTTCATGGCAGTAAATAAGTCAGTTAAACTTATATTTTTCTTTTGCCATTTGCCATTCTTCTCAAGAACGCAATTGACAACTAACAAATTTTCATTCTTAATATAATCCGTAACTTTTTGCGTATTATCCATTATGGTATGAAGTAAACACTTAACTTTTTTATAAATACACACTATATTTTATAAATGAGTAGACTATTGTTTCGAAGACGAAACAATTGTCTACTCATTTATAAAATATAGTGTGTATTTATAAAAAAGTTAAGTGTTTACTTCATACCATAAATTTTCATTCAACGAGCACTTGATTAATTGATATGATTATTTTTAATGGGCTTATTCAAACTAAAAAAGGGATTGTTTGAAGATGTATTTTGAAATGCCATCTAGTGAATTCTACAGAAACGATTATAGATAATACCTTATTATCGATATAGTCCGAACTGTTTAAAGGGTCAATAGAGATATTTGATATTTTGACGTAGGTTAACATTAACATCGCGCATGGAAAGGTCTTTCCTAAAACTAGGCTTGGTCTTTCTAAATATAGCCTTCCACGAAATTCACATTTTCGCACACTTTTAAACAGAAAAAAACTAGTATATATCTCTAACAGGCAAGTACAATAATATGAAAAATACATAAAAAATTGAGTTAATTTTTCATTGAAATATTAAATTAAAGATAACAGTTAATAAATTTTATGCAAAAACCACACAACATACTTTCAGTGACAAAGAAACTGAATTTTTAAATTTTTCTGTCGAATTTTTTTAATTGTACAAGTTTTTTGAAATTAAAAAATAAATGTTTTTTCCATATGAGAGAAATGTTTTTCGTCTTACAGGACACTGTCAATCTCACAATAACACACATATAACACGTACATATAGACAATTCACACAGACCGAGCTAGTCCCAAATTAAGATATGAATCTTGTATTTTGGGTACTAACACGACGATACACATATATACAATGCTCTGAACACATATACATGTAACACCCAGACCCAGGACAATTTGAAAAATGTCATTCTTCTGGCCGGGAATCGAACCCGGGACCTCGTGACTCAAAGGCAAGTGCGTTAGCCTCCGCGCCACACCGGTCGTCAATGTTCTTGTAAAACAAAAAACGTCTCTTCTTATAAAAAAAAAACAATGTATGTAATAGAAAAACATTTGTTTTAAATAACAATATGAAATTCTACTACCCAAACACCGTGAATATAAGTTTTCTAGTGCACTGCCGGAGGCAAGTATGTTCGCGATGAATATTTTTTTTATGGACGAAAAGAACGTTCTTAATGTTATTTACATATAATATCTAGTTCACAATAACTTACTTCGTTATGGTAAAGATGGATAAAATTAATTATTTCATTTTAGAAATGAGATTTGGAATAACGTTTAACTGCTATAAATGAAATGTTTCGTATAAAAACAGGTACTAGCAGTCAACCATTATTCTTAGTAAATGAAGCAAATGGGGTTACAAAAATAAATTTACGATGTAACGAATAAATTTAAAAATAGCAATGATTCAAAATGAATGAAGAGATGTCGCTGTAGGTATCTCCCATATAAAGGACATTTCACTCTGTTCGGAATAACGTAAAATTTTAGTGAAATTCTTGGTAACAAACAATAAACTTTTACTAAGTACCTACAAACAAGTACATATGTAATATGATATACAGATTTAAAAACACTTGCATTATTTTTCCAAGTACTTACACACATTCACGTTTCATACAGATTTTATTAAGACGTAGTCGTCGAGTAGTTTTATTTGAAATGAATGAATGTTGTGTGCAAGATCCCTAACACATATGAACATATTATTTTTAGGTGAATGTGTGTTTTATACTATAAATTTAATGAATAACTATGTATATTTTATTAGAGATGTGTTTCGTTGACAATAAATGAGCATTTATTTAGCTTTTATTTTATTTTATTTTATTTTATTTATTGGTAAAAGTACATAACAGATACCTAACAACTATATAAATGATTTATGTTATTTACAATTAACGAATATCTCTTTACCATTTGTAAGAGATGTGTGTTATAGACTTTGAGTGAATATCTCATCATCATCATCATCGCCCTCAACGCTCCTCTCGGGAGCACAGGGCAGAAACCAGCCTCCTCCATTCAGAGCGTCTCTGTGCCAATTGCGTCACCTCTTTCCACGACATTCCTTGCGCTCTGATATCGTTGTCATAGGAACGGTGTATTGTGAAAGAGGGACGCCCGGGCCGACGGAACCCTTGCGGATGGAAAAACAGTGCTCTTTTTGGCCAACTATCATTAGGCATTCTCAAAACATGTCCCAGCCAGGACCATCGTCTCTCCTCCGCATAGGGGCAGCTAGTGGGGCTTTCAATAACATGAACAAAGTTTGGAAGGCGTCTGGACTCAGCATCAGGACAAAATGTCGCTTGTTCAATGCGTGCATCATCCGTATCCTTCTATAAGATACTAAGCTTTGAAAACAAGTGTCTTAGAAGGATTTTGGATGTCAAATGGTATGAACATGTTACAAATGATGCTGTGCGCCGGCGCACCCAGCAGAGACCTGTAATCTCCGTAATACAGGAGAGACGATGAGTGAATATCTATGAACCTTTTATTAGTGGTGTGTGGTATAAAATGAATGAATAACAATGTATCTTTCTTAGTGATGGGGATAAATATTTAGACATCAAGTTATTCTCAATAATGCTGACAAAGAGAGGACAGGCATATTTATCTTTCCTTACATATTTCTTAACCTTAATATATTTTCATCCAGTTTCTCAAATATGCACCCCAATTTCTCTTACTCAGCACGTGGCCGTTTTCGAAATGAGTTCCATGTGGTTTAATCATGTATTTCTTAGACTTCCGATTTTCACACATTCTCAATATTTGCAAATATGGATGTGATTGCAAATTTTAGCAATAATATTGCGGATATTATCGAACACGAAAATAAATATTCTTTCCACCACTATGAGGTACATCTACCAAGTCAATGTGATTCTTCTTTCGTATTTACTAAACTAAATGTATTTCATTTTATTTTCAATTCAGTTTGGTCTTTTTGTTCTTTGTGTATACGTGAAGTATGTTCGTTTTTTAAGACATTTAATCCACGTTGCTCCGTCTCGAAGAAGTTGTAGAAATGAAATATTTATAAGATAAAAAGGTTTCGCCTCAAGAACTTATTTCTTACTAGCTTTAAGCTCCGCAATGCACAGCAAAAACGATGTTTGTAGCCTTTATTACTGATTTTTATTATCCAAGAATAAACTCAAAATGTATAAGTGTTTTAGAAAGGCATTATTGTCTCGGTACAAGTAGTAATGAAGAAAAAATAAATAAAGGCAAATATTTACGTATCGACTGAGGATATTGGTGAAATATTCTGTCAAGCATCCGGCAAAAAATTGGTATCCCACTCTGTTCCAAAAAATTTCGAGTGAAAATCAGGTAAACGAAAAACAAAACTAATTAAAAAGTAAAATAAATGACAAATATGTACTATATCAATGTTTTTTTTACAAGGAACCATTGTATAATGTAAAATGTGTAGATTTAATACACGAAACTAGACATAATGCTGTCATTGGGGCTCTAAAGAGAGAATATCGGAGTATTCACCATGTCACCTGAAAGCTTCATTTGACAAAATACACCTCACGAAAAGGATGGGTGGCAGGTTCAAGTCCCTTCTAGGGCACTGTTAAATAAGGTGTTGTTTTTTTCTTAGTTTTATATGGTAGTTTTGTGTGTTGAATTCACATCAAATAACAAACTTAGTAAAATATTTCTAGCTAAACTCAGACATTATTCTTCACCACTTCTTGCAATATTAAAACATCAGCTCTTTTTGCTACATCAGTGAAACACGTTTCGATATTAATAATGAATTTGGTTTGTGTGTTTGAAATAAGACCTAAATAATTGATAGTATGAAACACTATAGTTTTTATGGCATCATTATTTTTATTCTACGAATCAACCTATCTTTAGAAAATTTCAAGAAAGACTTCTCTAAAATATTCGTTTATTTAAATTTCTTATAAGACTAAAACTCACTCATTTCAGTAAGTTTTCGAGTGTCCTGTAATAGACAGATATTCATAAAACATAATGTTTTAAGACTTCATACATTAATTTAAAATAAAAGAAACTTTGTACTTTCCACTAGAATAACTTTAATCAGTTAAAACGTTTTCGGAACTGCTTGTTCCATCATCAGTAACAATACTATTGTAAAGTACAAAGTTTCTTTTATTTAAATTAATAATAAATATGGAATTCCACAGTGTTAATCACGAAACATTCGAGAAATTACTTCATACATCTTTAGTTCATCAATGTGGTATGGCGTTCATCCTAAATATAATAACTTTTATTGGCATGAAGGGGATGCCTTGCATGTTTATTAAAGCAATGATTCTACTGATTATCCCACTTGTGAGAGACTCATAACAAGCAATGAAAACTCATAACATTAAATAAAACTATTGAGGATCCTATCATTACTTTTGAATGATCCGCTCACAGCGAATTTCCTCACAGTATACTCCGAATCAATAAAGACATCGAATTAAACATAGTAACTATTCCCTTATATGAGACTTTACGAACCTTAATATTTGTCAGGAGCTCTCTATTTGTATGTGCTCTGCGTAGTACTTTTGTATTGGACACCAAGTCTGTCCACGGTATTCGAAGCATTCTTCGATGAATCCACATCTCGAATGCCTCTAACCGATTCATTGTGTTAACCTTAAGTGCCCAAGTTTCGCAACCATACAACAGCACAGACCAGATATAACACTTAGTCATTCTCTGACGGAGCTTCAAATTATGGTTGTCATTGCAGAATAGTACTTTCATCTTATTAAAAGTAGCTTTTGCTATTTCGATTCTGCGTTTCACCTCAACATCGGGATCCAAGGACTGCGTTCCAAGGCCACATCCTGCGAGGCGATAAGTATCGGCTTCTGCAGTTGATAATAGAAGGCAAGATTGAGGGACGTCGTGGAGTGGGAAGGAAGCAGATGTCGTGGCTGCGAAATATACGGCAATGGACCGGAATAACACGGATGGGAGAGCTGGTCCGCACAGCGCGAGACAGGGAGGCATTCTCCAGAGTGATCGCCAACGTCGGGGGGACCTGATATGGCACTGATAGAAGAAGAACTATTCCCTTTTACATGGAGTCGATTCATTGATGTGTAATAATTATAGTTTTTCTATGAATCCATATTGACATATATTTTCCACTTTAATGTCTAATATAAACATTAGAATGCTAAGAACGACAAATAAATCACGTGACATTTCATATTACCACGAAACGGAAATCGCATTAAAATTATAACTAATAGAATTTACCTGGAAAGTTAAATAGAGTATTAAAGTGATGATACAGACATGTTGTGGATATATTGTAAGTAATGATTATAATAAACCATCGCAATATATTTGTGTTATTAAAATAACTAGCTTAAAATCCGTCAGAGTTCAGGAAGTTTAACTAGCAAGTCTAACTGTAAATTTTGTATCAAATATCCATAGCAAAAATATACGTATTTTTACAGCAAAATTAATGATCTGATTTTGAAAATAGGTACGTGTAACCATATTATAAGAAACGGCAAAAAAGATTAAATAATTAAAACCAATATCGACTTAACTAGCGTTCGGTCACACTAGCATAAATCTAAGTTTGCATCAAAGCTAACACCAATAATACAGAACCAAAAAAATATGTGACGATGAAGATGAAACATTCATCATTACAAGTACAAGAGCTTATAATATCTCTTAAATTTTATCCTATTAACAATAATTATTCATATCAAACGATCTTTTAAGTCGTCCATGATATGATAGAGACCTGGGGCCGTAGACAAACCGCACTTTGCGATCGACTACTGGCGAACTTTTCGACAATCTACCTACATGTACCGTGTAATTATGCGTTATAGTTGCGGCTATTATCGAAAATTTGTTTGCAGTCGGTCGCCAAGTACAGTTTGTCTAGGGGGTTAGGGACCGAACGGATTAGACATTAAAAAAACGTGATCTAGAGTCTCTACATTTAATTCACGTATCTTAAATCTAATACATAAAAGTAGATATCTATAGAAGACATACTTGTATAAAAATACCAACACAAATATACTCGCGAACAAATTAAGATATTTATTTAATTATAATAAGATAACCTTATGAAGCCATTCTAAACAGGCAAATAGTTGTATATTTTACTGCTGAATTTCACATAAAGGTTATAAGATTTACCTATATACCCAGTTAGTTACTGAGATATTATAATATAATTATATTATTATAATATGGAGATCAAATTATGAAGAAATTATGGTATGGAGATGAATCATTAAAAGTACAAGGACTTATTGTATATCTTTCGCTTTATCGTTTTAATAACAACATGTTAGTGTTATAATAAAACTAAAAAACAGACTCACCTGTTTTTTGTCTAAGTCTTTAAGTGTATGGGACTGACTATGATGGACTAGATCCAAAAGTTACCGTATTTCGTTAAAAAATCATTTTAATATCAGTAAAATTGTTTAAAATGTAATCTCATAAAATAACAACCGACAAAATAGTATCTATACGTATCATCAAATTTCGTTTCAGCGATCAAATATGTCAGTCATCCTGAATATCTTAGCTGCACGACTCTGAGGAAACGACTTGCTTGTTTGTTATTTGCAGTTAGTCTGCTGGCTACCCCACAGTAAACGCTGTGATGGGATAAATGAATTATCAAATTTCGTATTTTATCTGTCAAAATTATTTAGTTTTTATTATATTATTCGTTTTAGACTGATTTCCTTACTTCTATTGATTTTGTCTGCTATTTTTCAAACAAATTTCATAAGAAACATATCTGATGTTAACAAAAACACTGTTTAATTTGTACTATTGATTTATTACTCGAGTACTATCGTCAAGTTAGCTTGACATTTTCAAGAGAAAAACATGCTGTTCTCTTGAAAATGTCAAGCTAATTTGACGAAAAAACTCGAATAATAAATCAATAGTGAAAAGTAAACAGTGTTTTTGTTAATATCAAATATGTTTAAAATGTCCCATGTCCCAATTTACCCAATGTTAACACACAAACTCTAGATAATTTAAATTTCATAGGATTAGACTAATTGTTAAAATGCAACTTTTAAGAACTGAAAACGAATAACATTTATATATGTATGATACCAACCAACCAATAATGTAGATACCAACAAAGTTTAAAAAAAAAGGTATTTTTGAATTTGTTCGATTTTAATACCTAACATGTGCGCACATTCTTAAGTAGGTAGTTAACTAAAAGTTAATGATTTTAATTATAAACTCCGGTTAGTGATAATTAAACATTTTCCACTATATGCGAAGTAAGTTATTTTTAATTTATTAAGATAATAATAATATATTACTGCTTCTAGTGTTACTTACGTTAACATAAACATACATACACATATAAATGTCGCCGCCCGATAGTTAGATTAGCCAGTTTACTAAATGCCTAGACGGCTGGAAGTTTGTCGGCTTTCATTTGAACGGCATAGCATTTTGATGAAATAAATTAACGCGTCGAAAATTCTGCCTCCTCGAAGCTAGCCTGATTGTTGAAATTTAGTATTTTTATTTTGCACCGTGGTGCAATGATTGATAAACGTCGCGTGAAATGACCCTAAATTGGGAACGTTAACGAGGCTTAAAAAGAACTCTTAATCAAGCTTTGAGTCCATTAAAAAGCCTCAAAACTCTATACCATGCATTTCTAAAGGAATTTAGTATATTATTATTATTGAAAAGACACCATATTTTGCTGGGACTATTACAGCTTTTGGCTAAAGTGATCTTAAAGAAAATAATACATTTACAATAGTGTTCCTAGTTTCTTTATAAATTCAGCTCATAAAATGTAGAATATGTCTATTTTCGGGACAATTTACCAAGTATAACATAGCTAACTAGTTAATTCCTATTCAAATAAGTAGGTTGACTAGCGTTCTACACACTGTCTTTGTAAGTAAGGGTCGTGGATTCAATTTATAGAGTGAATAGTTTTGGAGAAGAACGGAGTTTCCATGGTTGATTTGATTGGAATGATTTAAAATTCAAACATGAAAAACATCGACACGTCTTAGTGAGTAAATCCAGTCTCCGACACCCGATTGTGCCGAATACAAAATGAGTTTGACAATCCGGCTAGACCTTTGTTAGGCAAGCAATTGAATGCTGTGGTTTACTTAACCGCCTAGTCATTTAATTAACTGGCTAGTTTAACTATCTGGCAGCGACATATACCTACATAAATATCTCATCATTTTACTAGAGTAGAGATTTATTACAGGGAGGAATATTACCTTACTACAACTACAAATAATAATATAATGTATTACATTACAAGGATATGTTACGAAATATATCATTTTGTGTACACTATGTAACGTAACATAACGTGAAAACAGTGGTGTATTTGCAAACCTGTTTTTTTTTTCATTTACGCCCAATATGAATTTTAATCATAGTAACAAAACTCAACACATAAGTACAATACATTAATTCATACCATCACGGCTTAACCACAAGTGGGCAACGCTAACAAGCAGACAAACTGCATATTATAACATTCAGGGTTCTCGTCTACATAATTATGTGCTGATAAAAGTTCAAGACATTAAGTAGGCCTAGTCAAAACACATTTTAGCGTTGTGTTTTCGTTTCGCTTTCGTTGAAACCAACAAGAGTGAAAAAGTTTACCTTGCGATGCCTAATTTTAATTTGTCTTACTCTATTTTGACTTAAAAAAAGAGGAGAAGAAAGGGCCAATAAAATTAAACTTGGACATTCAAGAACTGCGTGGATTGACCACAAAAATTACCATTTCAAGAACGGGCCACGTGTTAAATTAGGAAGTGAAAGGAATTACATATATGAATGTAGAGGATGCGTAAGAAGTATGTAAGGATAGGTCTGCTTAATTGGTTTGGGACATGGCTTGAGGGTAAAGATAGATAGATATTTTGCTTCATCCATTTACACATTTGGTGACATGAAAATTAAATTTTGTAGAAATTCAATATTATGAGATATTCAATACACGATCATTGGTTTTCAGACAGATATTCAGTTTTCAATCCGATATAAAAAAAAATATTGAAAATGAAAAAAGTTCCATCACTGTTTAAATCGTGAAATATTTTCCCTCTTACGTCACACGAATACAACGTAGAGTTGTGAATTATACAACTGTATTATTTGTACATCGTACTTTACTTTAGATATTGTGTTTACTTTAAACAAATGTACATAATGTTTATATTATACATATATATGTAGTGTAACTACTGATGAAAATATTACTGAAAATAAACATAATATAATCAAGATAAATATGAATAGTCTTTTTATTTCCAAAATATTTATATATTGCAATATTTTTGCACATCATCGCTTACGTAATAAATTCAATTTGAAATAATAAAAAATGTGATTATATGCAGTGGTGAGATTGTAACTTTATTATCGTCTAACCACGATATATGTATTATAATATTTGAGCGTATATTGCCTGTCTTTCTATCCCACAAAAAGCACATCTTACACACTATTCAAATAAAGGTGAATACCTACATAATATTTACCAATATATAAGATTTTCATTACGTTTTTGAAAGTATAATATAAATTCGAATTGTTTTAAATATTGATTTGTAGTCAACCTCACCCCAAAACACCCCGAAATAAATTAAGTGGTTTTGAGCTCTCAAATACTTGGCAAGTGTACTTAATGAGGTTTTGAGTATTCGGACACTGGATATTCTAATTCAAAATACAAAACTCTATCTTCAAGCTACCTCATCCTTTTCCTTATGTTTGAGGATGTTGGCAGAAGTCTAAGTAATCCTTTCTACTTGTTTCTGTCCTGAGACATGTGAAGAGGGGTCCGGAAGTTGGTGGACAACCACGAGAATTTCCCCCCTCGACATTTCCTACAATTATGAGTTTTTGTAAGTAATCTGGGATCTCTGTTCATATTTTTTTATATTGTCTATGATTATTTTCCGTATTAAATTTATTTGTAAAATTCGCCCTCCGTTGACTTACTTTTTATAATTTATTCATCACAATCATTTTCAAATATTATTTTTGAAACAGGTATACTGTAATATTGACTCATGTAAATTAATAAAAATATTGTTTTGAATGTTTTTTAAATATTCTACAATGCACATCCGTTACTTGATTTTTTAAAATCGCGATCGATTTCGGTAAACCTTTACCATTGATACTAACTAACTAGTATTATCTCGCTCGTCAATGGTAAAGGTTTACCGAAATCGATCGCGATTTTAAAAAATCAAGTAACGGATGTGCATTGTAGAATATTAAAAAAACATTCAAAATGTCTCGTAACTGTTACATAGTTAATCCTTCTAAAATAACTGATAAAAATATTGTTGTATAGTATAGATTATTCATTCTGTTCTTAAGATTGTTCTCAACATTATTCTCATTCTCGATGTAAAACAGTTCCGTGGAAAATGCTTGTTATACATGTAATTAAGTATACATTTCTCAAGTATCAAATGACGTAATACTCGCTCAAAAATAATACTTGATAAATCTTTTAAGAGAACAACTCTTGGTTAAGGTTCTCTTTATGTGTATATGTACCTACCTATCTCAACATTTAAATATCGGTGTATATTGTTACAAGCCTTTTAAAATATTTATGATATCAAAAACGTCTGTTTGAATTGTGAAAATAATGGTACATTGATTTTGTTAATATATTATTTTAACAACAAAAGAATATTATTGTTTTAAAGAATAAATTAATATTCTTTACTGATTTTATACAGTTTCTTACGTAGGTTCCAATATCATAAATCCTACACAACTTTGAATAAATTACTATGACAAATTATTATCTCTACGCTGAAACATTTTCTCTGAAGATCGATGTTGTTATTCAAGCCTCGTTCTACTTGAATAAGGTGTTGTTTCGAAATTTTAAATTGTCTTAAATTACATCTCGTTATTTATTGTAATTTTCTATATTTAGGAGCGGTCTTTTTGTAAATCTCCTTTGATGACGTTTTTATTTCGAAAATCAAATGAATTTAACATTAAGAAATTTCAAAGAATTTATAAAACTGTTGAGCTGTATAAATATTCCACGAATCTATATAATTTTAGATGCGATATTGGAGAATCTTCTTTTATGGTTCACTTATTCGTACCTTTTTATAAATATTTCACCGGTACTTGAAGTCATATGTAGAATTGTATTCATTCGAAAAATAATAAGGAATAGTAAAAATAACTTACCGATTTGGGGAACGTCGTACGGTCTGTTGCCTCTAACGCTTCGAACCATGAGTTGGCTGGCCAGACCCGATGGCATCTGAGGAGGGGGCCCGCCCCTCTTGCTCCATCCCCCAATCGCCCCGGCCCCGGCCCCAGCCCTCCGCAACTTGGTGATACCTCCTCTACTCCCCCAAGACTCCCCGCTCCTATTCCATGGGTAATCCCTCGATATGGATTCACCTAAACTCTTCTTCCATGGTATCTCGTTTGAAGTTACATCATTTCTCATATCTGATCGCGATTTCTTTTCATTTTTTGTGTTGCTCTTTTTCATATACCGCTTTTTCGTCGTCAACTCGTCGAGTTTGGAAATGTTTTCATCAGGATTGGGAGGTCCGAAAAGACTCTGAAGTCCGGCGTCGTGGAGTCCGTGTCCCGGTAATTCTTCGACGTGAAAGGAGAAATGGTTGTATTTGTCATCTCTGAAGTGCGAGAAGGGGGGCGGCGCAGGAACGGGTTCCAGGGAGAGTGGGGATCCCTCGTACAGCAGCCAGCGATCTCTGCGGTGAGACTCCCTGGGCAGGTGGGCCGAGCTGTCGCCCAACACGGGAGCGGCCGACATCAAGATGACTGCCACGGCCACTACCCTTCTCATGTCTACTCTGCTCCACACCATCTTACCTACTATGTTATATGATTCACCTCTTTATATATTTGATGTTGAATGTTTAGATTAGCGGCGGCTACACAACGTATGTTTGTATATTCAGTTGCCCGATTTGGTGGCGATGCAAGTTTTCTCTTTGTATACATGGAACATGATTACGGAACGGTCCACACTCACGAATGGTATTTGTTAAGTACCATTGAAAGTAATCATGTTGTATTCTTGTTTAACTTGTAACTGTATGGAACGTATTATTATATCAATGTTTAACGGGGAAGGGATGAAAGTGCGTCTCAAAGTTCTTGTTGATTATAATTCTTTATACTGAATTCAACTGACTTTCAAACCTCGTTTCATGGCAATAAGATTTCCGTGATGAGATTTCTATTTTTAGCTCTCGACTTGTTGTAGTATTATTTTCGTTAAAAGTTTGAATTATGAAAATTTTATGCTTTTTGTTGCGATGCAAGATTTCAGAGGTGGCTTATGATGGTGGAGAATTATTTATTTATTTTTTAATTATTATAACAAATGAACTTTATTGTGTAATAAAATATTTAACGATCTGAGTTAATATCTTGAATCTGCTTTTTTATGGTTTATTAGTTTTAAAATTAAGTTTTTATTAATATTTTATTTCTTTCTGTTGTAGTACAATATAGTTACGGTGGTTGGTTAGTCGTACAAAATGCTTTTCAACAACTCGTTCTACCTGAAACAAATGATATAAAATTTATTAGAATCATATAGAAGTAATAAATAATATACGAGAATAAACGACTTTACTAACATTCTAACGAACTCTGTGCTTAAACCCAAACATTGTATTTTTAATCCAGTCTAGTCTTTATTGCAACATCTCCGTACAAACAAGCGATTACTGAACAGAGGAATCAAAGTATTTATATCGTCTACCAAAAATTTCATAGAATTTTTATTTTTTATTTTATTTTATTACACCAATAAATAACAAATCTTATAGGTACATATTTTCATTGATGCTGCCCAACTAGGTATAGCCTGTTCTAGGGCAAACATCTCACAAACATATCAATCATACTGAAACATATACACAATCACAAAAAGCATTTTTTTTTTTTTTTTTTTTTTTTTTTTTTTTATTTAATGAAAATAGTACATTGAATAATAAATATATACATATATACATATATACATCTTAAATAAATATATACATCTTATGATATACATTCATCTCATATATTAACACAATCACATTCATAACAAGAAAAACACTGCTGCAAACTGTCCATACATGAAACAACACACAAACAAACCATTGCTCCATATAAAACCAGAAAAAACAACACATCCCTCAACCACACACATCACAAATCCCACACCACATACAACACAAGTATATCACCCCACATAATATGGAAAGAATTTTTAAATTTATTTTATAATTTTTTTTTAAAACCATCACAAATATGAAAATGCATATGTGGAACAACATTTTCACTTTCAGGGTTTGTAAATAGACATTTTTTTAAATATGTACATAATTATGAAGATTATTATAATTAAAGACACTGTTAATCCACTATAAATTTGTTTATTGATAAAACGTTTTCGACTATAATGTAGTCATCTTCAGTATCAAACAAATACTCAAATTGAAAAACAAAGAGACATACATATTCAAATTTAAAAATGAATGGTTAAAGTTGTTAGGATGTGTTGAGTAGAGAAAATAATGGTGAATGCATTGGAGGCTGTTGAATATTGACAAAATTTTCACATTTAATAATCTCTAATGCCTACAGAATATTGAGATTTTTTCCTTTAGGGTATATACGAAGCAATTCTACACTACTCATATCAAAAGCAAATTATAATGTCTTTTAGCTCTGGCGTGATCAGTCATTTCAGAATTAACTGAAAAATATTTTTCATGAAATTCATATAATCTTGGTCCATGTATTATGGGTCATACAAATTAATTCATCCTAACAGCTAGTTCGTTTACATTAATCCATTGTTTTTACATTTATTTATTCATTGTTTACTGCACACTGATTTTAAGCACTTTCACACAAAAAATGTGTTGATTTTGTCGCAAAGTCAGAATTTACCATTTTTGTGTTGAGATTGTGAAAATAAAAGCTTATAAAATAATAAAATCAGTCGTATAATTTTCATTGGTGACTCATACCTATCATCTCAATCTGAAAAAATGTGTTGTGCTTTGAACAAATACAAAAAAAAACAAACAAAATAAAACAGCAATATTTAAAAGCAAGAGTTTATAAGCACGATTAATTTTAAAGCATAGTATAAAGTTTGCGTGTAAAGTCTTCACATTATTCTTACAACAATGTCACGTTTATACTGTAATATACAATGAAAGCTTGTATTTGCGCTATTACTTTCATTATTTATATTACATATTAAGTACAAAAAGTGACAAGAAAATTGTCCACGAGAAAATACATACAAAGCAAACTATAAAAAAGTCCTCGGTTTAGTTCGTCGGTAGCCTGGAGATAGAGTCTCGGCCTCGTGAACAAGGGGTCCGTGGTTCGATGCCAGGTGCCGGTAAACTCCCCTTTCATGACACAAGCTTTTAGCTTACTGTGAAAGGTGTATAAGGTTGTATTTGGGTTTCTAACAAAATCCAGCTATATCTTTTTATAAAAAAAAAGAGTTCAAAATATGTTTTATAGTGAGGAGGTCGATACAGAAGGTAGTCCACGTTAGTAGAAGACTTGAAATTGTATTTATATATAAATGTACGTATGTATATAGTGATGTGGGATGTAAAAAGCTCTGTGGCTTGGCGTTGAATCAAATATCTCAACAAGTATTACAAATGTGAATAATACAATACCTAAACACATCACCACACAACATACTTGTAGTTGGAAAGCTCCACAGAGTGTAACTTTCCTTTTTTTAATAATTTAATAAAGAATTATTTAAATCAACTTTATACCAAGTAAAAGTGTTTCTGCGCAACAAGATTCAAACTCATGCTTTTTTTTTATTTCAGGGTAGAAATAACCCTTTTTTATTTGGAGCGATTCTAGCCCTATTGAGTCACTTCTTTTCACCATATTAATAACACTCTTACGACCGGTTTTAGTAGTCTATTCATCCATTACTATCTGTATAAAACAATAGATTTTAACTCTTAGTAGTGGAGAGAAAAATATATGAACCGAGTGTAAATGTCGTTGTCATAATATCAGTGTTTGATGATAGGGAGTCGTCCTTGATTAGGATTAAAAACTTTGTGGACAAAAGAACCCTTCTCTTTTTGGCCAACTATCATTGGGCACTCATACAATCCAGTCAGGATCGTGGTTTTAACCTTTATTCCATAAAAGAGTTAAGATAGGAATGAATAATGTTTAATTTAAATTTTGTAAATATTTGACCTGCTGGGTACCACAGATAATCATGCAAGTTGTCCTCTCTGTTTCAACAAAAAATAAGGCACTCAAGATGGGTGGCAAACCTCTTTGCTGAATTAAGGATGTGAAAGGTATTTATTCTCTCGAAAACTTACGGAAAAGAGTGGGACACCAATTCTTTGCCGAGTGTTCCACGGAACAATACAATTAGTAATATTTCAGAACTGTTACACCATGTATTTCAAAAGCACAATGATTATAAATGCATCGTAGTGAGAAGCAAAGGAAACTTTACTCTGGTATAAGGACAATAATAACATAACAACAACATTCCATACAAAAGTCTGCTTTATTATCTTATATCTCATCTTAGATGTTGGACGTCGTTGTTTATGTCCAGTTATTATTGCGATATAATAACTTTGACCATTATAATATGACTTTATTTTAAAGTTATGAAATTATTTCCTTAAACTTTAAACCCGGTTTCGTTTAGAAGAACAATGTCAAATCGAAGTTATTGTAGGCAAACATACTACCAAATCGCGCAATAAATGGTAAAACATGTAACATTTCAACACTTAACACCATGAACATTTTTTTTTTGTTTGGATGGATGGAAAATAAAAATATTTTTTATAAAAAATCCTTGATTTCTAAGTTTTTTTTTTAAATAGGTATCAAATTATAAAATTTCATTGGCGACAATTCATGGATGATGCCATCCGAAAGCACAAACACCGTGCATAGTCTGTGCTACCCCACATGGAAGACACTGAACAGACTAAGGGTTGGGGTGACTGGGTGCAAAAGTAAGCAGCAGAGGTGGAGCTTTTTGGATGAAGAGGACACTAGCCGCGACTGTGGGGAAGTGCAAAGTGATTCTCACTTATTGCAATGCCCGCTGTGTAATGAGAATGATCTCATGATGGCAAATGACAAAGCGATATACGTCGCTGCATATTGAAGTGGCAAGGCCTAAAGTCCGGACCCGAAAAGTAAGTAAGTTTAAAATTTTACTGGTACTTGATACACATTATTTAAAGATTTATTATGTATTTATTACAAGAGAAAACACTGAAAAAGAAATAACTAGAAATAACACTGAGAGAGAAATACTGAGATTGGGAACATCATTTTGCAACACGGAGGACATCGTAAGATGGAGTAGGAAAAGGAGACGATTCTGGAGAAACCATGTAGATCGAATGGCTGAAAACAGAATCGTACACATAGCTGCTAAGGAAACACCAGTCGGTTCACGAGGAAGAACACCATAAAGATGGAAGGATAGCTGGTCTTCAGCATCACAAGAGTTATCAACTTCCGAACTAACAGATCGATGATCTACATCACGAAGAAGAAGAAGAAAGAAGAAGAGATAACAGGAATATGTGGTAGTGAAAACATACAAGGATTATATTTCGAAAATGTTAACAAGCTTTGCGCGTTTCTGTCAATGCCGATTGTTTACATCCGGAAATCTCATTCGACTGTGTGTTGTTGACAGCCGGAAAGAGACTGTCGTCCGCATGGTGGCGCTGCTTTTAGGTGAAATATTATGTTACTGGCTAGAGCGGCTATCTATGGTGACTCGGACGCTACATTGGTTTATAAATAAATATAATATTTCCATTTTATACTCTCATTTATATAAAATGTAATTATTTTCTTGTTCCTTGTCTGGTAAAGGCGATCATAAAGGGTAGGTTATCATATTATTTACAAACGAATTAAATTATTAATGCGGAGGTTTCATGTTTACTAGTCAAAGTAATAAAAATAATAGTCACCAACAGTTAAAATAATAATAATCATTGTTGTCGGATTATCACTTTAATACGATTTATTACAATTTTATTATTATGACCCATAATATTATTTACTGTTACGGTAAATTTTATGATGACGTTCGTATGTGAATCTGATATTTTATTGTTGACGGTAAATTGCGCAATTGTTGCAACGTTTTTTTATTTATTGTTCTATTTATTCAAGGAGTAATTGATTTAGAAGGTTATCTATTGCATTTTCTGCCTGAAATGTGAAAGTTGTGATTTTTCATTCAACTCTTACAATTTGATATACATATATTGGTAAACGTCGATTAAATGTTAGGCATGATATAAGTCCAAAGATCAATTATTTTTTTACGCTAAAAATAACATGGTACTAAAGGATGGATGGTAATTTCTTCCACTAATCCATAGTTCCTGGCTAAGTGAGTAAGTGATGGCATGACCTGAGAGTTTTCAATGAAGACTTGGCTTATACTAGGTATCATAACTTCACAGCTAATCCAAATCAAGTCTGGAAATGACATGCAAAATAAATAAAACAAATGTTTTATTTCACTATTCTTTATTTCGCTATGTACATAATTCTACTACCTCAACACCGACACAGTCAATAATATTTATGCGCATGCTTAAGATATAAGCTTAAAGAAATGAAACACTGAATTTGTTTACAAAGAATAGTTACAGTTCCACACGATTTTTTATCAAGGCAGTAAAAGGCAGTTGCCTTTTACTATATGCCTACAAAATATCAATTGAATATTGTATTTTATGCAATATTGTATTTTGACGTTGTTCGGGCGATTTTAAAAGTAAATATTCCAAATAATAATGCAGGGTAGGTAAATAAAATATACCTGTGTAATAATAATAGTAATAAACATGTAATTGCTTAAGCCTTGGCCTGAATATTATTAATATTATGACAATCAACCTCTGATATGATATTTTATCGTTACACACGTACATACTAGTCCATATGTTATAATTATATGTGATGAACACTAATCATCGTGTTTAAACAGATGTAAGTAAATAAAAATACTTTTTAATAAAGCTTTTATATTGTGTCAGATTTTCAGTTTCTTTAAACTCAATCTGCCAGAACGAAGCTGGTAGATATCATATTATAATGTTAAACTTGCCTCACTACGTTGAATTATAAATCTTCATAGGAGATGCTTGTATAAGCTTTTATAATCAACATTTAACACATTAAAATACTGAATAGGTCAATAGAATGTTAATATTGTTAATGAGCACTTTATCTATATTTATCTATATTAAATGCCTGGAACTATTTATCAATATAAATTTGAAATAATTAATGTAAGAAATCCCCCCTTGATTGTGTATGTATGTCTTTTATTTATTATTCTTAACATTTCTCAAATATTCTTCTAGACTATTTACAATTTTATGAATACAATACACTAACAGTAATAATTAAAAATAGAGTAAATCATGAAGACAATTATACACAATCCTACACAAAATAAATAATATTTTAAGCCTTGATATTCCTTCTATTTGTTAATGATCAGTTTATGTTGAACTGTTATATATTATATTAAAAATTATATTACTGTATTCTGAAGGCTAATAAGCAATATTTAAAGAGACGCTTTATTTTTTAAGAAAAAATGATAAAATTTATAAGTATCAAGAAACTGACAAAATAATTTCATTTTTTTCCCTTTCATACAAATTGTTACGTGAAAGCGTCCTACGAGTGCCCTTCACTTCACATTGAGGCGTAGCGGGTAATTAAAAAGTATTTTACAGCTCAATATTATATTCGGAACCATCAAAAACCACAAAATCTTTCGTTCCAATGATCTACCATATAAAAAAAACTTTAACAAAGTCATTTTACTAAATACACTTTCCGCGCTAGGAAATTATACCGTATTTTATATTTATAGCAAATTACTGACAGAATATATAGGGAAACTTTTTTTATTTCGAAAAACCTTCCAAATTTTATTAATAGGAATATATTTTTTGTTACATTATGTTAATCATAATATGAAAAACGTTAAATAAACGCGCTGGTAAATTTGGTTTGGAGACTTTATTTTTGTAGAAGATAATATAATATATCTCGATATTCTATGCTGTCAATGACGTAAGACATCGAGGACTCCAGAATCAAAGGTGACCTATTGTTAAAATACATATTATATTACGCTTATAAAAACTTTTATGAAAAGTTCTAAATATGATATAATATATCAGATCAAAATGATGCGGGCAAAATAAGTATTCTTCTTCTCGATGTAGATCATCGATCAGTTAGTTTGGAAGTTGATGCCTCTTGTGATGCTGAAGACCAGCTGTCTTTCCATCTTTTTTGTGGTCTTCCTCGGGGACGTGAACTGACGTAAAATAAGTGTAATAAAAAATAAGGTTTGAGAGAAATGATTTAGACACAATAAGCTTGAAATTAAAGAGTCTGCATCCAAGAATAGAGGCTCGAATATTTTTAGTATGTCTTCATTGTTGATTTTGATGTGTTAATTTGTTTTTCTATGACCACTCCTAATTGAGTGCTATCGATAGAAAGATAGATTTCTATTTCAAATTTTATTCCTAATGTATGGGGTTTTATGATTTTGAACTCTAATGTCCAAATAAACCAAGCAAAATTGTTTGGTTTTTTCAAAAAGTTTTGAAAACCGCCATACTAAAAAATGTTTTTGGTCGTTTTTGAAATCAGATTCTCAATTTTGTCTCCATCATATTATAAACATCAAAATCCCACTGGCCATATGTCACAAGACGCACATTAACTTAACTCAAGATAGGTTTTGATCAAAAACTTTGATTGGATGCCTCTACTCCCATCGTAACACATGTTGTTACAATATATTCTCAAAGAAATAGACTTAAGAACGAAGTTACATACTTTGAAAGTCACAGCTTTTTCGTATTCGTTGTTTATATAATACACCTACTCGTATTTTTATTTAAGCTTTTGACGATGAAACTTTCAAAGTCATCGATAGAATGTTGATAATACAAAGTTTTATTTGACTACAATATTTAGCAATGGCTTAAATTTTATTGTTCGCTATATACAGTTTCATTGCATCTACAATAATGAAAAAATTGAGGGTAGAATTTCTAGAATGTATTATTAAAGGTCATTGCTTATGTTTTACTACTGATTTTATTCGAAGATTTACAAAAATTAGTAAGAAACCTATTCAATTAAGGGCATTCCACTCCACGGAGTAAATTATGAGTAAATCTAATTATAGATCACGGTGCGTTGTATAAAATAAAAATAATAAACAAGAATCAAATTATTATTACACTATCTTATATCCGATCAATGTTTCGTTTCATTACAACGATTTACTCATATATGAAATATATAGATTGGCACTAGCCTTAAGCCCGTCTTGGATCAGGTAATTATTATCAAATTACCAAAAAAGTATGTATTAAAATATAAATATATTTTTATTTTTTTGCTTATTTTTTTATTTATTTAATTTAACATAACAGTTAATTCAGACATAACAATACATAAACGATTTGATAAAAACTTAAATCTAAACATCCTCCTTATAGAGACAAGTATCGTGTGGGACATATACCATCACGATATGTCCCAAGAGTAACTTTTTTTTTACTTTTCGCCAGCCTGATGATAAGAGCGGAAGTTCTTGAA
The DNA here is from genome assembly GCA_947579605.1 of Athripsodes cinereus. NCBI lineage: Eukaryota > Metazoa > Arthropoda > Insecta > Trichoptera > Leptoceridae > Athripsodes > Athripsodes cinereus. The sequence goes on along the minus strand of OX388316.1, from coordinate 2,213,775 downwards.
AGCCGGCTCGCGTCCAATAAAAAGTCACCGTGGATATACTACAAATAAGTTTTTTATTTTAATTAATTCAGTAGAGCAGGTCTTCCTTTCTTTTCTTTAACTTTTCGAGTATGCTGTAAAAGACAAACATTCATAATATATCTATTATATTATCGCATTGGCCTTCAGCTGTAATGATCCTTGTAAGAATCGTCTTATTGTCAGTAATAATATTTATTATAATATCTCTATCTATCTACAACCGTCGCAGAAAAAATACGTAAATATACAGAACTAGCAGGAGAAATAAAAAATATTTGGCATTCTAGGTCCGTTTATATAATACCTTTAGTCATGCTACAGGGGTAACTCCGAAATCTTTAATAAATAATTTACAAAAATTAGATTTATCGGTTAATTTGTACATTAAAATTCAAAAATCTATTATAATACTACTATATCTACTACTATACCATCACGGCATATCCCACAAGTGGGGTAGCCAGCATACCAGCTGCATATAATAAACATGCAAGCTGTCCTCTCCGTGCCATTATAAAATCAAGACATTCAGAATGGGTGGCAAACCTCATCGCTGAATTTAAGATGTAAAATGTCTTATTTTTTCGAACACCTGCCTTTTACAGGACACTCGAAAACTTACGAATAAGAGTGGGAGACCAATTCTTTACCGGGTACTCCACGGGATATAATACACACTTGTAATATTGTAAAATAGTTTTTGAACACAGATATTTCAGGCACAATGCTGGTATTTTGAACCCGCGTTCTGAGCCTAATCCTTTGATATCCTGTATATCTGGATAGGTGAATTATTCCCGGCATTAGACTGTTAAGTTTTTGTGTGAACATGACTGATCATATGGAGACTTATCTGGTTGTATAATGCTGAGAAGTGTGGATGGCAATTCTGCCGCCGCGTAAATAATATGTTGATAGAGAGGATAAAACGCCATAAAGACCTATTCTTACTTACTTCTTTCGCTTCCTCTACATTCATATAACTTCTTATACAGGCATACTACTTTCTCCAACTCAACACGTTGCCATTCCTTAAATTTGATCCACGTAATCATGCCACGTATTTTTTGGCCTTCCACGCTTTTTTGAACTCCAATCTTCTTATAATACAAACATATACATAAGCAAAAATGTGAACGGATTCAAATATTAAATATTTGTTTAAATGGAAGGAGAAAAGCTGCCTTGCTGTGTAGTATGGCGTTTAGAAATAACACCACCACCTTGTTACAAGTCTGTTTTTAGTTTTTAATCATAACTTAATGGACTTTATAATTAATGCCAGCTGTTTCTTCCGAACAAGCCCAAAATTATACAATTTTTATGAATTACAATCAAATAAATGTGAAAAAAATGATAAATTCTATTTTTTTTAGAAGAAAAGTGAATCACCTACTCTAACAATTTTTCAGTTTATCTGAAGATACCTACAAGCATGGGCGAAAACGTTTGGTTACTGTCAATCTAACGCAGTGGAAATTGAAGTGTTTTTTCTTCAACTTTATTTTTATTTAATTAGTATTAAAAATGTATTTCCACAGTAAAAGCACAAAACTCTTGAATAATTAATCATAATTTCAATTGTTTTAATCAGGTTTGTGTCAATTTCAGCGATGAGATTTGCCACATTTTGATTTTGCTTGTTCGCGTGAAACAAAGTATTATATAGGGATTAAGCAGTGTGGCATTCCGTCTTTTCTGCCTACTTCACTATAGATTTGGCTTGAAGATATAGTTTAATATTTATTACATAGAAACGTAAAATAAAAACTCATTTAGAGTAATGTTCATGCCACCTGACAGTAAATACATATCTTAAAGGAAACTTATTTTCATATGATTAAATTCTTTACTCGATACACCGCTGATTCAAGGTAATATAAGATATCTTGTTAGTTAGGTAGTTTGTTGTATATTTTGAAATACGAAGCTAATGGCTAAGATTAAAATAGAGTTTATTGCCTTATACTAGAATGAGATATTGTTATACTATGAATCATAATAATGAAGGACTTAAAAGGAATTAATGGCTTGTGTTCCCATTTCAAAATACTCTTCTTTTTATCTCGATTCTTGAAACTTGAGTCTGACAAAATGAAAAAAAATGTGTAGAAAGGTCGTGAAACCAATTTTTATAAACGCAATGTGCATCTAGATTTGCCAATCAAAAGAAAGAAACTAGAGAGTTCTTACTATGAAGTACTTACTCACTTCTTATAGGCAAAAAGATCTTGAAGAGCCTTGGTCTTCAGAAATATTTATCTTCAGGTTTTTCGAAAAATAGCCGTAAAACGATAGCCGTTTTTAACATCAATGTAGACAATTATTAACAGGGGCTCTTATTCATTATGTAAAAGCTTGCATCCATTGTACGTGTTATTAAATAAAAATATATGAGTGTGTATCTTATTTTTTAGACGATATATTATATTATTAATTGTGTCGGTGCACATTGTGTAGTAGAATTCCATAATTATGTAATTGTCATTATCAATCTCAGATTGACCTGATAAGCCGAAAGACGTCTCTCTCGGAATCAATAATCTATAGTAGAAAGAAACACTTGCTTCAATCACATAAATATCTATATTATAGACGAGCGTGAAATTTCTTCCCTTCATTTGACGGAAACAGGTTCAAAAATTTGTAAAATATAATTTAAAAAAACTTTTTAAACATGTCGATTACTGTTACTCTCAGAAAAAAAGGATTATTAAAGATACTTTTTGAATAATTGTAAAACTTCAATTAACTGCAAGTAGATATATTTAAAAAAATCTTTTCAAAATCTCAGATCAGTTGAGTCGAAACACAGTTGAGTATTTTCTAAAGAGAAACAATATCAACCCTTAGAATGGGGCAGGTGGTAGTAGTTAACGGGTCAGTAGAATGGGAGAACAGAAGAAGGAGAGGGAGCAAAAGAACCTCCTCATCGTCCTCACACGTACACAAACAAACTCACCTTTCCGTAACAATAACAAAATACACGCAGAGGTAAGGCTGTGTTATTATTGTGTACCAACAATATACTAGCCTTAGAACTCGTAAACTCTCCGAAAAATAAAAGAGTTTTCAGACTTGAGAATTTCAAAGTATCCTGTAAAAACAGGTGTTCTAGAATAACCAGAATATATTTTCTTTCGCAGAAGATTTCAGTTAATCACCACGATTTTTTCTGTAAGAATTATGTTACATATTCAACAGGGTGTTTGCTGTTTGATATTCAAATCTCATTATTATCTTAAATAACTTACATTCACACTACTTAAGATACTAGTCAAACATTCGCCAAATATTGTTCTATACTTGTAAAAAAAAACTAATTTTTTATATTTTTGAATGCCTTATACCCAGGAGACATATTCGTAATCAATTCTATGGTGAATTATGCCACTCATTTTGAAAATCTATACTTTACGATTTTGTTGATTTAATTCTTTGACTATAGATGGGTCAAAATTGGATATAGTGGAGACAATTTCTTTCAGACCACATAGTTTGAAAGGAAGAGAAACTGATAATCCGACTTGTGGAAATTCCCTGAAAGGACAGAACTATTTATATACATACAAACCGAATAAATAACGGAAATGCTTGTGTATGTAAAATAATTTCGGTTGTATTTGTGGTAGTGAGTGGTGCTTATACTTGTAAGTCGTTGTCGGTTGGGTTGAGAGAGAGACAGGATAAGAGAGAGAGAGAGAGAGAAAGATAGGTAGATAGAGAGCTAAAGCCAAGCTATTTTTAGAACACTGCCTTACGACGCGTTTTGTTCTTCTTCTAGGTATTAGTGTGGTGCTTATTTCTATATATACTCAATATAAGGTTCCTACTTCTATTATTAAGAACGTGTTTTTTGTGGATGTGTGTGTGTTCACACGATGTACATATATTCTCATGTTTGATTCCTTAGTAATAATATTTGGAAAATCTACCTATTCTCAGTACACACCTATAATAGGTATATATGGATTCAGGTATTATCAATATTGGATTTGAAAGTATGAATGAAATTTTCTCACCTTTGGGAATATATTTTTTTTTCAACGTATTAATTTATAATTAACGATTGCTATTATAACATAACATTCCAAAGTTTTATAATAGTCTTTTTTCTGTCCAATAAAATTGATAGTCCTTTATTTATTTATAACATTATCATACTGCCAAAATTTTGCAAAATTAATTCACAATATCACAAAAATGTATAGCGAATTTACAAGCAATACCTAAGTGTTGGAGAAATTTTGATATAATTGTGTGATATTAATAGGCATTGACCACAAACAAAATTTAATAATGATTACTAATGAAAATTTAATAATGAGTACTAGAAATAACTTTGTGAAAGTTCATTTTGATAGAATTAAAATAAATTTAAAATAAAACACTGAATTACTTTCACTATGAATAATATTTGACTCAGAAGCATTTCTGGTAGACTACCATTATCTGTGAGTTTTTATTAGAAATAGTTTCTAATTATAAAATAAAATGTTATTTCTTGGGTTCCTTTTTAAGTTGTTTTTTTTTCATTTTCAATACAATTCAGTCATAAAGTGACATCAACCTTAATCATCGGCCTAAAAGTGCAGAAAAGTTTTGAAATAAGAACTATGACGAAAGTTCTTTTTATGTTACGTACATTTCGAATATCATAATAAAGAATGTATACATTAAAAAGGGAGTGTTGTGGATAGAATGCGTGTAAATAAATTGAGATGGTTTGGTATATGTGGAACGAATGAAAGAGGAAAGAATGACAAAGAGGATATACTTGTCTGAAAGGAGGGGTGTGAGGAAGCGCGGGCGTTCGAGAACTACATGGCTTGAACATGTAGATCAAATTCTCAAGGACGGCCGTGCTTTGAGTAAAAGAAACCGACGTGCGTGCATGAGAAATTGTATGACTGTAGAGGAAGCGAAAGAAGTATGTAAGAACATATCTAATTGGCGTTCCGTTCTCTCTGTACCCCACATGGGATACGGCGTGAGGGAATAGATAGATAGATAGATACATTAAAAAACACATAAAAGAAAATTAACAATTTCAAACAACAAACGTATTAGAGTTTTAAGAATATCCTAAAATCGTTGTGAATGCTAGAGGCTGGATTCTGTTCTATTGTTTCTAATAGAAACCTTAAAAAGCGAATGAAAAATTCTAGGAAAAATGCTCAAGAATATCTATTTTGATTTCTTCACATACTATTTTTGTATTTATTTGGATATAAATCGACATGTTGAATGTACTATCTAATAATTTTGTATAAAAAACAAACAAATAAATTGCAAAGAACGTTCCCTCTTTTACTATCACACACCGCACACAATATAATTCTTACATAGATAATATGGATATGGGGTATAATTTTATTCTGCCTATCTAAGGATAAAATAAATTTCCTCCAACTAAGCGTAAGAATAATAAAATTAAACGTCTATACTTTATTTGTTCGCCACCTTAGCTGAACTTTTTTTCTATTTTTACGGCACATAAAGCACTTTTTGTACGTTCATTGTATTATACGCAGTGAGGATAGTTAATTCACGGGACCTCTGAAATGAATTTTAAAAAATTAAACCACAGAATTTGAAATTATTAAAATCCATTAGGCATATCATTTGACATTACACAAAAACCAATTCATCAGACACATCAAGTGTATAGAAATTAGTTATAATCTAAGATTTATTGCAAAGAACAAAAAACGAAGAAAAGAGAAAATAGGTATCTTTAAAATAATAAAATTGTTACTTGTAGCTTGAGTCAAAAGTATGAAGTATAACAAAAGCTTCGATGTTCAACAAAAATATTCGATTACATAACTTCTTCGCTGATGTATTTGAAATTCACACGTACCTACCCACTCACTTAAAATTATTGTGTTGTAATATGCTGCACGATCATTGATCTTTGTAACTAGATGAGGCATGCAGAAAAAAATCCTTTTATTATTTATTATACGTCTCATTACGATGTATTGAGTGGACAGAATAAAGTAAAGATATTGTGGTTTGAAGGCTTTCATGGCGATCTTCACTATCTGGTTGTTGGTTTTCGGGTTTGCCATGTCTTGATTTGTTTAATCGACGTTTCGGTGCACTTGCAAACGTCGATTAAACAAATCAAGACATGGTAAACCCGAAAACCAACAACCAGAAAGTAAAGATATTGTTTTAAAGTCGCAATCAAAGCACAAGCTTTCAAATGAAATATAAGTTGTAAACAGGGAGAACGGAAGCTCATGACATAAAAGCTCATACCATGAAATACATTTGAAATATTATTCCACTATTCGCAAATGTCATAATTTTATATTGGCACGGAGCGATCGACTTTCATATTTAGTTTTATACATACATTTCGTATATAAACTCGAGCAGATAGAGTTAGAACAAAAAGCATGCACATTGCACAGAACTACCGACATGAAAATTCTGAGACCAGTTTCATGCAAGATGTTGCGCAACAGAATTTGTAACACTATGATAAGGGAAATGTATGAAACGGATGACATCGTGACATGGGGAAGACAAAGGCGAAAGTATATGTGTGAATATGTCGAAATAATGGTACAACTCAGACTTCCCTCATCACTCTCCATGGTAAACCTATGGGATGTCGTCTACTCGGAAGACCACCAAAGAGATAAATAGATAGCTTTGAACTCGCGTTGCAGGAAAACGCCTCGGTAAATACATACCTTGAGGTCTAGAAAAACAGAAAGAATAAGGAGAAGTCAGTTTGCTGACTACACCACTTGTGATGGTAAAGAAGTAGTTATAATATTGGTGATATATCACCTGAGTCCAATACACTTCTAGTTCACAGTACATTTATTTCAATGGTAACGGTAACTTAAAACCAAACTGAATAAAAGTTATTATTTATCAAGAAAAAAAAATATTCATTCTGAATTGATAAAACCAATTTAAGGGTTCGAGTCTTTCTCTCGTTTCATTTATGTTCTCAAATTACATGAAAATAAACTTGTTATGTTTCTTACAAATATTTATTACAAATTTTTGGAATGTTTTCATTTTAATTCAAGAAAAGTAAATTCAAATTTAATTCAAGTAAGCATGTAAATATCTATACCTAAATAACATTTTCTTATGTTCATCAATCTACCGGAGTGATCAGTTTTGAAACACAAATTTATTCAGAACCTTATCTATAGACAATTTATTATACTTATAAGTCAATTTAAGAAATAAAACATTGACCATAAATATTGAAATTATCCATAAGACATTGACCATAAATATATAAAAATATCTCCCCCCCCCCCGCCCAAGTTCGAAATCATCAGTACCCATTTCTCAAATCAACCAACGACAATTCTCGGAGATTATTATAAAACCTTTCATTTACTTTTAAAATTCGTCAATTATATTTTTTTATAATCAATTTCTGCAGAAAAATGGGTCAATAAGTTGAACATTATCGAGATAGCTATCAGAGGTAATAAATTTATCACTTTTATTATTTTACTATTCCATACCAATTTAAGATAAAGTAAAAACTCAGTAATGACTTAAAAGTTGAAACAATTTGTAAGAACGTTATTAATAAGAATGATCGTGAAAAAATAATTAAATGATTTTAATTTCGTTATTTTACTCAAAGGTATTTTCTTTAAATTTTATCATATAATTGACTTTGAACAACTTTTTAGACTTTTCAAATTAGGGTTGAAAAATGCTTCAGGTATTTGGGTACTGGAACGTTTCACTTAATAATGAATTCTACGAAGAATCACTATTATGATAAGTTTTTTACGTGCTTTTATCGCAAATTGAGATCGTAATTAGTTCAAAGGACTTGAATAATAGTATAATCTATTATTCTATTACACATCTCGTGTAAGATGGGTAAAGAAATTAATTTAGAATGTTGCCTATTTAGGTAATTGAAGCACAATACCCGAGTTTCATAATTAAAACGTCTCTAACTAAAAAAAAATAGAGTCACTAGAATTAAGTAATTTTCTATTTATTTATCTAGGTTTTTTTTTTGTTTTATTAAAGATAGATTGGTATTACTCGTGTAAAACTAAATTTAGTGAAAATAAATAGGTACAAGCAAAAAAAAAAATAATAAATGAATTAACATTTTCTTTGAACGAAAAAATTTCTCCGTCAAAACATTCGATCGTTTGATTTTTTCACAAAATTATTCATGAAAACGTTTCAATGAATATTTATAAAAAAACGAAAATTTACAAAGATTAAAAATTCATTCGGTTCTGTCATTGCCCTGAAGGGGTCTTAATAGGTTATACTGATGGGTTTTTAAGCCTGCGAATTCTAAATATAACCCGAAATAATAACAATATTATTATGAAACACAATGGATAGTGCTACCTTCTACAATGTAACAAATGTATACATTGTATTGTATATTTACTGAAACGAGCTTTCACACCCTTATCTTCTGCCCTAAAAGTTTCCAAACTGTACGTGTGGTATTGTATTAACCATATGAATGATATTTAATTTCACAGACAAGCTTTGAAAAAATATTGAGTCCATTATGAACAAGTTTTTATTCCATATATACCTTAGAAATTTTAGGATAATTCAGTTCACTAATATGTTTTCAACTTAACAAAAGAAAGTTCTTTTGATTTTTTTAACTCTTGAAACACATTTTGAAAATTCACAAAATGTATATCTCTGTCAAATTTAATTTATTATTGCTTGATTTTTACACCATAAGTGACAGAATTAATGCATTGGTAATCCGTAAACCTTTACTGAATCATGTATTAATTTATATTAATGGTCTTTTATGTACATATTGCTTTAACTGTCTGCTTCCTAAAATTTGGTGTGAGTATAATTGCAAATAAGTTAGTTTAACAAAAGTGAAAATAGCTTATTCTGCTGTACAAAGTGAATAAAATGTTTTATTTTGAAGTATAACTTTAGTTTAGTAATAGTTACGCATGATCGGTTTCGGGGACTACAAGTGGGCATCGTCAGGTGCTGAATAAAAACAAATATAAAAATTCGTTGGAATTTATAGTTCAGAATATGTACAAGTAAGTGGAGTCATATTAGTTTCAAGAGTGGAATTATAATAATAATAAACTTTTGACTACAAAATTGTTAGAATTAGTACGATGGTAAAAAATAGTCAAACCAAAAAGCAAAATATATTCCACTAACAATGAGCATTCAAAGGGTAGAGTTGTTGCGATAAAACATCTACCGGAAAATCTTATTTTTAAAGGGACATCCAGACTTTCCAAGAAATTTGTGATAAAGAATATCTATAAAGTGTTATTATACCCGAAAAAATATTGAAAATCATTTCTTTTAACGTTATGTAAGATATGAATTCAAGATGATTAGGAAAATTGATAAATTGTTTGGTTATTGAATGAGACATATTTTTATAAAGCATTATTTCAGGTGCTGAAAAGTTAGTTTTGCGTTCTCGTTAAATAAAAAAATGAATATTCACTAATAAACTAAAATAGAAGTCTCCATTTATGCGTATAAAGTGTGGTGTTGCCGAGGCTAATGTGAAAACATAAATTATCAGTTTAATGTACTGTTTATGTAATTTCACTCAAAAATTCTTCCACCCTCACGCCATAAACACTTTTAAAGTGTAATAAAACGCAATGGAAATTCTCAATTGTGTTACATAACATTTTTCTACACGAATTTTAGTTAAATTTAAACCAAGACAACCTAAAATAGTTTTGTATATGTTTACAGTTATAAACTATTTTTGCTGTCATTTACCGAAATTTATAAAATATTGTTAGTGAACTGGCTACTACACATATTTTGTGGCGTAAATAAAGAAATGTTAACTATTTTACCGACAATTTTCATTGAGAAAAAAGAAAAACATTGAATAGAAAAGCACATGAAAAATATCATAAAAACCTTTGGTTTTGTTTTGATAATACCTATATTATATGAAATATGAATCACGTGCTACAAAGACTCATGTAATGAAAAGTTAAATTTGTATATATATACGTTTATTTTTCATGTGTGAAAAAAATTCATTCAAGAATATCTCTATGAAAAATTTAATCAGATTTGAACTTTATAAGTACGTTTACAGAAAGATGTAATAAAAACATTCCTTCAGAATGAAAATCTTTTTGGGAGGAACATTCTTTGTATTTTTTCACATTGGTGTTATTCCCCGTTTTCACCTGTATAAATTATTGGCAATTTTCAAGAAACAACGTAATATTTTTAAATAATTAAGAAGTGAATCGGTATTCAAAGGATGCTTTGCAATTATTAACGTAATTTCCTTAATAGCGTATTTCAAAATGTTTTGAAGTTAGCTCAATTCAGGATCGAGCTAATGAAAATTTATTCGTAGTTTCAGTAGAAATTTCAAATAAATTTCTTGTGTTGGTTTTACACATTCGTCTGTAAAACGTTTTTATTACGAGAATAAAGGTTTTTAAGTATGACAAGCTAATAAACATAAATAAAATTATCATAAAACTGGTAATAATTACCCCCATTGCTTTCTTTCAAGCATCTATCTATCTTCATATGTATTTTAATATACATACTATCATGATACAATTCGCAAATAAAGTTGAAGTCAACAAACTCTCTTTTGTAAGAGATTACATGAGTGTGAGTGAGATTACACGGATAAATTAGTATGACAATTCGTGTCATATAAGGACATGGTTAATCCTGTACTTATAATACGAAAGACATCTCTTTCTATAAAGAACATTATATTAAAAGAAAACATTTGTTTTTTTTTTAATTTCCTTATAAAATTCTACTTCCTATACCTACATCGACACAGTGAATATCCTACTTGTGATATGGCGTAGGTGTTTGGGCCAATTCTAATTGTGGTTGATTTTTTTACTAAATTTTAGTTTTAAAATTCATTGGTGACATCTGATTTGTGTTTTTAAAAAACTGCGACACTAAGAATTAGCAGTCAATTTTATAATAAGCAAAAGACATCGCAATACACAATGTATTTTATTTATTAAATCATATGAGTACCTAATTAGTAAATTGTTCAGATACTAATTTATACTGTAAAATCAAATGAATGAATTTGGAATTCTTCGCAAAACTTTCACATTTCTAATTCCATATTATCAATACATTTTCAGTCAATTTTTAAAATTGTTTTTTTTTTTCTGAAATGATAAGCTTATATTCTGCAACGAACATTGGTATTCTATTTGTTGACACAAGTAATTTCAAAAGGAAATAGAACTTACCTTTCTTACGAAAACTATGACACTGAGAAAATTCAATGAGAAAATAACTTTCCTTATTTGAGTTCAATAGCTACATAAAAATAAAATTAGGTGAAACGAAATAATCTAAAAATATATCTTTATCTCTTGTATCATTTTATATCAAATATAGAAACACTTTCAAGCCTTAGTCCTTTCAGATCAAACATCTTTTGAATTCCTCTACCCTTACCGTAGATATCTTTGTAGAATTGTAAAGGCATTGTATAATTTAATCCCAAATGTTTATTCACAATATAATAATATAATATTTATTTATTTATTTTAAGTTATGAGTTTACGCAAGAAACATTTTTGTCATATTAGGTGTAGGTATTTAATATTATTAAATAGCATTTCTTAAAAAAATCTCTCATGATTGTTGAACCGAGATAAAATAAAGTTTTTTTTTTTTATTTTGTCTTATTGTAAGACTACTACTACTAAATCATCACGACATAATATGCCACAAGTGGGGTTAGCTGGCGAATCAGCTGGATGTAATAAACATGCAAGCTATATTCTGCGTGTCAATAAAATATGAGATATTCAAATCATCATCATCATCATCGCCCTCAACGCTCCTCTCGGGAGCACAGCAGGGTTACTCTTGACAAAACAAAACACGATCTTAATCTAGTCTTGATCTTGATCATACGACGCCCGAAGGGACTATGGTTAAAAACACCGCGATACCGCTAACGCGCGGTAGGTTTTAGTGTATTTTTGGCCAATAGTCACTTCGTGCGTCGTATGATCAAGATCAAGACTAGATTAAGATCGTGTTTAGTTTTGTCAAGAGTAGCCCTGCTGGGCAGAAACCAGACTCCTCCATTCAGAGCGTCTCTGTGCCAATTGCGTCACCTCTTTCCACGAAATTCCTTGCGCTCTGATATCGTTGTCATAGGAACGGTGTATGTTGTGAAGGAGGGATATTCAAAACGGGTCGAAAACCTCATCGCTGGATTTAATATTAAAATGTTTTCCAAGCGACACTCGAAAACTTACGAAAAAGAATGGAAGCCATTTTTTTATAAGACAATGATTATGAATCATCGAACATCCTGCAAAGTAATGATAATTTGATTGTATTATTTTTTTATATTGTGGTCATAGTAATAAAATATTATTAATTTATACCTGCTAGTAAAGTTATTGACGAATATTGTGTGTCTAGCCAACTTTGTAACTACCAAATACGTTGCTAGTAATGGCGTAAAATTTATTAGGTAGTTACTTTCATTACTCCAATACCTGGAAATTCTTGACAGGTTTATTTTTGTTCGCGGGACAGAAATGATGGAGTACTGAATTCATCTAAAAAGGAAAATCTATTTTACTTGTGTCACATATTATGAACTAAGAGTCGCCGACATTATCAATTTATTTCTAGCACAAAATCATTATTAATATAATTTGATTTAAGCCGCAAACTTGCACGAAGCCATTTATAAAAAAGGCTTTAAAATTCAACGTGGAGGGTATATTTGATACATTTGAAAGAATTATTAAAAAAAATGACACGATACTTAGAAGTATTATTTTTAGAATTTTATATTTTAATACAGGAAAATACTCTATAGTAAATGAATACTCTCCTCATAATACAACACACACTATGAATGAACTTATATTTTCGTGAAAGACGTGTCAACGGTGGAGTTTGAATAATGAATCTTCCGTTTGGATGTCCGAAACTATTCCATCAAGCTACGATTCACCTTTACGATACTTACTTTTTTATGTATCTGATTCGTTGATTCATTGGTCCATTGGTTGGAACACGTCGAAAATGAAAAGGTGTTAATTAGGATAGGCGAAAGTAGGCAACTGCTGAAAAAAAATCAACCAACAACGAGCTAACTGGATTGACTACAACATCAGACACCCAAGCCTGTTCATCACCATCGCGGAAGGCAAGACCGAAGGTAAAATTGGTAGAGACACCCATATTGATCAAATGAAGAAGAACATGAATTATGGCACCTACGGAGAATTAAAGAGACTGGCAGAAAATAGGGAGGAATCGAGGGTGAAAAAGAAAATCGAAACTCGTTGCAGACCAATCAAATGGATTGTAACCCTTTCTCTTTCTGCTCAGACCAATAAAATGCAGATAAATTCGATCAACATTTTAAATTGAATTTACAATTTTATTGCGCATAATAAAACAGCTTAAACAGGATGAATGTATAAAAATACCAAAAAAGAATAAAGGTACAATTTAGTACTATCTTTCCATTACTAATGTCTGTACCCGTGATATTACCTACAACATAATATATCGTGGAGTGTTCCATAGGTAATGGTTACTTGTTGAAGCGACCCCCATTGCCTGGCGTATATTATTATTATTGCTACATACATATTGTATGATATTATTGTACCACTGGCAATGGTGCTGTATAACTCCACCATACTATACATATATATGGGGTGGGTGCCCGGTAAGGTTGGGTGGGGTGTGGCTAACCGCGAGGAACTATTTTTAGTCTCCGTATATTGGCCCAAGCCATTATATTCTGTGACGCAGCAACAACACTTAACGGTTTAAGACCATTTTAAATAATTAACTTTCAGTATAACAACAACACAATACACATAAAATGTATGCCAACATACATAATTTTCACACTTGTAATGTAAAATGGAGATGCGGTTCGAAAAAAATATCACTGATACTTTTATACACTCTGTTATCAATAGTTTTCAATGCAGATTTTCACCAGCACTGGTATTTTGAACTTGTGAAAAACATCGCAATTCGAAAACGTTTAATAAAACAGGTGGTGGACATAAAGAAAAAAATTGCGATAGGATTAAGTCAATCTTGTTGATAGATCATTCGTAGAAACTCATGAGGCAGGGTCTAATTATACATATAAGTATGTATGTTTTATTATGAACAACTTTATATCTTTCCTTTTCTTTTAATATCTTTGAATTCCTCTCTGTCCATCTTGTCAATTCATAAAAATTCACATTATCACAATCATCATGTTTTTTTAATAGCTAAGAATTCAGAATGAAAGTTTCACAATTTATTTCTATTCACTAAACAAGGAATAACAAAAAATCTGGATCAATTTACACATGATTGAAGGAGACCCATCGACCACCCGGATACCGCAGAAGTCAGGGCATTTTCATTTATCCGAATTCTACACAAATCTTGTCCACACCAGAGGCACCATAGTGAGCAGCCTGAGGGGCTGGCCGCTCAAAAATCACCAAACCACCATAACCTCCTGGAATCTTTTGACTACACTTTTTCGATGTCCCTCAAGCCGGGAAAAGCAAATACATTAACAATACATAATAAACAATAAATAAACAAAGGCAATTTACACAAACTCACGACAGCTCGTATTATGATAATTGTTATCTGAGTCGGTGTCTTCGTAGGTTATTTTTCACTCTGTTCTTTTCGCCATACCAAATAAGATGCAACATTTTCGTATCTGACCATCTACTTTAGTACGGTCGGTCACTAGTAATAATAGTGTTTTGGATACTTCAGTGAAAATTTAATACGAAAAATAACAAAGTTGCTATCCAAAACATTTTAATTTTAATATGAAAGTATACATTTTTCATAATAGCAACATTTCCTCATTCATTGTCCTTGATTTACATAATAACACCTAATGTATACAGTTTCAATTATTAAATTAAAATATAATGCAACCATATTTCATTATCTACTGTGTAATAAAACTTTTGTGAAAAAATAATAAAAATAATAAAAAAATAATAAAAAGTTGGCCAAAAAGCGCGTTTTTTTCATCCACAATATTTCTCTAAAACTAAACAATTTTCCTTCACAATACGCCATTCCTTTAAAATAAACTGCCTTTGGATCTGCGAGAGGTAGCGAATGGAGAGAGCTTTAGAAGAAGGCTTAAGATGCACCTTTTTGCTGGGAGTTGAGGGTGATGGTTGCGGTATACGGCGCCCTTGAGGTCATGTTATGAGTAAACGGTGCTTTATACACAACAAATTGTCCATATATATAGAAACATGAATGCGTTAAGACTTTTTATTCTAAGCTAATTTTTCATACTTCTTTAATTTGATATAGCTTTTTGAATATCCATTTCAGCAGTACCCATATAGCGGTTAAACTATGAATTCCTTCATTATATTTTGTACCTAGTTATTTGGTTGTTTTATAACTGTACCTAGTTATTTGATTGTTTTATAATTATTATAAAGCGGTTATTTCCGATGACCTGCCTAGTAACTACAACTATTTACCGCTACCCGCTGTGTCTTGGCTTCAGATTGCAATCGTCCATTTCCGTTAAGGCTGTTATAATAATAGTAACTTTATTATTAAGTTAAAATGTCTGACCTGTGACATAATCTTGATACGTTTAAAATGCTTATAAATAATGCCACACGACAAAGCATTGGTAATTAACATAAATCAAATTATTTAAAATAGATGTATATATTATGATGTATAGATGTAACCAAGGCTCAAGAGCGGAAGATACTAAGCTTTGAAAACAAGTGTCTTAGAAGGATTTTGGATGTCAGATGGTATGAACATGTTATAAATGATGCTGTGCGCCGGCGCACCCAGCAGAGACCTGTAATCTCCGTAATACAGGAGAGACGATGGTCCTGGCTGGGACATGTTTTGAGAATGCCTAATGATATTTGGCCAAAAAGAACACTGTTCTTCCGTCCGCAGGGGATCCGTCGGCCCGGGCGTCCCTCTTTGAGGGCGAGGGCGAGGGCGATGATGATGATATATGAATACCTATTGTACTCTGAATTAATGTAAGAAAAAAATAGAACACATCTCGATTACATATTATATTGTATAATAAATTTGAATAAATTGGCAGGTGTAACTACTTTTATTGAAACTGCAAAATAATTAGTTTCCTATATCCAGCTCATGTCTGTTTACTTATTAGCACAGAGAGGATAATTATTTATTACATGCGGTTAGTTTGCTGGTTGCCCCGATTATAGAATATGTCGTGATAGTAGAAAATTTAAATATTTTATCATAAATATTTATTAGTTTTCGTTTATATTCATTTCTACTTCTGTGTATCTTTTTTCATTATTATTGTTATTTTAATAAATGTATGACAACCGAATGGGCTTTGATTAAAATAATTAATTTAATATTTGAACACTCACATATAAAGAGGACATTGCATTGAATACTTCTTTTCTTGTATAATATTTGTTTGTATTAGATATGTATGTTTTGTCTGTAGTGTTCTGTTGATTAAATAAATAAATAAATGACAAAATAAATCAGGTGAGCATCCCAAAAGTTTTTCAAAATTTTAAGATATAATTTTTGTATTTTATCGGAAAAATTATTTTATGAATTTTCATACTTATTAACAACCATTGAAAATACGCTTATTTTGAGTTTTACCAACACTTGATCCGAATACATTTAGATGGCACACCACTTAATGAAAATTTTCATGATTATAATTCGCGATTAAAACATAAAATCAGACCAGTAGAACACAGGCTCTCTAAGTTGGACCGTAGCTTTTTGTGTCTAAGTGTAAGACTATACAATAAGCTTCCGGATACAATTAAGTGCGATGATGTATTGATCTTCCGGAGAGGGGTGAAGTCGTATCTGGTTGATAAATCGTTTTACTCTATTGACGAAATGATAAATGAATAATATTTCCTCATCGAATTAATACATATTTTAAAATTTGACGTTGTGGGTCCGGACTCTTTACATCCGTGACTACATAAAATTATTTAATTTAATTTGATATTTTATATAACTTTATTGTTTCTTTGATTGACTGTATTAGAAATTGTGATTAATTAAATAAATTTTATATATGACGAGTCCAAGTGCCTCCATAATAGGGGCCTAGGGACAATAAGAAACAATAAACAATAAACTAAGATTCAATTTGGTTTGACCAAAAAATATTGAATTTTGTAATCTGGGTCACCGTAGCAAAATTTTCAATTTATTTAATGTCAAATGACGAAGGCAAAGGTACATATAACTGGCAGTACAAGAAAACCAGAGAAGATTTCTCCGAGGCTTCTTTCAAATGTAATATTAAATCGGTTGACTTTAACAAACATATTGATTGTCGAAATACAGGTAATTTTAACAAAGTGTTATTGAAAGTCAAAAAACATTACTTTCATTTGTTATTAATTCAAAAAAAAAATTCAATATTCTCTATATGTAAAAAAAATAATATGATTTCATAATAAAAGTATCTTAAAAAGAATCTCTCTTCAAAAAAAAATCTGATTTAATATGCTGTATAATAAAACCAATAAATAATCAAATAATATATATGTGATCAATTTAATTTAATAAAAAACATCGATAAAGGTTCACATAAATAATATTTTTATACCTACCAACAATATTTTCCAATGATAAATCGTTAACGTGCATTTAAAGTACATATTAATGTTAATTATGTTTACGAGTTAACGTAAGCTTCCAATACAAATCTTTCTTATTCTGAGGCATTGCTCTCATTAATCAAATAAAATAGAATAGAAAATAAAATAATGCTATGCCGTGAAAGTTCAACACAGTTCTGCTAAATAGATTGGAGCTAAAGTGGTCTAAGCCTATTGTCTGGTTGGATTCCATGTAAAAGGGATTGATATCTCGCAACTACGAGACACTCACAGACTTTTCAAAAATAATATACGTATGGCATTAAAATATCCCATGAATATCAGTTATTTTAGAAGGATTAACTATGTAACAGTTACGAGATATTTTGAATGTTTTTTAAGTATTCTACAATGCACATCCGTTACAATTATATCGCTCGTCAATTCGAGTTCGTCGGTAGCCTGGAGGTAGAGTCTCGGCCTCGTGAACATGGGGTCCGTGGTTCGATACCAGGTGCCGGCAAACTCCCCTTTCACGACACTAGCTTTTAGTAGCTTACTGTGAAAGGTGTGTAAGGTTGTATTTAGGTTTATGACAAAAACCCAGATAAGTACATCTTTTTTTAAAAAAAAGTACTAATACATTTTGTAAATATCAAGGTTATCCTCTCCGCGCCATAATAGTAAGGCATTGAAAATGGGTGGCATGCTCAATCGCTGAATCGAAACCTGATAAATATCTTACTCATGTTGTTTTTCAAATACCTACCTACCTTTTACAGAATAATTTGTGGAGGACCTGGTAAAGAATTGGTCTCCCACTCTTTTTCGTAAGTTTACATACATAAAAAACATTCAAAATATCCCATGAAATCCCCGGTTTAGAATACCTATGTATTCCGCTGTTTTCTGTAAGTTTTTGAGTGTTCTGTAAAAGGTAGGTGCTCGTATAACCTCACGTAGAAGACAAATTAACATCTACATCTACAACACAGCATTCTGAATGCTATATTTATTTATTTATTTTTTATTTATTCATTCTTTACTGTACATTGATAAAAAACAATAACATAAAAGGTATACATTCAAATTAAATACAATCAATATACAGAGGGCGAGTTTATCGCAAAGGCGCGATCTCTTCCAACTAACCCAAAAGTATTAACTTAAAAAAATGACATATGATAAAAATAAAAACAATAATCTAAAGGAATTTGGAAAAAAAAGAGAAAAAAAATATTCACAAAGTGAACATATATACAAACATACATACATACACACATATATATATATATATATATATATAAAAAGGGAAAAATATTTTTATTCGCACACAGGGAAAAATCTACATGTTGATCATATGCAATAAAGAAATAATAATATTAAGATGTATAATAGAAGAAATTATAAAGAATTAAAAATTTCAATCAAGATATTTTTTTATTATTGTTTAACTGGATTTGGGCGCGACGCGCAGAGAATAAAACCAATCTGACATCTCGACTGGAGAACCATGTTTACACAATATAATACAGTGGAACCTCTCATAACGAGCTCTATTCGTTCTATACTCTTACTCGTTATGCGAAACACTCGTTATGCGAAACATTTCTTTCTATAGAAATCAATGTAAAATACAATAATGCGTTCCATGCCGAAAGAATAAGTATTCTTGGAGACATTAATGGTTTTTTTTTATTATCGTTTATCCAAATAAAATTACTTATAAAATAGTGTCACAACTTGTAATACAATTTAGATTAGGAAAAAAAAATACCGAAATAAAAATATGAATTTATGACAAATAATTAACCATTTTTAACTAATAAACTAACCGTAAACGTAACCGTTTCGTAGACATTCTTGACACTCCCTTTGAAGCATCCATCTTCTTAATTTTATTTTTGTTCTTGAGAATAGTGCAGATCGTTGATGTTGACCGATAGTTTGTGTAACGGAGCGAGTGCTAAACACAGACTGATGTCCTGGCGCGGAAGTCCCGGCTAACAAGGTCGCAAGTGAATGTCGTGAAAGAGGGACTTACCCTTTTTATGTAACTCGTTATGCGAAATATCGCTCGTTATGGGAGCAACTTTTTCACATTTTATTTTGCTCGTTATGCGAATTACTCATTATGAGAGGTGCTCGTTATGAGAGGTTCTACTGTATTGTGTAAAATCTAATTGGATTATGTTATACATTTAAATTTCAAATATTAAATATGTCAAGAATCGAAACCAACTGCCTTCATAAAAATGAAATATTATAAAGTAGATAAATAAAACAATAACATTATAATAAATTGAACGTTGTGAGTGTGTCTTATTCAATTCTACAATCAGGAAGAAGACTTTTCAATAAATATTAAATAAATAAATAAATAAATTTACAGCGAGAATAAATAAAACTGTCACCGATAACGTCTCGACAATGATACATGTATTATAATGTCAATCTATCTAACTTGTACAAAGAAGTATACGATTCAATTTCACATTAAAGTGTCAGGTGACCTATTTTTACTACCACAATATGCACAGGGTGTTCGCGTCATCGTGGAAAAACCACTGTACCATCATGGCATATCCCACAAGTGGAGAAGACAGTAGATCAACCACATGTAACAAACATGCAAGCTGTTCTCTCTGTGCCTACAAAAAATCAAGACATCTAGGATTACGAAATTAATAAAACAAATGTTTTATTCTACTACGTGATTTATTCTCGCAAAAGACGTCTTTCGTCTTATTAGGACATTGTCAATCTCAGGAAAAGGGATTGACAATATCCTAACAAGACGAAAGACGTCTCTCTCGAGAATAAATTACATAGTAGAAAAAAACATCCGTTTTATTAATTTCGTTATGAAATTCTACTACCTGAACACTAACACAGCAAATACATCCAGGATTAGTGGCAAACCTCATCGCTGAAATCATGATGTTTTTTTATCACCTGCCTTTAACAGGATACACAAAAATTTATGGAAAAGAGTGAGGGACCTTTTCTTGACCAGATACTCGACGGAACTTATTTCGAGAATAGGTATAAATTTGACATTCCTCGTGTGCAACTTTTAATATGTAACCTATTATAAATGTCTCAAGACACTAGATAAAATCGGCGTTGAGAATAACCTCCCTGTATATTTAGTACTCTAAGAGCAATGAACGATATATTGACTTACATTTTATATTATTTTCTACAATAATAATTTATTTTCATACAGGGAATCTACCGGGAATAGCGGTATTTCCGTTGTCGGGAAGAAAATACCTACCCGCCCATATCCAAGGAAATCAAACATTACGGTAAACATTTATTTTGTGATATTTTGATGTTTCTGAAAGCAGTTCTAGAATTCTATTTCTTTGTTGGAAACAGGTTCCTCTTTTGAAACTGAACACCAATTGTTATTCCACCTTAAATCTATTTATGATTTTTTGTAAGAAATCCATTATCCTCTTCGATGTAGCTTTGTAGCTGCGATGTAGCTTCGATGTAGCAAGCTTTCAAGCGGGCGGTCAAGGACCATTTTATCACACAAAATATGGTTTCTGTATCCTAGTCCCTTTTCCTACATATTCTTCTCCTTTTTACCTCCTCTTTCCTTTCTTTAAGATTTTTTATGTGAAAGTTTTATGAAATTGGGTTAGTTGGAAGAAATCGCGCCTCTGCGATAAACTCGCCCTCTGTATATTGATTGTATGATTGTCTTTGTTTGAAATGTATTTTTGTGTGAATTTGCTTGTTATCAATGTACAGTAAAGAATAAATAAATAAATAAAAAATAAAATGTAATTTTGTAAACTCATTTTCCCAAGTGCCCATATAACTTTTCTGGTATTCTTCAACTCAATATCTTGTTTGCAGTAATGTGGGCTATTGTTTTATAGTTCTTCATGTTATTCTCATTGGCCTTCTTCAAAACCATAGCTAAAGCCAACCTGGGCCAATCCGTAAGCGTTGGGACACGGCGCATGTGCAGTCGAAAGCTTGCCACTAAAATTTAACATGTGACGTAACCGCAAAATCTATCGATACATTTACATATTTAAATTATGTAAACAAAATTTAAACATTTAGGTTATCCTCTCGTGTCACAGAAAACAAATATTCACAACAGATGGTTTATCTAGTCGCTGAATTTTGGACATCAAATGTAGGATCATACACGAAGCTTTAGGAATATTTATATTTTACAGAAAATTCGTATTCTTATAGAAAAGAATGGAAAACTTGATAGTTTATGAGTATTCCTTGGAGGGGAAAAAAATCAAGTGAATTTATGAAGAGAGTTTTGTTTTTATATAGTATTCTAATAATTAATTAATTTCCTGATACATGCTTACAGTAATAATTTATTTATTTATTTATTTATACACACATAATCCAAACAATTTAATGAATCCTCATCAATTCATTATCGTCATCAACTATTTTAGGTTATAAATAAACCGTATCCACAGGTGAATAATTATGTATTGATATTGAAACTGTCTAAAATATAAGATCGATGGATAGCAGTATTATATTATTTAGAAATTTTTGTGATTGTGTTACGAGTTTTCCAACTTTTCTATCTATTAAAAAACTAGTTTCAACAGATTTTGAAAATAATCTCTCAAAAAATCTTTAAAGGTGAATGTTGTCCGTTATGGTTTTCATGAAATTGTCGTTGAAATAATTTTTTACTCAAATTGTACACTATGCTCGAGTAACTTTAGTTTTTTAGAATACAAGTTAATTTCGATTATTCAACATTATAACCCTTAGAATTCAATTTTAAATAATATTTTGTTATTATAAATATACATTAGTCTACCCTAAAAGATATGAACTAAAAATAAAATGCAAACGTTACAGTTTTATCTATTTTGGGATAGTAAAATTTAAATTTGGAATAAAAACCCCTTTTAAAAATAGATTTTATTGCTTTGTTTGGTTCGATTCTTTATTTGAATTTTCGTAACACTACTTCTCTATTAAATTCAATATAAAGCAATCATTTATTTAATACGAAAAGTTCGAATAGTGTCAAAAGTGTAGAAATAACT
Source organism: Athripsodes cinereus (assembly GCA_947579605.1). Lineage (NCBI taxonomy): Eukaryota > Metazoa > Arthropoda > Insecta > Trichoptera > Leptoceridae > Athripsodes > Athripsodes cinereus. The sequence goes on along the minus strand of OX388316.1, from coordinate 2,191,064 downwards.
GTTTCGTTTTTATCACGTGAATTTTTAAAGTTATAGTTGAAAATAAAGAAGTCGTTCGAAAATACACTTAACGTTTAAAAATATTAAAGTTTATAGACATGAATTTGGTTGCATGATGAAAAATCGGAACTATTTCAACAAATTAATAAATTTATGGATTGATCATTAACAACAATTTTTTTCTTTACAGACAATAAACATTATTATAAGAAGTATATTCGGGATAATTAAAATCGTATGTCTACGCACCTAAATATTTATTCTATTACGACAACTTACTGTTCACACAGAGCTCACTTCACGGGGCCTTACACATGGCAGAGGATCGCTCAACATGGAGACAGATGGTCTACAGAACGAGGCATGATGGTCACGATCCTCAGGATTGAGGGACCGACAGAAATGAATGAATGAATGAATGAACTGTTCTTCCATTCTCAAGGGTTCCAATAATACATCGTTCCTATAACAACGATATTAGAGCGCTGAGAATTGGCGCAGAGTCGTTCTGAATGGAGCAGGCGGGTTTCTGCCCTGTGCTCCCGAAAGGAGCGTTGAGAGCGATGATGATATATTTATTCTATTACGATGTCTCTAACAATATGTAAAAATTAATATTTGACAAGAAAAAAACATGTTTTTTGCCACAGCCATAGTCTAGTATTGTAGGCGGATACTTGTGCATATGTTTTTTTTATGTATATGATATAAGAAATTTTGAACAATAATATTTCGATAGAGAAATATTATTATTTTTATAACCATCTGTTAACTGTTTTCGTACTCCGCAATGACAACGTAGGTACAAAGATAGAGGCGAAGTTGCATGTAATAGAGAGACACGATAGGGGAGTAATATGCGAGTGAACGTGACAGGGAATACAATCCGTTTAACAAAATGCATCGCTGTCATGATATTGCGAGAGTTGCATAGAGAAAGTAGGTACTAACTTATCTTTAATGCATCTATGCACAGAAAATGTAACAGAAATGTACTGGGAAAATAATTTTTCACCTTGAATAGAAGAAATCCGTTTTCTTTCGCAAAAGAAAGATAACGGATTTCTTCTATTCAAGGTGACTGTGTTTAAAGAATTGCCATTTTCCTTTTATTAAAATACAATATTAAAGAAGGTTTGGGCATGTGGAACGAATGAATGATGACAAAGAGGATAACTTGTCTGAAAGAAGGGGTGTGGGGAAGCGCAGGAATCCGAAAATCACGTGGCTTAACCGTGTGGATCAAATTCTTAAAGACGGCCGTATGTGAAATGAGAGAAATCGACGTGCGTGCATAAATGTATGAATGTAGAAGAAGCGAGAGGTATATATAAGGATAGATCTATTTGGTGTTCCGTTCTCTCTGCCTACTCCATTTGAGACGCGGTGTGAGGGTAAAGTATAGTAATAATGTAGTAAAAAAATAATAAAAAAATGTAGAATAATTCCAATATTCAAGAAAATAGCTTGTAACCTGAAAACAGGTTCTTATAAGATACAAAATATTTGTTATCTATTTGAGAATTATAAAATCTACAAAAATATGAAAAATGTGGTAGGTAGGTATACTTGCTTTTGAAATAAAAAATGTGTTTTCTGACACAAAAAAATCATCAGATATTTATTGAAAAAAGATGAGTATACGCTTACTAAGAAAAAAATATATTCAATAATTTTTTTTAATGTACCTACCTAATTTTTTAGTATCCAAAAAGTTTTAAAAGCTGTTATTTCTTGATCCGTCTCTGTGCTGTCACAGTTACAGTAGTTCAATGTAGGATATGGCTGTATCAGTTAACTTAATATTGTTTTCAGTGAGTGACTTCGCCTTCCTGATGCCAACCGCAGACAACTTCACTCGTACAACTGCTACTGATAAAAGTAAAAATAATAATAACAACAGTTTACACTCATTGAACTGTCGCTATATTCATACCAGTGAATCGGGTGACTTGTTCGCCACTGTCTGAGCGTCATTTCTATTTGTAAAACTCTATGATGAAAATGTTGAACATCGTTAAATTTGAATTTCGAATAATTTGATTATGATTATATTAATAACCTCTCGATAAAATTAAACAACTTATTATGTATGTTAATATGAGTGGTCCGTAAATTTCTAATTTGTAATTAAAATATTCAGGGTTTATTCCGCCTCCATGATGTAAGCATAATTTATTTATTTTAAGGTATTTGAGGTTTTGATTTAGGTTAACTATACCTAAACCTTGATATATTTTAATCGTACCGAAAATCTGAATTTTTCTATATATATAAGTGTTATTGATTTTTTTTAATGTTTATGTTGCGTAGTATATTTGCTTGAAAATCGTCCTCTCTGTGATGTAATAGGTAAAATATTCATGATTGATTAATAATGTACGAATAACAAAATATTGATTTCAAATAAATAACTGCTTACATGAGATCAGTTAATAAAGTGATATTATTGTTTTTTTTTTATTATTTTCGCCATACCGTAAAATAAATATTTGGCACATAATTAATAGCTTTCATATTATGATACATCCTTTTACGTCAGTTATAAATAAACATCAATGACATCATAACATGTTCTTACTGAAGCAAACGGAAATTGAAATGATCTAAAAGCTCTATCTAATAGCTACCTAATGGTACAACTAATAATACTAATAATCCCATGTAGAAATGAGCTTTTGACATTCAACTTAATAAGTTCCGCTTTGCTCAAATTACACATATATAGGTATTGGGGGTAGGGGGTAATTTGAAATAGCTAACCTCTGTAAATAAAATTATTTGCTGACTTAAAGAGACGAGTCACGAATATCAAAACAGCCTCTTTGATGATTACTTCAACAAATTCAACAGTTAAATTATTAATGAACCTATGTCTTAGCCCTTTTATACTTTGATGAGTTGGTGATTAAAATGAGGGTTACAGATAGGGTGCTTTAATTACTTCGAAAGAAAGAATTTAACATTATAACTAAAGAATACATTTATTCTGTTGCTTCTAATAATCCAGATAAAGACAAATCATATAGAAAAATAATATTTATGAGTGACGTCACTCCGAAAGTATGTAACATATTACCAGAATCAATAGTACCAGCATTTTATACAAATAACAAAGTTAAAAATTTGCTAAATAATAAAGATATCACAAATCCTTTCAACAAAAATGGGATATACACTTTAAAATGTAGTGATTGTGATGCAAAATATGTAGGAATGACCACGAGGAATTTTAAGACTCGAATCCGGGAACATGAACTTTGCTTAAGTAACAGTAACTATTCTGAGTTTGATAATCATCTAATTGAACAAGATCATAGTTTTCATAGGGACAATAGCACTTTCAAACATACTAACATTAAAGAATATTTCAAATTATCGGCTTTAGAAACAGTAGAAATTAACAAAAATTTAAATTTAAAACAAAATATTGTAAATAAAATGTTAGCGCCATACAAGTCACCCTTACTAACAATGTTTCCTATAAATAAAAAATTTCCATCTCTTTCCCACTCTAACGCCCCCACCCTTCCCTAACTAATTAATCATCAACAGTTCTAGTATGTATTTATTTAGTTTTAGTATAACACTCGTCAATGACGCATCTGAGCGTTGAAACCGGTAGTGTTTTTAAAAAATTAAAGTGGTTGTAGTACATAATTAACTAATTCTTTAATTAAAAATGCTTTAAATACATTTGATATATCGACAATATTTTTAAAATTAACCATTAAATGAGATTGTAGGTGTAAGTGAATTTGATACACTAAACTATCATATTTGGCTTATAAAAGACAACGTCACCTTATTTGGAAGTGCTCTGGAAAATAATAAAAGAAAGATGCTGACTATTAAGATAGTCAACGTCTGGGGAAAGAATATTTCATTGAAAATTACCATTGAAAAGATGTTGAGATGTAAAAAAATAAAAGTAATTTATTATACATGATCTTAAACTATTGAGTCAATCGTGGGTTGTTCCAGGTTCTAGCATAACTTTTTTTTAATACAATTAAAATTTATTGAAACAAAAACTCTCTATAATGGAGATAAAAAATTTGGTACTTCAACTTAATATTTCTACCACCAAAATTTCAATTTGGCATAGAAATTTGAAATGTTTCAAGTTCTCCTTGTTTATGTCCAAGAACTATTGAACAACGTTATATAACTAGGTAGGTATTCGCAAACCTGTTTACCATTTTTGCCTACTTTCCAACTATTTTCGAGATCCTTAAAAATACATCTGTCTTCCCCCCTGGATACAACTAAGCGTATAGATTCGTCTTACAAGACAAATTATTCAGCTAACAACTTCATAAAATATATTTTAAAAAATTCTCTCTGTAACTCAAGATCAAAAAAAAGTTAGAAAAAATTTGTAAAGAAATATCATAGGTCAAACATAAAATAAAAAAAATATAAAATCTTAATGACTTTATCTTAAACTATGATGCTAGAGAAACTTGATGTAAAGATACTCAAAGAACTTATATAACAAAGTACATACTTGGACACAAAGTTTAAAAGACAGCGATATGAATACACACACAGCTGAAGTACAGTAGTAGGTGTCTGAAAGATTATGAAGAGAGTGAAGATAAAAACGTTAGTCTAGTCAGTACTATTTGGTTATATCCGACATGAGTACACTACTAACAACATATCGGAAAGCTGTTCTATATCTACCAATAAATCGAATAGGCATTATATTCCAAAAAAAAAGGAATCAACGCGATTTAATCGATGTATTGTTAAAAGGAAAAGATTTTATTTTTATGCTGTAAACACATTGCAATTAATTAAAAAATATTGTTTATGTTGAGTATTTATTTGTTGACTGATTTATTATAAAACATTTGTCAAATTCTACACAAGATCATCATTACCATCATCATACCGTTTCTTTTGAGAGGTAGGCAGAAAGGAACGAGAGTCACTTTCTTCTATCCTTGCATTCAATTTTTCATTCCGTCATTGCTTTACAGATTTTCATGCGTACTCTCCTATTTAATGTATTCAACACGTACAATCTGTTCTGTAAAATTCTGTTTATATTATCTTGATAAAATGTAATATTTGAATGCCCATATCCCTGTGCACAGTACAAGATTGCTTGTACGAAACCTAAACTAAGAATATCATAAGATCGGAGGCGGTGAACTGACTGTCAGCACTGGAGCCAAGACTTTAGAAGATACGATGCAGTCCACATGGGTGATGATTTACATTCACAACAAACCACACGAAAAGTAAAAGTAAGTAAAAACATCATGTCAGTGGTCAAATATTTAACTCGATTTAGAATCTGTCTGGATATCATATATCCGGTCAAACTTTCATTTGTTTCATCACTAGAGGTAACGGGATGAGGTTTCTATGAAAATCATAAAATAATATTGCGAGGGTGATGGTCTAAATATAGTATCCAGTTGATCGCTTAATATTCCAAGTCCGTACAGCGACAATTGCGAGCATTCGACTAAAGAATCTACAATTACTTACTCACTCAATTTAGATTCAATGTGAATATTATTCCCAACGTAAATTTTTTGAAGGATAATTTACGTGTTTCGTAATAATAATGTTGAGTCAATAATTTCCCAAAAATATTTTGAAAAGACAAGAAATTATTAAATAAGAAAATTTTTCTTTCATTTATGTTTTTGAAATGCCTTATTATCACAAATATTTGAATTTCAAACAAAATATTAAGATTTTCATGAGTCTGTTAATATAATTATGCAATCTCCCACAATAAGGATAATTAGTAGATTGATTGAGTTGAGATTGAGCAAATGTGTTAAAAAAATTTATCAATATGTATTTATTTATATATTTTATGTATTGATTATTGTATATAGACACTGCTTGACTCTCCTACACAAGTGTTGATTCACTTTCTGGAGGGGTTAAAAATGTATTTGATTTCTAGAAAATGTAAAAAATCTGTAAATTATTATAAACAATGTTAATGTTTTATGTTGAAGAAAAAAGTACTTTCAGAATCACATACTTCATTGTTCAATCTTATTTTTTTTTTATTTTTTTTTTATTTTACATATATTCACGGCCAGAGCCTTTTACATGTTAAACCCTTGTATACTTACAATACATGTATGCAAGGGTACGATCACTTTAACCGCCATCCGTTTTTTGGGGCCTCCGCGGCAAAATCGATTGAAAAATCAATAAAAATACTACTAATTATCACTTTATCGCCAAAAAATTTTCAGTATTCCTGGAATGATTTGTCAGTAAACTATTTATGAAAAAAAAGTTGGATTTTAGTTCTTAAAATCGATTTTATTTAACTTTTTCAAAAATAATACGGAGACCGTTCTCTAGGGCCGCTAAAATCACCAACACATTTCAGCTGTTTTGAGTAAAGTATTCATTTATATTTTATGAATTCCAGCTGTGATGAGTTCTACAAAGTGTTTAAATTATGTTTGTAAGAATTGTTTTATTTTATTGTGTACAGTCACATTATTATAGGTAATAATTTTACAGCAAAAAATAGTTTTTGTAGTCATTAGTGATATAATAAATCTTTCACAGAATCTATGAAATCTCAACCTTGTCATTATTAGACCTTTTTTTCAGTGTTACTGACAAAAATGTGGGAAAAAACATAATTTATCAATTGTGAACATAATATATTATATTTATTTACTTACATAATACATATTTACATGTGCACATTCATAAATAAATTAAATTATTCAAATAATATTACGTATTTGTCTGCATTGATTTCAATATTTCATTATTTTAAGATTTTATGTTCAATAAGATCTCATTTTGTTGAATAAGAATCTTTCTTCTCACGCTAATCTCACATGGAATAGACGAAGAGGACCAAATGCCAGACATTTATTTTGAAACATAGTTTTTTCGATCTGTTTCCTTGCATCAAATGGCTAGTAGAAGCAATACTTGCAATGAAAATGGATTTTCTCATATGAAATCGTGATACAACATTTGTACAGAATTCAGCGTCCTTTTCGCTAAGAAAAACGATTTTTTTCGATCAGAAACTTTAAGTGAAAGAAACAATGTTTAAATTTAGTCTAACTAAATAATAAAAAACGATTTGGTAAAAAATGCTAAATTTTGGTAATAAAATTGATACTGCAAATACTATATCACCAGTTATGATGGAGATTTTTTTTAAAAATAAATTATAATAAATGTGTTATAATTCAGTTAGTCAGCTGATGAACTATGTGTGATAAATATACAAGTCGCCCTCTCCGTGTCAGTACAAAATTACAAGCAACTTATGAATCATGTAATATAAAATACTTGTATGATAGTGTGTTTTGTTTTACGATTATTTGCTAAATTAACTGCATAAAATTATTATACAGGTTGTCCTTCCCGTGCCGTAAAAACTAAATTATGGATTTTATACCTTAAAGTCAAATCTAAAGTATAATGAAATACGGGTAACACGTAGTAGCTCACACTTTTTATTTCAATAATAATAAAAAAAACTCAAAGACTACCATTTAAGTTTTACTAATACATACTATGTAGAATGTATTTCTAAATACACAAATAATAATCTACGATAATAACAATAGACTATTCTTTTTTTTTAAACACTGAAGTGTGCATTATTTTTGAATAATAGTTTTACAATGGTTTTTTGAATGCTATGGATAATCATTTTTTGGGTGATCTCTAAATTGCGTAACCACAAAGAATTATTTTGAAAACCACAATGAATATTTGAGTCATCCTTCACTAGTGCATTTAACAATTGCACATTATTGTTTCATTTCTTTGTTTCATAATGGTTTTTTTATTTTTATTGTCATCATTGTTTTCCGTCTGCATGGTATTTCATTCATTATAATGTTTTTAAGATTTAACAACCCTATTTTTATTACTGAGACTCTGCTAAGTACTTAAGTACATACCTTTTTTTATAAAAAAATGTCAAAAACAATGAATCAATCTATTCCATATTATTCTTCTATATCTATTGTCATTTACACATTTTGTACTGCGCATTATTTCAACTTGAGTCAAATGATATATTATATTGTGTTTTTTTTGTCTATTAAACGCATTGTTTTTTTTATTCATCTTAAGGTCTTTGTGATGTTTAAAACCAATAACATAGCATTATTCCAAATTTTGAAAGTGTCTTTTATATTATTGAAACACAATCATTGTGTTATGATGTAATTAAATAGGTAAAATGACGATAAATAAATCACGCGGAATGTGAGCATTTGCATAGTATTTGTATGGAGGCCGCGCAGGGTGTAGAGATCGTCTGACTGACTTTATCCTAGGGAACGGATAAGAGTTAAAAAAGACACAAACAATTAGATTAACAGAAAACGAGAGTTTAACAAACAGTGTAACATTATCAGGTTTAATTCATAAAAAAGCACAAAAAAAAAACAATTTTCCTTTCTTGTTTGAAAGTCTCAACATATCAGGCAATTTTTTTTTTTATTTATTATTTATTCAATAATAAAACAACAATATTACGTATATAGTAGACAAATATTATATTAGAATGCAATGGTATTTTTTTTTGTAATTTCCTCAGTCAGTAGACTTTGGTCAAGATATTAAAAAGAATATATCAAAATGGTATAAAAATGTCAAATATTGGTTAACAGTCAGTTAGTTAAATATCATAATCGAAATAATAAAACAAATGTTTTATTCTACTAATGGTTTATTATGTGAGAGAGACGTCTTTCGTCTGATGAGGACATTGTCAATCCGATTGACAATATCCGATTGACGATTGACAATGTCCTCATCAGACGAAAGACGTCTCTCTCACATAATAAACCATTAGTAGAATAAAACATTTGTTTTATTATTTCGATATGGAATTCTACTACCTAAACACCGACACAGTGAATAAATATCATAATAAAAAAAACGATAAAAAAATGTACCTAAATATGAAAAATTACAAAAATTAGAGATCAGTTAAAAAACACAAGTTTTGAAAAAAAAACACAGAATTGAAGATAATTATATTCTTTGCCGAGGTTTTCATGTTAAATTATTGAAAAAATATTTAATATAAAACAGCATTAATTATAATTATATTGTTGTTACTATCAATGAAAGTTTTATCAATAATCATAAATTCTCACACTATAGTGTTTGTTATAATCAAATGAACATAATCCAAAACATTTATATAAAACTTGCTTGTCAATTGTATTTTTGTACAGTGAAACTTTGCAAAGCATCTATGGCGTTCAGTGAAATAAATTTCTGTACAGTGAAACTTTGCAAAGCATCTATGGCGTTCAGTGAAATAAATTTTTGTACAGTGAAACTTTGCAAAGCATCTATGGCGTTCAGTGAAATAAATTTTTGTACAGTGAAACTTTACAAAACATCTATGGCGTTCAGTGAAATAAATTTTTGTACAGTGAAACTTTGCAAAGCATCTATGGCGTTCAGTGAAATAAATTTTTGTACAGTGAAACTTTGCAAAGCATCTATGGCGTTCAGTGAAATAAATTTTGGTTTTACCCAAACAACTTTTATGAGATGATAATCAAACTTTATACTACTATTATACCATCACGGCATATCCTACAAGCCGGGTCCGCCGCCCACTGACGTGGTAGGATCGGAGATGCCAACACTGGCATAGTGGTATTAAACTAGAGAGAATTAAAATATTAATAAATCGTCACCTAAACGGATAAATAGGAGTCCTTGGACTCCTATTTATCCGAGAAATAAAGTTATTTCAACATATCCTACAAGTGTGGTTGCAAGAAGAACAGCTACACTTAATAAATAAACTGGCTGTCCTCTCCATCTTCTTCTTCTTCCTGGTACTGTCCCAACTTATTGCCGCTGAAGGGGTCGGCTGTTGGGGTCGGCTGTCCTCTCCATGTCAGCTTAAAATTAACGCAATCAGTATTGATTGCAAACCTCAGAGTTGAATTTTAGATGTAAAATTTCATTATTTTTCGAACATCCGCTTTTTAAAACATACTCATAACTTGAAGAAAAGATTTGGAGACCAATTTTTTTCCTGATGCTCGATATTGCTGATCATCGAATGATTAAGTTTTTCATTTGTTTTAATCAACGAACGCAAACTGAAAAATAGGTTCAAATAGCACGTGTGCATATCCGAAGACAGCAAGAACTGAACTTACATACGTCTGTAACAAACTTGAGTACGTACGAATTTTAGTTTTGTCACTAGTGAAAATTATGAAGAATACTACCAGTAATCAGTAACAGAAAGAAACAGGTTGGTTAAAAAAAAAGAAAATATTACTTAAATTTTCAAAACTGTTGCAAGAAAAAGGTATGTAAATAAATGAGATTTTACGAGTGGGTACATTAATCTGACGGCCCTCTATACAAAGATAGCTTTAATTTGTTTTCGGCCCTATTCTTAACCTTCAATAAGTTCAAGTACAGGTCAAGATTTAATCCTCACCTCTTATCCTTCCCTTCAATATTTATTGTTTGTATCACTCATTAGTTTGGTAAACGATGAACCCCGTAAGCTCCACACAATCAAATTTTCTTAACCTTTAATCCTCAAGGTTACAAAATATGAAATGTTTTTTTTTATATTATTAAAGTCATTTTATAAAGTAAAATTAAAGTGATAAATTAGTGTCTTGTGAATGAGAATGCCCAATGATAGTTGGCCAAAAAGAGCACTGTTCTTCCGTCCGCAGGGGTTCCGTAGGCCCGGGCGTCCCTCTTTCACAATACACCGTTCCTATGACAACGATATCAGAGCGCAAGGAATGTCATGGGAAGAGGTGACGCAATTGGCACAGAGACGCTCTGAATGGAGGAGGCTGGTTTCTGCCCTGTGCTCCCGAGAGGAGCGTTGAGGGCGATGATGATGATGATGATGAATGAGAAATTTTCGTATAAAATCACGTTCAAATGTTAATATTTTTATTCTAATCGTAGGAACAATGTATAAGAGTTTATTTATGTAATTTGTATTAAACATTACATTGTATTCTTCATTAGAGGCAACTGCCATTTATTGTATCGATAAATAAATAACTTCAAGTCAACAGAGATCTTTGCCACTCATGCATCTTTAATTGCAATGGCATGGAGACGACAAACTATACATTCATTAATTGTGTCAGTGCACACGTAGTAAAATTCCATTATTATGTAATTTGAAACAAGTGTTTCTTTCTACTATGGATTATTGATTCCGAGAGAAATGTCTTAGGACTTATCAGGTCATTATCAATCTATAACATTTGAAAGAGATTGATAATGACCTGATAAGTCGAAAGACGTCTCTCTCGGAATCAATAATCCATAGTAGAGAGAAACACTTGTTTCAAATTACATAATTATACATTCGTTACAGCATGGTCACTTATGACATCATTTGCGTATATATAGATTGAGAAAAAATAAATCAAAAAAAATCTGTGGCACTCAGATGAAAGAAAGTTGTTTTTTTTTTTTTTTAAGGGCAGCGCCCGCCACATACCTCGTGCCGTACCTGGAGATATGTATCTCCATAACGACACACACATGCACAAACAGGATTTAATGTCGTTGTTTATTCGTCCATCATAATATTCTATTCCATCACGGCATATACATAGCGGAGTGGTTAATAAACTAACTGCATGTTATAAACATGCAGGCCATTCTCTCTGTGTCAATAAAACATAAGAGCTCAAAGACGGGTAGCATATAGAAATTGCGATGTAAAATGAATTTAAAATTATAAATGTTAGATAACTTTATCACGTCTCTTTTTCCTTCGTAGGTATTTTATTTATAGTACAACCATTATCGCATGCTCAATAATCCATCATATTCAAAATATTTTCGTTCTTCGGAAACTGTTACATACATTATAAAACGATGGCCGAGGCAGAAATAAATTATAAATAATTATATTATGTTTATTTCCGAATGTCTCGGTGACGTTAAACGTAGATGTCCCGTAGATTGTTTGTGGCTTAGTAACTTATTCACGTACCTACTCGGTAAAAGCTTGATTTGTATTCCGTTTCGATTCAAGCTCAATCTAATATCGGAATGCAGAGGAGGGTAAACTATGTAGAGCTTCCTTAACATCTTCTTCAAAAGCCATTTATACAATGAATTTCCCTCCTCGTTTTGATTAAAGGAACCGGAAACACTTATTTATTATTATGTAACATTCAAAAGAAAAAGTTTGCAATGCACAAATTACACGTAAGGTAAAAATGTTATCAAACATGTGATTGGTATTTTGAAGAAGTTCTTATAATACGAGTATCACCTATTTTAGAAGGATTAACTATGTAACAGTTCCGAGACATTTTGAATGTTTTTAAACGAGTATTCCACAGTGCACTTCTGTTACTTGATTATTTATATAAATCGCGATCGATTTCAGCAAACCGTTACCATTGACGAGCGATATAATACTTACTAATCTTGTGTTAAAATATCGACAAAAAATATAATTTATAAAAGAATTGAAAATTAAGGAATTTAGTTTTTATAATTCTTATGCTTTATGGCTTGTGCCGCGAATTTTGTTAAATAGAATAAAATAAATAATTCGTGCTATTTTGAGAATCGATCCTTTGTTTTATTTTTATTCATAGTTTAAAAACTATTATTGAGATATTCATGAACTATATTTTATAGCTCGACCACTTTTATGTCGTATAAATTAAAAAGAAATTTATTTATTAATCAATTTGATATATTTAAGAATTAAATGTATGTATGTTTTGTTTTAAAATTGTCTATTTGTATGAGTGTGTCTTCTTCTTTTTCTCCTTGGGCAATTATTAGTCCCACATGGTGGTGGAGTCTGCCTTTCTTGTTTGGTTACGCCACTAGGTTGTCTTATCTCACTATTTCACGCCATCAGCGCTTTGACCTTCCTATTGGTCTCTTGCTGGTAACCTCGATACATTGAGCTTTATTGCCTACATACTCATGTGGTCTCCTGGCCACATGGCCATACCATCGCAATCTGCTCTCTTGTATTTTATCAGAGATATCCCGCACACCCAGACTCTCACGAATGTATTTGTATGAATGTGTATCATTGTGAAACTGTTTTGTTTGTTGTGAACTTTGAGTGACGTAATGGAATGTCACTCATTGTTGGTTATTTGTAATAAATAAATTAATATTATGAAAAAATAAAATCAATATTAATTTTATAAATAAATTTTTCACCAGCACATAAAATTTGCTATCGTGGCTTTTTGTGAAAATTTCATCATCTGACCAAAAATTAATCCACAGACCTCAAATATGTAATGACCAAAATCAAATTATATTACCACTCCACTACCGAGCAAAAAATTAACTTAATAATCTTAATGTATAAAAACAATAAATTTTCCATCTATAAATATGTATGACCAAATAAAACGGTTTATCAATCGTACAAAGTAATCCTGAATAATATCTTTTATCCGAGTATTTTTACATTCAGAAATGTAAAAGAAAAAATCAAATTGAAAATAATTTATGAATATAAAATGATTATCTTGAATCTCTTCGACTTAATGAGACAGATGAATGTAAAGGAGACTTAGAGAATTATTTGTTTTGCATAATATTCCTTTCTTGGCAAAATGCTATAAATATTTTTCAAACAATAATAATATCCTTCAGGACTTGAGAAAACTTATAAGTATTGTCCGTTAAAAATCGTGATTCATATAAGAAAAAAAAATACAAAAATAACTATTTTATGTTTTGCTTTTGCCGGAATATTATTAATATTCTTTGTTTCCAGCAATCCACCCGAAAGAGTGCTCTGTGTCCATATTTTGTTTTATCATAAAACCAATTTGATAATCAATGGTTTCAGCTAACAAATAAGTAAAATTGAAAATAATCAAGAAAGAGAGTTGTATAATCGTTTGAGGTAAATTAATGAATCCTTTCAAACAAAATAATAAATGAAAAGGCAACAAAAATATGATGAAAACCTTATTTTTCTCTGAATCAATGATACGGCACCCTTCATGTATAACAAAAGTTATGAAATCCCGAGTTAAAAATAAGGTTACATAAATGTTTTCGTCTGCTGTCGATTAAATTAACAAGTGAGATGTTTTTCGACTTCTTTTTCAATATCGATAGATACTGACCTAACATTCACAATGTTTGACAATGACCTAAGAAGTCGAAACATGTTTTTCTATTGTTTACCTAAACATAAATCTAATACAGGACAGAATTTCTTGTATCAATTCATCCAATTATAGAATAATAGTAGGTACTTGTACACCAACACGATAAATGTGAAAATTAGATTCTAAAAATTGCCAAAAAATTAAGTGCCTTGAACATTCAAGAGAAGTATTATTACATAAATATTTTTTATGAACAATTTACGAGATTTTTTAAGTGTTTTGAAAATATTCCGTTACGGAATACGAATAATATACGAATAAAAATATTTTATTATAAAACTTTTTTTTTACATTTCTCAATTTCAATAATTTTCAGTTTAAGCCTTTATCACTTTTGCGCTTGCGAAATCTAAATAGAATCGAATGAAAAAGCTCCTCCGATTTAGGGAAAATAGTACATACATGTAGACATGTAATATGTATTACAATGAGCTTTTTTGTTACACTGAAGAGACGCGCTATAATAAACAACATTTAAGTATTTTTTGCGCTATGTAGAAAAGATTTGGCGAAAACATATTCGTAAATTTTCAGTTAAGACAATACACACAATATATGTATTAATAAGAAGTGAATAATATAAAGTCTTGTTTTATTTTCTGTTTATGTCTTTTCCTTTTTTGTCTCCTCATTTTTTTCTTTAGCACCCGAATCTGAAACATTCTTTTTTTGTTCAGAAATGGGAAAATAATTCGATTACTATTTCTAGATTTGCTGCTTTTTTATTTGAATATGAATAAATATAATATTTTTTCTTACTTAACAATACAAATGACATCATTCTTAATAACAAATTGTGTTTTGTAAAAATAGGAGAAAACAAACGCGTGCTAACAAAATTGAGAAATACGAATATTTCAACTCTGTATTTCTTTGTGAAACGTAAAGGGGTAAAATAAGTAGAACGGTGTTTTATGCATTCTGTTTTGTGGCAGAATTTTATATCTTCAAAATATAATTTTGTTCACATGAACCAGATTTCATCATTAAAAGTTGCAAAGCTATCGAAATAAACAAAATCGTCAATAAAGTTATACATAAAGTGTAATAATGAAAAAAAAAATGTAAGTACATCCATCTTAATACAAACCACCACAGTTAGTAGCTTAACTATTGAGACTGTATTAATGGGAGAACTTGTATAGGTATCAATAGATTTCTCTATAGAATTAATTACATAAGTAGATAGTAGTATAACATTATGTAGACATCGAAGCGATGAATAATTAATGAGCTAGTAATGATGGCCGGACTCTAATAGATTACACTTGTACCTAGTATGTACATATTCTATACTACTTTAAGGAGCTTTCTATGTGCTAGTGCTTTATATCTACTATCAAAGTATCAATGAAACAACAATTATCTATTTCTTTTCGCCCTTTATTGTTCCTTTCGAGGCAACGAGGTTATATTTTTAATGAGTATACGAGTGGATGACATCCTTTGTAGAATAAAAAAATTGAGTGGGTTTCATTTTATCGGTAGGTACCAGAAATTACTTTAAAATGAAATGGGATCTTTCGTTATTTTTTATTTTATTTTTTTATTTCGACGTTATTTAGGGATTCCATCCTACTATAGTGAGTGATTTCGTCGTATTAAAAACAAAATTACTAAACAAAAATGCAAAATAGCACCCTAATTATGCACACAAATTAATCAATATCGCAATTTAATTTTGTTCTTTAAGTGACTTTCATTCAAGGATTTCCATGCCTTACATATTTGTTATTTCTTTTCAATATTCTTAAGTATGACGCTCTTCCTTAAGTTTTTTCAACTTCTTCATCAATTACACTAAAACGCACTCTGTCTCTCATTTTTTCCCCACATATTCTATTCAATAACCCAATTTCAACTGAATTTATATTCTTATTCAACCATTTCCAATTCTCGCTTGCTTACATCAGTGTTTGCACTTAGATAGCCGAATGGATCAACTTTTGAGTCGGTATAGAAATATTTATGTCCGTGACTGTTGGACGGATTACACCATTTACCTTGTAGGTAGCAATTTTTTTACTTTCAAAATCACTATCATAACTTCAATCTTTCGTTGATAGACAACCCAAGTATTAACATTCTTCTACTTATTTCAATACTTCAGATATTCAGCGTGCAATGTTATTATAGTGTGTCATGGGACCCTTATAATTTAATATCCAAAAAAATGGTACTTGTGTTGCCATCTATCGAAATCCTGTGAAAGCCCTGGCCCCTATCTAGAGAAATCGTAAATACCTTTTGCTATTATCATAAAAACAGATTCCTTCTTCTTGATCCTTTTCCGGGAGTCAGCCATTTTGGCCAGTCTCCTGCTATTCGTTTCACAATAGACATAGCAGGGGCTCGCTCCAAAAATAAAATGTCTCTTCTCTTCTACAAAATACTGTGAGTGTCGCTATAATAATGTAATTCAGTATTAAAAACTGTGAATTGTTTTGTTTGGTGTAATAATAATCTGTGTAACCATATTCTTCGTCAATAAACTGATCATACAACATCATCCTAGTGTTTCCTTAGCACAACCACCACAATAATTTTACCCAACGACAAACCCTGAGAGAGTCACTGAAATCTGCCGACTATGGGAGGAATGTTACAGTTGGAATGTTACAGATTGGCGCCCAACGTGGGGCCTAATTATTGTGGTTTTTGTTGTGTTTGAAGTGAATTTAACAATGCATAAATGATAACATTAAATAGTGCGTAGATAAGTTCGTTACGTATCACGTGACCCACCCATGTTTCCATGCATCACCAACACACACACACACTTCTCTAGAATGTTCGATCTAAAAACGGTTAAAAATTCCATTACCATCACAACAAGACTGTACAACTTTGCTCTTCAAGAAATTTCACCGCGTGACCAATAAGGACTATGATGGTGCTTCAGTGAATGATTGAATTAAATAAACAGTGCTATAAATAATAAAGAAAAAACATTTTAATAATTAAATAAGTGAGTATTGAATTTTCGCCTCACTACAACAAGTGTACTTCGTAAATTTCACCATATAACCAATAAAGTTATGTTAGTGCTGCAATGAACAATTGAATTGATAAATAGTGTAATAATAACCACATTTTAATTAATAAATAATCAAGTACGATCAGATATTGTTAATGAATGGAGAATTTAAGAAATAGATACGACAAGAAATTCACAAGATTGTGAACAGATACTCCAAACTTTCCTAAGACGTCCAGATAATTTCCTTCTGATGAGATGAAGATCTCCAACGTTACAATCCCTTAAGAAGCCTGCTACCACCACTACGAAGGATGTCTATGACGGAATTTTCTTCCTTGACGGTTCCTGACCTCCAATAGAAGGATGTCCCATGTTTTGTCATCTAGATCTGACGTTTCTTCGAGGCCTTCTTTATCTACACAGAGAACCCTTGATGCTTGATGGTTTTGAGGATGAGGAAATAAATGCTTCCTTCACTAGTAATAGACAACCTTAATCGCCTAACTACTACACAGGTTTTTATGGAAGAATATGGTGTTGTTGTGTTCATTTTGTACTGAAATATTTTGTATACCTACTATAGATACAATTTTTTTTACATGTTGTTCCATGCTTTGCCTTTTGTGCCAAAGAGATTGTAAAAATTCCAGTTTCAATTTTGCATAAATTCAAGTCATACTGGCTAGGATCACTTTGCAATTATTTACGGAATTATTTGTTTGTTAATGTAAGATTCTACACTGAGGGATCTACAAAATAAGAATTGTAAATTTATAAATGTCTAGTTTGTG
This sequence comes from Athripsodes cinereus, assembly GCA_947579605.1. Classification (NCBI taxonomy): domain Eukaryota; kingdom Metazoa; phylum Arthropoda; class Insecta; order Trichoptera; family Leptoceridae; genus Athripsodes; species Athripsodes cinereus. Next base: position 2,173,125 of record OX388316.1, on the reverse strand, counting down.
AAATATTCCAAGTAAAGTTTTTTCTATGTCTGATTGAATATACTCAAGAGTAAAGAAATCAAATTTAAATTCATTGTACTTGTACCTACCTAGCGTGCGTGTCACGCGGGCTGTGGATGTATTTATGTATGGTTTGAAGTGAAATGATCATAGACCTCAATATTGCTGGAAGAGGCTTAACAAAACAGATTTGAATAATTACCAATAATTCTTTTACTCATATGCTGGAATTGTTAATTATATGATATGTAATGTATGTAATGTTATGTCTACGATATTTCCAGGGAATGTCAAACTTTCCAGCGATTTCCAAACTTTAACAATTTAAAGAAATAATTGTTATTGATTTTTTTTCGAGTCTTATCAAAGGACAAGACTTCCAAACATTTTTTTTAGTATCCAATGGTTCCCAACTGTTGAGATTTGATGTTACAAAGGTTGGCAAACTTTTTTTTTAACACTAAAAAAAAAAAACAGTAGAATCTCAAAATGTCTGAATCATCTTTCATAGTAACGCTGCGAACAATTTTTCAAAGAAATTGGCACCTCGTTTCATCAAGTCTCAGGTTCACCGAATCATATCCCCTAACGTATACGAGCTATGCGATGTAGATACTGGAGCAATGGGAAACTATCATGCTAAGGATATCATTAAGTTCTGAGTCCTAGGTATGTGTTTCTCAAAAATTTTGTTGTTATATTTCATTCTGAATGTAAATCCATCAAAATAAACTTGTAATTTTGATAATGTAAAGAATTTATGTAAAAGTGTAATGTTTTCTTGGGCTGCAATTTTAATGAATAAAAAGAACTATGTCTATACATCACCGGTCAATGTTAATAGTGAATTTTGTATGTAATAAAAATATAGGACCCTCATAAGAAATTATATTTACAGTCATAGTAATGTCAAAGGAATTATCTTTCTTTCTTCTTTGAAGCAAAATAAATTATAATACTGTTAATAGTCAAAAATTTGGTATTTCTACTCTTAAAGTACTTGTAACTTTTGCAGCCCATGTTATTGTAAACTTTTAGTTAAGAAAACTCATAGAGGCTCTTCAAGGTTCCGCTTCTGTGAGAATTTTGAATTGTTTGAACCTTGTGGCGCCCTCAAATAATATTTTTTGTATGTTTGATCACCTTTTTTTTGTTTGCGCCCGTGGATGCATGAAGTTGCCTTTATCATCTCATATGCTAGCCGTTTTCATTAGCAACGTGTTCACAATAATCTGAACCCATCCACTGTCGCAGGCAAAAGTCATACAACATGTTAGTTTTAAGGAATTTTGTACTGTACAACTGATGTAATTTTGACCCTCCAGTATACGAAAGTATACGAATTCTTTTGTTGTTTTCCTTAAATTTTGTGTGAACTCTTGAATCACTGAGTTATGTGGTAACTGATGAATGACTTATGACAGATGATGAATGCAAGGTACGGAAGAATGAAGTATACATGAAAAAACGGCCGATAAAAGATGAAGTATGAAAATGCGTGAAAAGCTACCACTAATTCCCGTAGTTTATCAAATCATTAATGCTAAATCTTAAATTGAGGGTCAAGGTCGCATCAGTCAAATTAAAATAAGTTTGTTGTGTTTCAACTTCTAGTGTGCATGGTTTTGTAAATAAATTATATGGCAAGGTTTCTCACATGGTGTGAACCTGCTGGCCATTTTGCGGCAATTTTACTGTATGGAATGCGTACCCTTACAGTAATTTCTATTTGCCTAGTATGAATGTTAAGGAGTCATTGGATGATTCGCCATCTTCCATGTACATCTCCTGGGTTAGACTGATATAGAGATATGACTAACCGTCCTACCCTAATACAATCAGTTCTAACTCAAATTATATAGTTAATTTCAATTTTTCAATGCCCGACAAGCTTGTTGTCCAAGTGAGGTTTGAGGACGCTCAAACAGAAAATTCATACAGGTCGCTTAGAGAAGCTCTGCGCGATAGGTTTGGTACCTGATATTAACCATTTGCCTGTATGAAATTGGTGGAAGTTTCCACAAAAGAAAAATGCTATAGGGTAAAGGATTACCGCCCTTATAATAGAGGTAGATCAGATATAATTGTAATGGATACCTCCTCTTGGAGTAAAGAAAAGTGTTTGTAAAATTGTTGAAGGTTTTGTTATATTATGTAAAAAGAATTTTTTTTGTTTTGTCTTAAGCATGTAAAGGTTTACCTAGAAGTATGGCGAGAACATTGTCTACGATTCCGTATCCGCGACCTGTTCTGTCGGTGCATCTTCCTGGTCCCTTGCTTGCTTGAGACATGTCTATTTGTAAGGAATAATTAAGAATTTGTTACTAATGTCTGTTATGATAATTTGTATCCTTGTTTTGACACTCACAGTGTTGTAAAATCTATCTTGTTTTGACACTCACAGTATTGTAAAATCTTTCTTATCTTTGACACTCTTAGTTCTGTAGAATCCTTCTTATTACTGACTTTGAAACTTTTCTTTTTTTTATTCATTTTTTTTCTTTAAAAGACAACTTGAGATGGTGTCATGGGACCCTTATAATTTAATATCCAAAAAAATGGTACTTGTGTTGCCATCTATCGAAATCCTGTGAAAGCCCTGGCCCCTATCTAGAGAAATCGTAAATACCTTTTGCTATTATCATAAAAACAGATTCCTTCTTCTTGATCCTTTTCCGGGAGTCAGCCATTTTGGCCAGTCTCCTGCTATTCGTTTCACAATAGACATAGCAGGGGCTCGCTCCAAAAATAAAATGTCTCTTCTCTTCTACAAAATACTGTGAGTGTCGCTATAATAATGTAATTCAGTATTAAAAACTGTGAATTGTTTTGTTTGGTGTAATAATAATCTGTGTAACCATATTCTTCGTCAATAAACTGATCATACAACATCATCCTAGTGTTTCCTTAGCACAACCACCACAATAATTTTACCCAACGACAAACCCTGAGAGAGTCACTGAAATCTGCCGACTATGGGAGGAATGTTACAGTTGGAATGTTACAAGTGACAAATGATAATTTATCTATCCATGTATTTTATCGATAGTTTCTAGGACAAAAACTGTATATTTTTACAATTTACTACTAAAATGCATTGTATTGTGCGACAATTTTATAAGCCACGTCATCCTAAAACTGAAAAAAATCGATGTTTTGAAGTGAGTCAACACTACTTTATAACAGCATAGTAGGGGTTGTGAGTTATTTATCAAAATAAAAGTATTACAAATAATAATTGGATAAATTCAATTCCTTTATTAATTTAGCAAAATATTTTTTTTTTAATTTTGTGGCTTCATATATTGTTTTATAATACACCCCAAATATAAAATATTATGTAATCCGTGCGAATTGGCCATTCAAAGTTATAAAACCTAACGATCCATAACATCCCCTTTCCTCAATGGGGTTGGAAAAAAGGCTTATTGTTTTTGTTTTTATAAAGATATACTAAAATAGCTCTAACGAAAATAATATAATTTATAAAGATACTGCTAAGATTAACTAGAAAATCTGAACAAATAGAGACATCAAGATTCAAAAATAGCCGAAATTCAAAAGTCTATTTATCTACCTACACCCTCACGCCGTATCCCAAGTGGGATAGGCAAAGATAACAAAAATCAATATGTATACTTCCTTCGCTTTTCCTACATTCGTGCGATTTCTCATACACGCACGTCAGTTTTTTTTACTTAACACACGCTCATCCTTGAAAATGTGATTAACGTAATTTTCGGACAACTTATAGAGAAAATGGTTCGCTATTGTTTCTAATCCCTCCAAAATAAGTAATATTGAATAGAAAATATGAAATAACATTATTGGGTGAATTTGAAATAAAATATTTAAATAGAGCTTATATTTATTAATTTTTTATTTATTTCAATTTTACAGGATACATACAGTTGATACAAAAAATACAATGGTCTATAACATATTTAGCAATAAGCAAACCAGTGAAGATCTGTATGTATCATCTATATGTATGTAAAAACGTTTTCATGGGGTTGCTTTGAATCTAAACTTTTTTTCCAATGATTTTTAAAAATGTACATCCATATCGGACTTCAATTGAATTCAAACATTCGAAGGTTTTTAAAGTGTTTTTATAAGAAGTTGTTTAATATCAATGTGATGTTAAAAAGGTTTCGTTTTATGCTAAACAGTATTACAGAAAGCCTTTGAAGAATTCATCGACCCCAAGGTAAAGCACTACTTTGATGCGAGAACTTTTCTTAGAAAAAAATCGGGTTAGCTCTTATGCGTTAAAGTAAAGTTTATTGATATTATGTATTATAGATTTTTTTTATAGTATTGCAGATTAAATTTTGAAGTTTGACTCTTTAAAAATTTTTAGTTCAAAATTAGCTTTTAATTCAGGTTATGAAATTCCCTTGTTTTATTTCATTAAAATATTCTTAAATTTAATTAAAATAGTCTTTCAATTCTGTTTTTGAAATATTCTTTAAAAATTTATTTATGATATTTTAATTTTATCATTAAAATACGGCTACATAAATCGAGTTTATCTTAGAAACGAATTCACTTCGAAAAACTTGCTTCATCAACAAAAGTGATATTTTTATTATAATATAACACATAATGTCCCAACTTTAAGTATAAAATTTCTATTAATATCATAACAAAACACTTCACTGAAGCTTTTTGTCTGAACGCTTTCATTCAAAGTTTAATAACAACAATAATAATAATAATAATAAAAGCTCTACATAAATACTCTCATTGTTTGTAAGGACAACAATCGAGGCGTTTATTTTGACATACGAACAATAAACCCTACATAATAATATAATATCTTGTATATAAATTCCTACCTTCACATACAAACAGTAGGTACTGATAGCACCCTGTACAGTATTATTACTGTATCTATCATTAATATACAGTCAATAAATATATACAAAGAAGCACTTTATATCATCCTATAAACATAAACCGTACCAACATTGAACACTAAACATTGGAACTGTGAATGTTTTATACGGTTAGTAAATATGGGTACTTGCCTTTTGTTTAATATCAATATACCGTTGATAATAAAGCCTTGTGAAGAAAAATAATGTCTTATGTGTGATACTTTACGAATACCTGTTTTTTTAAATGGAACTTAAAAACTTACAGAATATATTCCACTGGGAAATTGACTAATCTTCCAATTAAGAATTACATTATCTTATTCAGAAGTTCCTCAGATGGGAACTTATAGAACATTCCTTCACGTGAAACTGTCATTGCGGTTTAGAACAGAGAAATTCGAAGCCTTTGTACGTCATTCCGGTTACTTGATTGGAAAATGTTTGGCTTTGGTTGTAAACCCCCTTTAGAAAACCATCCATGAGTGATATAGAACAAAGCCACATCAATCAATTTTTCACAAATATTTAACAATGTATTTAGGAACATCGATCAATTTTTCACAAACAACGATAAATTTTGCACAAATATATAACTATGAATGCAGAAATAATCGTATTTTTGTAGATTACATCGTAATTTAGCAAAGTATTACAGTCTTTTCCCTAAATACATACTTAATTGTTGTGATGTAAACTTTAGAAGAGAAATAGATCGTTAAACATTAACAGAACGTAAAAAATGCAACCCTCTATTTGGAATATATCGGAAATTCACGTGAACATAGTGAGATAACGTAGATATTCGCACATATTATATTGTATGCCTACATGATACGTTCTACATGGTAGTTGAACACTGCACAAAGCAAATTGTCTAGTTTTTTTTAATATACAGTCATTGTACATCTGGATGTTCTGCTTGTCAAGAATCAAAATAAAATAATAAAAACTATTCTGTTCATTGTTCATCAGATTCTGTTACTTAAATTTTATTGCGAATTTTAGTAAAGAATAGTTCTTCTAATCTTTGCTGTAAATTTTTGAGTGCCCTGTAAAAAACAGCTGTTCGTAAAAACCTTACGTATAATAATAATACATACATACATACCATCACGCCGCTTCCCTCGCGGAGTAGGCAGATAGGATCGAGCGCCACTACCTTCTATCCTTGCATAAATCTTTCGCTTCCGTCACTGTCATACAATTCCTCATGCATGCTCTCCTGTTCAATGTGCTCAACACGTAATCGTCCTGTAGGATTTGATTTAAATGATTTGCCATTTGATCTTCGGACTCCACGTCTCCGAGCACCATTCCTCTCAGCCAAATATAATAATCATCATCTACAATTTATTTATTTATATATTTTCTAATTATTCCTAGTACCTTATTATGCAGGCACTTGGACTCGTCATACATACAATTTAGGGATGAGGCTTTTTAATAAAAATCCCATCCAAAACAGACAATGTGTGAGCAAGTTTGCCGTAGAGACGTGATCTCTTTCAACTAATCCAAATATTAAAATAACATTATTGGAACGTTCAAAATTTAAAAAGCAACCTTTAACGAAAACCTATCATATCGCCAACTGGTGGTTTGTGTTTAATTACCAATATTTAGTAATTACCTAGTTTAAACCATTAATTAGACATTATCTAAAGATAGACTGTCACCAAGCAATAGTAGTTTCAAGTAATATTGTTAAGTGGTTAATTGGATTGTACGTATGTACATTGTACATAGTTACACAGTAGTATGTTTTACGTATATTATCTATACTACTACTATACCATATCCACACGTCATATCCCATGTGGGGTAGATAGAGATAACGGAACGCCACTTTAATCTATCTTTAAATACTTCTTGACGATAAATAAATATTCATGTAATTTCTCACACATGCACACCGATTTTGATCAACGCGGACAAGCCACGTAGTTTTCGGACATTCTCGCTTTCCCACATCCTCTCTATCAAATAAATACACTCTCCTCTTCAATATCTATTTGCTAAACAAGGTGACGTTGCTTTTTCTAAGCCTTACAAATTGATAGTTTCTTGTGTTAAGTTTACATTTTGAACGTCCGGTTCCATAATTTATTTAATAAGTAGAAATGTTTTGTATTCGATGAATCGCTATTTAATAAAATAAAAAAAAACTTAACCTTTTATTATTTATTCTAAACTAAACAATTTACTATGACACTATTATGACAAGAAATGCACATTTTGGATATTTTAAAAACAATTTAAATCACAACACACTTATATTATATTCTACAATAAAAATATTATTCAATATTTAATACAAATAATCAGCAGAATGATTTCAATACATAACACACAATGTAAAAAGATCACTATACAAATATTATCAAATTGATAAAGTTTTCCGTGCACTTCGTTAAAGCACAACTTCACAACTGAAACAAAATCACTCTAGGAGCTTTCAATTACCAACATTCTGTCATATAATGTTATGGCTTATTCATAATTTAAAACAAATTGTCTATAGTGAAACAATCATAATAATAATGACAAACAATAAAGTTTCCGTGAAAAATACTTATTAAGTACAATCATCGCAAGTGGAGTAAAATTAATTTCAGTAGTTGTAGTAAATGGATGAATCACAATAATCATGACATTTCATAGTAGGTCTGATGTCATCATGCATGAAGCATAATATTGCATGTTCAAAACAATTGCGACTTATGTAGCATTTACATAAACAACAGATCGTTTAAACTCCCTTTAATATAAAATAGGAAAGGAATTTTGATGCACACGAATTGGGTTAAGTTGTTTTTAGTTTTCACTTCAGCCATGGTACGTTCACCAATCCCATCAATGCCTATTTCAAACCACTATGTTCGATATCTGTTGAGCTTTTATTGCGTCAACTATGTGAACGTAACATGGGTAAAGTGTACTAGATGGAGTTTGGACAATCTGTTAGTTGTGAAATTGAGATGTCTGTCAAGTAATATTCTCAATATCCCCACTCCCGAAGGTGTGAAAAATCAGTGTAATATAAACATTATGTATCTTGAGTAAAACTTCATAATTAAGAGTACACAATAAATTCGCTCCGAGTAATTCTGTTATCACTAACCTAACTATACCTAACTAGGTATTCAATGTTAGTATCCACTGCGATTTACGACATAGTGTTCGTGGGAATGTATGAGTTCACAAACACCAGTTACTACAACTCATAATATCTAATATATGTACTCGTAGTATAGATAATAGTTCGCTTGTACGTCTATCAGTACCATCCCAATTGTATAGACGAGTATGTAAAAAGAATAATCATAACTAATAACAACTCTGTACTGTACTGTAATACAATAAATAATAATAATAATAATAATAATAATAATAAAGACAATTTATATTTGGCGCCGTTTAATGATCCGTGACCATCTCAAGGGCGCCATGACTTTTCTTGAAAAGCAGTGTTTTCAGCTTACTCCTGAACGTTGCAGTGGGCTGGTTCTTTCTTAAATCCGCTGGTAATCGGTTCCAGGCAGTTGGCCCCGCAACGCTAAAGCTCCTCTCTGCGAATTTGGGAGTGTTTGCCCTGTTGGGCTCCACAAGCTTGTTTACAGCGGTGGAAGCTGATCGCAGTGGTCGCCTCAGAGTTTCGTCGAGGGGACATAGCTCAGCGAGGCATAGAGGTGCTGTACCGTTCAAGGCTTTGTGGACCGTGAGGTAAAGTATAATTATGTGTTAGTATTTCAGCTTGAACAATAATAACCATATATTGCTAAAGTAGGCACTCATGCAGTTCATAATATTATAAGTATGTGAGTATACTCACTCATAAAATATTACTTAAAATTATGATTGTATATATTGTGATGTATCATATTGTATTGACCAATTTAATATTGTAGTAGTATCAAATTAATAAGGGCATACTACGTATGTAGTGACTCATTTAAATTGGCATTATTCACTACATTTTCATGTAAATAATTACGCATTTGATTGGTTTTATCGAATCCTGAACTAAGCTTATATGTGTACTTAACTGTATAATAATTTACTATGTGATAAACCATAGTTAATTGAAATAAGTTGTATTCCCTTCTCCCTTCCTTCCTTTCCTCTATCAATATTTATATTAGAACTTAAACTACTTAGTCCTCCTGATGATGCCAAGTAGAAGCCTTGGCGAAAACGTTTGAGGTGAATAAATTTAATTTGGAAATTATACAGTGTTTTTAAATTCATTTTAATATTTATATTATTAATATTGAACTACTAAATTGTTTAGAACTTAGATAATTTAATTGGTGATGTAAATATTTAACTCTTTTAAAATAAAAAATTAACAAAAGCTCTGAAAACTTTTGCTTTATGTGTCTGGTTTGTCAGACAAGAGAAAGACAAAAATTGTTAAATTTTAATGAAATTTCTAGAAGCTTTTTTATAATGACCAAAATATGTCCACGGATTTTATCATTAATTCTTCTATTGAGTTCTTTTGCAATACAAATGAATCTTTAAAATCGCATTTACCTACTCACATATCTTTAACAAAGAACAAATTCCAGTATTAAAACCTACTTTTTCTGATTTAAAACGACTGATATAAGTTTTTTTAACTTTTTATCCAATGTAGCATTTCTTCATCCAATTTAAAAACCTCATTCACTCTTCATAAGAAACATGATGATTCATAGGTAGAGGGTATCTTTTCCCGGATTATTTTTGTTCCCGGGAAACGGGAAATTTTAAAATGAATTTCCCGGGATTCCCGGGAATCCCGGGAAATTCATTATTATATTTATAAATATTCAATTTTCAACAAATTTGGTATAAAAACTCTCATAACTTGTTGACATTTTGCAAACATTTTGATTTGATAAAAAAAAATCAAATTTTTGTTACCAATATAAGTAATTTGCTTAAAAAAAACTAAATAGCTGACTGACGAGATTTATTTAGGTACTCTATGTTATATCAAAATAAAAATTGTTTACAAAATATATAAACTTTTAATTTTTGATCATCCTATCAAGCAAAAAAATGTTATGGATTTTGGCAAAGCTTTTTAAAGATTTTTGACTTTAAAAAATGAGAAATTTCGACAAAAAAAGATTTTTTATATCGGTTAATATCCATGAATAAAACAAAAAAATGACAGTTGGCTGCACTAATATTTTTAAGAACTATCTAACTTTTCGAAATATGTAAAAAAAAAACATGAAAAATTGTAGGATTCTTATACATTGTCGGCCAAACACACCTCCGATTTCGAATTATATTTAGAATAATTATGCTTCTTTCAAACGAATACATTGAAGCTATAATTAAGTTTTTTTTTTAAAGTATAACACTTATATTGGTAATTAATATTATTTTTCATATTTTCATATCAAAATATTCGTCAGCTTCTACAAGTTTATCACGACTATTACAGTTAACTAAACAAAGATTTCGGAATCGGTATGGCAATCTGCATGACTAATAATTTGTATTTTTTCCCGGGAAAGGATTCGTTTTTTTCCCGGGAAACGGGAAATAAAAATTAGAGGGAATTCCCGGGAGTAACCCTCTATTCATAGGAACACTAAATAATAAAACACGTTTCAAATAAAATATTTTCTTACATTAAATGAGAAAACCTACATATTACGAATTTTAATAATTCCTTTTAAACTTGGAGTCGCATTATTTTCAAAAGAAGATCAAAAGAAATTACTGTGGATTATAATTGGGTTTGTTCTGAATTTATTTAAATCTGTTTTTTCTTTTTATTTTTAGTCAAAGAAGAAATTTTAAGCTCTTTTATCTGTCCAAAAAAAACGTATATTTTACACAAAGAATTCTTCATTATTTACTTTAATGTTTACGGACTTATGTTCTTCAATTATATTTTGCGTAGTTGATATTTTTAGTATGGTACCATTTTGATTCTAGGTAACGTTATATTCAAGGAACAGACTTGTTTTTTTTAATTCAGTTCAAATTTATTTTAATTCATTCGATCTCGATTGCTTTGCCGTAATATTTAACCAACAAACGTTTTTTTTATTGTATTGGTGTGCAAGAAGTAGAACTCTATAATTGGATCAATTGAAACAAACGTTTCCTGCTACTTTAGATTATACAAACGGGTTCGATTGATAATGACCTGAGAACTCGAAAGACGTCTCTCTCGTGCTGAATGAAACGCTTGTTTAAATTTATCTAAACAAACCTTTTTATTTATTAGCATAAACAATACTCGCATTGAGCTAATCACTGGTTACCTTATAATATATCATTCATACTCTACAAAAAAATGTATTTTGTTTCTTGGGGGAAAGCCCATCACTACATTTAGTTATTATTTTATTCTATTCAATCAAAAAATGTACTCCATCAAATGATTGCTACAAAAATCAATACAGTCAAATTAATAAAAATACACAGGAGTTGATGAAAGTGAACATATTGAGATAGATTCTGATTCTACAACTATGATTTACAAAATTTGTATAATTTAGTAATGGACAAAATATTGTATGATTAATTGCATTTCTACAGCCTAAAACCTAAGCTTTCACGCAATTTCCCACAAGTAGGAAAGCCAATAGATAAACTGTAATTAATGTTCAAGGAGATTATCCGCCATTTGTCATAAAAATGAGACATCAATAGTAGGTGGCATAAATCATCCCAAAAATTAAGTGATTAAATATTTTATTTATGATGTTTACTCCGGTAAACTCACCTAAACAGGACACTCAAAAACTTTTAGAAAAGAGAAGTAGACCTTCTAACTATCTGGTAATATTTTTTGTGATTATGTAATATTTCGTTGTAGGTATTATCTTTCTTTTTAAGGCTAAAATTAGCAAACGACATTTCGGTAAGACGCAATAAGCGTATACGAAAGAAACTCCTACTCCTTATGGTTAATACAATAACATTATAGGAGGACGTGAGTGGAAGAAGAATAGAAAATTAGAGTGAGAAAACGAAAGGATATTTATAGAACTCGCCCATTCAAGGGTTGTCTTTTTGATGTGTTGTCAAAATTAAATATATTTAAAAGAATAGTCTGTAGAAATTGCAAATTTTTTAAATTTGGAATTGTTTAATCAATAAATTTTGCAGATATTACAAAATAATCAGTGTGTTTAAAGATCTTAAACAAAATATTTAAGCAAAAAATGCGTGCAAATATAGGAACAAGTGGCGCTTGATCTTTTTTGGCTAGATATGAATAAATACATCCCGCAACGGGGTTGCAGGTTGTATTTACTCATGTACGTAATTTTCAAAAGTTTTTTGTCTGAAAATATTGCCGGAAAATTGTGTTGAAATTTTTCACTTAACAGTGGGATTTGAGCCGAAACTCTAATACTTGGAAGTTCATATTTATCCCAGCAATTATTTTGACGAGCTCTGTACCTACTTGTTGTTTTCACTCTAAGTTATCTGCTTAAATATATATTTTTATACAATCATTCTGTCAAACTTTTTTTAAATAAGAAAAATATTTGGGTTTTTGTTATAAACCCAAATACATCCTTCATAGAAAGTTTTACTCAAAAAGGCAATCTAAAATTCAATATTATCCTAAAATTTCTAGTAGTTTGGACCCTTTATAAAGAGTCAAGTTATCAAAATTCTTTCCTTACAGAGCAAACTATAACATAAAAGCCTTAAGGGGATGAAAAATAATAATGAAATAGTTATCAGTAATGAGACATGTCACAATTGTGAAATTTGATTTCTTTTCTCTCATTTTCTGTTTAGGATTTTACCAATTTTCTATAAATTGATCTACTCTAGAATAAAAACGCCAACGACAATCATTTATAGAAAATAACAAAATACAAAAACTGTGTTTTTGAACGATATTTTTTACAGATTCATCATTATTTTAGAAACGTGTCAGTTGAACTATTGTTATTATCCCCACTAACAACGTTATTTAAAAAATAAAATCAATAATTTAATGAGATAAAAATAATGAACAAATAAAATATTATACAAAGATTGGTGTATTTGAAAAATGTGATGAATGAATGAAAAAATAAACAAATGAAAATATATTAAAAAGATTAATGTATTTAAAAATGTGATACAAGAAAAAACCCTAATTAGGTTTAAATACTTGAATGTACATTAGATGAATAAATAATTAAGTACTCTAAAAATTATGAAAACATAGAATTGAACAAAACAGAAAGATTGTTAGGAATCGCTCTGGGGCCATAGACAAACCTCATTTGGCGATCAACTACTGACGAACTTTTCGACAATCTATGTACAATGTACCGTGTAATTATGCGTTATTGTTGCGGTTATTGTCAAAAATTCATTTGTAATCGATCGCCAAGTGCGGTTTGTCCAGGGTGTCTCTTAAACTCTGAAATTCAGTCTAGAATCCAACCAATGAAAAGATTATGGAATTATCAATTTGAATGGCAATCTAATTGACAAAGCTGAAATTATAAAACGACGCATTTCTTTTGTATTTACTTTCGAAACTAGATGACTTATGATTGTTGACAATTAATTGAAATTTTTAAGTTTTGGAATGCAGATTATATCTACATCAAAAGTATCTATCCAGAATTACCTTTCTTAAAAAATGAACATGCTTTGTACAATTCAAATTTTCGTTAGTTCTCATTTCTTTGTATTCCCTATAGATATTTTGTTAGTCTAAAATGTTCAAAACAAATTAAAATTACTTCTATTTTACAAACTGTACTTTTTTATGAATGGGTCATCTGATATATCAGCAACTTGATAATTGAAACGAATAATTTGTTTTGTCTGTGAACAACGATGAGAACCGACAGTAGGATCTGTTTTAAAAATAAATCAAAGATCGTGTAGTAAGTAAATCAAGGTAACGTATAATAATTATCTTAATGTAAAAATACGAAATTGGGCAGCATTATTATTATTTTATGATTACAATATATGTATTTATCTTAACGCCCACAATACTATCAATTTTAGAAATTTCATCAACACCTACAAACCAACAATGAAGGGGCGGATGTAGGAATTAAAGGTCGTTTTACATTTTAATAAATGCTCGACATTATAAAATAAACCTACAAGCTATTTAAAAGTTCGTCCCTAATTTTCGCTTCATAAAATCCATGTAAGCTTTCAGCATACTGAATAAATCAACGATTCCCTTCCAATTATTGTTTTCTATTCATTACTTCACTTTGATAGCACAATAATAATAATAATAATAACAATAAACACTTTATTGTCAAATATACAAATATTTTACAAAAGGCGTACATATTGCCTTGAGGCAATGTCTTCCAGTAAACCTACTACAATGTTTGAGAACTGTTTTGCTATAAAGTGAGTTTAGATCAAAAGATAAACAGAAAATTAAATATATAATATGAAACAAGAATACCTATATAAATATAAAAAATATAAAAGATGAAAATGTAAGCATTCACAACCATAAACCTATATTATATGTATCTAAGCGAGAACTATCTACTATTGATAAGATGGTGGGTTGTTTATGAGGGATTTTACTTTATGTTTGAATGAGACTATAGTTGAAGAGGACCGAATATCACAATGAGAGTATGAAACTTTTTTAAATTTATACCTTTTATTGTAATGTATATTTATCACGTAATACGTTTGATAGTCTAAAATTGAAATCTAAGAATTTAATTTAGTTTATACCCCACTACTAATTTATTCCATTTCATGGCTTGAGAATAACTAGTTTCTATGGAAAATTTTGGGGTTTATTTGGATAATTATAACAAACCTAAAATCACCATATTAAAAAAATATATTTTTACATACCTACCTAACAGAAGTTTTAATATACATTATGTTTTATTTTTATTATTATTACTAACGGAGTCACTTACCGATTTTTTTATAATTAGCTAATAAGCTTTTATTATGTTTTCATTTAATTAAGTTGTACTATGTAAATGTTTTTTTATTTTGTTTTATACGTAAGCTTTCTTATGAATTAATTTTAATGATATTTGTAAACCTCAATTGTCAATGGTTTGTGTGCTTTTATGATGAATAAATAAATTTAATAATTAAAATATTGAGGTTGGAGGCAGTCACTACAATACCATTGTTCAGATAATTATATTTAGTACATTTAATAGTTTTGAGTATGAATTTCTATGTTATTAACGTTTATTCATAATAAATTAAATTAAATAAAAGCATGTCATATAAACTCTGGTTTTTAAATATTAATAATATCTTATATAAAAATAAATTCAACAAATTGTTATCAACCTTAAGGGACGTCGGTGTTGATCTAGCGTGGGACCTTTATACGAGTAAAAAAGGCGTTGAACAAAATAATAGCAAAGGCCCATGGGATTTTCTAAAGCATAATGGTATGACATTTACTCTTTATGTCTCCGTTACATAATTTTTTATTGAAAACTATTGTGTGAAATTTTTAGAAAAGTTTTGAGGGATGGTATCAAAGTCTATGATTTGCGTCATTTTTTTTAACTTACATTAAATACTCGCAAATTGTTGAAATAATTTGAAAATTTGATATTAGATTTTGAAGTACGATTTGACCTTTTCTGAACATATAAAAATTGTTGAGTATCTTTTTAAACTTTTAACTCGACTTACAAAAGGTATTGGATACGTTAGGAAACTTTATTTTATATTCAAAGACAATCTACTCGTAAGGATCAGGAAAAGGTGTTTATTTTAAAGAAACTTTATATTTATTTATTTACATATTATGAAACTATCTTATTTAAAAAGGAAAGTTTCTTTTAACACCTTGTGTCACCGACTCGTAGTCTGCTTAGAATAATAAGTTTTTTTTAACAAAATATCGTATAAGTATTACATCATTATTTCATCAACACAAATTACTTTATTTGTTTACTTTTAAAAAGACGTTATTTGTATTCTTCATTTGAAAAGAAAATAGTTAGTATTTTCTGTAAATCCAATACACGATACAAAATCATGAATGTTATTTCATTACTTTGTGTATTTATTGAGGGTTTATTTGATTGGTAATAAATTGTACTACAGCATATTAGTTAAACCTTCACATATCATTGTAATTAGTCAATGTTTCACTCTGTACACATTATTTAATCAGATATAAGGTACAAAAGATATATTTATATAATTATGTTAGTTAATCAATGATATAATATGTAACATTAACTGGTATAGGCGCAAATTTTTCGCTACTCCTAATGAAAAATCATTATAAAGTAATAATCTCGCCACTGCATATCATCACATTTTTTCTTATGAAAACCGATTTGATGATTTTGTTATGTGAATGATGATGTGCAAGAAGAATAAAATAAATAAAATGTAAATAAAAATATGAATAATGTAAAAAAAAATTTGGGACACCTAAATTAAGATTTGTTGTAACTGTGTGTATACAGATTTTCTTTCTTTGACCATATTCAAATATAAAAACAGTTTTCTTATTTATCTCATTTTTAAACAAAATCTGATTTTGAGCTTAAAGCATTAACAAAATAAATAGATGGATTTTAATAGTTACTAGACTAGGAACATGTGAAATAATAAAAATTAAACACTTAATTGATTAAATAATTTTCATTTGCTTTGCACATCACTTATGTAGAACAGTTAAATTAGGGGAAAATAGTTTTGATTAAGAAGTAGTTTTATATTTGGACTAGCTTTTTGTTTTGTATTTATGTAATAATGTTTGAGTGTACTGTCAGTAAAAGTACGTTTCCTTAAATATTTTCCTAACTGTGTGTTGTTATTGTTGAATGTATTAAGTATCATTAAGGGAGAGAGAGAGAAAGATATTAGTAAAAACCTTCCAAGGTATATTTCCCTAAGGACTTCCTTATTAGAAAAACCAGGAAATTGGCACGATAAATTTTTGTTACGAAAAATAATTGTTTTCATTCTAATACTGCTTTAGTAACTACTGCGTAAAAAATTATAAGGTTTATTTATTCTAGAGGGATGATTATTTTACGAAAATATATATTAGTAATGAGATACCCGTCCAGATATATTTTGTTTTCATTTTCAGGGGTATTATTAACCATCCAATGATCAGAAATTTGTCTTTCTACTTTGCTTTATTTCCAATTTTGGTATATTTTTAACTTCATATTTTTTTTATAAGGATTTTTCTTGTTTATTTTGAGAAGTTATTTATTTTTATGTAGTAAATGTAGTCGAGAAATATATTAAAATGAAAATTATTCGTCCATTTTAGAAACCACTTGACTGCAGTCTATGTGTCAATACTTCGATACCCAAAAATTACCACTGAGCTAACTTAGAATTACAGTAGTAAACAGTAACATAATAAAATAACGTACCTTATAGACATCGCTGTCCCAAATACACATAATATACTAACAACCGTCGCAGAAAAAATACGTGAATATAGAGAACTAGCAGGAGAAATAAAAAATATTTGGCATTCTAGGTCCGTTTATATAAAGCCTTTAGTCATGTCAGCTACAGGGGTAACTCCGAAATCTTTAATAAATAATTTACAAAAATTATATTTATCAGTTAATTTGTACATTAAAATTTAAAAATCTATTATAATAAACACTTGTAATATTGTAAAAAAGTTTTTGAACACAGATATTTCAGGCACAATGCTGGTATTTTGAACCCGCGTTCTGAGCCTAATCCTTTGATATCCTGTATATCTGGATAGGTGAATTTTTCCCGGCATTAGACTAAGTTTTTGTGTGACCATTACTGATCATATAGAGACTTATCTGGTTGTATAATGCTGAGAAGTGTGGATGGCAATTCTGCCGCCGAGTAAAAATAAAAAAATATATATATAAGACATTCAGGATAAGTGACATGCTTCATCGCTGACTTGAAGATGTTAATATTGTCATCTATGTGAGTTTTTACGAACACTTGCCTTTTACAAGACACTCGTATACGTATACATACATACATACATACCATCACGCCGCTTCCCTCGCGGGGTAGGCAGAAAGGATCGAGCGCCACTTCCTTCTATCCTTGCATACATCTTTCGCTTCCGTCACTGTCATACAATTCCTCATGCATGCTCTCCTGTTCAATGTGCTCAACACGTGACCGTCCTGTAGGATTTGATTTAAATGATCTTGCCATTTAATCCTCGGACGTCCGCGTCTCCGAGCACCATTCCTCTCAGCCAAATATATCTTCTTAGTCATTCTGTCCTCATTCATTCTTTCCACGTGCCCAAACCATCTCAACTTATTTACATTCATCTTTGTTATTACACCAACTTTCATTCCACATTCCTTTCGTATATCACTGTTACGCACACGATCTCTCAGACTCTTGCCACACATCCTTCTCAACGATCTCATTTCCACTGCATTTATGCCACTTTCATCCTTTTTTAACCATGTCCACGTCTCACTTGCATACATAAGTGTTGGCACTAAGATAGCAGAGTGCACCAACCTTTTAGCTGTGGTGGATATGTTTCTATTTGCAATTATTGGTCGGATTGCACCATTTACCTTATTGCCAGCAACTTTTCTCCTTTCAATATCGCTTTCACACTTCCCATCTCTCGTGATTCCCATCACTCGTATACGTACAGGATATTAATAGAGTCCTTTTCTTTAACGGAGGCTTCACGTTAAATGAAATTAATAGAGTCCTTTTCATTAACGGGGGCTTCACGTGGAATGAAATTAATAGAGTCCTTTTCTTTAACGGGGGCTTCACGTTAAATGAAATTAATAGAGTCCTTTTCTTTAACGGAGGCTTCACGTTAAATGAAATTAAAAGAGTCCTTTTCTTTAACGGAGGCTTCACGTTAAATGAAATTAAAAGAGTCCTTTTCTTTAACGGGGGCTTCACGTGAAATGAACACCATAATATTTATTGAGTTGACATTTATTTTGTAAAACTCCACGTTTGTATATGGAAAAAAACATAACTGGTTTTATTTTTTCTTAATATTTAATTGAATAGTCCTAATCTTTAGATTATTTTGACAATGACTTTGCTAGTCGAAACCAGGTCACTATTCAATTAAATATTAAGTAAAAATAAAACCAATTTTGTTTTTTTTTTTCATATAGGTACAAACAAAACAACACCGAACTCAATGTTATATAAATGAGCGAAATACGTTATATAATAAGCGTGAATATAAAAAACTGTATTTTGTTAAGCATGAGTGTAAAAATAATACCATTCGAAATTGTGAAATAATTTGCCAAAAAAAGTTTGAGTACTTTGACACAGTTTCGCATTAAAAGCTTAAAAATAATAAAAAGAATAGGTGGCATATTCAAACAAACATCAACGGTTGATGTTACTCTTTCAAAAACACTTAAAAATCACATTTCAACTGCTTTTATTATTTGTACTTTAAATATATTGAGATGTAAGTATAATAAAATAATAAGATAAAAACTTTTAAATTCAGTCATTCAAAACATGGTTATTGCGGTTTGTGGAGTATGAATATTATTATTATGATTTTTATATTCAACAACTCTGAATGTTTTCATGTCATAACATAATGACTGAATATTTCGCATACAAATGCATGCAATAATTGTTGGCATAGGAATATGCCAAGTAGGTTCTACTCAAGGCATAATGGGGAGCAGTTATTCCATATACAACTTACTATAAGGAAACTAAACTTTACTACACATAAGCTTCAGTTTTCAGTCTAGCCTGACGTACTACATATTGTTATTATTATGAAATATATTGTATTGTGTATTTGCTATTACAGAAACATTCAATCATTTTTATAAGTGCAATAAAATATTTACAATTGTTTCATTTGAATCGGCATTTTTCTAAGTGCATAACAAAGTCTATAATATCATGCTGTAGGTATCTACTATGCATAATCTTTATAATGCAAGACTAAGTCGTTTATTTGCTTTTATTTGCGATAATTTACGGAACAAATCATGTAAATTGAATTAAAAATGAGTTATTTTATATTTGAATTCCTGTTAAAAAGTGGAGTTTAATATATCAAAATATTTATACGCTTAAAAGCCCAATCAGGCATGAACCAACGTGTGCTTCCTTGGAAAACGTGATTCTTTAGTGTATTTTGTGTAACAATCAGAGAGGGTTAAAAATACTAAAAACAGCATTATTTAATTCATGGATAACTCCAGGAAACAAATAATAAAAAATATTTTTGAGGTATGCAGAAAACTTTCACCTTTTCGTTGAATTTTATTTAATATGACAAAAAAATAAAATAATAACTCTATTACTATTATTAAATTAAGAACATAAGATTGTGAAATAATCTTGAAGTTCAGAACATGAACCAACTAGAATTTTCATACAAGGAAAATTAAAAAAAAAACTTAAATATTGTTGTGTTAAACAATATGACACAAGTAGGTACTGAGTTTATTGCCTTGTGGCAAATTTTAACTACTAACGGAATTACAAATTTAAAGTAGCTACTAACATATAAAAATAATATTATTTACATAAATATGTGAGCTTTGAGTATTATTAAGACGACCATGATCATAAAATATGAAGATCTTTTAACTGAATTATATGAGCACTATTTGTTTTGAAATATATTTTATTAAGTTAGAAGTTATTTTCCTAAGATATCATGTTAAGGAATCCTTCTGCGAAGCGTTGATCTTTTTATAGAAATATTCTTCACGTAGATTCTTCTTATTTAAGATCCGCTCATTGAACTTACAGATTATTTCAAGGGGTCATTGGTTTACTCCATTACTTTCAATATTTATTAACTAACTGTAAAAAAAGTAATAACAACGTTTGCGTAATTAGTAAGTTCAACGCCTTCAATCCTTAGTTTAAAGCTCAGTATAAACACTGTTATTAAAACTTTAATTGAGGTTTCATTAGAAATAATTAAACATTCTTACTAGAGAGAGCTTCAATTATTAATTACGTAAATTAATTTACTACATTGCATATTTTCATAGATTATAGCAAAAAATTTCAATCAAAATTAACTGCATAATATTATTAGTTGTATATTCTTTAGGGTAAAGTTCTTAATTGAATTTTAACCATGTAACTTAAAAGTCATTTCCGCTTTGATTATATTATCAATTCAACAGTCGGTGAGAACTGTACGTAAGATTTCAATTGCCTGTTTCTATTTGATAAAGTGCATACAATAGAAACACATTATAAATTACCTACTTTGCGAGAAATTGCAGATGAATAAACATTTATATTTCTAGATAATAGAATGTGTATTATTCACTTGAAACTTTACCAATTTGATGAAATTATCGACATTCAATATATTCGGAAAATCAGAAGTTTATGATCAAAGTTTTAATTATTTTAACATGGTGTGGTACAGATGTATATACCTATACATATGTAGAGCAAATTCTTTGAATCACTATCAACCATTTACGTGTTCATCACGTTGAATGCTTTTGTGTAGTTACATTATAATCTTCGATATAAAGGCTTTGCGTTCAGTAAATCCAAGTTTATACAAAGCGAAGTTTGCATCAAATCATTTTGCTGATCAGACATTTAATAGAAATGTGTACGTGATCTACTTAATATAAACATACTACGTACAATATATTTTTTTTAAAAAGATATATCTGGGTTTTGTAATAAACCCAAATACAACCTCAAACGCCTTTCACAGTAAGCTTAAAGCTTGTATCGTGAAAGAGGAGTTTGCTGGCACCTGGGATCGAACCACTGACCCCCCGCTCACGAAGTCGAGACTCTATCTTCAGGCTACCGACGAATAATGAATGTACATGAATACTCGTATATATTTTTCAATTAACAGGCTCGTCTTAGCGAGATTTACCTTGATGGTGAAGTTATGGATATAGTGTATAAGTTTGCATTTTTTTTACATTTCAATATAATGTTTAAACACACAAATGGTCTTGATTTAGACATGCTTAGTAATTTTCAAACTCTTTGTGAGTTCAAACCAGGTCACTTATTTTTTTAAATAGTAAATTTAAACATGTTTCTCCACATAAATAAATATAAAATTTTACAAACAAACGTCCAATCATTCGATTATTTCATTTCCGTAGTTTATTATTAATCCTGCATGGAGAAAAACTCCTTTCCATTCAACTCAGTTTTGTAATTAACGCGTAACCACGGCGTTTTAACACTATTTACAGTTGTAACGATTTATTTTGTAACAAATAACATTATTGCATCATAGTGTATTCTAACCTTAATTTATTAAAATGTTTTGTGTACTTGTAGCTTGATAAAATGAACTAATTGCTTTGTAATAAATTCCCAACGTGAGGTGTGAAAGGCAATTAATCAAATGAACGTATGTCGCCTACGCAAGTTTCTTTTCTCTGTAATTCTATACAATTTTCTGAATTAAAATATTATTATTTATAACCACATTCAAAGGTGTCTGAATTGGATTACACCGTTTCATTACATGTTTTGGTGACAGAGTAGGAATTTGAAAAGCTTGTATCTAGTTGCACTTTATGAAACGACAATGAAAAGCCACTTTGTGAAACGACAAAAAAAAATGAATTTCAACTCATTTCGAATTTAATTTAATCAATAACTAGATATTTTAATTAAAGCTTCTAGCTGAAGGCGCAAATTTTCATGACATACAATTCGACGTCTTAGATTTAGATTGGTCCAATGCTGTGAAATAGAACATTGTTATTCATAGGTAAGTGCATGATGTACAATACTTAGGTTAAATGGGAGTGAAGCAGCAATGTCATGGCGTGAAATAGTAAATGTCTATTGTGTTAATGTTAATATTGGAACCTAAATTCTGAAAAATATTTAGTACTACTATTCTGGTATATATTTAAATGTAAAAAATGTGAATGTAAATGTAGATAGATATTTTTATAAATGAAAAAATTCTCTAACTTTAAGCGTGAATATTTCACGCGCACTGATAAAACTTACTGAAGTACTTGAGTACTTTAAAAAAAACTGAAGTACTTGAGAGTACTGAGAAATGCTATCAAGTCTCAGACTCTGTGAAAGGAAACTCCTGCTCTACTCCTCCATATGTTAGGAGGCGGGCAACGTCAAAAGAAACGACGTAGTAGACAGGGACCGATTGTTGGTCGGTATAAGCTAACAACCAACCCTTCTTAACGGAAGATGTTGGAAAGGGCACTCTCTTGCCCGGAGGAGCTAAAATCTTCTCAAAGGCGGAGGAACCTACGAGGTCAACGGCATGAGGATGTGGAATGCAAGGGAAGCTACCACATTAAAGGCTCTAGCAGCATCCCAAAGTACCAACGAATTATGAAAATGATAAGATCTTTAGTAAAATCTTCCGGAGGTAAAATAGACCCCCGTTCGGCTCTCCGGGTGGGGTCTGCTCTAGATCTTGTCATTATGCAGAGTACACACGAGAAAGAAGAGGATGTGAGAAGAAAACAAACCAACAGAAACAGCACACAAGGAAGATACGCCACCTGGAACGTCAGAACTTTGCTGCAGAACAGTAAGCTTGACAACCTAAAAGAAGAGATGAAGAAAATGAAATTAAGCGCGTTAGGAATCTCTGAAATGAGATGGCCTAATCCTGGAGATATGTGGACGGGAGAGTTTCGACTGATCCATAGCGGTAGTATAGAAGGGAAACCGGGGCAAGGGGGGGTAGGAATCATGTTAAGTAAGGATTTGGGGAGGAGAGTAAAGGGGTATGTACAGTATGGAGGTAGAATTATTTTAGTCAAGCTAGACACCAGACCCGTAGATACAATACTCATTCAGGTTTACATGCCAACATCTAGCCATAGCGACGAAGAAATTGAGAGTATATACGAAAACATCCAGAAATTGCTAGATGACACAAAAGCTGAGGAAAATGTGATTGTAATGGGAGACTGGAACGCAGTAGTTGGGGAAGAAAGAGAGGGATCAGTCGTAGGAGCGTATGGGCTGGGCATTAGAAACGATAGAGGCAACCGTCTAATTGAATTTTGTGCCAAAAATAAAATGGTTATAGCTAACACGTGGTTCCAACACCACTATAGACATCGATATACGTGGAAATCTCCCGGAGACAGATTCCGGTCGCAGATTGACTATATTTTAACGCGGCAACGGTATAGAAACCAAATTAAAGATTGCAGGAGCTATGCAGGCCCGGACATTGATAGCGACCATAGTATGGTTGTGGCGGAAACCATACTGAAATTCAAAAGGCTCGAGAAGAGAACCAAAAAAAGATGGGACTTAAAGCTTTTAAAAACAAAAGAAGTAAAAGAAAAATACGACGAAAAAACTAAGGTTTGCGATTTTGAGAACAATGAAAGTGTAAACAGAGTATGGGAGAAAATCAAAGAGAAAATAACCACAGCGGCAGACGAGGTAATAGAGAAAGGAAAGCCGCAAGCTAGGAAAGAATGGATTACGGACGATATATTAGAAATGATTGAAGAAAGAAGGAGGTTAAAGAACTCGAGAACAGAAGAAGGAAAAAAGGAATATAAAATCTTGAGAAACAAAATCAACAGGGAGTCCAAATTAAGAAAGGAATGCTATCTGCAAGAAAAATGCAGGAATATCAACAGAAATATAAAACAAAGAAAATTTGAAACTGCATATTCTGAAGTCAAGAATTTTTTCAATGATAAGACACAGCCACGATGTGCTATCCAAGATCAAAACGGCAAACTTCTGTTTGAGGATGAATTGATCGTCAAAAGGTGGAAAGAATACCTAGAACAACTTTACAAAGGAAAGAACATACTTGAGGAAAGTAAAGCACTGGAAACAGAATATGACAAAGAAAATAATGGAGATGATATCCTAAGAAGTGAATTTGATAATGCCTTATCAAAATTGAAAGACGGCAAAGCACCAGGTATTGACCTAATTCCATCAGAGCTGCTTAAATGCGCAGGAAGCGGCATGCTTGACACTTTGTATAAGCTTGTCTGCAAAATATATAACACAGGAGAGATACCTGAGGACTTCGCCAAATGTCTGATACGAGCGCTACCTAAGAAAACAGGCACGACAAAGTGCGAACAACACAGAACATTAAGCATGATATCACACGCTTCTAAGATACTCACCAACATTATAATGAAAAGGGCGGAAAATAAAATAAACGAAACACTTTCAGAAGATCAATTTGGATTCCGCAAAGAGACAGGTACAAGAGATGCAATTCTGAGTCTAAGACTTGTTCTTGAAAAGAGAATAACAGTGAATAGAAACACGTATGTAGCATTCATCGACCTAGAAAAAGCATTCGATAAAGTAGAATGGGAACAACTTTTTAAGACTCTAAACCAGATAGGAATGAGCTATAAGGACAGAAGAGCAATCTGGAGCCTATACAAGAATGAAATGGCTGTAATTAAAAGCGGAGAGAGCTGCGCAGAAGCGAGAGTAGAACAAGGTGTAAGACAGGGATGCTCAATGTCGCCAGCACTCTTTAACTGCTATATACAGCAAGCTATTGATGAACTCAGAGAAGAAATGAAGAATTGGACAGGAGTAAAAATAAATGGGATAAAGGTTGACATGATTAGATATGCTGACGACATAGCACTGCTCGCAGACTCCGAGATGGAGCTGAACGAAGCCTTAGGAAAAATGGAAAGTATACTGTTGTCAAAGTACAACATGAAAATAAATAAAGATAAAACAAAATGTATGGTCGTTGGAAGGGAGGAAGCGACTGCGAACATTGCCATAAATGGAGTGAGCATCAAACAAGTAAGAGAATTCGTGTACTTGGGCAGCAGAATAAACCAGGACGGACGCTCCAAATCAGAAATTGTGAGCAGAATAAACCAGGCACGAATTGCCTTTAACAAAAAATCAAAAATATTAGAATCCCCTAATATTGATCTAAGCGTGAGGAAGAATCTCACTAAAGCCTTTGTGTGGAGCATTCTGCTATATGGATGCGAGACGTGGACCATCAGTAAGAGGGAAAGCGGACGGTTAGCGGCATTTGAAATGTGGTGTTATAGACGCATGCTGAAGATTCATTGGTCGGAACACGTCGAAAACGAAGAAGTGCTAACCAGGGTTGGCGAAAAAAGGCAACTCCTCAAAAGAATCTGCCAACAACGAGCTAATTGGATTGGCCACAACATCAGGCACCCAGGACTGCTCATCGCAATCGCAGAGGGCAGGACCGAAGGCACAAATGGCAGAGGTCGACCGAGAGACGCCTATATGGACCAACTGAAGAGGGACATGAGCTGTGGCTCATATATGGAGTTGAAGAGACTGGCTGAGAATAGGGAGGAGTGGAGAAATAAGTCAAAACTCGTTGCAGACCAATCCAATGGATTGTAACTCATTATATATAGATAAAACATTAAGTAATCATTAATTTTCACTCTGTGATGTACAAACATAAGATAAAAAGTTTAATTAGTTGACCGACGGTTCTTGGTGGAAGTTCATATTAATAATTTTTAAAATGAAACACAATATGTAGTTATTCCACTATTGACTTTATTTATTTTTGCGAGCCGGCTTTCAAGAGCTTCCGCTCTCATCGTCATGCAAAAGTAAAGTAAAGACCTTTACTTTTGCCTGACAATGAGAGCGGAAGCTCTTGAAAGCCGGCTCGCAAAAATAAATAAAGTCAATAGTGGAATAACTACATATTGTGTTTCATTTTAAAAATTATATACATTAGATTAACTAGATCATCAATAGTTAAAATTAAAAAAAAACTGTATTCCATACAAAGCTTTTTCATAAAATAAGGCATTGATTATTAGAAAACATAAATGTTAATAGGTTTATTTCAAATCGAGTTTAATCAATTGAACTTTTAATACATTCATCAAATCAAAAAATTACGTTCAAAACTTTATGTTGATTTGACACAACCTTCTGCGATCCAAAAAATATAAGCCCTTTGTCTCTCGATTCCTTTTTCAATTGAAATTTGTTCTTTAAACGTTTGGTTTTGATTTTCATTGCCATGGTTAGGCATCGAACTTTCATTAATTTTGAAAACAGTTTATAAATACTGAACGTATTATTTTCTTTATAATTATGAAATATTTATATAACTATTATTATTCCATGAAAATTAATTAAGCACAATACAAAAGGTTACTTACCTAATTTAAATATTATCCTTTGTTAGACTATAAAACTTTACCTACGTATTTAAATAGAAAATTTCCATTAAATTTTCTTTTATTCACACATTGTATAATAATATTACGTAATGGTAATCTTTACAAAAGAATAGAAGCAGCTTATTGGATAATTATAAGCCTTATCCTTAAAAGGCTTTGTAATTAAATTCATAAGTACAGTCTGTTATTATTAAATTGTTAGTATGATAATTATTATTAAAGATGTACAGTAAGTTCTATTTAATCTGAATCACGTGGTGGAAACATTTTGGTAATCGCCTTTAACAAGTAGGTGCATATTTTGCTAGATTTAATTACTAATGGATTTTTATTTTTCATACATAATCATTTATGAATATTTTTTAACAAGTATTCCATATTGCACTTTTGTTACTTGATTGTATTTTTTCGCTTGTCAATGGCAACGGTTTGCTGAAATCGATCTATATACAATCGAGTAACAAAAGTGCATTGTAGAATACTCGTTTGAAAACATTCAAAAATTTCTCGAAACAGCAGGGTTACTCTTGACAAAACTAAACACGATCTTAATCTAATATTGATCTTGATCATACGACGCACGAAGGGACTATGGTCAAAAACACAGCGCTACCGCTAACGCGCGATCGGTTTTCGTGTATTTTTGGCCAATAGTCACTTCGTGCGTCGTATGATCAAGATCAAGACTAGATTAAGATCGTGTTTAGTTTTGTCAAGAGTAGCCTTGCTGCTAGGTACATAGTTAATCCGTCGATAAAAGATGATAGGTACGCGTAATCTTTTATCCTAGGTTATATGAGGATGGAGAAGGAGGCCTTGATACAATTTTATCATCAGTTAGAATTTGTAAGAAATGTGGGATCGAAAATAAATTATAAATTTCTAGTCACAATTTGTATTTTTTGTTTCACTTACTTGTAGCTAGTGCGTCGAACAAATACAGCTCGAGGTTTAATCTCGTATTGCGTTTGATTCTCTATTTATTTGTTATTTTAAAACGGAACGAAGGGTAAAAAACTGAACTTATGTTGTGAAATTAAGTTTATCTCAAAGAATATTTCAGTTTCTCTAACAATTTCTTTGACAAGCAAACGCATAATTTTAATTTAGTTAAACAATATTGAAGAACCAGAAATAATAATCAAACTTTTGTATAATTCGCAAACTTTATTTTAGACATATTTGTTATCATATTTATTTTAGACTTTTTTGAACTCTCTGTAGGAGTATCCTTTTGAATAAGGAGATATTAGTTTTTGAATCCGGGATCTGGAACTTATAAATATTGTAAATTTCTAATATAATACAAATACCTCAAGCGGTTCATTTGTAAGTGGAATATTATTATTAATTTTATTTATTGATTCGACGTAAATTTTGTAAAACTCCATGTTAAAATTACGTTGTGGGGGACCCGACAAGATACTTGAAGAAGAAGAAGAAGAAGGTTACAATATTGAATAACTTTCTGTTACAAAATATAAAATATTTTTCCATAAGATATGTTGAGTAAAATACCTAGTACCGACACAATATTGTCGACCGAAAAAGCAAAGTTTATAATTTAAATTTACATAATTCTCGGCTGAAAGAGGTTTCTGATTTGAATTTATTTTTCGAATATTTTCTAAATATACATCCAAATTATTATTATCAAAACTTTGCAGATTGTTCTCTCTTAGGGGAATACTGCAGGTTGTGAAAAGAAAATCTATTTATATATACTAAAATTATGAATAAATAATTATATAAAAAAACGCAATCCCATAGAGATAAGACCAAAATAAATTTTATTTTTAATCATTGTCACCATCTGACTTCCTTTTTTATAAGATCACAAGGAGGAAACATACTTTTTCTATTTGGAACAAATTTGTGCAAATAAATTAATGTTAATGGTCTGATTTAAAGTGAGAGCATACGTTCTAAATAAATTAAAATAGGTTCATTTATTTATCTATAAGGTTTCCAATAATTTGATAAATCTTGACGCCAATATCATAACACTTGAAATATCCGGAGAAAACCTTCGTGCGTCATGTCATGTGTGCCTTTGTAATGTCACCCGATGATGGCTTAATTGAACAAAACACAATGCGAGAAATGGATGGGTTGCAGGTTTAATTTCCGTCCGGGGCACTACTGAATAAGGTAACGTTCTCTTTTCTAAATTGTTTTCATGTGTTTAATTTACACATATAGCCTCTTACAATAAAACAAATAACATTGACAAACATCCTGAGAACAGTCACTTGATTGATACCAAGTCGATCTGAATCAAGGAGATTTGGTCCTTCACTATACCAGAACTTTTGAGATGGTCGAAGAATCCTAAAATGGTACTAAGGATTTAAATCATCCCAAATCATCATCATAAAACGAGGATAGGGGCAAATAGATAACTCCTTAAAAAGATTAGCGAACTACGAGCAAACTGGATTGGCCACAACATCAGGCACCCAGGCCTGCGCCAGACCATTGCGGAGTGCAAGGCTGAAAGCAAAAACTGTAGAAACTGACCAAGAGACAACTACATGGATTTAGTAAATAATGACATATATCTGTGAAACATACGTAGAAATAAAGAGACTAACACAAAAAAGGGAGAAATGGAGAAAAAATCTTAACTCGTTGCAGACTAATCAAATGAATTGTATCCCACATTATACTCGTATATGTACATATATTACCAGAAATAATGAACATTGACAAAAAATATACTTCGTTTAAAACGACTATTCTTGAATGAAAAATGAAAACGATATACCAGTTTTCCAAAGGAATGAAAAATATAAAACAATTTTGGTTAATTATAATAATTACAACGATTATCTTTCAACAAGTAAAAACCAATAATTATGTTTCATTCACCGCACCACAAAACATACAATAAAATATTCAAAATGAGTAGCGTCCTTCATGGTAAAATAATCTTTTATGAAGAATAATAACACATACGTTTTCTTTTTGGTTATAATTATGTTAATAAATTATCATATATCTGGGAACAAAACGGTTTTCTATAAATAGATAGTTTCCAAGCCGCCATCAAGAAAAGTTGTTATTTTTTATGCTGTTTCATTGACACGTGTAACGGTTTTATATTGCATAACCAAAATCAGACAGATAGGCAAACGAAGGTTACATAATGTGGATGTTTTCAAATGAGAAAACTTTCAGCGAATACCCAAGTTTTTTTTAAGTTTTTCGTGTTTTGCTGAGATTCAAATTTTTACGTAATGTAAAATGCAGCAAATAAATTACAAAACTTTTTTTTTTTTCATTATTTTTTTTATATCATATAATACACATTAAATACAATTATAAAGTCGCGCCAAATCCATTACAAGATTTGTCGGCGCGTTCATTTTCATAATAACAATATATACATAAATAATTTAAACCTAACCAAAAGCAGCAAAACATATACTTTATAACTATAGTACAATTTCAATTATAGGTATACAAATCTCGTCATAGTGAAATGATTTGTGATGAAACTTTAACAAACTTCAATTACCAAATACGGAATAAGGTGATCAATTTATTTATTTAAGAATAAGAATGGAAGATCGGGTGGTTAGATGGGAGAAATCGCTAATACAGTGATAATCTCGCCACTCCATATCATTACATTTTTTTGTGTACATAAATTGCTTTGTTGATTTTGTTATGTAGATAATGATTTCAAGAAGAATAAAATAAAAGCGCTTAATACATAGAAGAGTTTTTGGTAAAATATAAATCACACAAAAAATAACATGACAAGTCCAAAACAACAATAATCACATTATTTAAAATAATATTGACAGGTATCCAAAAAAAAGCGAAAAAATTCACATTTTCACTATTTATGTCAGCAAATAATGCATTCATTTGACAATAATGAAGAATATATTTTTTAAATTCATGATAAATACACGTATGAATTTCAGAATTATTTGATCGCCGAGCAATTAAAGAAGTCAGCGACGCTAGTTTTATCATATGAAAATATTATAACTGTTGAAATTCGCTTATTCTGATGAGCGAAGCAAAACTTTGAATGGAAGATACTTAAAGCTTGTAATAAAAATAACGTATGTTATCTATTCTTGTATATGTGCGTAGAGAAGAAGATCCTCAGCTTTCTATGTTGTATAATATGTGTTGGGATATTTCTTTATACATACATTATCCTGGATTCAACCCAAGTAATATCAGCAATATTTATTATTGTGAAATTCAAATTTCATTCTGTAACTTCCTACGGAATAACATTAAGATATTCATTCATTTTTCATTTATACTCCTCATTCCAGTGAGTTTTTTGTAGTTGTTTTTTTTTTCTTTAACTAACCAAAATATTATAATTATGACATTTACTCAAAATGCCAAATCCAAACGAAACTTTTTTCTAAATGGGAAAAAACTAGGGTAAAAATTGAGTATATTCATACTTGATAAGCGGTTCAGATTTAAACCTTTTTTTTTTTCATTATGATACCTATCAAACGAGTTTGTCCATTTTTCAACATGAGTTTTTATTGGCATGGGGAGGAAATCTTGCGTGGGCATTACATGCAGCTGGTCTGCTAGCTAACCTTAATTACGTGGAATATGCCGTAATGGTGTAGTGCAGATCTTACAACTAAAATACATGTGAGTGACTTGGAATCATAATCGGAAATATCGATTTGTAGTAAATTGTGCGAAGGGCCCTTACTGAAAGACTTACTGAATTTCGACTGTTTTCAATTAAAGTTTCTTATTTCTCTCTTATTTTTTATATAAATTTCATAATATATGACTGTTTTGTAAAATTCAGTTTTATGGAACTAAATACAAAGAATACTGCCACACACAAAAAATAAGTTTTGGATTTGTTTTTTTTTTTACTGCAAACCACACATTTATTGCTGATATATTTCTGAGTAACTGAAAAAATATAGTAAAATAGACATATTAATATTTACACCCCCACAATCACTTAGAGTTATCAATCCGAATTGGATGATTAATATAAAAAAATATGTATATTTCTACGTAGGTACATATAGTATGTTCATTTAGTATTTATCATAATGGAAAGCTACAAAAAAGTCGATTGTATTATCTGATATAATAAAACATTGAGTGAATATGTAAAATAACACTGCTTATAATAGAAATGTTTTTTTTTTTCATAGAATAATACAATATTAATGTTGTATTAACGTATGGGTATAATAATATCCAGATATCTGTGAACATCAAATCTTTTTGTTCTAGTTGTACATTGTTTTACCTAATATGAAAATGTATTCGCCAATGTATCTTATCGATATATCATAGGCATGTCTTAAAAATCGTGTTTTTATAAGTATGTACATTAATACAATTAATATATTGTTTACAGATTATTGTAATCATCATCATCATCATCATCGCCCTCAACGCTCCTTTATGGAGCACAGGGCAGAAACCAGCCTCCTCTATTCAGAGCGTCTCTGTGCCAATTGCGTCACCTCTTTCCACGACATTCCTTGCGCTCTGATATCGTTGTCATAGGAACGGTGTATTGTGAAAGAGAGACGCCCGGGCCGACGGAACCCCTGGGGACGGAAGATTATTGTAAAGAGCTAGAAAAACACATTGAGCATTTTTTTGATGACGAATGATTCTTTTGGCGCAATTTGATTGAGTTTCCGTGTGTTTTATCAGGTTTGTAGAAGGCGTATTTGGTTATTTATTAAGTTGAGAGTTTTCAAAAAATCTTAGCAAATGAAAATAATTATAAGTAAAATAAATAACACGTTGACTGATGTGGCATGGAGGTAACGCTCTTACCGCTGAGTCACGAGATTCCGGGTTTAATTCCCCGCCAGAGCAACATGAAGAATGACCTGTTTCAAATTTTCCTGAAATTCTATAAGTCTTGCAATTCTATATGTGTATATCATCGCGTTATTAGCCATAATACAAGATTAATATCTTATTTTGAGACTTCATCGATCTGTGTGAGTTGTCTATGTATGTAATGTAATTGTTCATATTTTGGTTAAAGTACATACTTCTGAGATAATGAAAATCCAGTTTGAAACGTAAATATATTTCATTCAATTCATAAAAAAAGTTCCTAATACGCGGTGTAAAAAACGCAGGAGAACATAATATAGAGAAGTAGATTGACTGATCTCTGAACCGTTGACCTTGATCTGCACTCGCCATGTCAATGGTAATATTATAATAAGTATAACTGATAATACCGATTGATCATAATAGTTTTCTTTGCGAGGTATGCTCGCGTCATAATTTTGTAATCTGAAACTTTTTTGTGTTTTTATAAAAATGTATATATTTCCGAAAAAAATAATGGAAGCAAAATTCTATATGACTATAAGCAACAAAGTCAATTTTACTTATGAAAGACAATAAAATTTGATAAATTACTTTTATATACATAGAATTAGTAGTGATACACATATACACTACGTAAAGTATCTCATATATAATTATCGTTAGAGAAATATGTACCTACAACATTGAACATATAAATAGTACCAAACACTAAACTACATAATAGTATTTAAGCCTGTTGTATAGTTCATTATGATCATAGACAAGTTCATATAGACTAGACACTCAAGCGAAAAATTAGTCAAAAATATTTGCATATCAACCGGCCTTAGTATAATGGATGTATGTATATTGGATGATTTATTCGGTGCCTTTTAATGGAGCATCTAACTCAAGGGCGCACAAAACTATGTTGGAAGAGCAGTTAGCTTTTGAATGGTGTGACTGATTGGTGATGACGAAGGTCTTCGAGGAGTCGATTCCAGTTGACGGATTCTACTTTACCAAAAGCCCTGTCATGGAAACAAGAAACAAGCTCTATTGATCTCTTTCAGCAAATTGGTGGATTCCTTTGCTGGGGGTAGGAGTCTACTTACAGGTATTTTGAGAACGTAAAGCTCAGAAATGACTGATGTTCCCTATTATTTAGAACCTTTTAGACCGTAGGGCACGATTTATATAATTGATTTAATACTCACTAAACATAGAGAATATTCCAAATTTTAATTGAAGGGGCTCTTTTGTATCTTGTTCAGGTGTAAGTTTTATTTTTGCGATTTTGGAACCTGTTTTCTGAAAAAATAAGTGCTGTTTTACTGGTTTATAATGTAAGTCGATGATAATGCTGTGAATGTATGTACATCATTCTTATTATATGTATGTATGTATATTATCCTTCAGTCACGCACACTAACAAAGATTCTAATTTAATTCTCTTCACCCGAAATAGACATCTGCAGAGGACGAATTACGAATGCAAAAAGAGAAGTATATTACAATACATATGTAGGCACTAGGTAAGTGTATATAAATTAAAATTACCAGCAATTTAGATTCTACTACAAGATACTTTGATACTTTTTCAGTGATGGTAAATTCAACCTTTCAGTAATTACGAATATGATACTTTTAAGTAATCAGATGAAAGTTTCAAGACTGAATTCAAATAGAGAGAAAAAGATACACTACACCCCACCACACTTCCAAATGACTTTTATTGGCTTCGCTTACTTGTATTCGGAGACTCTCGACTTCATCATCAGGCGATTAGAAAAAAGCTGTTCTAATCGACTTTTTTCTAATCGCCTGATGATGGAGTCGAGAGTCTCCGAATACTAGTAAGCGAAGTTAATAAAGTCATTTGGAAGTTAACTACGCACTATTTTTTTTTCATTCTTTACTGTATATTGATTAAAAACAATTACATAAAAGGTATACATTCAAATACAAATACAATCAATATACAGAAGGCGAGTTTATCGCAAATATCGCAAAGGCGCGATCTCTTCCAACTTACCCAAAATATGTTTTCACTATATTGATTGAGTCGACATTGATTTTGTAAAACTTCAGTATATTGATATAATGAAAACAATTTTGTTTTCTAATGAAATTATCAATGTTTTCACTTTGTTTTTTTTTTTTCAATTTATCTCGATAGATATATGTATGTATATTTGTACTTTTTTTTATATCCGTGCTAACCGCTTACCTGATGATTTTCAATTTCAAGAAATCTCGGATTTTCAATTCCACCTTCACTATTGCTTATCACAAAGGTGCTTAGGGTTTATTTGGGTTTGTTAACAACCTAGATTTTTAATTTGTGCCCATAGCTAATCATCTATTAATTACTGTTTTGCAACTGATGACTTGAGCAAAAAACTAAGAAAATAATATCAAAATGCAACTACTTATGAAATAAACTTTTAATGATAAATTTTCTGATATTCTCTTAATATTCTGTTAACGTTATTCTGTCTACAGGTTACTTTACCCTCAACATAACTCAATTTATAATGAGGGATTAAATGTAGGTTAAAATTCAATTAATATGTCATAATATCTAATTTCAAAGAAAATACTTGTAAAGTTCCAATAGAACTCTAGTGCAGTAGGTATGTAGTTGTACATAATTATATACTTTACTTTACCCTTACATACGTTATACTATTTATTTATATATTTATATCCAACGACATACTTCAGACAATACATACAAATACTTAAAACCATACTATACACTAAAGTTAAACTATATACCATACTTAACCCTCAAATCGTATCCTAAGTGGGGTAGGCAGAAAAAATTTAAGGAAAATGAACATTTTTTATCTGTTTTCTCTCTCTCTCTAGATATTACAAAAGATTAATATCACATAAACCTTACGATATACCTCGTAAGTTTTCTATTATACATTAATAAAATGGACCAAAAATAGGTTTTAATCTAAACACAAAAACCTTCGTCAACAAATTGTAATTTGTTGTTTGGGAAACAAATCTGTTCTTGTATGTGTGTGTAGGTCTCGTAACAACGGTAACTGGACGTAGATCTCATTAAATATTCATATAAGACTGGCACGAATAGAGCCCCTCCTAACAAACGTTGATACATAATTTAAACGAAATCTTAACCACAGCTTAATGTACTGAGCCTTTTGTTTAGAGATATTTTTAGTAAACCCTCTCACAACCAAATTAAATTGACGAGCCTTGGAATAATTCCTTATATGTACAATGAATAAGCAAAAAAAATATGATTTTTGGTGAAAGATTTTTTTAATTACCTACCGCTTACCGTTTACAAGGGAAGCGCACTTGTTTGTACAGGGATATCGGCAGTTTAAGGACGCGTCACAAACTCTATGAAGTTGTTACTTATATTATTTCATTTACAAACATCGTTACAAAAATACACATCAATAAAATATGGACGCGTGAATTGATAGCACCTATTTCAATTTTCTAATCAAAGGTCGTAAATGTGGAAATTGTGGCCCAAAAAATAAAATAAAAGTTTGGGAATAAATT
The DNA here is from genome assembly GCA_947579605.1 of Athripsodes cinereus. Lineage (NCBI taxonomy): Eukaryota > Metazoa > Arthropoda > Insecta > Trichoptera > Leptoceridae > Athripsodes > Athripsodes cinereus. The sequence goes on along the minus strand of OX388316.1, from coordinate 2,136,794 downwards.
ACACATCACTTTAAGTCTCTTCCTCAGAAAAAATCTTATTCCACTTTATTAAGCTTTCTTTATAATTTTCACATAAAATATAAATTATTTTCAAACCAGGTGATTTTTTAAAAATTAAATTCTTCATGTTCTCGTACGGGCACACTGGTAAACAGAGGGTTAAACCATGTTTTGTTTTATAATATTTAATGTAAGTAAAAACATAAACTGACTAAATATTTTATGGTTTGAATACCTACCTAATATTGTTACTTTGTAAAGTTTTCCCCTGTATTGGTATGATGATGTTCCAAGTTACATAAGTTTTGATTATGGATTTTAAGGATAAATATACGAAAAAGAGCTTAAAATCGCGACTTTTTGAAAATTCAGGTAACTCTAGGAATGCGTGATAAAAAGAAATAAAAGAAAAATCGTGCAGGTTTCGAGATAGCTTGAAGTAATTTTAAAGATAGGACTTTAGAAAAAAGCTGGAGACACAATATGTTTGAGCTGAAAGTTTCAAAGGATATGCAAAGCGCCGTTTACTCTTAACATGACTTCAAGGGTGCCGTACTGTGCATTTTTCGTCCGTAGATAATTTTATCTGCTGATTAGTTAGTGAAGAATTTTAATTAAGCAACTATTATTTTAAATAAAATAAAATAAATAAAATAAAATAATCTTTATTGTGAAATAAACAATATAACACAAATGGCGGGTTTATTGCCTTTAGGCAATTTCTACCAACCAACCAAAAGTGAGAGAGATACGAGACACAATTAAAATTGATGTACACATCCAAGTACACAAAAGAAAAAAAAAAAGACGTAATAAAAAACAAGTAAAATATATATAGGTACATACAACCAAAGAAGGCATAAGCACCAAAAACAAAAAAGCATAACAAAATAATATAAATAGATCAAACACAAATACACATATACATACACACACATACATATACACATATACATACATATATATACATATATATATATTCATATATAGGGGTGAGGGGAGGGAGGGGAAGGGATATGGTTAAGTTGAGTTATTGAGAGAGAGATAGTGATGTTTCAGTCTGCTTTTGAATATAGAAATAGTAGGAGCAAGTCTGATCAATAAGGGTAAATCATTCCATAACCGAGCTGCATGTATAGTGAATGAAGATGTAAAGAAGGATGATCTGTGAGTGGGAATGGTCAATGGCAACTATTATTTTGTGCACTAATATAAATAAAAATTAAACACTTTTATTAAGTGCTGGTTAAATAATTACAGAACATTATTTTGTCGTTTGAAAGAGTTTTTGTGAAGAAGAAAAAGAATAGATATGTCACTATTTTATCGTAAACTAAGAGAAAGATATTCGTAAAATATTACACAGAACCTTTAACGTTTAAATTAAGGTTCCTAAGCCACCCATCCTAAAATATTTATTTTTATGGCATAAAGAGGATGATCTGTATGTTTCTTAAATTTGATAAGTCCATTGGCTTCCCCAATTGTGAAAGATATCATATTGGTATGAACTAATTGATTTGGTTTAAAAAAATATTTTGAAATACATATCATTTTAAACGTCTTCTTTCAATTTGTAAATAATTATCAACATAATTCCTTATCAAATGTAGTTGTTTATTCATTTCTAATGTTTAAAGAATACAAACAATACCTTTCCTTTAAAGAGCTTTTGAAAACTAATATAAAGGAGAAGTGGATCTATGCCATTCCAAAATTTATGACAACCTTATTTGAGATATTACTAAACAAAAATATTTTTGACCAAAAATACCTTTTTAAAACCTCAAAAACTGAAATGAACAATTATAAATCAACTTACCTTATAAAAAATCAAGTTGTCAAAACTAACTTTTTACACAATATCACTTAAAAAACAAGCAACTTCCATTTCAGGTAATTACTTATGTCCGTAGCTTTGTTTGTAACTAGAAAAGGCTAAGCTCACAACATGGTCTCCGTATAAAAACTCATGATATTATAATGTTTCCTGACACGCCAACTTCACGTGTTCGTCTTTTGAGTTCTCATAATATTTTTAGATTTGTGCTTTATCGTCACATATATAGCGCTTATAGAAGTACACAAATTAAATATAAATGTTTGTATGAGTAAGTTCATTCAAATTTCACTATTGGTGTCAATTACGGATTCATGTAACAGAAACCTTCTATTTGTTATATTTGTAATCATAATTTTAGCTCAAATCATTATTGACAAAGCTTTTTTGTCAATATCTCAAATAGTTTGCAACCACAACAATAAATGTCGCAACTTTAAAATACAGCGAAGAAATAAAAAAGTTTTTAATCGACCATTTTTTATTCAACTTAGTCGATTCATTGAATATGTTAAAAAATCATCATCGATATTTCTTAATTTTTTAGGCATTTTATTCTCATATGTGATCTGTCAAAGACAGTTATTTTGATTGATTGATATTTGAAACATACACAATAATAAAAATAATATGTATTAATTCAACAAAAACTAATGTAGGCATATAAATATACAAAACGAGTGACATTTATCACAATTGACAAGCTTTTTTATTCCAATAAAAACAATATTGTATCTTCAACAAGAGCTTATCAAAACATATCAGAATATATCAATCAGCAAACACATTGAACAAATCCACCATCCGTTCTTTGTTCCAAATTGGTTTATTGTTAAAAAAACATTCGTTATATTTATTTTGTTTGTTGAGATAACATTTATCCACCATACTTCCATTTAAAGGTATGTATAAGATGAAACTTTCAACCTACACAACGTGAATAAATACATCCAATTTGAAAGCTTTCATTGTTTCTATTTGAATTTGAAACGCTTATTTTACAAAGTTTTTAGTTTCACGTATTTATTATTACTTTAGTCCATGTTGTCAACCGGCGGCACTTGGTGGAAATTTATGTCAAATATTAAGTTTTACTAAGTACTTCCACAGTGTCTTTGTTGATCACGAGCTGGCTTTCAGAGGGTTGCATCTAATTATCAGGTTTACGTTAAAAGTTAAATTTTACGTTATTCTGATGATGAAAACGAAAACATCTGAAAGCTTACGATCAATAAAATCACGTGTGATAGTTATGAATATTAAAGTGCTTTATTTTTAATAATTTTACTTCTTTGTTTTAATTGCTACAAAGAGAAAACATAACATTTTTTTTAAGTTTATAGGTACGAGTAAAGGATGAGCTTTTTTGTAATGTGCCCTTTAAATCCATTTTGAAATATTGTTTATTTGATTTAAATGTTTATATTTGGGTGTTAATTTTTACATATTAACAAAGCACATTATCTAAAATAAACATAAAAAATCTCTTTTATGTTATGTGAAAATCAAATAAGATATAAAAATTTACCTTAATAACATCACCCATCATCAACCAATCACAATTAATTTATTTATATGTTTATTTTATCATCTTTACCGAATAATTTGTTTTACCAAATATATATTTATCAACATTTTAAAATCAATAGATACTCGTAACATGATTTATTCTAAAAGAACTTTTGCACGAGTTGTTGATCCTAGGCCCCATAATTAAATTTATATGAAACCTTTGAAAAGCTAAAAAAATCAATTATGGTTTTAACCATAATTATAAGTAGATCGAATGGAAATCGATACTTTAAAAACATTTACTTGATAGGATTTCTTATCAATTACAGTACTAACAAATTTAAATACGAAGATTGTTATTTTGTTATTAAATTCGGACAAGTATCTTATCTATAACATTATGTTTTCTCAGCAAAGGTCAAAATACAGATAGGTATCTTTAATATTCTCAACTTTAAGAAGACTTAATCGTGTGCTTGATTTATGAAAAAATTAAGTGCTGTAAAGGTAAATTATTAGGTCACATGCACCATCGATGAATGATGTAGTACGAGTAACGGACATAAAGATAATTCTCTTTTTAATTATATTATGGGTTATTAACGATAATAGAATTTCCTCCCTAATGAAATTTTAGTTGTTGGATTTACATATATTCAAATCAGAAATATAACACGACATATGTATATACGGAAAATTCTCATAGATCGAACAAGTCCTTAATAAAGATATGAATCTTGTTTTATGGTTACCACTATCGCGACAATATACAAATAATATTTATGTTGCTATTTCCTCAACAAAAAAATTTCAAAGTGTCATTTTTAATTTTGCCCTGGTCTGGAATCGAGCCCGAAACCTCTTTACTTAAAATCATGGACGTTATATCTGCCGTACTTGTTCTTCGACTTTACTCTCTAGGAGTCTAGTGTTCTCCATTTAGAGCGACCTTGCGCCATTATCTCTTCCCACGACATTCTTAGCTCTCTGATATCGTTGTGGATGGTATGTGAAAGGAAAGTCCATGCCGTTAGAAACCTTGTGGCAGAAAGAGAAGTGTTCCTCCTGGCCGACTATCACTGGACATTCTCAGAACATGTGAGCTATAATAAAAATATAATTACATAAAAAAAATGATGTAATTATTTTTTTATTATAGCTCATTTTTCCCGGCATTAGACTGTTAAGTTTTTGTGTGACCATGACTGATCATATGGAGACTTATCTGGTTGTATAATGCTGAGAAGTGTGGATGGCAATTCTGCCGCCGAGTAAAAAAAACATATTCAAAGCTCTCTGTAATATACTACGTTACTAACACAAATAAACTCCCATTCATAAGATAAAATATTAAATCTACACTGTAATTCAGTTAGTCCGTCCCTCGTTTCTCCATAGGTATATTGTACTTAGGTATATCATGATTCCCTTTTACCCCCTAACTCCCCAAACACCAATACTACTAACACTACCACTGTTACTGCTGCTACTTCTACTACTATTACTACTACTTGAAACATCCGGACGAGTGTCCTCGAATGACCTTTCTTTGGTCCGTAGGTATATAATACAATCAGAATAAAGACATTCACTAGTTATTTGTTCACACAGTATATATTATTATTATTATTATGAAGTACATAATATAACACTATAGGAACCTACTTACATATTTACACTTGTATAGATCTCTTCTTACAGATATTATGATGTATTTTAAGGCATTATTATTTATACAATGTAGGTTTTACTATCGGAAACGTCGTATACAATTTAACAGCTTCGATTCTCTCCTATCTTTCTTCTTTTTAATATTTCATTATAATTTTTTTTATATTATTTTAGTCTAAATTTATTAATAGTGCTGACGAAGTGGAGGCAGCATTTAATTATTTCATATAACACGTGTAGAAATTTTTTTCAAGATTTTTTTTTTTTTCTTTTTTTTTTTAAAAAAAAAGATATATCTGGGTTTTGTTATAAACCCAAATACAACCTTATACACCTTTCACAGTAAGCTACTAAAAGCTTGTGTCGTGAAAGGGGAGTTTGCCGGCACCTGGTATTGAACCACGGACCCCTCGTTCACGAGGCCGAGGCTCTACCTTCAGGCTACCGACGAACTCATGACTCAAGATATAATATATTATGATTTATCCAAATATCAGTTCAATTAGTTTTGGGAACAAACCATAAAAGTAACTGCCTAATTGATTCTTTAATATTGGCAAGTAAGTAAAAATAAATTTACTCTGTTCTTTACTGCAAACTTTAAGTGAGTTTTTTTATGTCACTAACCAACTTAATTAACCAAGTAAGCAAACAAAGTTCCTTATGAAATCATCAAAATTTCATAAAGCCTGATTGTTTAATATGTTAATTAATTTATAACTTATAACACAATCCACCCACGGCAAGCTCGTTTCATAGGACACTTTTTCAATTACTATAAGTCTTTGGTTAGACTTTATTAACACTTTCCTTAAATTTAACTTCTCTGAATCAATTTTAACCTCCTACGGATATTACGAAAAGGATTGTTGATTTTTGGTCAGCATTATATTATGTATATTTTTTTCTGAAGAATTTGAAACTAATTAATTAAACTGCTTAGCTGAACAAAAGCCAAGTCCTCTAAAGGACCGTCCATTATTCTGAGACATAAAATTAAAACAAAATAACAACTTTCATCATATTTCATCAAAGATATACAGTATCTGGGTTTTGTTATAAACCCAAATACAACCTTATACACCTTTCACAGTGAGTCGTGAAAGGGGAGTTTGTTGGTATCGAACCACGGACCCCTTGTTCACGAGGTCGGGACTCTACCTCCAGGCTTCCGACGAACGCACGATAATCTTTGACAGAGAATGTGAAAAAATAGGTAATATCTGCTTAAATCTTTGAAAAAACTTATTTACCTCGATGAATTTCTCTGAATTTGAAGAAACAATTTTCAATGGTAAAAATATCACCGTATTTCTTTGACATAATAGCGAATGTGTTTTAGGTTTTTGTTGCACTAAAGAATATGAAGTATGAAATATTTAAAAGACGATAAAATTAAAAATTATTTAAAGTATAGATTAGACATATTTTGAACTAAAAAAACTCAATATATGTCTATAGAATTCATTTAAATTGAGTGTGATAAAAGAGATACAAATCCGAAAATATACAGTTATGTATTTCTAGAAAAAGTAGATTTTAGTTTTACTCGCACTTTGTTAAAATGACCCGGGTTTCGACATTCGATGCCTTTGTCAAACAGACTAAAAATGTATCCTGCAGAATATACCAGAGGGCAGACTCTGTTAGGCAGAACAAGACGGAGGCTATTGGGTAACATACACAGAGATCTAGAAGACTAAATGTTAAAGACGAATGTCAATCAGCTGCTCGATAATGAAAGTCTTTAAGATATATTGTTTTGGAAGCCTTTAAAGGTTTTTCGGTCATCGGAGATTAGTTAGTATAATAATATTTGTATTATGTATCTTATTATCGACAAACCGATGTGCGTTTATGATGAATCGCATGAATGTCAAATGCTACCCTACTTGTGGGATATACCGTGATGGAATAGTGGTAGTAATTTTTTTAAGTTATATACCTACTTGAATATTATTAGTTTGGAATGAAATGGAATAGAATAATATTAAATATTATACTTTCAAATTAGGTTATAAGAAATATTTTTTCCGATAAATTATCTTTTTACCTCATTTTTTATGATTTTAATCATATTACATGAGTTTTCTAGTGAATTTTATTTTAAACTATTACTGGTATATAATTGAAAATAATATTAAGTGTGCCAAATTTATTTTGCAAAAAACTAATAATTCCGTGCTGTAAATTTATATTTAACCACTGAAATACGGTGATGAAGTTTGATGAATCTTGTCAAAATGTCAAATACAGACTTAAATTTAATCAAAAGTTTATTAATCCCTTGATGACTTTGATGATTATAGTAATAAAAATAATTTAAAAGTTCTAGTAAGGAGAAGACCTTTAAAATTTAATCATAATTAAAAAGTGAAAGATGGACCGAATAAAGTTTTGATGAAATTGATGATGTTGTTGAAAGTATTTTAACTTAATAAATAATCATAATTTATTTTCAGTTTCTCGTTAATTCTATTTTCGATACTGTTAAAATAGTGCTCATTTTTAGGAATAGTTTTATTATTATAAAAATACTTGTCAACCAAAGAGGAGACAGACCCTTAAGACAAAGCGTACTTGGCGATCGACTACATACGGATTTTCGACTATAACCGCAACAATAATGCATAATTACACTGTACATGTAGGTCGATTGTCGAAAAGTTTGCCAGTAGTCGATCGCTAAGTATGGTTTGTCTACGGCCCCTTGTCTTTTTTGAGTGTCCGCTATTAAATTAGGAACATTATTATAGTATTCATTAGTGAGATTCGGAAACACAGTACTTCATTAGTCATTACCCATAAACATGCAGTATCTCTTGTATTTGAATGACAATGGTGTACAAAGTTTTTGATAGTCAACAATAAAAGGCTTCAAAAATCCCTCCCTCCAAATTATATTTCTAGAATAAAAATAACTTGCATTACACGTATAATATAGAAGTAGCTTGATATTATATTCGATACGTTCAACATATTATTTGGTTTTATGCTCGTTTTAATTCATAGTTAGATCTGGAGAGGAAAGGGCGACTAAGGGTATTCTGCAGGGTATACCCGAGGGCAGAAGACCGTTAGGCAGACCAAGACAAAGATTGTTGGATAAAATCAACCGATATCTATAGGAGCTAAATGCCGAAGACGACTGTCAGTCCATTGCTCAAGATAGAAAAGCTTTGAGATCTATTGTTTCGGAGGCAAAGGTCCTGCAAGGGCTGTTCGGCCATCAGAAGTAAGTAAGTAAGTAAGTTGGGGTATGATATTATATTGCAATGTTATTTTATAATAATGTTATTTATTAAAGCAAAATTGATCAATGGAATGTGGAATGCTTAAAGAAAAATAAAATAAATAATATATGCTTGTCTAGATAGAATTCCCAATCGATTATGAAACTATTCATTTAATTCTTATTCCTTCTCTTATTGTAGAATTTGATCTATTGCTTCGAAAGGTGATCTCTCTTGTAACACTGAGGATCAGCTTTTATTTTTATATTACAACCCAACAGGATAGTTTTATTTTTTTTAATACGAACCAGCTGGTATCTTTTTTCCATTAATAAAATTGTTGACATAAATATCATCTTTCAAAGTTTCAAGAGATTTGTAAAATACTCGTCTTCGATATTTTTGTGAAATAAAAATGATGAAAACTCTTTGATACGAAAAACAAAATCTTTTAAACTTAAGTAAGATATATCCGATCTTTAGATTAAATGTAAAAGTTTATGTTACTAGGCTAAAAACATTTTAAATTCCTGCTAAGTGAATTTTAAATCAAAATATTTAAGTTTAAAAGTCATTAAAATTTAGATCTTGAAATTGTCCAGCTTGTTATATAAATATATAATAATAACCTATACTATACTATTTATTTACCTATTTCCTTACGCCATATCCAAGGTGGGGAAGGTGGAAAGATCAAAATGCTATATTAGTCTTTCTTTTTTATGTTGTAAAGCTCCTTGAAGTACGGCGGGGCATAAAAACTATTAAATCTTATATTATTATTATCTTTATATATTTCTTTTGCTTACTCCACAACCATGCTTTTCCTTATTCTCACCACACGACCATATTTGAGAATTTGAACTACGTGGTCAAATCACGTAGTTTTTGGAAGTTTACGCTTTCTCACCCACATTGTTTAGATAAATATAACATCATCATCTTCTTTTCATACATTCGTTTCACATGTCTGAACCATGATAATCTACAATATCGAAAAATAAACGACGAGGTATGCCACCCATTCTGAATATCTTGTTTTTTATAGTATGAATAAATATAAAATCTAATATTGCTTTTATTTTGTCTACAAAGTGGTTGACAGTGTGGATGGATTATTTGTCTTTTTCACAATACACCGTTATTATACAACAACATTATCAGAGCAATAAACGTGTATTGTACCAGAGATATAGGTGCATAGTGGGGCAGCAACACCAACACATTGTTCATTATTTTACAAATAATATATTATTATTAAAAAGCCATACGAAGCGAAAAGTAAAGTTAGTATTAAATGATCTATGGATAAAGGAGAGAATTAATGAGCGAAAATAGAAAAACTAAAATACCTTTTTTCAATTTAACAGGGAGGTCTATTAATTAAACGCATTTTTATCGGTCAATAAATTTCACTACAACTCACGTCAGCATATTTTATCGAGCGTTCATTTAAAGGGTGTGTTGATATTCAATTAACCCCTGAAAAATAAATCGATTCAATATTAATTTAACACCTATCAATAAAGATTACACACTTGATCTACTCGCATATTATTCTTTTTTATAAATTCTGTTATAACCGCATCAGTGTTCTTCTAGCGAAATGTTGAAATGAAAATATTCGCTTATTCAGAGTAATTCTGTGTCAACTGAATAACTAAGAAAAACAGTATGTTTTGTATAAAAAGGTTTAGAATTCAATTAAACCACATTTTTGGCACAAAATATTTAAAGCTACTGTAGAGTCTTTGTAAAATAATACCTTGTTCTTTTATCGTTAGATAATATCTGATTTTCCTATAAATAGCAAATATATGAAAAACGTTAAGCAAAAGGTATTTAATATCTCAAAACACCGATGAGATTCTACGTTACGTATCCAAATGTCAAAGTTCGTGATTAATTGCAAGATTTTTATCTTAATTTGACATATTTTTTACTTCATGCTACAGCCAAAAGCTCTACACTTAAGAGTGGAAGTTCTGTACCCTTCAAATCTTCAGATAATTCAATCGTTTCTATGTAACATTTATTTATTCTGTAATTCAATGCGAAATATTCAATTGAATTAAAAAAACGGTAAAGGTCACAACCTTTCAACAACCTTTCCATAATTGAGTAAATACAACATTGGGAATAAGATAAAAGTACCTATACTTAAATATTGCAGAGCTATATTCCTGCTCATTTATATTAGATTGTCTTTAAAAAAATACATTTTAAAGTATACACCTTCTCTATGAAAGCATTAAGGCCCGATAAATAAATGTGGCATTAAGGTAACTCGAGCTAGCCTGAATTTATTCAAACACACTTTAACATCCGATATACTTAATTCGTTAATTAATATTTCACAATTATTAAAATGTATCAGACAGAGAGACTCTCAGTAATTTATTCGGGTAAGTTGGCAGAAATTGAGCCTCGGCGATATATTCAAATAATATAGAATTTTACAAAATTAATGTCAACTCAATAAATAAAGTAATTTTGAGTTGGCCCGACCAACCCTTCGTATCGTCATGGAAATAATTATTGTTAAAGAGGGACATCCGAGCCGTCAAAACTCTAATGGATGAAAAAAATGTACTCTTTTCGGCTAAGTATTACTGGACCTTCTCAAACGAACTAAGCCCGAAAAAGGCTAAAGTCTCTTCAGTATTATTCATACATACATACCATCACGCCGCTTCCCTCGCGGGGTAGGCAGAAAGGATCGAGCGCCACTTCCTTCTATCCTTGCATACATCTTTCGCTTCCGTCACTGTCATACAATTCCTCATGCATGCTCTCCTGTTCAATGTGCTCAACACGTGACCGTCCTGTAGGATTTGATTTAAATGATCTTGCCATTTAATCCTAGGACGTCCACGTCTCCGAGCACCATTCCTCTCACCCAAATATATCTTCTTAGTCATTCTAGCCTCATTCATTCTTTCCACGTGCCCAAACCATCTTAACTTATTTATATATTATTCATCCTTGTTATTACATCAACTTTCATTCCACATTCCTTTCGTATATCACTGTTACGCACACGATCTCTCAGACTTTTATCACACATCCTTCTCAACGATCTCATTTCCACTGCATTTATGCCACTTTCATCCTTCTTTAACCATGTCCACGTCTCACTTGCATACATAAGTATTGGCACTAAGATAGCAGAGTGCACCCACCGTATTATTACTTAAGTATATTCAGTAGAATAAATAAATGTTAAACGTATCGGCGAAAAAAAAGAATGAGCTGTTATGCCGATACTCGTTTTATTGTTACTATAAATAAATAAATGATTTGTATGGGTATTACTTGGAGGTACAGTTTTAAATATAGATAAGGATTGAACCATTTCCTTGTACTAAAAGTTTAAAGTAATTCTAAATAAATAAAGTGACTAAAATATTAGAATCATTATGATATCTGCGAAACTGAAGATATCGTTCGGTGGAGCAGAAAGAGAAGACGGTTCTGGAGGGACCATGTGGACCGCATGAGTAGCGAAAGATTAGCCCACATCGCCGCGAACGAGACTCCACTAGGACGCAGATTGCCGGGAAGGCCACCCAAAAGATGGAAGGATAGCTGGTCTTCAGCGTCGCAAGAGGAAACAACTTCCGGGCAAACAGGTCAATGACCTACTGCAAGCAGAAGAAGAAGAAGAAGATTATGATATTCATAAATAAATTCATTATGAATATTTTAAAATAATGATCAGATCGCATTGTAGAATATTTTATCGTTCTGGTTTACAATAATAACGCTATAATTAGAATGAAGTGCTTGGTACTTGAAATAATAATTTATTAGTTTACGTTGATTTTATAGGAGGCTCCCTTAAGTTGTTTGTCGTACTTTCCTTCTAAGTAAACATACGAACATAAACACTTCTTTTGCTAATTAAGAGGTGGAATCTCATAACGTACATAATAATAATATTGCGTTCACAAGAATGTTTGTACTTGTTTGTATATTATGTAAATTTAACAAATGAAACTACTATATAAGCCGGTAGCTTAATCAGAGTTCTTCGGTAGTCTGGAGGTATAGTCTCGGCCTCGTGAACAAGGGGTCCGTGGTTCGATACCAGGTGCCGGCAAACTCCCCTTTCACGACACAAGCTTTTAGTAGCTTACTGTGAAAGGTGTATAAAGTTGTATTTGGGTTTATAACAAAACCCAGATATATATTCAAAAAAAAAAAAAAGACAAAGCACACTCTTCACGTATAACCACAATATAGCGGTGGGCCGCTTTAGAAGAAACTCGCAAGGGCAGTTATCAAACATGTGTGTTAAAAGACTTGGTTTGGAGGGGCCAGAGGTCCTGGAAGCAGCTATGGACAGGGATCTCTGGAGGAGGTACCAGGTGCAATGGACCTCCGACCCAACTATGACAAGGGGAAGAAGATGTATGTTTGTATGTACAATAGATAATTGTAGAAATAACATCATATAACTTGTCTGTACATTCTATTTATTTCTTTAATACTATTGACATATTTATAAATATTCAGCCATGTGACCTGTGCCAGGTATACACTCTAGTATATTTATAATATAAAAGCTACTTGTTACATAATAAGACTTCCTTTTTGATGATAATATAATTTTATTACGCAGGTATTCCCCTACTTTTACAGAAGATTTATTTATGTTCTATCTAATTGCTACAAACTTTATCAGAATGTTATTTTACTGTTGACAACTTGAGATAAAAACTATTCAGATTTTATTTTAGTAGCGTGAATTTGATGATCATGTTATAAATATATCTTATTTGTTGTAACGACGTCATTTTTTATAAAGTATTCGAAACTTTAAGCAAGCATTACAAAAACGACAATTTAGTGCTTTTAAAAATAAGGAATCCGGTGTCAAAGGTATTAAATATCGTTAAAAGCGCGTAGTTATAAGAGCTTATTTATAATTTATGTGTACCTACCAATAGTAGAATTCCATAATTGGACAAATTGAAACCAGCTTTTCCTTTTACTATAGATTCAAAAAACATGAAAGAGAGGTCTCTTGATATTTCAGGTCATTACCAATCTAAATTAGATCTTTTATAGATTGATAATGACCTTAAAAGTTGAAAGACGTCTCTCTTGTGTTAAGTTAGTAAAGAATTTATCCAAATCAGAGTATATATTGCTCAAGAATATTAATAAATTTGATAAATAAATATTTTTGTTTAGACATTGATATAGTATATAAGCAACAACCCAAAATGTAGCAAAATTAGTTTGTTTTCATATAAAATAAATATTCATTTGATGTTCCTGAGATGCAGATTAAAATTTTACATGTAAATTTCGTAGGAAATAGCCCCTTTGAATATGGTCATGTCACTTTATTAAAAAATTGTTTTTAAAAATGCATATTTATAATCTAAGTGAAGATTTCTTTCCATGGAGGTTAAATATTCAATATAAAATAAACGAACCAGGTGGTTTCTCTGACAACAAAGAACTTTTTCACAATCCAATGCAATACGTGAAAAGTACCATAGAGTCGCTTAAATGATTGTATTTCTTAAATCTTGGGAAAAATAATAATTTAGATATAACCCGAGAAACTGAAACTTTTATATAACTTTGTTTGATTACATAATTTAGAATGCAAATGATGCGTCTCAGACCGCAAAGGTGCAAGCTCATATTTTAATAAGCAAAACTTTTCTATAAAATAATTTTAATACAAAGTAAGCTCTGTATTATAAATTGTTGTATACGTATAGCCCGTAGATTGTATCCAGGATATTAAGTATCAAACTTTAACGCAAAGCTTACAGTGATTTGAAAGTTAATTATAAAACTCTGTCCTAGCTTAAACTTTGCATTATTTCTTTGTCTGGTAAATGGGCAGAAATAATTATTAAGAAATGTAATCCTCGCATTCGATCCGTTAAATCTCCGACAAGTTTTGTAATTTATTAAAAAAAATTATCATAAAACATTACTTGTTAGACATTCAATTCATCGATGAGTTTGCCACCCGTTCGGAGTTACTGGCAGTTCCACTTTTGGGATAATTATGCTGCGATGGCATAGATAGAAATAGAGATAAATCGAGATTGAAAATTCTTTATAATCCTACATATTCATTGGCAACATTATACTTATTAATTAGTCGAATCATTTGTGATATAAAAGTCACATTGGAGCAAAAATTCATATATTATAAGATATCAGCTAAACAGTCAGCTAAATCAGGAGCAACTAGTAATAAGATATCTACATACATACTGAAATACTACGGGAATATCGTGCAAGTGAACTTTTTAACTCACCAAAATTACTACTATGTACCTACATATATTTTACTTACTTCTATATATCACACACGCTATTTTGGGATTGCCAACAAGTGGTAAAAAAAGTAAGTAACATATAAACAATAAAGTAGCTATAATAAGTACACAAACGCCTGAAAGTTGCATGGTAACAGTGAGTTAATAATACATTAATACCTATCAAATCTCACCACAGAGTGCTTTCACGGCTTCTAATACAAGCTTATTTAATAAAACAAAACTCACTATTAGGTACTAAAATATTAAAACTATACTCTGAGAGCATTCGTAATTCCATTAGTTGCTATTTGATAGTTTAAAACTCGACGAGTTTGTTCAAATGGCTTTTTATAAAAAAGATGTATTGAAAAATATCAAAGGAGTCGTGTTACATACATTTATATTTGCACTTTTATCCTCTTGAAAATTTAACAATTTCAATTGTTAAAATGAAATCTTCTAACAATCAGGACTTGCGTTCTGTAACAGTAATATATTGAGGCAAATTGGGTGGTAAATTTCAATGCTTAATTCAAGGTGAAATTATTTTTTGATCACCTGCGTTATCATGTTTTTACATTTACTCTAATAATCTCATATAACTTTAAAACATAATGTTATGAATAATTATATTGTTCTTGTTATGTAGGTATATTTCTGCGTTTGTTCCTTAAAGTTTTTTTCACAAATAAAACTACAAACTAAACTTATGAAAAGTAAGTACATTCGTCAAACCAACGTGAATTTATCATATAAAATTATTATAAAGAAATGAGTTAAGTTTCTGAACATTTCAAAATAGTAGCGAAACGCACCTGGTACCTACGTACAAGCTTTCTATGATTTATATCATCATTTGTATCTTTCTATTTTTAGAAGATTGATTGAAAGATACCCATACAAATACCATTATGCATTGTATAACGGCATGAAATTCGCAATAATAAGTTACTTTAAGGGAATGAAAAACAATGATATATCTTATATTGTTATCAATGAACAGATGGCGTGCCGTTCTCTCTGCCTACCCCACTTGGGACACGACGTTTGAGGGTATAGTTAAATATAGTATAGTTTAAACAGTGTACTGTAAAAGATGATCATCAGCCAAATGACGTTTCATTAAAAGGAAAGAGCTGAAATCTGATCTAACAATGTCTTACGTATCTTACTCAACGGAAGATTTCTTTTTAGTATTGTCAATTTTTAAGATCAACGAAGCGATAAAAAATCATCATTTTTATAATGAAAGTTATACTTTATATTACTACTACACTATCACGGCTTATCCCACAAGTGGGGTAGCCAGTAGACCAGTTGCACGTAAAAAAACATGCAAGCTCTTCTCTCCGTGTTCTACACTACTCAAATTGAAACTACATTATTATGTCCCGTAGTTCTGGCATGATCAGCCATTTCTGAACTTATTGAGATTTTTTTACCACCAATGTATTTAAGGCAAAAACTCTTACTTTTTCTATTTTTTATTAGTATATAACTCATTGTTTACTGAAATTCACATTTTTTTGTTTCTGAAAATGACTACATTGCTCTCAAACCCCTTTTAATAGTAAGCAAATGCAAATCACATTTAAACAATATTTTAATAACAAATTTTTTTTTTAATAAATTTCCACAAAGTTGAAATAAAGCATAATATTAATAAATTCGTTAATACTCGTCAATATTTGATGCTCAGATTCATATATGTACATGTATGTATAATATTTATGAAAAATAACAGCTAGTTCATAAAGGTATATAGACTGATATGACCACACCTTTCGCAGTATTCTCCCTAATTACCACTACATAAACACACTCGTGATAGTGTTGTTAATAATATGAGAATGATAACACGATGTATGTGCTGTCATTGCGTAATACGTGTTTCATTGTAGGTACGTAGATTTAACGATGGTATTACTCTTTTAATTTTACCTACATACATTAAAATATTACTGGTATTATGAAAGTATATTATTGCACTATCTATATGTTGAGCTTCCAGGAAAGCACAATTCAATTTTATTAAAACCCTGGAAATGAAAGCAAGTTTAGCTATCTATCAAACATCTCATTAATAATATTTGAGTTTGTTTAAATGTAAGATTTGCACAATAGCAGCGAACACTCTTGCAAAGGCCCCGCTGTCCCGCATCGGTAGAAAGAGTTCGTCTACGCGCCTCATTCAAGTTCAGTCTATCAGGACAACGTTGTCTTTATAATTTTTCCATCGATATGAGTTGGTGGATTTCGTGTTCATCTCAGCACAGAATATGATCCAGATATGATTTTTTACGGAGTAAAAGAAGATATGTATTGCAAATAAAGTGCAGTAAAAGAGCTTTTTATAGTAAGTAATTCTCAATTGGTGTAACTTTGGTCGGTAAGCTCTTTACACTTCTTAAGATTAAATTTTGGTCAATGTTCTATTGTGAAAACATGAACAGATTTGTTATCTTGTGTTGTGGTTAAACCCAGATAAAATAAATCGTCCCGATTGAAATAGTCTGAAATTCAGATATGAATTTTGTATTATGGGTACTGACACGACGACACATATCTACGTATAAAAATTGCACTTTATATTTATTCATGTAACACCAAGACCCATATAATTAAAAAAAAAAGTTTTTTCATTTTGCCGTGTAAATAAACGGTGAGAACGTTATTTTCACACCACGCTGGTCGTTTAACATTGATCGTTTATTTTAAATAATTTCGATAGTTTTAGAATCTTATCAAAAGCTTACCAACATTTGAATGAAACCGGGCTTACAACTAGTTGTAATAATAATAACAATTTGCTTAATTTTGTTGTTGTTAAGTTCATTAATTTGTTACATTTTCCGGGAAATCTAGCAATTAATACTAACCATACAACCTTGGATTATACAGGAATACGTAATAATTAAATGGCATATAATTATTTTACTTCCCTCTCCTATTATTAATACATTTGTACCATCAAAACTTGTACTTTATTGTCAAAAGCTCCTATATTACAATCTAAGGTTACTGGAGGCCATTTTCAATGTTTCGTTCATGAAATAAATTGGTTCTCAGTATAATAAAGTAGGTAATAGATTTGTGGAATTAATTAAACAAGTTCAATTGACAATAAAAAAAAAAAATTATTCTGCGAAATATATATATGGGATATGTTTTTAATTATTTTTTTATGAATGATTGTGTAACGTTTTTTTTCCAAATCAAATGGATTTAAAAATAAATGTATTTCTTGTTTGCTGTAAATTCATTTTTACTTTTAATTCATTCGTGAAAGGGAATTATGTTCGAACGAGAATTGTTTTTCTATAATTTATTTCAATTAAAATGTCTATTTGTAGAACCTTTTGTATTGTTAAATATAATTCTGAGTAAATTATAAACATATATTAGAGGTTGCCAGCAGGAGGATTCGAACCGTAGATTGAAAGCTCGAGTCTGTACAATCAAGCTATTGCCCGACTCGTTTTTCGTGCTTTGTAAATTTTCTCAAAAATCTTCCAGCCATATCCTACCATACCATCACGATATATCCCACAATTAAACCCAAAGCCAGCAGACTAATTGCATAGGTACACTAAATATTATGCTTGAAGATGTTAAATGTCTTGAAAGATGAAGTCTTATGAATACCTGCCTTTAAGAGGATACTCGAATACTTACAGAAATGAGTGGGAAACGTATTCTTCACTAGGGACGGAGTTTATGGCTACCTATTTTTCTATAACAATATAGTCAACATACATGGTAAAAAACGACCTCGTTAATAAAATCAATTTTAAATAAAAATTTCAACATAAATATTTCAATGTCAAAAAATCAAAGTAGGTAGGTACTAAAGAAGAAATAATTTGTGTTTTTATTTTCATGTCAAATTTATTCTAAAAAGTAGAAATTCTTTTTATAGATTCAACAGTAGGTACCTATCACATCAACTTATACTTTATAAGAATGTTATGATTCGTTAACCAGAAACTTTTTTTATGAAAGCTTTATAAGGTTGTACTTAATACATTTCTAATTTTGGACTGTTGTTATAATGCTATCAATCAAATCAACCAAATTATACAACAAATAATGAAAACACGTAATATTACGCCGGCTACAATTGCTGTGGACACAGCAAACAAATGTAAATATTTATAACACTTACATGTTATACTAGGAGAAACTTACAATTGTCTGTTTGTAATAAGTTTCACATAAAGCATAATTCTTTCTTAAGTATCGTAATGTCTTCTTCTTTTCATCTAATTAGATTAAATATAATTTTGTTACATAACGTAGGCTAGCTCTTCAATAGTTCAGATTATATGTCTGATTGGTAGTGTCACTTGCATATGGCCGGCATATTGACTTGTACTCTAAATCAGTACAAAAATAGTAGGTACTCCTAAAATTTATCTTTCTTTTATGTCTTAGTACTATTTTCTTTACGTTATAAAAATTGAAGAAAGCTAGTTCACGACGGACATTTGAATGAAAAATTATTGGTGTATTTACACAGTGTAGGTACATATATGGTGCTATCCTAATCGTTCAAATAATACGTGTTCTTTACTATCTCACAATTTCGACTGACAGATACATAGGAACTAAAACTTAGAACTCCATAAAATGTAGCCCTTCAGACATAAAAACTTTCCTTGTGTTCAAGGATATTCTTCTTCTTTTTTTTCGTACGCTGCCTTTAAAGACCATTTAGAAGAAAGCTTCTCTGTACTGAGCGGCGCAAAACGGCTCTCCAACAGTTCTAACGCCGGTCCATTTTCGGATGTTTCGAAGCCAGGACAACTGTCTACTGCCCCTTTAAGACGAGTTTAAGTACGGTGCATTTGTTGGTTCTCATTACATGGCCAAAATATTACCAAAATATGAAAGTTTAAGGATAAGATGTTTGAAAGATAGGTAACTCATAGTATCTATAAAATACGTTGTTTGTGTCACTAAGTTTTTAAAAAAATCGGCATAGTTGGAAACAGTTGCACAATTCAAAAGTTTGAATATCTCAAATAATATAGTTTCGGGAGATCATTTTTAAGAAAAACTCTATTTCATTGAAAATTTGAATGAATTGTGTTACAACAACGAACTAAATCGGAAAATCGCTTAGGTTGTTTTAAAAATAACGCATAATCAATCTTAAAAAAGAAGTCAATTACTTATTATTTCCGTAGCTTTAAAGTAGTTTAGTACTTACAAAGTATAAATATTCAAACTTTGTGTACCAATAAGTGAAACGACTTTAATGTTTGATTCGTGTCCGTAATTGGTCCAATTATATTTGTCAATAGATTTCCCTGTTAAAAGCTATACTAATAATTTTATAACCGTACTATATTTGTGATAATTTACGGTATCGATGTTCATTTATCGTGAATGTATGTAATCTTTCTTATCTTTGGTAAATCAAAAGTTAACAATAGTTACAAGTTAAATTTACGTTCTATCGATTTGTCTATTTTAATCACAACGACCGACGGTTGGAATTAATATCTCATCAATATTTTAACGATTTATCTATTTAAATATTTGTTTAATTACATGTTTGTTTGTAATTATAATATGGTGTACCGTATCATATTATATTTATTAATCGATATATTTTTACATGCAGATCAATTTAATAAATAAAATGCCGACATTACATCAATGTCATGTTAAAAATTTGTAATTAGTCTAAAGAAAAATATGTAGGTACATATTAATCGAAAAACTGATTTTTATGATAAATTTTATAACAGATTTGATTTGAGCATAAGCAAAAGCCAAGCTGATAACAAATATTTTTCTGCCTATGATTTTATTTCATCCGTAATCCTTCATTTCAAAGCTTATTGTGAAAGTTGTTGAGCTTTTTACTTCAAAAGGAAGAAGAAGAGGATGTTTTAATCAGTATTTTAATAAATGAGTTAAATTGTATTTGTATATAAATAATCAATATTTTTTTCAATTTAGATACAGAAGCATTATTTTTGTGTCTTAAAAACAATGCTTGATGATACGCGAAAAATGAGAATTGTTCAAAGATTTTCTTGAAATAATTAAAAGCCAGATACATTGAATAGTTGAAATAGGAAAAATATCTAATAATAAAACCACTGTTACCTATTATTATTTTGAATATAATCAACCCCTTTAAATATTATGGCAAGCTTCCAGACACACATCCCTTCAGAGCATGTTACGTAAGTTCACTACAATCCACAGTATCCCCTTCTCCAATACTTTTTCCATTTTCATATCTCATTTAAACGAAAGCGAAGAAATATACGACCATTTTGAAAAGTCAACACTTTTTAGAACTAAGTGGAAAATTGGACTAAAAATAACATTTGCGAATCAATAATAATAATTTTAATATTTTTTTCTCATTTTATTTACTCTCTTTTGATAGAATCGACTCATTTTAAAGGTGTGTAAAGAATTTTAAATAACGAAGTTTTGAATGGAAAATTTTAAATGTTATTCGATTTTCTCGTGTCTCTCGAGCATATTGAGTATTGAAAAGATTCTACTTTACTATTTATGCTTTACTTAGCCCTCACACCATATCCCAAGTGGGGTAGGCAGAAAGGACGAAATATTAATATAATTTCTCATACATGCACGTAGATTTCTCTTACTCAACACGCGGCCATCCTTGAAAATTTGACCCACGCTGACAAGTTACGTAACTTTGAGAACATCCTCTTTGTTATCCTTTCAGTTTACATTCGCTCCATATGTCTTAAGCCATCGCAAATTTTTAACACGCATTCCATCCACATCATTCTCACATTTAATGGATAAATATCTATTTATCTTTACCCTTGCACCATGTCCCAGATGGGGTAGGGAGAGAAATCTGAACGCCATATAGATTTGTCCTTACATGCTTCTTTCGTTTCATGCACGCCGACTTCTCTTGCTCAGCAAGCGGCCATCTTAAACAATTTAATTCACGTGACCAAGCCACGTAGTTCTTGAACGTCCGCGTTTTCTCGCTCCCTCTCTTTTTGATGAATACATCCTTTTCATTTAATAAATAACGAAGGAAAAAAAGGATGTGTTCTTTATTTATGTGTTATTTATTCATTTATTTTGAAACATTCGTTTCAAATAAATGTTTACATTCATGTGAAAAAATACAAAATAAACTAAAAACGTATCGAAATTCATGATAAAAAAGATATTTACGTTTTCACAAAAATAGTTTGAAATAAAATTATATTTTCGCGATGAATAACAAAGCAAACATTCGTATTTTTTAATCATAAAGCTTTTAACTCTTAATGATCTATCAATACTGATACATAAAACGAGTACGCAGATAATTTCAAATATTTTTTTCATATTGGTAAAATTCTCATTGTAAATAATAATATATAGGTATATAATAATAATAATAATAATAATAATAAACTTTATTGTGCCTTAAAAAAACATACATATAAACAGATTATAAATACAAATAATTATCATGCACAATGGGCGAGTTTATCGCGTGCAAGCGATATCTTCCAACGAACTTTTTTATTATACGCACTATAATAAAAAAGTTCGTTACATAATTATTGAAAGGATTCGAAATTGTTTGTATTATTTTACATTTTTCTACATTCAATCACTATTTGTATTCCCTCAACGAAAAGAAAACGCTAATTTTCTTGAAGTAACGTTTTATTATTTCACAAAACGACGGCGATTTCCGATAAAATCCCAAAGGTATTTCATACAATTTATCGAAGTATTATGCGTTTCAAATATCTACGTTTACTGAAATCCTCTTTTCATGTTTTTTGTTTTTTCATTTACATTGAAAATATTTCAAGTTTTTTTAATTTTATAATAAGTATATTTTCATGTTCCCAAAAACGATTGCTTCATTTAGCCGTGCAGTAAAAACGATTGCTTCATTTAGCCGTGCAGTAAAAACGATTGCTTCATTAAGCCGTGCAGTAAAAATATTCCTGATAAAATAACAAAATGACCGTACAATAGGCAAGCAATAAAAAAAATATTTATATTTTCAATTAAATTCTTGCTGGTAAACGTGAAATGGCACAAAAAGTATTTTTTTCAATTACTGAAACAAGAATAGTAGGTACATCGCATGTACGTAAAAATGTTATTTGCTTTTCCATCCATTGAAATCCATATTTAGATACATATTATTTTTATTTTATTGCTCTATGTTGAAGATCATAATATATGAACATAATGATATTTTTCCTTTTTTATTTGCGTAGGTTTCGTTTTATATGCAACAAGTTCTGAGAGGTTATGATATTTGTAATATAATTTAATAGGAAAATCGATTCGTGTTTATATTATGATAATAAATATTAAAAAAAAACTACATAAACATTAGAAATATTTTAGTATACCCATTGGAAGAAAACGGCTTTACACACTACCGCGAAAAAATTCTTTGATGGTTTTTACCTACATTGGTAATATTTTAACATTTAACAACGCTTTATAAACATAACTCACGTTAATATTTAACGTTTCAAAGTTTATTTTAAAGGTTAACTAGCTTTACTCAATCACCCAATTTATTATTTGTAGGCATTTTAGTTGCGTTAGTAATATTGGCATTTACATCAAAACAAAAGTCATTATTTTGATAACCTATGTATGAGCAAATATTGTTACAAAAGTAAAATATCACTTTTTGTTATTACTTAAAGTCTATCATAAGAATACAAACGATATATCATTCGCGTTTAGTTTGTAATCATTATCTTTAACATTTGAAGTTAATGCTAAAGTTACACTTACATCGTATTTTCGTATTTTTTTCCATTCGTACAATTTGGCTGGAAAGACTTGTTCTGGAGGCGGGAAAAAAGAAATAACCCTGATAATGAATGAGGAGATATCAGACGGATAGACAATAACAGTGCAGGATTGTCATCTCAAAAAAATAAGCGGAGACCTCCAGGACATCCATGACGAACTAGAAGACCGGAAGTGGTGGAATCACTGTCTGCCCTGGAGCCAAAACTATAGAGGATGCGACGCAGCCAACACGGATGAAGATTAACATTCAAACCGAGCCACACGAAAAACAATATAAATATTGAATCTTTCATCATCTCACATGTCTTGCAGTTACTATAGTATAGATAAATTATCTATTGAATATGAAATGATTTGACAACACTGAAAACAGTTTGTGTATTTAACGAAGATATTTACAAATTTATAATACAAGCAAGAAAATAATAAAACGACTTCATCATTGATATACTACAGATACATAAAACCAACAAGAATGTTGTGTTTAAGTGTACTCAACTATTAATTGATATAATGAAAACAAAATCAACGTCGACTCAATCAATCAACTATTAATCTTCAATCTACAAAGTAATTTACTGAGATCCCTACTGATAATGTTGTTCTTCTAAGCAAATGCTATTCATTAATTTTATACAAGTCTATGATCTTCATCAATTTGTCGGTTACCGCTACTCTATGTTATTACAACTCCGGTTATTCATTTGCATACATAAATAACAATTGCTTTTAGTTATGTATGCATATATTATTACACTTGAAGTTGTATTTTTATCTAAACCATTATAGTACTTCTCAAGTATACCCCCGAACGGGTAAATCCCGTGAATACCGTGAAGTTTGGGATAAATAATAGGTTTCCTTTTAAGTGCGTCCTGCAAAAGGTATTCAAAAACCATATAAGACATTTTACACTTTTGATTCAGCGATGAAGACTACCCGTCCTTAAATTCTTTAAATTGACTACCCGTCCTTAAATTCTTAATTTTAATTGAGATAAAAAGGACAATTTATATTAATAAAATTAAAACACTGTTTTATTCCGCTACGAGGATTGTTTATTTTTTATAAGGTTTTCAACTGCAATACAATGTTGATGACTGAGACGTGATGACTGTATTGCAGTTGAAAACGTTATAACAAATAAACAGTCCTCGTAGTGGAATAAAACAGTGTTTTCGTTTTATTAATAATCTTTAATACTACATTTTCACAAAGTTATAAGAGAAAATTAAGAATATTTAACAATTTATATGTTTATTTCTGTTATTAGTTTATTATTATACCGGTTACAAAATCTGGTATTATTCTTCGAGTTTATAGGAATGTAGGTATTTAAAATTACCTATGTACTTGGATGCCACATATTTTAATTGGCACGGAGAAGACGACGTGAATGTTACACCATGGAGTAAATCTACTGCTCCACTTGTGTGATATGCCGTAATGATATAATATTTGAAATTCAATCAAAACCCGATGTACTCGTACATAATTCAACAAGTTATTTTTAATGTTGTTATGTACCAGTCATATTAACTATCTTTTTCGCAAGGTGTGTTTTGTGTAATAAAGCTGCCTTTGCAAAATTATTACAATTTTATTGCAAGTGACAATCCATTTCAGAGATGAAGATAAGTCATTATGCAAAACGCATTTAATTTACTGCGAGATGATTACGTAACTCACCTTTCCAAACATAAGATCCAAATCATAATAATTACAATTTGTCAAAAGGTTTTATTCCGAAAGTCAATAAGTGCATTCGAATATATTTATGTGTCTGTATTGTTATTCTACGTATTTATTACAATTCTTGATTTCTTAACATATAATAATTGTAGAGAATATTTTTATATGACTGAAATTTTTACTTATTATCTGAAACATTTTAACTTCAAGTTTCTGTAAAAATACTGTGTTCAAAAATAAAAGTGTCATATACTTTTCAATGTAAAATATTTTGAATGCGCTAAATACTTTAATGTGAAAACGTTGTTTGGTTTTCAAATATTTTCAGTTATGCAAAACTGTTTACAAGTGTTCCGTGATGAAGATGAAAAATTTAGTTGAATAACATTACCTTCTAAATTGGAAACTTTCAACCAAACTATATTTGTTTAATTTTTAAATATTATACGATAATTTCCTATAAAAAATATTATGATACTAAATAATATATTTGATTTTTGAAATAAGAATCTGCAAGTTATTCATTTGAAAGATTTTATTCATAAAATGATCGATAGTGAAATCTCAAACCATTTTTGTTATTCCCTGTTGAATAGGTACTAAATTAAATAACTAAAGAACATCGCCCTGTAGAGCCCGGCATACACCTGTAGGACTACCGACGGTAATTGAAAGTAACAAAGAAACTACGTTTTTTACTTAAAATACTTTATCAAATGTTCAAATATGATAATACTAGATATTTTTGGCGAACTTTTTTTGGAATAGAAAAAAAATGTTGAAGAATTGTGTAAGGAACATTTTGTACAAAATTATATTTTTTTCTGATGACTTCCGCGGTTAAAAATTTATAAACATTTAGCCTTTTGATAATGATAAATGGAGAAATATTGATAAAATACTTTAAATATTAAAAAAATAAATTTATAAAATTTTTACTTGAAACAAATAAATCGCAGAAATTGTGAAAATTCCAAAATATTATATTGTTAAATTTGGTTTGCGGAGAATGCTTTAATTTGGGAAAAATGTATTAATATTTGGAAGAATATACTATCTATGAGCAGTTTCAATGTCTTCAAGATCTCGTTGAACGAGACCTTGTTCTTATGTACACGATCCCGGCCAAATAACCAGGTAAGGTATACTTGTGCATATACCCGCGTTACGAAACAGGTCGGCGATATAGTGGTTGCATACATAAAGGAGTAAATATAGCTTGGTGTATGACAACATTTAAAAATAAATTATTTCACAATAATTATGAAATTTAAAAATTTTTTTTTCAAATAAAACTGTGATTTAATTTTTATATCTACATTTTTAGTGAATTAAATATTGTATTAAAATAACATTAAAAAATATTCAGTTAAGATAAAAAGATAAATTTATAGATAAATATATTACATAAAAATTTATCATACTTTGTCTCTTTCATAACACGATGTAAAATATACATTCAATTATTATATTAAATGAGAATTCAGTATTTAGTTTAAATATTAAAATTAATTAATAAACTTACCAAAAGTTCCTGTAAGTAGTCCCGCCGGGTATAATGTACAGTAACAAAGTTTTAGACAACTCGGGAGTTGATGATAAAATTAGAATTTCCTTTGAGATGACAGTTCACACAGACCCGAAATAATAATAATAAATGTTTAAAAAATAAACGCGAAACTAAAAATAAATAAATAAACAAACTTTTCCGAATACTTTTTTCAGTAGTAAGTACTTTTATACTTAACTTTTTATTCGACTTGTGTCGTCAAGTGTCAAATCACATTCATTCAATAATAATAATAATTGTTGAGATATAATAATTCGGTACTGCGATTTTCTCGTTCGGTGTTCGTCCGATTGTTTTGTGGTGCCGTCGTGAGGGTTACTGACGGACTGAAGACTCCACGGGGCCCGTTTCTTCTTCCCCTTCTACCCGCTCCCACCCTTCCAAGTACCCTCCGCCCCGAGCCTGCGCCCTGTCCCCGCCCACGCCTCTCCTCCCCTCCCTCTCTACACCACACACACACACACCCTCGGGCTCGCACCCCCACAACAGGCGTTCCGGCGCCCGGCGTCGTGAAAGGTGAAAGGTTGCAGATTCATCCCTGTACCACTTTCGTCCAAATGTTTGTACGTAGATCATGACTCGCAACTAGAAGTTCCAGGTTCAAAACATAGCAAATGTTCAAATATTGAATAATCATTAAAAAAAATCTCTAACCACACTAACAAATTTTCAATCATTACGCTTTGGACCAACAATTATGGTAGGTATACAGTTTCATAAGTTACAGTTAATATTATCCAAGAAAATATGTCAAAAAAATAGAAGCAACATGTTTGAGAAAGCACGTAGTTGTACATTTAAAATTGTAAATAAAGGTATAATAATTTATAGAAAAATAATTAAATCACACGAAAACAGTTGTAAAAATATAAACATCCTTTTCATCTTTGTATCATTACACTATGACATCTGTCATCATCAAAAAAAAAACAAGCAAAAAGCCTTTTAAATGGTTCTGAATAAAGGCGTTTAGAATTATTGATTAAAAGGAGAAGATAAATTTTATTTCACGGAAAAGAGATCAAACAAAACTGAATAATATTAGAAAACAATAACAAGACTTTTGTTTGTTTTCACGTAAAAATAGAATGATTATTATTCTGACCCAACTATGATAATTTTAGATTTTAAAACCAACCCCAAAATATAAATAACTTATATAGTTTAACCCGAAATTGTTCAGTAGATAAAAATCAAACTGACAAAATAATACTCATACAATCTTTTTCCTGAGAATTTCATGTCAAAATGTCAAAACAAACAAGGAAAAATATTTAAAAACTGATAATACTATGATATTTTTGACAGTTCAATAGTGCAATATCTTCCAACTCGCCAAAATGATGTGTGAAATTATGTTGCAAGTGTGGGTAATTAATACTAAATATGAACAATTAATAAAGGCATTCAATTTTAATTACATTCTTAGTCCTTTGTGGAACGTTATACGAGGAAATGTCGTATTTTTCCTGTAATGAATACTACATTATGCAAGATTAAGGCACGGCAAGGAACTATTTAGGATAAATCATCATATTATATTGATTGATTGAAAGATGTTGCTCAGCAAACAAGTCCGCTTTTCGGCCTTAATTTGATAATCCTCATGCTGTAATTATTTTTTTCATTAAAGTTTTATTTTTATTTTTTTTATTTATTATAGATTTCAGGCTATTTTTGAAAACGTGTAGCGTAAGGGAGTTTCTAATATTCTGATAACAACCAGATCCAGGACGATTTGGTCATTCTTTATTATACCCTGGCCGAGAATCGAACGTTACTTAAAGGAAGAAAGTTACTTTTGCACCACACCAGCCGTCGGCATACATAATTATATTTAGAAACCTACCTTAAAAATGAGACCTTTAATAGGCTATATGATTTTGGATTATGGTGACGATTAAGTTCATATAAACAAACGGACGTAAATATTTAGGTCTGGACTTTTTCCTTGAACATTATTTAAAAAAAAATTGTTTGATGATGTTGCTTAATGTAGTTCACTAGAATTTTGATATTATTTTATATCTTAGTTGAAACCAAAACATTCAATCTTATTTAAACCTTGAATGATGAAATATTATTATAATTTCTCTTTAATCCAAATATTTTGATTACATATAAGTTAGCCCAGTTAAAAGTAAGGGAATTCATTATCTAACATAATTATTTTTGTTTTCAATTTTCAATATGAAAATAAACAATAATTTATACTTGATATTTCACAAAATATCATTTAAAAACCTACCAAATTGATTTTATTTACAGCGATATACAAATATAAACATCTTTGTACAAATTTCTTTGCCATACTTTTTTATACAAAGCATAAATTTTAGAATAATTGCACTGGAACTGATTTTTTATATCTTATTATATAGAGGTAATTTTAATTTCTTTGAGTAAGTTAGCTGACCCGGCAAACGTTGTTTTGCCATAAACATTTGCCATATACTAATATCTCTATTAAAAAATAGGAGTTGATGGTAGAAGGGTGAAATTTTAGAGCTGTATGTTTTTTTTAATGCCTCACAGTATTAATATTGCTATAATTAATATCTCATTCTTATCTCATTTTTATAAATAAATAGCAATAAATATAAATTGACATACAAAGAAGAAATGTACAAATTATTATTTAAAGGACTGTGGCATTCCATGTCTTATGGAAATGTACAAATATCATTTAATTATTTTAGTAAGTTTATACAATGTCAACAGGTCGTTAAAGAAAATATATGTGATATCAAATTGAAGTAAAAGCTCATGTAGTATTACAACTTACATATATTCTCATCTCAAATTAAACACCCCAAATGATTCTAGTCTATTAAACACTGTAGAATGTTGACATTCCTAAGTAAAGAGCGAAACATCATGGATGTGTTGATGACTAACAAAGTTTACAAGATATAATAATTCCACTGGTCGCCCCTCTTCTTAGAGATGCTATGAGAACAAACAGTAATCTACTGCTATACTATACCCTCACGCCTTATCCCAAGTGGGGTTGGCAGAGAGAACGGAACGCCTGTAGACCTATATTTACATACGTCTTTCGCTTCTTCTACTTCCAGACAATTTTTCATGCATGCACGTCAGTTTCTCTTACTCAATACACGACTATTTTTTTTTTATTATATTTTGATCCACATGTATTTTATATTATAATTGTATTGCAATATAATAAGTAGAACAACCACATAAGAAATACCTCAAATTTACATACGTACATGCATACATCCCATCACGCCGCTTTCTTTCCGGAGTGGGCGGAAATGATAAAGCGCCACTTACCTTGTCCCTGCAAACGTTTTTAACTTCCATAACAGTTTCTCGTGCATGCTCTCTTATACACTGTACTAAGACCGTGTCCATTTTCTAAGATCTACCTACTTAATTTTGTTCAACCATTTAATGGTTGACCACGTCGCCAAACACCCTTTTATTCCAGCATGTGCAATATATCTTCTTTGCAATTTTTAATCATTTTTACTATAGTACACCCAACTACCAGTATTGATTTAAATTGCGTGCTTTACCTCTCAAGCATTTATCATAGAAAAACGTTGATAGTATTGTAAAATATTATCATCATTCATCCCCTAAAAACCTCATAGCGTCTTTGCGCAAATTGTGTTATCTCTCTCCACGACATCTCTTTTACCCTGATATCGTTACAGGAATAGTATAGTTGAAAAAGGAACGTCCGAGTAGGCGAATTACTTATGAATGAAAAAAACTTGGGAAAATTCGGCCAACTTTCGTTGAATTCTAGATCGGTGCGAATTAATAAATCATTCCAATCATTTAAATGTCGAAGTCGTTAAATATCTGACGCAGGTAATTTTCGATTACTGAAAATAACAATAAAAGAGAGGTTAACATGAAATTAATCGAAGCAAGAGAAACGCGTGGAGGAAGAAATCTTATTGCGGACAACGCCCACATTAAATCTTCCCAAAATAGTCGACAAACCTCAATGGGCTGGGTCAAGAAAAGCAAATTTATTTATTGATATGCGATGTATTTTTTCAGTTTCCAGAATGAGGGAAGAATTAATAAATTAACCATGTTTTCAATAAAAAAATTACAAGCTTTTTTTATATATTATTATAACAATTTATTTTATATTTATATACCTACGAAGTGAACTTCTGACATGTTTTAAAGTACGCAAAAAGCAGATGTAAATTTTGTTTTACAAGTATTTAATAGATATTTATTGATGGCCCTTGTGGTGCAAAGGTAAAACTCTTGCCTTTGAGTCACGAGGTCCCGAGTTCAATTCCCGAACAGGGCAAAAGGAAGGATGACATTTTTCAAATTGTCCTGGGTCTAGGTGTCACATGTTTATGTTTTTAGTGCATTCTATAATATGTGTATATCGTCGTGTTAGTACCCATAATACAAGATTCATACCTGTCTTAGTTTGGGACTAGCCCGAGCTGTGTGAATTGTCTATGCATGTTATGTTGTTTCACGTAAATACACAATTATCATTATATAATATAATATTAAAAACAAATAGGTATGTTATAATATTCTTTTTTTTTCTTTCATTTCTGGCATAGCATCCTACAAGGATGATTTGTGCCAAAAACAGTCTCTAAGTATAATTAAATCGTCAAGAAGATAGTCATCACAGAATAATAAAATTGGCATTCATCGATTTGAGAAGGGACAAATGGATTGATTCGGATGTCATACTAAGTAATGATTCAATATTCAAGGGGAATTGGCAATCGTTTTGAAGAGCATCAACGAAAATATCATACGCATCCCTGATAGGCTTATAATATTTTACCTCCCTGAAACTTTTTATTATACTACGTAATTTTTGGGTAGGTATGTCAATTACAACTTTTTGTTTGGAAATATTTCAAAGGTTTTTTTATTTTATTTTTCAAATAGAATGTTAATCTTATGTACTATGTAATTTTTGGGTAGGTTATGCCCCT
The DNA here is from genome assembly GCA_947579605.1 of Athripsodes cinereus. Lineage (NCBI taxonomy): Eukaryota > Metazoa > Arthropoda > Insecta > Trichoptera > Leptoceridae > Athripsodes > Athripsodes cinereus. Next base: position 2,105,220 of record OX388316.1, on the reverse strand, counting down.
AAGTAGAATTTCGAGTATTTTTAATATGACATTTAACCCTTTTTATCCAAAGCATAGTAAAATTGGATGAATATCTGGTTTTTACTAATTAAATTCACTAATTTTAAATTAGTTCAGAAGATTTTCTTGTTGGATATGTGCGTTTTCAGTTGATATAAATTCATTCTCAAATATCTTATGTGACATGTCACATCTATACACAAAAAAATATAATTTATGGACTGTGACATTTGGTTTTTATTTAATATTTCGATAATGAAATAAATATTATTGGTAATTGTGTTGTACTCAGGACAAAAATGACGTTGAAACTGGTCTTGAACATTTATTTTAATTAATTTTACTCAAATAGTGGACATATGTCTTTTGTGCTTTAAGCCATCGATATTTTATAAGATATTAAAATGACACAATTTTTTTAAAGTTTAATTTATCGACCGATGGTTCTTGGCGGAAGTTCATATTAATAATGTTTAAAATGAAACATGATAAGTAAAAAGTTATTCCACTATTGACTTTATTTATTTTTGCGAGCCGGCTTCCAAGAGCTTTGGCTCTCTTCGTCAGGCTAAAGTAAAGATTGCTGTCAGACACGACGCCTTGAGTCAATAATGGAATAACTATATATCGTGTTTCATTTTAAAAATTACAATTTTTTTAGTAATTTCAGTAGTGACTTTATTGATCTGCGAACCGAATTTCGAAAGTTGACAATGATGGGCGAAAATTTTCTAAAGCCGCCTCGCAAATCAACAAAATCACCAACGGATTTACTCAATATTTTGTATTTTTTTTTTGAATTTCTTATTATGCCGAATTTTCAACGAACAATAAGATTTAGTTATAAATAAATAAACTGTATTTTTCGATTCAGTCTACATGGCAGATCCGGCAAAATAATAACATGAGATAAGCCCACATTGTATGTAGGTATTAGAGAAAGGTCACACCAAGCATGCATGTTGTATCTGCGTATGATATTAGTATTTGCCTTGAGGAAAATTGTAGCAAATATACGTAGATATATAGATGAATGACCAAATAACATGTTCAATCTTATCTTATCTCATCTTATCTAATACATTGTTATTATTTACATGTTATTATCTTACTCACCAATGGTAGTAATGAAAGACCAAAAATCTTGTTATACTGTTCTTCGATTAAAAGTTCCGAAAACGCTTTCACAGTACTAGTTTTTATTTCATTCCAATAACATTAATTATTTGTCCTTGCCAGCTTCTTCTAGGGCGTCACACCGGTCTTCTGCCCTCTCCCACAGCGTCCAAAGATCTTAGTGGTAGTCTGTCTTCTGGCATGCGGAGAACGTGACCCAGCCATCGCAACTGCGAACTCTCTATATGCAGGAGTACTGGTTCCACCTTGAGAGCCTGTGTGACTGGTTCCACCTTGAGAGCCTGACCGTATTCCTTATACGGTCTCTCAATTTTTTATTTATTTTTTTATTTTCCTTTATTGGCATTTCTACAGGTTTTTACATTAATATAGTATAAAACAATTAGGTATAGCATTAACCCAATTACAGAATGCACGTATGTTTACAAATACTATATATAATTAAGAAACTCGATGACACACCAGCCACTCCTCTGAGGAACCGCAAGGGCAGGTGTCAAACTTGTGTGTTGAAAGGCTTAGTTTGGAGTGGCCAGAGGTCCTGGAAGCAGCGGTGGACAGGGATGTCTGGAGGAGGTACCAAGGCGCAATGGCCCCCGACCCAACTGGGATAAGGGGAAGAAGATGTATGTATGTATTTGTCCTTGTTTTTAGACTTGCATTTTTTCTGCATTGAGTGTGCCTCATCCAGTCACCGCGAAAAGCGTAATAAAACACACGTGTGTAAAGTCCTTAAAGTGTTTCTTAAAGGCATCTATCTCATGATACAGGAGAGACGATGGTCCTGGCTGGGTCATATTCTGAGAATGCCCAATGATATTTAGACAAAAAAAGCACTGTTCTTCCGTCCGCGAGGGTTCCGTCAGCCCTGGCGTCCCTCTTTCACAATACACCGTACCTATGACAACGACATCAGAGCGCAGTGAAAGACGTGGGAAGAGGTGACGCAATGGCACAGAGATGCTCTGAATGGAGGAGGCTGGTTTTTGCCCTGTGCTCCCGAGAGGAGAGCTTAGGGCGATGATGATGATGATGATCTATTTTATTTATTTATTATAACAACAAAGTATTTTATGAACAAATAGGATAAAAAGAAACCTTACTCGACCAGCACTGATTGAGACAAAATTGAATTGGACCAAAATGATCCAATATGACATTACCAATTTTACGTTTAAGTTCATAATCTATTATCAATGTCGATATTAGCAGCACGTGTTATCAATAAGATAAGAAAAGCAGTACCATCAAATAGTATACAAAATATATTATTACATCGAAGTTGATAATATTGTGACAAGAAAGTTATTTACACAAATCATTGAACTGTCTAGTCAATGTCTAAGATGTCCTAGATATCATCCATATGTGCTCAAATATAATTAGAATATTTTTCCACCTAACCGTAATGGTCAATATCAAGAGAATTGAGTAAGTATTGGAAGAAGATGGATTTCTTGACTCCACAATTAACCTCTTTCTTTCGTCATTTTCTTCGATTTGTGAGCATCGGGACCTCTTTTTTTCTTTTTTTTTTTTTAGTTAACTTCCAAATGACTTTATTAACTGCAAATGAAGTAAAATTTTTCTAATAAAGGGAGTTTGCATGATCTGTTGATTGTGTGGATGAGGATTCTGTTGAGTCATACACTTGATATTATATGAAAATAGATGTTTGCAAAATGCATTAGATATTTCAAAGCATCTCAAAGAAATAAATCAAATGACATGTACTACGTGTTCTATCTGACGATTTGTATGTCTGGTTTTGCTTATGATAAGTCGTTGCAATCCTTCATCGGTATTGAATTCAGATTCGAAATTTTTCATGTATTCTTTACATCTTGTAATAAATAACATTGATCAAGGCAAGTCGATAATGTAATACAACAGCAAACTGTTCTTTTGGTTTTCCTTTCAATTTTTTTGTTCTATATAGTTGTTGTGTTTGGAAGCAATATGTTGATATTGCTTCCACTTCCACTTGTTCTGAGGTAGTAATACATACATACACACTAATGACATAAGATGAACATTATATGTACGTTGAAAGTATTCATAATAATATTATGCCAATTTATAAACTTAAACAAGAAAAGTAGTGTAAGAATGAGTATGTTTGAGTTTCAGGATTATGTTTGCATGTCTCAGGTAATTGAATCAATATTTGAAATGCTTGCTCGCTTTGATGAAGTAAAATTTTACATGTAGGTATATTTCGTAATACATCATCAAAAATATTGAATTCTTTTCATAAAGTAAATATAGAATGTAAAATACATTCTTACACCCACAAGCTTTCATAAACTTACATTTCAGTTACATGCTTTTCAGTCTATTTAAGGAAACGTTGCATTCCTTTGGCTTCTATTTTAATTAATAATTGACACTTTTTGTATTTTAATTTTCTTTTTGAAATTTCAACCTATCTACTTACGCACTTTGATACTTTGAATAAGGAACATTATTTTTCTTTTCACAAAATAAAGCTAAAAGATATGTCATTTGCAAAGATATACGTAAATCTATTCGACAATTTACAAAATCACGGCATTTCTTACAAGTGGAGTAACCTGTGAACTAACTGCATGTGATATTGTGTCGTTCGTTTTCTCTATTAATTTTAATAAAATCCTGTTATCGTATGTAAACGTGAATATGTCAAAAAGTAAAATTAATAAACAATGGATGCCAATCCCAATTTTGGAAAAAGAGTGATACAGTGTCGCTCACATGTGACGTCAAACTCACTAACTTTTGGTTAAGTAAATTATCAAAAAATACTTGTACTCAGTCTACTGATAGAGGTTTGAATTTTGATTTGAATTCTAGAAAAAAAGATTGTGTTTTCAATATTGAAACACAATATCCAACATACATAATATATAGATACTCGCATGTAAAAGAGTAAACATCCACGCGGCTATTTTTGTATCAACCTTATAAAGTCGAAAGGAAAAGTTTCAGGACTTGATGGTGTTAAACGATAATGTTTCAAGCCACAAGTGTGTGAGTGTGAAACCTTAAAAAAAAACGACAAAAAAAAATATGTTCAAAAACTCATCTTAATAATATATTTATTGAGTTGGTGTTTATTTTGTAAAACTCCATGTTTACATATGGAAGAATTACAATTGGTTTTAGTTTTACTTAATATTTAATTGAATAGTGACCTGGTTTCGACTTATAAAGTCATTGTAAAACTATTGTTATTATACATACCGTATTGTTGCTTAAATACTATGTCTTCGCATAAACAACTCTATAAGTCGATAGCAGGTCACTAGTCAATTAAATATTAAGTTAAACTAAAACCAATTGTGTTTCCTTCCATGCATATCATATCAATTATTTAAAGAAAATATATATCTTCACTCCCAAATACCTTTTCAGTCCCTGATGTGAAAATATTAAATATTAGTGGTCCGCACCGGCTTCGCATGGATAGAAAGGTATTTAAAAAAAAAAAAGTTTTAGCAAGGATCCCAATTTTTGTTAAATATAATATAACCTATGTCACCTATGCCTACGAAGATCAGACTGGTAAAGTCACTAGTCTTTTCCATATTCTTGTATGCAGCCGAAACCTGGACAGTCAAATCTCGAGAACGTGCTAGAATAGATGCCTTCGAAATGTGGTGCTGGAGGCGTCTGCTGCGCATACCGTGGACAGCACATAGAACCAATTCGTCCATTCTCGAAGAACTGAATATAAAGGAACGGTTGTCCACCATATGCATGCGCCGTGTCCTGCAGTACTTTGGGCACATCGCACGGAGAGGACCAGACAACCTGGAGAGACTTGTTTTGACTGGAAGTGTGGAGGTCAATAGATCTAGGGGGCGCGCACCAATGAGATGGAGTGAGCAGGTGAAGGGGGCTACGGGGGGGACCTTGCATGAGGCGCTACGAAGAGCGGAAGATCGAAGTCGCTGGAAGCATTTTGTGCACACCTATACAAATGATCCTCAGCACTGAGGGACCGACAACAAAGAAAGAATGTCACCCGGGGATAGGATAGTGTAGCTTCCCAACAGTGAAAGAATTTTTCAAATCAGTTCAGTAATTTCGGAGCCAATTCAATGCAAACAATCAAATCTTTCCTCTATATAATATACTATACTATACTATACCATCACGGCATATCCCACAAGTGGGGTAGCCAGCAGATCAGCTGCACGTAAGATTCATGCAAACTGTCCTCTTCGTGCCTCTCTATATAATATTAGTATAGATAAATGTTTAAGCTTGTTACATTGTTAAATAATACCGTCCACGCATGACTATATAATGTATTTACCTAATAGAAAACTTATCCCAATATTAGTATTGCACTTTTGATGTGAATAATGCCTTCTTACTAAAGGAAACCTATTTGTTCCTTCACCCACGCACTTTCTTGCTAAGACAACTTTTCTTGTTTCTCATGTCTCCCCATTCACTAACTCCCCATTCTACTCCCTCTGTTAACCAATACATGGTACCATTTTCCTTCCATCCCCTCATTCATCTACGAGGTTTCAATTCAAACTTAAAAACAACGTAGGTGGTCACTTTTGCCCAGTTTTTCTATACAATTTTGATTTTATTTGACAAAATTTTGATTCAGAATTAAATAACTGAATTTGTACATACTTGAATGAAAAAGTCTTCATTTAATTTATAACCTTCCTTTTTAACATTACGCCACAACGTAAAGAGAAAATCTAATCAACGTTTGCACCTTTACCAATTTCTTATTCAATAACGAATTCCAGGAATGTTATGTTTTCCAACATGCTTTTAAATAATATCACGAATTGTGACGTCATTTAGTTGGATAAATTAAAACGATTTTGTTATGAATTAAATTTGAAACATTGAAACTCTCAAACATTTCAAATGGTAGGTAAACATCATATCTGAATTGTTTTAAGATATGAGAGCTTTAAATGCAAATGCACATCGATCTATTTTTCAGAAATATTTATCTTCGAATGCGGATATATTTCTGCTTTTGCTGACTACAATATAGTTCAATCAGTAACAAAATCGGTTCTAAAAACCTGATTAAGCAAAAATACGTCAGCCCTTTTAAACCAACTACAGATTTTTTTATTCAATATTTTGTTCAATATTTACTTCAAACTTTTCAATAGCACAGATTGCATTATATAGTGAGATACAATCCATTGGATTGACCTGAGGCCTGAGTCAACAACACACTATCGCGTCACGTTCCCGCTCCGCTAGCGTTCGGGTGCAGACGATGGTGCGCCAAAGTGTTAATTTTCGTAACTATTGTGTATCTTAGCAACGAAATTGACACTTGCTTGCAACATCGTCTGCACCCGAACGCTAACGGAGCGGGAACGTGAGACGAAAGTGTGTTGTTGACTCAGGCCTCTGTAATGATCATGGATTATTCTCTGTTACCAATGAGTACAAACTAATATGACTAGATCTTTATCAAAATAATGACATAATTAAATACTTACTTACTACAAATACACGATTTTAAGTAAGGTAGAAAAAGAAATGTGCTATTTTTTAAATTTCAATGGTCTAGAATCGATGTGTCTTTGCATCTGAAGCTCTCAAATATTCCTAAAAAAATACAAATAAAATTGCGATTGAAAATCTTGCCACCAAGCAACCAACCAACATCTACCGATAACGTTTACTTACAAAGAAGAATAATAACAATATTATTTGTATTGCAACTTATTGCACGGTTAGCGTTAAAAGTTCCGCAATAAAACCTCCCACATATCCCGAGCACAGTAATATATACTACTACCCCGTGGATTCATTCACTATTAGATACATCGCGACAATAAAATATATTATTCTCTATTAACAATATTAGGTATCTCAGATTACAATCTTACTACAACAGCATTAAATTAATTTATGTACCTTTTACATTCATAGTGTAAACTCGACTAACTAGATAAGGAATTATGAATCTATGCAAAATAGTGTTAATATAAAAAAATGCTTAATGATTTTATACTTTAAATACAACACAGTTAACTTTTCACTTAGATTTATTCAAATCTCGAGCGCTTTCGTCAATGCTGATAAATTAACATTTTCAAGAGAACTCTCTTGAATATTGAGTTCTCTTGAAAATGTCAATTTATCAGCATTGACGAAAGCGCTCGAGATTTGAATAAATCTAAGTGAAAAGTTAACTGTGTTGTATTTAAAGTATAATATCATCATAATGAATTTTCACTCTGTGAATGTACAAACCATAGAGTTATTAAAAATGCTAAAGATTGCTCCACCAAGGGAGCATAATGGGCCACTTGCAGTCGTGGGGGATTTTAATAAAAATGATCGAATTCAGTAAATTTGAGGTAGGAAAACATAAATATGTCAGTTAAATTTTTTTAAATATCTTAATTATGGAGAATTTCCAAAAATAAAACCCAAAATTTTTGACGTTTGGCAAAACACTCTAAACAGCTGATGACGTCACGGAGTCCCGTGAATCATAGTAATTTTCGCAACCACAGATTATAATCTCATACAAACATGGGACTCCGTGACGTCACAGCGCCGCCATATCGTTTTTGATCATTCCCAGAAAATCTAATTTTCAAAAGCTAATATCTAAGAAAATAGTGCAAGAAAAATTAAAATAAATTGTGGTTGTGTTTCTTTCATACTAATTTACAATTTTATGTAATAAAAAAAAATCTGCTAGTGGCCCATTGATACAAGACTCCGAGCAAAAGAAAAATAGCTTTAATTTACTCTCACGCCGTATACCATGCGGAGTAGGCAGAGAGAATGGAATGCGATATAAATATATATTTACTTATTTTATTCTTCTTGCACAACATAATTTTCAAAACAAAATAAACAAATCAGTTTACATAAGAAAAAAATATGAGAGATTATCACTACATACTGACAATCTCACCACATTACACATTTATTTCGCTTCCTTCATTTTCATTCAATTTCTCATATATTTTCGACATTTTCTCTTACTCAATATGCGGCCATCCTTGAAAATTGTATCCACGAGTTCCAGCCGTAGTTCTAAGACGTCCACGTTTCCTCACATCCATTTCACATTTTCAAATCATTGCAACTTATTTACATGCATTCTTTCCACAACACACCTCTCACATCCTCTTTCCTCCCATATCTCGCAACGTTTTACCAACCATTCTTCTGAGTAATTGCATCTCCACAACGTTCATTGCACTTCATCCTTCTTCAACTACATACGTCCAAGTTTCGTTTGCATACAGAAGTGTCGGTGCCAGAATAGTTTTATGCACTAGCACTTTAAACATGTTGTACACATTGATCTAGAAAAGTTTTTTTAAATATTCTTCGTTATATATTTAATTCTTTTTGATTCTTACTAATCTTGAGTAGTTCAAAAAATTATTAAAAATATCGAATGATTTTATTTTTTTAGTTTTGTAACGTGTTTTCTTATTTTATATATTTTATATATGTACATTTGCCAACATGTAGTAGATACTTACATTACTTTTCGGGTCCGGACTTCAGACCTTGCCACTCCAGTATGCAGCGACGCGTCGCGACGTATATCGCCTTGTCATTCGCCATCATCAGGTCACTCACATTACATGTATTCCGCATCAGTGGACATTGCAATAGGTGAGAGTCACTCTGCTCCTCCCCGCAGTCGCAGCTGGTAATGTAGTAGATGTAAACCGTGGATGTATAATAAAAAAACATTCAAATCATTGTATACGAATATAGCCTTAAACTTAACCCCATAAATCTCTTATATATAACGATTATTACTGTATTCAAGGCATTCTGTGTTCACGGTGAAGTTCAAGTGAGACATTGTTTCTAATTAGCAGTATAATATATTGTTGTATTGTTATTGTTAGAGAAATCCTATGTGTAAATCATACCACTTGTATTATTAAGATGTTTAACATTGTGCTCTAAAGTTTCTCGACTATCTTTTCTAAATATAGCCAGTATTAATAGTTACTAGTTGGCTATTGTTCCAACTCAATGTTCCCTTAACTTCAACTAACTAAAGCTCTTATGTATTTCTATTGTATAGATTTATAATATAATGTTTATTGATTTTAATCTTTGCGCTAAAAACGAGCATTCCTTTCCCATTCTGCAAGAATTCAGTCACCTCGTGCAACAATACTCTATATACTCTGTTTATTGTTGTAAGAACGAAGAATGTTGCAATGTGTTCATTCCCTTGAAAAGTAAGATTCCGAAGTCAAGTTTGGAAATCTGAAATCGCACGTAGAGGCAATCATTGGGGATTCTCTGCTGGAAAAAAACACAGTATGTAGTTAACATCCAAATGACTTTTATTAACATCGCGAACTAGAATTCGGAGACTCCCGACTTCATCATCAGGCGATTAGTAAAAAGTCATAATGTCGCTTAGTTTCTTTACAAAGTTAATGAATCTTTGTGTTAATTAAGTAAGAATATGACATTTTTCTGACGTATTTCAGAATCCAGTTTTTTTTAAATGTTGTTTGATAACGAAACAATCCGATATTAGTTGAACAAGTACAGCTTCAATAAGAACCAAATGACGACATCATATTATAACTTATGATTTAATTTCTGAAACTATTACTTAGATATTTAAAAAAAAAATAGTGTACAACTTGTAAAAAAGATACCTCTTTTGAAACTTCGAGTATGATGTAATAAATAACTCCGCCTTCACGATATATGCACATTGTAAGAGTGCTGTAAGAGTATTAGGGGATGTATTCGAAATTATTTCAAGCCCAAATTCATATTCTAAAGAAAAACTACTTTGAGATGAAGTAGAGTAATTTATACTTGTAAGTTCTACGTGTAGGTATTGGAACATTACGGCTGCGTATAAAGTGAGAGAAATTGGTGTATCTACGTTCATTAGACACGCTGCAAATATGTGTACAAAGTGAAAGCAGGGAATAACCAAAGCTTTGGTTAGCATCATGTCTTCTCTTACACATATATTTTGTATGCCTAATGTTAAAACCTGCAGGGCTACTCTTGACACAATCTAAATACGATGCGCGTATTTTTGGCCAATAGTCACTTCGCGCGTCGTATGATTAAGATTAAGATTGTGTTTAGATTTTGTCAAGAGAAACCCTACAGATGTTATGTTTAAGTTTTCACCCTGAAATTAAAAAAATCCCCCCAAAGAAAAAACGGGACTATTTTATGCTCTAAATCCAGGAAATTAAATCATCGCAAACAATTCAAGAGAATTTCGACATGAGTTAAGTATATGTATTTCCTTGAATAAAAAAATCAGTTCTCTTCAATAAGATCAAGTTTTTTATTTAATTTTCAATAAAAATTGTTTTCTTGTTTTGAGAATTTTAATTCTTCTTTAACAATATTTCTTCTTACATTGTGAAATTATTTTTTCCTTTGATATTTTCAATGTTCTTTCACGTACATGAAATTTTTCTTAGTATTCAAGACAATTTTCTTGACTAAATACATTTATTTTTTCTGTGCACATACTGATTATTACACAATCTTACACGATCTCCGTATATAATTACATTTATTGATAATAATCCTATCTTCGATTCACTGTTGAGTCTACCACCTATCCAAAATGCCTTATTTTTTACTGAGCACGATAATCAGTTCGTCCACTAGTTAATAATAATAAGAGACATTAAGACATATTTTGTCTGGATGTTCTCTTCTTTCCGGAACACACTATTTGAAAAGACATGATCAGGTAGCAAAAATATTACATCAAAATTTAGCTTTGAAATTTAAATTAATTGAACAGAAATCAAAATTACCATACTATAATTATTGTCCAGTATCGGTACTTGAAAAAAATGACACTAAACTCTACTGGGATCGACCAATTCAAACTGATCGAACTATTCTAGCTAATCGACCAGATATTGTATTGGTTGATCGCAGATGCCGTAAAACATACATCATAGATATCACTATACCGCACGATGAAAATTTAAATAAAGCTGAGCAAGATAAGATAATAAAATATCTTGATCTTGCTCATGAAATCAAAGATATGTGGAGAACACCTACCACAATCATCGTGCCTATAGTGTTGTCTGTGAATGTTTTAATACCTAAGAGTCTGTCAAGCAATCTCAGAAAACTGGGAGTAGATGACAGGCTCAAATACAGCATGCAGAAGGCCGTACTTCTATCGTCCATCAGGATAGTAAGAAGGTTTTTGTCCCTGTAGCTCTGTAAGTGATCTCCCATGATTGTACTATTTCATAGAACATCATGGAAGAATCAACTCGAATAATGTTGGGGTTCTACATTTTGAATATGCATAAATTTATTTTAATATTTTATGGTTTTTGTTATTTAATGTTATTTTTAAATTTTATTGTTAATCTTATATTGTGTTCAAAATGTAGAATCTAATATTGTTTTGTTAAATAAATGAAATATGAGATAATAATAATAAACACTTTATTGTCAAATATACAAATATTTTACAAAAGGCGTACATATTGCCTTGAGGCAATGTCTTCCAGTAAACTTACTACAATGTTTGAGAACTGTTTTACTATAAAGTGAGTTTATAGTAAAACAGTTCTCTTGTAGAAAAAGCGGTGATGGTAAAGCCAATCATATTACAGCAAAATGTTTAAAAATTAATAAAATGCAGTGGAGATGCGATCGCTAAGAAGAATGGTTGGTAAAACGTTGCGATAGAATGAAGAATGAGAACATTAAAAGAATGAGATAAAATGCGTGTAAATAGGTTTTGATGGTTTGGACATGTTGAACGAATGAATGAGGAAAGGATGACATAGAGGATATACTTGTCTGAAAGAAAGGGTATGAGGAAGCGCAGGCGTCCGAGAACCACGTGGCTTGATCACGTTGATCAAATTCTCAAGGACGGCCGTGTGTTGAGTAAGAGGAATCGACATGAATGTATGAAAAATTGTACGAATGTATAAGAAGCGAAAGAAATATGTAATGATAGATCTTTATGGCGTTCCGTTTTCTCTACCTACTCCACTTGGGATACAGCACTTGGGATACATAGTATAGTATGAAGAAAATATTTTTCTGTGTTCAAAATAATAAAAACAGCTAGAAATGACATGAAACGAATCACGCTTTTTCTAAGAAATTTTAGAAAACAAAAGCACTGTATAGTGGTTTTTTTGTTGCGGTTAGGAAATAAACAAACACAAATATATTGTTTAACAGATTTGGGAGTCATTTTGTATCTAGCAAGGTACACGCTCCAGATTTAGCTTATATCTTATTTATAAAGCCATATATGCGCTTATTCGTGTTACCATCCAAAAACCTACAGGACTTTTAATAATACGACATATAATGCCTAATAGAAATATATGTAACACGAGGAGGAAGTCAAAGCCTTTAAAGAGATTGTGAAAGAAAAAAGTGCGTGGGGTGTTTGAACGACGCACCAAGCAGTGGCGTTTCTTCCACATAAGATAAAAAATCTTGTTTTTAGTTTATTTCTGTAAACCTTGATTCGGGTTCATCGTCAATGGTTTCATGTATGGAGTTGTGTTCAAATAAACTCTTTTTATTTTAACGCTCTTGTCTCCGAGTCACGAAGTCCCGGATAAGATTCTCTTTTACAAAGTGTGCTGAGTCTGGGTGTTACATATATATGTGTTTAGTGCATTGTTCATATATATAATGAGTTACAATCCACTGGATTGGTCTGCAACGAGTTTGGTTTTTCTTCTCCATTCGTCTCTATTCTCAGCCAGTCTTTTTAGCCCTACGTATGAGCCACAGTTCATGTCTCTCTTCAGTTGGTCCATATATGCGTCTCTTGGACGGCCTCTGCCATTTGTCCCCTCGGTCTTACCCTCTGCGATGGCGATGAGTAGTCCTGGATGCCTGATGTTGTGGCCAATCCAGTTAGCTCGTTGTTGGCTGATTCTCTTAAGGAGTTGCCTTTTTTCGCCTACCCTGTTTAATACTTCTTCATTTTCGACGTGCTCCGACCAATGGATCTTGAGCATGCGTCTGTAGCACCACATCTCAAAGGCCGCCAACCGTCCGCTTTCACTCTTGCTGATGGTCCATGTCTCACAACCATAAAGCAGAATGCTCCATACAAAGGCTTTAGTAAGATTCTTCCTTACGCTTAAGTCAATATTTGGGGATTCCAATATCTTTGATTTTTTGTTAAAGGCAATCCTTGCCTGGTTTATTCTGCTTACAATTTCCGATTTGGAGCGTCCATCCTGGTTTATTCTGCTGCCCAGGTACACGAACTCACTTACTTGTTTGATGCTCACTCCATTTATGGCAATGTTCGCAGTCGCTTCCTCTCTTCCGACGACCATACATTTTGTTTTTTCTTTATTTATTTTCATGTTGTACTTTGACAACAGAATGCTTTCCATTTTTCCTAAGGCTTCGTTCAGCTCCATCTCGGAGTCTGCGAGCAGTGCTATGTCGTCAGCATATCTGATCATGTCGACCTTTTTCCCATTTATTTTGACTCCTGTCCAGTTCTTCATTTCTTCTCTCAGGTCATCAATGGCTCGCTGTATATAGCAGTTAAAGAGAGCTGGCGACATTGAGCATCCTTGTCTTACGCCTTGTTCGACCCTTGCTTCTGCGCAGCTCTCTCCGCTTTTGATCACAGCCATTTCGTTCTTGTATAAGCTCCAGATTGCTCTTCTGTCTTTATAACTCATTCCTATCTGGTTTAGAGTGTTAAAAAGTTGTTCCCATTCTACTTTATCGAATGCTTTTTCAAGGTCGATGAATGCTATATATGTGTTTTTATTAATTGTTATTCTCTTTTCTAGAATAAGTCTGAGACTCAGGATTGCATCTCTTGTACCAGTCTCCTTGCGGAATCCAAATTGATCTTCTGAAAGTGTTTCGTTTATTTTATTTTCCGCCCTTTTCATTATAATGTTGGTGAGTATCTTAGAAGCGTGTGATATCATGCTTAAGGTTCTGTGTTGTTCGCACTTTGTCGTGCCTGCCTTCTTAGGAAGCGCTCGTATCAGACATTTGGCAAAGTCCTCAGGTAGCTCTCCTGTGTTGTATATTTTGCAGACGAGCTTATACAATGTATCAAGCATGCCTTTTCCCGCGCATTTAAGCAGCTCTGATGGAATCAGGTCGATGCCTGGTGCTTTGCCGTCTTTCAACTTTGCTAATGCAATATCAAATTCACTTCTTAAGATGTCATCTCCATTATTTTCTACGTCATATTCTGCTTCCAGCGCTTTGCTTTCCTGGAGTATGTTCTTTCCTTTGTACAATTGTTCTAGGTATTCCTTCCATCTTTTGACAATCAGTTCGTCCTCAAACAGCAGTTTGCCGTTTTTATCTTGTATAGCACATCGTGGCTGTGTTTTTTCATTGAAGAAGTTCTTTACTTCAGAGTATGCGGTTTCGAATTTCCTTTGTTTTATATTTCTGTTGATATTTTTGCATTTTTCTTGCAAATAACATTCCTTTTTCAGCTTGGATTCTCTGTTAATTTTGTTCCTGAGGGCTTTATATTCCTTTTTTCCTTCTTCTGTTTGAGAATTCTTTAGCTTCCTTCTTTCTTCGATCATTTTTAAAATGTCGTCTGTGATCCATTCTTTCCTAGCTTGCGGCTTTCTTTTCTCTAAAACCTCGTCTGCCGCTGCGGTTATTTTCTCTTTAATTTTCCCCCATACTTTATCTACATTATTATTGCTCTCAAAATCGCATATATCAGTTTTTTCGTCGTATTTCTCTTTTACTTCCTTTATTTTTAGCATCTTTAGGTCCCATCTTTTTGTGGTTCTCTTCTCGAGCCTTTTGAATTTCAGTATGGTTTCCGCCACAACCATATTATGATCGCTATCAATGTTCATAAGTATGTATAATATATGTAACGTCGAGAAAATGTTCACAATCCAAGATTCATCTAATAATTTGGGACTAGCTCAATCTACCTATGTGAATTGTTCATGTGTGTGTTGCGTGTTTTATTTATTTCTTCATGATCAAAGGTACACTAAAGGAAAAAAAAATATACATAAATACTATTATTCAAGACAAACAAAGGTGTCATTATATCGCCTTATTTATAAGATTCTACATTTTGATATTATAAGTTTATTATAAAAATAATATTTATGTTATGTTATGCTGTAAAATATTTATTTTATTTAATTTGTACATAATAAGGAATAAACTAGCCCCGTCACTGGCATCAACCCCTACATAAAATGATAGTATAAGTCTTAACATATTATTCATGAGAAGGAAGGATCAGTAAAAACAGAGAAACAAGATGTATAGATGTGTGTAGATATCGGAAGAAGACAATATACTAGGTAAACATACTACCTACTAATATTATTAATACGTCAACCTGGACAAGTATTCTAGGGAATCGCAAACGACTTTATGGGACCAGCAGGGTTACTCTTGACAAAACTAAACACGATCTTAATCTAGTCTTGATCTTGATCATACGACGCACGAAGGGACTATGGTCAAAAACACCGCACTACCGCTAACGCGCGATCGGTTTGTGTGTATTTTTGGCCAATAGTCACTTCGTGCGTCGTATGATCAAGATCAAGACTAGATTAAGATCGTGTTTAGTTTTGTCAAGAGTAGCCCTGCAGGATATCTAATATTCGTTGCCGTGGAGGTGAAATGATTCAAGCCACACTTTTTTGAAAAATGTGTTAAGTATGCAGTTTTGTTTAGAAACCACGGAGAACATAGTGGTGAAGAGAAATAAGTGATTTGATATTCTTAAAGGGCATTTTTGGAAGATTTTGAAGAGATGTCAAATATTTTTACATCATTTCAAGTGTGTGTTAGAGCATTTCACTAACAAATAGTTCAATTAAATTATAGAAGTGAAAAGATCCAAGCCGCATAGCGCCTAACTTTCCATACAACTTTTTTACAGGTGGATCTTTCTCAGCTCAGAAGTGAAAAGATCCAAGCCGCATAGCGCCTAACTTTCATACAACTTTTTTACAGCTGGATCTTACTCAGCTACAGTGGTGAAAGAACCCATGTGATAAATTCGTGTTTACTTCTAAAATATAAAAATTCTTTTATATTGTGTCATTTATATTAGTGGAATATGTGATCAGGAATATTGTTTCAAAATTTTAGCGAAATCCATGCAAAAATAACTTAGTTATTGTCAGATTAGTATTTTCGGATGTGACAGCGTAACTTCAACACCCTTTTTCTCGGAATGTCTGTCTTGTGGGTTAGATCACTTCACATCCACGGCAACGATATGTTAACCTCTCTAAAATGTAGTTCAGGAAAATCAAAACTTTTATTTTCCATGTCCAGTCGAAATCTTCGCACTTTAATAAGCGTTAATAATTCGCTTTGATAATATATCTACGAATATTAGACCTCTAGGACTAAAGCAATTCAAATAATAAAGTTCCGCAAAACTTCGTATCTTGATCACATAATGAGAAGGGAAAAATATGCCATCCTACAACTGACCATAGAAGGTAAGATTGAGGGGCGTAGAGGGGTTGGAAGAAAGCGGCTCTCCTGGTTTTAGAATATTTGAGAATGGACCGTGATGAGAGGTGTGGAGAAGCTGTTTCGTGCTGCCTATAATAACTTTATCTCTACACTCTTACACCCGAATTCATAGTCGTTTATGTACTTGAGTAATACTTGGCCGAGGAGCACTCAAGTAAAAAGCAACACTCAATATGTGGATGCATTCTATAGACAAACACTGCTCCTTTACTTCGCTAAGTTAACGCTTGAGTCGTGGGGAAAATATTATTGTGACGAAAAGTATTGCCACTAAACAAAATGTATTTTTAATTATGTTCTAAAGCATCCCGTGGAGCACCCGGTAAAGAATTGGTATCCCACTCTTCTCCGTAAGTTTTCGAGTGTCCTGTAAAAGGCAGATGTTCGAAAAAATAAGACATTTAACATCTTAAATTCGGCGATGAGGTTTGCCGCGCATCCTGAATGTCTTGATTTTATATTGGCACGGAGAAGACAGCTTGCATGTTTATTATATGCAGCTGGTCTGCTGGCTACCCCACTTGTGGGATATGCCGTGATGGTATAGTAGTAGTAGTTCTAAAGCATAAAAAACACGGTTTAACTCTATATTTTTGTGTAATTCTTCGATTAGTACTTTTTAAATATTGTTTTGTAACATTTTATAGTAATTTTAAACATAAAATGATAGCTAAATGTACAACCTCGCATTATTGTTATATTATAGAAAAAGAAGTATACATCACTACGCCTGCCATTTAACATAACCTCAAAAATCACAAACGACAAACCGTCGTCGTTCCCTGTACTTAAGTTTATTGTTCTATGGTTCCCTGTCGTCTTTCCCGTTGTCTTGTTTTGTTTTGCGTTTGATTATAATATAAGAGATTTGTTTAAAATAAATTATGGGTTTATTCATATTTAGCAAATTAATCAATGATTATCAAAAAGATTAGTGCCGAATATCTGGACAAAATGTAACATTTGCATTGTTATCTGACATAACAATTATGTTATGTATAAAAATTTATAAATAATGTAAGTATTTATTATTTATTTAGCAAATAATTTTATTTATAAATAGTATCTTTGCACATTATATACCTTATTAAAGGTAAATTACTAGAAAAAGGCAAAATAAAATACATCAAACGGCGTTTGACATTTCTAAGTAACACTCTAGTCGTGTCCGTCGACGACTTGAGGTTCACAGGTACTTGAGTACTACTTAGGTAAGTTTTATATGACATGAAATGAAAACCGCGACTTGGCTAGCACTCAAGTATCAGGGAATGCTCAAGTAACGACTATGAATTCGGGTGTTAGAATTCCTAGGTGTTAAACAATACAGGCAATTGCTGATCAACATTAAGGTATGCGAGATTGTATACCTGGGTCATATTCTGCGAGGGAATTAATATGAAATCCTCCGACTCATATTAATGGGGAAAGTTGAAGAACGACGTGACCATAGCAGAAGACAGACCTCTTGGCTGTCCAATAAAAGATACTGAACTAGAGTGGGGCATGTGAAGGAACTCTTTTGACTGGTACAGAACAGAGAAGCTTTTGCAGAGATGATTGCCAACGTGGGGTTAATCTGAAAAGGCACGAGTAGAAGAAGATAATATATAAAAGATTGTGGTTTCGGTTGAGTGAAGTTTGAAAATTATGTAAAATATGACAATATATTTACCCACTAGGTTTAAGATGTGATGTGAAAAAAAAATCTACTGTGCAGTTATTAGAATTTAAAATAAGCCATACTTTGAACGCTTTTTTTCTTTTTTGTGTCACTTAGACGCTCGTGCTCTGATATAAGATCTGCTAGTTTCTCCACTAGTAAATAAGTAACCATGTGATGCGAAGGACATGTATTGATTTAAAAAGCATTTTAAGTGACTTTGTACTATGACTAGAAAAATACATTATCTATTGAAGTTTTACGTGCCCGCGTGTCTGCTAAATCCCATAAGGACGAAATAATATTACCTACATACTTTTATGTCGTATTTATGGTAAGAGAGGAAGCGACTGCGAACATTGCCATAAATGGAGTGAGCATCAAACAAGTAAGAGAATTCGTGTACTTGGGCAGCAGAATAAACCAGGATGGACGCTCCAAATCGGAAATTGTAAGCAGAATAAACCAGGCAAGAATTGCCTTTAACAAAAAATCGAAAATATTGGAATCCCCAAGTATTGATTTAAGCGTAAGGAAGAACCTTACTAAAGCCTTTGTATGGACCATTCTGCTTTATGGCTGTGAGACGTGGATCATCAGCAAGAGTGAAAGCGGACAGTTGGTGGCCTTTGAGATGTGGTGCTACAGACGCATGCTGAAGATCCATTGGTCGGAACACGTCGAAAACGAAGAAGTGTTAACCAGGGTAGGCGAAAAAAGGCAACTTCTTAAGAGAATCGGCCAACAACGAGCTAACTGGATTGGCCACAACATCAGGCACCCAAGACTACTCATCGCCATCGCGGAGGGTAAGAACGAGGGGGCAAATGGCAGAGGCCGACCAAGAGATGCGTATATGGACCAACTGAAGAGGGACATGAACTGTGGCTCATACGTAGAGCTGAAAAAATTGGCTGAGAATAGAGACGAATGGAGAAGAAAAACCAAACTCGTTGCAGACCAATCCAATGGATTGTAACTCATTATTTATGATGAAAGTTGTAGCTTTTAAGAAACTTTGTAGGTACGCACATGGATCATTATTGATACAGATGGGTAAAGAAATTCATTAAAGACTACATGGTTCTTATACATTGAACTATTTAAATTATTCTTCTTATAGTATTTTGTGATTATTTTTGAAGGTTGTGCTTGCAACTCTTTATGACTTCACTTTAAGATTAATTGTAGTCCTGCAATATTATTTTATTTTATTTTTTATTTAGTTTATCATCCCTAGGTCCAACCGGACACTTGGAATCGTCAGTCAAAATAACAATTAGTACATGTACATATCAAAAGCACAAAAATTTTCAGAGAGACGTCAGAGAACAGTAATTGGTAAAATTTATTTCAAAATCAATGCTGATCAGAGTGTAAATGGCTCCGAACAGCATTTCGTCAATTTATCTAAATAAAACAAATAATATAACATTGGCAAAACAGTATGATGAATAGGTGGAATCGAATGCTGGTCTAAGTGTAAAAGTTTTAGGTCAGCATTCACGTCGATGATTTTTATATGAAATATAATATAAATACAGTGAAGACACCGAGACAACCAGAGGAATCACCGCGAACAATATAAATGTGCGAATGTGCTCGCATTAAGATAACGATAATAAGCAGGTATATTTATTATATTACAAAGATAATATAGATCCACGCTAAACAGGATCTCTAGTCCCGGTTAGCATTTCGTCAATAGTATAAAATTCTTTACCTACGAGATGCTTCTTCACCTCCCTTCGAAACACCGCAGGCTCCAGATGTTTCAAATCGTCAGGCAGAACGTTAAATAGGCGCACACTCAAACACACAAAACTTTTTGACATTTTAGCCAATCTGTGCTCTATGGGCCGAACGCGGCCATCTGCGCGAGTATTATAGTCGTGTGCATCTGAGTTTAGTGGGGTATTTGAAAGATTTGACTGTGCATAACATAGACACTCGTATATGAGCATACCAGGTAAGGTTATAATCCCCAGCCCTTTGAAAATGCTACGACAGGTCTCCCTGGGTTTCATGTTAAGCAACGTTCTGATTGCCCGCTTTTGGAGGATAAATATTCGTCTCCAATCGGCACCCGAACCCCAAAACATTACTCCGTAGCTCATAATGCTATGGAAGTATGCAAAATAAACTGTTTTTGCTGCTTCAAATCCGCAAGATTCTTTTATTTTCCTAATTGCGTAAATAGATGAACGTAACCTCTTACATAATTCCTCTATATGTGACGACCATTGCAATCGCCTATCGATCGTTACACCCAGAAACCTACATAGAACTACTACCTCCAGTCCCTTTTCAGAGAGCGCCGTAACAACCGTATCTGGATTCGCAGTTTGTCTCAAGGAGAAATGAATAGCATTCGTTTTGGTCACATTTAAAACTAAGTTGTTGTCGCTGAACCACGCCTCCACATCATTCAATGTCTTTAAAATATTCTTAGTAGTTTCATCTTTATTGTTTTCATCTCTAATTAACAATGAAGTGTCATCAGCAAACATTACAATGTGGTTATTTTCAGTTATGCAATTAGGCAAGTCATTTATATAAATAAGAAATAGTAAAGGGCCCAGGATTGATCCTTGTGGGACTCCACAATCCACCTTGGCCATGTCTGATCTACTGCTATTAATTTCAACAATTTGTTGTCTATTTTCTAGATAAGACTTAAAGAAATTACACTCTGTACTCTTAATTCCATAGTGTTCAAGCTTTTTTAACAGTATTTCGTGATCGACGCAGTCAAAAGCTTTGGATAAATCGCAAAAAATGCCATATGTATCACACCTTTGATCCAAAGATTCAAGTATATTTTTGGTTAGGGAAGCTATACCAGTAGATGTATTTTTACCTTTTTGAAAACCAAATTGTTGTGGGTGAATAGTATTATTGCTTACGAGAAAGTGGGTGAGCTGTTCCGCGACAATTTTCTCAAAAAGTTTACTGATAACTGGCAATATTGAAATTGGTCTGTAGTTACCCAAGTCGTTTTTGTTTCCTTTTTTAAAAATAGGTATCACTCTAGCAATTTTTAATTTATTTGGAAAATTTCCTTGCTTCAGACATATGTTGAAGATATCTGCCAGATGTGGGGCCAGCCTATCTATAATTTGCTTCAACAATCTGGCAGACAAGTACCACAAGTCATTTGAGTTTTTTGTTTTTATTTGTTTACAAGTCTTTCTAATTTCATTTGCTGATATTTCTCTAAATTTAAACTGTGGTATTTCTGTTCTGGGGCACCTCAAATGCCTCATAGAATTTTCGACTGACGACGAAAGATTTTTTGTTAAAGAAGATGCTATATTTATGAAATAATCATTAAAATGATTGGCTAGTTCTAGATCTGTTATTTTTTTATCGTCAACAATAAATTCAATTTTATCATGTCGTGTGTCATTTGATCTACCTGTTTCGTCTTTAATAATATCCCATGTAGTTTTAACTGGGTTTTTGGATATCTTTATTTTGTTCTTTAAAAATATTTGTTTCGCTTCACTACAGACTTTTTTAAATAATGCACTGTATCTACTTACAAATTTTCGTGTTTCCTCTGAGTTGTCCTTCCTTCTCAATTCATACAATTTAAATAATCTTTCTCTGGATATCCTGATACCACGCGTTGCCCCATTTTCAAAGGATTTTTTCTTATTTATCTTTATCTTTTTAACTGGCAAATGGTTATCTAACTCTAGGGTCAAATTTCTAAAAAAATCATCATACAAAATGTTAGGATTTGTCTTCTCTGTGATCAGAACACTATTTAAATTATTTTCCGTCGACTGAAGAAAGCTTTCAAGGTTACTGGAATCAAAACATCTTTTGTTTATGTAGTTACAACTGTTACTATGAGTATCGGGGCAAACGTCAATATTTAGTTTTGTTATCTGTCCACAATGATCAGATCTTATAAAATTATACAACTGGGAAACGCGGGTCGTCAGGTCAGTAAAGATATTATCGATACAGGTAGCCGATCCGCCAGTTACTCTTGTAGCCTGAAAGATGCACTGTTTCAATAGAAAACTATTCATAATATCCATAAGTTTATCTTTTTCACTTGAGTTAGTATTAAAATCAACGTTGAAATCTCCAGAAATTACAATATATTTATTATTATTATACGAGATTTTATTAAGTGCACTTTCTAAGGTGGTCAAAAAATTCATAAAACAGCCACTAGGTGATCGATATATAGCTACTATTACGACGTTATTGGACTCTATACAGCTCAGCTCACAGTCCTTTTCAATCGATAATTTTACGATTTCATACTACAATACTTTACAGAAATAGTTGGACATATTATTTTTTGTTCTCTAAAAAAATATTATTTTAAGTGTTGAAACTACATTATAAATCTTGAAAAGTGATACAATTTGAAGTACGTGCTACAATTATCATCTGGTACCATTATCTACACAAATCCTTTATTAAAAGGTACGCAAATCAATTAATTTATGTGATGATTGACAGTAGAGTTGGATCTCAGCCATTGTATATGTTTTATTCATTTCTACAATAATTTGCGTTACTGGAGGGTAAACATTATTTTTGAATTGCACAGCTGTTAATACATAATAAGCAATTCTCACGGTC
The DNA here is from genome assembly GCA_947579605.1 of Athripsodes cinereus. NCBI lineage: Eukaryota > Metazoa > Arthropoda > Insecta > Trichoptera > Leptoceridae > Athripsodes > Athripsodes cinereus. The sequence continues at coordinate 2,082,311 of OX388316.1, read as the reverse complement.
ATAACAGCTGAGACCGTGGTTCAACGGTATAACGCTGTCGCATTATTGTACTTGCTGGATTCGGCGGCGTGAGTTCGAATACCACACTACGCAAACTTTTTTTTCATACAAATTTTAATTACAATATGAATAACAATGAGCAGTTATCCAAGTACAAAACCAGAAATCAAAATAAATCTGATTCCCCAATTACCAATGCAGCAGCGACATCTATAGTTGTGGGCGAAAATGTGGATAGGAAAAAAGCAAAGAATGCATCTGTTGAAGCTGAGTCTAATCATTTAAATGAAAAAAATGACTTCCGATTTGAAAAATTTCTTCAAAAACCTGTTAACCGAACAGCTTAAAGCTACTCGCCAAGAGATGGCGCTCTCCCATGCTGAATTGAAAAAAATAATTGAATCTCAATCTAATGTGATAAACAACATAAAAGATCAAATGAGTGCCCTTGTGGAGGAAAATCTCGCGCTTAAAAATCGTGTCTGTGAATTAGAATCCAAAGTTGATTTGTTGAAGGTAACGGAAGAGGTAGAAGAACGTATTTTACGCTCTAAAAATGTAATAGTTCACAATATGCCTGAATATGTGGGAGAGAAGCGGACTGAAGCCTTGATGCACGATAGACGCGAAATTGCAGCATTATTGAGAAGGGTTGATGAAACTCTCGGAGAGGATGGGGTAAAATGTATCCGACTGGGTAGACACAGGAATGATGGACCAAGGCCTCTTAAGGTAATTCTGGATAGTCAAGAGCGTGCTATAAATATTGTAAGAAACAGACGACTTTTGGGTGGAGATGTGAGAGTTTATAGCGATTTAACGATTGCACAAAGGGACGATTTGAGGAGATTGAAGGAGGAACTGGTTAGAAGAAGATCTAATGGTGAGAGTGATTTGTATATAAAATACATAAGAAATAAACCTATAATTGCTACAAATAGACATACAAAAAACTGAATATTTTCTATCAAAACCCTAGAAGCATAAAAAATAAATTGTCGTCACTACCTACTGTCTTGTCAACGGCTGACTACCACATAATTGCTCTTACTGAAACGTGGTTAACATCTGATGTCGGTGATGGAGAGCTGAGACTGGGTGGATATACTATTTATAGACTGGATAGGGATCACAGAATGTCGGGAAGAACCAGAGGAGGAGGCGTTTTACTGGCTGTCAGATCGTGCATTGCCTCAAGAGAAATAAAGACGCAGCAAAATGGCATTGAGCATATTTTTGTAGTGCTCAAATTAAAAAATAAGCAACAAATTATTATTGGTTGCACATACATCCCCCCTGCTTCACCGAATGAGGTATATGAGCGACATTGTGCTGAGGTGGAGAGACTTTCTTCTGCTTTCCCTTCTGCGGAAGTGTTACTTCTTGGTGACTACAATCTGCCTGAGCTCTGTTGGAATGATGGTTTACCAGTGGTGCCACGACTAACTAGGAAGGCTGATACCATATCAGAATTGTGCTGTCTAATGAATATTCAACAAAGAAACAATTTTATCAACCATAATGGTGTTGTATTAGATTTAGTTTTGACAACCCTTAATGACGTTCGTGTTTCCCTCTCGGACGATCCCCTTTTTGCTATTGATCCTCACCATCCTCCTTTGGACATCCGACTATTAACTGATCCACCCCTCTCTCCTAATGCCAACACTGCTGACATTAATGTTAAGAATTTTTATAAAGCAGATTTTTCCTCAATTAATAATCATCTTTTGTCAATGAACTGGAATGATGTGTTTGTTCATGGGAATGTGGACTCTGATATTGACTCCTTTTACACGATTATTAATGATCTTATTGATCAATATGTACCAATTCATAAACAATTTAGATCCACTTATCCTGCATGGGTGAGTGCGGAGTTAAAGTCATTGATTTCTGAGAAGAAGTCTGCTCATATCCAATATAAGCTAACAAACTCTGTTTCAGATTATGTAAGGTTTTCAGATCTTCGTAAGAGATGTAAAAAATTGTCAACAACTCTATATGGTAATTATATATCTGAGACGGAGATGTCACTTACTAGTAACATAAATCTGAAGAACTTTTGGAGGCATGCTTCTTCTCTCACCCCTTCTTCCCGAGGAGATGTGGGAGCTTCTCTTCCTAATGAAATGTTTTATGGTGACAGAAGCGCAATAACTGATGAGACGAAGGCAGACCTATTGGCGAATTTCTTTGCTAGTGTGTATCGACAGTTTTCGTCTCCTGTTCATAACCTCAGTAACGAGGATACTCTTGGACGATGTGTAAACATCCCACAATTTCGTGTGGAGGAACAGGTGGTTTACAATATGCTTTCGTCTATTGACGTTTCAAAGGGTCCTGGCCCTGACGCTATCCCACCTATCTTCGCTCGGGCTTGTGCTTCTTCACTCACTTATCCTCTTACTCGGCTCTTTAATTTATCTCTTGATTTGGGGGTCTTTCCATCCATTTGGAAGTTATTTGATCCCAATATTCAAGAAGGGTGATAGGAGCAGTGTTGAGAACTATCGTCCTATTTGTTTATTATCGACACTGGGTAAACTATTTGAGAGGATCGTTCTTCACTACATCGTTCCTCATGTTTCTCCCACTATCTCTCGTAAGCAGCACGGTTTTATTTCAAGCAGATCCACTGTTTCGAATTTGGTACTTTACAGCGATTTTTTGACTACGTCATTGGCCGGGGGAAGTCAGGTTGACAGCATATACACTGATTTCTCCAAGGCCTTTGACACGGTTAGTCACCCTGTGCTAGTTTATAAACTTGAAAGGTTGGGAATCTGTGGTAATCTTCTTCGTTGGGTCGAGAGTTACCTATCGGGAAGAACTCTTGCTGTAAGGGTGGGAGGTGTCGTATCTCGTGTTTTCGTTTCTATCAGCGGTGTCCCACAAGGGTCCCACCTTGGACCAATTCTTTTTAACATTTTTATTAACGATATTGTGAATGATCTGAATGGGGTCGAGGTTCTTCTATATGCTGATGATCTCAAAATGTATAGGGTCATAAAAAACATTGATGACTGCAAGGTACTACAAAATAACATAGACTTAATATCTGCTTGGTGTCATAAAAATGGTTTGATGTTGAACACTAACAAGTGCAATGTCATAAGATTTGCTAAAACTAGAAGTAGAGTCTTGTTTAATTACACCCTGGATGGAGTCGCTCTTGAGGCCGTTAGTGAGGTGCGTGATTTGGGTGTATTATTTGATGACGGTTTATCCTTCACCGGGCATATATCAAGTGTCGCGGACAGAGCTTTTCGGATGTTGGGCTTCATTATACGCATTTCCAGAGACTTCAAAAACACATATACCCTTAAGATTCTCTTTCAAGCCTATGTTAGAAGTCAGTTGGAATATGCATCATCAGTGTGGTCCCCTTATTATGGTGTGCATATACATACTATAGAGAGGGTTCAACGCAAATTCATGCGTTATATTAACTTTCGGTTAGGCATCCCATATGTTGACTTCTGTTATGAACATCTTTTGCTGGAGCTTCGAATGTCTAAATTGTTTGACAGGCGTGTCCTGTTGGACATGATTCTTTTATACAAAATTGTAAATTCATGTTTTGATTGCCCGGAGCTCCTTTCATTGCTCAATTTTCATGTCCCTGATCGTCCTACTAGACAGAAAATTTTATTTAAAGAATCAAATACTCGAACCAATTACCAGAGACATTCCGTCATTAATCGTCTGCACATGCTTGGAAATAGATTTATCGATGTATTGAATTTGGATTTGTTTTTTGAAGGTGATTATGTAATGAAAGATAAAATAATCAAATATTTTAATCAGACTTATTTTGAAATTGTAAATAGTCAATAATTGTATATTGTCCTGATCATTCTATGCTTCGTTTGTTTATTTAGTGTCGGTTTTATTTTTGCGTAAATTTTATTATATATGCGCTGTTTGATTTGTTTTACAAGTGTTGTTTTTGATTCATAAACTTTTTTGGATAAAACTAAATGAAATAAATTAGATGTGATTAATTAATTTGAATAAGTAATATTTGAACATGTGTCAGGAATCATTTTATTGTGTTGATATAAACTTTTGGTTTTCTATTGTTGTGTATACTTGTATGGATTTGGAACACTATATTTTTGATCGAGTATGTATTGTAATTGTGGTCATTTTATTGTTTTTATATTTGTGTATGTATTTTTGTTTTGGTTTTTAATTCATTGATATTGTCAACTATAATGATTATGTAATAAAAGGCATATTGCCGTATATTCATGAATAAATAAATAAATAAATAAATGTCATTTCTATTTTTATATTTATATTTTTGTGAGATTAAAATCATTGTTCCCCCCCTAATAGCATTTTTCCTACAAAAATAACTGGCGGTATTAAAGTTAGGTACATTAAGGTTTACAATTTCATCTTCGTTTAACCAAGTTTCACTTAAACACAACACATCTATATCGTTCAATATCGGATCAGTACACAGTTCATGTTTCTTAGAACGTAGTCCTTGGGCGTTTTGGTGTCCAACTGAAGACATAGTGTTCAAGACATAGTGCATTTTACTTATACCACTGTTAAGCCAATGGCTGATCTAATTTGACTTCCTATCTCGCGTAAATCTTCCTTCATCTTCTTCTTGTTTCTTTCAGTGATATTCCACTTTTCCTTACCTGTTCATAGATCGTTAAAAAAAATTGTAGAATAAACACTACATGTTATAAATAGGTTGTCATGCATAATTTTTCAAATTCGTTAGAAATCTGTAAATGATTATAACCTAACTGACCTGTAAGTTTTTCGGATTCAACATCAAACACGTCAATAAATGTCCTTCTATCGTTGTTTTGGAAAAATATATTTGAATGCAAAAGTCATTCGTCTTAATTTTCGTCAAATCACCATAAATAAATGCACAAAAAATCATCTTTATGGTTCTGGGAGATAGGAGATCGGTGGATGATTCATGGGGATGGGTGTTTTGTGTAACACTATATATATATATACCTGTAATGGGGCGCAGTATTTACTTTTTTTTAATTATTGTCATTGTTTATAATGTTTAATCTTAATAATGTGCCCGTTAGTATATGATTGTAAATAAATAAATAAGTATGTGTCTCAAAAGTGTAGTTTAATAAATCACGTATCGTGTGTACCTACACTTAAAATTTAAACCCTCGTAAATTATTTCAAAGATGACGTTGGCATTCATTGGTTTACTTATAATGTTTTTCTTCCCACATATCATATCACTTATCTCCTTCTTTGTTTGAACTCTAATCTAGAGTTCATTGCACTATGTGAATATCCGTAGTAAATTTCGTAAATTTTTGCTGAGTGCTTTAAATCGTATTCCATGTTCTCGTATTTTTCATAATATGACAATCTTAATCAAGCATCTTCATCACTTGTACCCACGGAATCTATCACCAATTCTACAGAACAATAAAACATTTTCGAACTTTCTAGGTGACTGAACTTACCACTATCAAAAAGCGGAGGCTAATTTACAATATTCATTTCTCAGAATATTGATAGCCGTTACAGTGGAAAAGCTTTATTGGACAAAATTATAAATACAAAGATTAAAGAATTTATTATAAGTCAATATATACATCATTAGTAATTGAACACATACCTACACATTAATTTTACCAATAAAATTTTTGAAATCCCCAAACAGCATAGAATTGCTGGTATAAGGGGTGAAAAGACAAAACAAGAATGATAAAGATAATAGCTACAATGGTACAAATAGCTTAAGAAGCAAAGAGCAAGTTCATCGCAGTTGTGCGATATCTTCCAACTAACCCAAAATAATAACTATAGGTTGAAAAATATATACATAAAAAAATAACAAAATTATTCAAACACTGCACATATGTAAATACTTAATACACGTGTAAAAACATACATACATAACATCACGCCGGTTGCCCTGCAAAGTAGGCAGAGTGGAACGAGCGCCACTTCTTTCTATCCTTGCGTACATCTTCGCTTCCGTCGCTAAGGTCGCTATCATACAATTCCTCATGCATGCTCTCCTGTTCAATGTGTTCAACGAAATTCGAAAAAACTTTACAGCCTCCTGCCGGAATAAAATATTTTTTTATGAATATCAAGGGTAACAAATATTTGTGCTAAAACGTGTGTCTCAAACATAATCATTAGGTATGTTTGCAAGATCTGTATTCAAAAAATTCTAATGGCATTGCAGGCATTTATTTTTAAAGACTTTTTTAATTTATGCGTTAATTCTGACATCAATATAATATTTATTTATTTATTTATTTCACCTCATAAACGGCAAAGCCTTTAACAATATAGATAAACAGACATCAGTTCAAAAATTACAGATAAAATAGACACAGAATAACACAAAATAAAATAAATATATCAATGATAAACACAAATAGTAATAAGTAAAAACTTATTTCAACAAAAACACTGCAATTTTCTGACATCTGTTGTAACCAATTCAATTATTTAACAAAGTGCAACCAATCAGTTCGCGCCGTTAATATTGTCATACATACCATTCAATAAAAATATAGATAATTATTAAGTCGTCATATTAAGAAAATGTTCCGTTTTATTCCTTTCTCTGCCTACACTACAAGAAATTCAGAAAGAAAATTGTAAGAAGAAAAAATACCACGAAAAATTCGCCCACAGCACAAAATATTAAAAAAAAAACTGAAAAATAAATTATGTTTTGAAACTCTGATCATAATTCATGTGTAAGCTAAATTTAGAATCCTGCTAAAAATTGCTTACAAAAACATGAACGTGAAGGATGATAGTGGAATAAATACTGCGGTGATACGATCCCTGAGAAGAATGGTTGGTAAAACGTTATTGATAGACTGATGAATGAGGGTATTAGAAGAATGAGCAGATGCAAGAGGAATGCTGTGGATAGAATGCGTGTAAATAAGGATGATATAAGAATGACAACAAGAATAAACTTTCGGAAAGAGGTGGTGTGAGAAAGCGTAGACGTCCGAGAACCACGTGGTTTGATCATGTGAATCAAGTCATCAAGGACGTTCGAGTGTTGAGTTAGAGGAATCCATGTGTATATATGAGAAATTGTATAAATGTAGAACATGCGAAAGAAGTGTGTGAATAGAGATCCTCTCTGCTTACCGTACTTGTAATACGACGTGATGGTTAATTATAGTTTAGTCTTCTCCTTCTTCTTTTTCGTGGCGTAGATCATCGATCTGTTTGTTCTGAAGTTGTTGCCTCTTGTGATGCTGAAGACCAGCTGTTTTCCATCTTTTTGATGGTGTTCCTCGGGGCCGTGAGTCAACTGGTGTTTCCTTTGCAGCTATGTATATAAACTATTCTGTATTCAGCCATCTGATCTACATGGTCTCCCCAGAATCGTCTCCTATACCTATATAGGTATGTATATTACATTGAAGAGAGACTCACTCCCAACCGGATATCTCGGAAATTGTGAACTCCTATTTATCCGCATAATTAAACCAAATTTGTCCTCACAGTCCACCATTGAGCAGGCCAACCGGACAAAACCGCCATCGTGGGAATCTTTTAAACAACACTCTATCTTCAATACCCCTTTTGAATGTATATATACTATAGTGATATTATAAGTATGTGAATTGGACTTTATATGGGAATAACATTCATTCATATTCCTTTTTGTCGCCATTTCATATCGCGAAAGTTTTTCCATGTTTTTTATACGAACATAAATTTATGTTACCACCAAACCATGCCTACATAATATAATAACTTTGTACATACACACATTCACATAACATACAACTTTCCACTGCATTTACCAACTCACAATTACCATTACCATATTTCACTCCATAACGCATATGGTAACAAAACGTGAACAAGAAATATTAACATTTTCATGAACACATTTTGAGATATATACACAAAACATAAATTCTACATCCTTTAACGTTATGTCTACTTAATCCCACGTAAAATTACTTTACGTCGTGTTTCATTTTAATAATCTTATTATAATGGGCTTCCACCAAGAATCACTGGTGGCAAATTAAACTTAGTCTTTATTTTTTTTCCTCGCATCTTTTTTACATTACGGTTTTAAGGGTTTTCCAACACTTTCCCTTGGATGTTTTAATAGCTGATCTTCTACATATAGTATCCAAACTCAAAAATCAAAAAAAAAATCTAAAGGAAAAATAATTACAACTCTTAAATCTCTTGGAGGAGATACTCATTACAAAGCACTACTCACTACCACAATATTCTTACAAACTGAAACTATGTTCTTACAGTTGCTAGGGACAACACTTTACAGCTTATTGTCTATTGGTGCAATTTAATTTTAATAAATAGATACTTAACTATCTTACTCACCACTGCTAGATACGAGTATACATATAATTTCCTTTATCCAGATTTGGGAGGAAATTTCAATTGATCTAGCAAAGAACTTTAAAAAGTGATTCAATTATTCATTCATTCATAGTCTCATGACATTTATTTATTTATTCAACAGACACACACACACACACACACACACACACACAGAGTTGACAAAACATACATAAAAATAAGAAATATGACACACTGATCTGGTCAGGCTAACCCCCCCCCCATTCAGCGTGTCTACAACATGCACGTTAAAACGAAATTATGCAAAAAAAAAAAGTACGAGTAAATATAAGTGTTAAAACAAACCAATAGCAATGTAAGTCTAGTAAACCAGACTCAAATTACCGCAAACAATAAATAAATGGCGCAATGGTATCTCACATATGAGAGCTAACAAGTAAACTAACTACATGTTATAAAAATTCTCTCAGTGTCAATAAAAAAATAAGTCATCTAGGATGGGTGGCGTAATTCATCGCTTTGTCAATTACATAATAACTGTAAATAAAGTCAAAAATAAATTTATGAGAATTTGTCATTTGAGATTAATAATAAATCGATATCCATTTAAGAACAAAAATAACTTTTTTAATTTATGAAAAGGGTAAATTGATCCTGTAAATGGCATTCTTATTTCCGGTCGTGTTTATTTTCATACTTGACTCGCTCGCAGAACCACCATAATAATTAATGATAATGTTTAAAATATATTATTAAAAATATTATAATAACATGATTGGACAGCCGTTTACAAACGTTTCAACTCCATTCACCACACGTATCAGTTGATGGTGGCAATACTTGAATGCAAGGGCGTATCAAGAAGGCCTTACACGTAAACAGTATTAGAGAAAACAAAATTAGTATCAAAGTATGGAAAATTATCATTGAAGTGGAAAACAGCTTCCAACACCCACCTTGAAAGTCAAGACTTAATATTAAATGGTTATTATACGAAAAATGATGAGATTGTGAAACATTTCAAATTGCTACGAACGAAATAATGGATTGGTGGTATAAATCCACACCTGAGAGAGAATGATTAGATTGTCACTTGTTCTGCCGACAGATTCCGTTCCTAGGAAAGTGAGAGAAATAGCCGTCACAGATTGGCGCCCAACGTATAGCACAGTTTCACTGAAATCTAATACCAAATCGTAAAAAATGAGATGCAATTTTTTTTTTTAATTTTTGACATCATCGGGTGCCGGAGACTAGATTTTCTAACTTAAAATTTTATTGAATATTTTTATGTTATTTTGGAAATTTTCTGTCGACTTTATTGTTATATACTAAGTTCTCATGCCGTAAAATGTATCAATAATTAATAAATAAAATTTGTAGGTGTTTGGGTTTTTGGGTTTTAAATTACTCAAGATGAATAAATCCTTTCAATTCAACTACGGAAATGAGCAGAAATATTCTGTTCACAACAGATTGACTAGAAATTTACACAATCGTCTTGTTAGCAAGGGGTCGTGAGTTTGGAGTAAATAAAATGTTTCTGCTCAGTCAAATTGGTTGAAATGATTCATCTAGATTGATTTCAATTCCAAATTTGTTTTAAATAAAAGTCCACACAAATTATAAGCTGCCCCTCCTAGAAAAAAATCTGGGCAAGTCAATGATTGTTTGAAGGTAATATGACGCAATGAAAAGCAATGTTCCCTACTAAGTAATTTATTAAATATAGTCCTCTTTTCTAGCTACTTTCTTTATTTATACCCCCTAGTCTCACGTCGCCTTTTGAATCGATGCTTTAGAGAAAGTACCCTTTCAAATTTTAAACATACAAACTTGTAGGTACACACCCTTTTTGAATGTCTTGTTTTTTATGTAATTGTAACACATTTCTTTTTTTTTAAATAATCAATGTACTTCTTAAGTCAGATATAAGTGTTTTTTCAAATATTCTATACTACGCCATCACGGCATATGCCACAAGTGAAATGGGCAGAGGATCAATTGCAAGTAATAAATTAATTAATTTTGTCGGTGCACACGTAGTAGAATTCCATAATTATGTAATTGAAACAAGTGTTTCTTTCTACTATAGATTATTGATTCCAAGAGAGACGTCTTTCGACTTATCAGGTCATTATCAATCGAAATTGATATGTATAAACACTTGTTTCAATTACATAATAAGCAAGTAATAAACATGCGGACTGTCTTCTCAGTGTTGATAAAAAATAAGGCATTTAGGATGAGAGGCATGCTGCATAGCTGAATTGTGGACGAAGATTGTTTTATTATAATATATTAAAGTGATAAATTAAATTATATATTAAATAATATATTAAAGTGATAAATTAAATGATATATTTAAAATGATATATTAAAGTGTGGACGAAGATTGTTTTATTATAATTGAGTTCGTCGGTAGCCTGGAGGTAGAGTCTCGGCCTCCAGAACAAGGGGTCCGTGGTTCGATCCCAGGTGCCGGCAAACTCCCCTTTCACGGCACAAGCTTTTAGCTTAGTGTGAAAGGTGCATAAGGTTGTATTTGGGTTTATAACAAAACCCAGATATATCTTTTTTTTCAAAAAAAAAAAAAAAGAAAAATAAATAAAAAAAAAAAAAAATATATAATACCTACTTACATTTTACGAATACCCGTCCTTTGTAGGATTCTTACTCAAAGATAATAGGTACATATTATCAAATATTATCTACAAAAATAAAAAAAATATAAATATTACATTTGACATCTTACATTTTAAAAACATTTTACATCTTGAACTCTACAGTGAGGTTTGCCACCAGTCCTGTATGTCTTAATTTTTTGTTGTCTCGAAGACGAGAGCTTCCATTTTTAATGCATGCGACTGGTCTGCTGGTTACCTCACTTTTGAAATATGCAGAGATGGGATAGTATTAGTAGTAGTAGTAGTAATAGATTTTATTTATCGAATGTCGTTTGTACTAAGTAAATATTTCGTCATAATGCCGAAGCTTATATTGTGATAAAAGTTACAATGAAACTCAATATTTGTTTCACTAAAAGTTACATATTCTAGGATTACTCATAGAGAACAATAATATATTATATTGTGTTTATTAAAATACGGGTAAAACTTATGACGATTATCAGATATTCCGAACAGAACCAGTTTGTTTGTTAATTATTATTTCATATCAGATCGGATGAAAGAAATCGCATATATGCGATATGCCTGTCGGCTAGGGATTGCAATCCCGCACCGTTTTCAATCCCGCGGGATTTCTGCTGGATTGACTCCAATCCAGCGGGATCCCGCGGGATCTAAAAAAATATTTCTTTAGAAGATAAAATATTTCTTTTATAGAAATATTTCTTTTTCGGCATTAAAAATATTGAATTGCACGTTTTCATCTCTAAGTCATATTTTTTTGGATGCGGAAAATAAATCAACATAGCTGTAATTTCACTGCATCTTTCTTTCACTCTTGCACGTTGCACGCAGCGCCCCGGATAGTACATCGCTTAATACTGTGTCTAGCTTCTCTAAAATAAATCGAAATGTTATATCTGCTGTTATTAGTGTAGACTCTCTTCTGCATAATACTTAACGACCAATTTAAAGGGCTGCAAGCTGTCAATCACGTTTTTGATTTTGTGCGTAAATTTTATGTCATATGCTATGTCGATGAGAGCCTTCTCAATGCAAACTTTGGGACTAAAATCTTTCTAACATATCAAGCAAGCTGTTTTAGTGAGTGCAGCAATCTAGGATTAAGCATAATTCTTTTCGTGTTTCTTCTTTAAGTATTTTTGCAAATATGTATCACCTTTAGTTGGTAACTTTCGGAAAATCTTCAGTTTGCGGATTCGCACATGCGGATCCGCAAGCATTTGCGGGATCCCGCAAACCCTAAAATTACGCGGATCCCGCTGGATTGCGGGATCCCACTTTGCTGGATTGCAATCCCTACTGTCGGCATTTTTGTAACCATATTGTTATGTACGTGCTAGTACAATTTATTGATATCAATTAAGAATAATTATTTATTTGTATATAACATTAAGTAAACAATTTATAAGGAAAAATTATGACGTAGACAATATTTCACAGAAAATAAACAATAAATTTACAAAATCTAGAATAAACAATAATATACAAAATGTAGAACCTCAACATTATCGGAGTTAAGTAAGTACCTACTTCTTCCATACTATAGTATGAAAATAGCTTATTATATTCTTGCACTGTGATTTCATTGTCATAGGAACAATGTATTGAAAAAGAGGGATATCCAGGAGATGTTTTGTGTACATAAAAAAAACATTTTTAGGCCACCTATCATTGTACCCTGAACATAGAATACTAAATATATAGGTAGAGTCGGTTTACAATTTAAAAAAAAATTAAAATGTGTTTTTTTTTTATTTCACTGGAAATAACAAACTGTTCTGTATGTAATTGTGTTTTAATCACTCAAACAGGTCTTAGATTTTTCCTGAACGAATCAAAACGTCGATTATTTTATATTATTTTTATTTTGATATGTAGTATTTCATCTGGACAATAAGAACTCGGTAGAATTTTGTGGATTTTTTAGCACAAAATTAATTATTTGCCTTTTAATACACGAACGAGGTATCTAATTTTGTGCTCATGAAAAACACAAAATTTAAACGGTGTACATTATTGTCCGGTGAAAAACTATAAAATTACATGAACGTAAGTGGAAAATTCGAAAATAAAATTTTGTTGCGTTCAACTTATTTGAAAATTCACCTAGTTCTAAATATGCATTATCTCTGTGAGTATGTATAGTTGCATGTATTTAAAAATGTTTACCTTGTATAAAAAAATGTTACGTATTAAAAAAAATAACCTTTTTTTAAATAAAAAAGTGTAACAACATGATAATGAAAATAATATTGATGTCAGTATTAAACACATTAAAAGCCCGTTAACGCCTACTCTAAAAAAAGCAATTTTGTAAAAAAAAAAAACAAAAGGAACAACTCAGTGATGCTTGTACTGATCAATGGCAGGAGCTTGTGACCACGATTCGTAAAATCTTATGGAGCGCGAGGGACTCATGAATAAGAAAAAATGATGAAAATTTCTTGTGTTTTCACACCCATCACACCTCCCTTTCCTTTGGAAAGCTTCTTCATACCCCCAACAACGGTCTCAGTATAACCATCTCCTTGTCTCACTCACACATTGAACCATTGGTGTTCACAGTTTCATTGGGATAATCGCTATTAAATTATTATCGTGTGCAGTCAGCCAATTTCGAAACACTATTTTACTGAAATATCAAATACGCTTATTGATTTCTACCAATTTTTGATTAAGGTGACCAATATTTCGGCATGTACAAGTTTGAGAAAGACGTTATTTTCAAAACATGGGTCGAATCTTGGTAAAAAAACAAATTTCATATATTGTTTTTTAATTTGATTTTTACGAAATGAACGCCGACAAAATATTACATTTAAATAATTTTTTTTTCAATAATTTTGTAAAATAGGCACAAACACTCTCACAGTAAACAATATTCAAACTAATTAATATATCTATTATGTACCCTCATAACACTTACACCATCTCTTAATCCCAGACTTCTTCAAAATGGACGCTCTAATGTATGAAATCATATTTAAAAAATCCTTTATTATTGTTGAGAAATACTAAGTATATGTAATAACTGAACGTAAGGTACCTCTTCCTCTGAAAAAAAACATTGAAGATTTAAAAATATATTCGGTTTTTTAAAATAAACGCTATAATAGTGTATTCACTTACTATTCACTCGCTATGTACAAAGAAAGAAAAAGGAGTAATCACACACCATACTTACATACAAATCATTAATATCAAAAAACTCACAATAAAATGGCTGGTGTATCATTTACCTTTGGAAGTTTATCTTTTCCTGTGATGACGTCATTGCTCAGGCCTCCATTCATGTTCGTAACAAGGGTAAAGGGGAGGGTGATATGAGGTGGACAGAGGAGGGAAGGACGAACAAAAGGAAAGAGAAGAAGGGAAGTTGAGAGAGAGAGGGGGAGGGGGGACAGTCTATCTGCCTGGTATACATAAATACCTACTACGAAATATATGTATAGCATGTTGGGTTATTCTATAGGCATAACATATTTCAGGTACACACCTATTATGTTGTAATTCTTTATTTTGTAAGTATGTTCTGTACCTTTATAGCTCCACGTAGTTAAGTTTACCTTTAGTAAGGTTAAATGTACACTAATTGGTATGATGCTGTTTATATTTTTGACAAAACTTTTTCGCTAAAATCCATCAGAATCTATATATTAAATAAAAAGTAGTTATCTACATTTCTTTCTTGATATAAATTACCTAGATGTTTTATTTTTTTTTATAAATTTAGATTGATCGTTATTCTGTTCCACCCTAATTGTGGAAGATGAAATAAAATCAAATGATTTTTTTTACTTCCCTCCTTAAATATAAATCAACATTAAACAATTACAATGATCGCAGTTTAATATAAATTATTATGGATACCACGCATGGTCTTAGCATTTTTTCAATATCAAACCCTATCGTGGGATCCCAACAATGGTTCTGTTACCGTCGGTCCAGATTCCATTAAGGTATAAATAAGTAGGAGATAAGAAAACATAGAAGCACCTTTTAAAGCAAAATTTACCAATTATAGACTCAGCATTTTCACCCTTTGAGTTTGGTCGAAGAGCAATTCCAACCATGTAAGGTGATTTCAACCAATCAGAAACCGCAATCCAAACTCAGTTGGTGGATTTTACTTACATATATGCATCCGTGTATGAGAGGAGTCTTCGACGTTCAGTAATTAAATAGTCATAATACTCACATACCTCACTGAGCTCTGTTCCGTATACAAAACTTCGAGGCGACCACTATCCTCAGCTTGATCGCAATAAGGCGAACATCTTCAAATTTGCGAAATAGAGCTTTAGAGTCACCGCGCCAACTGCTTGGAACAGATTGCCCACAAACCTGAAAGAGAATCAGTATACTACCATATTTATATAATTATTATCATTGGACAACATTTAAATATCGTTTACGTGCCAAAGCACCTCAAGGATACTGTACAATTCATCAATTCTAGGACATTACATCCACGTCATATTATTAACATTATAACCAAGTCAAAAAGGCTACTATTCAGGAGAAGTCACAACGTCCTTGAGATAGTCACGGATCATTAAACGGTGCAATATATAAATTGTCTAGTTATTATTGTTATTAATTTATGCACAAAACATTTCATTTATGTCATTTAATGATCAGAAATCTGAAATGGATCGATAATCTTTAAGAGCATAGTGCTTGTTTGTAAGTTGCATAGAGAATATGTTTATATATATTTAATTTGATTTCCATTCCGTTAAAAAATTTGAGACACGTTATAAAAAGTAATAATTTATTTTGATTCTATCCCTTCACTGACCAGTTTTTAAATTGTTTACCGTAGATAGAAATTTATTAGAAGTGCGTGCAAGAAAAATTAAAGTACTTTTTCCTATCCGCCATAATTTCTGATTATACTAGTAGGTACTATATGCATACTGAGATACAGAGCCTCTACTGAAGTCTGACTGAACTGATTATACTCACTACACATGTACAGCAGGTTATATTAGTACTCGTGTCGAATCAGATAACATCTTCTGCTGAACAAAGTATAAATAAAGCGAGGCTTAAATTGGATACATGAAAGTTTTACACTACAAATTTGCAAACACTTGCTTACGTTTTATATTCTCCAATATTGCGTTTTAACATTTCTTTTAGGAACTGTGGGTGAATATATGAGACACAGATCTTCTCTGAATTGCACATATTACATACAAACTTTATTGTATTTATTTGGCATGTAACAGATTTTTTACAAATATATCACACATAATTATTTAGAAACATTAGTTAACTTACTAGTAGCACATTTTATAAACAAATTTAGAAACAACAAAGGCAAAGAAAAGAAAAAAAAGTAATGATTACTCAAAATATATAAATATATTTTATTTTCATTTTATTTATTCTATATGGACCATGCAGTTGTAACAATTAATATTTTACAATGAGCAAACCAATTAGATCCCTTTCTTACCAACTAATAAACATAAATTAAAGATACTTTATTAAATAAAATGATACATGAAATAAATTAAAAAGCTATAACAAAACAAAAAATGTTTATATAATATATGTACATAGATATGCAATGAAGTATTATGTTACATGAGAATTATATAAACTATACATAAAAGGAAGTTAACAAAAAAAAACAATTAATCAAAAGAGATTGGATAATAATTTAATCAATTGCTGTTTTGCCATATTTAAATACATACCATAACAAGCATACAATCGAGCACCACTTCTTCAAATACTTGCTTTCACCTTTCGCATGTTATTTAATTTTCTCTAATTCATTACATCACATTTTTCAAAACTGATGTAGCCAGATATTGACTGTATGAAATGATCCTGCAAGTTGTTCTCTCAGCGCTTACAAAAGCTTAGATATTAAGTTTTCAGGATTTTTTTTTTCATCGGATTTCAACGAATTCTAATTTAAACATCTGCCAAGGTAGGTATAAATATAATTTCATTCTCAATGTTCATATGAATGTTTAATGCCTCATTTTACAAGAGGAATACCTTCGATATAGTATTACTGTGATCGTGTAGTAGTTACAATGGTACGTTTCGGCGCCTTGCTCCATGCTGCAACTGCAGTATTGCTTGATTACGTCACGACGCCTAACAGCTGTAGAATGCACTTTAAAAAAGTTTAGAAATTGTCAATATTCGTTACACAGAAGACGTGTTATTAAAAACAGTGCATTGCTTAAAACCACACAAAGTCAGCGATCTGCCCACAAATAGGCAAATAGGTTCCTCCAAACTGTATAACTGATGCAGGAGAAATGAGATAATTAAGTAGATGATTTTTTTTAATTTACTGTTGTTTTGTAGTTTTTTGATACTTTGAATGAGATTTTTTTTTCTTCTTATTTGTAATGTATGATTTTATGTATAAGGCATTAGTCGTTTATAGACAAAATAAATAAATCAGAGCATTATTTCATTACATTTCCACAAGGTTCACATCTAGGTCCAATTCTTTTTATAATGTACATCAATGATATCCAACAGTGTTTTAAGTACTCCAATTTTCTCATTTATGCAGATGACACCAAAATTTACAAAAAAATATCTAACTTGGATGATACACGAAATCTTCAGTCTGATATTGAGCGTCTTTTTTATTATTGCTCAGTGAATCAGCTCTTTCTGAATATATCCAAATGTAATATTATTACCTTTACCCGAAGTAAAAATCCTATCTTGTACAATTATACGCTTTGTGGAACACCTCTCATGAGATGTCATGAAGTTAGAGATCTTGGCGTCATTCTTGACGAAAAAATGTTATTCAGGGGACATATAGACAATATTGTTGAAAAGGCGTTTAAACAACTTGGTTTTATTTTAAGAGTATCTAAGCCTTTTAAAAACGTAAGTACAATAAAGGTATTATATTTCACATACGTAAGGAGTTGTTTGGAGTTTGCATCTGTGGTGTGGAACCCACAGTATATCACATATATAGACAGAGTTGAAAAGGTGCAAAACAAATTTCTCAAACACTTGGATTATAGATGTTGTCAATCATTTAATAACTACGCACATTCAGCTCGATATCATGGTATTGCCCTGCTGGAGAACAGACGTACAAAGGCTGATATGGTTTTCCTATATAAAATAATTAACAATGTTATTGATTGCAGTGATCTACTTCTTAGGATTAACTTTAATTGCCCCCCACGATCTACTAGGGTTCCCAATACATTTCGACTCCCGCAATGTAGCACAAACTACGCACAATATTCATTCTTTCAAAGGTCATGCGGGAATTACAACGTTTTTTTCAGGGATGTTGACTTTTACATATCATCATTGCCGAAATTTAGGGGTGCTGTTTCCAGATCTCTGCGCGGTTCTGATCAATGAGTGTCCTGAACGTGGTGAGGTTCGCACGAGCATTATTTCCCCTAACTCCCCCCCCCCCTCCCCCGATATACCCCTTTTTGCTTGGAGAGCATTTGCCCCCCTGATGGGCGTCATTTCATTACTTGTGTATGTTGTAATGGCATATTCATTAAATGGGTGAACGATTTTGTTTTTTCTTTACTTTTTTGTATTTTTGCCTCAGTTGGTGCATAGAGTGTACTTCTTTTTTGTTTGTGTTATTTGTATTTTTTTTAATTGGGAATAAAGTGTTAAATAAAATAATTTAACAAACTTCACTGGCTTGTGAAAAATGTAATATTTAAGTTGTACTATATAAAATGTAATAAGCTGTTTGTTTGTATTAATAAAATAAAATAAATAAAAAAAAAAAATTATTGGGTGAAGCGATAGAAAAGTATGACACAATTTCATGACATCTGCTTCTTCACTTGGCAACACTCTCGGACAATGTCGTAGAGCAAATTATTGCAGTCGGACGTCGCGGCAAAATCAAACGCCATCCGCAGTTTGCAGTGAGGCGCAAAATCGTTCTTTAACTCTTGACAGACCCACCTACAGTACTACAGAACATATTACTGACTGTATGTAATCTTCTCCCTACTATGTATTTTCTACTAAATTCTACTATACTGTATACCTACTACCTGCGTCACTCGATCAGGTGAAGATAAGAATATTCATGCAATAATCGTGTACAATCGAACTTCTTGTTACAACATCTGTTTTGAAAAAGGGAATTTCTTTGTTATTTCATAAGCTTAATTTTTCCTTCAAGATTTCTTGTCCTGTAAATATTTCTATAAAAAAACTACTGCTACATAATATATGAAATATGAAGTAGTATTTTTTACTACGTGTAACAGTTGTACTATTATGATAATTTATATAATGCCGTACACTGGGAAAAATACTGACGAAATTTCACCACGAATCATTGGTACGTACTATCAGATTAGGACCAGAGATAGTACAAACGATTCATTAGTACGAATCTATAATATTAACTTTTTGCAAACAAATTGTTGGTAAATTTACAAACGACTTTTTTGCAATTTATATTTATTAATTCCACAACTAAATATCAATATTTAAAAAAATATTAATTAAAAGATGATCTTTATCTTGGTGGTCACGGATTTTCAACTAAGTATATCATCTCGTTTTCAGCTATTCTATTTTAAGACACAAGTATACATTGTTTATTTGAGAGTGTCAAAAGTATTTATTTGAGTTAACCCAGATCCAATTTTTTGAAAAGTTTTGACTTCGCATTCCAGATATGATTTTTATCAATAAATTTTCCAACGAATTGTTAATTCAAAGTTTTAGTGTACTTGCTTACACACATTTGTAATGATAATAATAATATTTCGTATCAAAGAAAAATCTCATCTTTCCAAACATAATTAAATTCGAGAGACGTCGATGATACATACAACAAAATGATGCGCTGCGCGACGGAGACACACGCCTACATACATCCAACATTAGTGAGTTGACAATTTCACGTGCTCTTCTTCACCTTCATATTATCACCTGCAGAACCTTCTTACAAGATAGGTATACATATGACCGTTTTTACATTTAAAAGATATGCATCGCCGATATGCATGATACTGCCTCTGGGGCTCAGGTGTGCTACCAACTTCAAGGCTTTTAAAGGGACCTCAAAACCTACTTTTTCAAACTCTTTTATCCACTGTGATAATTGTTATGTTTATTGAATTTTTTTTTTATCTCTGACGCGGATTCATATTATTATGTATCTGAAATTATGTGTTATATGTTATACTGTTTTGTATTTAAATTTAAATTTTTGAAGCAAACAACTTTGTTGAAGATAAAACAATATCATGTACAGCGTCCTCGAGGCGCTATGGCATAAAGATGGCGCTCTAAATACTCTCCATTATTATTTATTCAAGATATTTTCATTTAATCGACATAATGACAACCCAAATCGGAAATAAAAACATTTTCGTTTAGAATTCACCATGCAAGTCTATCTAGTGGATCGACCAATAAGAAGCTGATTGCAACCGGAATTGAAACACACATTTCGTTCTACTATAGATTTAACAACGTTTGAGAGATGTCTGTCGACTTCTTTGGTCAGAAACAATCGGTAGGTACTAGCCTAAAAAGTGAATTGATAATTACCTAAGAAGTTAAAAGACGTCAGTCTCGCGTTGTTTAATCTATAGTGGAACGAAACGCTTGTTTCAATTAAGACATCAATATGAAATATCCATCAGGAAAAGTATGTAGACAAATAAAAGCTTCGAATAATTTGCCAAATAGTAACGTTTACCACAAAGTTTTTAGCCATCAATTTCAATTTTTCTACCTTCTTAAGTAAATTCTAGAAATGTAAATTTATAAAGATTAAATAAAATATATGCATCTTTTGACGTCGTCATGTAAATGTAGATATCCACCGTAAAGTAATGTCAAATTAAAATCAAAAATTTTGTATCCAACTTTATAAATCCATAAAACTCATGTGAGAAAGGACTATTATATGATTACATACAATCATGAAAGTAAAATAATAAAATCATAATGATCCGCTTACAACGTTCACAAGTACTTCGACTAGTTAACTCATTCATAGTTTCAGCGAAACTCTTTGGAACAAAATATTCATAGATAGAGAAACGAAATGATAACTAGTTATTTTACGAGTGGTTCTGACAATTTCTTAAAATTATGAGCTTGAAATATTTAGTATTTACACGAGGTTAACATAATTTTCAACAAGTTCACATATCATTATTGGTGTTTTGTTTGACAAAAAATGAATTACGTTTGATGAAAGACAGACACCTACGAAATACTTAATAGCGCACACGATTACCTGTATATACAATTCAACAAACTTTTGTTTAGAATGTTTTTAGTTTATAAGATATTATCATCATCGCCCTCGACGCTCCTCTCGGGAGCACAGGGCAGAAACCAGCCTCCTCCATTCAGAGCGTCTCTGCGCCAATTGTGTCACCTCTTTCCACGACATTCCCTGCGCTCTGATATCGTTGTCATAGGAACGGTGTACATATTGTGAAAGAGGGACGCCCGGGCCGACGGAACCCTTGCGGACGGAAGAACAGTGCTCTTTTTGGCCAACTATCATTGGGCATTCTCAAAACATGTCCCAGCCAGGACCATCGTCTCTCCTGTATTACGGAGATTACAGGTCTCTGCCAAGACTCACTGCCATATGGAAGGATTGGGATGATGCACGCATTGAACAAACGACATTTTGTCCTGATGCTGGGCCCAGACGCCTTCCAAACTTTGTTCATGTTATTGAAAGCCCCGCTAGCAGCTCCTATGCGGATTTGTAATTCCGACCGGAGATCACCCACTGGCAAGATATTATATTTGTAACATATTATATCTGACAGTGAATTCTCTCTCCGGGGCCAGTCTCTCTTCCCAGGGATTTCTCCCTCATTGACCCTCTTTGTGGTTACTACAGAGACCCTTAGCAATTTTAATTTATAATAATTATTTTTTCATCTTTTCATTTTTCACAGCATTTCTCACAAGTTTGGCAACCAGCGGATTTACTGCATATAGTAATGATGCAATTCATACAAGTGTAGTAGCCAGTGGACTACTATACGTAATAAACATGCAATTCATCCTTCGTGCGCCAACAAAAATTAATACATTCAGAATTGTTGGCATACCTTATCGCTGAGTTAAAGATATTAAATGTCTTGAACGTGACGCTTAACGAATACCTGACAATTACAGGACACTCGTAAACTAACAGAATAGTGTAAAAAATAATCATTCTCAGCTAATAAAATGAATTTGTTTTTAACAATCGAACTTTTTCATCACTAAATACTCATGTCAGAGCTTTTCTCGTTAAAACTATACAAAAGTGTTGGATTTAAAAATAAAAGCACACGTTGTAAGTATATTATATTCAGTGTATGTTTTATTATTAATACAACATATGTATGGTGATGATTTCAAAGGATTTTAAATGTATCGTCATAAGTGCGTTTTATTAGATTTTTGGGCTGATTAAATGCCATAGGATCATGTGACCTTTTTCTCCCAAATGTAGATTTAGTCAGTTATTATTATAAAAATAAATTTAAAATAAACTGAAAATCGTAAAAAAAAAATGTTGTGTTTAAAAAAATACATGAATTTAACCAAAATCACTTAATAATATTTCTTTACTTTTGCCTGACGATGAGAGCGGAAGCTCTTGTAAGCTGTCTCGCTAAGGAATAATATTATAAATCTTGATTTACTAATAAATTACTAATGTTTCAGGTCGGTAAAAGTTAGTCAGTAAATTCTATAAAATACATGAATTTAACCAAAATCACTTAATAATATTTCTTTACTTTTGCCTGACGATGAGAGTGTCTCGCTAATTAATAAAGTCAACAGTGGAATAACTATAAATCTTAATTTACTAATAAATTACTAATGTTTCAGGTCGGTAAAAGTTAGTCAAGTCAGTAAATTCTATAAAATTCAGGTTATTATAATAAAATCACACCTCGTTTTACCGAAACCGGTTTTTTATTATCACCCTAACTAACACAATGTCAAAAAGGAGAAAACTTTTAGGACACACCTATGTAAATTTTTGTCTTTTATCTCTATCAAATGTGTTTTTTGACATTTTTTTTCAAATTATGTTGAGTTTTTTGACACAATTGGATGTCGGATGTCGGGAGTGTAAGCAATTTGGTATGATTAACCTAGAGTGGTTCAAAATATGATTTTTTTTCAGTTTCGTACCACATAATATGATAATTTGTGTTTTTTTTTTTCTAAATGCTTGTACTCATAATATGGAAATATTTTTTATAGGTTTAGAATTAAATTTGAATTATTAAAAAATAAAATATATTTCATAAAATGGTTGAACACTCTCACAAGCACAACTGATTTCAATATATTTTGTACGTGAATGAAACCGATCTGTCGTATTAAATAGAAGATGATTTCTAATACTATTTTTCACGCATTATTCACTTCACACTGACCGCAAGCGATTCCACAAATAATACATTTATATCCGACATTAGCACAAGTAATAAAATAACGTTGTGTTGATACAGTCATATAAGGTTGCATTAAGTTGTTAATTAAGAATTTCATAAGACATAAATGTCTAAACATATTTCATGATTATGTACATAGCTTGTGAAATAATAAAAATATTGTATTAATGTTCATTTTTTTCATACAACTATTATTAATATTAAAGTAAAACTAAAAATAGAAAATTACGACTTTTCTATTACCGCGTTGCGGAAGAAACAATATTTATGAGCTCGTTAGAGGAATGAAATACCGGTGTTTAAATGTACCTAGCGGGGAATTATAGTCATTTCGAATAATTTCAGTAACGAAACATTAGAGGCAGGTATTTTCGGAACGGTATTAATATATCTCCGTTACGAAATCGTAAATACGAAACGGCATTTTTGAATATTAGCACACTTTCGCAATACATTGAATAAGAAACCACTTGGTGATGCGGAAGCGTTGTCCAAAGATGAAAATGAGAAGAAATGCAAGAATGTTCCACTTACCTTCTGGATGAGGCGTCTGGAACCTGGAATTTGCCTTGCCTCTCACACAAATTCACTTCTTTTATATATATAATAATAATTGATTTAATGTGCGGTAATTTTTAATATTAATTTATGCGGGTTTGTAAATTTATATATTATTTATAAGCCGTGAAATATATTGACGTTGTAACGAATTATAGACGATGCGATGGGTACGGATTCACAATGAATAATGGAATGGAATGGAAAAATGATAGGACCACAATATGATTGTTGCAAGGATCGGAAGAATTGTGACAATTTTTGATAAATGAAACACTTCGCACAAATTCTTTCACCTCCACATAGGGACAACCCAAAATCAACCACAATTAGAATTGGCCCAAACACCACTTTTCAGACGCGTTACACACTTTAGCGAAACTGTGAATGCGAAAACGATAATACATAATTAGTGTCTTATTTATTTATTTATTTATTATTTCATGTATGGACAGTTTACAGTGCAGTATTTGCTTACTATAGATATGATTGTGTATGTAAGAAAGTGCCTAGGTACTTACCTTAGTTATTACTTTGTTAGATTATTTTTATTTTAAAATAAGTACCTAGGCACTTCCTTTAGTAGTTAGATTATTTTTATTATGATTGTTGAATTTGTTTAAAATTGGTATTTTTTATAAAAGATGGATTTTGACAAGATGTAAAGAAAGACAGAATTAAATAACATAATTTGTCGTTTCTCTGGTTTTGATGAAACCAAATTATGTTTTATACAAATAATTCAATTATATTTACATATTATCAAGTGTTTGTGTTTTTCCATATTCCATTATATGTATATTTAGGAGATGAATGCTTTTTATGTTGTGTATATTTTTTGTGAATATGATTGATATGTTTGTGAGATGTTTGCCCTAGTACAGGATTTATCTAATTAGGCAGCATCAATTTAGTATATATGTGAATTGTAAATATTAAGAAATAAATAAAAGCCTAAAAAGTCTAACAAAGTGTCTATTTCACACTAATAAAAAATATGTAAAATAAGTTATGTATAAAAGCTCACAAAATAACGAAATAACGATGGAAATATATTTCGAAAAAGACGTTTCTGTGGGATAATAGGTAAATGGTAGAGCAATTTAAAATACAAGTACCTATAAATGTATCCGAAACTACTATTGCAACGAAAACTAACCTACTCGCGAAAACGTACCAAGATGTGCAAATGGAATATTTGTTACCGGTTAATATATTATTGTTTAATACACAACTTAATACACACTTAAATGCCAAAGAATGTTTATGCGGGTAACTGTATCGAAAGTTTGCGCATTGATATTATGTTATATAAAGCCTTTTTAAGTCAAATAAAACAAGAGTCTGAAGTTGCGGTACAGTTGTAATTAATTTCTGGATAAATGTCTAATATATTTTAAAATGAGTTGCAGTCTTCTTTAACCTATCGTCTAATTGAGGGTCTTCAAAATGGTGAAGCTACACATTTTTGAGAAGTATTTGATACTCCTTAAACTTAACAGTCTAATTTCAAAAGCATTTATTTAAATTTCCAATAATAAAGTGGACTTTGTTATGCGGCGCCTTATAATGATCTACATATAACCATCTCAAGAGTGGCATGACTTCTTCTGAGCGTGATAGTAAACTGATTCTGTCTCAGGTGCCTTGGCAACTTTGAAATTCTTCTCTGCGAATTTGTAAGTATTTGCTTTATTGCGTTTAAGAGTTACTTACATAACATCAGTGGAAGCTGAGTGCAGTACTCGTCTCAGTATGAATCACGCCAACAAAACAGAGCTCAGCCAGGCATATGGGTGCCTTGCTGCTTAGACTTGTGGACCGTGAGACAGCCAATTTAAGCTCTGCTCTATTTGGAACTCTCAGCCGTTGTAAATTTCTTAGTAATGGGATGATGTGGCAGCGCTAAAGCGCTTATTCACTTTGTAAATAGTCCTGACAACAGCATTAGGAATAGTCAAAACCATCTCAAGAAAATCAAAATTAGTCTAAGGTAGTCCTGTGCCTAAAATATTACAGAAGTCTAGTCGAAGAGCGACGACGAAGGCAACATCCCAATTTTTTGCTGGATTTCAAGATCGTATCGGGAAAAACGCAACTGAAAAAATACTAAAAATTCAGTTAATATATTATGAGTACCACTAACTCCATCATGTGTGAAAATGACAAACTACCATACATAATTCACCTAAAAATAGAGTTCATAATGAGGTACGTACTTCAATAGAACTATTGCGTGCTAGAAAGTGTTAAAAAGTTTGTTCATTTTTGAAAAACAATTAGAATTTATTAACCCGATCTTGTGTATTCTCGTAATAATTTGTGTTGTTACGGCTATTATGATACTTGCTACGTGAATAAAATAGTTTCCTTTGCAAAGTTTTCTGATCAGCATTATTGGATTTAATAATAATTCTTTATATAGGTATTATGAAACTTAAACTTTTCGCAGTTTTATAGTACCTACCTTAATATTTTACTAGTGCGTTTTTTTTTATTTTTTGCAAAAAATATTTGATAGGTGTTTGAGATGTAATTATGCTTGTTAATTATTGATTGTGAAGGTTTTTTTATACTTTTAGAAAAAAAAATGTTTTTAAAAAAATTGAACCCTCTGCACAAGCATTTACCTAGTTGCTTATGAAGGGAGTATTTTACTGTGTTTGATGTTCTTTGTTATTGTTATATCATTGTATACAGTGCATATTTAGAATTTAAAAAAAGTAAAAAAACAAACAGCGTGCATAGACAAGAGGATTGTGTCGGCAGGAAATGTGCTGAAAGCGCTTAAAACCCCGATAATACATAAATCCGAGCTGACCCAACGGACGAAAATGGCCATATTTAAGACAATATACCGCCCTATCCTCACATATGGACACCAGATTTGGATGCTCACGGAGAGCGTGAGATCAAGGTTACAGGCAGCGGAAATGCGGTTCCTCAGGGGAGTGACTATAGTGTGTAATTGAGAGACCGTATAAGGAATACGTATGTTCGTGAGGCTCTCAAGGTGGAACCGGTACTCCTGCATATAGAGGTTGCAGTTGCGATGGCTGGGTCACGTTCTCCGCATGCCAGAAGACAGACTACCACATAGATCTTTGGAGGCTGTGGGAGAGGGCAGAAGACCGGTGGGCCGCCCTAGAAGAAGCTGGCAAAGGCAGGTGTCAAACTTGTGTGTTGAAAGACTTGGTTTGGAGTGGCCAGAGGTCCTGGAAGCAGCGGTGGACAGGTATCTCTGGAGGAGGTACCTAGGCGCAATGGGCCCCCGATCCAACTAGGACAATGGGAAGAAGATGTATGTATGTATGTAGTAAAAAAAATTAACACAAGATTGTGTAATTGTGTAAAATATTATTTCAATATATATATTTGCTATCCAGTTCCACAACTCAACAAGTTAATAACTCACAATGTCTTTTATTCAAAAAACCGTCATTCTCGTATTTTTGGAATATTTATACAATGCTTTAAAAGCACAACGAAAAGTGAAATTCTCTATATAATAATCATAATGTTAGAGACATCAAGTTCAATAGTTTACAGTTGAAAATACTTAATTGGGGAATTGGAAGTAGATATTAACATACTACTACTACTACTATACCATCACGGCATATCCCACAAGTGGGGTAGCCAGCAGATCAGCTGCATGTAAGAAACATGCAAACTGTCCTCTTCGTGCCAATATAAAATCAAGACATTCAGGATGGGTGGCAAGCTATTTACATAACTTTTCCATAAGAAAATTGTGTATTTTTTATAGTTACTAGTTCGTGGAATTAGAAGAGTTGCGTTGGTTGTGGGTATTAAAAATTAAATCCAAATTATCGAGTGACGGAACTGGATAGTCGATATATAATTTAAGTTCATAAATACGACAACATATAAACAAATCACTTAGATTATATATTTTTTACGCTTATTCATCCAAATGATATGTATTAGGTAAATAATCAAAAATCAAATGTTTCTGACGGTTTTGTATGTACAAACACGTGTAAGAATCATTGAAATAATATGTAGTTAAGGGAGCCAAAATATTCCATATAAATGTAACATAAACATTATTTATTTTATCATCTGAAAGGAGTACAGCCCATCGTAGAGTCTACACATTATACGCGTACCTATATTATATACGTGATACAATTCTCAATGATCAAATAATTCTCCATAATATATTAGTATTCTACATCAAAAGAAATGTAATATATCAGTTAGTTCTTCTAGTTGTCACGGTACTTATCACGCTGTCTGGTTATCGGGATATTCATGTATTTGTTGATATTGTCTCGAGCTTTCGAATAATATAATAAAAATCATGAAGATCATTACTTGTTTATACTTACAAGAATGTATTCATTTCATCTGAAGTGAAAGCTTTTATTTTTTATTGATTATTTTTGCCATAATTGATGCATGAATTATAACAAACTTCACTGGCTTGTCAACCTCCCGTGGAGCACCCGGTAAAGAATTGGTCTCCCACTCTTCTCGGTAAGTTTTCGAATGTCTTGTAAAAGGCAGGTGTTCAGCTCAAGACATTTTACATCTTAAATTCAGCGATGAGGTTTGCCACCCATCCTGAATGTCTTGATTATATATTGGCACGGAGAGGACAGCTTGCATGTTTAGGTATGCTGGCTACCCCATTTGTGGGATATGTCGTGATGGTTTTGAAGTAGTAGTTGTATATAATCTGTAAAAGCTATTTGTAATATATATTAAAATAATAAAAGAAAAGAGGTTGACAGCACGCACGAGGTAATAGCAACAACTTCACGAAGATCCCTATAACTAGATAACAGCTCATTATTGTATAACTATTTGTTGTAACCTCAGCTAGGAGAGAGTCTGAGCAAGAAGGAGAGCATAAAACAGCTCAAATCAGACATTTATTATCCTCAATTCAGCGATGAGTTATACCATCCATCCCGAATGACTTATTCTTTATTGACACGGTAAATTTTTTTATAAGTGATTACCGGCCTGCTGTTTACTCAAATTTCATGAAATACCTACTCGTTCAGTAGAAAAAGAAATTGGATGAATTTGAAAAACAAATCTGTAAATAAATAAATAAAATAAATAAATAAATATTTCTTTATTCAATCAATATCATACAAATATACTCTATATTTGTTTTATGTTCGGCTTACATTTTTTTTTTATTTTTGACGTCACAATAAAAAACAGAAACGTTAAACTCAAACATTATTTTTTATGTTCAAATGCATTAGTGCTTATCTCAACACAAAAGCTCTGTTCTAAAAAGCTACAAAATAGTTAGAGCCGCACTTTTTTCATTACTCCATATCTATATCACCCGAAAGTTTTTTTATCATTTTATTTTCAAAAAGGTAATAATAATTGCCATAATGTTTATTTCACCTTTTTAAATAAGCTTTTAATGTTTTTTTTACTTGTTTTTCGAATGAATTATAAAAGTTGCTAAAAGTTCTTCTTTTTATGATGATATTTTGTTATTACGTCATATGTACAAGGTTCGATATAAAAATTAAGTATTTTTTTTTTCATTTTATTCTCATTTTTGTGATTGAAGGAACGATGTTATTTTAAATACAACGAAAGAAGATGTAATAAAATAAATAAACAATAGCTCTCTCTCAAATGCTACACTGAGAAAAATACTCACAACGAATCATTGGTACGTAGGTACCTACTATCAGATTAGGACCAGAGATAGTACAAACGATTCATTAGTACGAATCTATAATATTAACTTTTCTCAAAGAAATCGTTGGTAAATTTACCAACAATTTGTTTGCGAAAAGTTAATATTATAGATTCGTACTAATGAATCGTTTGTACTATCTCTGGTCCTAATCTGATATTACGTGCCAATGATTCGTTGTGAAATTTCGTTAGTATTTTTTCAGTGTATGCGTAACTCATTTGTTTTAACATACATATTTCTCTTATATACATTGCTTTTAGGGAAAGTAAAATAAACGCAATCATGCTTATTACTTTAGTGCGAAAAACAAATTGTTGGTAAATTTACCAACGTTTTTTTTGCGAAAAGTTAATATTATAGATTCGTACTAATGAATCGTTTGTACTATCTCTGGTCCTAATCTGATAGTACGTACCAATGATTCGTTGTGAAATTTCGTTAGTATTTTTTCAGTGTATGCGTAACTCATTTGTTTTAACAATTTTCTCTTATATTATTATTATTATTATTATTAGAAAACAACACCACACTCCACCGGGACCATCACAGCCCCCGGCCAATGCGATCCCAGAGAAAACAAAAATTTACAAAATAGTTTCCACTTTTACTACAAATTCTCCGTATGTTACATGGAATATGTCCACATTCTGAGAAATGATATTAAACAATCTAACCGCCTTAGCCACTGGTGACTCTGCGAGAATATTTGTTCGGCTTGTAGGTGGATAAAACAGCATATGCTGACGTGAACGACTATAGGACGCCGGTATATAAAAATTAAACTCTCCCAGTACCTTCGGATTACTAATTATACCATTCAGCAACTTGAAAAAATGCCTCGCGTAAAACACGCTCCTACGATGCTCAAGGGTGTCATATCCAAGACTGCCCATTACGAATGCAGATGGAAACAGATATGGGTAGTAACCATATGTAAATTGATATAACCACATCAAAAACCGCTTTTGCACTCTTTCCAGCATCAAAATGTACGAGTCTTCGTGAGGACTCCAAATTATTGATCCCGATTCGAGAATGCTTCGCACAAGCGTATTGTAAAGCAGGGTCACCGTATTTTGTTCGCGAAAATGCTTCGAATGCCTCAATACAAAACCCAGAACTTTAAAAGCTCTGTTGGTTTGTTCAACAATGTGTTCCCCAAAATGAAAGTTACGAGTGAAAAGGATGCCAAGATCCCTACATCTTTCAACTCTAGAAAGTGGTAAATCATTCATCGAATAATCGTATTCAATTGGCTGACTGGATCGCGAATATGTCATAACATTACATTTTTGCACACTAAACGGAAGTTTATTTCTGGATGACCAATCTACGACAGTATCAATGTCCGATTGCAACCTCAATGCATCCTCAGTACACTCTATTCTTTTGAAAATTTTAAGGTCGTCGGCAAACAGAAGATATTCCGAAAAGCGAATATCAACCCCAATATCATTGATAAATAACGAAAATAGCAACGGTCCCAAATTGGAGCCCTGAGGCACTCCTGATATAGCTAAAAAATGACTAGAGGTTTTATTTCCACTTGCAACATTCTGTATATACATTGCTTTTAGGGAAAGTAAAATAAACGCAATCATGCTTATTACTTTAGTGCGAAAAACAAATTGTTGGTAAATTTACCAACGTTTTTTTGCGAAAAGTTAATATTATAGATTCGTACTAATGAATCGCTTGTACTATCTCTGGTCCTAATCTGGTAGTACGTACCAATGATTCGTTGTGAAATTTCGTTAGTATTTTTTTCAGTGTATGCGTAACTCATTTGTTTTAACAATTTTCTCTTAAAGACATTGCTTTTAGGGAAAGTAAAATAAACGCAATCATGTTTATTTCTTTAGTGCGAAAAACACATAACTCTATTGTGGTTAATAAATAATATAAAAAATAATTTATGAGAGAAGAGTGTACATTTACTTTATAAGCATATTTATTTATTAACAAAGTATACGACTAAATAGCCTTTACAGTAGAATAACTTAAAAAACAACATACTTGGAACAAACACAATCAACATATATGTAAGAGACAATAAAAATTCAACATGACAATAGAAACTAAATGGTAAAATAATTTACTTCTACTTCTATACCATCAAGGCATATCTTGGAAGTGGGGTTTCCAGCAGATCAGCTGCATATAATAAACATGCAAACTGTCTTCTTCGTGCCAACAAAAAAATAAGGCGTTAATAATAGGAGGCAAACCTCATCGCTGAATTTAAGATACAAAATGTCTTATTTTTTTATAACTTACGGAAAGGAGTGGGATAACAACTCTGCTACAGATGTTATACGTAAAATTTTATATCCAAGTGGTTCTTAGCTTTTTTTCTCCAATTCACCACTTTTTAGTGAGCCAACTCTCCATTCCCCACCACAGCTTCGGTCTTTGACAAATTCAATTTTAATCTATGCAGTGTTTAGTACATGTAGATACGAGGGTCACTACTTAAGTTTTGAGATATACAAGTTAAATATAGATATTTATAATCAAATGGCTATTTTCTATGAAGATTAATACACTTTTGCACACGTTCGAACCAATTTTTGAAGCTCTTTTTCCAGTTCAATTGAGATACCTCCAGAACAACCGCCTCTTCAGGGGTCGAAAAACGTTGACCTCACAATTTATTTTTTTATCTGCGGGAATAAGAAGAAATCATTGGGTGCTAAAACAAGACTGTACGGCGGATGACCCATCAATTCGATGTTTTGAATGCTCAAAAATGCACTTGTTTGAGCTGATGTATACGTTTTCTTATACGTTTTGCTTTTTTGTGACATTGTACAGCCTTTAATTTTTGTTTGAAGCTTAAGAATTCATTGAAAAATCTTGTAAACAGAACAATAATGTTCCTATGGGTAAAATCTACATTTTCCTTTTCCAAGAATTTTTAGATCAAACTTTTTAGGTACATGAGATTATATAAGTATAATCACTTACATACTCTTATAATATGTTACATTGTGTATATTGATAGTTGATATTTATCTACTGTTAACTGATATTTATTCACAGAAAATATAATATTTCGTAGGTATATTTCCATCAAACTGAATGCATGTTTATGGATGCATGCACGCATGTAGGATTTTGAAAAGACGCTTATTTTCCAGACCGTGAAAATAAAGCATATTTCCAATAATATTTTCCAGACCGTGAAAATAAAGCATATTTCCAATAATATTTTCCAGACCGTGAAAATAAAGCATATTTCCAATAATATTTTCCAGACCGTGAAAATAAAGCATATTTCCAATAATATTTTCCAGACCGTGAAAATAAAGCATATTTCCAATAATATTTTTTTTTAATATTTCATCGTAGATTTTTGGAAAAAGCATAAAAGCTCCTTGTCGAACGTCTCATGAAAGACATAAAACATCAGGTCATATTAGAGATATAACATCGTCAGTTCAGTGGTAAGGTATGCTATCCATCCTGAATGTCTTAATTTTTATAACACAAAAAAGATTGAATTAGTCCAGTGGCTTGGCTCTCTTGTAAAGTTATAGATACCTAGGTATTTCTGATGACGATGAATACATATGTTGGAAAAAAATTTACTTTGGTAATGGTGCAAACATGTTTGTACATTATACTCAAAAAAGTGATAACACTGTCCATAATTTACCTCGTCGAGTCTCCGATGAAGAATAGGTTTACCACTCTTTTTTGTAAATTTTAAAGCATCCTGTGCAAAGCAAGTATGCGTAAAAGTTCACGTACAATACAATTAACATCTAAAATTCGGCGACGATACATAATATTCTAAATGTATTATTTTTTTGTTAGTACGGAGAGGATATTCCGCATGTTTATTACTTCGAGATACTCCACTGATTACCCCACTTAATATGGAATATGCATTATATATTATTCATTT
Organism: Athripsodes cinereus; assembly: GCA_947579605.1. Taxonomy (NCBI): domain Eukaryota; kingdom Metazoa; phylum Arthropoda; class Insecta; order Trichoptera; family Leptoceridae; genus Athripsodes; species Athripsodes cinereus. The sequence continues at coordinate 2,048,708 of OX388316.1, read as the reverse complement.
ATACATTCTTAGTAGCACATTGATCACATTACAAACAAAATTATTTCTATATGAATCAATATAGCATTCTGTCCTCTCTGCCTATCTCATCTGGGATATAGCGTGAGGGTGTAGTGATTATTTATTTATACTTTCAGCATATAACACATAACACGTATAGACAATTCACACAGACCGAGCTAGTCCCAAACTAAGATATGAATCTTGTATTATGGGTACTACGCGGCGATACACATATACAATGCACTAAACACATATACATGTAACACCCAGACCCAGGACATTGAAGAGAGACCCACCTCACACCCGGATATTTCAGGAGTCATAGACTCCTATTTATCCGCAGCCAGACCCAGGACAATCTGAAAAAGGTCATTCTTCATTTTGCCCTGGCCGGGAATCGAACCCGGGACCTCGTGACTCAAAGGCAAGTGCGTTAGCCTCCGCGCCACACCGGTCGTCGTCATATCATCATAATATAGCAGTGTTAACGAAACAATATAAAATTCAAAATAGTAGAAAGATATGCAATGGCGAGATTATCAGTATGAACTGATATCTTCCATCTTAATATACCTACTAAGATTTTGAATAGTTTTAAGAGTTTCCATGCAACGTCGGTCTTGAAAACTAGTATCATAATAATATTTTTCTAAAGAACATGTTATAAAAAGCAAAAAGATACCTCGGGCAGGTAGGTACTCATACGTGGTAGATACTTGGTAATGTGAAAAAATGCTTCCCATGTTTTTTCATTTCAACCGACAAAATTACTTGTAAGTACCGTAATAAGACTTTGAGAACACTAAAACATTTTTATGTATGTTATTACTTATTTTATATTAAATACCTATAAATTGTGTTTCTATGTATACTTATGTAATTTAAAAAAATGTATTTGTAAAAAATATGTTAAATAAAATAAATAAATAAATAAAATATCATCACGGTATATACTGCAAGTGGGATAGTCAATATAATCGGAGAGTTGTCTTCTTCGGTACTGGCTGTGAATAGACTTACTGAGCCCAATAGAGCCGGTAAGTCTAACTTCTATGAGAGGGCCTTTGGTTTGTTGGACCGGTTATGTGGAATCGCCTACCGGTGCCATTCAGAGATAGACTAGCTTCAGAAGCAAATTAAAAACTGAACTCTTCACTGGCGCCCTTGAGACGGTCTAGGGACTGTTAAATGGCGTCAAAGGAAATCATCCAAAATCATCATCATCAATAAGCCTGCAAGTGTTTCTCTCCGTACCAATAAAAAATAAGACATTTAAGAGTTCGTCGGTAGCCTGGAGGTAGAGTCTCAGCCTCGTGAACAAGGGGTCCGTGGTTCGATACCAGGTACTAGCAAACTCCCCTTTCACGACACAAACTTTTAGTAGCTTACATATGTGAAAGATGTATAAGGTTGTATTTGGGTTTATGACAAAGAAAACCCAGATAATATAATCTTTAAAAAAAAATACCTTTGGATGAAATGTCTAATTCGTGATTATTTTAATTTTTACAACGGACACAGGTCCGACAGTAAATTATAGAATATGACAACAAAATACAAAATCAAAAGGTGGACCAATAAAGATCCTAAATTTACCTTTTTTCGTAAATTTACTAGTGTCTTGTAAAGAAATTCTGTATTGGTAAAACCTTACTAACCTCACACGTTTAAAATTCTAAATTTAGTAAAGATGAAGCATCATACGTATCCTCAATGTGTTATAATTTATAACAGGAAGAGAACAACTTGCATATTTACTACACGTAGTTGATCTACTAGCAACCATTTGTAACAGATGCAGTAATGATGGCATATATAAAATTAAAAATGTATAAAATGTTATATTTATAATGTTTATGAATGCCATTTTACAGGACACTCTAAAAATTACAAAAAATGTGATAAATACATTCTTTCCCAGTGATTTCTACCAGTTATGACGAGGTCTTGTAGGTACAGCCAAAATTTCATCAGATTATTCCAGTACTGTGACCATGTGGAAATGCGCGTGTCAACTATACTTGAGCAGAACATTACGAAGAGTCATAAATCTATGCACACATAACCACTGCTTATTAGACCATACCATACCGGAATTAAGACATAATTTATAAGTTATATTAATTAGTTGTCTTGTCATGTTGTTGATTTTTTATCTTGTATTAATTACAGAATCTTCAACACAGATTTAAAATTCAAAAATCTATTATAATAAATACTTGTTATTTTGTTAGAAAGTTTTTGAACACAGATAACATTTCAGGTACAATACCGATATTTTGAACCCGTGTTATGAGTCTAAACCTTTGATATCCTGTATAGGTGAGTTTTTCCCAGCATAAGACTGGTAATTTTATGTGTGATCATGACTGATTCTATGGAAACTTATCTGGTTGTATAATGCTGATAAATATGGATGGCAATTGTACTGTCGCGTTTAATATATCCAAAATTATACTTTACTATACCCTCAAACCGTTTCCTAAGTGGGGTAGGCAGAGTAAACGGAACGCCAGATAGATCTATATTTATACACTTCCTTCACTTTCTCCATATTCATACTGTTTCTCATGCATGCACGTCGGTTCCTCTTACTCAACACACGCAAGTCCTGGAGAATTTGATCCACGTGATTAAGCCAAATTTGTGAACAAATTAAAGTAACTGTAATTTGTTTCTTAATAATGTGATTACAATATAACATTCGAGTTTTTGTATTATTCGCCTGGCCGCGAATCGTAATTTACTTATGTACTCGTAATTATATAAACACAACATGTTTTGTTTGACCATATTGACGACCGGTGTGGCGTGGCGGCTAACGCACTTGCCTTTGAGTCACGAGGTCCCGGGTTCGATTCCCGGCCAGGGCAAAATGAAGAATGACCTTTTTCAGGTTGTCCTGGGCCTGGGTGTTACATGTATATGTGTTTAGTGCATTGTATGTGTTTCGTCGTGTTAGTACCCATAATACAAGATTCATATCTTAGTATGGGACTAGCTCGGTCTGTGTGAATTGTCTATAAAAAAAAATAAAAAAAAAAAAAAAAAAAAAAAAAAAAAAAAAAAAAAAAAAAAAAAAAAAAAAAAAAAAAAAAAAAAAATAAAAAAAAAAAAAAAAAAAAAAAAATATTACCCCATCAACAACTTCTGAACATTCTATAGAGTTACCTTATTTATATAACAAATTCAACCTTTTTTTTCTTCATGTTTATGTTTCATAAATCTTATGATTATAATATTTCGCAGCTGATTTAAATTCGGTATTATATAAATGATCATCAAATAATATTTTTGATCCTAGTCACCGACCATCAGAAAAATAAAACGATAATCAAAAAAGTAAAATTAACACCAAAACAATACCACCAAATATTTCATATTCCGATCATCAAAATATAAAATAAATATCATCAAGTAAATAAAACCAAAAAAAATTACCTACAAATATCATATTCTGATCGTCAAATATTTCAGTATGACCACCAAAAAAATACGTTAGAGCATAAAATAATTAGATTGACTGCCAAAATAGTAGATTGATCGCCAAATCTACTTCCAATATAAATTTTCTAAAGTTTAATACACATTACATTTTCTATGGAAAAAAAACTCGACAACGGGTGCGGCCAATTCATATTCATTGCCGGCAAAAATAAAATAAACCGGCAAAAATAAAATCTTATTCGAATATAAATTTCTTAATGTTTCGTATATACCTATTACTCAACAACAGGTGGGGCCGCTCAAGTTTTGTATTTTTATTCGAATTAGATTAGTTGCCGAAAATAAAATCTAGTTCGAATATAAATTTCCTAATTTCATACATATTACTCGACATCGGGTGGGGCCGCTCAAGTTTTATAGTTCCGATTTTTTTCCTATAAGTAATTTTTTTTACAAAAACTTGGTGACCAAAACATAATTCTACATATGGCAATAATTTCCTCAAACTTTCTTCTTCTTCTTATTTCATTTTACGGCAATGCACCCGCAATCGAGTGATTTATGCCTTGATTTCACAATAAAATGCATTTCACAAACAATAATCAGGACGCAATATGCGTCATCACAGCGCTTAGTATCAAATACATTTACCCTTTTATCATATTCGTCACAAAATCAGCAAATATACAAGTCAAAAACGATGTATAGGAGAATAGGTACAAGCACATAATACCACAATATACAACGGTGGTCGTAGTGGGACAGAGCTATACAAAGTAGGAATCTACCGTTTCGCTCCCTCCCATGATTCCAGCCTACCAGCATAATGTGTTGTTTACAATAACAAACTGGGAACGGTTTTTCAAATTATGTTTAACTGAACATTAGAAACATAGTCAAATAATATTGTTTCTTTTATTCCATCACACAATGCAATCATTTAAATACTGATATAAAATTGAATGAACTAAATAACAAATATAAGATTATGCATATATACTACGATATTTTATGTATCATCTGTACGATCTTATTTTTCTCATTTTTCCATCAGATGTTCTTACTATATTTTTTAAGATGATTTATGAGAATTCGATTGATAATCAGTGAATTTTGAGATAGAAGGGAGTGAACTGATATGGGAAATGTCGAGCAGATTTTTCTTATTTCAAAAATAAATTCTTGGTTGGGCAAAAGGGGGCAACCAAAGAACACGTGGTCAGCCGTTTCAGAATCCTCTCCACATTCGCAATCTGGAGAGTCAACAACATTAATTCTAGCCAGGTGTGAGGCCAATACAGTGTGACCGATCCTCAATCTGCAAAGTAGAGTAATATCAAGTTTCGGCAGTTTGGCATCCAGAAACCACGGTCTAGATGGAATATTTGTTTGAATTGATCTATAATGAGAGCCAGTCACTGAGTTATTATATATGTAGTTCCACTTCTCAAAAATTGATATTTTGGCTGCACTGATGCAATCGTCAACTGGTAACATAAAATCGTGGGGTGACAAGCCGTCAACGCAAGCGTCTCTAGCCAAATCATCCACCCTCTCATTGCCACTAATACCCATATGCGAGGGGATCCAGGATATCACTATGTCTAGGTTTTTTTCATTCGCCTCCCATAGAAATCTTTTAATGTCGAGGATGAGATGGTTATTTGATGAAGTGTGATTTTTAGAACGGAGGTGGGATACAACACTGAGCGAGTCAGTGAAAATGACAGCACGTGGAAGAGAATTACCAACAATGTATTTTAATGCCTCTTTGAGGGCTACGCACTCTGCTGTAAATATTGATGCAGCAGACGGAAGACACAATTTCATTTCAAGGTTCTGATTTGGTGCATAAAAGGCAGCACCACACTTACCATCCTGAAATTTGGAACCATCTGTGTAAAATAATGCATAGGACGGCCATCTACTGTGTACAATTTGTAGAAATAGCTGGTTAACAATGTTTGGATCGAGTAAAGACATGGATCTGTCTAGTCCTATTGATTCAACAATATTCGAAGTTATGACGGCGGGAGGTATTGCGATATTTGATGGACGGGTCTGGTATGATAAGAACCATTTCTGGGATATATATTCCCAAGAAGAACACAGGAGAGGGTACTTCCTGTTTCTCCAGTAAGGCTCATTCAAGCAATGACTCAGCAATAATTGTAATTTAGCAATAAGGATGTGTTTGTGTGACATTCTTTTGATAATAAATTTGAAGGCTAAAAACTCCCTCCGGAGCGACAGTGGCATATCGACGCATTCTACTTGTAGAGCAATTACTGGAGATGATTTCATTGCTCCTAGAATTAGTCTGAGGCATTTGTATTGGAGTCTGTCAAGTTTCAAGGACAGATAGTTTGGAAGAGGATCCATTAAAAAGCTCCCGTATTCAAGATGACAGCGAATTAGAGCAAAGTATAAGGTTCTCAAGGTAGAAGGGTGAGCACCCCACCAGACTCTAGTTACAGCTCTTAGGATATTTATGTTTTTTTCACATTTTGAAATAACATTTTCAATATGCAGGTTCCATGAAAGTTTGCGGTGAAGTGTCATGCCTAAAAATTTGACTGACTCCTTCATTGGAATTGGAGTATTATTGCAGCTTATTTGGCAACCAGGAGATTTGTGTTTATTAGAGAAAACAACTGTTTGGCTCTTCGTAGGAGAAAGGGACAAGCCATGCATTTCCAACCAGTTATTGATGGCATGGAGAGATGTCTCCAAATTCTCAACCGCACGACACATCGAATTATGAGAACTATATAAGACAAAGTCATCCGCATATTGAAGTATATTGCAGGACGAGTGGATGGATGTTCGAATATCCAGAGTGTACACATTAAATAGGAGGGGACTCAAAACTGATCCCTGTGGGAGGCCTCTGTAAGCCCTTCTTTCCACCAGACCATTTGCCGATTCAAAGATTAGGCTCCTTTCACACATTATATTAAAAATAAGACAACATAACAAGTCTGGGACTCCGATAGAACTTAGTTTATCGTGTAAGATGGGAAGGATGACACTATCGTATGCACTGGAGATATCCAGAAAACAAGCAATCAGGTCATTTTTATTTGTTCTCGCTATCTGAATATCGGTAACTAAAATGCTCAAGCTATCAATGCATGATCTACCCTTTCTGAAGCCAAACTGCCATGGTGGGAGTAAGTCATTACTTTCCAGAAATCTTTCCACTCTGTATTTAATCATGCGTTCCAAAATTTTCAAGAAGCAGCATGACAAAGCAATGGGTCGATATGATGAACTCAATGATGGATCCTTTCCAGGCTTCAAAATTGCGACAATTGCTTGTTTTTTCCAGCTATCTGGAATTTTTCCCGACTTTAAAATTTGATTATACAAAGTTAATAGTTTAAGCAAAAATTGTTGTGGAAAATTTCGAAAAAACGAATATGGAATGGAATCTGGCCCAGGTGCAGAATCTTTTGTTGAATTTATGGAGATGGACAGCTCTTCAACAGAAAAAGGAACAGTGAGGCAACATGTTTGAGACTGCATTCCAGGTCTTTTTTCAAGCTCCTGGTGGACTGGGACATATGGAGGTGCCTGTTGGTCAATAAAACTTTCCATCCAAGAGAGATCAGACTTATTTGGTCTGAGGGTAAACGAACCTTTAAATTTTCGGACTGAATCCCAAACTTCCGAAGTTTGAGTATCTGGTGAAAGAGAATTGCAAAATTCGACCCAACCCTTTCTTTTTTTCCTTCTCAGAAGTTTCTTTGTGCGTGCCTGCACACTGCGGACATGCAGAAAATTTTCTAGTGACATGTTTTTTTTGAAATTTTTAACAGCTTGAGACCTTAAATGAACCGCCTGTGTGCACTCGTTATCCCACCAGGGGGGAGAGTATGTAAAAGATTTTCGTGGGGTTGACGTAGGAATTGCTACATTTGCCGCGTCTGTGACAATCTTAGAAACCCTCACTGCATACCCATCGGTATCTCCCTCAAATTCCTGGGCCTCCAGCCTTCCCACACCAAGCATCAACTGTTCCCTGAAACTCTCCCAGTTGGCTTTTCTGGTGTTAAACCTTGTTTTAGACTGATATTGAGATGAACGTTTGGATCCATTTCGTATGTCTATAATGATAGGAAAGTGATCACTAGAATGAGGATCATCTAATATGGTCCAAGTAGTTGATGAAGCTATGTCTCCTGTGCAGATCGAAATATCTACTGCACTCTGATTTTGTTGTGAAGAAGAGAATCTCGTGGGATCACCATTATTGAGAATGCATAGGTTCATACTGTCCACAAAATTGAGAACTGCTTTTCCTGCTGTGTCAGAAAGATGGCAGCCCCAAGAAGAAGAGTGAGCATTAAGATCTCCGAGAATCATATACGATCCCTGGAGCTTGGAAGTGACATCTGTCCAAAAAACAGACTCGAACTGTGTTCTAGGAGGGGCATAAACTGATACAAAAGATATATCAAATATTGAAACAGCAACTATTTGAATTTTTGGGTGAGAAGGGAGTAATATTTGTTTAGATGGTAGAGAATTTCTTACTAAAAGAGCAGAACCACCTCTACCATCAGAACGATCATCTCTATAGCAATTGTATCCTGGAAAGGAAACGAAAGAATCGTGAGAATACCAGGTTTCAGACAAGCACGCAAGGTCGATTTTGTGAGTTTTGAGTAGCAATATTAAATCGTCTCTATTTGACACCGCACTACGGCAGTTCCATTGTAGGATTGTAAATTCAGCGCGTTTAGTTGTTGGAAGATTTTTTGGATTCTGTATACAGGCCATTTTCGGTGAGTAAAGTTTTTAGGAGAGAAATAATATTGGCAGCGTTGGACGGTTTTTCTTTTTGTGGGGATATTGCATCTATTATAATTGAAAGCAATGAGAAAAGGAAGTTATTATTATCGGAAGTCAAACTTAATTTGAGCTGTTCAATGATGTTAGAGTCAGTTGGAATTTGATTTTCAGTAATGGCGCAACCATCAGGAGTATTGGATGTGGGAGAACCATTAGTATACATAAGTAAGGAGTTATGTTTTGCTCGATCATATCCTGTAGGTGAGTGAGGCTTTGGGCTTTTGGAAGAAGATTTTGCAATGGAAATATATTTAGTTGATGGAGTTGAAGTGGATGCTACCACATCCGCATATGACGTTTTAGCTGATGGGTGCCGTTTTGATGCTTGTATGTATGACACATTAGCAGAAGCCATTGTATTTTTAATTGCCTTTTGGCGGGAGTATTCTGGACATGTAAGGCTGATTGCCTTGTGTGCCCCCTTACAGTTAAAACATTTTGGATCAGATGCTGGGCATTCTTCAGCAGGGTGGTTCTCCCCACAATTGTAGCATTTAGGTACAGATCTGCAATTTGTTTTTGTATGGCCGAATTTGCAACAAGCAAAACACTGAATGGTCGGGAAGAAGTAGGTTTCAACGTTGAACGAATTGTAAAACATATATATGCGTGACGGAAGAAATTGCCCTTCAAAGGTAACCACGATGCTCCTAGATGGTTTCCACACCGCTGTTCCCGATGATTTGTCCTTGTAATTTAGTCTCCTGACTTTGACAATATTTTCCACATCTGGATTGCTTTCGATGATTGAGGAGATTATCTCTTCTTCCGTGACATCTTGGGGGACACCCCTAATAAGACCCATCCGTGTTACATTGTATGTTGGAACATATGCTTTGTAAACGGAGTTTGACAATAGAAAAATGTTTTTTATGAAGGAATTCGCCGCTGTCGCGGTTGAAAATTCTAGGGATATTCTGAATCTCCCCTCAGCCCTGACTGAACCATTCACTATGTTTTGAATCTTTTTTTGGTAAAGAAATTTCCCAAATTCAAAAGGGAAAACGGGATTTCCTTGTTCACTTTTTTGAGCGAACACTGTGAATGGCCCACAAGATTTTGTCGAGTAAAAGTGTTCTCTGACTGTGTTAGTTTTAAGTGAGATGGATGGTGGTGGAGTACTTGGATTTAGAATCGAAGGCGGAAGATTCGATGGCTTGTCATGTGGTGGTGACAAGGACTCCTCCATTTTTTCCTCAACGAATTTTCTTTTCTTTGAATCCGGAGGGTCAGGGAGGGGGGGAATGGGTTGAGAAGGATGGCAGTCCATCCTTCTCTAGTAAGGCAAATACCTTAAAATAATAAAATTAAAAAAAAACAAATATTAAATACGGATATACTAAGATAACAAACTAAAGTGTTTAGTATCGAGAAAACAAAATTGAAAAACCGGCCCTAGGCCGAAAACTAAAAAATGTTCAAAATTAGTAAATAATAAATGAAAGAAACTTATCAACACAGCGAGACTGCAACGAAAAACACAACCGCTCCGCACCAGCGCGCCACGTAGAGTCCTCTTCCTCAAACTTTATAAGTATTATTTTTTGAATGAAAAAAAATTTAGACAACGGGTGGGACCGCTAAACTGCGAGAGTTCCATCTTCTCTTTATTAATTGTAATAATAATGACTAAAATCGTTCATAATATTTAAGTATAAATTCATTAGTAAGTTTCTTTCTTCACTATCGTGATTTTTTAAGAAAGCTTAAAATGAGATGGCCCTTTTTATATTTTCACTATCCACGACTACAATAATAGTACCTATTTGAATACTCAAACCCGTTGCAAATGCACTATCATCTCATTACTGTAATCAAAAAAAAAAATTTATGATTTGAAAAATATTTTTACTGCTATCAATAAACTAGTTCGTTGAATACAATTTTTAAATTATAAATGTTCCAAATCTGATGATCGTTCTACTTGTCATTTTGAATTATTTGGTGATAATATTTTTTTTTGGGTTCAATTTAGAAATATTTGAGGATCATGATTTGATGATCAATCTACTATTTTGGCGATCATGATGAATTTTAATTTGGTGACGATTTTGGTATATTTTTGATGATCACTTAAATACGAGCCATTTAAATTGTATACCTTGATACTGATTAATGATTTATAAGTTTCAATAAAGTTTTTCGTAAATTAAAGTTCTCCCTTCACCGTTGATGCATCACAAGTACAAGTCATTTACGTAAGCAAAGAAAGGAAGATGACAGTTTTTTATGGCGTTCACCAATTATGATTTTCTTGGTCAGTCCCAAGTATTTACCTTTTTATTAGTTTTCACATACAAACGTGACATTATTTTCTCTACTCAGCACATATGTATAATCTCATAATTTGGATGTCACATTTTCTGATCTTTGGAGCATTCTAGTTCTTTAGTTATTTTAGTGTCCGATATTGTAAAAGGGTTCAAATTCAAGATGCTTGTTTTGTCCACCGTATATACAAGTTTTTTCTCCATACATTAATTATTAATAAAAGTAGCTTATAACTTCGCTATCCAGGTATATGACGAATGTCATAAATGATTTAATTATGTGAATGACGGAGTTGGTGACAAACATGTCCCGACGATTACGAATTGACTCTAGGCTGGCTTCAGTTCACTGATTCCGCCATTTTCACTGTCACGATAAACGGTTCTTCAATCGGGAAACATTTCATGCAAACCAAAGAAGCAACCGATTTTTTTGGATCTCTTAGTTCATATCTCGAATATTGGACAATTTGTAAAGCGCCGTTTACTCATAACATGACCTCAAGGGCGCCGTTTATCGTATCCATCACCCGAAACTCCCAGCAAAAAGGTGTGTCTTCAGTCCTCTTTTAAAACTCTCTCCATTCACCTCCTCTCGCAGACACAGAGGCAGCTTGTTCCAACATCTGGGACCCGCAACACTAAACGCTCTATCTCCAAAGCCTGTTTTGCGAGATCGAGATGGCTCAATCAGTCTGCATTTTACCTCACCCTGCACTGAGAAAAATACTCAAAACGAATCACTGGTACGGTACTATCAGATTAGGACCAGAGATAGTACAAACTATTCATTGGTATAAATCTATAATATTAACTCTTCGCAAACAAGTCATTGGTAAATTTACCAACAACTTGTTTGCGAAGAGTTAATATTATAGATTCGTACTAACGAATCGTTTGTACGATCTCTGGTCCTAATCTGATAGTACGTACCGATGATTCGTTGTGAAATTTCGTTAGTATTTTTCTCAGTGTGTGCTGAGCGAAGCATGAGCCGTCTTTCACTGATGGTCTCGATCTCGCACATCTCTGACAAATAAGATGGTAATACACCCTTCAAGGCCGAAAACACCATCACAAATATCTTATACTCCACTCGTTGCTTTACTTTTAACCAATGTAAGTATCAATAACCAATGTATGTATCGAATGTATCAATATCTTCCGTTTATTAGGTACCTCCAATACTTTCTGATGTCAGATGCATTAAAATACTTTTTCGGTTACTAGTAGCTCGACCAGTCGGCAACAAATAATCAAAATCAAATGTTTACAAATAATATTATGTAAAACATTGTTATGTACGTCATTGCAAAGAAAACGTCTACACTTTTTACTTGAGCCACACTGAGAAAAATACTCAAAACGAATCATTGGTACAGTACTATCAGATTAGGACCAGAGATCGTACAAACGATTCATTGGTATAAATCTATAATATTAACTCTTCGCAAACAAATCATTGGTAAATTTACCAACAATTTGTTTGCGAAGAGTTAATATTATAGATTCGTACCAATGAATCGTTTGTACGATCTCTGGTCCTAATCTGATAGTACGTACCAATGATTCGTTGTGAAATTTCGTTAGTATTTTTCTCAGTGCACGTGCATTGCTTTGTGTAAAGGTTTCTTTGTCAAAGTTTCAAACGCTGTTGTTGTTTGTTTGTTGTTGAAGGCAACAAAAAATATTAAACGATCTTTTTCCCTTTATTTTTCTACCCCATTAACTGAATCAGAACAACGTGAAAATATTAATCAAAAGTTTATTATTATATATTTTATTATTGACTTTTCAAAGAAAAATAAATTTAAAGTAGGTTCTCGCTTTTACCTACTTAAAGTAAAAATGTTGTTTTATATTTTTAAAAATCAAATTATTTATTTTCCGTTCAATTCCTTCGTTATGTAGAATGAGAACCACCTACCGCAGGATAGTGTATAAGTCTGGAAAATTCCATTTATCCAATTCTAGACACAACAAATGTTCATACCCGAAGTATCACAACAGCCAGCCAAAGAACTCCATATGTTGAATCTTTTAACTAAACTCCTTCGATGTTCGTCGAGAAAAGCAAACAAATGATTTAAAAAATGTAAAAATAAGTAATTTTCTTTACCTAGGATTACAGATTCATATAAAGACGTATGATGTTTACAAAATTGATGTTGTTGGATGATAGTTGACCTCTGACAGAGTTACCTTTTTATCTGCACTTAAGTTTATTTATTTATTAATATAGTAAACGGCATATAAGTCATTTTTCAATTACTCATCATTATACAATTAATACATGCAAGTTAATAACTGTAAATGTAAATAAAACAGAACAGAATTCGCACGGGTCAAGGATGTTGCAACCACCTAATGTGGAAATGGGGTAAAAGGGGTCTCCGGAATGCTACTGTGGGGCTCAATCCCAAACATTTCGACATCTGGTGGAGTTGTGTTCAGGAAGAAAGTACAAAGGAGACTGGATGGATATCCATAGGCTGATCCCAGAGGCTGTGCAGTGGCTTTCTGGACGAGAACCAAGGATTTGATTTGGAATGATTATTAACGCAAACCGAAGTCATATAAAAAGTTAAGTAAGTAAATAAAACAATAAAAATAGTCAGAAAACAAAAATTAATACCAACCTTAATTTGAAATGTAAAATATCATAAAAAAATCACTAAATTAATTTAAAATCAAACAAAACAATAATAAAGAAGTCAATCAAGCAGAATGTGTTTACTGAGAAATCTAAAAAGTTGAAGTTATTGTCTGATTTGCCCTTAACTATTAAAAAAATAAATGAAATTAAAGAAAAGAATCGATATTGTTTGGAATGGCCCTTGTTCGATCACATAAGTTAGGTGACATTGGGTACTCTCAATTCTTGGATGGGTGACCATTATAATATTCTTTTTCAATTGTTTTATTTTTATAATTAAACTTTAAAAGTGAAATGGAACTTCTTTTCACCTTACATGCCTTATATTTCTTAAGACCATTCACTCGTTTGCAAGTGATTTAGATAATTAATATTTAGTTACTAGCTTATTAGTACCTATTGATAATCGAAAGTATGAAAACCTTGATTCGCCTCTGATATTTAGACTGTATATAATAATATGCCAACGCATTAATTAATATCCATCATATCCTAATAGAAACATGTTATTTATTTCAAACTTCAACTCCCACCGATTCAGCGAAGCATCATCAATAGGTATCTATTGGAATATATTACGAACAAAGACCGATTTTTCATCGTACCCTTAGGTTAACTATCATTACTTAATTCGCATTATAATATTATGCAGGTGTTATCTACATACCGAATGAGATAATTTTTTTGTTGTATTCTTTATTTATTAATTTTTCAGAAGGTATGTTTGACAATATCTAGGATCAATATCCACGTGCATTTTGAAAATCTCACTGCTGCGATAATTTTGAAGTTTCTCAAGTGTGTTATTTTGGAACTAATTAATTTGTAAACTATTTATGTTCAAATGTTTATTTAGATGTTTAAAATCTGAGATAATCAATAAATAAATAAATATTTTCTAGATCTTGACTGATATCCTTACATACCACATCAGCATAGTCTTTGAGAGACATACATTTCACAAATAAGACATTTACAATCTTCGATTCAGCGAGGAGATATGCCATCCATCCTGAATGTCTTACTTTTTTATCGACACATAGAAGACAGCCTGCATGCTGATTACATAAAGTCAATCTACTTACAACACCACTTACTAGATTTTCCGCGATGTTATGAATAGGTAGAAGGTGGTTCTTATTATAAGGGACACACTTAAACAGCCTACATAAAAATATCGGCCCTTAGTTAGTACAGAACCTTCCTACACACTATCAATTATTGTTTATCTAAAATTTGTTTTCATATCTACTTTAAAACAATATTTGTACAGCATCATGAACAATGGATGTATCTCAACTGAAAAGTTCTTACATAAAATCGCATATTAATTAATTACGGATTCTAACGTACGGTACCTAACTAATTAAAACAATGAGTAAAGAAATTGAATATTACACCAGTGATTCATTTCAAGACCTACTGAGTTCAACGATTTCTGGTAGGTATATTTGCACTCTACTTTTAAATTGGCAAAAACCATTAAATGGCTTATTCAATACAATGAAATCTAATATATTAAATTCTCGTGTTACGGTGTTAATTGTTATCATACACCTCCGAAACGGCTGAACTGATTTTGATTAAATTTCGTATGCTTATCGGGCAGGTCTGAGAATCGGCCAAAATCTATTTTTTATACCCCTAAAAGTATAAGTGGTCCACCCCGATTTTTTTTATTTTTTGACATTTTTTTTTATGGTGAATTATTAAAAAAAAATACATACAGACCTAAATTTTCACTCTTCTACCATCAACTCCTAGCGATATTAGTAATCTAGAAATAATATTTATGGCAAAACTACGTTTGCTGGGTCAGCTAGTCAAATAATAATATTTTGCATTGAGAATGCTGTGCTCTCTTTCAGTACACATTTGACGAAATGTCTTTTCAAAAACTTTCATAATAAGCTTGTTACTTCCATATACTTGCACTTTGCAAATATGAATAGAGAGTATACAATTATGCATGTTAACATGCATATAATAGGTATGTATAAATGGATTCAAATGAACAATGGATTTATATATTTTATGTCAATATATTAACTAGAATAATTATTAAAATAGATTACATTTTTTGAATTGATTACATTAATTCATTACATTACATAAAAACTAGCATTATTTAATCTTATGATATTTAAAATATTTTTTTTTGTCTCTGAGATGTTAAATTTCCCATAATTATGATTGAACACAATTGTCCATAATTCTTAATGGACACTAAAGGCACTCTCGAATGTGT
This sequence comes from Athripsodes cinereus, assembly GCA_947579605.1. Taxonomy (NCBI): domain Eukaryota; kingdom Metazoa; phylum Arthropoda; class Insecta; order Trichoptera; family Leptoceridae; genus Athripsodes; species Athripsodes cinereus. The sequence continues at coordinate 2,033,227 of OX388316.1, read as the reverse complement.
AACATGGATTGTTCAATTTATGACGAAACTTCTATAACCCTACAAAAATAAAATACTACAGAGAGACAAACACAAAAATACACAACCAAACATGTGTTACTTATACAATATATTATACACAAAAGCGTGAAAATAGAATTATAAAGTTTTGAAATTAAACAGTTAGTAGAGTAGAGTCATAGTAGGTACGTACGGAATAACAGTACTGAGAGAAGTTAACAATGTCTACAGTATGTACAATATTATACATAATATCATACCTAGAACATGATATTCCAATTAGGGGATGATACAGAAATAACTAGCGATTGAAAATTTTAATTACTTGACCACGGTGTAGTTCCCACGATATACAAACTAACAATAATAATAATAACAATATCTACATAGCATATAATATTATATTGTACTTCGTGTTACATTCGAATATTCAGACTACATCGATTCATATTTCTATCGACCTCTTAAACTTTTCAACTTTCATTGATCAATCATAGTTGATCAAATGGTCACTCGTAATTGGAACAATAGTATAGTTTAAAATAGTATATGTGTAATATACTACATGTGACGTTCGAATATTCAGACCAGGGATGTTGCGGATGTCGATTTTTACACATCCGCGGATGTGAATGCGGATGCGGATTTTTGAAGGCTCACATCCGCGGATGCGGATGCGAATGCGGATGCGGATGTTTAAGATGTTATAGAAAAAAAACAGGAACTATCTTAGTTGGTAGGCCTCACTGTCAAATATGTAACGAAATTGTTGCTACAATAATATTATGGATTTTTTGGCGAAATATTTTTTTTCTATTTTGTTATTATCAAAAATAAAAAAAAACAGGCAAAAATAAAAACGCGTCGGATCTTGTCACCATTTTTTCGTTCCCATTGGTTAATGTCAAGTGCGAACGGCACACGCCATTCGTCAGCCCCGTCCCATTTCTTTCTTGACGCAAATTTTCTTACATCCGCATCCGCATGAACATCCGCATCGATTATTGCGGATGCGGATGCGGATGCAGATGTCCAAATACATGCGGAAGCTCCGCATTTGCGGATGCGGATGCGAATATTCGCAACATCCCTGATTCAGACTACATCGATTCATATTTCTAGCCACCTCTTACACTTTTCGATTTTCATTGATCAATCAATCATATTTGGTCAAATGATCACTCGTAATCGAAACTAATGGAAAGGTTTGTTTTTATATCTTTAATTAATTTTTTTTTTATTCAATTATTTAATTCATTAATTAAAATCATCTTATCCATATCTTTATTAACTTTATAATGACTTATAATATATGTACGTATGACTTTTTTTTGTTTGTTGTCAACGAGTGGAATCTTGATTGGCTACTGTTATGTATTTTCGTAAAATGTTCACTATATCTAATTGTTTAAGTCCTCGGAATATGTAAAGTAAAATATTTTTTTAAATCAGCCTCTTCACTAACATGTCACCCATATCTACTCTGTCAACCTTATCCACCTGGCCCACCTATGGTTATTCCATCTCCCCACATTCTTTGTATATCATGTTCATTTGTCACCATCAATTTACGGCTCCGTCGACTATCGATATATCTTGAATTTCTTATCGCTTACGATTTTAAATTGATCAATGATGATTGAACCGTGTAACCATTTAATTAGTATACGTGGTGTGTAATGTATTAAGCTACCAATACTAGCGGTCTGTCTATTAATATTTCCTATGTACCTACTTATTTATGTTTTGTACAATATTTTGCTTTTACACAAAGGACTATAGTGTTGATGTTTGATGTTAATACTTCGGTATTCGTTACATACATCATTGTTATTACTTAGCGTTACTGTGATCAAAATATTATCCGGTTTAAAAACACTAACGTAATCGGATAAATGGCTTACCGAATATTTATATACTTTTTTTACAGATACACACACAGAGAGTTGAAAAGAAGAAAAACACATTGATCCAAACACATTTGAAAAAACAATATTCATTGTTAATTTTACACGTGAAACTACTATAATAAGGCTTAGAAAAGACAACGTCACCCTATTTGGACGGGACTTAAACCAGTTTACGCGAGGATGAGTGCTTTGTCCAATCAAGCTACCGGGCGAATTCCCGAAGGCTCCGATATTCTCTCTTATAAACCCCGATGACAGCTTCACGTGTCGATATTGTACTGACAAAGTAGGGATGCGGGTTCTAGTCCCGTCCGGGGCACTACCGAATAAGGTGACGTTGTCTTTTCTAAGCCTTATATGGTATTTTAATGTAATGCATTATCAATCTGATTGATAACGACCTTATAAGTCGAAAGACGTCTCTCTGCGAATTAACAAGCAATAGTAGAAAGGAACACTTGTTTCAAATTGCATTATTATGGAATTCTACTACGTGTGCACCGACACAATTAATAATATTTTAATGTGTTAAATTTACATATTTAACCTCATACAGGTTAAATAACATCGATAAACAGTATTTTACACGTTCCACATAACAGTATAGGCGGCCATACACATGACTGTAGCAGGCACACTTGCATAACAGCTCATTGCACATGCCATCTACTATCATGTATATACGCTAACTGGCATGCCTGTATCTGCCACGCAAGTAGATAGCACAACATTTGATTTACTGGCATGCAACATGAGGGAGGGGACGCGGGGGGCTACGAAACCGGCATGTGTGAACGTCGCGACAGGTACAGAGGCCTGAGTCAACAACACACTTTCGTCTCACGTTCCCGCTCCGTTAGCGTTCGGGTCCAGACGATGTTGCAAGCAAGTGTCAATTTCGTTGCTAAGATACACAATAGTTACGAAAATTAACACTTTGGCGCACCATCGTCTGCACCCGAACGCTAGCGGAGCGGGAACGTGACGCGATAGTGTGTTGTTGACTCAGGCCCCTGGTATGCCAGTAGCTGACCTTCTTTTTTATTTTATTCGCAATTTTCCCTAACAATTCATCAAATTTTTCTGGCAGCATTCTTAAATGGTTTCTGTACCCATCTATATCTTCTTGTCGCATTTCTGTAAGCAGACAACTACTTGCTCCAAAATTTTCCCTTCTGCTAATCCAATCTTTCACCCAAATTCGTCTTCTTTTACTACTCTTTTTTCTCTCATTAAATTAGCCACACATTGTACTGTTTATTGCAATATGATGATATTTAATTAATATCGAATGTTTTCCATTGCAAAAAAGCTTGAGAATGAGTGATTTGAGACATGTACTGTCTCGTGGCTAGCTTGTGTATACGTCTTGCAAATACAGGCATGCAAGGACGCAAATTGAATGCAAGTTGCAAATGTATCCACATCGCGCCAGTAACTTCCACATGCCATTAACAAGCATGCACGCTACTGTTGCATTTTACAGGCATGTGTATGGCCGCCTTATAGAGGAATAAAATGATCTGCAAATGCGGAAAAACATGAAGAAGTCTTCGACTCCTGAGATATCTGGGTGTGTACAGGTTCTTCCCATTTATCTGGTTATGTATTCTATTAACACACCTACTTAAAATCGGATATACGTTTCATCTCAATCAAAAGCACACATACCTTTTCCTTTCATAGTATTGACGTCAACACATGGTGGTAGTTTTGATGCGTGTTTCCTATGGTAAATTTTAATGGACATATGTGCCCATTAAAATTTACCAATATTTTCAGAACGGGATTGTATGTTTTGTTATTATGTCTATCTTTATATCCTATTTGTTTAAAATATTAAACGTATGTTCGAATGGAGTTACACAGTTTTTGATTTACATTACATAGTTAATCGAAATAAATTTCAAACAAGGTTATAAAATTATTCAAAAGCTGAATAACCAACAGACTGATTGCGTGTAATAAATATGTAAAGTAGCATTCACATTGTTCACTTTGGATGATCATCCAGAGTGTCAGGGTCAAACCTGTTCATCGAAAGTGAACACGTCTGTTCACATTTGTTCATCCTATGCTTTCACTGCCATGTCAACACTCTCACTCATGTTGTATGCAGTTTGACGTATTTTCGTATAAAAATAATTGAAGAAATTCAAAAATGAAAAATAACACTTAAAATAAATTAATCTAGCTCTCGACTGCATAATAATTTTGTACATGATTCTGACATTCAATACAAATTCATAGAGAATTAAACAAATAATAAGATAAAACTTGTTTATGGTCGTTTCAGTGAAAGGACCTTTCATCAAAATTATGACGAGTGGTTACCTCTTTCCTCCGTCATCGCTAGTGATCACTAGCGATGAAACGCCTGTTCACACCTGTTCATCTTGGAGGATCATCCGGAGTGATCACTGAAAGTGAACAAATGTGAACGCCCCTTAAGTTGTTCGCTCCATGTCAAAATCAAATTTATACAGTCAGAATGGTTAGCGTACCTCATTCCTGAATTCCAGTTTTTTTTTTTCAAAAAAAAGATACCTATAATTAATAATTATATTATTATTTACATTTCAATACCTGATCTTTTAAAGGAATTATTGGGAACATTTTGACAATATTAAATATACATGATGTTTAACATAAATATACCTACGTACCTTTTACGGGACACCGTAAAATTCACAGAAAAGAGCATTTGTTTGAAAACGACTTTGCATGCCGAAACCTAAATTAATGTAATAAAAAAACTCAAAATATTATAAAAAAAATTCTTGTATATATTATACTATAAAATTATAAAAATAATTTCAACACAAACACTGTTTACTTTCACTATATTTATTTTCGGCAGAGGCTTTTCGCACTTAGTCCTCAGTTCTTAAGTGTAAGGCACTTATGATGGACCAAGTCCGAAAGGCCTCTGCCGAAAATAAATGTAGGTAGTGAAAGTTTTCTTTTCTTTCCCATAGGTGTTTAATATCCTGTAAAAAACAATCATTCGAGAAATATCGCTATAAATCAGTTGACACATTATATTCAGCGATGAAGTGCATACAGAATTCGCATGAAATTTAATACAGTCCCAGAACCTACATGAAAAGATTCAAAATGACGTATTCTTTTCATTTTGAATAAATAGGCTTACTTCCATATCGTCGCTCGGCGTTCAATACCGCGAATGTAACAATTGCAAAATTTTACAGGAGGCCTAATAAACGGAATAAAAGTTACGTTAGCGCCGAGTTCATATTCACGATTTTACGGCATAATAATAATAATAAGAACACTTTATTGATCAGAAAAAAAAATCATTAGCAATTGGCGAGCTTATTGCCTAGAGGCAATACCTTCCAGCTAACCAAAATAATGTGTGATACTATGTTGATAATGTGTAATTAATGTGCAAACGGCATCCTAGCAGTTTGGACAATATTTGGGGAATTTTTTGTATACACAATCGCGTATTTTGACATTCTGTACTAATATCTTAAAAACAAAAACTATTTCACCCAAATTGTCGAATTCGCGGTATTGAACGCCGAAGGACGATATGTAAATAATATAAGGCTACATTTTTAGAAATGTTTAAGTGTAAAGGTCCTTTATCAATAACAAATTACTTAACAACTTTGAGAATTAAAAAATGGTCCATTTGCAACCACCCTTTTCCAGATTAATAGAAAGCATTCGAATTAATGACTTACTATTCCGGAAACCCACGTGTATTTTGTTAATTAATTTATACCCACGTAAAATAAAATGTTATTATTACGAAACTCACCTAGAAACTTCCTGATTTCTATGTTCTATTTATATCACAGCTTTTATATTTATCACCATAAACGCTAAGTACAAACACCCCTGAAAACCTGAAAATATCAAGCGAGTCCTATTCTCACATGAAGCGAGAACTTTTATTTCATGAAGTAATTAATATACATACATCCGTATATTATACCTGTGAACAACTAAATAACGGGTGATTTGCAACGTGGATTACTTGGCAATGAATTTGTCTCCCACTCATTTTTGATTATGCCGTAAAATGTATATACTTGAAAAATTAATACTACTACTATTATCTATCTATTCCCTCACGCCGTATCCCAAGTGGGGTAGGCAGAGAGAACGGAACGCCAATTAGATCTGTCCTTACATACTTCTTTCGCTTCCTCTACAGTCATACAATTTTTCATGCACGCACGTCGGTTTCTTTTACTCAAAACACGGCCGTCCTTGAGAATTTGATCCACATGTTCAAGCCATGTAGTTCTCGGACGCCCGCGCACACCCCTCCTTTCAGCCAAGTATATCCTCTTTGTCATTCTTTCCTCTTTCATTCGTTCTACATGACCAAACCATCTCAATTTATTTACACGCATTCTATCCACAACACTCCTCTTGCATCCACTCATTCTTATACCATCACGGCATAATCCACAAGTGGGGTAGCCAGTAGACCAGCTGCATATTATAAAAATCCAAGCTGTCCTCGTATAATATAAAAATAAATACACGTATCTTAAATTCAGTGATGATTTTTTTCACCCATTCTGAATGACTTATAGTTATCAGGCAGCTTGGAGAGAACAGCTCACATGTTTATTAAATCAGGCGAAATCGCCAGGCCATTATGCTGTCTCGTGTAAACTCCAGATAAGGGCTTGGTTGCTCAGCATAGGTAAGGAAAAATTATTAAAAAACTTTAGTAATGCAATGGAAATTACGGAGATATAATTTAATATAAAAAATATATTATAGGTATACCTTTATACACGTGATATAAGACTCTACACACTATTATAAATCTTGGAGACTAATATTAGATTTACATAAATGAAAGCTGCAATGGTATCATTACCTCAAATTTAAATGTATTACTCCCCTGTTAAATGTAAGTCCTTTATAAAAGCGACGTACATACTAACATATTATTATATAGTTTATTCCTAGTTAAAGGAATTTACACAACAGAATAAACATGTATTGAACCCTTATGTTAATTTGCACAAGGCAATATATTAATTTATATGAAAATGGTCTTTCTACTAGTCATTGACCCACAACATCGAGAGAATTAGAAAATATTATATTTCACACGTACATTTTTATTTTATTTATTTATTTATGAAATAATAATGTATTACATATTATTATTATTTATATTATATTTATGAAATTTACGTAGTAGTGGTCAGAAACGTCTTTCATTTGTAAAGACTAGAAATTTAAATTTTCCACATGACCTACCATGGCCAATGTGGAAAACCCTCAAAAGGATCAGAACAGGAGTGGAACGCACTAGATAGAACCTTTAGAGATGCACGGCGTGTGACTGTGGAGAGGAGCAAAACATTGGACACCTCCCGACATGCCCAATAGCTCCCAGACAGTGTCACTGTGAGGAGTTCGTGGGGCAAACTCACCTAGGGGGAGCTGCAAGAGAGGTCGTTGTTTTCTGGGAGAGAATGGGAGTGTAGATGTGGATTTGGTGTTTTTGTTATTTATCGTTTGCTGACCGACATGAAAAGAAGAAGAAGAAGAAATTTAAAGGGAAATTTTGTGATGAGGTCAATTTTTTTGTGGGCTTACACAAAATAATATCGCAACCTCGTTATAAATGCATATAAATAGGGTGTCCTGTAGATACAAAACAATTATATTGATGGTTCATATGTACCTACTTTTTGACAACAACGGTCGTTTTGTTTTTTACTAATTACATACTTAACGTGAAGAATGGCTATTTTTTATTGTAGGGGTGATTTTATTTCTTAATCAGGTTTTGAGTACAAAAGAGACTACTAGCATATTAATGTCACGGAATAAAACAAGATAATATTGTAATTTTTATTATCTTTGGAAATGTTCTGCGAGAATATTGGTTTTGAATTACTAGTTTATGTATATACTATGTCTTGAGCTTGTTCAAGCGAAAACCCCACCCACACAGTATTCACACAATGCATCCACCGAAACCACAGACACAAAACTACCAATTAGTCCAGAACGACAGCACGAGGGTATCCAACAGACAGCAGGGATCAGAGAGTAGGAACCAAATCACTCAAACAAAGTAATTATTAATACAAATGTCAAATAAATAAAGTAGTTATGGTCAGAAATTGGCGAATTGAAATACACTTGTAATTAGGAAAAATAATAAAATAATAGGGCGTTGGAATGATTCGAAAGCATGTAAATACATAGTCCATTATGAAAGTAATGCACATGATTGTATTGTGACGCAACTATCCATCGCAGCGCACCCGGACTAGTCGGAAAATGTGCATTACTTTCATAATGGACCATGTAAATAAGTACAAAACAAACATTCATAGATGCGCACGTATGAACGGAATCATATAATATTTATAAGAAAGAAATTTCAATGTTTTTGATCTTAACCTAAAAATATTCTCCGAACAACTAACTACAGGTAGATAAAAAGCAATTTTACAAAATGAGTATTATATCTACTACCTAGAATAGAAACAGCGACTAGATACCTGGTTAGCTGGTGGACATTTGTTCTCATTAGTGCTGTAACGTTTGGTTTATCCTCGTGTAGCAAAAACCTGCGTAGGAGAGAACATAACATGTACATCTTTACTCACTATTGTATTATACCTTTATAAAATACGGTAAATTGAATTTATGTGTTTGAAGTAAATTTTTGAATTATGTCTTTTATGAGGTCGTAAAATAAATAAATCAATTAATAAAATTTCATCAAACAAACAACATGTTATATGGTTGCAAGAAATACCAAAAGAAGGGCTTATTGTATGTGCGATTTCTTGCAGCCAACCCGAAAAGCATTAAACAGATAGATAATATATTTATTCTTGGAATTCCTCAGATAGAAGAGTTTTAATGATATTTTCTGCAAATTTTCGAATGTCCTTTAAAAAGCAGATAATCACAAAGCATACACGAATACTATATTTCTTATTATAGAGATCGTCGGTAGCCTGGAGGTAGAGTCTCGGCCTTGTGAACAAGGGTTCCGTGGTTCGACAACAGATGCCGGCAAACTCCTCTTTCACGACACAAGCTTTTAGTAGCTTACCATGAAGGGTGTATAAGATTGTATTTGGGCTTATAACAAAACCCCAGATATATCTTTTTAAAAAAAAATAATAAAAATTCAATGCTATAGCCAGCTTCAAGTCTTCAGCATTGAGGTATTCCATTCATTTTGAATGTATGTTTTTTACTGGCACGAAGAGGACAACTTGTATATTTATTATGTACCTTCAGTGTACCGGCTACCTTATTTATGGAAAAATTGATTGATAAATTACAAGTATTTAAGTTGATAAAACCATCAGCAATAATTTTATCTACAAAGACGGCATATTATTTCACATCTGAGAAAGCCTGAAGACTTATTAATTTATTCATTATACGACCTTTAAACTAACTTTATAAAATTGTAATTACAAGATAAAGTTAGCATTAATATTATGGATACATTTAATCCTAGTACATACAAGTAAGTAAGTAAATAAATCTAAACATTCAAGTCATATAAAAATTAAGACTTACAGAATGAGTTGCATACCTACGCAATCACTACTGAATTGGGAATGTTTTATTTATTTATTTATTTATTTATTCTTCTTGCACATCATCATTACATTACAGTGTTAACAAAATAATATAATATTTTTAAAACTAGGACGATGTGCAGTGGCGAGATTATCACTATAAAGTGATTTCTTCCATCTAACCACGACACATTGACATAAACCTAGTAAAAACTAATTTACTTAAAAAAAAACATACAAGACATTAATACACAACAAAAGAAAAAAAAAGAAAATTTAAAATAGTATTTGACACACACCCAACATGAGGTAGGGATTATGGATTAGAGGAGGGGAGGGGGGGGGGGGCTAGGGAACGGATACTGAGTTAGAAGATAGCATTTTTTCCTTAACACAAGATTTAAAAACATTGAGCGATTGTGAAACTCTATGCGAAGAAGGAAGATTGTTCCAACAACGAGCACCATAAACTGAGAATGATTTCGAGAAATAATTGGTACTGTGTGTAGGAATTGCCAGAAGACGCTCGTTATTGGATCGCAATGGTAGGCCATGGCTCGCTAAATACTCTTTCAAGAAATTTTCTTTTAAATAGTAGGGAGAAGACGTAGAATAGAGTATTTTGTAAACAAGTGATAGAATATGAAGTTCACGTCTTTGATGCACAGTTAGCCACTTAAGATTTACTCGATACTGGGAGATATGATCAGACCTCTTGAGATTGAAAATAAATTGGATACCATAATTTTGAAGTCTCTCAAGTTTATTTGACAGGTCTTGGTTGATATCGAGATATACTGCATTAGCATAATCTATGAGAAGCTGTTAAATATTGTTAAGAGAATGTTAAATATTGTGTTATCACGATGTTTTACGAATACGTAATTTTTATGGGACACTCAAAACATGAAGAAAAGTGGAGTAATCTATTGTTTGCCAGGGACTTCGCGGAACAAATAATAATAACAACTATAACACACATTAGGTATAACATACATACGCTAGTAATGGATATATATTCCTAAAAATAAAATCATATAGTTTTCACTAAGAATACAGAGCTTTAACCTGTAAGCAATACCTTAGGCATGTTGAGCTTTGTTACGAAGGCGGTATCATGTGTAAACGAAACCAAACCAACTGAAGCAGATTATTAGCACGTATTCAATCAAAGCTCAAACACTCCTACATGAACTCTCGGAATAACTTCTCTTCCAACTGTGATGTCTGGTTTAGTGATACCTTAACCACAAACAGTAGAGATTAGTCCTATTCCGACTTTATGTCTGTCAGACTACCAATTACTGTTCCGACTCATTATTAAAATGGAACGACAACCGCCATTTAAAAAATTAGAAAAAACTTGTAAGTAATTATTGCTGAAGATAGACGCATGTCCGTAAAGCTTATATTTAAATATATCAATGAAAGTAAACAGCGTAATTAATTTATCTACTACTACTAGTAAACCATCACAGCATATCCCACAAGTAGGGTAGCCAGCAGACCAGCTGCATGTAATAAACATATGCAAGTGTCCTCCCCGTGCTAATATAAAATCAAGACTTTCAAGATGGGAGGCAAACCTTATCGCTGAATTTAAGATGGAAAATGTTCTTTTCGAACACCTGCCTTTTACAGAACACTCAAAACTTACAGAGAAGAGTGGGAGACCAATTCTTTACCGGGTGCTCCACGGGATTTATTTATTTATATTATTTTATAAAATAAGACATTTTACATCTTAAATTCAGCGTTGAGGTTTGCCACCCATCCTGAATGTCTTGATTTTATACTGGCACGAAGAGGACAGTTTGCATGTTTCTTACATGCAGCTGATCTGCTGGCTACCCCACTTGTGGGATATGCCGTGATGGTATAGTAGTATAGCAGTAGATATTATTTTATTATCTAAAATAAAAATTACTATTTATATCTATCCAAAAACTGATTAATTTGAGACAAATTAATAACTAATAAATATGTACTCCATAAATTACACAAAAATAATAAAAGTAAATAATTACATTCTAGAGAAACATTATAACACAATTTTATTCGATCTTTAAAAAGACTTTGTTTTCGTAAATTTTGTGAAAGTTCAGAGATAATAAATGAGTCGTATCCAAAGGTCTTACAACGTTATCCATGATATCATGGAGACCATGGTCCGTACGAATTGGACATTGTAAGAAAACTTGATCCAGAATCTCTACATTTAATATTCGCACTAACAGTATTCACTGTTGGTAAAAAAATCTTAAATTATGTATAAAATTCTTAAATTTTTCATGTCATAATATACTGAGTGAACAAAATGTTTTGCGAGTAATGTTTTAGTTTAAATAAGAATAACTCAACTTTTCTAATATAAGTGTGCAAACACAAAGAAAGCAAGTTGCCAGCGCCGATAAGTGCCGGTAAGCGCCAGCAAAGTAAATCGCAATCGGCGTTCCTGCTTTTACTATGTTCGTGTCCATTGAAATGCATGTAAACATTCTCGCCGCCGCCCGGTAGACGCAGGCATCTGAAAGCAGGCAACCCGCTTTCTTTGTGTTAGCACCCTAAGACATGGTTAGACAGGGCTAATATGCATATTTTATGAACAGGAGTAATAGTTAGATAACCATAGTAAACGTTTATCAAGCAAGCAAGCGGAAATGATTAGAGTTTATTTTTACCCATGCGAAATGATAATAGAAATTTATGAACAATTTATAATGTCAGTGCATACATTTATTTATTAACCTTTATTAATCTTTTGGCGTACAATAGTTATACAGTATAATGATGATAGAAATAACAAATAAATATTTCATTATTATACAATAATGAAATATTTATTATATATATATACGTAAATATAGGTATACAAACAAATATAATATATACATTCCTACATACGAATATATGTAAATAACAGAAACAAAAAACAATAAAATGTCATAGCCCCAGGTACAGGTTTTCAAATAGATCCCACCAGGCAAAGTTTGAATGTGGAAACTACTGTTAATAACGTATTTTATGATGAAGCTACTTCCTACCTTAAATAAAAAAAGCATCTATCTATTAAATGTACATAGTATACTGTGCACAGTGTACTCCAGTAGTGAGTTATTTATTTATTTATCAACTTTATACGGCTTGAGCCTTTTACACGTTAAACATTTTATAGCAAAGAAAAAACAATTTGACAGACAAAAACAATAAAATAAGAGTTAACTTAAAGAGCTAGCTTAAAGAGTTAACTTAAAAGAGCTAATAGCAGGTACAAACAAGTTATATACGAATCGTTTGATGATTTGATCAGAGCATAATTTATTTTGTTATTTTTCATTTATTTAAATATATGTATATATGACTTTACACTCAGTACCTACCATTAATATTTTAGCAGCTTGATACGAACAACACTATCTCTTCTCAAATCAAGACAATCTTACGTGGGAGTTATATGATAATACAGCCTAACTTGTCTAATTCAAAGCTCAAGGGAAAAGCTAAACAGAAGGAGCTAAGAAAGCTTCCGAATTCATGATCACTAAGGCTATCGTGGGAGTATGCAGGTGAATCAAGAGAGGAACAGTCCCCCCTATGATCTCGAAAGTAGTAGTGAAATAAACAATATCAGTATTAAAATATAGAAAAAGTATGGAAAATTGAAGAATGATAATGGTCTTTGAAGTCAAAAGACGTCTCTCTCCCATTGTTTAATCTTTTGTAGAACGAAACACTTATTTCAATATTCATCCAAATATGGTAAATCGGCATCAAAGTGGGAAGCTACCTTCCGAGAAATTCGAATTAATGTACGATGCTTTTAAAATTATTGAACAAAAACGAGGACAACGTGAACATTTCAAATTTTTGGTACGCCCATGTAGGCTATAACATTATAACTGTATATTAAATTAATGATGAGATACTTATGAAATATTAAATAAATAATGTATTTAAGAAGATGGCGCTCTTTGAGCTCCCTAATCTTATGCTTCTCCTTTTAAACTTTAAATAATATGTGAAATGATTGTGTTAATGCGCCCTAGAGGTGATTTTAATAATGAAAATAGTACAATAAAAAATATTATCCAATAATTATTATAATAATTTTTATATTTTGACTACCTTTACATATATGGGTCCCTCATCGATGATTATATTTATTTGTAGAGACTTACGTAGTTTCTATAATACTGCAATCCTGCCACTGCGTTAAAAAATAGACAGATACCTTTCACAATTAAATTTGGGGGCATGAAAAAATAAAAGGAAACAACTTACGAATAAAAAAAAATTTAACTTATCATTCCCACCATTAATCTTACTCGTACTGAAATTCAGAAATAATTTTTAGTCACAAAAACTATGCATTTATCACTACAATTCATTACAGAATTGCTAGCTTGTGACAGAGTCTGGAACGCGCTCATCCCATAGCTTAAATATATTCAAGCAGGACAGAAGATATTTTTCACAAGTGATCATCAACATCAATGGAACCTTCAGTGATACATAAAGAAAAAAATGTGCTTAATTTTTTTTAACCAGTATTAAATCTCGCAAAGGGGGAGATTTAAAAGTGGTTTAGCAAATTAAGCTGGCTTGAGTAATCAGATATTCTACTGTCCATGAAACAGACATAACAAATCCTTCAATTAAAATAGATTAGGACAAAAATAATAGTTTTCGTCTTACTAAAATATCTATAGAATATCTATAGATATTTTAGTAAGACTATATAATAGAGCCTAGGTATTAGAAAATCAAAATTATAGGCTCTATTATGATAAAACCATAATAACAGATAGACAAATACATCATAATAGACCCGATTTAGTATTACATGATAAACGTAATAAAATAACGTACCTAATCGACATCGCTGTCACAAATACACATAATATACAAACAACCGTCGCAGAAAAAATACGTAAATATACAGAACTAGCAGGAGAAATAAAAAATATTTGGCATTCTAGGTCCGTTTATATAATACCTTTAGTCATGTCAGCTACAGGGGTAACTCCGAAATCTTTAATAAATAATTTACAAAAATTAGATTTACCGGTTAATTTGCAGGTACATTAAAATTCAAAAATCTATTATAATAAACACTTGTAATATTGTAAAAAGGTTTCTGAACACAGATATTTCAGACACAATGCTGGTATTTTGATCCCGCGTTTTGAGCCTAATCCTTTGATATCCTGTATATCTGGATAGGTGAAATTTTCCCGGCATTAGACTGTTAAGTTTTTGTGTGATCATGACTGATCATATGGAGACTTATCTGGTTGTATAATGCTGAGAAGTGTGGATGGCAATTCTGCCGCCACAATCAATCCGGCAAACACAACAAAATTATCAGTTTTCTAATAAAACTGTAGACGTCTATCTTAGAGTCATAAAAACTCTATCATAGATAACTAAAAACGGTTTTTTATTAATTTTTTTAATAGTTGATTTATTTATTCCAAAACAGTTAAGACAAACAAAAAAAAAGATCACCATAATGGAATATATTGCCCCACTAGACTAAGGTCCGTTCTAGGGCAACACCAAAAAAAATACAACTTTTACATGTACACTTGAATACAATAAATCAAGACAATTTAAAAAATAATAAAAATAGTACATCATAATATGTGCGTCAAGTCATTTACGAATAATACGTGCGAGTTGGATTAACGTAAGAGTTAGTAGTTATTGTATTATGTTCGCCAGATCTCTCTCAGACTCCCTTCTGCCCCTCTCCAAATTAAAATTTTAATCTCCATTTAAATCCTTTTTTTTCTAACGGTGTAGGAATAAGAAAACAATTTTCAATTCAATTTCAATTGAAATTGATCAAGTACCTACTTTAATTACGTCACAACTTTTGTAGGTACTTGCAAATTACGTGAAACCGTAATTATTTCATTCATGTACCTACACATCTTTCAAAGAACTTTTCAGACTTAAGGAAAGTACTTTGCATACATCATAATGATATTATAAAATATTTTGGTGAGTTAAAATTATTATTTTAATAATTATTAATGATTCAGTAGATAATCATAATGTGTAAGCACATCAGTTTCAGGCTTTGCCGCTTCAGGATAACATCTTCCTTTCTCATTAACCGTTACATGAATATAATTTTATAATATTAATGGGATTAATATCGTTTTAAATAAAAGTACCTACTTAGAAACTATGGCGCACTCCTCTGGAGACTAACACCAATATTCAGCATCGAATATCTGCAGCTTGGATGAAATGGAGAGAAGTTACCGGGGTGACATGCGATAAGAGGATGGCAGTAAAACTCAAAGGTCTGGTGTATAAAACCATTATCCGCCCAGTTCTGGCGTATGGATCAGAGACATGGAACACCTCTTTAGGACATGTGAGTGCTGTACAGATTCCCGAAATGAAAATGTTAGGATGGATGTGCGGGATCACAAGGCTTGTTAAGATCCGAAATTCATACATTCGTGGGAGTCTGGGTGTCCGGGATATTTCGGATAAAATACAAGAGAACAGACAGCGATGGTATGGCCATATGACCACCTGACGTAAAGTTGTGAGACAAGACATGCGGAACTGCGATGTTTTCCATGAGGATGCACTCGACAGAACCAAGTGGCGAAACAAAACAAGAAAGGCAGACCCCACCACCATGTGGGACTAATAATTGCCCAAGGAGAAAAAAAGATGGTTTTAAATTATAAAAGCAATGAGGTTAATATTATAAAAGTATTTTTGTTTGTTTTCTAAAGTAAAATTGACGTAGACATGTTTGCCTTTTAAAGTTTATGTAATCAAAACTCAAGTTAACTGGTAACCGGTTATTATACTATACTGTTAATTGTGTCGGTGCACACGTAGTAGAATTCCATAATAATTATGTAATTGAAACAAGTGTTTCTTTCTTCTATAGATTATTGATTTCGAGAGAGACACAATGATCTATTGTAGAAAGAAACACTTGTTTCAATTATATAATTATGGTTATTATACTCTTGAACTTTCAACGGAAAATTCCTATTTTCTATTATACCTTTTAGACAAAAGTATGTTGATTTTTATGAATTCGTCTTATAATGAGCTTACTTGCGGTCATTTCAATTATCCAGCGTTAATTTCATAAAATGTATGTACATATTAATATACATTTTAGGCAATTTTTCATTAAGATAAAAGTGACAAACTTATACGTTAAATCTCTCAAAGTAGCTTTCTGTGAAAGGTGTATAAGGTTGTATTTGGGTTTATAACAAAAACCCAAATATATCTTTTCAAAAAAAA
This sequence comes from Athripsodes cinereus, assembly GCA_947579605.1. Classification (NCBI taxonomy): domain Eukaryota; kingdom Metazoa; phylum Arthropoda; class Insecta; order Trichoptera; family Leptoceridae; genus Athripsodes; species Athripsodes cinereus. Next base: position 2,016,465 of record OX388316.1, on the reverse strand, counting down.
AGAAAAAGTAAAATCACAAATAGTAAATTTGTACACTGTAAAATTCTAAAAAAAGGATCAAGGAAATTTAAAACATCATTACATAATTGTTTAGGTTCAGCGGACACAAAAAGAAGACGAAAAAACAGAATCAAATGAGAGTATTTATCTTGACGATAAAGTCATTGTATGTTATGTTGAAAATATCGTCATGAACATTCAAATTATCAAATAATTTTATAATAGCCTTTCTGACAGGAGAATTTAGAATTTTGTTTATTCTATATAAAAATATAAATAAGAATAAACCTCAACATATATACTCAGTTGGAGATTATGTTAAATATTGATGTAAGTGATGTTGTTAAAAGATACGATGTTGTTAAAAGATACGAAATATTGATATAAGTGATGTTGTTAAAAGATAAAAATATAAATAAGAATAAACCTCAACATATATACTCAGTTGGAGATTATGTTAAATATTGATGTAAGTGATGTTGTTAAAAGATACGATGTTGTTAAAAGATACGAAATATTGATGTAAGTGATGTTGTTAAAAGATAAAAATATAAATAAGAGTAACCCTCAACATATATACTCAGTTGGAGATTATGTTAAATATTGATGTAAGTGATGTTGTTAAAAGATACGATGATTTGCAAAAAAAGGGTTTTGTACTTGATGTAAAAATAAATCGTGTCTTTTCGATACAAAAATAGGAAGACAGAGAGTGTGGGTATAGAATTTGTCGAAGATCGAAATAAATTTACGAATAAAATACGTTTACATAACCTATTTTACTTGAACCTGTAGGATATAAAACAAGATTACAAGCGTGTGCTATTCAGAAATCTATTGAAATTGATGATAAATTATTTCTGTACCTTTTCATCATACAAACATAATAAAGAATATTGAATTAATATTAACTTTGGTAATAAAATATGCACAAAGAAGTAAAGGCAGAGATCAAAAACTCACTACATGCTTTAAAATATATTATCACAAGACTATTAAATAAGCACTCAAGTAAAGTAGCTCCTTTTCTCCCACGTTGCATACTCCTATGACGTAAATCTTGTATATTATTACGTTTTAATTTCCCTACAGAACGTATCTGCAACGATATCTACGTCACGTGAAGATTTCAGCACATGTTTGGCTTTACCGTAAATATTGACTTGTCGAACTCAATAGGACTAGCAAATGTAAAATCTAGTTTTCTTTCATTCAGAGCACAATATCCTAGAGAATAAAATATCTTAATTTAAACACTATTTATTTCTATCCTTTCCCAATTTCTTTCACCTGGACCCCTACGATATCTATGGAAGGGTTTATTTAGTTGTTGCATTGTAATAAAGATGAAGGTGTTGAATGATGTCCAAACCACCGTAGTCCACAACACTTCTCTTGCATCCGCTCATTCTTCTTATATCCTCATTCTACGACGACCTACGACACTAGAGGTTCTGTCATAAAACTGTATGATCTTATATCCGCTGGATTATGTTTATTTGGTGATGAGTATGACCAACTGTCATTAGTTTAAAAGACAACATGAAGACTTTACTCTATATGCTTATGCTTGAGATGGTCTAGGGAATGTTTATCAGTTAAACATCGCTTAAACCAATCATCAATAATCTGTTATTGATATCAAAAATTGTTACTTTAGAAAAATATGTGTGTTGTTTCTGATGATCGATGGTTGATTGTTTATTTTTGTTTACAGTCTTACGAGACACAAACAGTCAATACAATATACTTCAAATTTTAATCAAATAACAAACCAAATAAGTTCCTATGAACTACCAACATGCAGAACAAACGTAAACCTCCATCAGTAACTATTAAATTCAAATATGCATCAACAACAGAAATATTATTCATAAATTTGAATAAAAACTTACAATAATCTTTTTTCTAAATGAATAATTCATAATGTATCAAAAAAAAATTAAGCACAAACTATCAAAAATCGTTCTTTTAAATTAATTCACTTTTATTAATGAAACTATTAGAGGTTTAGTGAATCGCTGTATTATTAAATTTTTACGAGCATTTAAAATTTAAGTAGATGAAAATTTAAATAACCGATTGAACACAATTGAAAAACTGAGTTCCACTGGATATATTTTAAATCTCCTTACAACTAAGTATGCAAATCCTGTATTTTTTTATTATCCGTTTCTTTAATCACATTATTTCTGATCCAGAATAAGCTACGCTTAATTAACCTAATCCTGGATGATCCTTTACAAAAATATTCAAAAAAGAAGGTACAGAAATGATTTTTTTTTGTTTTGGTATTTATTTAGAGATTGTAATAAATTATGTTGCCTAATTTGCCACCATCTATTTATTAAATGATGCATTTATTATAAATCCAAATACACCCCATGAACTTTTGTATCAAATACAAGCTTTCACCGTAAATTATGTAAACACATAAAACTACCATAAGGCTTAAAAAAGACAACGTCACCTTATCAGCTGGTGTCCTGGATAGCACTTGAACCCACAGTCCAAAATTTTCACGATATTTGTGTTGTCCAATTAAGCTACCAAGAGACATCCCAAAGGCTTCGAAATTCTCTCTTATAAGCCACAATCACAGAATATCACGTTCAGGGCACTACCAACTAAGGTGTTATGTTTTGTAACCCTTATTTGTTGGTTAGCACTACGATGTTATAAGCCACTAAAAAGTTAATGAAACAACGTTAATCTATCTTTACACTTGTTTAGTTCTAGCAAAATGTCTAGTAAAAACATTCCTTAGAAGACAGAATAACGTCATTGAAACTTACATTTGTGTAGCGTAAACTTCGTAAAACGTATTGGACCAACAAAACAACTATCTATAGTTAAAATGTTCAGTATTCCTGCTGTGTATAATTCTCGCTGTGTTAATATTTACACAGGGTATCCTAAATATGAAGAGTAAGTCGATTCTGGGAAGGTCTTTAAGGAAACCTACATTCTATAAGGACTGGGGAGGTTCTTTGCCTTCTATAATGGAAACAGTTTGCAGCAAACATTAGACATTTTACTAACCTTTTTGTTATTCTTGTAAGAATAAGAAAACTTATTTGATATAATTATAAACCTATGAAGACTGATTCATTCATTTGAATTATAAATAGAAGTTTTTTTCTACTGTAGTGGAATAAAATAATATTCCACATAATACACCATAAAAAATATAATAATTACTAGATTATTATTTTCAAGATGGGCCGTTTTGTGGAAAAGCTCCGCAAGGGCCCATTCAAGAATCATAATACATCCTGAACAATAGGGTATTAAACTTTGCCTTATATTGATATTGTTATCGGTTATACATTGAAGGACCCACCGACCACCCGGATAGCGCAGAAGTCTGAGGACTTCCATTTATCCGAAATTCTACACTTAACAAATTTTGTCCACAACGGAGGCGCCATAGTGGGCAGCCTGAAGGGCTGGCCGGCCAAAACCTCCGTGTGAAATCTTTTGACTAAACTCCTTCGATGTACCTCTATACGAGAGAAGCAAACAACATATATGAAACAAAACAAAATAAAAGTATACAAAAACATTCTTAGCCAATTTTACAAACCATACGATAACAATTAAACAGAAATAAAATAAAATAAGAAAAAAAAAATTATATACATATTTGAGCACAAGGCTGAATTGAGGTGTCCAGAAACTTTTTCAGGTTTTTAGGTCGGCGAGCAAGCGAGTCGCCGATACCGTCAACGCTGCAGAGACGCTTCCCTCCCTAGGGGACATCCCACCCAGACCTAAGACTCTCCACCAAGGGAGACAGGACAGCACAAAAACAAATAAACGAGTTCGCTCGCGACAACCATGATCACACTAGACCAAATCAACCATGTACCTCTCCAGGTGAGCCCGGCTCACGTAAGAGATCCCATCGAGTTACCCAGACATCTGCAAACTTCAAGAAGGCCCTGAAGTTCCCTGGACAAATCATCAGTTCCCCAGACCAAATGGGTCTGGGGGTGTCATCACTCATACTATCAATCATTACGTCTCTAGCATCCGTCATCATTGGGCACTCCCACAGGATATGCCTAGCAGACTGAGTTCCCGTCCCACAAGCACACCACGGATCATTCACCAGTCCAAGCTCAAAGAGCTTGGCTTTAAATTCCCCGTGGCCTGTTACCAACTGAACGGCAAAGTGATTGAAGGACAGGAAGCCCCTTTTAATCCTCTCTCTTACATCCGGAAGAAAACTGTAGACAAGTCTAGCAGTTCTCCCCCGGTCCCATCTTTCTTGCCACACTTCAAATGTTCTGTCTCTGATTCGGCTGAATGCCCTACTAATCCCCCCATTCCCGGGTTCCGCTTGAACAGAAATTCCGAGATGTTCAACTCTACCGTCCGCCTTGATCTTACGCCTGGCTACACTATCTAGGACTTCCAAATCGGCAGGCAACACTCCAGCGATGACAGGAAGACCATCGCTGGCGGCAGTACGATACGCACCTGTGACGGCGAGCAGCGGGAGTCTTTGTCCCCTCAAGACTGCCGCGGACACAGAGCCCACCGAAAGTCTGTGAGACCAAACACGTGCAGCATAAGTGACTTGCGCCACGTATGTGGCCCGATATATGGTCCTCACAGTTCCCGACCTCAGGCCCCATGTTCCACGGCTAAGTCTGCGTAAAGTGAAGAAAAGCACCTTCGCTCTCTCAGCAGTCGCTCTCACGTGAGGGAGAAAGGAGAGGCCCCTGTCCAGAACAACCCCCAGGTACCGGACTTCATCGACCACCCTCACGGGTGCCCCACTCATCCGGAGGACCGGGTTTCTGCCCCTTCCAAGAGTACCCTTCAGCCACATCGCAGAGGTCTTGCTTGGCGAGAAGACAAGCCTATTCACACTGCCCCACGTCAGGATGCGCTCGATCGCGGTTTTAAATTTGTCCTCGATCGCTCTCCTCGTGCTGCCCGACAGCACGAGAAGAGCATCGTCAGCATATGCAAAAACAGTGCAACCAGGCGGAAAATCCATTCTGAGAAGATCATCGAAAAGAACGTTCCAAAGGAACGGCCCCAGGACTGAGCCCTGAGGACAGCCCATGTCAACAGTCCTTTCTACCATGTGTCCCGCGTGAGTAATTACCACTGATCTATCCCCAAAATAGCTGCTAACGATGTTAAACAGCCAACGAGGACAACCCCGCATCTTCACTTTAGCCAATATAAGTGGCCACCATGCATTATCAAAGGCCCCAGCTATATCAAGGAAGACACCTAACATATTCTTCTCCTTACTATCATCCTTCCATTTCAAACAGGCATCAATGGCATGCTCTGTGGATAAGCCTCGGCTAAAGCCAAACTGTTTAGGATCCCCAGACGCAAGGGCCCCAGCAAGCCGGTTCCTCACCAAGATCTCTAATATCTTGCCGAAAGAAGGCAGCAGGGTGATGGGTCTATACGCCTTGAGATCCGACAGAGGCTTATCATTACCCTTGGGGATTACCCTGAGCAAGCCTCTCTTCCAAACTCTCGGAAACACTCCCTGTCTTAGACAAGTCTGGAAGAGTCCCAGCATTTCAACTGGGCAAATCCTCCAGACCTGCTTCACAATCGCACCATAGATGTTATCGGTTATAGTGTATATACATATAATGAATTACAATCCATTGGATTGGTCTGCAACGAGTTTGGTTTTTCTTCTCCATTCCTCCCTATTCTCAGCCAGTCTTTTTAGCTCTACGTATGAGCCACAGTTCATGTCCCTCTTCAATTGGTCCATATACGCATCTCTTGGTCGGCCTCTGGCATTTGTCCCCTCGATCTTACCCTCCGCGATGGCGATGAGAAGGGTGCCTGATGTTGTGGCCAATCCAGTTAGCTCGTTGTTTTCTGATTCTCTTAAGAAGTTGCCTTTTTTTGCCTACCCTGGTTAATACTTCTTCGTTTTCGACGTGTTCCGACCAATGGATTTTCAGCATGCGTCTGTAGCACCACATCTCAAAGGCCGCCAACCGTCCGCTTTCACTCTTGCTGATGGTCCATGTCTCACAACCATAAAGCAGAATGCTCCATACAAAGGCTTTAGTAAGGTTCTTCCTTACGCTTAGGCAATATTTGGGGATTCCAATATCTTCGATTTTTTGTTAAAGGCAATCCTCGCCTGGTTTATTCTACTCATAATTTCCGATTTGGAGCGTCCATCCTGGTTTATTCTGCTGCCCAAGTACACGAACTCTCTTACTTGTTTGATGCTCACTCCATTTATGGCAATGTTCGCAGTCGCTTCCTCTCTTCCAACGACCGATAGTGTATAGAGTATCTTTATTAGTTAGATAAGTAATCCTTCTTTGTGTCAGTTGTTGCACTTGTCTTTCGGAAGCAGTTTGTAACAGAGGATCATTTATTTACGACATACGTTTCCTAAAAGTCTACTCCAAGCCTTGCAAGATAAGCAAAAAAGTCAAAACGCCATACCACTCTATTTTTCCTCACTCGTCTCTTTCGTTTTCTCGGCCGTTCTACAGAATTTGATCCACGCGGTCAAGCCGTGTGATTCTTAGACGCACGCGCCTTCAGCATTGATGTTATATTATTTATTTATTTATTGATACATGAACGGCCCACTAGTATTTTAAAAGTAAGGTTGGCACAATATAAAATACAACAACAACAAATACTTCAGTATTATACAAATTAGTATAGATATAAACATTATGGAAAAAATGCAATGTTAACAAAATTAAAAAAAAAAAAACTTATCAAATAAAAACAGTATAATTGGTGCGAGCAAGTGTAGGCATACGCAATAACGTAACAAATCAAAATCAAATATAAACGCAGTACAAATAAAACAAAATAAGTCACACAATAATAGTATGCATGCATGTATAGCCAAGCAATATCATAGTATGCGTAAACATCAATCAATCAATACTCCTGAACTTGCAACAATAATCGAAACACAAATACTCCGCTCAAAATCCAACAACCATGTACAATAGATTCCAATAATGCGGAAGAAGATATTAAATTATTACATGAGTATCAATGGCATTAAAAAAATGTTGTGAATATTAAAACATTACCCATATCAACACATAACCACACATACATACATAACAAATTATAAATTGAACAAAAAATATAGTACATATAAAAAATATAATAAAATCAACCAATATTAAAATATAATATACGATTGTCTCATTCAAAATAGGATAATTACTCTTTTAAATTTATGGATATAATTTCAAACTAATAATTAAGGAAAATAAATAGATGACGACACTACATTTATTTAAATATAAGGAAAAAACATTATTCCCTATCAATATTGATCCAAAAAAAATCAACAATTTAATATTAAATAAAAAAATTAAATAAAATTATCGCCAAAAATTATCATTCGTTCTATATGTCCAGACAATTTCTCCTTACAATCTCACGTTTTACTCAAACATTCTTCTCGCATCTGCTCATTTCTATTTTCTAATCTAATTGAATGTCTCTTGTTTAAGACAAGAACTAGCCACGACTAGAAGCGAAGTAGGTATATAATCATTTTCGATAAAAACATAGTTTTGGGCTGAATGACGCCTCTAACCGCTAAATATAACATAAATAAATATCTTATAAGTGAAATTTTGTGATATTTTTTTTATAAGATACTTAATATTTAAAGTAAAACGTTTTTTATTTCATAAACATCAAAAAATCTTGTAGACGAAATAATTAATGAAAGTATCTACCTAATTAAGTTTAAAATTGACAAATATATTTTGACGGTTGCGTCTTATTTATAACTTTGAATGATTTTCAAATTCAATATAAACTTATGAAATAATTATTTTAATGATTTAATTAAATATAAAAGATATTTTGGAGATAATTTTGTAATTTACAACACCTACTCATGTTATGTATTCATTAATAATACGTTCTAATAATTGTATGTGTCCTACGAAATAAGGACATCACTGTTTTTACGTGGGTTTTTATATAATAATTCTTTAAAAAAATTATAACCTAAACTTTCTCATTATTATAAATAATATTTAAGCCAAAAACTCCATACCGATCTTCTGAATGTTGGTTGAATAATGATGAAACATAAAACATTTATACTACTTCTAATATACCATCACATCACGGCATATCCCACAGTAGCCAAAGGAATAACTGAATTTAATAAACATGCATGTTGTCCTCTACGTGCTAGAAGGAATATATAACATCCAGGATGGGTGACATGACTCATTGTTGAGTTTTATAAGATTGTCCTCTACGTGCTAGAAGGACTATATAACATCCAGGATGGGTGGCATGACTCATTGTTGAGTTTTATAAGATTGTCTTCTACGTGCTAGAAGGAATATATAACATCCAGGATGGGTGACATGACTCATTGTTGAGTTTTATAGGTATGTATGTAAATTGCCTTAGGTACATGAGATTTTAAAAACACCTCTCTTTTATAAAATACTTGAAAACTTATAGAAAAAATGAGGGACTCATTCTTTATCGAGAACTTAACGGAATTTAATAAAATTTATTATAATTCTGCAATAGAAATTGAAATGTGGAAGAATGAATCTAAATAAGCTACATTGTGGTGGCTTGAGTATGTTAAAAGGATGAAAAAATGTAGCGTAACAAAGAAAAAACATGTATTTATTCATGACTGCCTAGTTCAATAATTAAACAAGTAGAAATATGTAGATATATTCGAGAAACCGTCATTTTTGTCATTTCGGTACTAATACCATGCTTAAAACACACAACAGAAAGTGAAATATACTCTAGGGCCAATTCTTAATCTTAATGAACTAACTAACTAAAAAGTTTAGTTATTATATAGTATTCAGCATTAGTTATGAACTATAAACTCGAGAACCACCAAGTGCAAACGGTAAAATCTATGGGACAAACTAATATTAGTCAGTGATGCCGCAATACAAAATGTTTTTCACGTTCCGATTTACACTTCTGGCAACAATTTAATAGTTGTCGCGCGTGAAAATTGTGAAATGTCAGATTTGCCGATATATTTTGGCGTTCGTATTCGCGTCGGTGGTGGTGTAATTTTACAATTTATACATGCTAAGAGTTGCCCTAAAAATATAAATTTTTACTTTTAATTGAAAAAACAACTTAACACTTCCAAAATATAGCAATATTCTGCGGTAAAATGACAGCAACTAATAATATTCGCACATTAAAAGTCGCGAATAAAATTCTGCCAAATCCAACTTATTTTAGTAGTCGGCTGTCAATTAAAATTTCATTCTGAATACGAAATCCATAGATTCTCGAAATTTATAGTTGTACTAAGGTGTCAAAATGAAGTAATGAACTATATTAGTACGGAAAACTGTGAATACGAATTAGAACTAATTATCATGACTCGACTATCTTCTCACACTTAGTTGACTTAGTTAGTGCAACTAAACTATTTTATGATTCAGAATTGGCCATATTGTGGAATGGAAATAAGATGCGTTTTTTTCATAAGTAAATTTATTTATGTATTTTTTTTTTTTTTTTTATATATACCTATATTTTTTTTTAATATTTTTTTTATATATTTTATATATTTTTTAAATTTTATATATATTATTTATATATATAAATATTCAATATATAAAGGGAACCCTGTATTTTTAAATGTTATTTGTTTTGAGGAATCGAAAGAGTAGCGTTGACTGTGTGTATTACTAATTAAACAAACATTTGTGAAATTTTCGACTTTTTGAGTTGTGGAACTGAATTGTCGATATCGCTAAAAGGAATGGAGTCTAGAGGCGTTGAACCGGAGAATCAAATGGCTTGAATAGTTTGTATACCATATTCCACAAAACCGAGAAGTGCTCAATACGTTGAACAGGGGAGTATACAAACGATAATATGTAAGATTTGCGAACGATAAATGTGAAGAAGTTCGTGAGAAGATAAAGCCATGAAAAATAAAAGTTGATTATCTAATAATGTCTTAGGTTTAGCATGAATATAAAAATAATGAATGAATAAAAATACTAACATTATTATGTAATCATTTTTATTTCGCAGCGTAAAAATTATAATTGGAAAATTTTTCGTAAATAAATCGTTTCCGGCGAAGAGTTCCACAAAAACCCACGAGATTTCATTTCATTCAGAAACTGAGTCACCCCTTCCCCTTCCCCAATCTCCTCATCATCTGCACTGTCCTCACACCCCCCACTCTGCTCCATACATACAATACACCCCCTCACCATGAAGCTATACAGAATATTTGGATGCGGCTCACGTATTGTAATTGTCAGTTGGAGAAATTCTGAACTACATTCTATATAGATACAAATTTGTATTCATAGTCGGCATTCATATCATTTTTAGTTCATTAAATGAAAATATTTTTAGTTGAAGAAATACATTTTCATCTCTCTCCCTCCTATTGAGAACTCTGGAATGAAAATCAATTTTTTGAGTTAGAAAATGATTAATGAAGACGAGTCCATGTATTGTCTAAACAATCAGAGTTCCTGACGTTGAATATCATATGTTAGAAAATGGTCCAATTCAGGGCAGCCTGAGACAGTATCTAAATGTTAATTTATTTCTGTCAAATTGTGGAAGCTTACTGGATGTGTCAATATTTAGTAAGGAAAACAACAAAATATCTACTGATAAATATTTAGTTATATATTCATTCAAACATTTATCGTGAAGCACCCTGCAAAGAATTGGACCCTTACTCTTTTCCATAAGGTGCTCGAAAAAATATGGACATTTTACAAATTAAATTCGGCGATGATATTTGTTATTCATCCTGATTGTCTTAATTTTTTGTTGGTACGGAGAGGACGGTGCGAGAAGGCTTGCAATTAAACAATAAACATTGCTACTCTACAAAACACAAATCGACAACTTTCTAGAAGAACCACCAACATCCTGTCGACTTTAAGTGGATACATATTATATTTACATATTTTGTAAAGCGCCAATTACTCAAAACATGACCAATTAAAGGCGCCATATAGTGTGATGTTTCTCGTCCAAAACCCCCAGCAGGTGTGTCTTCAGCTTCCTTCTGAAACCTTATCAATTTTCTATGACGTCATTCACAAAAAATATTATTTTGTTTAATTATTCTAATAAAATCTCATAACGAAATATCAGTTAATGCCTTAGGGGTTTCTGACAACTTATAGTATAGTAATAAGGCTGTTGCAATAAAAAAGTGTTTTTTTTTTAAATATATATATTATAATAAAATGTAATACGTAATTGAACCATATTGTTATACTTATCGCCTAGGGGAAGTTTTTTCAGCACACGTAGGTTTAAATATGCTGAAAGAAACAAAATTGGTAGAATTTTATTGAATAGCCGAAATTGTAAAATGTTACTTAGTTGTGGTTTGAACATGCTTAAAGAAACAAAATTAATAAATACGTAAAATTGACAAAAAATATTGCTGTGCTTGTATATCAAGAACTAACTTAAGCAGAGATCGACATGTATGTTTATTAGATGTTCCGCTGCCTATCTCACTTCGTCTCTCTTCTGACTAACTGTCGTATCTGACATTTTTGGCGAAATCGAGCTATGATCACCAATGTGTATTTATATGTGCCCTGCATGTTCTCACTGAAGATCACACCTGTAACTGTTACCGTTATCCTGGAATAGCTTTCTGATATCTTGTCGTATTTACGAATTATTCTAAATAAAATGTGTTTCATCTACTAATTCCACAAAATTTCATCACAAAAATGATTCTAGGATATATAAGAATAGGTACAAATAAAATAATGTAATATATTTACACTGAATCATATAACTAGGAGAGACGAAAATATGCACGGCAAAACACAAAAAACGCTCTCCTGAACAATTTACATTTAGGCAGATACGACTGTTAGTCAGAAGAGGGACGACTTGTGACAGATGCCATGGTAGTATGAATGAATCAAATAATCAATAATATATATCTGCAAGAGAGAGTGTGATAAAGTGTATGATTGAGGAATTGCTATTATGTGAAAAAAACTAAAGAATTTTTTTTATTTTTTTATTTATTTTAACAAATAAACGGCTTACGCCTTTTACAAAATTAAACATAATTATACATAGCGTGATAAAACAAATTTTCATATGTACAGATAGACTAATATGAGGTTCCGTTCACTGTGCCTACCCCACTCGGGATACGGCGAGAGGATATAAATAGATTCATCAATTTCTAAGTATATTGATTTATTTATAACAATATACAGCGTGAGCCTTTTTACATGTTAATAAAATAGTTCAATAGACTATTTTATACCTACCTAAGTAGTTATAATATATTTACATGTATAGGATAAGTGGTAGGTAACAATAATGCATTATACTGAGATGTACCTAATAATATAATGTAACCAAAGTGAGTCACTTGAAAACTGGAATCCCATGTTTTAATACACAACATGGTGTCAGGTGTGAATTTTAATTCATAATTTGGTTTTGATCAATTATAATATAAAAACATAAAAATGAAGAGTATGAATACATTTATTAATAATAAAATAAAATAAAAATAAATACCTAGTGATTTTTAAAATAAAAGTGAGTTTGAAAAAATGGCTGGCTCAGAGTTATTGAGGATGGAAAACTTTAACAACACATTGAGTTTCAAATCATGGATGGATAGATTTGAGTTGTATTTACAAGTCACGGGCCAAGATGCAGTAGGTGATCAAAGAAAAGTAGCATTGTTGTTATTTTGCATGGGTGAGAAGGGAATTGAGGTTTATAACACATGGGATGAACCTCAAAAGGAGTTGAAATAATAAAGAACATTTCATACCTAAACAGAATGTTACATTCAATAGATACAAATTATTCAAAAGAAAACAAAAAGAGGAGGAAACTTTTCAAGAATATTAACAAAACACAAACAGACGCAACAATAACAAGTCAAGAATACATTTTTGTTATCAAATAATAAGAAATAGTCAATAAAATTACATAATGCATAACAGAGGAAGTCAATTGAAAACAACGTATATATTTCGACATTCTTCATCTTCAATTATCTCTCCAACGCTGAATATGGGCCTCTTATAATTATATTTCTCCTAAATTCCCTTACGCTATTATCATTCAATTTCCACTATTTCATCTTTTCTGGAACCAACCTTCATAATTATATCTATGAATATATCTGAAATCTGAAAATACATCTAAAATGTTCTATATTTATAGCCTTATCATAAATAAACCTAACCAAATTTTGGAGAGAATTCGTCTTCTATAATATAATCAATAAATTCAAAGAATAAAATCTCAGTTATAATCAAAATATAGTAGAATATTTTTATCCCACACATTTGAGTATGACAGTAGATTAATACTGAACTAATCGAATTGATATTGTACTTGTACAAGTACACACCCACGCATAAAACCATTTATTGCATAAAATAGTCCAAAGGAAAGTAAACCAAATACAATCGCACCCCCAGAAATCTACATCTCGTCTCTGTACCAGATTATGTTGTAGGATTATTAAGATAATCGGTCTTTGCGTAAAAATCTCAAATATTTGTAATAATATTCTCTCTCTCTCTCTCTCTCTCTCTCTCTCTCTCTCTCTCTACTATATACTATCACGGCATATCCCACATGCAGGGTAGCCAGCAGATCAGCTGCAATAAACATGCAAGCTGTCCTCTCCGTGCCAACAAAAATTAAGACATTCAGGATGGGTGGCAAATCTCAAGATGTAAAATGTCTTTATTTATGTTGATTGAAATGAAATGAAATGAAATTAATTTAATTTTCACAACAAATGGAACAAATTTTATATATATAAAAAAAAATACAATAAATAAAACAAAGCAACAACATTAATCACGTAGATATTCCATTCCAATACAGTGAAGAAATTTCACTGCCTCACTAGATTTTTAATCTGTTCTGAGGCAGTGGAAATCCTAAATAAGTTTGGCGTATAGAATTTTCGACCGATGTATAATGTTCTCCTATCTTTTATCAATACCTACCACATTCCCACGTCCTCAGATCCGGAGAAGATAGATCCACTAAATGTATTGCGCAGGGTATACCTGAGGGCAGAAAACGGTTTAATAGACCAAGACAAAGATTATTGGATTATACATATCTAATGAGATCTAGAGGAGCTAAATTATAGACTACTGGAAGCAAGTAAAAAATATATTGTAGGTACATGGTAAATAAGCATACAATATTTAATAAGTGTTACCCTTTTGATGCCTGTTCTTTTCTCACATTTTTTTAAATCTTGAATACATATTTTAATTATTCTTATTTCTTTAAGGTGTTCTCTGTGTAGTTGTAAATTTGTGCTTAAACAGTGAAATTTATCATACCGATTCTGAAAGATTTTTTGAGAAAAGCCTGTTCATTTGAATAAAGCTACGACAAGATATAGAAGGAATGTATCGTTTAGTTGGTTGAGGTTGCCGTCGAGACATCGCGTGGGTTTCCCTGGCGCCTGTTTTTCTCACTCACTTCCAATACTCGTACTACTACTACTAATACATACTATATATTGCTCTGCTGCTTGTCTTCGCGTCCACTATGTAGATATTGTATGGAATGAGATGAGTTTGTTCCATTTTTATGCCAACAAACATCGGCTACATATCACTAACTTTACTATTTCATAAATATATTCATATCACACTAAGCTAATAACAATACTACAACAGCAGATGTGACTCGGAATTATTAGAGCCCACTTGCGCCAATTTTGGTATTTATTTTGTAATTTAGTAACAAAGTTAATAGTTAAATTAATGAGTATACTACTAGTGATGTAACGAATATTCGTATTCGCATTCGCGAATATTCGCATATTTTAAAGTATTCGCATTCGTATTCGCAAAAAAAATTGCGAATATTATTTCGGTAATAAAGTATCGGATATTCGGTAAAAGTACCGGATACTTACCCCGTACATTGTAGAAAAAGGTACTGCAAGAAAATACTCTTTAAGAAAACCGAGGAGTTCAGAAATATTTTAAATTACTATACCATTTTGGAAATTCGGCGACGGGGGGGTAGAAATTTTAATGATTGAGCAATATTGTAGAAATCTAAGCAAGTCAATATTCGCTATTCGCATTCGCATTCGCGAATATCCAAAATTACACATTCGTTACATCACTAGTATCTACGCAAAATACTACACTTTTTTTAAAAAAAATTACTTGAATTTGTTTGTTACATGAATTTAAAATACGCTATCGCGATTTCAGTGTACTTACACCGTTGACGAGCTTTTCAAGAAGAGTTAATAAAAAAAATTGTCTAGAAATTGTAACATAGTTAATGCCTCTAAAATATATACCATTCTGGTCCCATCACTTACGTATGCAAGCGAGACATGGACGTGGCTGAAGAAGGACGAAAGTGGAATAAATGCAGTGGAGATGCGATCGTTGAGAAGGATGGTTGGTAAAACGCTGCGCGATAGAGTGAAGAATGAGAATATTAGAAGAATGAGCGGATGCAAGAAGAATGCGCGTGAATAAACTACGGTGGTTTGGACATGTTGAACGAATGAACGAGGTAAGAACAATCACAGACTCCTGATAATAGAATTATATTGAATTTTCCAAGTCACCGACAATGATGTATACAAATGCAAACAGCATTAGAAATAACTGTAATAATTTTGAAACTAGATATAAAAAGAAAAAAATAGCTGCTTTAACACATATGAAGGAAACTCAAGTGGTGACGTCATCATCTTCATCAGAGAATAGTGCAACCGTGTTCTGTGTCGCTCATCAGAATGCTCAAGGCCTTCGAGGAAAATTACATGAACTCTCTACTTCCCCAGTATTGAGCCAGGCAGATGTGCTGTGCTTCACGGAGACGTGGCTTTGTGAGATGGAGGCGGTTACATATAGTGTTTTGCATTTTAATATTATTAGTAAATTTTGTAGGGATAAAACAATTAGAGGGGGTTCTCTTATAATGATTAATAAAAAACATAAATCAAAAGAAAGAATTGATATAGTAAAACTATCTATGGAAAAACATTGCGAAATAAGTTGTGTAGAAATTAATAACAAAATTATTCTATCCGTATACCGACCTCCCTCTGGTTGTCATACTGTCTTTTTAAATACCATGGAGAATGCCCTCAATCAAGCAACTCATAAAAATAATAAAGAAATTATTGTATGTGGAGATTTTAACATTGATCTATACAAGCCCTCCAAAGAAAACGACTCCTTTATTGATTTTATGAACTCGTTTTTATTGACACGTAGCATCTTTGATGCTACACGAATTACAAATAAGTCAGCATCATGTATAGACAATATTTTTACTAATACCGATATAATTGAAACAAACATTGTGGACTTAGTTAGATCTGACCATAATGGGCAGTTAATTAAATTTAGAACAGAATCTGTATCAACGCACACCAATAATAAAAATAAATATATTAGTAAAAGAGTATATCATAAAGATAAAGTAGAAGAATTTAAAGATTTGATATCATTTACATTGAGTGACTCTGATTTCTTAAACTGTGACATAAATAAACAATTTGAAATTTTCTTTAATGATGTTGTGTTGACAATCAATAACGTTTTCCCAATTAAAAGATTAAATTGTAAATCTAGCATGTCATTTGTAGATTGGGCAACTCCTGGTATAAGGGTATCTAGAAAAGCATTATTTGATTTGTATGAAAGAAAAAAAAATGACGACTTTGATGAGATCAAAAAATTCACTAGGACTTACAGTGCAGTGTTTAAGCGGGTCTGTAATGAAGCAAAACATAAATTCTTTGCCAATAAAATTAAAAAATCAAAAAATCCTATTAAAGCGACATGGGATATTATTAAAAATGAGACTGGTAGAACCCGTAATGTTGACAATGAACGTCATACAACAAATCATATGAATGAAAAAGTTTTAGAAAAAGCAAACTCCTTTAATAACTATTTTGTGAATGTAGCGTCATCCTTAGTCAATAATCTTTCTATTCAAAATGCTTTAAAATATTTGTCACCTTCTTGCAAATCAAAAAATGTATTTAAATTTAAAAAAGTTTCCCAGGCAGATATATTGAGAATATGTAAAAAACTTAAAAATAAGAAAACAAATGATCTGTGGCACATGTCAACGTGCCTTTTGAAGCTGATAGTTGATGGCATTGCACAATCTGTTGCAACAATAATCAACATTTGTCTTGAACAAGGAGTTTTCCCAGATAAACTAAAAATAGCTAGGATCATTCCTATATTTAAAAAAGGTGACAAAGATGATCCTGGGAATTATAGACCCATTTCGATACTGCCTGTATTAAGCAAAATTTTTGAGTCGGTGGTCGCTGAGCAGCTTACCCAGTACATAACCCAGAACGGTATATTACATCCACAACAGTTTGGCTTTCAGAAGGGAAAAAATACCTCTGACAGTATAGCTTCCCTTGTCAAAACTATCTTGGAAGCCATGGACCAAAAACGAGACACTTATGGTGTGTTTTGTGATCTTTCAAAAGCCTTCGACTGTGTGGACTATGACATTCTTATACAAAAATTAGAATACTATGGTATTACTAACAAAGAAATTGTTTTTTTCCGATCATACTTAGAAAATCGTCAACAGGTGACCGAAATGGGTAGTGTAGTGTATGCACATTGGTAAACTATCCACAGATTGTACATCTGTGGTGTGTGGGACTGTCAATGTTAATTGACAGGTACATTGTCTCTGACACAGAACAGTATAAGAACTGGAGTATTGTGAAATAGCAAGCCAGTTGCTGTTTGGTGTGAGCCAGAGCCAGTGATCTTCGAGGGAGCAAACAGTACAAGTGGCGACGAGGATAAATTAATAGTAGGTACGAGAACTCTCCATCGGTTGGAAAAAATATAGAAGAAAGAGGAGTAAGTGATATTGCATAATGCTTTTACTTCAAAGGCAACCTGTCTTTGAATTGTGCTTCAAAATATTGGACAGAGAGTAAGTTCTTTCTTGTTGTTTTATGTTCAAATTCACAAACTTCAATTGAAACAAATTCTTATAACTGTATGTGCAAGATATACCTGCAATGATTTAACTTTCGAGTAAATTGTGTATTATGAATCCTCCGCGATCCCGAAAGATTGGTATAAGCATGTACTTCATAATTTCTTAAGTGTTTCAAAATCCTTAAATCAGTAAATAGTCCTATTTGTGCAGGAAATTACACGAGATGCCAATCATTGATATCGACTGTGCTCAGGACAAAGGATTCAAACCACATTGGTCAAATTTTATAGGAGAAGCAAAAATCTGTAGGATAAAGAAAATTTCAAATTATTGTCATTATTATTTTACCAACTTTTTGTAATGTAGTTTTTTTATTATGTCATAAAAATTTAAGGGAAAATATTCAGAAATTACCAAGTTATATGCAAAAAATTAACAAAAATGTGGATTAAATCCTTTGTCCTGACAAACTTTAGCAACATGTTAAAGAAATATGTATGTCGCATGTTTGGGGTTATGTGGTTTGACGCCTTTTACCTCGCCGTAAAATTATGTCTGGATGAATTTTTTTGGTGTTAATAATGAAACTCATGCTGTTTGAGTCCTTTGTCCTATTGGATATTTGAAATTAAGCCCTAGCTAAAAAAGAATATTTTGCATTTTTTATAAAAACTAGACATTTGGGGATTGAATGCTTTTGCCAGAATGTGTAAAAGACACAAATGATTGACTTTAAAACATAAAATGACTTTTGTCAAAATTGTGGTTTGATGCCTTTGTCCTGAGCACAGTCGATATGTTACATATTGCAAAATCATGTCTTCATATATAATGAAATTCATTATCTTTGCACGATGATGTACCTTTAAATTGAGCATTAAAAAGTTAAATTGCATTGGCAAAGTGATTTATGCGAGATATGTACCTAAATCGTTGATCTTTTGATGTATTGCACAATCGTGTATTCATATATAGAATTGTATAATATGATCTGATTTAGCCCAAATAGATTATTTTACAGATAGAATACATGTTTGCAGTGTTAAAGAGGGTTTATATATAAGATAAAGAGGGTTGATTACATTATTATGGATCAAGGGGTTTATGTCTATGATTTTACAAAATAATTAATACCACTTTATTGGAAAAACATTTGCGAGTGATTAAGAGCTTGTTGCTTGGAGGCGGTATCTTCCAGCTAACCAATATAATGCATTGCCCAATTAAATGAAATTATATTAAGTATTCTATTTTTCGAAATGTGAAGTGAAGTATAGGATGCAAGGTGAAGTGAAGTGAAATGATTCACCAGTGGCTTGGGCGAATATCATCTTTCCTCATTTATTTTTATGATAAATTGTCAAAATGTACTTACACCGACGGCATTGTATGTGGCAAATATGCTGTGAAGAGAGAATGAGAGAGAGATAGATAACCCTAAAGTATTCCGGGACCATACAAATTGTGTCTGCATTTAAATATTGGTATAAATAGGAGTCTTAAACTTATGAAATATGCGAGTCTAAGATTGTCCCCTCCCCTGTTTATTTCTATTGGTGGTGACTCGGTTGGCCACAGTAGCTTACGATAGGGAAGGAGCTTGTTAAAAGAGCTCTGTGCTCCTGAAAAGAGCAATGAAGAGCGTACGGAGAAAAAGTGATATGTTACAAGGTAATAAATTAGAGATGCAACGAATAGTATAATTGCCGAATACCGAATATTTGACGAATATTCGTTGCATCTCTATAATAAATATAAAGGTAATAAGTAACTAATAATACGCTAAAAAATTATTATGAAAAATAGTGAAATTCATTAATAGAAAAAAATATATACAAGAAGAAGATGAGTAGTCATTGATTGATATACAGTGAAAAATATATATTTATTATCGTGTTATTTTATGAACAAATTTATCGACTGTTAATATTAAATCATTAGTTGATGTACTGGGTTTCACAACTTGCTTAGTGTAACTTCATGAAGTGAAGAGAGGTTGGAAGTGGTAAACTATAGATATCTCTCTCTACCTCATACTCCAAATACGGAGTGAGGAGATATAATGTTGATAAATATTGTGCAATAATCTATGAAAATAAATAAGAAATTTGATCACCGATAAAAGTGCAATCATATTAAAATTACACAGTATTTTTTACAAGCACAGTTGAAATTCATGAAATATCTTAAAAAATGTTGGTCTTGATGTGTTCAAATTGTGCATAATCTGATAAAATTAATACAGCATAAGCTACATTACACGAGGAAACATAATAATGTTATTCTCATCATTTAATCAATTCAATATTATATATTTTACCTAATACGTGGTATATTATGTAATGGAATATTAGGAGTTTAGGTATATATGTACACTCGTATATATAATTATGTACTTCTTATATTTCTATCACAAACATATGTTTAATGAAAAAAGTGTTATCAAATAGCCATAATTCATTCAAAGGATGCCTTGCCAGTGAAAATGTAAAAAGTGAAATATATGTTTGCGTATTTGTCCACTGAATGAGTAACTCCAGGTGCTCTCAACAATATTGGGAGCATTTGAGGAAAATGGGCTACATGTTTGCAAGCTCAATGTATGATTTCAGGTGGTGGTATTTGGCGTCAATCACCCTTATAGGTTTCTTCTTTCCTAATCCTTCCAATTGTAAGGTAGATCAAACTTTCCTGTCTTGCAGCTCAAGAGAGCTTGAATAGACGGGTGGTAGACATCTCGAGCCGCGTGGTGCATGTGGGGCATTCCTCCTTGCATCCAGTGCATTAGGCGTCAACCACCCTTGCAGGTAACCTCTTCCCAAATCCTTCCAATTGCAAGGAAAACCCAACTGCCTCAGCTTGCAGCTCAAAGGAGCTTGAATAGATGGGTGGTAGACATCTCGAGCCGCGTGGTGCATGTGGGGCATTCCTCCTTGCATCCAGTGCATTAGGCGTCAACCACCCTTGCAGGTAACCTCTTCCCAAATCCTTCCAATTGTAAGGTAGATCAAACTTTCCTGTCCTGCAGCTCATGGGAGCTTGAATAGATGGGTGGTAGACATCTCGAGCCGCGTGGTGCATGTGGGGCATTCCTCCTTGCATCCAGTGCATTAGGCGTCAACCACCCTTGCAAGTAACCTCGTCCCTAATCCTTCCAATTGTAAGGTAGATCAAACTTTCCTGTCCTGCAGCTCATGGGAGCTTGAATAGACGGGTGGTGGACATCTCGAGCCGCGTGGTGCATGTGGGGCATTCCTCCTTGCATCCAGTGCATTAGGCGTCAACCACCCTTGTAGGTTACCCCTTTCCCAACTCAAGGACCAGCTGCCCTTTCCTGGAGCCATGGAGACGCTGAGACATCATCGGCCTTGTGATCTGAGGGCTGTCAGCATCATCGGTAAGGGTATAATTCCAGCTGCTCTCGATATAGGTTGAGGGCAGTGGTGTCCCAGGGTATAATTCCAGCTGCTCCCGATGAAATTGGGAGCAGTGGTGTCCCAGTTGGTAAAAAGGGTATAATTCCAGCTGCTCTCGATATAGGTTGAGGGCAGTGGTGTCCCAGGGTATAATTCCAGCTGCTCCCGATGAAATTGGGAGCAGTGGTGTCCCAGTTGGTAAAAAGGGTATAATTCCAGCTGCTCCCGATGAAATTGGGAGCAGTGGTGTCCCAATTGGTAAAAAGGGTATAATTCCAGCTGCTTCCGATGAAATTGGGAGCAGTGGTGTCCCAGGGTATAATTCCAAAGAAGTGGTGTCCCAACTGGTAAAAAAAGTTTGAATTGAGAGCAGTGGTAGAGAGCAAAGTGAGCTCATGAGACATGCATATGTACCGACGGCCGGTGTGACGTGGAGGTAACGCTCTTGCCTGCGAGTCACGAGGTCCCAGGTTCGATTCCCGGCCAGAGCGAAAAATGGTTAACAACCATGTTCTGGGTCTGGGTGTGGTACATGTATATGCATGTTATGGATATGTATAAATACAGTGTCCCAACTGGTAAAAAAGTTTGAATTGAGAGAAGTGGTAGAGAACAAAGTGAGCTCATGAGACATGCATATGTACCGACGGCCGGTGTGACGTGGAGGTAACGCGCTTGCCTGCGAGTCACGAGGTCCCAGGTTCGATTCCCGGCCAGAGCGAAAAATGGTAAATTGCCATGTTCTGGGTCTGGGTGTGGTACATGTATATGTATGTTATTATATGTATAAATATATGGCAGTTGATGATGACCGGTCAAATCAATTGGAAAAGGAATATAATGGGTATGAAGAAAGTCTAGAATCAATCGGCAACAGAGAGATGAGGTGATGAGGTGTATCTGAGGGAAATATAACAAGATAAAATAACATGGAAAATGAGAGAGGAGACCAGAAGTAGAAAGGAGTGAACTAAAAAGATAAGTATAACATGTACATAAATAATAACTAATAAACTTGTGCAATAAATATGTGCAAAGGCGATAAACTCGCCCATTCCATAAGTTTGTTTGTCTGATTTAAATTCTGCAATGTTTATTTGAAAATGTTTGTTTTTGTGCAGTGAGGTTTTTGTTGTTATAATTATTATTACATAAATGAGAGAAGGAAAGAGAGTACACAGTCATACACCGCAGTGTTAGTTACAATATATAATAATACACATAAGTTCATTGTGTCAATTCAGTGTAAATCATACAAGCATAATATTATTAGCTAATGTGATTGTGTTGATTGACAATTACCTATACTATACTGTGCTATGCCCTCGTGCCTTGTCCCGGACGGGGTGGGCAGAGAGAACAAAAATATATTTCATACTGGTTGTAAGCAAAAATTGTAATTATTTTGATAAGGGAGGGATGTAGTGTATGCACATTGGTAAACTATCCACAGATTGTACATCTGTGGTGTGTGGGACTGTCAATGTAAATTGACAGGTACATTGTCTCTGACACAGAACAGTATAAGAACTGGAGTATTGTGAAATAGCAAGCCAGTTGCTGTTTGGTGTGAGCCAGAGCCAGTGATCTTCGAGGGAGCAAACAGTACAGGTAGTGTCCGATCGCAAACATCAGTGGTAAAACGTGGCGTTCCACAAGGTTCTATACTTGGTCCTATTTTGTTTTTAATTTATATAAATGATCTACCAACAGCTATACCAAGGGATCAAACAGTAATAATGTTCGCTGACGATACATCTCTCTTAATTAGGGATGATAAATCTAAAGAAAAAGTTGTAGAAAATGTTCACATGGTGTTAGATCGCATGGGTGAGTGGTTCAGTGCCAACGGTCTCGTTCTTAATGTGACGAAAACAAATACCGTTCATTTCTCTCTGAGAAAGAATACAAATGCTGACCCAGTGATAGCGTCACTGTGTGAGCAAGGGTTGCAGACAACTAGGGAGGCAAAATTCCTAGGTGTGACAATAGATGAAAAATTGCAATGGTCAGCACATATTGAATGTATTTCTAAAAAATTGTGCTCTGCAATCTACGCCATTAGAAAAACTAAAGAAGTTTGTGGATTTGACGCAGCCAAATTTGTTTACTTTGCGTATTTTCATAGTATCATGTCCTATGGAGTATTGTTCTGGGGAAGGGGAGCTGAGTGGAATAGAGTATTTATATTACAAAAAAGGGCAGTACGAGAACTAATGAATATAAAACCCAGAGATACATGTAAGATTGCCTTCAGTGAACTGGGAGTACTTACATTACCAAGTTTATACATATATGAGTGCCTACTTTATTCCTATAAGAACATATCTAATACGCCCCTGAACTTAGACTATCACAATTACAATACTCGTTGTAAACGAGATGTAAGACCCCTAGAACATAGATTGGCTAAAGTTTCAAAAAGCTTTATTTGTCTTAGCATAAGTTTATATAATAAATTGCCCAGTAATGTTAAGGCACTCAATTATGTAGAATATCAGAGAGAGGTGAAAAGGTATCTTGTTGGAAAAGCTTTTTACAATATCGACGAAATGCTAAATGGGACTGTTCAGCCTAATTGGCATTGATTCAATTCATTTATTTATTTATAATTATTACAATTTATTTTTTACATATACTGACGAGAAGTTATTTTGGGCCTTTTACACTCGAAAAACTTTGATTCAATGAAATTTCTTTATTTATTTGTTTATTGTATTGTTGTAATTTGATTATTTTGTCATTTGTAAAACAAAAATTATATAATTGCCTGACGATTCCAAGTGCCAAATCAATGGCCTACGGATGATAAGAAAGAATAAAGAATAAAGAATAAAGAATGACAAAGAGGATATACTTGTCTGAAAGAAAGGGTGTGAGGAAGCGCGGGCGTCCGAGAACCACGTGGCCTGATCACGTGGATCAAATTCTCAAGGACGGCCGCGTGTTGAGTAAGAGGAACTGACGTGCGTGTATGAGAAACTGTATGAATGTGGAGGAAGCGAAGGAAGTGTGTAAATATAGATCTGTTTGGCGTTCCGTTCTCTCTGCCTACCCCACTTGGGACACGGCGTGAGGGTATAGTATAGTTTAGTATAGTACTTCTATATCATATGCATATCCCGGCATTTTATATTTTTTATTTATTAATATTTTTGTATACTAATCACATACCTGTTGAAAGTGTGAATGTAATTTATTGTACGGACGGGTTATATTGTATGTGTGAGATTTTATGCGTTTGAATGTTAAACAGTTAAACATTATAAGCATTTTTTTCATCGTGTAATGAATTCAAGGCAAGAGCTTAAAGTTGCCAAACCTTGTACCACCCTGCATTTCATTCATGAATCTGTTTATTTGGAGATGACGTAATAAAATGACCTTGTCTATGGAAAATCGATGTGGAAACAAAACCATGAGACAACAAATTTATCTATGCCTACTTGTAGAAAATATATTGGTATCTATGTACCTACTATTGTTATGTTATATGGGAGATATAAATAGCTGCCTTGTCTATTCTTGTAAGAAAAATTGATATCTAATATATATGTAGACAAGACAGTGACAATTCAAAATAATATTTTATGAAAGCGCTTAAATGTTTCACACTCTATTATTTATTTATTTATTTACAGAATAATAAAAGGATAATGCAGCATTCCAAACGAAATTCACTTGTGCATTGTCTGCGCGAAATGTTCCATTAACATTGTAATTGTTTGATGTATTTGATCAGACTTTAATCCAAGGTCTGGAACCCCATGCCTGCCTGTTTGAAGCAATGCGAATCCGTCGAAGAATTCAAAAAGAAGGTTGAGGGGTATATTTTACACAAAAATCCTCGATGGTTGATCTAAGGGCTGGGCACGGGTTGTTCCGGACTTTGTGGAGCGGAGAATTTGGTATGGGTATAACATTATAATTATTATATACAATATTTATTTTAAATTATTTATTTTATTATTGTAATGTAATTAGGTATTTAAGATCACAGCCCAAAATCCCCATAAGGCATTAAGCAAAATAATAGACTTTGTAAACATATTTTTTATTAATATTTTTTTTTTAAATAGTGTTTTCTTTTTAGTTTATCGCCGGGGAAGTGGCTAATTATTATTTTAAATATAAATATAGTTTATCCAACTCCTATCAAGGAATATCGAATATCTCACCTAGTGATATCAAATATTAATTACTTATGTATAATAAGTAATAATGTTATGTTCTAATTTTGCAAAGTCAATATAAAAATGAATAAAATAAAAGATTGTCTCTTCTAGTTAGAAGTATAAAACAAGTTTATTATATTTACTTTTCTACTATAATAATAATTAATTCCTGAAGGGTTAGTGATTATATTTGAGTTCTTAGAAAGATTATTATAATTTTTAACTCACGTGGGTGGATATGCAAGCAATACGACAAGCGCAGGGAGGCGAGGTCTATATCGTCCAGTGGTCGGCGAAAGAGTGTGCTGGCCCAGTTGTTCATCAACCTCCAATCCACGGGCTTGACTTGATAATGCAACAATTAGCTAATCAGCCAATAGTCATTATCTAAAGGTCGATGCACACCTCTGGGACCATAGAGATGTAGCTCTTGCTACAAGTTGAATCTATTGATTGAGTTGACGTTTATTTTGTAAAACTCCATATTAATTTATGTAAACAATGATTTGAAAACAAAGGTTTGACAATGACTTTATAAGTCGAAACCAGGAGACAATGTTATGAAAAAATACAGTAAAACTGCAAACAGTTTATTTACATAAATTTAATAGTTTAATTTATTTAGGATGTGTATGTAAATGTTTTTTTCTTAGGTATTTTTTTTATTATTTTGATTATATATGGATAGTGTGTTGTTCATGAGGGAGCTCTCCAGTGATCAGGACCCGCAGAATTGGGAAAACAAGCAAAGGAAGAGATACCTATCTACATTTTTGTTATAATTAGAAAACTGTGTAGGTAATACCGTAGTTACGTTCTTAAAATACGTGTATACGCAGTTTATTCTGTTTTCATAGAAGCATTTAGGTGAAAGTTGAGACAAAAGTTTTTCACAAAGGTTATAAGATGAAATGCGAATAACGCCACCTTTAAGAAGTATTTTATTACAGTTCTAATTAACATAGTACAGGTGTGCCATACGAAATACTTATCATGTTTCTTTCATAGAAAACTATTTTCGAAAGTTAATTTTAATAATAAGTAAAAAAGGTTATTTTAGGCAGGTGTTCGAAAAAATAAGACATTTTACATCTTAAATTCGGCGATGAGGTTTGCCACCCATCCTGAATGTCATGATTTTATATTGGCACGGAGAAGACAGCTTGCCTGTTTTATATGCAGCTGGTCTGCTGGCTACCCCACTTGTGGGATATGCCGTGATGGTATAGTGGTAGTGGTTATTTTAATATTTTCAAAATATGTAAACTGACATTGAGCAATCATTGGATCGTTGGAAGAATGACAACAATATTATTGGATTTTTGTTTGTAATGGTTTGTTCTATCTCTCTATTTATGTCTTACTGTCTTGCACTATATTTGTTTTCATGAAATGACATTTTATATCCTCATTTACGGTAATATTTATATATTTAACCATATTCTAGATAAACTCATTATTCGAACTGCGTTTCACCCTATTTAATTTTATTTATTTGACGTGCCTTTACTAAAGTTATAGGTATATAATTACTTGTTTATTTTGATATACTATAGTTGACTCATTATATAGACCTTTTTTAATTTATTATTACATATATTGTTTTTAGATTGATCTTGACTTGTGGATTTTCAATCAATGTAACTGTGTATAATTTTTTTTTAGTGTCCGTCATTCTTTTTTGTTTAACATGTAAAATACACACGTGTATAAATAAATAAATATTATGAAAATGATATAGTAGGTATCATTATGGGCTCATTATTTCATAACAAACTTTAAAATATTGAATATTCAACTTAAACGATAAAAGCTTATCGAAATAGGACACTTGAAAGCTTACACGAGTCTATAAAGGAGAGTTAGAACCCATACTAATTAATTGTTATTATTCACAGTGTCGATTTCATTAACGATCATCGAAAGGTCAAATGATGTATTCAATGATTTCTAATGATGCAAATTGATACTCCATCTGACAATAAATACAATAGAATTAGAGATGGGCCGAATGTAAGTTTTACCGAGTAACCGAGTGTTACCTACTAAATTTATATAATAGTGAGTTACAATCTATTGGATTGGTCAACAACAAGTTTGGATTTTCTTCTCCATTCCTCCTTATTTTCAGCTTGTCTCTTTAGTTCTACGTATGTGCCATAGTTCATGTCCTTTTTCAGTTGGCCCATATAAGTGTTTCTTGATCGGTCTCTACCATTTCTGGCTTCGGTCCTACCCTCCGCGATGGCGATAAGCAGTCCTTGATGCCTGATGTTGTGGCCAATCCAGTTAGTTCTTGTTGGCTGATTCTTTTGATGACTTGCCTTTTTTCACCTACCCTGATTAACGCCTCTGTTATCAGAGTAGGCGTTAAATATTTCTTAAACTGAGTACTCGGCCGAATTACTCGGTTCTATACAAACGCTCGGGGATATGAAAACAAGTTTAAATGGTTCGTGACGCGCCACCGGCAAGCGAGGCGGCGACATAATTACTTCCAAATATTAATTGTTACTTTTTTATTAATAGGTACATACCCACACATTTTTTTTTATATAAATACTCATTGTTTTACTAATAAACGAATTCATTTTCATTATATTATCTCTCACACATTTAAGTTTAAGTCTTTATTTATACCGAGTAGGTACTCGGCACTTTAACTGATTAATTCAGCCAAGTACCTACGAGTATTTGAAAAACACCGATAATACCGAGTACCGGGTAGTAAACAAGTACTCGACGCATCTCTAAATAGAACCTTTTAAATCACCCTAAAATAATTAGGATAGTTCTGCATTAAGGTAGTGATGTATTACCAAGTTTGTCATCCTTTTGCTAGTTACATAATATATTTTTTTTTTCAGTTTCCATAATATGTATGTTTATATAGCCATAAATTTGCAAATAAATAAATATTTTTTTTCAAAAGAATATAAATAACGGTGCATGATACATAGTGGTTATATATTATGTCTTTAAGATTACCGGAAAAGGTGAGCGAAATATTAATGTTCCCGATTCATAATAAACAATATAATATATCATCATACACAGTACAGCATGGACACTAATACCATTCCTAACCTGACATCAACCTTATACTAACCCCCTACACAATATCCATGATCCCCATATAAATATATATTTTAAATCGTTTGTCAATACATGTTCTTCAGCCCCCCTTACAGTCCCAATTTAGCTGCCTGTACCTTTTTTTGTTCCCCCGACTGAATAGAGAGTTGAAAGGAAAGCATTGGGAGTCCATAGAAAACATCCGAATGCTTGTTACAACGTTCTTGAAAGGCATTCCTGTGGAGGAGTTTCAGGGTGTCTTACAGGCGTGGCAGACACGTCTCCGCAAGTACATGATGCAGGAGGGGACTATTTCGAAGAATTTTAAGCATTTGTACCGATAGGATCAACAAATATATTTTTCCCAGAAAATGTGCATTACTTTCATAATGGACTATGTATACTATTATGTGGATTAAGGTTGTCATTGCGAGCTTCTAAGATCTTCTTCTTTTCGTGTCGGTCAGCAAACGATAAAAATAATAAAACTTTAAATCTATATTCCCATTCCCTCCCAAAAAGCCAAGTCCTCTCTTGCAGCTCCCCCCAGGTGAGTTCGCTCCACGAATTCCTCCCAGTGACACTGTCTGGAAGACATTAGACATGCCAGGAAGTGTCCAGTGTTTTGTTCCCCTCCACAGTCACATACCGTGCTCCAAACCCCATCTCTGAAGGTTCTTCCTAGTGCGTCCCACTTCTAAGATTAGTTGATGATTTTGTTTGGTTTTATAATACTGCCATATTGCAGTGTGCATGCGTAACGTACTAGTAACTTGAGGTGTGTCATGTCATGTCATCAATTAAGCAAAAAGCTTGTGTTAATTTAGGAGTAAGGTGTATTAATATTTCCGACTACCTCGTATAGCAAGCGGTGTTAATTTTATTATTATAGAACCCGTCAAAGATTGGTATCCCATTATTTTCCGTAAGTTTTTATGTGGCCAGTAGAGGACCGATGCTCAATAAATTATTAAAACATTTTACATCCGAAATTCAGCGATGATCAGCTAATTTCATTATTATTAAACCCAGCAAAGATTTGGTCTTCCACTCTTTTCCATAAGTTTTCAAGTGTCCTGTAAAATACTGACAACCCTACTTGTGGGATATGTCGAGATGAGTAGTAGTAATACATTTTGTAATGTAGATATATTTTAATTTTCATTTTATTTTTCCTGCTGAGATCGCATTGGCCAAAAACTGTTATGGTCTCAGTACAGGGTGATATTTTTAGAATTATAATATATACCTACTTGATATAGACGTCCATCGTTGGATGACATTCGAACAATATTGCTGGTGAATGTTTACGAAAATTCCAAGACAGTGATTCCAGAAGATAATTGATCTTACATTGCTTTAAGTAGTTATATATTCCATAAGAAATGATTAATTATTATAGATTTCTGTATTATGTCGTGCATATTTTATTAGTTAAAGCACATAACACTGCGTTATATTTATTTTGTTTTGCTCGGGTGTTGCGGTCAAACCTGGCAACATAATTTTCAGTTTTTATTATTATATTCATGATGAGCTGAAGCGCCCGCCTACATTATGATTGTGACGCCGTCCCTCTCTGTACCCGGTGTCTGTTTATGCGGACGATTGTAAGTGTAAGTGGGATAGCAGCATTGTTACTTTAATGTGGATAGTCTGTAAATGTTATAAAATAAGTTTGTATACTGGCGGGTGCTATAGTTTTATATTGCTGCATTGTATAGTTATGTGTATGTGTGTGTGTGATAAGTAAATGTGACTGCGTTTGAAATAATTGTTGTATTGCATCGAACTAAATATGATTTTTTGTATATGTTTAATGGCCTTGTGCCGTATATGTTATTAAATAAATAAATAAATAAATCAAAAATTTATATGGGGAGGATTATGTTCAGGGTGGACAAAAAAAAGATGTATAAATTAATAATAAAAAACATTTATGATAAACAGTTTCCCGCAAAACTGCGGGTTAAAAAGCTTGCCACTAATAATGATTATCTTTTGTCATCCTTGAACAGTGAGCGAACGTCAGCACAAAGATAATATTATTATTATTGTATTAGACATTATTAATGTCCTGACTTAATCCTTTTCATTTCAGGGGACATTCTGACTTCCATGAATATGACGCACGATCAACACGTTACGAATACTTCGTGACAGTGCAATCGGAATGGGTGTACATTATAGTCTGTTTTTAAAAACCTTTTTCTATCCATTCTTGAATGTACACCTTCCTCTTAGTCTTCTACATATTTCTATTGTATTAATGTTTTTCTTCTTGTTGTATTATTGTAATGTTGATGAATCCAAGTGTCCTGTAAGGACCTACGGGAGATGTTGAAGAATAAAGAATAAATAAGGAATACAATTTTATGAACTGAGCATACATCTCTCCATTCCTGCAACTCATCTTGTGGTCTCACCACACTTGTTTAGTTTATTCTGAAACATTCAATTGTGTATGTGTTATCAAGATCGACAATGAAGGTCGATCGAAGAAAAAGGTCGACATGATAAGATATGCTGACGACATAGCACTGCTCGCAGACTCCGAGATGGAGGTGAACGAAGCCCTAGGAAAAATGGAAAGTATACTGTTGTCAAAGTACAACATGAAAATAAATAAAGAAGAAACAAAATGTATGGTCGTTGGAAGAGAGGAAGCGACTGCGAACATTGCCATAAATAGAGTGAGCATCAAACAAGTAAGTGAATTCGTGTACCTGGGCAGCAGAATAAACCAGGATGGACGCTCCAAAGCAGAAATTGTAAGCAGAATAAATCAGGCAAGGATCGCCTTTAACAAAAAGTCGAAGATATTGCAATCCCCAAATATTGACTTAAGCGTAAGGAAGAACCTTACTAAAGCCTTTGTATGGAGCATTCTGCTTTATGGTTGTGAGACATGGACCATCAGCAAGAGTGAAAGCGGACAGTTGGCGGTCTTTGAAATGTGGTGCTACAGACGCATGCTTAAGATCCATTGGTCGGAGCACGTCGGAAACGAAGAAGTATTAACCATGGTAGGCGAAAAAAGGCAACTCCTTAAGAGAATCAGCCAACAACGAGCTAACTGGATTGGCCACAACATCAGGCACCCAGGACTACTCATCGCCATCGCGGAGGGTAAGACCGAGGGGACAAATGGCAGAGGCCATTTGGCCCAGAGACCAAGAGACGCATATATGGACCAACTGAAGAGGGACATGAACTGTGGCTCATACGTAGAGCTGAAAAGACTGGCTGAGAATAGAGACGAATGGAGAAGAAAAACCAAACTCGTTGCAGACCAATCCAATGGATTGTAACTCATTATATATATATATATATATCAAGATCTCTCTGGAAATAGGTGTCCGACGATTTTCTTTAAGTTTTTTCGTGTTTCCTGTAGATATTCAAAAAACACCACGTATAGCGACCAGCAGTGATAACAACACGTGTTCCCTTAGTGCGTAACAAAGACGGCAACATGGTGTTACCCATCTGCAAACACAGTGAAGACAGAAACAACAACACCACTTCATCTCTCTGTATGAAATTAACAAGAGACACCATGATAAGGCTACTACATTCTACTATTGTTTTAAATTCATAATTATATCAAAGAAAACACAAAAAAGTATTTAACCAACAGCAACTGCCAAAGCAACAGAACATTGGAAGGGTAGAATCTCACTCAAGCAAAGTTCAGGGAGCACTGGGAAAACATATCAAAGAAAGGAGCTTCAGAGCCGCCGCGCCAACTGCCGAAACAGATTGACCACAGACTGAATTGAGAGAGAATCAGTCCACCACCACGCTTAGAATCAAGTTAAAGATGCTGCTGTTCGGGAGAAGTCACGGCGCCCTTGAGATGGTCACGGACCATTAAACGGCGCCACATAAAAATGGTCCATATTATTATTATTATAGGACAAAAGTTTATTAATATATTCAATTACGGGCAATACAATTACAAGTACGGGCTCATGCCCAGTTAGGTAGGTTTTTATGACTTATATTTTTAAAGCTGTTGTACAAATGAAAGAATAAATAAAAAAAAAAAAAAAAAAAAAAAAAAATTCAACTAGAACTATACTAATTTTACTTACTGATATAGCCATCCAAACACTGCTGAGCATTCGACTCCCTAATATTTCTCCTTACATCTCTTGCTTGAGCTGTGTGCAACCAACGATTCCATGTAGCGTCTGAGCCATGGTAGGTACCCACTCTTCTACTTACTTACTTTTACTTTTCGGGCCCGGACTTTAGACCTTGCACTCCAGTATGCAGCGACGTATATCTCTTTGTCATTTGACATTATTAGGTCATTCCCATTACATGCATTCCGCATCAGCGGGCATAGCAATAAGTGAGAATCACTCTGCACCTCCCCACAGTCGCAGCTAGTGTATTCCCCATCCAAAAAGCCCCACCTCTGCTGGTTACTTTTGCATTTAGCCACCCCAACTCTTGCCCATTCTTCTAAATGTCTTTCATTTTCAAAAGGCAGATATAAAGACCTGCATGTGCATTTTGAATAACAAGCTCCTTGAGAGAAATATTGTAAAAGTATGCATAGATATCGATAGTACCAAAAAGGCTGTAACTTCGTCAACTTTCGATGCAGTAAACCTGGCTGAGAACATAAGGGGATGGTGAAGGGTTGTGCATGAGGGAGTATTTGTAAATCATGACCCCCAGTATCGGAGAAACGGCTGAAGAGAAAGATAAGTAGATAGATGTTTAAATCATTATACCCATTATGAAAAAAGGTTTTGTGTGTGCCTACAAGTGCTATAAAATTATGTTAAATAAACTAAAAG
Source organism: Athripsodes cinereus (assembly GCA_947579605.1). Lineage (NCBI taxonomy): Eukaryota > Metazoa > Arthropoda > Insecta > Trichoptera > Leptoceridae > Athripsodes > Athripsodes cinereus. The sequence goes on along the minus strand of OX388316.1, from coordinate 1,982,997 downwards.
ATTTCTCGATAAGTAGATATCCAAGGGTTCGGTTTCCAAATCATAATAATTATTTATTAGCTCATTTACTTTTCGATCACGTATTCTTATGAATCCTGGCGCCTGAAGAAGGGTGAACCCTTTTCAGTTTGTTATGAAACTGATAATAAAATTTAAAAAATCTCTTGTTTTATCACTTACGAAACAATAATAATTCTATAATTCAATCAAACATCGTTAAAAATCTTTGAATGGATTATACGATTTCACTGCTATTACACAATTTGCACTTTATTATTATTATAACTGACAATTCTTTCAAGGATTATTACAGCTAAAGACCAATGCGATCCCAAAAGATATTCCTTAATGATATCCAAATGACAATATATCTTCATTTTTTTTTATAAATTCTGCATACGTCAAGTTAAAGATATCAATTTTCCAGCCAGACCATTAAACATTTCAATAACCCTTCCCACTGGGGAGTTTGCCAATTACATGTATTAAGTCTACTGGCTACGGCGTTTTTGCTAGAAGCCGTGAAGGTATAAATAGATTAGTATAGATAGAGATATTTAAATTAGTTACTAGATAAATTTATATGTGAGTCATCATAGTCGAGATCTAGATGTTCGATAGAATGAGTCATTGAATAAATCTTTCTTCTGCCAAAAATAAATTGATTGTTGTATATATGTAGGTACTTAATGCAATTTCAGTGCAAGATTCACGTCTTTGTATTGTGGTACTCCACTCTTCTCTTACTTTCAACTACTTCTTACTATACTTCCCTCCAATACTTTCTCTGACTCCAGTCCACCCTTTTATACATTGTCCAGCTAATTCAGTCGGAAGAACTTGAGTCTCAGGTCAGGGATAATTGTAGAGTTGCTTAGGTTGGTTTCACAGATCAAAAAAAACAGAAGTTAAGTTAAACGAAAAACATTTATTGATAGTTCAATTATTACACTGTCCGGTTCGACACAAACATACACGCAGATTTACATTTTTTACACAAGCACTTAATATTATACAACAGTTCTTACTTAAATTAATCAAGTCACTTATCACTATGTACAGTTTATATTGATACGGGTTTCAAATATTGTTTAACACTTTAACACAAAAGTTATTTTATTTTCGATTCGGCCGCCGCCCGACGCGATGCGCCGGACAGCAGCTACCGAGGCAAGAGGCAAGGGGCAAGTGAAGTTGGTTACAGATGGCCAACAAAAAGAATTTTAACGGAAGTCAAAACAGAGTTTAAACTAATATTTGCGGGATTCTTTCCTTCAAAAAAAGTCAAATGGTAACTAAGTAAATTTAATATGGAATACTCTAATAATTATCTATTGTTATTTTTAACTACGACATTATACATAATTATGATTCATCCAGTATGACTCCATGTTTATCTCCAGTGACTTTTAAATCAATATGTTTAGTTTCTATTCACACGCAGTCGTAAATACATACTCAGGATTTTCTCCCGGTAATTCCAGGTAATACATGCACATCCCTTTCTCTATCACTATTCGTTGAGTTGCATCCGTTTCAACTATTTGTAAAAATCTGCGTACAATTCAGAATTAAGAATGCAAGTATTTAGAATTGTAGCCTTCTGTAGAGTGAAGTATGTTACTTGTGGTAGATGTGGTATGATGTCTGTACTTGATAAAACTATTGGTACTTTTTTTTTCAAAATAATTTTTATGTGTGCCTCCTGATTGATTAGAGAGGACAGCTTGCATGTTTATTACATGCAGCTGGTCTACTGGCTACCCTATTTGTGGGATGTGTTATGACAGCATACTATCTATCTTTTTTATATATACCATCATTATATATCCCACAAATGAGTACGTCGGTAGCCTGGAGGTAGAGTCTCGGCCTTCAGAACAAGGAGTCCGTGGTTCGATCCCAGGTGCCGGCAAACTCCCCTTTCACGGCACAAGCTTTTAGCTTAGTGTGAAAGGTGTATAAGGTTGTATTTGGGTTTATAACAAAACCCAGATATATCTTTTATTAAAAAAAAAATGGGGTGCCAGCAGGCAAACTGCATGTAATTAAAATGCAAGTAGTTCAATACCAATAAAGACATTCAGGGTGGGTGGCATACTGAATCACTGATTTAAGATATTAAAAGTCTGAATCATACTGTTTTTCTTATAAACATAAACGTTCACTTCTAATGATACGAATAGTTACATACTGTTGTGGTACAGAACCTTACATAATAAAAAATATTTATCGTACATCGTCATAATTTATTTTAATTTATATTACTGGAGCTATTTTGATCCATCAAAATACTTTTATATCGCATATTTTTACGACTTCTGTAATCATATTATTAGCCCACATTATTATCATAATCAATACCAATACCGCAGCATTGTAAATCAGGAATTCCTAAAAATAGAAATTCGAAGAAACAAAAATGAATTTCGCATATTTTTACGACTTCTCTAAATAATTTAAATTGTGTGCGTTATGTAGCCCATTGTTTGTAAAAAGCTGAAAAACCATATCATTATATTGAAATAAATGAATATTTCAATTCATGTAGGTACATTAGAACAAGTACAAGGAATTCGTGCCAATTTTCGGGAATTCCTGATAAAGAGTTATTCAAAATTGTATTATTCTTTATTTATGCTTTAACATAACACACTCCAACGAACAGCGAATGATATCGAATATATTATGTAATAAATAAGTATTTTGTGGGTTATTTTACTCACTACATTGGGGTTACTCCTAGTGTAGATTTTATCTATACTATACTCACACGCTGTAATCCCATTTTGTAAAAGAAGCATCTTGGTTTTCGTTCAAAACCCAAATAGAACTTTATACAGCTTCAAAATAAGCTAAAAGCTTGTGTCGGGGAAGGGTAGTTTGTCGGCACCTGGAATTGATCGAACCACGCACCTCGTATGCATGAGACAGAGGTTCTACCTTCAGGCTACCAATGAACTCGAAATAAATAAATAAATAATATCATGTTAAATTTTAGACAAACACCGTGCGGCGTCGGGAGTAGCCCTTCAGTTCTCATCTCACCCACACAATATCGGTAAGTAATAATAATAATAATACTACAAGAAGATCTTTTAATAAAAACGAGGAAATGTCGCGTAGATGACGATGATTCTTCTTGACACGGGTTATTGATTATTATATTATTATACATGCGTATCGTAGAGAATATCAAGTTGTTATATTTTATTTGATAAAAATAAGTAGGTATTGTATGTATGTAGTGCACCTTTATTATGCTACAGAGTAGTTGAATGTTTTCTTAATTCGTCATCCATGTTGATTTCGCATTCAAAGTTTTATTAGGTATTTTTACTACTTAATTTAATCTAGTACCATTTTCGTGGAACCCCCGGCAAAAAATTGCTATCTCACTCTTTTTTGTCAGCTTTAAAGTGTCCTGTAAAAGTCGGGTTATACAGGTTAAAAAATATTTTTGAAGCACCTATCTTATCGTCAGCGTGTTCAATTTGAGGTTTATACGGATGCTACAACCCATTTTAAGATTGAAACTCTGGAGTCGCGGCGAATCTTACTCGATATGAAGTTTTTGTACGATATCATGCATGGTGTTGTTGATTCCTCTTACCTTAGTGGAAGTGTCTCGATTCGTGTGCCGTTGCCGAGGCGAACACGAAACAATGTTTTATTTCATGTCGAAACATTTTCATCAAATTACACCAGAAACTCTGTTGTTAACCGGCTCTTGGAGACATATAACGATGATTTTGTCCACCTGGATATTTTCACAATGTCGCGGGGACAATGCGCAGGGGGCCACCATGAACGCGTGAATTTCGTTTAATTTTTGTTTGAACAGTTCCTTCATCTCTCCCCCCTCTCTCTCTCTCTTGTTGTAATCTTGTTTTATATATGTATAAACACTGTAATTGGCCTTATTTTTTTTGTTATTATGATTTTTATTACATATTAAGTATGTGCTGTTGTGTTAATAAAGAAAAAATAAAAAAAAAATTGAGATGTTCTTTTCTTGCCTATAGGTATTTGATATTTCACACAACAAACTCTGTAGGTGTGTAGGTACCTACCTAGTAGGTATCTCCTTTCTTAACATATTAAGAGCTAAAAGCCTTTATTCAATATCAGAAATCCTTGTAAATCCGGGGCTATGAAAGAGTATTAACTGAAATGTCAGACGTGTATCTAAGAAAAGAGCGAAGAAATTCTAATCCATGCATTTTAAACCTACCTATTTTAGTATCCCTACCTAATGTCTCAACAACCGTACTCACAGTCAAAGAATAACTGTTACAACGGGCTAGCTAACACTTCGCATACCTACGTCATACATATTACGGATCAAAATTTATATTAATTGTAAATCCCAAAAAAAACAGTTCCTTTGTTTTGCATTAAATTACGAAGTCGAGAACTCTATGAATATTGGAATGTTTAAATTAAATTTAAAGAAAGTATTTCAACTATATAAGTACCTACTTAATGGTGTATAACTGTATAGTATTGTGTTGTATATTCCGTAACTATGGTCTTATAGTTTGATTCACATATTATTTACTTTCCTTATTCACTGTGTCCTATTCTGCCCTGCTTTATTATTATCGTTCAACACAATTCCATAATATTCTGTTGAATACTAATTTTTGTTCTGATTTTTTATGAATGAATACGTGTGACAGTATTAACACAATAATTTCTAAAACTAAGATTAAACAAATTTTAAATGTAAAATTGATACAGATGACAGAGAAAACATATTTGGATTTCAAGATTGTGAGCCCGGGGGTCATCGAATAATGGGAATAAACTAATTTCCCTCCCATAGAAGATATCCCAACAAATGCTACTCTCCACCAAAGGAGACAAGACGCAAAGAACGAAGATATGAGTTCCCCACGCAACAACCATCATGTCAATTAAGTTTAATTCTCAGACTCTCCAGTCGGAGGTAAACCCAGAAGATCCTACCAATACACCCAAGAATCTATCTACAAAACCCGGAAAGCTGTAAAATTCTGATAATCACATACAACAGGAGAACATAAGTGAAAAAGGAAAAGATTTTTCTTTGTAGTTTTAATTACCTATATGAGAGTATTAATAAATTTATCACAGATTCAATATGTACCTACTCGTATATATTTTGAAGCAATAATAAAAGTATAAGATGTAATTTATAGGTGTAGGTATATATTGTGTACCTCCCGCATCGTATATTATAATATTGTATGTACTGTATAGTATATACTGCCGTGATTAAATTTCACCTTTGTTACAATATGTTCCCCTGGTAAAATCACAGTGTACATATAAGAGCCTGCAGGTAACTGTTTGATACGTGCTGGACTTTTTAAACTCGTTAATCATAAATAAATTATTAATCGTAATTTAACTTGTTAATCATAAATTAATCGTTAAATTAACTCGTCAATCTAGATAAAGTATTTTGAAATGGGCCGTTTTGTAGAAAACAACCATGCGAGGGTTGTTATAGGAGCCATAACAGATCATAATTTTTAAAATGAAACACGATATGAAGTCATTTCACTATTGACTTTATTTATTGCGTGCCGGCTTTAAAGAGGTTTTCTTGTAAGCCGGCTCGCAAAAATAAATAAAGTCAATAGTGGAATAACTATATATCGTGTTTTATTTTAAAAATTATTAATATGAACTTCCACCAAGAACCATCAGTCGATAGATTAAACTTTATCATAACAGATCATATTATTAACTTTTACATTGATTTCAAAATATGTTAACGTTAGCTTCCAAAACAGCTACTAAATAAAATCTCTTACTCTTCTGAAAGAGGCTCTTCTAGCTATTTTCTAGCGGATAAGTGGTAGTATTATTAAAGAATCACCCTCGGCTCTCTGAAGAGCAAGTGCTCACTGATCCGACCACCGGCATTTATAAAATCGCTGGGTAGCTCCCGGTTCCCTGAAACAGCTACTAAATAAAATCTCTTACCTTCTGAAAGAGGCTCTTCTAGCTATTTTCTAGTGGATAAGTGGTAGTATCAGTAAAGACTCTCTAGAGAGCAAGTGCTCACTGATCCGACCAGCGACATTTAGAAAATCGCTGGGTAGCTCCCGGTTCCCTGAAATCACTTGATATAACCTGTATCTTGGGTTAAACTTGAAAAATAATAGAAATAAATAACGAGTTATTTATTATTATTTTTTACCTTAATTTATTTAATATTAACTTATTTATTTTATTTAATTTATTTAATGAATACAACTGAGTTAATTTTATGATTAACTGTGCCTAGCTCTGCATATTAATACATAGCTCTGAATGTTAATAGTTCTGCATTAGTTGTTAGTCATAGAAATCTACATACACAATATATTATAATATGCTGACTCCCACACACAATCATAGTGGTAAAATTGCTTATAATATACTTACCACGTCGTTCCAGTACGGTACAGGATAATCCAGGTCAGGTGTCAAGGACTTGAACATACCTACTACATAAGCGAGAATTATGACTGTTATAATCAACCGCCAGAGTGTTCTTTGAATAGCATATTAGGGAAGAACATTCGTGTCCGATATGAAATTTGCTCATAAATTTTCCATACTCATCATCATCATCGTCGCCCACAACGCTCCTCTCGGGAGCACAGGGCAGAAACCAGCCTCCTCCATTCAGAGCGTCTCTGTGTCAATCGCTTCACCTCTTCCCACGACATTCCCTGCGCTCTGATGTCGTTGTCATAGGAAAGGTGTATTGTGAAAGAGGGACGCCCGGGCCTACGGAACCCCTGCGAACGAAAGAACAGTGCTTTTTTGGCCAACTATCATTGGGCATTCTCAGAAAATGACCCAGCCAGGACCATCGTCTTTCCTGTATCACGGAGATTACAGATCTCTGCCGTGTGCGTCGGCGCATACCTCACGTTGCATAAAATAGTATTCTTCATTTGTGATGCAAGGGACCATTTGTTTTCCCATCTTTTTAAAACTTTTCCGGAAAATCTTGAAATGTGGAAATTTGTTTATGAACAAGCCTACATTTTTTTGTAGGTATTTTTTATTTTATTTTATAGAGACACTCACAGAAAACTGACAACACAATATATAAATTACAAACATACATTGAGATCTGGCCAGTTCCCCAATTAAGAGTGTCTACAGCATGCACAATCAGAGAATTCAATTAAAGCGTGATTCAATATAATGCCAAGATAATGATAATATCTATATAGTGTGTCGTTATGGAGATACATGTCTCCAGGTACGGCACGAGGTATGTGGCGGGCGCTGCCCTTTAAAAAAAAATCTCTATATAGTGATAATCCTGCCACTGCACATCATCACATTTTTCTTAGGTAAACTGCTCTGTTGATTTTGCTATTATATGAATGATGATGTGCAAGAAGAACAAACAAACAAAAGGTATCGAATCTACCTATCATATTCTTTCAATGTAAATTATGTTTCTTAATAAGAATAAACTAGAAGATTGAACCACAGAAGTGATATGAACCACAGCAAGGGCACATTTAGAGTTTTCTTTTATTGATATTACCCTATTGCCAAAATTTTGAATGAACTTGTAAGAAATTATTGGAACAAATTTGTATTGCCCGATTTTGAATATAAACTGTTACATATTATAATTTATCTAATATTAATTTCTTTGAAAATTAATTGATGTAATTTTGACACTTTGACATATTTTTCTAGTTTATGTTAAATAATTAAAAATAAAACATTGACATTAAGTAAGTTCACAGTGGCTTTATGAATCGCGAGCTAGTTAGCTTTAAAGAGCTTCTGCTCTAATCTCATGCTAACATAATAATATGAAGTAACGTAATAAGCTAACGTAAAGTAACATTCTTGTGCAATGGCCCGTAGTCAAAACACATTATTTTAGCGTTACGTTTTCGTATCGTTTTTGTTCGACAATAGACGTCTTCCCGAGTACTTAAGTGTCAATTTTCAAGCTACGAAAATTGACACTTACTCGGGAAGTCGTATATATTGTTGAACGAAAACGAAACGGAAACGTAACGCTAAAATGTGTTTTGACTAAGGGGGAATCTGTTACGGAGAAAGAATAGTAGCAAGCAAAACACATATCAGAGAATTAAATTTCCAATTATTCCATTATTCGGCGAAATTTAATTATTTTTATTTAGCATTCTGGCATTCATATCAATGCCATCAACGAATCAATTTTTTTTTAAATAAAAGAAGTCAGTTCCCAAATATATTCAGCGCACTTCCTCCTTGCTATTTCATTAACACATAATCAATAAATTGCATATTTATTATTTCAAAAAATACCTCTGTATTTAGGTAAATAGAAACAAGTGTCTCTTTCTATAATCTATTATAAGCGCTGAGAGAGACGTCTTTTGGAATTCTATTACATGTGCACTGACACAATTAATAATACCTCTGTACATTACACGTACCTAATTTGTGCTGATATGTAGGTACCTACATATATGTTATTACTATTAGGGGTAAAGTTATGTAAAATATAAATGCTGTTAAACCTCCAAATCAGGTATACCTACGCTAAATTCACTATAATATTCCATTTGATGTCACACTTGCGCTGTGTAATGTTATGACATTTAATTACTTTGGTTAGATACATCACCTTTATACCTACAGATTATTAGTAAATACTAGTCAAGTTAGTGTATGGGAGTATATAAGCAAAGAGCAGAGTTCGATGTTGAAAGGTCAAAACTAGAAAGAATCTCAATGAAAATCTGTTGCATTCTGCAACGGTAAACTTATTGCAATAATGGAAAATACATACTAAACAATAATGTTCCTTCACGCCGTATCCCAAGTGGGGTAGCCAGAGAGAATGGAACACCACATAAATCTATCCTTTGCATTCTTCTTTCGCTTCTTCTACATTCATACAATTTCTCAAACACGCACGTCGATTTTTCTCATTGAACACACGGGCGTCGGAGTTTTGCACTTTTAGTCAAACTGATCGGTATTTTTATTATCATATTTATAAGAATGTGTATTAAGAATCAGATATCATAAAGTATGTGAAAAGGTACATTGTTTTGTACACCAATCTGCATTATTTTGAAAAGTATGCCAGCATAATCCCTTCGAAATTCTTGGCAAATATTACTGATCACAAGCCATAAGCATTGAATAAATCAATTTTATTACGTTAAACTTGGCTAGAGGCCCTTTTTCTTTAACTTAACTCGCGAAAATTTTAGGACAGAATTTCGTATCTAGCACCCATATCATCGAGGAAGTAAATCGTATCTACGTATCAATGTTTCAGTACTACAATAGCAAAAGTAATTATTTAATTAATGTACTACAGTAAGAACTTAAACATACCTACCTACGTCTGCAGCAAACTTCACTACGTTTGAAGTGTGATGTTGCTACTAGTAAAAAATATAAACAATACTTCCAGTTGTCAGTTACAGAGAGAACACGTTGATATTATGTACTAAAAATATCAAAACTTTTGCACTAAAAAGGCATATAGAAAAATTAATTGTTTTTGAGTGAGCTAATTAATTTGACTACCTTTGTTAGTTAAATTATTACTTTTTCGAAAGTGCACAAAGAAGACTTTTGCTTTTTTATTATATCATGCATCTGATCTACTGACTATCCCACTTGTTGGGTATGCGGTGATGGTGTAGTAGTAGTATAAAGATTTTTTTGAAGAAATTTCGAGTTGTGAAGGAGGGATTTGTTCTGACTAACGCAAAAAGGAATCCTAAAGGTGCTAGAACTGTTTTATCTAGACGGGACATAGAAGATCTTGTTAGAGGGATACCTTGAAATTATCATAAAAATAGTGTACATCATTGACTCCAAACTTGTCTCGAAAAAGTAAAATGGCCTACAAATAACTTTGGTAACCTCTACTCTATTACAAATTAATTAATCATTTATTCAAAGAAAATATTGCGACGAGAAACTGCAGTAGCAGAGTTAAATATAGAAATTTCAAACATTTACCCCTTTGTCTTGAAGCAGTCATTATTATGTATATAATTATTTGTACATAGGTTTGTAGATGCTTTTGAAAGACTCGTCGCGACGCCGACGGCTCTACGTACTACCTAAATACCTATATTAAAAATAATATCAGATCCGATATCGATCTACTGATTTATCTAACAAACCGTCTACATTCTCATTACGTACTATGCATTACATCAATATCAGTTTCATATAATTAATTAGAGGAACATAAGATTAAGAATCAAACAAACACTTTGTTAGATATATTATCAATATCTAATATTTTTTTTGTGTGTGTATCACTGGTGTTTATTGTATGTGTGCAATCTTCTTTGCATATCCTTCCCCCACTCCCTTCCTTATACCCCAGTGTGCTCACATAATTGTTACAAAAAACTCTCTCTTCTGCTGAAAACTTTGGTGATGTGCACACACATATATATCAGTCATAAATCAAACAGTTTCAATAGTGTAATTAAGTGATTGTGTTTAATTAAAGTAATTCAATGATTAAGTGATTGTATTGAATTATAGTAATTCAATAATAAAAATAATCAAATAGTGATATTAAAACAAACAATTTATATAAAGTGTTTAAGTGCAATACAAGAAAGAAAATAGAAATTTGGGGTGAGTTACAGCTTCCTATACAGTCCTAATTTCAGTAGTGATATTTAGCCTTTTAACAGGAAAATATTCTACATCCCTTTTGGTCCCTCTCACCGTATACAGTTATCCTTTTTTCTGTTTTATTTCAAAGCGATTTGCACATTTAGTATTCATTCAGTGATACATACTTCATACATAGGTACATAGTAGATTCATATTTCAATTGCAACAAAGTATTGTGGGTAGCATTTTTTTCACATTGATTTTGATTACTGTTCAACTGAAAACCGGTTTTTTCGCTGGCTGGTGTTTTGGAAGGCGCGCTGTGTGTTTCGAGCTCCCAGAAAAAGAATTCAATTTAGCTAAAAATTGCGGTTATTTGTTAATTTTTTTTGGTTTAAGTTATTATTTTGGTTATCACCAATATAATGTAAATATAAGTTTTCTTTTCTAATAATAATTATTGGAAAAAAGTAGGTATTAAGTTTAGTTTTTAGTAGTATTGTTGCAATGCAGGTCGGGTAAGTGACATATTATTATTTTGTTATTTTCTTTCAGTCAAGAGTATTACGTTCACTATACGAGTACGGTCATTAATAATAATTTAATTTTTGGTTACTATACTCTGTTATTACGTTATCTAACTGAATACGAAATTTTGTTTTAATTTTATTTTATACTTTTTTTATCTGTGTTAATTAATGATGGAGAGGGAGCCGCCGGATCCTGGGGTTCCTCCGGATATTGGAAAGGACAGGCTAAACAGCCTTCCAGAGGTTAGGATGAGTCAGTCGGATGACCTGCCTGAGGTCGGGACGACACAATTAAAGAGGACGAGACAGTCTTTTTCCCCACCACCAGATGATTCAAAGAGAAATAAGGGAATGGTAAATAATTTACCATTACTCTTATATACTGCAAGGGACATGGGTCCATTTATCACTCATGTGCAAATGATGCAAGAGGGTTCTGCAATCAACCCAATTCTCTTTGGCAAGTCATTAAAAAATAATGTCAATAACATAAAACAAGGTGGAGTAAAAGCACTTGGAAAATATAAATTATCAGTAGAGTTCGAAACATTGACAGCTGCTAACGAATTTATACACGGTTCGCTTAGCAAACAATACAAGATTTTTATTCCCACGTACAATGTCACACGAATGGGAGTTATTAAAGGGATCCCTAAGGAGATTACTGAGGAAGAACTGCTTAATGAAATAATATGCCCTGAGGGGTATGGCTCAGTAATAAGAGTCCGCAGACTCAACTATAAAGATAAAATTTCGGAAACTCCTAAATGGCTTCCATCTATGTCTGTCATTGTGACTATAGAGGGACAGAAATTACCACCCCACGTTTATTTCAATTACAATAGAATACCGGTGGATACTTACATATTTCCAACTGTCCAGTGTTTCCAGTGTTGCAGATTTGGACACGTAAAGACTAACTGTAGGTCAAAAGCAAGATGCTTTAAATGCACAGAGGAACATTCAGGAGAAAGCTGTGATATTACGGAAAAAAAATGTATTAACTGCAATGGACAGCATAACGCTACGAGCTTTACGTGTCCAGTATACATACGCGAAAAGGAGATAAAACATCTAATGGCAGAAAAAAGCATATCATACGTTGAAGCTTCAAGACAAATACCACGAGCAAAAACGTCTTTTGCCGATAAATTAAATTCATTTATCCCCCAACAAAATAATAGCATACCAACACAGTCAAACAATCAGATCTCGGAGAGAAAAACAATTTTTAAGTATAAAACACCGACCGCTCATAAGTACTTAGCAAAATCGGTTATTCAACCAAACACAGATTTATATATACACCCTAATGGAAACAACTCATACTATTCTAAAGAAAATGGAATTGCACTGAATAATAAACCAAATGACCTACCACTAGAAAATATAATGTGTACAATTTTAACTGCAATCAACTCTTTGAAAGATTTGATTCAAGGTTTTCCTAATACTGACTTACCGAACAACGCTGCCGAAATAAAACTACAAACGAAAAACACTCTAGTACAAAATGACCACCAAAAAACCGATACCAATACTTTTACAGAATAATAAAACTAATAGTAACTTTGCAACAAGAAAAAAAATCTTCCCTAACATTCTCCAATGGAACTGTAGAAGCATTACAAAAAATAAGAACAATTTAGTTGAACTTCTTCATTCAGAGGATATAAATATTGCTGCTCTATCGGAGACATGGCTGAGAGAAACTACAAACTTCTATCTCAATGGTTACATATGTCATCGATGCGACCGATTCGATGGATATGGAGGAACTGCTATCTTGATTAAATGTACAATTCCGCACTCAAGAGTTGATATAATAGCCCCAAATGATGATGTCCAAATCTGTGCAATCTCTCTAGGTGAGCTCACGATTGTATCCGTATACTGCAAACCGGGATATAAATTTGACACTTCGTGGTGGACCAATATAATTGCAACTCTTCCGGAACCCGTACTGATTGTGGGAGATTTTAATGCTCATTCTAAACTTTGGGGGTGTGAAGTCAACGATCGTAGTGGGGATGATGTGTCTGAAATTTTTCTTGATAATTCTAAATTATGTATACTAAATGATGGCTCTGCTACCAAATTTGCTCACACTAATGGAAAAAAGAGTGCTATAGACCTCACATTTTGCTCTCCCCAATTAGCACCCATCCTTACATGGAAGGTAGCAGAGGACAGGTATGGAAGTGATCACTTCCCGGTTCTTATTAACAGTTTCAAAATCCAACTGAACATCCTCAACCAGTCGAGGCCCAGATATAGAATCGATTCTCCTAAGGCTAAAGTATCAGATTTCTTAGCCGAACTTGACTCCATTCCCAAAAATACCAACCTATTTCCTGAATCAACAGATTGTACTGATACATATGAGACACTAGTAACAACTATATCCTCTTTAGCCAAAAAATATATACCTTACCATTCCTCATTCCAAAGAATGAAATCATTCCCTGCTCCTTGGTGGGATTCAGCGTGTTCAGAGGCGGTTGGTAAGAGGAAAGAGGCTGCGAAAAAATATCGAAAGGATATGTCTGTAAAAAACCTTATCGAATATAAACGCATAGAAGCCAAAACTAAACTACTGCTTCGCACAAAAAAAAAAGAGGGATGGCATCATTTCTGCAAAAATCTTTCTCCGCAGTCATCCTCGAAGATGGTCTGGGAGATGGTGCGCAGATATAGATTGTCCTTTAATCCCACTAAACCACCAATCCCTTTGAATTCCGTCTGGTTTTTCCAATTCATAGATAATCTAGCTCCTCCATATGTTGTCTCAAAACAGGAACTCCATTTCCAATACAACAACAGACCTTCCCATAATCTCAATAGCCCATTTTCCTTATTTGAATTACAATCAGTCCTATCACACTTAAAAGATTCAACACCTGGGCCAGATGATATACCCTATTCATTTATAAAGCTATCCAGTTCATATTTCCAGAATTTCTTTTTAAATATTCTAAATAGTATTTTTGAGTCAGCACAAATCCCAAACAGCTGGAAAACACAATACATCTTGCCCATAGCAAAGCCAAATAAAAATCCCAATGAAAGTACATCATATAGACCGATTGCTCTGTCGTCGTGCTTAGCGAAATTGATGGAACACCTCATAAAGAACAGATTATCCTGGTTCTTGGAGCATAATAACTGCCTTGCCCGCAGTCAGTGCGGATTCCGTAAGGGTAGAAGTACCACGGATGCTTTGAGTATTCTAAGTACTGATACTCGAATCGCCTTTTCGAATAAACATTGCCTGGTTGCTGCATTTCTCGACGTAGCGTCTGCCTACGATAATGTTCATATACCTACTTTAATAAACAAACTCCATAAACTCGCTGTTCCTTACAAATTAGCCAATGTGATATTTGAAACTCTAAAAGAACGTACCTTGATATTTTTGGATTCTGGACAAAATTCGGTCATCCGAACCACGCACAAAGGGTTACCCCAAGGATCTGTTTTGAGTCCCCTGTTATATTCCGTATATACTCACGATATCGAACGGTCAATACCAAATAATGTTAATATTATTCAATACGCAGATGATCTTACTTTATACTCTGTTAACAAAGACCCTCTCATAGCATCAGAATCCTTGGAAAAGGCCTTAAATTCTCTCAGTGGATGGCTTGGTGAAAATAATTTGGCACTATCGACTGCCAAATCAAAAGTGGTTGTGTTTACAAAGAGGAGAAAATTGCCTAAAATTTCAATTGCACTTGATAACGACAACATTCCGATATGTAAAGAAGTAAAATTTTTGGGTGTCACTTTCCAAAGTAATTTACTTTGGACCACTCATATTAGTGACATCGTTGTCAAGTGTAATAAATCGTTTAATTTGATTAAATCAACAACCGGTGTTTGGTGGGGATCCCATCCTGAAACATTAAAACTACTATACAATGCTTTAGTCAAAACAATTATAGAATACGGATCCATTATTTTCGAACCCATTCCTAAATATTTAAAGCTTAAGTTGGACAGAATTCAGTTCAAATGCCTCAGACTAATAACCGGCTGTATGAATTCAACCCCTACAAATGTTCTTCAAGTGGAATCGGTGGATCCTCCCATCAATATTCGTAGGCAATATTTGAGCGACAAATACGTTCTTTCTACGATTTCGACGCAATCACATCCTCTCCTCCCAAAGTTGGCTCAATGTTCAGAAATTGATAAAATGCAACAGTGTTCTTTAGTCAAAAGTTTCAACAAGTTGTCTCGCACAATAGAGAATAGATTTTGTAGCTATCAAAATCCAATATATGAGATCCCATATGAGTCGCTTGCGCTTAGACCTGAGATTGAGTTTAACGATGAATGGAGGAAAAGCAACACAGTAGGTCAGCATTCCGAAACAATGAATCAGCTCTTTGGTGATTGCATTTCAAAGCTAAATAACTTCAACCATATCTATACGGACGGATCGAAGTCTGCGGAAGATCAATTTGTGGGTTGCGCTTTCCTTAATACTACCTTGGACATTAGTGAAATATTTAGCCTACCCGCAAATGCATCAATATTCACGGCAGAGAGCTTGGCAATTTTGGAGGCTCTGAGTCATGTCTACCAGGAAAAACTAGATAATAGTGTCATATTTACAGATTCACTTAGCTGTCTATTGCAACTTAACTCCTCTCCCTTTAAAGTGAAACATAACACGATCCTCATAAAAATAAGATTTCTCTTATATCTCTTACATCTCAATGATCAGCGGGTCATCTTGGCCTGGCTCCCAGGACACAAGGGAATAACAGGAAACGAAAGAGTTGATATGCTGGCTAAGAGTGCGAGGAGTTCGTACCCAATAAAATATAAAAAAATTCCTTCAAGTGATTTTGTTCCCACAATAAAGAGAGAAATGTTAGAGGAATGGGAGACTGATTGGAAGGAGACATCTAAAAAGCGCGGAAGGTGGTATACGGAAGTTCAGGAGGCCATTCCAAGGAAATCATGGTTTGTTGGGGCCCGTTTGTCCCGCAGGGAAATTTCATTGAGTTGCAGACTGAGATCTGGACATACAACTGCCCCGGCTCATTTGAGTAGGATCAATTTATTGGACTCCCCAAGATGTTCCTGTGGAGTGGATGTGGCGGATCTTAATCATATTGTGTTCGAATGTGAATTGCTCAAGAATAGGGATGAATTTGTACAGGAACTTCTGAAGAGAAGGGGTAACCTCCCTATGGGCCTGCCAAGTCTTTTGTGTGATCCAACTGCTGAAATGGTGAGAATTTTGTATGGTTTTTTGGAAATGAATGGGGTGCGTTTGTAGACTTTTAGGATGGTGAGATTTTATATTACTAAGTTTTATTAAAAAAAAAAAATATGCGTGTATGTGTATGTATGTGTGTGTGCATATGTATATATGTATGTGTGTATATGTGTACATATATGTATGCTGATTTAAAAAAAAAAAAAAAATACGTAAATACATATAGGTATACTTGAGACTGACCGGGAACACCATCATTGGTGAAGGTCATAAAAAAAAAAAAAAAAAAAAAAAAAAAAAAAAAAAAAACTGAAAACCATAGATAGTGCATAGTTGGCAATCAGCTGCAATTCAAGACGGCAGCCATCTTAGTTGTTTACATTTATTGACATTTTTAAACGTCACTTTGACATAACTTTGTTTATTATTGTATTACTCAGTCAAACTTCAAAATGTCAGCTGAAATCAAATTTAATTTATCAAGGATGTCTCTTGATAAATTGTGCGAAATATCTGCTAGTATTAATGAAGCAAATTATAATGATCCAACAATAAAGACGGCTTTTTTAACACGTTACGAAGATCTTGAGAAAAATTATGAGGAGTTTCTTAAGTGTTATATTTCAGTTGAAGCTGCAAAAAAGGCAGGTTTTGATAAAGAAATGCATATGGCTATTTATCAGGATTATGAAGAAAAGATTTATTCTACAAAATCTGTTTATAATAGATACTACAAACAAAATTTAGAACAGAAAGTCGATACTGATATAAAACCAGAAATGAATTCGCATAATAGATTTCATATTCCGAACATTCAAATTCCTAGTTTTTCGGGTAAAATTACAGAGTATATCAACTTTAGAAACATTTTTAGAAGTCTCATTCATGATGATCCTACATTAAAGCCTATTCAAAAAATGCATTATTTAATGAGCTGTCTCAAAGAGGATGCTTTACAATTGATAAGACATTTGACATTGTGTGATGAGAATTATTCAGTAGCATTCAGTATCTTGGAGAATAGATATTATAATACACGTATCATTTCTGAAAAGCATTTGGACGCATTATTATCAGTACAACTTAATGCTAAAACTACATTACGTAATTTTCTAGACATTATCAATCAGAATGTTTTAGCATTGAAATCAATGAAGTTTAATTTTAGTGGAGAATCATTCATTTTACTACATTTAACATTGAAGAAGTTACCCATAGAATTGCGTAATAAATTTGAATTACAATATTCAAATGTTGAAATGCCTACATTTTCTCAATTGGTAGATTTTTTAGAAAAACATTGCAAAGCAAACGAGGCATGCAGTTATCAACCCAGGGAGCGTAATACATTTACGAAACATCAAGTATCAGTTGTATCGAAGACACACACCAAATGTATTTGTTGCAACGGAGAGCATTATGTGTTTGCATGTTCCACATTCAGGAATATGGACGTACATGAGAGAAATAAATTAATTAAGAAATCTAATCTTTGTTGGAACTGCTTACATCCACACAGGGTGCAACAATGCACATCTAACAAGAGATGTAAAGTGTGCAATGGGAAGCACAATAGCCTATTACACGTAGATAGAGTACATGCAAGCAGCATTGATACTTCTTCTTCTTCTCCACATAGAGAACCTGAAACTCATACAGTGACAGGTACATGTTTACAAACATCATTACAATCAACAGGCAAATTATGCAACGTCATTGTAGGTACAACCATGTTACATATTAGAGATGAACAAGGCCATTTTCATGAAATTCGGGGTTTAGTGGATCCAGGTAGTACATGTTCCATTATCTCAGAAGCGTGTGTGCAACGACTCAAATTAAAGAGAGAACGAGCAGCAATATCAATTACGGGAGTAGGTGGAGAAAATTCTCAGTATCTTAATTATCAAATCAGGTGTACAATCAAACCTGTTCACAGTCAAGAACCACAACTTGATATTATTACATGCAGTATGAAGAGGATTACAAGGGATTTGCCATTGCAAAATATTAGTTCGGATGTTTACAATAAATTTGCTGGTCTCAATCTTGCAGACAAAGATTTTCATATCTCACGTCCTATAGACATATTATTAGGAGGAGATATTTTCAATGAGATTATGAATGGAGAAAAAATTACACTGGACTCCACATTACCATCAGCTTATTCTACAATATTTGGTTGGGTAATTATAGGGAACCTACCTAACGATATTTCAAAAGGCAATAATCAAGTAACACATGCAGTTACATTGGATACTCTGATTCAAAACTTCTGGGAACTGGAGCAGGTTCCAGACATCACAGCAGTTAGTCCAGAAGATGAGAAGTGTGAAGAACATTTTTCAAGATCAATATCAAGAACAAAGGAGGGTCGATTCGTGGCGCGACTACCCTTTAGGGATATTACTCCGGAACTAGGAGAAACGAAAAATCTTGCTCTTAAAAGATTTTATTCATTGGAAAATCGTCTTGAGAAGGATTCGGCTCTCAAAGTAGAATATACACAAGTTATAAATGAATATTTAAAGTTAAACCACATGGAAAAAGCCAACATATCTGAAATCAAATATTTTCTGCCTCACCACTGTGTTGTGAAAAATACACTTTCAACAACGTGTGTTCGAGTCGTTTTTGATGCGTCTATGAGGAGTAGTAACGGATATTCTTTAAATGACGTTATCATGGCAGGGCCGAAACTTCAAAAGAATATAGCAGATGTTCTACTAAGATTTCGTCAACATCAGGTAGCATTAATATGCGACGCACGTATGATGTTTAGGCAAATATGCATGCATCCTGATGATCGGAATTATCATGGAATTTTCTGGAGAGATTCACCAGACAAACCATTACAAGTTTTTAGACTTACAACAGTTACATTTGGTATCACTTCATCACCTTACCTAGCCAATAGGTGTTTATTACAGTTAGCAAGAGAAGGACAAACTTCACATCCAAATGCTAGTAGGATCATTCAAAATCAAATATACGTGGATGATTTTATCTGCGGAGCTGACAACCTTCAACAGGCCCTTGAATACAAAACAGAATTAATAGATCTCCTAGCAAAAGCCGGCTTCGAACTACGCAAGTTCGCTAGCAACAGCAAGGAGTTTCTGTACGATATACCTAGTGAATGCTGTCAAGAAATTCAATCCTTTGATTCAGAATGTGATATAGGTATTAAAGTATTAGGTATTCAGTGGATTCCATCAGGTGATTACTTTAAGTATAATGTGAATATACAAAACACGGCCATAACAAAACGAGCAATTTTATCGAACATAGCAAGACTTTACGACCCTTGCGGATGGTTGACACCTGTCACATTTTACGCAAAATCTATACTCCAAGAGATTTGGCTCTTAAAAATAGGTTGGGATGACATAATCTCCAATCATATTTCAGACAAATGGAAGCAGTTCATCTTTCAATTAGGTGAAATACAAAACATTAAAATCTACAGATGTGTAGTTTCATTGGAAAAGAATGTAGATTATCAACTGCATGGTTTTTCAGATGCATCTGAGAAGGGTTTCGCAATAGCAATATATCTACGTTCAGAAGATCAGCAAGGAAACATAGATGTTAATTTATTAATGGGAAAGTCAAAGTTAGCACCTGTTAAACAAAAATTATCTATTCCAAGAATGGAACTCTGCGGTGTTCACTTACTTTCAAAATCATTGAGTTATATTCAAAATATTTTTGAATTTATTCATATTTCATCTGTATATGCGTGGTGTGATTCAAAAGTCGCACTTTCGTGGTTACGTACACCTCTTCACAAATTGAAATCATTTGAAGCCAACAGAGTATCACAAATTCATTCAATGTGTGATATAAACATATGGAGATATATACCATCGTCTTCTAATCCGTCAGATTGTGCGTCACGCGGCTTATCACCAAGTCACTTGATAAATCACAAACTTTGGTGGAAGCCACCAATGTTATTCAAATCTACTTCTGAATGGCCAATAGAGAATATTACATCTAAACAAATTGTTGAAGACATTGTACCAGATACAGCATTAGTTCACATTGTAGAAAATCATACCAGTTGGGATATTTTGGAGAAGTTTAGTTCGTTTTCTAAACTTGTTAGAATAACAGCCTATTGTATGAGATTTATTCATAACATACGAAACAAAAAGAATAAGCGATCAGGATACATAACTGCCGTTGAATGGAAGGATGCTTTAGTAAAACTCATTAAACATGTACAATCAGTAGAATTTTCGAAGGATATCAAGTTAATAAAGCGTAATATGAGTCATCGTACTACATTTTGTAAGTTAAGACCATTTCTTGATTCAAGTGGTATCATACGAATAGATGGAAGATTACATAAATCCACATTATCATACGAGGCAAAACATCCAATCGTCTTACCAAAATCTCATAATTTCACCTTGTTAATTGTTAAATATTATCACACTCTATTTTTACATGCAGGTCCATCACTAACATTGTCTAATATACGACAGAGATATTGGATTATTTCTGGACGAAGCATAGTTCGTCGAGTTATTCATCAGTGCATTAGATGTTTTCGCACAAAACCTAAGAATATAGAACCATTGATGGCAACGTTGCCGCAAGTCAGAGTAAGTCAAGCAAGAATCTTTTTAAAAACTGGATGTGATCTAGCTGGACCTTACTTCATCAAGTCTTCTACATTACGTAATTCAAAAATACAGAAAGCGTACATATGTTTGTTTATTTGTATGGTTACAAAAGCCGTACATATTGAAATTGTTTCAGATTTATCTTCTTCAGCATTCTTAGCAGCATTAGATAGATTCATATCTAGGAGAGGACTGTGTTCAGACTTTTATTCTGATGGGGGCATGAATTTCGTAGGATTAAAAAATCATTTAAAGGAAGTTAACAAATTCTTACAAGATAATTCAACAGTAGAGAATATATCAGAATACTTAACAGAAAGACAAATAACATTCCATAGGAATCCAGCTGCAGCTCCCCACATGGGAGGACTGTGGGAACGGGCGATTTCGTCCATCAAATCTCACATGAAAAGGGTTGTTGGAGAGACAACGTTAACATTCGAGGAACTCTACACTTTAGCAACTAAGGTAGAAGCAGTTCTAAATTCAAGACCCATCTGTAACGTATCAGATAATCCCGAAGACTTGGATGTCCTAACACCAGGGCATTTCATTATAGGAGAACCTTTGTTAAACATTCCTGAAAAATGTGTAGAAAATACTAAGACTAATTTATTGGGAAGATGGGAATTGATAAAAAAATTCAGTCAGCAAATTTGGAGACGCTGGCATATTGAATATTTACATACTCTACATCAACGAGCAAAATGGACAGCTGATCGTATCAACGTTAAGTTAAACAACTTAGTTTTAATAAAAGATGATAATTTGCCTCCTTTACAATGGAAGTTGGCAAGAATTATAAAATTACATCCAGGAGACGACGGAGTAATTAGAGTAGTGGAGCTTCAAACAGCAAAGGGCTTCATAACAAGACCAATCGTAAAGGTCTGTCCACTACCAATAGAGTAATAAAGTTTACATTTAGGTATAGGATAAGTTATCAACGTAGGCTAATTTTATATATACATTTATAAGTTGTCGGATACACATGTATCTTCCGTTTAAATTAGTTCATGTACATTATGTAGGTCTGATTGAGTAAGCATACATTAGGAATTGAATTGAATCTTAAGGTTATGGTTTTCAACCATTGAAACAGTTACAATCATTTTGATGAGATTTTCATTCACATATTCCTACTTTTCGGGGTGGTGAGGATGTTAGATATATTATCAATATCTAATATTTTTTTGTGTGTGTATCACTGGTGTTTATTGTATGTGTGCAATCTTCTTTGCATATCCTTCCCCCACTCCCTTCCTTATACCCCAGTGTGCTCACATAATTGTTACAAAAAACTCTCTCTTCTGCTGAAAACTTTGGTGATGTGCACACACATATATATCAGTCATAAATCAAACAGTTTCAATAGTGTAATTAAGTGATTGTGTTTAATTAAAGTAATTCAATGATTAAGTGATTGTATTGAATTATAGTAATTCAATAATAAAAATAATCAAATAGTGATATTAAAACAAACAATTTATATAAAGTGTTTAAGTGCAATACAAGAAAGAAAATAGAAATTTGGGGTGAGTTACAGCTTCCTATACAGTCCTAATTTCAGTAGTGATATTTAGCCTTTTAACAGGACTTCACAGCCAGAATTTAATTTGAAATCGTTCGACTATTTGCAAAAAATTGCCTAAAAACAGGTGTTTACTCCAAATTTTAACTTTTAAACTACGTACGAACCAATAAACTACGAAGCATTAAAAAAATACTGTCTCTCTTTTTGCGGTAAGTGAAAAGGGAGATAAAGAAATGAAGTATATTTCACTCATTATCTATACACCACTTGGTCACTAACACACGTAAATATAGTTAATATTATGTCCGAAAAACTACGAACATTAAAAAATCACTGTCTCTCTTTTTGCGGTAAGTGAAAAAGGAGATAAAAAATGCGACGTACGTGATGTATATTTCACTCATTATCTATGACACCAAATGACACAAAAATCATTGCGTACAAAGACATAATTTTTAACAAGATTGTGCACTCCATTGAAAAAACGGCATGTATAATGCAATTGATGCACCAGAGGTCAACAAGGCCCACCTGCGAGAGAGCATTCATGCCCCAAGAGTTATAAATAGGCCTACATATACCTATACATGAATATAGCAAACACGTAGGTAGGTAGACTATTATTATTTTTGCTGGATAGTGGTAGGTGTTTACTTAATTGGCGTTCCCTTCTCTCTGCTTACTCCACATGGGATGTGGCGTGAGGGTATAGATAGATTCATCAAATCATTGGTCATAAAAAAGCTTATTAGCTTTACATGTCTACCTTGTTGTATGTACATATATGTGGGCGTATAAGTGGGTATATTTCCAATAAAGTACTCAAATACTTTTTTTTTAATAATACTCAGTTTTATTCTGCAACAATTATATAATTTATATTATACACCTTAAAAAGTACACGTAAAGTAGGTATATTTGAGTTTATCCATAATTTGTTGCACCATTCTGCATTGAGTTGACCATAATTTATTCTTTCTTCTGGGACGTCAAATTAAGTGACAATGATGGCTGCCTTAAGAAACGGCGACTGTGGCACCAGTGCTGCAAAAGTATAAAAGAATATTTAATATGTTTTTCCCTTGTTTATTATTTTTGACTCCACCATTAAATTGCAAACAACAAAAAGGCCGGGATTTGGAGAGAATGATTCATGCATCTTTAGTATCACAAAAAAAGATTTGAGTCATCATAATCCAAGGATAAATTTACAATCTGTCCATATATTTGCAGAGTATTTTTTCATCATCGAAATAAAACAAAATTATAGCAATAAAGTGATTTAATGTGTAATCGTGTCTTATGGCCGGTTTCAATAACCTATCTATCCGTGACTATCGATTGAAATGTATGATTCAAAATATAGAACACAATAGATTTCAATCGACAGGAGCGGATAGATAGATTATTGAAACCGGCCAATAATGCACAGTCTTATTAAAGTACAATGTCTTTGTGCTAAAATTTCACGTGGAAATGGAATGTCAAAATATAAATATTATATGTTTCCATAGTAACCATACATGCAAAGTGGTTTCTGCAAATATGTAAATATATAATATGCATATTTAGAAAACTTCGAATACTCATAATAATCTAAAAATCAAATGCATGCTGAGATATATTTTTACATTAAACCATTTTCTCACTATTGATTCACAAACTAATTTTATATTATTACTTATTACATTTATGGAATACTTAAATCATTCGCAAACTAGTGAATAGCATCATGAATAAATACATAAAATAAAATAATAATAATTGTACCAAAGCTTGTTTTAAAACATACATATGTATCCGAGATTCAAACATGTTGCGTGTATTCATATATCAGCTTATTTGAAATAGTAACATGAAAATAAGATAATACGTGCTGATTTTACTATATACCTAAATATCAGGATATCAGTTAAGAACTATGTACTTACATTTGCAAATGATAATTCAAGTCTTAGTAATTCTCCATCACCGTTTTAATGTCACTAATCATCTAATCATCTGATAATCTGGAAAGTATAAAACATAAAGAATTTATTAATTTATTCTATCAGAAACATTGTTTGCTTACTCTCTCTCTCTCTCTCTCTCTTTTTGGCATTGCACCCAATATATGAGTGATGCTGCATTGTTTGCTTACTCACGCGTATTAAAATATTTTATTTTTAATAATTACT
The DNA here is from genome assembly GCA_947579605.1 of Athripsodes cinereus. Classification (NCBI taxonomy): domain Eukaryota; kingdom Metazoa; phylum Arthropoda; class Insecta; order Trichoptera; family Leptoceridae; genus Athripsodes; species Athripsodes cinereus. Next base: position 1,958,278 of record OX388316.1, on the reverse strand, counting down.
TTAGGAAAGGTTACGTTACAAAAAAAAAAATATGTCAAAAACGATATAATATAAATCAACCATTATAATATACTCACTCATTTTGATCATGTGAATAATATGTAGCTAATTTATTTTTTCTTAACATTCGTAATGACTCTTTCGTCATTTTAAATAATGAAAAAATTAAAATAAAACTATAAATCAGTGTATTTAGTATATTTCTGATTTAATACTAATACTCACAAAAATAACAAAATGTTGCTATGACAACAATATTGACATCGGTGAATGTCATTCTGAGGAGTTCATACACAAAGTTACCTACATCAACTCTAGAACATTGAAACTAAGAAAACAGCATACCTAAATAAATTTGGTGAATTCTTTGCAGAGTAGGTACCGGCAGCAATTTAGATACCTGATACCGGATATATTTCTATGTATTTGTATTATTTTATCATAGTCTTTGTAAGGTATACGAACTGTAATTTAGTGTTAAGAGCATATTTTCTGTATTCATCTTTTAATAATTGGATATTAGCTGGCACTTTGCGCTTATCATTAGAAAAGAAATATGTTGCAACTAATAAGCAAAAAGAGAAATAGGCGGATATGCTGAGGTCAATCTACAGTTTTATTAAGTACACAAACAAGTTCACCAACATTAAATTAAAAATAAAAAAATACTAATTTATTTGAATTAATTATATAAAACACTTATTTGTAGTGTTTAAACTGTGACTTTTTATTGATTAAAAGTCACAGTGGATATAATTTAAATTAGTGATTTATTTGTAAGTAATTCAACATGAATTTCCACCGAGAACCGTCGGTTGAAAATATCAACTTCACTGATTTATTTTACTTCATTCATAGTTAAATATTTGTGAAAAATGGATCGGTGTGCCTTTACTTGTGAACTCCTCATCTATAGTACTGAACACTCATTCTCGTATTCGTCGATTCGCATTTTGACAGACATGGAAATAAATATTATTTAGGTATACCTATTAAGTTATAATGTTTTTTTTTATGAAAAAAAAACATTTATATAGGGATTACTTGATGACACATATAAAAATATGTTTCCTTGGTAAAAATCAAGTAATCTAGTGCTGTAATTATGTAGTTTCAAGCATAAAACCATCTCTATTTTTTAATAATTTTAAATAAATAATCAGACGCAGATTCAACAGCGTGCCGACTCTTTGGCTCGGCTGGCCGAACTAACCCGATTTTTGAGTTCTACGGAAATTTTCATAAAAACTTTCCCGCAAGCGGAAAATTTAAAATGAAAATTTCAAAATATAAATAACACATCACGCTATTATAATCATATGACAAATTATTCAATTAAAATTGTTTTAAATATGTTTTCCTTATTCGAACTTGACGAACTAAAAATTATATTTTCTTATGTGCACGTCACAAATCCCATTTTTTTCGCATATTAAAAAAAATACGGCTAAATATTACCCAAATTTAAGAAAAATAGGTTTTTTCTAAAGCATCCTTGGAGCAAAATTTACTTCATCATTTATGTAACCTCTAAGATGATTGTCTTAAAATACCTCTGCTAGTCGTGATGAAATTTCGGAAGGTGTTTTTCAATCGATAATTTCTACATGAATCTCTCGGTTATTTTTTTTATTATTATTAAAAATACATTAAAATATGTTCAAATTTTGATATTATCAAAAACAAACAGTAAAAATATCATCTCGATCACGAAAATATTGCAATTAATTAATAATCAATGTTGAAAAATGGTTGCGTAAAATCATGTGACAATTTCGAGTTCCCTACCTATCAAGGGCTCTTAACAGGAAAATATTCTACACACTTCATGCTTCAAAACGATGAAGAATATTGAAGGACGTATCTTAGTCAAATATTGTTCATAGTGAAATGAATTATGTTTCATTTATATATATTTATTTCTATCAAAACGAACCTTCACAGGTTATTCCAAGTAGATACTATGCAATCAATATTAAAGAAATCCTATCCTATGTAGAATAGGCAGAGAGAACGAAAAGTCATATAAAACTATCCCTTTTGATTTTATTTTATATTTATTCATCAACACTATACAAGATACAACCAATCAAATATATTTCATTAAAATTATGATAATATATAGCATAATACAATTATATGATTTGACTAAATTTATTAATGTAATAATTTGATTTCCGATTGTATTTTGATCTTTGCCGATTGTTGTACTTATCTTGCTCCAACTGTATTGTGAATAAGAATTTTAATTTGTTCTTTTTTGAGTATTGTATAACATGTAGGTAAAAGGCTCACGCCATGAATACGAGTATATAAATAAATAAAGAAAAATAACAGTTAATATTACATACATACCTACATACTTCTCTCGCTTCTTTTACATTCATGCAATTTCTCATGCACGCTCGTTAATTTCTCTTAACCAACACACCGCTGTCCTTGAGAATTCAATTCACTCGATCAAGCCATGAAGTTCTCGGACGCCCGCGCTTCCATACACCTGCTATTTTGAAGGAGTAGGTTCTTAAGTAAAATAATTTATTTATTTATTTTATTTATTCACTTTTACACAACAAAGCCTTTCACATATTAAACAAAAAGACAATAATTTATTTATTTATTTATTTTATTTATTCACTTTTACACAACAAAGCCTTTCATATATTAAACAAAAAGACAATAATTTATTTGTTTATTTATTTATTTATTTATTTTATTCACTTTTACACAACAAAGCCTTTCACATATTAAACAAAAAGACAATAATTTATTTATTTATTTATTTATTTATTTTATTTATTCACTTTTACACAACAAAGCCTTTCATATATTAAACAAAAAGACAATAATTTATTTATTTATTTATTTTATTTATTCACTTTTACACAACAAAGCCTTTCACATATTAAACAAAAAGACAATAATTTATTTATTTATTTATTTTATTTATTCACTTTTACACAACAAAGCCTTTCACATATTAAACCAAAAGACAATAATTTATTTATTTATTTATTTCATTCTTCTTGCACATCATCATTCATATAACAAATAAAATATAGCAATATACACAAGAAAGAATGTGATGATGTGCAGTGGCGAGATTATCACTAAATAGTGATTTCTTCCATCTAACCACGAATAACAATTTGACAGGCGAAGATAGTAAAATACAGTAAGTTATCAAGTTGCATGCAAATAAATTAATGAAGAAGATGAATAAGTGCAAAATTATACTCGGCTATAAGAAAAAGCAATTGAGTAGATACTTATCATACACCAATATGTCCATCATAAGTGAAAATGAGATAATGGACATTTTTTGTTTTTGTGAAATGTGGTATGGACATATTGGATTTAGGAGTACATCGACGGACATATCTTAATTTTTTTGCTGGCTTTTTATTTTACTTCTTTTCCTTGCTTTGTCAGGATCAACAATTTTAACAATTGTATCTATTTTAAATGCTATAAGTATTAATTTTTTAATAAAATGTCAGAACAACACAGCACACGCGACATTTGAATTTTATTTTTTAGACAGTATTTTCCTAATAAATCTGTGGACATACGTGAGTAAGATCAAAACTAAACCAAAGTAAAAACGATTCTCTATGCGCCCATATAATAAAGTAAAATTTTGTACCTGGTGGACATACCGGAGATTGATAAGTATCTACTCAATTATAGAAGAGCTAGCAGTAACAATATGTATGTATAAACGTGGCTTTAGATGAAAGATGTAATACATATACATATATATATATATATATATATATATATATATATATATATATATATATATATAGTACTTACACGCATCTTATGAATATATAGGTATTTAGGTATACACATTATGCGTTTCTATTCATTCATGGGTCTAAGGTAAGGGCGACATGTATGTGTAATATGATTTTGAATAAAGGAGCTATTTTAGTGTTACCTATTTCAAATATTCATTAATAATTTGACATGAAAAGCTGCACCCAACCAACTAACCGTTAAAGCTCGTTACACATTATGAAACTTACATTGTTCTGCCTTCTATCGCTCTTTAATCCTTTCCTTGGGAGAAGGTATAGGGATTGGAAACAAGACTTTTTCATTAAAAGTTATTTTGCACCATTTAAATTCATTCCATTATACATGTCCACGATTGTGAACAAAAACGTTAAGAAAAATTTTGAGCATCGGTTTTTTTTAATATTAGTTTAATCAAAATGAATTTTCATAGTTTGAATACAAGTAGACCCTTCAACAATAAATTGATTCCTATGTGTTTCAATGAAAATTTCTATAAGATTAGCACTCTTATTTTGTATTGCTTTTATAAAAACAGCGTATTGTGAAAAAGAGCCGGTTAGCTAGCCAAATCCAGGCTGTCGATATCGGGACACCTTGTGGACCAAAAAAATGACAGTAGGTAATAGAGACTTTTTTATTCACACTGAGCGACTTCAAAATCCAATGTAAATTTGAAGGTGATTGAAATTAAAAATGAAATCGCCACCAAAAACTTTTCTAATTTCATTCATAGAATATTAATTACAACAAATCTTGACAGTTAGGTATTTTTTCTTTATTAACAAAAGTCAAAATGGTTTAACTTCCCAAAACTGAATATCAAAACATAATATTTCGTTTGGTTTTTCATTTTTAAAATCAGTATGTGAAAGCAGGCCAAATTTAAAGTTTAATAATAAGTACCTACTTTATTGTTGATAATTAACTGTTAGTTACTTTATATAATAATATAAAAGCTTGTCCTTGGGCAGTTACCTGAAACATTTCATAATACAGGTGATAGCCAGGTATACCTGTATAGATCTACTGAAAGAGATAAAAGAGAAAGAGAGAGACACAGAAAGAGAGAGAGGTGTCTATACAGACTATATATCTACGTGTAGGCAGTGGCGAGACTAGTATTTTTTATTCTGAGTGAAAATTAGTAATTAACAAAATATAACTGCATAGTGCTATGTATTTTATCTAAGCCAAACTCATATTTTTTTAGAACATGTAAGTATTTCAAATATTGTATTAAGTTTACCTACTGGAAGACTTTGTATCAGTGCAATATGTACGCCTTTTCTACAAAGTTATTTTTTATAATAAATTGTTTCATCATTACTATAAAAATTTACGATGTATACAAGAAGTTTCGTGATGGGAATGAGAAGTTTGAGATGCCATTTTTTCCATTATAACTTGGATCCAAGAAGTTTTGCGACGGAGGGTTCAAATATGCCAGTCGTTGTATCCAATTTTGTTGTATCGAAATGCCTCTTAATTCGGTGTAACGCATGCAAGTGGATATTTGTGTGTGTAAGCATTTGGTTTGAAAATAAGTTAAATAAATGAAGAAAGTGTTCTAATTCCATAAATTCCAATAACCATTTAAAATTTGTTTAATTTCTGGAAATAAAGTGCAAATAACTTCTCTTCTAATAAATCTGTTGCCACATTGTTTGTGTCTGCTTGAGGGAGTCTATGTATCACCGCTCATTCGTTCTACGTGGTCGCTCCAGAAGCATCGTCTTTTTTGTTCCATCTGCAAATAAATCCATGCCATTTAAAATGTTCGGTGTACGCGAAAACGATATGCGACGTTATGAAGTATGCCGACATCACGTGTTTGCACCATATGAAAAAAAAAACATATGAACAAGCAGCGCCACGGATGCTTTATGACGTCACATTAAAAAACTCGTTTTCAAACTCGAATATCCAACTCGAAAATAGTTATTTTTGGGAAATAACTATTTTCGGAGTTCGTCGGTAGCCTAGAGGTAGAGTCTCGGCCTTCAGAACAGGGGGTCCGTGGTTCGATCCCAGGTGCCGGCAAACTCCCCTTTCACGGCACAAGCTTTTAGCTTAGTGTGAAAGGTGTATAAGGTTGTATTTGGGGTTTTAACAAAACCCAGATAGATCTTTTAAAAAAAAAAAAAAAAAAAAAAAAAAAAAAAAAACAGACGTTATTGGAAAGATAAAAACTTTCAGTTGAATCGATAAAATACACGAAATTTCTCTATTGTTAAAGCATATTTTAGTACTTAGCATGTTGAGAAAGCACGCCTCTGCTTGTATAGGTACTCCCAGAGAACCCGCCCGTTACTATATTTAGAATCAAGCTGGAGACTGATTTATTTACCTGGATTCAATATTCTTAAGTATCAAGTATACCTACCTACTACTATTATATTATTATCTACCAACAGGTAGCTAGACAGTCCAAGACTTTTAATCGATTCCAAATTGATTCGCAAAATGATATTGTGCCCACGAACAGTTTCTTACTGAAATCACTGAAAGTTTTTGCTAATACAATGAAGGCTCTATTTACTACAAAATTTGTTTTAAATATAGAACAAGATGGTAGTAATTTAAAGCCAAAATTGCTCGTTTCGATCCATCGGGGGAGCAATAATTATTTTTCATTCGAAATGTTTTTGACGTTGATTTTCATTAAAGAATCGTAACAATAGGTATTCAAAATACTAGGTACATAATGGGCGTTTAGGTGCTCCTTAAAAATATCTAAAAGTGGAGTATGATTGTATTACAAACGACCTATGATAAACGTTTCTACTTTGATTAAAAAAAATTAAAAAAAAAACAATGACCGGAAAGGGGAGTTTAACAAGACAGCCAATAAGGTAAAGTGACGATGTAAAGAAAAAAATTGGGTCTAGTAGAGGCGAGAGTAGATTTTTTTTTATATTGGTCATACATTCATAATGTATTTATATAATTATATTATTTCTAAAATTTGGTAATAAATTAAATAAAATACCCGGCACTTCAAATTTCTTTTTTCAAAAGACTTTCGTTAGTCTTCTCAACTCATTATTATTGTAAGATCACGACATATCCCACAAGCGGAGTAGTAAATTGACTGACTGCTTGTGCTAAAGATGCAATTTCTCCTCACTGTCACAGTAAAAAATAATACATTCAGAATGGGTGGCATATATCATCACTGAACTTTTTAGATGTTAATTGTCTTGTACGTGAGGTTTCACAAACAACTGCATTTCAGATGATACTCAAAAACTTGCAGAAAAGAGTGGAAGACCTATTCTTTAACGGGGACTGCATGGATTCTCAACTCAACTCTCAAAAAGTTTGAGATAGGTAGGTACAAGACGACTGTACTTCACAGTGTCATTTCTGCAGTACCTACTGCCTCCCTCTCAACGTTTTGCACTCTGCCAGAGTGAAAACTCGCAAGTCATCGATAATCGTTCGCCTCCCGGTTTTGTGTTGGGAGGTTACGGATGCTGTCGCTTTCTGAGCGGCTGCGAGTTTTAGAAACTTATAAATACGCCATTGAGGTGAAGCTGTCCACAAAACGTCGCTATAAAAATCATCTGGATATTATTATTATTACAACAATTCCGTTAACCGATTCAAACTTAAATGAAGTTTTAGTGTGCTATGTTGTTATCTGCGTGTTGTTTAATAAATTAGTTGTTATAAGTAGAAAGGGTTAAAGCACCAATATTTACTAAGACACAATCGTAGATCAATGGCGTAGTGAAAGAATTAAGGGCACATGGGGAGAGATATACTCATAATATAAAAATATCAGGGTGTTGGTAGGGGTGTCGCACATATATTTATTTATTATGTAAGATCACATATTATTATTTTGTACTAAAAATATCACAGAAGCAACGTCTCGCATAATAACGCAATAAAAATACAAACAAACAACTTTTATACCAGAATAATTTTGTTATTTTTTGGTCTCGAATATTTTCAATAATCGTATATCTTTGAAAATATAATAATACAGAATAATATTCGAAGAAATACGATATTATTCATATACTTACGAACATATCTAAAGATACGAAATAATAACAATAAAGATATAAAAATTTATTTTTCTCTTTGCTTACATGTGAATTTTTCTTGATGGCATCTAGGTACATTTTTACCTTTGTACACAGGTATCATTTTTACGTGTGGCAATAAAAATTATACTACACAAACAAAGTATATGAAGTGTTCTATTTTCGAAATTTCAACTGCAAGCTTCCTTCTAAATAAAAATGAGATGAATAAATTATTTTCACCGCTTACTCCACGACAACATAATGACGTTTTATCATAATTCTAAAGGGTCCATAATAACAGAACTAGGAAATAACTGTTTTATATCATTCTTTGTCTAATAATTTCAATAAGAAAAATGACGAAGGTTTCATTCGCTAGTTCACTCGATCGATTAGTTTGACCCTCCTAATTAAATATTCATCGTCGAAAGATTTTTTCTTGGATTTTGATTTAAAGTGAAAAAATAACTTAAAAAAGTCACTTTCATATAGTTTAAATCAACAAGTACTCACTTGAATAATGACGTCTTTAATAATCAAAAAATACCAAGATTTGATTATATTTTTATCTTGACCACATAATAATTACTCCGGATTTAAGTAGGTACCTACTCCGCCAAAAGATATTAATTGTTTTCTCAACTCAACATCCGTCCCCTAACCCCCTTTTATGGCTTCCAGTCCATTTGGAATGTTGGATGTAGGTATATTGTGTTTTTTTTTCACTTTTTGGTTTGTTTTGTTTTCACTTTTGATTATACGATTACGATTATTGATACAGTATTGGTTGACATAGCGATTTTTATTCATCATATTTATTCATTGTAACTTTTTTCTTGTTGTATGTTCTGTTTTGATATGACGTGTTTATATGGAACAAATCAATCATTGTAATATAGTGATAATCTCGCCACTGCATTTTTTTTTTTATCTAAGTTGATTTAAAAATAGAATAAAATCAATAATATTTATTTATACCTATTCTTTGTCTAACTTTCTACACATTTTTATACTCACATATTGCTATAGATAATATTTTCATATATCTATTCCGTACTCTTATTTTTATCGTTTTTAGGAGGTACTCAATGTACCAATATCGAGGATCACAACACAATACATGTAAAATAAACACACCTTCAAATTTTATCGAGTATTCTTATAATTATATGTGTTTATTTATTGCAATATTTCGTGTATAATTTTTTCTACAAAACAGTCTGCATTAGGTAGGTACATACCCAGTGGCGTAACTATAATATATCATCAGAGGCCCTTGGCGAATTCATTGGATGGGCCTCCCAATAAAAATCGTCACGTTGTAATTTAATTTGAATAACTATCCAAGAGTACTTATTATTTATTTTGTGTGCATTTTAATTAAATATCTAATAAATTTTATTTTCAAAAGCATACATAGATATTACATAGTTTTGATTAAATATCAATAAAATATGATTAATATTATTCTTTTCTCCGAGCTTTATGTATTTTCCGCAAAAGTTGAATTTATTTGAATTTGTATATTATGGTCTTTAGGTTATCTAGCTATGAATTTGTATATTATGGTCTTTAGGTTATCGTTATTGATTTTGAGTACTTGGGTATATAAAATTTATAATTCTAACAACATTTTGTTAAAAATGTTAGGTTACTATTGGGCTCACGGCCTCTCGGACCGAGGGTTCCCACCGGGCCAGGAACCCGTGGCATTTTTACCAACCATGCCACCCTACAGTTACGCCACTGTACATATCTACCAGAAATTTATTAAAAACATATTAATTTGTTTTTGTATTATCGTCTCGCGTCACCTTATGTCACATAAAAGTGTTAAATTGTTTGAAAATACGAATAAAAACTTATTATTTGGAATGATATCATTATTAAACATTAAAACACGTGTATTACATTCAATGAACTTTAATAGACAGGTAGGTAGGTATATATAGACTGGAAAATCCAAATAAAAATTGTTAATGCGACCAATATAATTTTATATACTATACCTACTATACTATACCCTCACGCCGTGTCCCAGGAGGGATAGGCAGAGAGAACGGAACACCATATAGATCTATAAATAAATAAATATTTTTTTACTGGCCAAATTCTAAATACCTAAATATACAAGAAATACACAACATGATAATCAAAATAATCTGGACCAAGGGGCGGACTTGTTGCTGAGCAACGTCTTCCAGTCAACCCTAACATAAAAAAAAATATAAAGAATTTTATACCTACCTAAGAAATCTATAATAATACTTAATAATAAATAAGTAAGTTGGTAAATAAATAAACCAAAAGTGATTTTTTTTAACATAATGAATAAAATAATAATATACCTACCTATATAAACATACGTATTGTAAATAAAACAAGATAAACTAAATAATGAACAATGTAACACTCAATGGTAAAGTAATAATAAAAAACTTGAATTTAAGAAAAAAAATCTGTGCACTCCTGGTGGGGACTAGGGAAAAGGAAGAGGGATGAAGAACATGTTGAAAGAAAGCTCTCCTTATAAGCTTCTTTCGCTTCCTCCACATTCATCCAGTTTCTCATATATGCACGCCGATTTCTCTAACTCAACACGCGGCCGTCCTTTAGAATCTGCTCCACGTGATCAAGCCACGTGGTTCTTGGACATCCAAGCTTCCTCACACGCCCTCTTTCAGATTTTTATATCAATTTTAATATTAGTTATATTAATTTTATATCAATCAGTTTTAAACGAGCGCTGATTCATATAAGTGGATGAGTTCATAATTATCTCCGTCGAATCTATCGTTCTAGATTCAATTAGGTACATTAGAATATTAGTATTGATTTTGAATATATTGATAATTGATGGGCCATAATATATAAAAAGTGCACGTACCTACCTAAGTTTAAAGAAATCTCTCTCTTTCTGGTTTCAATCCTGGGATTGGTTTGCAGCAATTATCTCTTTAATTCTTCTCCTCCACTCCTCCCTGTCTTGTGCGGTTATTTTGAATTATGCATATGATGAGCAGCGCATGTCCACCAACAGGTCTTCCAGGTACTCCCGGCGTGGGCGTCCCCTAGAGTTTGTCCCCTCGGTCATACCCTCCATTACGGCATGCAAGAGGCCTTCTTGTCGTATTACATGGCCGATCCACCTTGCACGCCTTTCTGTCAAGATCTTGAGCAGGTGTCTTCCTCCTTCGATTCTTTGAAGAACTTCTTCGTTTGTGATGTGGTCTCTCCAGGAAATTCCTAATAGTCTTCTATAGGTCCACATCTCAAACGCCTCTAGTCTTCGTTTATCTCTTTCAGATAGGCACCATGTCTCGCAGCCGTACATCAGGATAATCCATACATAGGTCTTGATAAGGAGTATTCTCAGAAATACCTACTATGAAATAAAAACAATGGTTTTTCTACGTAAATTGTATTTCAGAGATCCGTCTCGACCGTCTCTCATCTTTTTAGAAATCAAATAAATACGTAGAACCGATACATATAATTTTGTATAAAATTTAGTGTTTGTTAGGCAACTTTATTTCCATCAAAACCATTCTATTTTCTAAATGTTTCGAAATAATATTCAACGATGTGATTTAGTACCGTCCCTGCCTAAGAAAATCTCAACAAATTTGTAACGCCATCCTTCGATTTTTTTGCAAAGCTATGTTATGTAAATAAACAAAGAGAACAAAGAAAAGTTTTCCACCTTTGTTATTAGTTATTGTAACTTTCCACTGGGCAAAATCACTCAGAATTGGGTGGAATGCCTAAATAATAATAAAAAAAAAAAACTTTCCACTAGTGGCGCTGTTATACGGAAAAAAATCGTCAAGTAATTTTCCTAGTTATTTTGATGATGTCGCTAAATTCAATGTGTCACTCCTAGAACCTATTTAAAATCAAATAAATATATTCTAGCAATTTCGAAAAAAGAATTATGTAAACAATGACAACACGTGACCATACAAACAGTGATACCAAATTGAAAATATTACACGTGTTTTGACCACAGAATTCCATACAAAACCTAGAACCCTAACTCATTTACAAAAGTGAGGCAAAAAATCTATGAATTTTTGACAGAACGGTTGGCGAAAGCGTGTGGTGTTTCCTACATTTTATGAAGTATTTCTCGCATTTTTATAAAAATATATCATTTTTACATTTATAAAAACGTAATTGGACATTTTTTGAAGTTCTTGTCGACGTTTTAAGCGATTTACTACACTTTTTTTCGCCAACCGATCTGTCAAAAGTGCCGAAAAATGGTGCCTCACTTTAGAACAATGCAAATACATACGAGTACGCCATCTAGGTATTATATATAAAAATCTATGGTTTTGACATTTTTATCTCCTTGCAAAATATTTGGGGGCCTCACGCTCTGATTGGTTTAAATTCCATCATTAATTCTCAAAACAAGTTTCTATTGGAGGAATTATGGTCGATATATCTACTCTTTCATATGACCTTTGATACATGTTGTGTTTACTTCTGATATTTAGTGTTGTCAAAATAGAAAAAAAATGTTTTTACATGGAAACTTTAAAATTATACAAGCTTTAAAACAAAATATAGAAAACATAAGAGTGAAATTAAAACATGTTTAATTAATAACTAATTATTTTTTTGCACGTTCATATATAATTTAAAAAAATATATTACCTGAAAAGGTAAAAAACAGTAATAATTATCCGTCAAATTAACTCCTGTTAACCATTTTCATTATATGGAATAGTTCTTTCTCACATGCGGTAACATTGTACTTACTTCAGCAAGTTTTCGATGTTTTCATGGTTCTGGTCCGTGGGAGTAGTGTGATTTTTGTTGAATTTTGTCGGATATTAGTCACAGATTTTCCCACGAGAGCTTTGATATCATATTGCAAAGTGTTGTGAAATAAATAAAAGTGTTTCTGAACGCTGACATATTCAATATCGGTAAATAGTCATGTTGAAAATATTTGCAGCCATACTGCCCGAATGTTTTTGTCTGTGTTTACTGCACGTTGGTAATAAAAATTATTCGGATACGTAGACATATTGCTCTTGTTTCAAACTTATTGAAAACATTTTAGTTCGTATGCCACACAGTGAATCGCACAATGACGATCTATAAGTGTGTGTAGTGTGCAAACGTTGAAATTGTGTAATATTATTATTGTGAATTATCACATGTCAGTGCTCGCTAATCGCCATTGTTGTTTATGTTTTGATCTGGTGAAATATTGCAACATTATTGCTTCATTCTAATACAAACTGCTTGATTTAGTCAATGTGCATTATCTTTGAAACATATTAAGATTATACACGAGTCACGTTGTTACATAAAGTTGTTTGAGAGGAAAATTGGAAGTCATTTTGAAATAAAAACATTGGTTCAAGGTCATTGTTGTTTTGCTACATTGTTATTTTATAATCATATGGTATTGTTTTGGATTAGTGATATACATATATAGTTTACTGTTTAGTGAATCGATCTGTTTATAAAATGTCGGAAAATATGTTCGGGAACGATTTATGTTTTGAATCGGGCGTAGAAGTTAAGCAAGAGCAAATGTTGGATTGTAATTCAGTGACTGGGTCTTTACCCATTCCCACAAGGAGGGCCACTGAACTCTCCGAACTTAGAGACTGCAATCTGGAATTGGAGTTTTGCAATCAGGATATATTTCAAACTAGCTTTTTCTTGTATAATTACGAGGGAGACTCAAATTCAAAAAATGAAACATTCAAGATGGACGACGATGACATTTTCCAAGTGGACAAGGCAGATTTAATTCAGGGACCCACACTGGCTGAACTCAACGCCAATGATGAAACACTTCTAGGAGATTTGAACTTCGACGGTTTGGAGTTACCTGAAGACAGTAGTTTCTATTTGCAGCTGGGTGGGAGTCAGAGTGCCGATAGGGAGAGTACACCGACTTTGAGAGTTCATCCTCCATGTGTAGGGTATCGGGAGGGTGGAGCGTTTAGTCCATGCAGTAGTGTGGATACAGGCAGTCAGCAGGGATCTCCTGGTCTGGGGTTACATGAACTCTTAAGCCCCCCACATTACACAGCACCCCCCATACTCCCCAACTCTCTACAGAAGACATTTGCACAGACAAGACTCTCTTCATCAGCCCCCACACATCTTACATCTGAACAGGTGAGTCGTACTTAGTACATAGATAAGTATGTAGATTTGGAAAAATTACAAGGTTCGCTGATCGTTGGGAATAGGATAAAAAGTTTGGATTTGTGAAATAACCCACTCCTGCAATCATGCGTTTCTCTCAAAATTTACGTAATATTTTATTATTAGCTTCATTGAAACTATTGATTATTACTTAACTGCTTTATACCATCACAGCATGTCCTATCAGTACGGGACCCAGCTGACTAACCGCCTATAATAAACATGTAGTTTGTGCTCTCTGTACCAATAATATTATGTAAGATATTCAGGATTGATAATTTCTATTATTATCTTGTTAATAACAAATTCAATATAAGATTTTCTATTTACACCAATGAACTAATCTCATATCTCTGTGTTGTATGTAATGATAATTATATACCATGAATTGGTTCTATTAGTGAATCATTCTAATCGTGGCAAATAATAATAATAATAAAAATATCGTTTTTATTACTGTACATGGATCACAAAAAATATATCAGTACTTAATGCAATGTTTACACATGCAATATGAATTTTCTAATAGAAGGCTTTATCACCGTTTCGAATTACAAACATTTTGTCTTTTGATCTGATCGCTTTGTACATATTTAAAAATGTATTGTACTTGGTTATCTATCTACACCAGGGATGTACAGACTTATAGAGGAACAGGGGCCGCTCGGGAAGATTATGAGCCAAGTCGGACCGCTATAAGGAAAAAAGTTTTAATTTCTAGAAGTACTCACAAACTAAAATTTCTACCCCCGTGACCGAATTTTCAAAATGGTAAAGGAATTTGAAATATTTCAAAAATTCCTTAGTTTTCTTAAAGAATATTTACTCAAATTATTGAGTATCCGGTACTTTTACCGCATATCCAATTATCACTGGTATTTACATTTTTTTTATATTATATAATTCGCTGGCGGGCCGCAGTTTGTACATCGCGATCTACACTATCATGACATATCCCACAGGTAAAAATGTTGTATTATTTCAAAGATTATTGTGCACGAATATGGTAAGCTGTAAATAATAAATCAGTGATTATGATAATGTATTAATTAAGCCTTCGAATTTATAAACAAAGTAATAGTTAAACTTTCAAAATGCTCCCCTGTAAAATCACCTCTGCGGCACTTACTACATTTATGCACTAAGCCATCCAATTAAAGTCATTCACGACAAATAAATGACTCATTTGTAACTTGCGTTTCTGAGAACATTTTCATCAAAACTGGGGGCCTAAAATGGCCACATTGAGCAATTCATCTACAATTATTCATATTTGGTGAAATGTTTCTGTTAAATCGTTTTACAATTCCTAATATGATCCTATTATGATTCATATAAAGTGGCCTTTTTAGCCCCCCAGGTCTGTCATTTAGGGAAAAGATTGTTATATACTCACATTTTTGTATGGAATTTAATAAAATGGAAATGAACATATTGCATAATAGCTAATCAACATCAGTGTTGTTCGTGGGTATCTAACCAGGATAGTCTATCGAGGTCATTGATAACACCACGTACAGTACATTACATGTACATAATTTATTCCCGTTATCAAAATATTGTCAAGTACATATGTACACAAAGTGCTGCCTGCATGAGATATACATAAGAAACTCATGCATAATATACCTATAAACTATATCTGTACATTGGAGCGAATCTATACTACATATGTCACAAAATTAAATTTTGCAATATGGCTGTTTTTTCAACAATATTACAGTGGTTTGGATATGTTGAACAAATAAACGAGGTAAGAATGACAAAGAAGATATTCTTGTCTGAAAGAAAGTGTGTGAGGAAACGCAGGTGTCCGAGAACTACGTGGCTTGACCACGTGAATCAAATTCCCAAGGACGGCCATGTACCGAGTAAGAGGAACTGACGTGCATGTATGAGAAATTGTATGAATGTGGAGGAAGCGAAGGAAATGGACAAGGATTGATCAATTTGGCATTCCGTTCACTCCGCCTACCCAACTTGGGACACGGTGTGAAGGTAAAGTAGTATAGTATAGTACTCCTTATTATTGTTATATAAAGTTCGTCGGTAGCCTGGAGGTAGAGTCTCGGCCTCGTGAACAAGGGGTCTGTGGTTTGATACCTGGCAAACTCCACTTTCACGGCACGAGCTTTTAGTAGCTTACGGTGAAACGTGTATAAGGTTGTGTTTGGGTTTATAACAAAACCCAGATACGTATATTTTTTTTAAAATAATAAATAAATAAATGACCGTGGGTCATTGCTTCACTTGTTTTTTTTAACTTTTTTTTTAACTTAACGATACCAAGTTAAAATAGTATTGTTTTGCTTTCAAGTATTCATTAAAATTTATACTACCACCACTACTACTATTATACAATCACGGCATATTACACAAGTGGGGTAGCCAGCAGATCAAATGCATGTAACAAACATGCAAGCTATCCTCTCCGTGTCAACAGAAACTAAGACATTCAGGATGGGTGGCGAACCGCATTAACCGCAAACACCAACTTTTACAGGACTCGTCAAAAAGAGTAGAAAACCAATTGCGGTTTGTGAAATAAAGTTTTTCATATTTTTAAAATGCGCAAAATATGTCAATTTTTCAAGATAAATATGCCATCAAAAAGAGAATAATAAGGACTACAAGAAAACTTATGTCCATAAGTCTTTTATGCTGAAATTTGACGTACTGTAATTTGGTTCCGATATACACAATTATATTGTAGATATTATACAAACCTAAAACAATTTTTATTTACTGTTGTTACTTTTATATAATATGTTTGTTTTGATTATGAATTATTATAATACAGCTGGCTAATGTAATGTATCTACTAATCATCTTGTCATCCTTATGTATGTATGTTGGATGATTTACACAATGCCGTTTAATGGAGGATCCATCTCAAGGGCATGCGAAACTATGTTGGAAGAGCAATGTCTTTAATTTGCTCCTAAACAACGTTGTTATTGATTGGTTTATGCGAAGGTCAGCGGGGAGTCGATTTCAGATGAAAGTCCTACGATTTAAAAGCTCTGTCACAGAAGCAGGACTTGTTGGATCTATATTGATCTCGTCCTAAAAAATTCGTAGATGACATTGCTTAGTGAGGTAATAAGTCTGCCATCCCTTTTTGTTTTCAGGCGTCCTTAAGAAAAGTGCTAAAATCAAGTATTCATAAAACATGACGTACCAGACATTTAACATCTTCAGTTCAGCAATGAGGTATGCCCTCTATCTTGAATGTCTTAACTTTTATAAGAACAGAGAGCACGACTTGTACGTTTGTACTACACTATATACCATTACGGGATATCCCACAAGTTGGGTAGCCAGCAGACCAGCTCCATGTAATAAACATGCCAACTGGCCTCTGCGTGCCGACAAAAAAATTAAGATATTCAGAATGTGTGGCAAACTTTGTCACTGAATTTATTTTTATGGACACCTGCTTTTTACTACAGGACACTTACGGAAAAGTGTGGGAGACAAATTCTTTGCCAGGTTAGTCTCCTGGATAACCCATTTGTCGGAGATTCCGTGTTGTTATGAAGGGAGGGAATGAGAAGCGCAGGGAATGTTGTGGGAAGAGGTGACGCGATTGACACAGAGACGCTCTGAATGGAGGAGGCTGGTTTCTGCCCTGTGCTCCCGAGAGGAGCGTTGAGGGTGATGAATGAAAAATGAAATGAATGAAGGGAGGAATAAATATTTTATTTCTTTCCTATTAGCTAGGTAAATCATATAACTATTTATTCTTATTATTACTCTCTTAAAGTAACTTTTGGCCAGTGCGAACTGCAAAGAGACTTAATTTATATACCTACGGGTACATAATACCCACATATACAAATCACATAACAGTAGACAACAAAACAAAAATATCTATTTCATGACAATAACAAGTGGATTTGTGTACATCGAGACTCAAAACAAAACATTTGAGTCTTAAAAACAAACTCTGAAAGTGTGACAAATACGTCATAGACTGTTATTTGTTTTAAACGTCTTTTGATTCTTTTATCATATCGTTATCGACACCTGTTTAAATTTATTTATTTTATTTTATTTCAACCTTAAGCATAATATTGTGGTCAACTTTGTATTTTCTAGAACTGTAGAAATAATAATTTAGTAATGTGTTTGTAAACAAAAATCAATGTGGTATTAAAGTTGCGTAAGTCGCATGAATAATTATGTGATTATATACTCACCTGTCAGTGTTTATTTGATAAAGTGATAAATTAGTTATTTGCAGGTATTAACGCGATAGCACGCCCTCAAAGAATGTTATCTTATTATGAAATTTACCTATTAGTCAATCTTACTTATACCTGGTTTTCCCAAGCACACTGAACATCCTACGATAACGGTTGAGCTATTCTTCTTTTCTTCCAAGTCAGTCCCTCAATGCTGAGGATCGAGACCACCATGACCCCAACCAAGGGATAAGCTCCTCCACCATGCCCTGTCCTCCACCTGCCTAAATGCCTCACACACTGTACCCCCTGCAGCATCTCTCACATGATCTGACCATCTTGTTGGTATTCTGCCCCTGCTTCTCCTTCCTTCGACTCCACCAGACAAAATATTTTTTTCCAGATTGTCTGGTTCACGTCTTATAATATGTCCGAAAAAGCTTAACATACGTCTTTGACATATTACAGACAGTCGAGTCTTTATCTAGAGCTCAGTCAAGATTGACACATTCGTCAAATAGCTATAGTGTCCCAATATTTTAAAACAGTTATGCGTTCTTCATTGTCCATTTGCTCCACATGACTGAACCATCACACAACTTTTTATATGTTTTCTATATGCAACACTCCTCTTGTGTCCACTCATTCTCCTAATATCCTCATTCTTAACTTCTCCATTCCTCAACATTTTACTAAACATTATTTTCAATATCTCCACAGCATTTATTCCCCTCTCATCCTTCTTCAACAAAATCTAAGTTTTGCTTGTATCGACACCAGGATAGTGCTGTACATCAGCAGTTTTGCCATATAAGACATATTGTTGTTGCCAACAATGATCTAGTAAACATCTGTAAAAAAAATTGTATCATCGAATTTCACTTTATTTCACACAAAATGTTTGAATATATATTGGCGACCGGTGTGGCGCGGAGGCTAACGCACTTGCCTTTGAGTCACGAGGTCCCGGGTTCGATTCCCGGCCAGGGCAAAATGAAGAATGACCTTTTTCAGATTGTCCTGGGTCTGGGTGTTACATGTATATGTGTATCGCCTAGTTAGTACCCATAATACAAGATTCATATCTTAGTTTGGGACTAGCTCGGTCTGTGTGAATTGTCTACACGTGTTATGTTATGTTATATTTCAATGATGAAAAGAACATCACAATGCTAAAAAATGTGTTTACAAACAATCTTTCTGATAATTAATTATGTTACATAAATTGTATACAATAACATCATGTGTAGGTATATAATATTATTATTAGTCATTCATTTACACTGTTATACATAACACACAATATTATCGTAAAAAATGAGAAAAACAAAATTAAAGATTTGTGTGTGTTATTTTCCTTAAAACTCCCCACCTAGATAACCATAAATAGTTCAACATAATTGATAAACCTTACAGCATTAAAATTTAGTTTGTTGACACATTGTGTGTTTTTATGTATTCTCTATGGTCACCTTAATTGAACAAAATTGAGGAAAAATAATAACTTTTTGCAATGTCTCACTAAAAGGTGGTCAGTAGCCTAATTGTAGATTTTCTCAGACAATTAAGAGATTCTGGGTTTGATTCTTCCCTACTTCCCCTTCACTATACCATTTTATTTCTTTACCAAATTTATCTTATAAAATATTCACTGTGTCGGTGTTTAGGTAGTAGAATTCCATAACTAAGTTAATAAAATATTTGTTTTATCAATTTTGTCTTATAAAAGACAAAAAACTTTGATGGTTATAGATAATATATTCTATTCTAATCTATACCCTCACGCAGTGTCTCAAGTGAGGTAGTCAGAGAGAACGGAACACCATACAAATCTACCCTTACATACCTCCGTCACCTTTTTCATATTCGTACAATTTCTCATACAACAATCAGTGTAAATGACTGATTATGCGATACAGTGTCACAAAATGTTTTAATAACGTCACTATGATTTCAAAAATATTTGTATCAGAATTTTAATAGCCTTCTTCTCTCTATTCTTTTGCCATTCCTCTAAATGTTTTTTTTATCTTCAAATGTCTTTTTGTGTCAATTTGATGTCTAATTATTCCCTAAGCGGTGCAGAGTTCACAGCTAGCAGTAAATATTTTTTAATAATATTGATATAATGATGACATCCTTTTAGCTTTAGTGTCATATCATATCATTCATTTTACTAACCAACAAGCAAACAAAAATACTGCACACACACATACACATTGTTTACATAAAATTGTTTATATATATATTATTCTTTTTGGGATATAAGCAAACATATTAAATTAATACAGTTGACCTTTTGTAAGGGGGAATAGTACATTGTGTATGATGTACGTGGGACGCCCATGTTATTGCTCATACCCTTACTGTATAGAAGTGTAAATAAATGATGCTACTTTATGTTGTGAAGATTGATCTATTATTACAGGCTGTATTGTATTACACAGCTTTGCGTTTTCTTGGAAGAGAGCTGTGAGACATTTAACTTTTCACTTAAATATCTATTACACCTCTCTCTATCTCTCTCGCCATCTATACCATCACGGTTTTTCTCACAAGAGGGGTAGTCATCTACGATGGAAGATGGTGAGTAAAAAGGTGTACTATGAGGTGGTAATTCTAGAAGCCAATTATTTTGGCATCTTTAGGATATGCACTGTGGGAAGAAAATGGGGAGTAAATATTAACAAGAGATGAACTTTCAAAAAAAAAATTCTATTTATATTTACGTAATTAAATAGTTTTTCACGCAAAAAATTGTATGATAATGAAATGATTGTCAATTAATGTGCTTTTGCATGAAAAAAACACCAGACTACCTAACCTACAAATCAGTCAAACGTTGAGTACTTGTGACATGTCAAACGTATACGAAAAATGTAAATAATTAATTTTGTGCTTAATAATACCGCAATATTACACCGGATTGTTGTTCTCCTTATAAAATACTACATATCTACTTAAGAATAATTCAAAATAATCGAAGTTTTGATGCTTTCACCTAAACTCGATAAATTCTGAAAGGGGAACAAATTGTTCGGAGAGATATTGAGGAGCTTCATACCCGAGGATGTTAAAAAAGAAACCAAGAACATGTCAATTGCGGGATTCCTCAAATTATGGTCATTTGAGCTCCGTACGAAATCGAGAAATGTTGTCATATTTTTTCGACCCAAAAATAAAACAATATATTTTCTAGAAGAGTATTTTTCATTATTATGATCTGCTACTTAAGCATGTTGGCGTCTTCCCAATTCTGGAATATGACTGGACCGTAAGCTTACTATCTGAATGCATTCATTTTATGTTTATATGTATATACCTTTATTGTGTTAGAAATATTTCAGACTACTGTAAATATTTTTATGACATAAGTGCACACTCCTAGCATTTTCACACGTAATTATTTTGAAATAAAAACCGTATTTAGAACTTTAATTGTTCCCATTTTAGCCTCATGTTTAATAACTTACTCCTACTACCATTACTATAGCATCACGGCATATCCCACAAGTAGTAGCCAGCACACCAGTTGCAGTATCAAACATGCAGCTGTCCTCTCCATGTCAATAAAAAATTAATACATTCAAGATGGGTGGCAAACTTCATTGCTGAATTTAAGATGAAAATGTTTTCTGAACACCTGCCTTACATAGAACACTCGAAAAGAGTGAGAGACCAATTCTTTTCCGAGTGATCCACGAATATTTTTTTTTTGTAACTTCCTGTTTGTAAATTCATTTTTAACCCTTAACTACTGAGGTGGTATTTTTGTAACACTAACACCGATGTGACGTCTGACAGACGTCATTTAAAATAAATACTATAAAACATTGGTTTATAAAGATGGTAAACAGTAACACAATTTTTAAGAAATGTATATTTATTAATATTTATAATATGTTTAATAATGGCAAAACAAAAGTAACATTAAATGGGCCTTTTCATGGCTAAATTATAATAATAATAAAGTTGATTCTTTCTTAAATCCGCTGGTAATAGGTGTATAACATACAATGATATTATACGAAAAATGTGCGGATTTATTATGTGATTAGACACACGAAAGCTGAACACATACAGTCTTATTAATAAACGTAGATTAAATTTCTAGAAGGAGATGAACCACCGATCAGACAAAAAACGTATTGATAAACGTTGATCAGCTTGAACCTAGTTTAAAAGTGGTTGATCCGCCTCTCGAGGTGGTTTAAGTAAGGTGATTTAAGTAAGGTGGTTCAAATCGGCGTCATCTGCCCGCCATGTTGGATTTTACGTCAGATGTTTGCTATGCGGGTTTACATGTACGTTTTGCAGTTATTTTATAATTTATCGGAGTTGGTTTGGGTTAAAAATACGCTTAAGTAGTATCCGAATGTGAATTTAATTCAATCAGTTGTTTTTCTTGTGATAATAGACACTTTTTTCGTGTGACAGAACACCAGTTTCTTAATTTGTTTTTTGATAGACGCATTTAATTGTTTCGTGACAGAGATACTTTTTTCCATGTTGTATGAAAGTTATATTGATTGATTCTGATGAGAATTATTCCTGTACATCATTTGAATGTAAAAGGGAAAGCAGAAAATAAAATTTTACTGATGGTTAGTAATGCATATTGTGCGCAGTGTTATGTTATACCCATATCACTGATTGTGTGTCAGATTATGATTTATTTGATAAATAAATAAAATGTCATTCCATTATTACATTTGCTTTTCAATTATACAAACCTTCCTCATCATATTTTATATTTCTGTGTATTTGGATGGTATTTGGGTACAAAATGTCAGATGAAAAAACCAATACAGGGGAACCTCTCATAACGAGTATTCGCATAACGAGCAAAAGAAAAAGTGAAAAAGTTGCTCCCATAAAAATGGATAATTATTTGTCGTAAATTCATATTTTTATTTAGGTACGTTTTTTTCCTAATCTAAATTGTATTTTAAGTTGTAACACTCTTTTATAAGTAGGTAATTTTATTTGAATAAACTTTAATAAAAAAGTTCTCCAAGAATACTTATTCTTTCGGCATGGAACGCATTATTGTATTTTACATTGATTTCTATAGAAAAAAATGTTTCGCATAACGAGTAAGAGTCTGGAACGAATTAAACTCGTTATGAGAGGTTCCACTGTAAGATAATTTTGACAGCCGCTTGTTTGTTTTGAATTTGTCTGTTTACCAGCGTCGTGTAACATGGCAACCAACATAATAGAGCGAATTTTCGAGTTGCCATATGAAATCTTTTATATAAAGTACAGATGTCTATGGTACGGATTAAATATTTTTATTAATAAAGAAAATTTGATCGGTGGTTCAAACGCTAATAGGCGGATCACGAAATCAGTGGTTCAACCATGGTTTGGCGGATTTTTATTAATAAGACTGAGTAGGATCAAGACATAATTATAAAATCGCCTGGAATCATCACCTTACACCTTAATATTATATTAGAAATCGAAAACTCAAAAATAATATGAAAAATGAAAAAAATTGCATTCCTCCAAAATTGCCTTTTGAAAATTACGGTTTACATTATATACTGCATACTTATTTACTACATATGAGGCATATAGGCTTTGAAATAAATCTGGTTCGCCTTTGCAGAGATCTTGGGACATATTGAACAAGTTTTTCTTACATTTGACGGTACTTTCTGGTTTGTTTCCGAAGGAGGATCAGGCAAATACTTCGGTCCGATCACTCTCTATTGTACTACGCCTCTCAGTAATCTACTATTATAAACACGTAGATTTAGGTGAGGTTGGATTAAAAAAATGAGTTGGCAGCTTGTCCACGTGGAATGCGGATCATATTATGCAATGGGATCCTTGATGACTTCGTAGGTTCTTGAGATGACCACTTGAACCTGTTTTTCCCATAATACACACGTCTCTCTGTACTTTACTAAAAAAAGTACGTTAACACCGATGTGACGTCTATTGGACACCGGGAGGCACCTACACAACACACCACCACTCCTGCGCGAACGCCATTTGACATTTGTTTATAGTTCTGAAATACATCTATGATTCAACTGTCATTTCTGATAAACAAATTTTGTGTGGTGCCCCGTGCTTTTGGAGTATTGAGAGCTGTCGGAGTGTTTTTTTTGGATTTCTTTTGTTCACTATTTAACAATCACAGGTAAGTATCTATTTCATGTCTGACACATAAATATATTTAGCTAACTTCAATAACATCCGATCGCTAAGTACTTAGTTGATGGAAAACTGTTTGCTATTCTATCTACAGTTTTGCGGTGAATTTAATCACATTCTTCATTTGACAAATGTATTAAATAAAAATTTTGCTTCTCATACAATTATTTCATTATTTATAATAAAATAAAATAAAATAAACTTTATTGTGACAATAATAATTACATTGTACAAAAGGCGGGTTTATTGCCAAATGGCAATTTCTGCCAACCAACCTGATGTTGAAAAGAAATAAGAAAAATTATAAAGTACATGCCAGAACCACAGAAGAATACAAAATAATAAATAAATATAATAATAATAATAAATATACCCATACAAAATATACCATATTCAAGAAATACATATATAGATATGGACAAGAGGAAAAAAAGTAAAAATTTTACAGGGGAAGAGTTAAGCTTACTTTTAACTCTGATCGAGGGGTCTCCCGGCTTGACCAGTAAGAAAACAGATGCCGTGAGCAATTCAACGAAGGAGTCACTTTGGGTCCAACTGGCTGAAAGTTTCAATGTCAATAGTTCCTTCCACAGAGATCTGTCCCAAATAAAATTAAAATGGGACAATTTGAAAAAAAAAGTGTCTTAATAACCGGTTCGTTTGTATAATATTTTCATAAATAATAATACTTCTTCTAATAAATTTATCATTCTGTTTCTAATAAACTTACGTGTTGCAAATTATAAACATTTTATAGAGCCACTGGAGGGGGAAAAACCCAAATTCTGCCAGATACCATTTTGGACCGGACCATGAGCCCTGCACATCTTTTAGAGCTGTTGCCATCAACTTATGTACCAAGGAGCCTTCCATATCTTTAGTGGCTGACAAGATGTGTGCCAATGAGCCCTCCGTATCGACACCAACTGACAATGTGTGGAAGGATTGGAATCCCGCAGCGTTGCGGAGACCCAAAAACCAGAAATTGAAGGTCAAAAAAAAAAACTTAGATGAAGAAACCAAACAGTCAATTTGTCATCCTCTTAACATAAACTAAATTATATATTTTAATAATTTTAAATTAAATATCCTAATCATGATAATTTATTATTGCTTGTCTTTTATTATTTGATTTTCAACAAGTTTTATTTAATGATTTATTTGTGTTATATGTATCATATTGTTTTTTAATTATGAATTGTTTTTTTTTCTGTCGTGTCACGTATTTCTTATATATTTTCTACATGTAAAAGGCTCACGCCGTTTGTTATTATAAAATAAACCCATTTATATGACTACTAGCTGGCCCGGCGAACTTTGTACCTCCTAAGAATCAATTAATGATCACATACATACATCTTCTTCCCCTTGACCTAGTTCGGTCAGGGGGCCCATTGCCCCAAGGTATCTCCTCCAGAGATCCCTGTCCACCGCTGCTTCCAGGACCTCTGGCCACTCCAAACCAAGCCTTTCAACACACAGGTTCGACACCTACCCTTGCCAGCTTCTTCTAGGGCGGCCCACCGGTCTTCTGCCCACTCCCATTGACTTTATGAATGATTAATATTGTAAATCTCTTTACAAACTCCCGTAATTGTCCAAGTGTGTCATCATAGATATAGTGTAAAAAATAAAATTCATTTGGAACTTTCACAGTTTAGCGGCTCCACCCGTTGTCGAGTACTTTTTTCCATAAGTAAAGAAATAAATTTTCGAAACTTGAGGAAATTTTTGCCGAAGTTGTGAGATATTTTAATAGCCTATCGGCTATTCCGGGCGGAGAAGAATCCAATAAATCAGAGATCATTCAAATCGGTTCAGCCATTCTTGAGTTATAAATGGTGTAACACACACAATTTCCTTTTATATATTAAATTTTTAAGACTCAAACATTATTCATTTTTTTACAATCATTAACAATAATTTTAGTTTTCTTTCATATATACCTCTATTACTCATATCTGTAAATGTCTCTATTAATAATTATTAGTACTGAAATAAAAATACCCATGTATGTTTATTGAATTTTAATAAAAGAATTGTTGATTTATTATTTAACCTCTCTTTTTTACTTAACAGTATATATGTAATTCTAGTAAAAGATAGTATAGATTGAACTCTTTTTTGTTATCTTAGTGCCAATACAACACAATACGCGAGTGAAACCAGGACACAGTTGTAGAAGCAGTTAATGCTTCAGGAATGGGATTGTTAAAAAGGATGTAATGTATCCATCGATGTTATTTTTATAATTAACCATCGCATGAGGTCTATATTTATTTATTTATTTATTTCATTTACAAAACAGTTTTTAAAAAATAAGTCACAAAAAAATCAAACCTAACTGGGCATGAGCCCGTACCATGGTAGACTGAGCCAGTTTTCTCCTTACATTGTCTCAGCGCTCAATTTTCTTTACTTCAGTTACTAAGGCTATTTTCCCCACTTTATTTAATCATTACATAACTATATGTAAATTTAACACATGATACTACCATACCCGATACTCTTTGTCTGTTGAGAAAGGAAAATGGCATGATAGTATCTATTTACAATAATCTACTTACTAATTCACTGATCCACATGTCTTCTTTTACGAGAGTTTGATGGAAAATAATAAAATGGAGCATTCATAAAACATCACTCTTTTTGCACCCTCTGTAAATTAACTTAATCACGTTTTTATGTTCATGGTCATATATATGTAGGTGTGTAAAAAAAGGCTAAATAAATAACGTAAGTTTGGTGGTAAAAAGTTTTATTTCAAGCAAAGTTAATAAAAGAAAATAAAGATATAATATGAAAGAGTGATAATTAAAAATAATATTCAATTTTCATCATCACAATCTGAAATACATAAAAATTTAAGGAAATAATAGTATATTCTTTACTGTAAATCATTCCTCATAGCTTTTACAAATCAAAATGGCGCCTGAATAATGACATATGACATTTGTTATTGTCGTTGCGATAGCAATTTGATAAAATACAATTCGTAATACGTTTAACTAGCCAAAATACAGCGGTAATCAAATGACGAATGCTTAACCCGGTGCATGATCTACTATCGTTTTATAAAATCGGTCATTAAACCAAACTTTGGTTAAAATTGGTATCAAGCATTACGAACGGATGTTTATAAAATCGGCCCTAAGTCGTCCCTCCAACTAAATTGTGCCCTTCCCACGCTTTGGTTTTGATTCCTCAGTTTCCACAATTCCCATTTCCGTTATAAACTTGCCACATGACAGGAAATATCTATTAGTAGAGATTTTGGTGTACTTTTTCATTAATTTGTTTCACAATCTGTGTCTTAGAATTTTTGCTCAACATTTTTCCATCCACAGCCCTTTAGATCACCTGCATTTTCTCAATGCTCTGTCCAGTAAGTGACGCTGTGCTGTCTCCATACCACAGACAATATCTCTTACGATTATAATAAATCACATCATTTGGTTTAATATTGAATTATGTGCAGTGCTGTTTGCATAACTACATACCTATGTGTGTATCGATTTAAATACAAGGCCTTGCCTTCTTCTGTAAGATATACCAGGGGAATAAAGATAAATAATATTATGTATGTATTTGTTTGATGTGGTGTTCACATTTGGCGAAAATCGTCAGCCATTTGAACCATGTGAACAAAATGACAGGTAGTCTGAAACGATAAAAACTAGTGAAAACGATATCATCTCAACTTGACCACTTTCAATATTTTAATTTGGTGGAGCGATTCGCGCATGCGTAGATGTGCGCGGCGTCCGTATCTATAGTAAAAACTTAAAATTTATAATGTTTCCCACTTCGTGACAGCTATTATCTTTGTTGTTGGTTTGTGGTGTTTGTTTCCTTAATTAAAAGGCGCCTTATAACCTCTACTATAACATTTTCGACTAAAAATAAACGCTTTGTGATCTCCATCTCGACGTCCGCCATTTTGAAAACAATGTCAAAATCAAAGCGCATCTGACAGATCGTTTCTATATCGGTGGACTGTGTGAGCAGGTGCGACGATCAATGGGTGTCCGGCAAATTTTGTTTTTTCGCCTGGTAATATTTTTTGAAATTCGCCTGGCTATATTCGCCAAATGTGAACACCCCATAACAATAAATAATTTAATCATTCTTTAGAGGGTACATACAACAACTGCATATTATTTACTTATCTGATAACATTTATGATAATATATTTAATTGTTACCGTTTTTATCATGGTGCGATGATTTTTTTATATCTCGTACTACCACTATCGTCATCGTCATTAGGTGTGTCATGTTTTTATAATGTTTAATCAATTTTGGTATAACAGCTATTTACTTATTGTGTTATTTATAGAATGCCCACCATTGATAAAGTTTGCATGAAAAATGTAATTTTGCATTTTTCATGTTGAAAACGAAGAGATGTTGATCAAGGTAGGCGAAAGTGGGAAACTCCTTAAATAAATCTGCCAACAATGAGCAAATTGGATTGACCACAACATCACCATCGTGGAGAGGAAGCCCAAAGGCTGAAATAGTAGAGACCGACCAAAAGACACCTACATGAATCAAGTGAGGAAGGAGATGAACTGTGGCATATACGCAGAGTTAAATTGACTAGCAGAAAATAGGAAGGAATGGAGAAAAAAGTTCAAACTCGTTGCAAGTCTATCTGATGAATTTTTACCCACTATATTAGGTTGTGATCAGTTAAGTACAAATAAGGATTAACCAGACCACAGTTGTTACCTCATCTTTAATATTGTTACACTTTCCACAATTTGTAATTATACAAAATTCTTTTTTATTTTTTATGAGGCCATTCACTCATTTGCGGTTGATTTGAAATTATACAAAACTCTGTTCTAAAACAAGGGTCTGGCAATGCAGAGGGTACAGCCAATATTTAATTAGCCAAACCATTTCTATAAATAGTACTATTAACAGTAGCGTCTGCGTGGATTTTGCCTTTCTGTCTTCGTACAATCATTATCCAGGATAACTTCATTGATCTATATATTTGGTGTAGTATTGAACAAAATTCAAAAAATTTTATGTTCCATTTCATATTAAGACGAGGTAATTAACGAACGCGTAAAAGAGGTAAACATTAATAGCTCTATCTTCCTTTATCCTTTTATCTCAAATGGCCCTCAATAATTGGGATTTTCCATAGAAGGTATTATTTTAATTTTTTTGTAATGTACCTATACCAGATAATACTGCCCTGCTAAGTAAAAACACAGTAATTACCAAACACATATGTTATCAGAGTCGCAAACCAAGTTTATTTATTTATAAACAGTTTTTTTTTTTGATACTTGAAAAAATACACACAAAAAAGTAGTCTTAAACTTGTTCTGCGATTCTGACACATATGTGTTTGGTAATTACTGTGTTTTTACTTAGCAGGGCAGTATAGTATTCATGAATTTACATGTGTTTGTACTAAGATTTTCTTTTCGTTGATAGTAAATTAAATGAGAAGTGATAAAAGTAATTAATTATATTAATCTGTTTATATGAACATTATTGTAAGTGATACCAAATTACATATATTGTGTTTAAATCAAATCAAATTATTACCTAATAAGACATATTATAGCGTACAGTAGGTATGAGTGTGTTGGACTAGTGATAAGGGAATTGAAGCGGTATTAATCGGTTTACGTGTATTGATTATTTATCCAATCTGCTTTCTGACAAATGAGAGGTCATTTGTTGTTATACATAATAAATTACACTCCACTTTTAGCCTCATTGAATTTCTACAGCATACATAGAAACCCGAGTTTGATTTGACTATTAATATTATTGTACTATGTAGCAGTCGCGTGCCTGCCATACATGCAAAAAAGCACAGCATGCCCATAGAATCTATGAAGAAAATATTGAAATCATCAAAAACTAGTTTGAATTTGCCGCCAAACATTTCGTTGCTAAGAGAACAATTCACAAAAATATACGCAGCAAATATACAATTTTTGTAAGTTTTAGAGTTTTTATCAAAAGTGCGTACTATTTGTATTGAAGTGCGTGTACAATCGATACGTTATTTTGACTTTTTTTAATAAAATCCAGTAATTTACCGTGATAGCTAAATTAATGGAATAGTAAGTTATTGCTTTATACGTAGCATCTGTTCTCAACTAACACACACTTAAATTTTAGTGTGAATACGTAGTAGGCAATGACGCGCCATACATGTGTATTATCGGGTATGTTTGGTTGTATGTGTGCAATCTTAAGGACAAAATAAGCAAGCTTGCACGAAGAACGTTTGGGTGCATAATGTACCTATATGAGTATGTTTTGATTTGTATTGGTTGTGTGATGATTGTGTGAGTCGTGCGTAACGTACTAGGCAGTTAAAAATAATTTCAAGGTAGATACTATGTGCAACCGCTAATAGTTTTTAGACTTGAAACGTTCTTCATAAAGGATTGATTAATATTATGATGGATGCGCGAGACAAAATAAATTGTATAGTAATTACGACATTTAACTTTAAAGTTACTTACATACTTAAAAATAGTATTTATTTGTATCGCAGACTTCTTGTATTTTATTTATTTATATTAAGGACCCATGAAGTCTTTGGCAAACAATAGATCTCCCACTAAAGTTTTTAAGTCTTTTAAGAGACATCGAATATAAACCATTTAATATCTTAAATTCAGCAAAGGGGTACGTCAACCATTCTGGATTTCTTATTTATTTCATTTTTTTATTATAACGAATGTAAGACCAACATGAAAAGCCTAGTCCCGTCTCCGATATATATATATATATTATATTATTCTCAAGGACGTCCACTCGTTTGCGAGTAAAATGGTATATTTGTACAAAGCATTCCCGATGTGAAAAGCCTAGTCCCGCCACTGCTATGTAGGTACCTACTCTGTTGATTTCTTGGCAAAGAATTAGGGTGCGATTCTTTTCTTTTGAGTTTTAAACTGTCCTGTGAAAGACAATTATTTGTAAAAACAATACACATAGTATATAAGACATTTAACATATTATTCAATTCTACTTGATAAGGAATGCCACCCATCCTGAATATCTTTTTTTTATTGGTTGTGAGAGGACAAATTGTAAGTTTTTTTTTTAAGTATGGACATTTACACAGTTGCTCCTCACAATGGTTTAATTTGTGAAGATTGTAGAATGAAAGCTGGATTAATAACGAGAATGAAAGTGAACAAACTACGATGGTTTGGGCATGTGGAAAGAATGAGATTGAAAATTATCATGGTCTCAATACTACAACAGACTAGACATCTCGAATTTTGGTAGTTTTGAGTTATGTTCACGATGTTTGCCTTTAATGTTTGAGTAATTTCTAGTAATAATTATGAATCAAGAGGCTTCCTTGTACAAAAAGCCTTCCTTGTCGCAAACTTAAATAAGAGTCTTGTGTTATGGGGACTAATGCAACGATACATGTACATATAACACAAGAATTCAGGACCTTGTAATTCTTAGACAGGAATGTCAAACCTCTATGCCATACCGGTCGTCTTGAATACAAGCTAGTTAGTCTACCGGCTACCCCACTTTGTTAGAGATTATGTGATGATGTAGATGGATTATTATATAGTACTTACTTGAACACTTGGTCTTTGTAAATTATTCGTTATATAAACAAGCTATTGTAATATTTTTTTAATAATTATTTATAATATGCAAAATGTATCAGGAAAAAACCGGGATTAATTTGCTTATTTCTTTAAGGAAAAACCCAGACGTAACATTTTTGTATATTTGTAAACACAATGCAAGAGTGTGCAGTCAAACAGCTCATGAAGGCAACTGTTTGTTACATAATCTACTTAGAGTGACAATTGATATTTAATTAAGATGAATTAGATTTTATATTACGTTTTGCTATTGAATAATGGAAGTGATGAGTTTGGTATCTTAACTCTAGAGTTAGACTTGAGAGGTAAAGTTCTTTGTCTCAAATATTGTCAACCTTTGTCACATTCACAAGTTATTGCTCAATGTAAGGATTTTTGTCATCATCACCATCACACCGCTCGGGGGCAGGCAGAAAGGATCGAGCACCGTTTACTTTTATCCTTGCATACATTTATCGCTTCCCTTGAATTGTTTGTAAGATTTCATCTACATATAGTTGCATGAATTAAATAAACCTGTCAATGATTCCATTTCTAAATTTACTTTTTTTCTATTTTTCAGCTTTGGGCTAGGCGTGAGCCCCGCAAACATCTGTTGTCCACAGGATCCCTGGCAGAAGCCGGGTCCACATCCTCCATATCAACTGGGGGAGTTCTCAGTCCAAGGACCAATGATGATCTCTCTCAAGATGAAGAATCGGATGACGACAGTGATAAATATGAGGACTTCTCTTCTGATGGAGGTAATGAACAAATATTGATATATTTTTTTCAATCCCTTCAAATTGTATCTCTAATAGATTAAGCATCTCTACCAAGGATCAAAAGGGTAGCTTATTCTCGAATACCTTATACATTACATTCATGCAATTCCTCTTGGACGTTACATATAGAGATATTTAACTTTTTCTGCAAATATCTTTCCTTTAGAATTTGTTTTGTTTACCAGGGATGAGTTGATTATTGATTTGGCCGATTAACCGACTGTTACAATTTATTTATGCAAAATAATATCACAGTGTGATGTGTTTGGTGGTTTAACTATAACAATTTAATTCTGCTGCACCAGGTAAAGGAGTGATAATAATGGAAAGAGAGTCAGTAAGTTGGATGAAATGTTAGGAATACCTATTACATCCATTGGCTCAACCATCAAATAATATTAAATTCATATGATGATTATGGATGATTTTGTTTTGACGCCGCCGTTAGACCGTCTCAAGGGCGCCTATTATTTTTATTTAACTATTATAAAATTTTGTCATTGTCACAAATTTGACTACGAGGATTTTATGTGAGTTCCAATTGAAGGTAGGTATTATTAATTGTCACAAATTCACTAATTCACATTTTTAAATTTGAAATTTTTAACTAGTTTAAATATAATAACACCCAAAAATTAAACTTTGTAAAACTATTGACACTTAAAAAATGTATGAAAATTTTGTTAATTTGAACAATTTATTAGGTATAAGATAATAATATTAAATTTTGAAAAATGAGACGTCAGAGGTTTCAGGCAGCTACTACCAGCGCCATCCACCGACCGACCGACCTATATACTAGAAGTCAGTTGCATGTGTTCCATATATGCAAAAAAGTATTGCTTGTTATGTTGTGTTTTTCATACATACAAAATACCATCGCATGTCTTAACAATTGTATGCAAATTTCTTGAATCCATGTTACACTGTATACATATATTGCTTTGAGGCAATGTCTTCCAGTTAGCTTAGAAAAAAGACGTCTCAATTTTCTACTTCCCTCGCAAAAATCCCTAATCCAACATAACTTTAACTTTAATGTTCTTGTAGGTTGAGTTTATAGGTTTAATTAATTATATTTTTTCATCTAACTTTTTTATAATTTGTCGTTTGCCGTAATGCGAGTCTGGTTTACTGGACTTGCATTAGTTAGTTTTTACACTTTGTATAATTTTATTTGAACGTGCATGATGTAGTCACGCTTAATTGGGGGGTTGACCTGACCGGATCAATGTGTCTTTTTTTTTCTTATTTTATGAATGTTTTGTCAACTCTCTGTGTGTGTCTCTGTAGAATAAATAAATAAATAACTGGATGAAACAAAATCTTAAATTTCTACCCCTCTCTTACAAAAACCTTTGGATTGAACATACCTCGGATAATACAAGATATCAATGACTAGTATTCATTGTGAAACCATAACCAATTTTAAAATCTAGTCCTGCCACTTCGAATGTCACTTATGTAGTTTTTATTCTTACTTACTAGTTTGTATATTGATATTTATTGTCAATCTGGTTTGTATATTAATTATTACTAATCATGTTTGTTAATTAGCGCGCGCGTGTGTGTGGTAGGCAGCGATGGTCACATTGTAATTAGGCATTGACAGCGGTAATAGTATTAGTAGTGCGGCGACGGGGCAGGTCAACTGATATGGGATACACATCGTTCAGATAATTTCTTCATTTTACACACTCATTATCAGTTTTGTACTTGTACTAGCATAATTTACTCAATAATGTTATAATTTGTCAATGGGTTTTTTTCTTTGTAGTTATTTGTGTTGTTTTTTACATTGCTGTAACTTATTCTAAAATTCAATTCCACATATCATTGTATAAACCCTTTGTTGCCGTGACAGAAACAATTAACAAACTTTAACTTGGATTAGTTCTTTTATGTCCTTGTTTAGTCTACTCAGTGCATTGGCCACGCAGCATTTTAAGTTGAACAGATTGGCTGAAAAGAGTAATGTAATAAATGCAGCAAATGAACAGAACGACTTCTCCCCTTTGTATAAAAGTGTAATATTTGAGGCATATAAAATTGTGGATATCATGAGGGTATAGTGTTTTTATTAATTTTAATTCAATAGAAATGTAATTATAAAACACTGTTTTATTACGTTTGGTTACTAGTAATCTAAGTAGTGGTAATTAAACAGTGTTTTTTAATTATATTTTTATTTATTTATTATAAATATATAAACACAAAAACTCTAGAATTATTTGTTATAAACTGTTGTATCTTTGAAAAAAAATAGTCTGATTTTTTTTTGTTATTAATTATTCAATAATAAACAATACCTCAAAACAGCAATTAAGGTTGCTGGTATCAGAGGCGTGCAATATTACAAATCTGGTAAAACAATTCATAAATTAATTATTTGATCTCTTAGCAAAATATATGATTTTCAATCTCAAATTTAAAACCTTCTGTTGCCGACCTACTCCACCTTGGGATACAAGAATATATCGTATTGTGATGCTCAAAGTGTATTTGGGCTTATTTTGAACCCAAGGTTCATATTTAAAAAAAAACTGTTCTTGTTAACGGCGATTGATTTGAAGTACACCGGATTCATTATAAAAAAATATGTTAACATAAAAAAATTTGGTTTATTTCTATTACTGCAGTCAAAAAATAAAACATACACACAAACAAACCTTCACAATTATTTTATTCCTTGATGTATAATAATTAGTATAAATTTATGAATTATTAATAGTCTATACAAAGTCCAAAATAATTCATAACAGTTCATTGAGTTTTGTTTGATAACACCACCAGCTACTCGGTAATATCATTTTCTCTCACTTTACTTATCTTTGTGTTCTGTAAGAGTTGTCATTATGTAATCATCAAGCTGATGATGCTGTAAATTATTTATTCAAGAATATTAATCAACAGATAGCTCATCTGCACAGCCAACATACTGTGCAAACACCCTTTTAGTAAATGACAGGAATGGTGTCCCGAAGCTTATGAACGGGCTTAGGCTGGATTAAGAGCACTTTACCCATGTTATGTTCCCCAATCCACCAATTTTTGTTTCAAAACATGGTGGATATCTGTTGAGCATTTGTCAACTAACAGCAAACTTTATTGCAAATAAATCATTGTGAAGGTGGAGTATGTTGGCAGTGGGGTGAATCAAACCTGAAATCTTTCTATTGAAAGTTTGAGTCTTAACCATCAGGCTGCTGACTTGAGCTTGTTTTCACTGCATAATTATACAAGATCTTGTTGAGCTGAACAAATTTATAACACTATTTCCAAGAGATCTCAACACCATGATGTCACCAACAACACAACATGAATAAATAAATAAAAAATAAATAAATCATATTTTGGACGATAACGACACTTTACATTAAAAAGAGAAATTATGATCTAAATAACATTCATAACTTAGAAATGGTGTATTGTGAAGGAGGATCGTACATGACAAACACGATGGAGAAAAGACCTCTTGTCTTCCTTGCTTCAGAGAATCTTTGATGTAAACAAACTTTGCGATCATTGATGAAAGAATGTTTGGTAAATCGTCATCAATTAAATTGGTGAATTATGATATTAGGAAAGTGGGGAGATACTAGAGGAGTGTTGTGGATAGAACGCATGTAAATTGCAATGGTTTGGACAAATGCAATGGTGGGAATAAATGATGAAGCTATAGTGAAACATGCTCATTTCCTCGTTCGCTTCTTTTTCTCTGTTCATCTCGTCAACATAATTGTTAGACAAGCATCCAAAATCATTGAAATCCTACTTTGCTTTGTTTCCTTTCTATTCAACTATTATTGTTGTTAAATTTAGTGCGGTACTCTCTCACCCATACTGTATATCTCTCTCTCGATATCTATATATATATATATATACATCCGTCTGGAGCCCCTATCCGGTTATAACGTGATTCAAATATGTTACACACACACACACACACACACACACACACACACCCTCACTCACTCACTCACTGCTCCAATACAAGGTGTCATGTGTTATGTTTTCTCATTATTATTATTATTACTATTAAGACAATGTGTCCGTAGTGTAAACAATAATAACATGTTGTCATTGTTGTTTGTGTCATAGGAAAACATTTAACTGTGGTTTTAATTCTTGTTCCTGTATTATTTCCACATTCCTAAAATTTCTTTCTAATACTGCATGCCAATTTCTCTCACTCAACACGCTGGAATCTTATCCACACCACATAATTCACAATTCTTTCTTCCGACTGAAACTAAACTGCCTTGGTTAAATGGAAGAAATCACTTTATAGTGATAATCTCGCCACTGCATATCGTCCTAGTTTTTTAAATTTTATATTGTTTTGTTAACACTGTTATATAATGGTGATGTGCAAAAAGAATAAATAAATAAAATGTTGATGGCATCAGCCCTTCCATGCATCCGAGTGGACAGGGGGTCTCCTTCACAATCCCATCCATGTTTATAGAGATCTGCCTTAATTAATGATTAATTTATTAGTTACATGAACGTAACAATGTCATCTGGATTCTGATCTAAAATGTGTACTCTTGTTGACTACATAAGCATTCTCACTTTTACTATTGTTGTGATTCAATGAATAAATAAACATAATATTATATATTATAAAACTCGTGTATGGTATTCTTATAATAATTACTATATAACATAAATAATATGACGACAGATATTATTACAGATACCTACATACAGCATATTTGCATAAATAATTGTGCACCTCTCATAAATACATACACATGTATTAATATCAGTACAAGTGTACCTACTAGTGGTGAGATAAAACTTTATTATATTGGTCAGGTATTTGTAATGATGAATATTTATTTATATATTTTATTTACTTATTTTTTTTTTTTATTTTTTTTTTTTTATTTTTTTTTATTTCTTTTTTCACAAACAAACAGTTTTAATACAAATGACAATACACAGACACATCAATCACAATTAATAAACCAGCAAAGTTTGCAAAACTATTTGGTACAGTACAATGCAACATCAACATTCTGTAGTAAACACGAGAAAAAAAAAACAGACATTTCAAGAAAAAAAAGAAAAAATGAGTAATAATAAATTAATAGTGAAAAGTAAAACAGTGTTTTATTGATATTAAATATGTTTATATTAGTTATGTTAGTGTTGGTTCCATTAAAAAAAAATTGTCGTAATTTTCATAGATTTAAAAAAAAATCTACTACTTGAGTATTGGTACTCAAGTAGTAGAATCACATAATTAGATAAACTTAAATTAGCGTTTCGGCCTACTATAGATTAAACAACACGAGAGAGACGTCTTTCCACTTCTTAGGTCATTGTCTATCTGAATGGTTTACAACTGTCCCCCTGAACGTGTAGATTTGCAAGACAAAAATATTAATAAAACATATTTAGTTGCATAGTAATGCTCGCTACTTATCAATCAGTTTAAGATGACTTTTAGTCTTGTGAAAAAGTTGCATAGTAATGCTCGCTGCTTATCAATCAGTTGAAGATGATTTTCAGTGTTGTTAAAAAGCTGCATAGTAATGCTCGCTACTTATCAATCAGTTTTTAGAGAGATGACTTGTTAAAAATACATCAATTGATTAAAACTCATCCATTTCAGGGAATGTATCCCCCTTTACACAAGACTTGTCTTTTTAAGGGTGATTTAAATATATTTAGTGCAATGTTTAATAAATTTATGTAACTACATATGTTTCTGTGAATATTTTTGACAAATAAATATTATTATTATTATTATTATTATTTTTCTAAAACCACAGAGCGTTTTATTCCCCGTTAGTCCCAGAATTGCATTGGTCTCATACTCTAGTGTTAGTTTTCCAGGGTATTGTGAAAGACAGGTAGGTACTTATTTATAAAGCTTTAGTTTAACAATAAGGTATAAGCTTTCTTTCCTGAATATCTTCAGGAAAGAAAGCTGCGTATCAATTGCATACAGTTGGGTAATATAAACTTTTTCTTCTCTTGACTATACTTTCATAGATATGTGACAATAAAATTATTGCCAAAAACATTGACGTAAGTTCCACATTCACCCATATAACAACATATAAATTTTATATCGTAATAAATCTTTCGATTTCTTCATAATGTCGTCAGCAGTGGCAATATCTGT
Organism: Athripsodes cinereus; assembly: GCA_947579605.1. Lineage (NCBI taxonomy): Eukaryota > Metazoa > Arthropoda > Insecta > Trichoptera > Leptoceridae > Athripsodes > Athripsodes cinereus. The sequence goes on along the minus strand of OX388316.1, from coordinate 1,919,375 downwards.
TAATTTACTTTCAGAAGATGACGACGACCTGGACTCGAAGCCCTTGAAGGCGAGGCAGCTCAGCAAACAGGAGAAGTTCTTCTGGCAGTACAATCTGCAAGCCAAGGGTCCCAAAGGTCAGAGACTTGTTCTCAAAGCCAGGCTCGAAGATCCTCATGTTCTCAATGAGGTTACAGACCCAGTATTCAGCCCTAACTGTAGTGTTAGAGGCATTAAACACAGGTATGTATTTTTTTTACTTTCTGCATTTAGGAAGGTAAATGGCATTTTTTATTATTTATTCTGTATCTTCATTATATGCAGTTACTCTATTGACTTTTCCATTTGTAGAAGATGTTACGATGAAATATTATTATTATTCATATTTTTTTAACCGCTCCAGATTAATCATTCATATTGATCACACTCACTGATAGTCACCTATTTGAATAGGTATTAACTGGGTAGGTATGTTGTATATGATACACATACATATGTGAACCTCCTTAAGGAGTACATAACACAGAGTCTCGACGCTTATGAATCGACTCAAGGTTTGATTAAGAGTACTCTTTAAACCTAGGTAACATTCCCAATTCCTCTGTGTCATGTTTGTCACATGACTTGAAATTTTGGAAGTTGTATATATAGTTCAATTCCTGTTAAACTTCCAAAAATTTCAAATCATGTGATAAGCATGACACAGAGGAATTGGGAATGTTACCTAGGTTTAAAGAGTACTCTTAACTAAGCCTCAAAATTTGATGATATGCAAGATATCCTTAGTTGGCTTATGGCTGATATAAGTGTACATTTTAGACAACGTAAAAGATCAAAATTTAGAAAAAGACACGTTCATTCTTCAGATATAAAGATACTACCTTAAATCGGTACTGTTGTTGTCAGTAAATATCAAAGTTTTGTTTATTTAGCACTTAATTCTATTTTTAGCGGCAAAGCCCGCAAAGGTGATGGCAATGATCTCACTCCCAATCCAAAGAAACTACACGCCATCGGCAAGGAATTGGACGGTCTGAGCCGCATCATCAACGACATGACACCAGTCAGTGAGCTGCCATTCAACGTGAGGCCAAAGACACGCAAGGAGAAGAACAAGTTGGCCTCCAGGGCTTGCCGACTAAAGAAAAAGGCCCAGCATGAGGCCAATAAACTTAAGTTATACGGCTTGGAACATGAACACAGTGAGTATTTATCAGATACTTCACAAAAAAATGCAATTATTGTTTGTCCCTGAATGAATTTTCCAAGTGAAATTTTATTTAGAGATAAATAAAATTAATGTATTTGACTTAGATCATAAAATCATTTCGGTTTCAATTTGACCACAATTCAATTTTGTTTGTGTGGAATTCATGTTATCTTGGACGGTTTTGGATGCATGTATCATAAGACGTAATCCTCGGTTTATTTTTACAATCATGTTTGTTTTTGATAAGTGCATAATTATTAATCAAGTAAGTAGATTCTGTCACTCTCATTGTTTATTTATTTCAAAGAAATGTAATAATAAATTCAAATAATGGTCTCCTATTCTCTCCTGTTCTAAGGTGCAACATAAATTTTTGAATTTATTCCGAAATTTCTGACTTAACTGAAACTAAAATAAATATCAAAATTTACATATGGGTAATTGTATTGTAAAAAACTTGTGTGTTTTTTCTAGAACGCTTGCTCAAAGGCATAGCGCATATAAAAAACGTCATAGCTACAATTGTGACAGCCCCCAATCAACAGGACTCTGAGGCCAACATGGAGAAGATCCTCAAATCAGCAACAAGTTAGTATTCTTACATTGCGATTCAATAGACACTCGATAGCTTTGACAACTTTTGCTTTTTTAATCGTTAAAATTTTATTCAGAAAGTACGGGTACACTCGTAGGGTAATGTAGAGCATTGGAAATTAATAAATGTATATCTAATAGGATAGACATTATTAATGTCCGAATTCCTACATTCTCTCATCTTTACTAGATATAAGTTAAAATTTTATTCAGAAGGTACGGGTACACTCGTAGGGTAATATAGAGCATTGGAAATTAATAAATGTATATCTAATAGGATAGACATTATTAATGTCCGAATTCCTACACTCTCTCATCTTTACTAGATATAAGAACACCCCTTCTTAAAATTCCATGTGTTCCGTACAACCCTTAGACTGTATGAATTAGGTTAGTTTATTCCATCCCTTAGTTTTAAGTATTATTTATTTATTGTTTGGGGTAGAATATACACCGCGACCTATAAGATCTATTGTACTCCCCCTACTCAGCTTTCCCGGTTTTGCCTGTCAAAGCGCATCCTCAAGTCCCAGACACCTTATAATATGAAGTCCAGGATCTTGAGGGAATCCAAGGTGTGGAGAGACTCCACTTCTAACCAGTGTCTACCTAGGGTTTTGATTCTTGCGAATACCACGGCATTGCATTCCGCTAGGAGATGTCGAGGAATCTCGGCCTCTTTTGTACAAAATCTACAAGTACAGTCTTCTTCAAGTCTCAGTTTGTTCCTTAAGCCTGCAGACCCGTTAGGAAGCCTGTTACTGCGTTTTAAGTAACTCTTGCTCTCAGGATGTCTTTGATAGTGATTAAATACACAATCATATTATGTGAAAAGTAGCAGTGTTCTAAATTTAAAAAAAAAATTGTGAAAAAGTATCAGTGTTCCAAATTTAAAATATTTGAGTGGAAAAAACAAAGTTTCTTTTATTTTTAAATTGAAAATTTTATTTTAAAATTAATTTTCACAATGTTACAATTTTAAACTAAATTTTATTCAGAGTTTGCTTTTGTGTATATCTATACAATATTATGTTTTTTTTTTTCACAAATGGGATATAGCCAGTAGATTAACTTTTACCCTATAAACAAAATAACGTTTTTCTGTCTTTTCCATCCATAAATTTATAGAATCCACTAAAAGGCTACCATTCATTCACCTTTGACGATGTAATTATTTCCTCCAAAATTTGCTTTGCGCACAGTTTAACATATACGTAATGTGCAAAAATTATTTGTGATTTTTCAGAAGTGAAGATTGCTGGTCATACATCCGAGTTTGTGAACAGGGTGCTGGAGAAGGTGAAGGCAGGTGTGCCAGGTGGGGGGCTCAACGAGTTTTGAGACAACGGTTAGTTCTTGTTTCATGCTACGCGCGGTGTTACACCACCATCTAAACGGTAGGTCATATAACAATTGTTCAACATGATGCTTAACAATTAATACTTCGATTGCAGTATACAATTTGTATTTTTTTTAAATATATATATATAATAGAAGTTGTTTAAAATGTCCAAAAAAGATGAGCCTGTTTTAAGCACTAAAACTCCCAGTGCTACGAAAAAGAAAAATTCTCTTTAAATTTTCATGGAAAAAGCTAGTAAAAGACTTTTATCTTTATGGAACCGGAAGTCAGTTAGATAGTGACCATGAGAAGCTTTGCCCACTTACGCCATTCAGTTAGATAGTGATCATGAGAAGCTTTGCCCACTTACGCCATTCAGGTTACTTCCTCAGATGAGGGTAGGCAGTGTCTTCACCATATTATTGAACATAAAATATATGACGATGCATAACCTATTGCTGAATTAAAGATGCTATTCTTTCGAGTAGTGCATGAAGGGTTCGATCCCTCTATCAAAGTAAGCAATATGCTCGCACCGTAAAGGTGGAATGAGTCTGCAATGGTATTTAAAACCTGTATCTTTTAATTGAAAGTTCGAAACTGAATTGAAAGAATAAGATTCATTTTATACTTTTGCATACGTATTTTATTGACATTATAGCATTTCCTACAATAGTGAGGTAACCTGTGGACTAACTGCATGTAAAAAAAACTGCAAATCATTCTCTCTACGGGCAATAAACGTCATATTTGAATTTAGAATTAATCAAACAATATTTTATTGACAATGTTTTTTTAATTTAATCATGATCTGCAAAAACCACACATGTTACAAAATCAATGTTCTCCAGAAATTAAGAAAAACCTTTCTATTTTTACGGGTTTTGTTGTATTTAAAAAGCCTCAGTGGTCCCGGTTGCAACCATGTTTATTATTTTTATATTATATATTTTTTTAAATTCACATGTGTGGTTTTTGCTGACCATCACTTACTTCAATGAAAATTTCAACAATAAATTAGGCTTACAAATGTATTATTGAAAATAAAGATATGTAAATGGTAACATGAAATGGTATTTTTTGCATTTACTGCAAATATCTTTTTGGGGGCGGCCAAAACGTAAAAGCACACATCTACCATAGTTTCTTAAATTATCAATAAATACGTAATGTGTTGCACATGTCTTGTTTTTACAGACCACGCGAAAATCAAGTATTTATTTATAATGTAAGGAACTTTGGTAGATGTATGGCTTTTACAGAATAACATGGATACTGCACATTAGGAACATTTTTTGCAATAAAATGAAAAATGAAAGAAATGTGACATGTGTGGTTTTTGCAGACCAAGATTCAATTATGTCTTCTATCTTTTTCAGTTGCCTGGAACATTTGATGGAAATCTCAAGACTATGTCAACATTTATTACTATCCATAATTTAATTATTACATATAATGTAAAGTACTCTTATTAATACTATTATTAATCATCAGTTAGATGTATGTATTACAACAATTATTGTAACTTAACATTACAACAATTATCACATATTGTAAATATCATTGTGTCGTTGTGTTGTAAAAACTGTATGAGCCATAACTAGTATGTGATTTTTTATTATTATTTCTTATTTATTTACTTTTATTATTGTTGTTAAAGCTGTTTGTATATTTGTATACTCTATTTCATTTGTATTTTTTAATTAATAGTAAGTGTGACACTTTAATTTGTTAAAATCTTGTATGATTACAAACCAGAATACGTAACAGTAAATTGACAAATGAAAAATGTAAAATTGCTACAGAATTTGAATGTAAATCGAAAAAGGACAACAATTTTTTGTCTGATTTGTTTGTTTCACGTTTATTATCAATAACACGGATTTTTTTTGATGCTGCTTTGCTATAAATCAGAAGCCGTAAGCAGTTTTCGTTGTATCTTGAAGCAATAAACACAATAAAAAAATTGGACAGTATTGTTCAAGTAGCAGCAAAAAATATCCAGATATAACTTACGAATGCAACCCCAGATTAAATTTTTTAAATTTCATTATTTTACTGATTTTGAATTTTTTTATATAAAAGTTAGCACTATTTTTTTATTTGTTAGTTTTACGAGATACATTCTGTCAATGTTTCTTTATTATAACTTTGTTTTTGTAATACTTTTCTACACTTATATCAAATATCTATAGATCTCTTTATTTTATAATAATGAAAAAAAAAACAACTGTATGTAGATTGTTTTTGTTTAAATATTTTGTACAATTAAGTTTATTACATATTATTATTATTGTTTCCATTTTGTATTGTCTGTGTTGAGTTTATTATTTATACTTTTTTTGACTTTATTTACTACTGTTAAGTTTTAATATTATAATTTGTATTAAAATTAATTCTTAATTAATATATAAATAAGGCTTAAAACCAATGTAATAAAAATGTAACCTATGTGATTTAAAAAATTAGTCTTAGGTTTAAAACATAAAAAGGAATATTTTAAAAAATGCTGACATAGTTTGTATGTTGTATAAAGATTGGGATACTGTATAAGGTTATAGATTATTTATATCATATCAATATGGTATGTATATATTTTTTTCAAGAAAAGCCTAAACTGTTTTGCAGATAGATTGCTTTCATATTGACGCTTATTGCATTTGCATCAACATTACAAAATTAAACATATATTTTTTTTAATATTCTTATTAAATATTTCTTAACATTCGATATTCTATACTCGACAATTTAAGCAAGGGTGTATATTGCTTTTTATAATGAAAATATCTTAAAGATATATTTAACTATAAGTTGTCAATAATATCATTTATTTATACCCTTAATGTTCCTTTTGAGAATGTAGTAGGTAGGTCATATTATTTATGCTGTATAATTATGGCCAGTTTTTTCACTCATTTATTGTGTTTTTTTTTTAAGAATATTACAGCATTTGCCTTTTATAATACATATATTAATTAATAAAATAATAATTTAACATTCAAAAAGTTAAAAACTGCAGATATACACCTACAAAACTAAAACAAATCAAAAGCAAAGAAGATTGAAAAAAATAAATTAAAAATACAACATAATCCATTGTTCTTTTTTTGTTCAAAGTTTTATATCTTTACAATTATAAAAAAACAAATGAAATGAGAAAAATTTTAAAAATTGAATTCCTCTTGTTTTGGAAAACGGGAACATTAAGGATTAAAGATAAATTAAGTAGGAAAAAAAATAAAAATATATCTCAAAACAAATTGCATTTTCATAATTGCAGTGACATTAACCTTTGTAATTAATATATAAAACGTTTAAGAACATATTACTTTACATTCATATTTTTGATAAGCGTAGATTTGCAGCTACATATTTATATAAGTATCCATTTGATGTTATAAATTTGCATCGACAACACGAACCGTTTACGATAAAATGTGCATAGGTACATTGTTTTACGATTGCATTTTCACATTACTGTTTATATCTCTAATTATTATTATCGTTGCCTAGTATTGCTAGAGATAGTGCTCAGAGCTGGGCGTTTAACAAATTGATTTAACAGTTAAAAATAATCTTTGTATAAATTATAATCAACTTACTCATTTTTTGTTACTGTAATGTTAAGTTTCTGGACACCTCACCTCTACTCTCCAATTTGTATAATATATATGTATTTATTTCAATATTATTTCTGTTTTATTACTTGTGTTATTCTTGTCTTGTTCTGTATATTTTTGCTAAATTTTTATCATTTTATATTTCATTAAATAAACCTTCTTTCAAAAAGGGCATTGAAGAGAGAGTATGGCCAATTCTGAATCATAGAATAGTTTAGTTGCAGTAAGTGTAAGGAGATAGTTGAGTCATAATATTTAGTTCAAATTCCTATTCACAGTTTTCCGTACTAGAACTAATTTAGTTAGCTAGTTCATTTTGACACCTTAGTACAACTATAAATTTCGAGAATCTATGGATTTCGTATTCAGAACGAAATTTTAGTTGACATCTGACAACTACAATTAGTTGAAGATGTTGTAGGCAGAATTTTATTCGCGACTTTTAATGTGCGAATATTATTAGTTGCTGTCATTTTGCCGCAGAATATTGCTATATTTTTGGAAGTTTAAAGTTTGTTTTTTCAATTAAAAGTAAAAAATGGATATTTTTAGGTTCCTCGCAACTCTTGGCATCTATAAGTTGTAAAATTATACCACCACCGACGCAAATGCGAACTTCAAAATATACCGGCAAATCTGACATTTCACAATTTTCACGCGCGACAACTATTAAATTGTTGCCAGAAGTGTAAATCGAAACGTGAAAAACATTTTTAATTGCGTCATCACCGACTAATATTTGTTTGTCCCATAGATTTTACCGTTTGCCCTTGGTGATTATCGAGTTTATAGTTGTTTATAGTTCGTAACTAATACTGAATACGAATTTGTAATATACTGACTATTATTAGTTAGTTTAGTTAGTTCATCAAGATTCAGAATTGGCCCTAGTGTTGCTTAAAAGATTCCCACGATGGCGGTTTTAGCCGGTTGGCCCTTCAGGCCTACCTAATGGCCCGCCCGTGAGGATTAATTTGGTCTAATTATGCGGATAAATAGGAGTTCACAACTCCTGAGATATCCGGGTGGAGGTGGGTCTCTCTTCAATGTAATGTTAAATTAAGTGCCCTTACTTTTTCCAGGGTCCCCTATTGATTATTCAATAAGCTGGTATTGACATTTTGAAAAAGCAATGAGGGGTCTTTCTATTTTGCTCCCGATCTTGAAATTAACTGTAGCTTACAGCACATTTCAAAGAAAGTTGCAAGTAACAAAGTATTTTTTTTTTATTAATTTGTGACCAGCTCTGATAGTGTATATAACCTTACGTTTACGATTTACATTACATATTTTTATCTTTATTATAACTTTTTAATGTTTTACTACATTTTGTTTATGATAATGTTGTCGTTTTTATATTCTCACATTTTTATATTTTTAATTCTGGTTCTGTATTTTTATGTTATTTTTTATGACGTAGAGAAAATTCCAAAGATAGAAATCGAATTATAGTCAATCGTTGCAATAATGAAAAACATAACCAAAAATGTTGCCATAATTTGTGAATTTAAAATACTACAAAAACATTTCCAATTCTGATGTGATTTGTATCGAATAGCTAACTAAATGATGCTGTTTTTTCAGACAAATTTAGTGTCTACAAACCCGCAAACGGTATATTGCAAATTCATTTATCTCTATTTTTACCATTATGGCATATTCCACAAGTGAAATACACAGCGGACTATATAACTGCATGTAATGGAATATGAAGTCGACATTGGATTTGTTTTATCGTGCATATACATAAATTCAACTTTATTTATTCTTCATAAACATTGTGAGTTGCTTTTCTGTCTCTGCTGATGTTTTAAATTTTATATTTACATATTTTTATTATGTTTTTTTTCTTTGTATCGTGTTTAAACCGTGTGATAAAGTCATAGCTTTAAAGCAAAACACACCAATGTTCAATATGATGAACAGACATACATTTGTTATTAAAAATAATAGAAATGTTAAAATTCATTTTAAATAAATTAGTAGTTTTATGATGGATGCTCGTAAACACCAAATGGTTCATAGTATAAAATATGTATAAAGGCTTTTTGAAGGTGTAGTCATCTCTTGTGGTTTTATTTAAAATGATGACTTCATATTTTACTTATTTACTTATATCGTTGTGTATAATAAACATGTGATCATTTTATTTAAATACTAAAGTACCCAGACCTTTCAAATGGTATAAATACTTGCCTTAGAAATGGCAATAATTTGAAGAAATTATTTGAGAACTGGTAACACCTGATTCAAATACTTTTGACAGTTCTATCCGTATTCTATCATAATATCAACAATATAATTATTCAATTTCCAAACAAATCTAATAACGCTAATATCTCTGTCAATATATAAGATATTTATAATAATTTTAGCCCAATACCTGCCACAGGATAAGGCCTCGTTTAGAGGGTATTAATTTTTGTCCGTCGTGCCTGATTATGGTGTCCATTGAAGACATATAAATATGTTTACAAATGGACACATTAAATATTTATTTAATTTTATAAAATCCAACATGCAAACCAACTTGTCATCTAAAGTGAAGTTAGACCTAGAAGATTGGCATGTATTGGCCACATTGTCAGATCCGAGTAGGAAATGTCTAATATGTGCATTCTATAAGGTGTACTTGAGGGCAGAAGATAGTTAGTTAAAACGAGACAAAGACTGTAGGAGAAAATCAACCGGGATTTTAAGGAGCTAAATGTTAAGAACGACTGGCTATATACTGCCAAAAGCTTGGAGTTCCATTATTTCAGAGACTAGGGCTGTACAAAGACTGTTCGGCCATCGGAAGTAAATCATTGTTATAGTACTCGTTGCTGAAAACCTTATTTTTATGTTGTAGCACCTTTATTTGTTAAAAGATCACATTGTCTTTACTCTGAACTATGGGGTATTTAGGAGTGTCCAATTTTTATACCTAAGCAAACAGTGTGATATATGTTTTAGTTTTTAATAATTATTTATCAAGAATTCTCTTTTTTTGTTGTATCATTAGTTTTTATTTAATTATAAGTATCATTTTGCCATTCATACCTGTGAAATAAAAATTTATATTATATTTATGAACTTAGTTATTGTTTAGTACATACATATAACGGTTTTTGAGTATTTTAGTTTGAATTGTAGCTTTTAGTTTGGGATTAGTCTTATTTTGTTTGTTGTTGTATGCTTCTTGCTGTTTTTTGACCACGCATCAATTCAATATATTAAATTCTTACATTTGTATCAAGAAAACGATGGAATGAAAGCTGTGTATAGTATAGTCATATATAAATTTTTCAGTTCTTGCTAGGTTCATTTAAGCTGAAATCCAATGTGAATTTTTTTTCTTGGAATACGGTTAAAATATATTATTTATCATGTAAAGCAATATAATAATGTTTTTTATTCAATAATTAGAATATTACATCGCAAAAATCACATTAATCAATGGATATAATTAGTTCTTGGCTACAAAACCTCGTATTTTTGTAATACATGTTTAAAGATTATGCCAAGTAGTTTTATTTTAATACAAAGGTATATAATTTTGTGGTCTACATAGTGAGTAACATATGACATCTGCAACATATTGATTTCAAGATGTTCTTTGATAATACATTGGCAGGTGCTAAATTAGTAGTTTTATGGGTATTATTTTCATGTTAATGATTCTATTGATTTTCATAATACAATTGGTAGTCCCTATGTGGTGATTGTTGGAGAGGAACATTTTTCGTCACTTATATCAGCCAAAAGCCAAGACTTTTCTCACTTCTTCCGATTGTATTGTGAACAATGTTGTTTCATTGTTTAAACATGGTTATCCAATCAAGATAATCTGATTCAATTAAACTTTGTTGTGAAGGAAAATCCACATGCGAACCCTGAAAGCGTAATGATATGCGAGACAAGTTTAAAAAACCTATTATTCACGAGATTTTATGATTCCAAAATATGTCCTTGCGTTAGTTTTCCACAAAACAACGCATTTCAAAATAAATTGTCTAGATTATTGGTTTTGCCCTTGAATAAAGTTTACACCCTAGCTGGGTCACAATTTGAGATAGAGTATATCATATTTTTTCCCAATCAGCTGTTAGAAAATAATTTCACCATTGAAGAAAGTTTTGGAATGAATGTATTTGCTTAATTGTAGTGATAATAATTTGATAGTCATAGTGGTAGATATTATACTATAATCTATTAGGATACTGTCAATGTGATGTTAAATGTACCTTTTTTCTATTTATATAATAATAATCTTACATTATAGTAAATAAATATTCATAAAAGTACACACAATATATAAATACTATACACACCTAACCAAGTTAGTACATAATAAATAATGCAAGATATAATTCAGCATACCTTAATATGCTGTAGGTATATTTTGTTATAAAATAATGAACACTTTGATGTTTACACATTAATGTTATAAGTTTTAGTATTTAGGGTATTTAGATTATTAAGATCATAAATTCATTCTCTTTTATTATTTATTTAAACCATATTATAAGTATTTTTATATTTATAATTTAGTTGTTATTTTATTATATAAACTGTATTTTGTTTACATGTTTTAATTTTATGGTTATTAATGTATTTTTAAGATAAATTAAGTGTCAGCAAATTCTTACCTTAATTTTTACAAGTTCTTTCTACATGGGGAGTACCATACATGATAGAACCTTATTGGAGTAAGGTACAAATTAAATTAATCTCTTTAAAAAGTGGTATATTGTTTTTATGTTTTTACTGCTATCGTTTTTTATAGAATTACTCGTGCAATCTTTTAAACCTTTTTTTTGGACTTCAAGGCTACCCTCAGAAACATGGGGGAAAACGATATCCCTCCATTCAGAACAATGGGGAACATGCATGTGTGAGGAATATGAATAAATGTTATGAATTCATATTAATAAATATACGCTGATCACGAATATCCTAATAAGAAACGATAAAATAAAACTTTTCATTCATTATTTTCATTTTAAAAATCCGTATTTTCTGTTATTGAATAAGTCCGGTGTGACGTCGCTAGGCGCTATTTTGTATTGCCACACATTTCACTCTTAGTACTGTTTGTAGCCCCTGATATTGTCAAACACTGCTCCGCCACGAGTGAACCTTTTTGCGGCGAAGTGCGAAAATTGCTTTTTTAAATGGTGATAAAAACCTTAAAAATGCACATTTAAAAATATAAAAAGCACCATAATTTTTCTAATTTTCTGTACTATTTTTTGGGTTGAAATTATTTTTTTGTGAAAGTTCCCCATTCTATTAGGTCACCTTTTCCCATGGTATTCTTAAAGCTCTGATTTCATTGATGTCGTAAGAACGTTTACTGTGAAAGATAGCTGCCCGAGTTGTTGAAAACCTTGTGGACGGAAGAACAATGCTGTTTTTGCATATTGAAAGTCTGCAACAGTTGAGGGGTGCCAAACCAAAATGTTGTCAGTGCCACATGGGCTCAAATGCGTTTTATTAATGAATTGGGGTTTATGTGCTGGTCTTTACTTGTACTTTTAAAACAAAGTTGTTAAAATGTTGCCTCCTAGTGGTAGAAATTTACATTAGCAAGTCATAACGTTGCAAGTGCCTTGTTAATTGTACTATCACTTGCACTGTCAGTATTGCAAAAATGACTTGACGAAGGGGTGCGCAATGCAGAATTCCTAAAAAAACGGGTTTTAAACAAACTTCAATGGAAAAAAACTATTAGAAAATTGAAAAGTAACAGCGGGCCAAAATAAAAACCAGGCTGTACTAGCAATGCTCCTTACTTTGTTGCCAATGGACACTTTTTTAGAAATCACTCATAAATTTCCTGAACAGAGTTTTTTTTATGAAAACTTTACCAAGTAGTGCAATCCTGCAGGATATAAATCACTCCATTAACGTTACTGTTGTGCAAGGAAAGTGCCACATACAACGTTATGACTTGCACAAATGTTGGCACCTAAAACGTTTTTTTCATTTTAGTTTTATTCATTTAAATTCCGTTTTCTAGTACCTAAGATTTTTTTATTGCTCATCGAAGTTTATAATACCTCAATAAAGAATTAAAATTTATTTCTTAATGTTGCAAAAATGTTAATATGCATTATTTATTTATTTAAACAGTTTTAAGTCTCTCCTGAAAAATGCACTTTCTGGCACTTGAAACGTTTTGGTTTGGCACCCCTCAGTTATTGATTAACGAAAAGTGTTACCACTTACTCATTTTATACACATACAAAAATATGCTTCATTATTCTGTGTAATAATTCCAGGCAAGTTATACAGTAATGGAAAGTTTAACTGCATACTAGCTGACCAAGAGGCCTGAGTCAATAACACACTTTCACGTCACGTTCCCGCTCCGTTAACGTTCGAGTATAGACGAAGTTGCAAGCAAGTGTCAATTTCGTTGCTAAAACACAATAGTTACGAAAATTAACACTTTGGCGCAACATCGTCTGCACCCGAACGCTAACGGAGCGGGAACGTGACGCGAAAGTGTGTTATTGACTCAGGCCTCTGGTTAACGTTGTTTTGCCATATACATTTACCATATACTAATATCGCTATTACAAAATAGGGGTTGATGGTAGAAGGGTGAAAATTTAGGACTGTATGTATTTTTTAATGTCTCACCTTAAAATTTATTTTTTTCGAAAAATAAAATAAAATTTGGAGTGGAACACCCTTAACTTTTAGGGGTATGAAAAATAGATGTTGGCCGATTCTCAGACTTACCCGATAAGCACACAAAATTTCATCAAAATCGGTTCAGCCGTTTCGGAGCAATATAATAACAAACACCGTGACACGAGAATTTTATATATGAGATATTGTTTTCCGATTCGATTAAATTGTTGACATTTACCCTTATCCTATTAAGTTTTCTTTTACTGAATAGTTATTTTAATGTTTTTAAGAGTATAAATGTTTAATCTTATGATAGTTATGAAACTTGATATGTGATTTATTTTTGTAGCTTTTAATTTTCATTTAATGTTGATTTAATCATTGTATTTTGTACTATTTAGTTTTAATAACATTTAAGATTAACGTTAATATTAAAAATTAATTATATTTAATATTCAACTAGTCTCATTGATGGATGATGATGTACCACAATACGTGGAATAAATTGTTGCGCTCGATTTGATAAACTGCCACCTCTTCAAAAAGTATTTTATTTTATCTCAACTATTTATTAAAAATGTTTGAAGAAAATTAATGCTTTTTGCAAATTCAATCCAATCATTGATCATGGAACTGAATAAATGTGTAATGTTTAATATGTTATGATGGAAATTAACTTTTCTCACAGTCCAAGTGTCACAAAGTTGTTATTTTTTAAGATGTTTATTCTAGTTTATTCATTGAATTTAACAACTTATTCCACGTAATGTAGGTTAAGGATAAAAGACACTCATAAATTTGTATTTTTAATATATATTTGGTTATCATTTTTATTTATTTGGTGGTTTTTTGTTTATTTATTTCATGTTTCTTGTTTATTTGTTACGAATAAATACATGTTAAGGAATATAAAAAGTGTATGAAACAACTACATAAAAATAATTTGTTTACATAAAACTGTTTTAAATTGGAGAGCATTTTGTTGCGAGCATTTATTTCAATTATCTTTAATTTGAAAAAGTGTTTTTTTTTTTGTGATAAGTACATATATTTTTCATAACAAAAATTATATCTATATACTTTTATATAAAGTAGAAAATGTTACTCCTTTGAAATAAATATATTAAAAGACAACACCAATTTTTGGCAGCTATTTGCATTTTTTCAGTGCCTATTTACACCTCAATCCTTTTTGTCTATCCTGCAAGGAAAGCAACGCTACGAAATAATTTGTATTCATTCACGTAGACTCAATTCAATTATAAAAACAGTTGATCTCATCACGGTAAAAAAAATCATTGTGATCTCTAAACAGATTATTTTATGTCTAATACATTATATTTTTTGAAAATAACAATTTGCAATAATAACATGTAAATTTTCAAAATAAACAATAAATTTAGAAAAAAATGACCCTTAACATGTATAAAAGTATTTTGTGAATAAAAAATAGTTTTATATAAAAAGTCAAATGTTTGGTGACCAAAAAAAATTATATTTAAAACATGCAACCATTTAATTATTATACAATATAGATGTTTATAGTCTTACAGAGTTATTTATGTATATATATATATTTTATTATTATATATTATGTAATGTTTAAAATTATTATGTGTGAACATATGTTGTTTATTGCTGGCCAATAAAAACGTTATGTTAAAAAAAAAAAATTACGTACATGATATTTTATTAATAATTATATTTAAGAAAAGAATAGTTTTACGCAAAACATTATAACAAGGGTGCCACTATTTTACTGAAATAATTAAATATTTTGTACATGTATATATATTATATTTAAATGTTCTGTAGGCGTCTGCGTTACTTGTTTTTGATATATTGAATAGAAGAAAACTGTAAAATTCAATATGAACATTTCTGTCATTGGAAAGCAAAGAATAATAGGTCAATTTCCACAATAGGTTATCTAGCAGTACCTGATACAAAAATATCATTAATATCTTTCACTGTTTATCGTTACAAGATATCATGGAGCAACCAGATATGAGCCGGGTACAGATTACTGCTACTATAAACCATCACGGCATATATAATACCCACAAGTGGGGCAGCCAGCAGACCTGCTGTGCTCTCTGTGCCAACAAAAAAATTGAGACATTCAGGTCGGGTGACAAACCTCATTCATTCAGGATGGATGTAAATTATATCTATTTATTTATCAACTGTGCCGATTTCATGGATCATTAAGGCGCATAATTTGATTTATCCGATCCCCGTAAAAACTAGGATCATCATTGTACTCAGGGGCCGCGGTATATCCTAAGACAGCCTTGGTTATGGTAAACCTGGTTGCCTGATTTACGACGATGAGATCTTATTTTACGCTCATTTCTAAAATCAATTCAACAATTGCTTCAAATACAGAAAAAAGTATAAACGATATTTACGTATTAAATATTTTCTATGGACGACAGCTTACAGAAGATTCTAACAGAAATTTTACGAAACATTCTAACAGAAATCAATAATATATTTGCACATTGCTTGTACTATTTGTAGTAACTTATTACATGTATAATTAATATAATATCTAACTGTGTAATGTTAATAATTGAATATATATGTAGCTTTTGATATACATATTACATTATAATATATATTTTATAAATAAAATTTGTATATACCTATATCCATGTATGTTAGGGTATTTTAATATATATTCACTGTACATAATTATAAAGGATAAATGATGGATTATCAAAATTCAACGACTATTTTGATAATTGAAACATAAAAATAGATACAAATATCATTGAGTTTTGTTCTTGATGTATCAGTGTGTTAAAAAGTTGATGGTAAAAAATAATCTTTGTTTAAAAGACATCAATTTTTTTCATAAAACTGTGCTTTGAAAATGTATTATCTTAATCAAGGGACAATTTTTTTCTGAGCATTATTGATACCTAGTAATTTGTTGTACTTTTTTATTGATTAACATTTCAGTTTTGTGGAAAGTATATAATATTATTAATGATTTGTTGTATTTTGAACAACTTTGTGAAAGTTAAGTTGAATAATATTAAAACAGAATAAAATTAATAACACTGTATTACTTTCACTATGAATAGTATTAAAAACACCCCTACCTGCTCCCAATACTATGCTACTACACCCAGATACAATATTATTCTTGTGATCATAAAAATATTTGTAAAGATCTGTAATTTTATTTTTAATATAATCCGTAACTTTTTGCGTATTATCCATTATGGTATGAAGTAAACACTTAACTTTTTTATAAATACACACTATATTTTATAAATGAGTAACAATTGTTTCGTCTTTTACCAAGACATTATCAATACTAATGTCTTGGTAAAAGACGAAACAATTGTCTACTCATTTATAAAATATAGTGTGTATTTATAAAAAAGTTAAGTGTTTACTTCATACCATCTGTAATTTTCTTTTCAATAAATAATTTTAGTCCCTAAAAAAAACTCAATAATGATTTTTGAAATATTGTGTGATTAATGTTGTGAAATTCCATTTTAACTGTAAAATATTTGTTTTATATAAATTAAAAAATTAAAGACACTGTATTTACCACTTTTAATAAATGTGGAAAATACAGTGTTTTTAATTTATTTAAAATATGAAACAAATATTTTACACTCAATATAATAATAATAATGGGTGTCTACCCAGAAAACCTATTGAAAGTAATGCAGTGTTTTTATTTTTATTCTGAATATCTTATTCGGCTGATACCAAAATGGTATCCAATATTTCTTAATAGTAAACAATCCCTTAATGATTATTCATTCAATAATATTGTCACAATAATGAATAATGATTAACAAATCGATCCATCTCTGAGTTGTCCGTATTTTTTCTTTTATCCTTTGTAAAAAATATTTAACTTTATCTAATAATAAATAAGTTTATGGTGATGTGTGATTTGAAAGTCTATGGTGATCAGTTCAAGAGCTTATTGTGGTTGGGTAAAGTAAGATTATAAAATGACAAGAGAAATAATATGTGCATTATAATAATATATTGACATAGTTGTGTTAAGAAAACAAATGAGACGTGAATTGGATAGAGTTTAGTATTGTTATGTACCTATGTAATGATAATAAAGTTTTGGAAGAAGGTTTTTGTATAGAATAAGAGAAATGGGTTAATATTAGATTCGTCCTAAAACGTAATTTAATTTCTATTAAACTTTCATTGTATCACTTGTTTCTTTCACATAATTAATAAATTACGAATCAATATATATTTATTTTTAACATGTTGGATTCTAATGACACACCTCCAGTTGTGGTGTACTTTTTAACCCATGCTGTTGTTAAATCAAATCTATGTCATATTTCTACAATAATTTGTTTTTATTTTTCTTGGTTTGACTAAATGCATCATATTGACATAGTACCTACATGAGTGGTAACACTCAATGTGAGTTAATTTCACTTGTGGATTGAAGTTTTTTTGTTTCAATATATTTTTAAGGGTTTTAAAAACTCTGTGAATCCAGCACCATGGGAACAATTTATAATTTTTGCAGCAGTCGACGTGTTAAAAGGAAATATTAATGATAAGTCCAAAGTACCTCGAGAAAGCTTATATAATATAGTCTTCATTAAATATAAATATAAACATTTTATTTATTATCATGAAAATATTTTTATATCTACATATTAATTTTTCTTCTCTCTCAATAAACTCATTAATCACTAAAGAAATGTAGATTTTAAAATGTAGGCTAGCTTTGTAGTCATGCCAAATTTAATTTGTGCTCAATCTTCATCACCATTCATCTTTTTTTATTGTGTGTCGTCCATCTGCCCCCCCCCCCCCTTTTTTAGTAATACCTACTTTTATAGTTTGTCATTTGGATTCCTACTTATTTTATTTTAATTTGAATTCCAAGTTATGAATACATTTAATCTGTATCAATAATTTTGTATCCACATTAAACCTTTTCAAATTCTCTTAAAATATCAATTTTATCTGACAGTGTAATAACTGGAAACTAGATTGCACCAAAATGGCTGAAATAGGCATATTCGCAAGTTAATAAAAATGTGTAAATATGGCCCGTCACAGCATGCATTTGTAAGAAATTAATTTCACAATGTGTAATCTAATCTCTTTTAGCTATCGTGTATCTCACTTTTTCCACTTTGCAACAATGTCTTCCAAATGGAAAATGACAATAATGACACACTTTATCCCTTTTTCTTAATCTGTAGTGGTTATTATGTTGTGTATCAAAGACATGCCAACTATTCATACGCGTAATTTCCTTTGTAAAAAAATGATTTATTCATCGTGCACATCACCATGCTTACTAAAATACACCCTGTATTACAAATTTTGCTCAATTAAACACGGTTTTATTTTTTGACAGTTGCATGTTTTTCCGAAATCATCTTTCAATCTTATAAATAAAATCATTTTCATACTCATGACTTATTTTAAATATTTTAGTTTAATTTAAATCATTTTCAAACATTGCTTTCTGTAGTATTCATTTATATTTTGTTTACTTATGTAAATATTTCTAAAAACGTATAAAACATTAATAAAATAATATTTATTCACATTTGAGGAGATAATAGAATCTTTTATTTTACGGAAACTTGCTGAGTTATTTGATAGCTTGTGGAGATATTTGGATAGCTTATGGCGTTTCTTGGATGACTTGTGGAGTTATTTGGATAATTTGTGGAGTTATTTGCGTAACTTACCGAGTTATACACTTTTTTAATAAGAATCTAATCTGCAGTACAGAAGAAGAAAAGTATTATTAACGAAAAAATATATTAAATTACTGTTTTTTTTTTCATTTGTACTGCAATTTTACTAGGTTTATTATTAGATGCTAGCTTTTAATTTAGAATTAGATTACAATTACCTTATAGAACTGAAAATATCATGTACTCTATAAAATATACATAAATATCTCGAGAATCCTACTACTGCCTGTGTACATATTGATATATATGTAATGTATGATACGCATATAATGTAGCATATTTTGTAACATTATATGCATACAATGTGTTTTGTAATATTATATGCATATTGTAGATTTATTATGTTATATGCATATAATGTATATATGTTTTATGCATATAATGTGTTTTGTAATATTATATGCATATAATAAAATATTTACTATACTATATGTTATATTTTGTAAGCATACTATGTGTTGTATATAAAGATACATAAATGTTTTATATGTATATTTTTCATATGTTATGTTACATTTTTATATATTGTTTATTATTTTACTGAATATAATGTTGTTTAAAAAATTGACTTGTTACAAAAAACACAAATTATTAAACCGAAAATTGAGAAACTCAAGAATTTTTTTATGTTTCTTTTTCTACGTATTTGCATATGTCTGCAATATTAATTACATTCACTTTAATTTGAATATCTTGCCGTGTATTATTTTTCCGTTATAAAAAATATTTGCAGGTTTTGACGACAGGGATTCTGTCGTTATCAAGTGCAATATTTGAGTCAATTTTTTCGCTCAAGACATTAATCGTAATGTTTAAAAACTACCATAATGTTACCGAAAAATCAATATATAATATGAAAAATACATGTGAATTTCTTTTCATAAATTTAAAAACAATCTTTAATTACGATAACACATAACAATGGGTAAAATAATTCATAGCATGTATACATAATGTCAGAGAGATATATGTTTAAATAAATTGTTAAAAATTAATAAATCCACAATATTTTGTCAATGTTACAATTATAAAGATATATAAGAATGTGTTTAATATTTGAAACAATATTTTTTTTTCATATATATATTTTGTGTGATACTACGCTAATTTTTTATCTTTATTATTGTTAGGCCTTCTTTCTAAATTAAATCTTGTATTTCTTTCTAAAATATCAAATGAGTTGATATGTGAGGGGTATATCAGCAAAGTCGCATCAATTCATTTTTCACAAATATTTAATTATGAATGCAGAAATATATTTACGTTGGCTGCACTGTAGTCTAATAGATAACAATGAAAATCTTACTGCAGCATCAAGTAATTAAGTTAATTTAAAAAAAAAACTGAATTAGTATCAAAAACACAAGTAGAAATAAAAATGTGCGATTTTCTCAGTTTTGATGTTCTAGGATCGATGCTATTTTGCTTCTACACCCCTCATATGTAACAGGGAAATTTATCAATTCTAGAGGTCATGATCTCCCTCATGGACAACCCTGCGCCTCTTCTGTTTTCAGCCAGGTGTACTGCATCACAAATTGACAGAGTTACAACCTGCTTGATGTGATCCTTTTCTGTTTTTCATCAAAATAAATATAAAAAATTAGCGCATTGTCCATATTTAAGTTTCATAAATATATCTTCAATATTATCTACTTGTGTAAAACATTCTGCGATTGTATGTGGCTGTGTGTTTATAGGATATTATATTATATATTTTATTATTTATTATAATACATAATATATTCACATAATAATATTGTGGTACCTCCCCCAAGTCATATATTAACTGTTGTTGGTATATTGATTATATGTATAATTGTATTGTGTATATGATTATTTATTTTGTATGTAGCTACTTGTCACAGAAATATATGTATATTTTATGGTACCCTCTTGTTTTTCTGTTACCTTGATACTTCTCAAAAGATTCCCAAGACGTTTTGGTAAAGGATTGGTGTGTCCTCAAGACAAAATAACAATGTGATGTCTGTTACCACCTATTGGAATTGGGAGACACTATGTCAGGCATGAAAAATAAAAAAGTTTCTCTCCGTTGATATTTCTCTTATTAATATATATAATCGTATGGCATGTCAGGTGCTATAAATCATAAAAATCACTAAAAACAAAAATCATAAAAAAAAATGTCAAAGATAAAATTGTAAAAAAAAAATGTCAAAAAGATAAAATTGTAAAAAAAAAATGTCAGAAAGATAAAATTGTAAAATAAAATACAATCGCAAAATATTTAAAATTTATAAAATGACTCTTATTAATAAAGTGAGGAAACCAATCTCTTCATTTCACACAATTTTGTTATATTTGTAAATCTTCCTTAAGTTGTGATGTGACCTACAGACTTAATGAAGGAAGTTAGATGCCATGCTATGATTTGAAATCATAGTGGGAACAAGCGATTCCGAGTCAGTTGAGTTACACAACATTTAAAACTGTGCTTTGCTAAAAAGAGCACTGTTCTTTTATCCGCAAGCGTTCAAATAGCCTAAACATCCCCTCTTCCATAGTACAATGTTCACACAAAAAATTGCTTTGTAATTGTCAGAGAAAAAGTATATTATGATTATAGGTCGTTCATGTGGTTGGTTTATGGATCGAAAAACAGTAATTTTTTAGACGACTATCATTGGACGATCTCGAGACAAGACCGAGTTAATCACAACAAATCTGCTTACTTATCATCACCATAGTTTTAATATGGGTATATCTAATGAACTTATTAAATACTAGCGGTCCTCCCGGTAGATTTGAGTTTTAGTAAGGATCCCTAACTTTTTTGAAAATATAGTATAGCCCATGTCACCCGAGGATAGTGTAGCTTCCAACAGTGAAAGAATTTTTCAAATCAGTTCAGTAGTTTCGGAGCCTATTCTATGCAAACAATCAAATCTTTCCTCTTTATAATATTAATGTAGATAATAAGTACACCTTATTATCATTCTCTTTGTATCACGAAATGAGACATTGAAGATGAAGGCCCACATCATTATTTTCGTTGCAAAGCACCTGAAATTGTACTTTCTTCTACTTCTCTGTCAGTATCTCAGTTCCTAGGATTGTGACCATCATGGCTTATTCCTAGATTTTATACCATCACATCCCACAAGCAGAGTAGCCTGCGGACTAACTGCTTGTAATAATAAACATGCAGATTGTCCCCTCTGTGCCAATAAGAAGATAAGACATTCAGGATTGGTGGCATGGATTATCGATGTTAATTGTCTTATATATGAGGTTTTCAAACACCCGCCTTTTACAGGATACTCGAAAACTTACAGAAAAGAGTGAGACGTATTCTTAACCGGAGACTCAGAAGGAAATTTTATTTACAAAATTTTACACTGGGATATTAATGAAATAAAACAATTTATTTTGCCAAATGTATGTTTTAATAAATAAACCTACAATCATCATGACTAGAAACCAAGCATTCTCTAATAATTAATTATCTCTGATTTTTATTCATTATAATATTTCATAATTATAACATTATTTATGTACTCTTTGCGCAACAATCTATATAAATTATAAACAAACAATATTGTTAAATATGAAGGCTAAAATGCAATAATTTTCTACTTCGTAATACCAAAACTGATCGAAATTGCTTTATCAACTTTCTCATTTGATCTACGAGAAAATATCATACAGATTAAATAAAGAAAATTGAGAACAACTGCCCTAGACAAACCGCACTTGGCGATCGACTGTAACGCATAAATACAGCGGTACATGTAGGTAGATTGTCGAAAAGTTCGCCAGTAGTCGACCGCTAAGTACAGTTTGTCTACGGCCCCAGAGTTGCTATCTCTTCCTCCATTTATTCTCTATTCATGTTCAAAACATTTCAGAAAAATTTCAAATAGACTATAACTAAAATAATAAATACGAAGAGACATGGTCATCCGAGAACCATGTTGATTAAATTCTGAAGGATGAAAATTTGTTAGAAGAGGAATTGGTGTGCATGCATGAAAGTTTGTATGAATTTAGATTAAGTGAAAGTGGTATGCTAGAATAGACCGGTTTGGTTTTCAAAGTTGCTTTGCAGAATTATTAATATTCTTTTATGTGTATTGATAAAGTATTATATGAGATATGTACAGAATTACATTTGTTTTTCTGTTCATATCTAATAGATTATTTTTCAAATCAAATTGATACAGGACCATAATGTGTCTGTAGATTGTACAGACATAAATTCTGATTAATATCTTATATAGAATAAAGTGTACTTCTATTATTATAATGTTGCTTGAAGATAAATACTTTGATTAAATATGAAATGCAATTTTTTTAAATTTTTAACATTCCTTTTTTTTGTATAGGCATTAACCATTTATGAGAATAAAAAATATAATTAATAAATCCTCTCTGCACACCCAACTAGGAATATAGTACACAGGATAAAAATTTATCTATCTATCTATACCCTCACGCCGTGTCCCAAGTGGGGTAGGCAGAGAGAACGGAACGCCAAACAGATCTATCTTTACACACTTCCTTCGCTTCCTCCACATTCATACAGTTCCTCATACACGCCCGTCGGTTCCTCTTACTCAACACGCGGCCGTCCTTTAGAATTTGATCCACGTGATCAAGCCACGTGGTTCTCGGACGCCCGCGTTTCCTCACACCCTTTCTTTCAGATAAGTATATCCTCTTTGTCATTCTTATCTCGTTCATTCGTTCAACATGCCCAAACCACCGTAGTTTATTCACGCGCATTCTGTCCACAACACTCTTCTTGCATCCGCTCATTCTTCTAATATCCTCATTCTTCACTCTATCACGCAGCGTTTTACCAACCATTCTTCTCAAAGATCGCATCTCTACTGCATTTATTCCACTTTCGTCCTTCTTCAACCACGTCCATGTCTCGCTTGCATACGTAAGTGACGGTACCAGAATGGTATTGTGCACCAGCATTTTAGCCATGTTTGACACATTGTCATTGCTGACAATGGGTCGAAGTGCACCGTTTACTCTAGCACCGGCCACTTTCCTTCTTTCAATGTCCCTATCGCATCTTCCATCCCTCGTAAACATACTTCCCAAATATACATACTCACTTACTTGCTCCAAACATTCGTCACCAACTTTAATCTCGCAAATCGTTTTTTCATTCTCTCTTTCAAAAACAAGAACTTTTGTCTTCATAACATTCATTTTCAAACCATTCAAATTGCAACTATCATACACACACGTAACAATCTCTTGTAAGTCCCTTTCACTCTCAGCCATTAACACCAAATCATCTGCGTATGTGGCGACATCTACCTGAAGTATCGAGAAACACATTTAGAAGAGAATTACTAAACACCTTGGTAGCTAGCTAGGTATTAGTTTACAACTATTATAGGTAGATGGCGATGAATATTTCCTGATGTGAGTTCTAGATTTTTCCTTAACCACTATTTCCTTAATAACTATGGCTTGTGGAAAGAATGAATAGTTAGATAGCTTCAGACCTCTTTCGAACGTACAGCTGACAACATGTTTTAGTCTAACACATTACTAACATTTTTATTGTTAAATTATTATTGGTGAATAAACTTAGTGGAAAGCATATTTTCATGTAAGTAAAAATATTACTGTTTCATTTCGTTCCTTTTTAATCACAGTATGTAATTTAATATAATCATTTAGAATCAAATCAATTTTCTTACTTATCAAGCCTTCTGCAAATTGTATATGGAAGAAAGGGAAAATATGTACACAGTGAATCTGTGAGGATATTTAACATTAATAATCTATACCAACAAAGCCCTTTCCTCTATATAAATGGTGACCTCGAACGAACACGTATTTATCACATTTTTCTTTTAAAAAAAAACTTTTTTCTTTGAAAATTTTTGTTACAATACATCAGTGAAAATTTTCTCAACAACTTTTAATCCTATATTCAATTTTGATTTTAACTTTATTTCCAAACTGTGATCGAACGAAACAATTCACTTACATCAATGCATTCACCCGAAACCCATTCAGCTCGACACCAACATCCATCTCTTTCACAGGTCGCATACAGTAGTCGAAGAATAGGTTGAACAGCCACGGAGACATGACACAACCTAAAAATTTACAGTGTTAATTAACATTGTGAGTTAACATTTCAATACTGAAATTCTCAGTGGCTGATTATGTACGTAGAGGGATCTATGTGGAAGAAGTTGTAGTAGAAAGAAATAAATATGTAGTGTTTAGTAATGAAGACGCGTATATCCAGCATTGGATAGACAAGGTGAATTGAAATAGAAAAAGATATCCTTGATACTCTCCAGCTGCAGTGTGATGAGCTTACAGTACATTCAACAGTAATATTTTACGATTTACGGTCCTACCCAAGTTTTTTGTCAATCAGTTTAGCATTAAGAAGTAACATTGTATTAAAAAATAAGCGACTAATGAACAATGGATATATAAAAATAAAATTTAAAAGATGCAGAACAATCTAATTAATAGATACATTAATAATTTACAATGCCAACAATATTTGCACAAGGAATAAATAATATCGCAGATGGAATGAATAATAAAAGCAGCTGTGCTTTGCGACAATAACAATAATTATCAAATATTCCGTGAGGTGATAACATTTCAAATATTTAAAATTTCTACAATGCACGAGGGATGTTCACTTAGTAATAGGATAAAATTTCAGTTTCAGCCAAAAAGGAGTTCGATACCAGTTTTGACTAAACCGAAACACTTTTGTTTAAGCTGAATCTGAATAGAAAATAGACCCAGAGACACCTTTCACAGTAAGCGATATGCTTGTCTCATCAAGGTGAAGTAGTTCGGAAGCGGGAAGATTAAATCCCGGGATCTCTCAAATTGAAAGACCAAAATTCTACAATCAGGCTTCCAACCACAACATTCATTAGTATCAAATTAAAACTGTGTAAACTTGCCATCAACAAGCTTACTTGATTTGATCAGCTGTAAAATATTCATCTTTCATATGGCAATAAGTTTCTCGTGTTTCGTCCGTGATTTGACAGATGACACTAGTGTCTTTAAATTAATCTCTGTAAGATTATACGGAACAGCCCTCGTAAAAAACATTGCGTTTTTTTATAAACTTGTTAAGAAATTCACACATTTGTGTTAAATTACATTGAATCAATTTAACCTAAAACTTATAGAAACACTTGGTTTTGTAAATGTAAATCGATTTGTAAAACTCTTTACAGTTTCTCTTAATATATTTCTCTTTTTCAAATAGTTTTTTAGTCGAATCACAATAATAAATTTAAAGAGTATTATCTAATTTAAATTCAATTACAACTAAAAACTTCCTAAAAGTTGGAAAAGTTTTTATAAATTTAATATTTACATGTCGAATACATAAATCATATTTTTCGTGTTGTTTATATTAAATGCGTTTTTAAAGTTTTGTTATCTTTCTAAACAATAACATTTTCTCAATAAAAACAATATTTTGTTTATTAAATAATGACATATAAATAAAAACTGTAAGTCGTAAACTTTAAAAATAACAAAACAAAATTCATATATAAATGACATAAATTTGGTAACAAATTGGTTATGTATAAAAATGTAATTTGATTGCACTGTAAAACAAAATATATAAGAAAAATAAAAATATTTGTTGTATTTTTTTAACATTACATTGTATTCCTTTTCAAAAAAAACTATTTTTCTATACCATCACGTCATAACTGTGGTAGCCAGCGGACTAACTGCATGTAACAAACATGCATATTGTCCTCTATGTATCAATAAAAAGAAGAGATGCAGGATGGGTAGCATGGCTCATGGCTAAATTGTAGATATTTGAACAAACACTTGCCTATTACAGGACACTCGAGATCAGACATTTCCAAGCTTTCCAGCCTTAGAGCTATCCTGATTACTCCAGTAAGTTCCAAGGGCCAAAACCGTTTAAATTTTCTTTCCATTATCTGTAATTTTAAAACTAGTCACTGAGCAGACGCTCCGAGCAAATTCACAAGTTAATTTTACAGTGAAATTACAAAATATAAATAATTAATTATAAATAAATAATTAATTTTAATAAAACCTTTCAGGCAAACAAATTTAGAAGAACAATAAATATTAAAATAAACAAATTTTTTTACAGGAAAAGAGTGATGAGTTTTATGAAAATATACTGACAAAATATTGTCACCTTTAAAATAAAAATTAATCGGTAAAGTTGTAAATGTTTTCCTTGATTTTTAATTGATTTTATTTGTGTAAAAGACAGATTTATAAAAAACATAATTTGACATAAGTTGCACAGTTTGTATGAAAAGAGATATGTTAGGAAAGTCTATCTACATAATAATATGTTGTCAAAACAGTTTATCATATACGAAATAAAATATTTTATTCAATTTTAGTGGTTTTATAATGACTTTAAGTAAAATATATCCACACACATTTCTGTATAAAAGAAGGAGACAACACTATATCAAGGAATGAAATTTTTTAGTATGGCCGTTTTTTTCACAACAATTACATTTATTTCCAACATATTTATTAACATAAAATTACAACCAAAGTTGACTGTAGGTCTTTGCTATCGGCTGTAACTATAACCACAAGAAAGAACATAACAAGGCCTTCTTGTTCTTCTTATGGTTCCTCACAATTAGACCTCCTACTACAACCCCATGTTCATATCTCAATTTGGCCACAAATCGACACAGTTCTTTCCAACTAAAAGGTTAAACATTTAGGAATGCATTTCCTAAGAGTATATTGTTAATGAACAATAATTATTCAAAGACATAAACAGACAAAAGACAAGAAGAACATATAAATTAACTAATAATATTTTTACAAATGGTAATTGTGTTGTAACACTAAGTACAAAGACATTGGTTAAACGCATCCTTGGTGCTTTGTAAGAATAACAAATAAATCTTTTTTGAAAAAAGATTCGTCAAAAAATCTTTAATTGAACTACGACCATTGTATATAAAGAGAAAATATATATATGTCACCCAGTTCCATAAAACAGCAACCCAAAATTTCTAAATATTGAGTTTTTAGCTTATCATTTGTACAAAAAGATATATTTTGATTCCACATAATTATAAAAAGCTCTAAAAATTAATATTTTATTTATTATAATATATTTGTTAGTGGTTTTGGTTAACTGTGGTCATAGTGTCTTAAAACTCTCACATGACATATTATCTCAGATTATTACTTACTATGCAATACCATCGGGGCATATCCCACAAGTGGGGCAACCAGCAAATCAGCCGTGTATAATAAACATGCAAGCTGTCTCCTCTGTACCAATGAAAATTAAGATTGATGTAAAATTATTTTTTTTCGTACACATGCCTTTATAGAGCACTCGAAAACTTACGAAAAAAATAGCAGACCAATTATAAAAAACTAAATTTTACAAAAATGTTCTTTGGAGGGTGCTCTAAGGGCAAATATTAGAATTTCGACTTATTGGCTTATGGAACCGAGCAATCAATGTGTCTCTTTTAAAACAATGATTTCATCTTTTTGTGATGAATCAATATGCCTATAACACAAGATTAGAGACAGTTTTGAAAAAAATTATTACAGGTAATTTTTAATTTCTTTTGCGGTATTCAAATGGCAATAAAATTTCTCCAAGGTGATGCGATACAGTATACTGTGAGATCTACTGTGTGAACAAATCGTAGAATACATAATAAGCTGTAAATTTAATACATGAAACTACCATATAAGGCGTAAAAAAGATAACGTCACCTTATTCGGTAGTGCCCCAGATGGGACTAGAAACCTGCGCATCCCTACCTTTAAGCGAGGAGTGCTCTGTACCGGGTGACTTGCCAAAGGCTCCGATATTCTCTCTTATAAACCCAGATGACAGCTTCATGTGTAGGTATTATTCTGAGTCCAATTCTGTCTTTTCTAAGTCTTATATGGTAGTTTCATCTTATAAATTTACAAATATAACCTCATACAATGGTTAATTGTAAAAATAACATGGATAAACATAATAAGCTGTTGACATAATCACAAACTAAGGAAGACAACTGATAATACATTAGCGTGAATACTAATATACTCTTTCAAACACTAAAATACATAGTAATACTAAAAAGAGAGAGAAAGAATGTCAATAGCGTCACTTACACCTTGTTCTACGGTAGTCGATAACGTTTTATCTGGTAATACTATCACTTATAAAATGTATTTAATAAGTAAGTAAACAAAATAACACCACATTAACAAAAATGGTAAAAATATCAATGAACACATTTTACAATCGAAATGGTCGCACACTTGATCATTTATAACAACTGTCATTGGTGGTGAACACAATATAATTAAAGTTTTATCATTTTTCGATATATGTACCACATTGAACACTTACAGCCTTGCTTACGAATTTGGAATAGCTACTTTATTCTGTGTCTTATATTAAGTATAGTAAAATGTTACTTATAAACAGAAAACAGCACAAAATATTAAGAAAGTACACTATAGAACCTTTAGGTAAGGAATAAAGTTACAATCTGGTAATCGCAAATCCAATAATAAATGATGCATTTTTTATATAAAGCTGTTAAAGAACATACATAAGGTGGAATTTCGCAGTCATTCACTAGGATCACATTATAAAATGCTAAAACCTTCTGAATATACAAATTATTATGCAATTTTCAGAGAAATTGCCGAAATGCATTGCACTCCGAGACATTCAAAAACATCTACATTTTTGCCAATCAGAAAATTCCCCAATAAATAATTATCACATACCCTACCATATAAATCATTTTAAACAGCAAAAAGTTTTGAAAAAATAATGCCTAAGTAATTTTCAAAGTAAATAAATTTTTGATAACTTATTTAAAAAAAAATACAAAACATAATAAATATCTTTTAAGACTGTAATATAGCGATTTATATATAAATCTTTGGTAGATTTCATTATTCATTATCAACATTTCAGCAAATGATTTGAAAATATCATGAAAATGCAAAAGATATAAATGGTATTCAAGATAAATTATATTAAAATCATACCTAGCTAATAATGTCTTTATCATCATATACAATAAAATACAACAGACCCCTTAGACAAACCGTACTTGGCGACCGACTACAAACGAATTTTCGACTATAACCACAACAATAACACATAATTACATGGTACATGTAGGAAGATTCTCGAAAAGTTTGCCAGTAGTCGATCGCTAAGTACGGCTTGTCTACGGCCCCTGACGTTATAATAATAATACATTGTTAAAAAGCTGCACACAATTTATATTATTCATTTAAAATGTTGTCTAAGATTTACACCACAGCAGTGAAAGTAGATTTATGATGTACGTAAAGCAAAACATAATAATAAAAAATACTCCAAATAAAATCAAATACATTTGATGATAATTAATGGTAATATATAAAATCAAAATAAATCATAATATAAATATATAAATATAAGAAAAATTGTTAAGCACTGTTCACTCATAGCACAACCTCAAGAACGCCATATTATTTATATGTACCTATATTTATTCACTCATTCCCTTTAATACAAAACTTTGAATAGGTAGATTGTATGTAAAAAAAACATTTGCAATATCATAAATGCAAAAAATATATAAAAATGTGATAAATGCCAAATGCTCAATCATTTTAGAGCTAATTAACTAAGAAATAGTAATGAATTCAGTAAATAAATTGATGTTCTTTAAGATTTTCGTGAGAATGATGATTTATCTTTCATTAATTTATGTATATACATTTCATACATTGCCATAAATGGAGTGAGCATCAAACAAGTAAGAGAATTCGTGTACTTGGGCAGCAGAATAAACCAGGACGGACGCTCCAAATCAGAAATTGTGAGCAGAATAAACCAGGCACGAATTGCCTTTAACAAAAAATCCAAAATATTAGAATCCCCTAATATTGATCTAAGCGTGAGGAAAAATCTCACTAAAGCCTTTGTGTGGAACATTTTGTTATATGGGTGCGAGACGTGGACCATCAGCAAGAGGGAAAGCGGACGGTTAGCGGCATTTGAAATGTGGTGCTATAGACGCATGCTGAAGATTCATTGGTCGGAACACGTCGAAAACGAAGAAGTGTTAACCAGGGTTGGCGAAAAAAGGCAACTCCTCAAAAGAATCTGCCAACAACGAGCTAATTGGATTGGCCACAACATCAGGCACCCAGGACTGCTCATCGCAATCGCAGAGGGCAGGACCGAAGGCACAAATGGCAGAGGTCGACCGAGAGACGCCTATATGGACCAACTGAAGAGGGACATGAGCTGTGGCTCATATATGGAGTTGAAGAGACTAGCTGAGAATAGGGAGGAGTGGAGAAATAAGTCAAAACTCGTTGCAGACCAATCCAATGGATTGTAACTCATTATATATATACATTTCAAATATTCATTAGGGTGACTCATGTTTGTAGGGAGAATTTAATTTTTTCCAAATTCATAAACTCGCACTTTTTTTTCATCTGTTTTTGGCAACCTATATACGGCATAATAGAATAATTAGGAACACCTGCTTTCTCGGTTTAAGGGGCAACCATAGCCAGAAATTTATAAAAGTAACTATAAAGATTTGTAACGAAAACAATATAAAAAAAAGTATGGCTTTAAAAACTATTTAAAAAAAATTGATAATGATTTCAATATTCACACAACATTTCAATCATTAAGAAAAATGTAATGAACAACGTATTTATCGCTATACTTAGGAACTTAGTAAAATCATCCAAATGTGTTGTTATTTCTATTTCTACAGCAAGTTACTCTGAAACTATTTTAAGCAAGTAGTCACAGTAGAACAGAGAAAATGGCATTAAATAAATAAATATTACCATACGTAATACATTCTACCTTCACTGACAACGGTGAATCTATACCAACAGTCTTTACATTTATGAAACCAATATTTTGTACAAACAAATAAGACGATAACTCTGTCCCTTTCACTTTGAATGTAGTTCCATCCCTTGAATCCAAGAACTAAGGTCACTCGTGTCGCTGCACTCCATCACAATCTCCTCCACTTTATCGGGGACCAGCACTTGCTGTGCGGCCGTTCTCCCCGAGAGATAAGCTCCGTGAACGGTGGAATAAAAGTTGCAGTGAGTGTGCTCTCCGGCAAACAGCAATGAAGGCTAGAAATACCACAACTTATGATTAATAATACCCTATTTCAAAGTAATCACAACCAGTGAAAATATAGCAAAACTTCCTCAACTTCGAAGTAAAATACAGTGGTACGTTGACAAACAAGTGCCCCAACAACGTCGAATGAGCAATTTTTTGCTTTGAAATACGAGCAAAATTTGAGATAAAAGCATTTTAATGACACTTGTCTAACTCATTTCCGGAACATTCTGAAAGGGAGAAAGAAACAAGTCTCCTTAGACATATTTGTTTAAATGGCCTACAGGTGAAGGTAAGAAGTGACGAAAATTAAGTGAAAGTAACACTTTATAAATCTAGTTTATTTCTTTACATTCTCTTTTATTATGTTTTAGTACAATATTTGTCATTTATAAATATATTTTTCTTATTCAAAAACACGTAACAAAAATAACTAGGATGACATTTTGGGGCTGGAACGGATTAATGGCAGTTCAATTAATTTCAATGGGGAAATTTGCTTTGAGATACGAGTAATTTGAAATACGAGCAAAGTTGTGGAACTGTATTTAAATACTTCCTCAAATGAACTTGAGAAATATACCAAAAAATATCTACAAACTCTTTGTTAGAAGAAGATCAAGTGACTGGTATTATAAAGAAAAACATATTCAAATAATACATATTTTATCTTCGACAAGAATATTGGTAGATGACTGAAAAAAAAATGCAGAACATTTTGTAATTATCAAAAGATCCTGTTAGCCTCATTTTCAAAATGATGATATCAAAATGTCTATGTCTGATAAGATATTCTATCACAAAACTTAAAAACAAAAAAAATTGTAATATAAAACTCTTATGAAAAAAAAAACAATTTTATCATATACCTAAAGATAGAGATCTTGCAAAAATATAATTTGATAAATAATCATCATAAGATTGAGCATAATGGTAAAATGATTGGGTACAGTATGTATTAAGGTAAGTGTAGTATAGTAGTGTAATATTACCTTTTGATGTCTGGAGTCAGCAAAGCATGGTCTAGAGATTTGTTCTATGTCAAGTTGTGAGGCTCCAACAGCTATAGATGTGTAGGAACCTCTGGTATATGGCTGCTTGTGCCAACTTGTGCTGGAATCCAGAAAGAAAGACAATTAGATATTTATAATTGAGTTGACGCTACATAATTCAATCGAATTTGGGTGCTTTGCCTTAAAACAAACGAAACGAAGAAGAGTTGATGCTTCTTTTTTTAAAAATTAATCTGTCTATATTTATTTACTATTTTATTCTTTGTGCACATCATCATTATATGACAGTGTTAACAAATCAATACAAATTTTAAAATACTAGGACGATATGGAGTTGGCAAGATTATCACTATGATGAAATGATTTCTTCCATCTAACCACGACACATTGACACATACCTATGCGCCCTTGCTCCCAGCTGTCCGATATTAATTTTACCAAATTAAATCAAATATACCTATACCCTCACGCCGTGTTCCAGGCGGGCAAAGCAGAGAGAACGGAAAGTCATGTTGATCTATCCTCATATACTTCTTTCGTCTCTCCAAATTCATCCAGTTTCTCATACATTCACGCCAATTTCTCTTACTCAACACGCGACCGTCCTTGAGAATTTATTTATGTAAGAAAATACGAATGGTTTAAGTTTTACTACTATTTAAAAATTGAGTGGTAAGTCGTAAAAAAAGTTAAGTTAAACCAATTGTGTTTTCTTACATAAATTAAAATATTTAAGATATAATATTTTGTGCAAGGTGTTGGAATAAACCTTTCGGTTACCTAGGTATGTATTATACAGTATATTGTCTTTGCAAATTTAAAATTATGTGTGAATATTTTTATTTTGGTAAACAATAAAAGAATTCTTAGTTAGGGTAGTGGTTTCCAACCCTCGAAGTAAGTGGTACTGGGCGGCGGAAAGAATATGAAAATCAGTCTTTTTACGTTGAAATATTCCTTTACAAAACCGAACAGAACATGAAAGTGCTCTGATATTGTAGTCATGGGAAGGGTGTATTGTGAAAGAGAGATGTCTGGGTCACGAAGAATTCTTGAGGAAGAAAGAACAATGCTCTTTTTGACCAACTATTAATGAACATTCTCAAAATATAATCCAACCAGGACCATCTCTCCCCTGTATTACAGAAACAAGAGATCTTTGACAAGTGCACAGTATCATTTTTTATTTACTAAAATCATGATGATCACTAAAATAATTAAAATTTAAACAAATATTTATAAATTATTTTATGAATATTGTTATCTTAATACATACGTGCTGCATTAATGTACACAATCACTGTTTACATGATTCATAAAATGCAAAATACATTGAATCTACCACCTTAGATAGCAACTCTGATAAAAAGAAAAAACTACTTTATATCATTTCTGTGTGAATCACAAAACGTAACAAATCAAGAGAATTAATTCTTTTTATTTCAACTAAAGCGGGTGCAGATAGGTCAATGTTGATCAGAAAACTACATAAATTACAGTCATTTAATTCAATTAAATAAATCTTCAATGAATCTAATACAATAACAAGAACGCGATCATCTAAAATGTAGAACACAAACCTTTCAAGCTAGTTTGAAATATGTTAAAGAATGATTTGACTTTATTCATGAATGTTTTGTATGTGTGTGTATGTGTGTATATATGTGTGTATATATATTTTATTTTATTTATTTTATTTATTTTATTTAACAATAATTATACAGACATTACAATACATAGACTATTTGATAAAAACTTAAATCTAAACATCCTCCTTATAGAGACAAGTCTCGTGTAAAGGAGGGTATATATGTGTATATGTGTGTATATGTATGTATATTTTTATATACCTTTATTTTTATTTTTTAAATATACTTTTATTATCATATTATTTCAATTATTTTATATCATATTAATTTATCGAATGATTTATAATTATTATTACAATTAATTCTATTTATTGTATTACCTATTATTTGATATTGTTAGTGTGATCGTGTAGATATTATCGATTTATGTGTGTATTGTAGTGATGTAACGAATATTCGCATTCGCATTCGCATTCGCGAATATTCGCAGCTTTCAAAGTATTCGCATTCGCATTCGCAAAAAAATATGCGAATGTTTTGCGAATATTATTTTAGTAATAAAGTATCTGGTCTGTTCCGTGTTGGCCACATTTGTTGTATTGTTTCCTGTGTTCGTTTGCTTGATGATGTTATTATTATTAGGAGAAATATGCATTTGTGGAGATTTAATTTATATGTTTGTTTTAAGTATTACAACTGCTATGAGTATAGGGCCCTACAATAATTTTATATTCTATTTAAGGAATATTTATATCATACTACAAGGTGAACCACACTAAAGTATTCTCTCAGAATTTTCGGGGCTTGAAGACTAAGATCGAGGAGTTTAGAGCAAACTTATTTGCAAATAGTTATGATATAATTGTTCTGACGGAAGCTTGGCTAAATTGTGGCATATTTGACAGCGAACTTTTTCAAAACGAATATACAGTTTACCGCAAGGATAGGGATTTCATGTTGAGTGGTAAAAGGGATGGAGGTGGGGTCTTAATTGCTGTGGATCGGACACTAGGATATTCATCCACTCTTGTTTGGGATGATACTGGTGAAAGTTTTTTTTACCAGTATTCGTTTTTCATCGGTAACGCATGAAAAAATGCTCACCGCTACTGGGTGTAGTATATGTATATACCGCCTTCCACATCCTTAGATACTTAAAACATCTTTTTTTAAAGTATATCTGAACGTTTAATCAGCTATTACGGCAAAACGGATATTTGTCTTATTGGAGATTACAATATCCCAACAATCCAATGGAAAAAAGACCCCGATGTTGATTCAATCTTTGTTCCGTATTCTTATTCGTGTCCTGTTGCGCAGTATTTGATAGAATCTATATCTTTTCTCAATATGTTTCAGTCTAACGGAGTTTATAACAGCAATCAAGTTATCTTGGATTTAGTTCTTTCAACTATTCCGTGTTCTGTTACCAGATGTGACTCTCCACTGGTTGGTAAGGATTCACACTATCCTTCACTGTTGATAGATTATGAGTTTGAAATTGCTGAGGATTTGTCTCAAAATATGATCCAGAAATTAATATACTTTAAGTCAAACTTTTCGGAAATAAATTTTGAACTACAAAGTGTTGATTGGGTCAGTGTTTTGGGAAACGGACCGGTGAATAAGATGATTGAATCTTTTTATGGTTATGTTTTGCCAATAATTGAGAAGCATACACCTACATATGAAGAGGGTGTCACCTAATAATTTTCCCAAATGGTTCTCTAATAGAATTCTGTTATTGTTTAAGAGAAGTCTAAGGCCTGGCGTAAGTTGAAGATGAACCGTAATGATTCTGACTACAATTTATTTTTTCAACTAAGAGCTCAGTTGAAGTTGTCGCAGAATCACGATTATAGGTCTTTTATTAATAACACTGAGAAGTCACTTAAGGGCAATGTCAAGTCTTTCTTTTCATTCGTGAATTCCCTTAAAGAATCTAGAGGCTATCCAAGGGTAATGGGTGACGGTGACCAGACTTCGAGCGATCCAGAGGGGATTGCAAACTTGTTTTCGACGTTTTTGGTTCTGTATTTTCACTGAATAATTTGCATGATTCTAATACTAAAGAATTAGAAAATATTTTAACTAACTCATGTTTATCCATGGTTAATATCTTGAAATCTGATATTCATAAACGTTTATTAGGTATAGATGAGACAAAAGGAGTTGGCCCTGATGGTCTAGCACCAATATATTAAAGAGATGTGTAAGTCATTTAACCAAACCATTGTATCTGACATTTATTAGAACACCTTGCTGCAGGAGACAATCTAGACTATGGGACATGGAAAACCCTAAATCGACTGAGATCTGGTGTAGGAAACTGCCGCGACAATAGAGAACGATTGGGCTTCCTACAGGACGAATCCGGAGCGTGTGACTGTGGTGCAGCACAGACTATGCCACACTTGTTGGAGTGTCCATTGTGCCCTGTCACTTGCACTATGGAGGATATTTTTGACGCATCTCCACCTGCTGCGCGTTTTGCGCAGTACTGGAAATCAGTTTGATGGGTTTTTTCTCTGGGTTTCGACACGATAAATAAATTAGGAGTTTACAAGAAGGATGCTTTCCATGCAAATGGAAGATGGCTAATATTATTCCTTTGCATAAATCTGGCAGCAAATCGGACGTTCGTAACTACAGACCAATTTTAATTCTATCACCTATTTCAAAAATATTTGAGGGTATGGTTCGTGAACAAATTACTTTTTTCCTGTAGATATCTTCTTGTAGAGCAGCATGGATTCATAAGTGGAAGATCGACAGTAACAAATCTGATTTTTTTTCTCAGCTATGGACAATCGTATACAGTTGGATGCCATTTATATCGGCTTTCAAAAGGCATTTGATAAAGTAGAACATCGACTTTTTTCAACTAAGGTGGATTGACTCATATATTTCTGATAGATTGATGACAGTTAAACTTAACGGTTACTCATCTGGCAGTGTCAGTGTTACATCTGGTGTCCCTCAGGGGTCTTCTTTGGGTCCTTTACTTTTCACGATATTCATAAACAACATAAAAAAGTGCTTTGACCACTCAGAGCTTCTATTATTTGCGGATGATTTAAAAATATACTGTCAAATTCAATTATTGTTTGACTATGAAATGCTTAACGAGGAATTGGAAAGACTACACGAGTACTGTAAAAGAAATAACTTGCACTTGAATCTGGAGAAGTGTAATCTGATCTCTTTTACCAAAAATAGAAACAAAATTCGATAAACTTACAATATCCATAATCATG
This sequence comes from Athripsodes cinereus, assembly GCA_947579605.1. Lineage (NCBI taxonomy): Eukaryota > Metazoa > Arthropoda > Insecta > Trichoptera > Leptoceridae > Athripsodes > Athripsodes cinereus. The sequence goes on along the minus strand of OX388316.1, from coordinate 1,881,271 downwards.
ATTTAAAAGAAGTAAATAAGATTAGAGATTTAGGTGTGGTGTTTGACTCTGAGCTTCACTTTGATGATCACGTGAACAAAATTATCGAAGAGAGCAATAAAATACTGGGATTTATTCTGAGATCTACAAAGTCATTTAGGTTATATGAATCGTATTTGTACTTGTACTTATCGTTGTTTCGCTCCAAGCTGGAGGACTGTTCCTCTGTATGGAATCCACATTTTAAAAAATATGTCGATCAAGTTGAGAGAACTCAGTCTAAATTCATTCGTTTGGTTAGGAAGAGATTGCATTATCCTGTATTTATTAAAGATTTGCCTAAATTGGAATTGTGAAGAGTTTTGCTGGATGCATGCAACCTGAGAAAAATATGCTTGTCCGAATACGATGTGCCTAATATTTTAGATAGGATTAACTTTAGAATGCTTCCTTTAACAAGATCTTGTTTTCCGTTCTACATTAAAAAAAAACAAAAACGATTGCAGACTCAAGAAACCCTGTTTATAGAATTTTAAAGTGCCAATTACGTCAGGTTTGTGAGAAAGGAGAGTTGAGGGTAGAATAAGGTGAAATAAATATAAAAAAAAATGTATATGTTTGATAAAATGTGAAGTGTTTGGGATAGTATTAATTTTTAGACTGTTTTTTAAATTTTTAAATTTTTGATTTTTCTTTTTTAAGAGTTTTTTTGTATTGTTATTGCATACATTAGTGAAGTGTGAATGTATTTGTGCGAATGAATGTATTAGGTATGTGTGCGAAATTGGGTGAGCAGTGATTTGTAATAGGAATGGGTGATTGGATGTATTGTGAATTAATAGGTACCTATATTATGTGTAAGATTTTCTATAATTGTTTTGTGTGTTATTGCTGAAGTATGCACTGTTTCGATGTAAGACTATTGGAATGTTTTTGTCGCTTACATGTTTATATTTATATGTCTTTCATCTGTTGTGTACCATGTAAATGAAGAAACAAATCAGTAATTCGGTGAAAGTATCGGATACTTACCCGGTACATTGTTGAAAAAGGTACTGCAAGAAAATATTCTTTAAGAAAACCGAGGAGTTTTGGAATATTTCAAATTCCTATACCATTTTCAAGTCAATATTCGCATTCGCATTCGCGAATGTCGGCATGAAATATTCGCATTCGCATTCGTGAATATCCAAAATCAGACATTCGTTACATCACTAGTGTATTGTACTTGTTATTTATTCTTAATACGTTTCTCTGGTTACTGTTTGATTTTTCGACACTAGTATTTTTATATCCATTGTTATGTCATTGTTGTCTTTGTATTTTTTTAAAATTTGTGTAAACGTGTAAAAGGCTTCTTGCCGTTTGCCGTATATATTTCTATAAATAAATAAATAAATTGTTTTGATTGTTTCGAAAAGGAGATCTGTACATCAGCTATGATATAACTATCAACTTTAATCATCTATTAATTCAATTCATACGTTAGATTTTCTGTATTAAATTCAAACTGCTGTATTAACTTGCCCATGCATGAATAAATTTTTGAAAGGTCTGTGAGCATTGATTGAATCAATCCTATACAATTAAACCATATAAAAGCGTATGTCATCCAGGTCTTGTAGAACAACTCAAAATAAATATATTGTTCCATCATTAGCATCTTATGCACGACTTTATTTAACATATTTGTTTACAATCAAATGTTAAAATGACTTGACTTACCAAACACATTTTTGTGGTTCTGGAACGAAAGGATCATTTAGAAACTTTCTAAGTATTTCAGTACACTTGGCAGAGACAACTTCACTTGGTAATGTCTCCATATATTCAGCTTCTTTCCCGGATATCCAACCCAACAACAGAGTCTCTGATATCTTGGAAAAGGAGTATATCTTCTTAAACCAATTCTTCTCTATATCTCCATTACCTTCCTCCTGTTCCCATAACAACATCACTTCTGATATTGTCGGATTTAAAAACGGTCTTTCATAATGTAGGAATATTTTATCAACTGTACCAAATAATAAATTATTAATAGATTCTAATTTCTCTTGGGGTAAGCTCGGAACAAATAATGACTCAGCTTTTTCTTTTAATACTCCCAGAGGTATAGTGCATATCAAATGGTCTGCAAAGAACTTCTCTCCGTTATCACATTCAACGTGAACTGTCTGTGTGTGTGTCGAGGGTGGGGAAGGAGATTTTGATTTCTCATCTCTTCTGTGTGATGCAGTCGCTCTACTTGGTGATGCATTGGGTGAATCATCTACTACAGTGTTATCTGAATCGTCAGATTCATTTCCAGGATCGTCAATACCTGAATCAACCCCCGGACTGTTAACAGAATGTGGTTGTATGCCATTACACCAACTAATAACCTTCACAGGATGTCCAGTGAGAATGTTCCCAGGTGGTATATGTCTAGAGAGTGGCTCTAATATAGAACTATAACCAGAAGGCAGTACTATGTTACCTCCTTGTAACTCTGTATAGCTACCTAACTCCAGTAAGTCTATCTCATCCATAGAATGACATCCACTGATGCAGGTTTCCCTTTTGAGGAGACATTCAAAGATCAGCCTTCTCATCTTTTTCTCCTCTGACTCTGGTAGGTCATTGAGATATATGGAGGCTTCCAAGTTTATATGCTCCCCAACACTGTTGATATCATCAGGAGGAAGATACTGACAGAAAAAGTATTCCTCACATCTCCTCAGGAAACATACATACGCTTCGTATATCTCCCTAAGTATGTTGAAGGGTACTTGCTTCCCTTGTTCTGTCGCTGCGATGACCTTGTGTGGTTTGGGCACATTGATGATGTCAACCAGGCCGTTAGCCACGGCGAGCTCGAACACTGGGTTACCCAGAACTCCATGTATCCAGTTCGCACCCAGCTCTACCCTCTGTGCTCCTATGGGAATGGATATGACCCTCCCCCCGACTCGTCCTCGGGCCTCGAGAATTCTGAAATCTGTACACCCATTCTTGACTAAATGATTGGCAGCCGATAGCCCCGCAATTCCTGCACCAATTATCAATATTTTACACTTATTAGAGAGGCCACTTTTTTCTTTCGATGTATTATCTAATCTAGAACTGTCTCCCATGATAAATCATTTGTGTTTGGTTATTATTCTCAGCTGTTTACTGTCAGGTAATGAAAATTGGCGTTTCGACATTTAAAACCATAGACGATTTATTAATTTTTTACAAAATACAAAGACAATTAATTTAGCCGGGTTTTCATTTTCCGCACGAACACAAATAAAATAACCCGTCTTTGTTCATTAGAACAACTCAAATGATGGTTTTCAATTTCACATTTGAGCTTTTGAAAGAGAAGTCTAGCAATTTCTGACGAAAGTGATTATTTCCTGAGAATGATACTGGAATTATCAAGAAACCTAAAATTATCATCTTTTTAACATTACAATTTTCAATTCATTATCGGCAGTCTGTATCAAAAATTATATTTGAGTCAACTCAAATGAGTAAAGTGCCGACCAAGTCATTAATTTGTTCATCGCACATACGTGTTTAGTCTGCACACCGTCTGAAGTTGCTCGATGCCAGCAATCTGCCCACTTGAAACTTTTTGGACTTCTTGACAGGAAATTGAGACTTGTTCACTTTGAGCGATCACTCGGGATGATCCTCCTGAAATGATTTTTCAACATTATTTATCCTACTCTCTATAAGAATTGGTATAAAATGTCTGAATCATAAACAAACAACGCGTTGTTGTGTGCTTGAGAATTTTATTAATTATTTTTCATTTTAATAACTGCTGGTTTCTATTTCATAAAAGTGTGTACTATTATTTTTGTACGAAAATACGTTAAACCACACACAGACATGACTGTGATGGCAATGAGAACATAAAGACGAACAAATTAAATGTGAAAAGATGTGATCATTTTCAATAAACATCTTCAATCCTCTTACTTTGGATGATCATCCCTCTTCATTACATATTTTCATATAAGAATATTTTCTACAGGTACATGGTACATCCTATACTTACATATTTACTGCTAGCCCTCTTCTCTCCACTGCTGGATATATGCCTCTTCAAAGTTTTTCCACGCTTTTCTACCTCGAGCAACACGATACCACTATTTTCCCATCACCTGGACAATATCGTCAACCCATCTTTTTTGGGGTCTTCCTACGCTTCTTTTGTACTCTCACGGCCTCCATTCACCATCTTCTCATCTCACCACATGACCAACCCATTGCCATTTTAGCTTGGGGACTTTAAATCAACAACGTACAAGGTACATCCTATATTCATGAAAAATCAAAGATATTTTAATTATTTTTTAATGTTTTTGTGAAAACTTCAACGTATAGTCTTTATTTTTTAGACTAAAGGGTCGTTCACATACGTTCACTTTCAGTGATCACTCCGGATGATCCTCCAAATTGAACAAGTGTGAACGGCCGTTTCATCGCTAGTGATCACTAGCGATGACGGAGGAAAGCGATTACCACTCGTCATAATTTTGATGAAAGGTCCTTTCACTGAAACGACCATAAACAAGTTTCATCTTATTATTTGTTTTATTCTCTATGAATTTGTATTGAATGTCAGAATCATATACAAAATTATTATGCAGTCGGGAGCTATATTAATTTATTTTAAGTGTTATTTTTCATTTTTGAATTTGTTTAATTATTTTTATACGAAAATACGTCAAACTACATACAACATGTCTGAGAGTGTTGACATGGCAGTGAAAGCATAGGATGAACAAATGTGAACAGACGTGTTCACTTTCGATGAACAGGTTTGACCCTGACACTCTGGATGATCATCCAAAGTGAAGCAATGTGAATGCTACTTTAATTTCAAACAATGGCACTTTTCATAAAATTAATATTGTCTATTCCACGAAAATCAAGATGTCCGCATCGCATTCATTTTCATATGGCAACATAAGGTAATGCTGTCAAGTTTGTGATACTTTTGTGTGTTTCCGAGGGGCTTCTTTTTCAAAAAACAGGAAAATGGCGACCGCAGAGAGTCGCGCTCCTGGTGCATCCCATCTCCAACAGCAGGATCTGTCGAAACTAGTGAGTTATTCTGGGTTACGTACCTTATTTGAGTGTTACTGCTGTGAGCGACGCGCACAGAATGACGCAATGGTGATCCTTACGGGGCAACACGTGGCTTGGCTTTTCGGGGGTTATGCTTGTGAATTGGCGTCATCTGGAAGCATTTTGTATGGGTCACTGTACAACTCTTTATGTAATGCACAAATTAATGATTTTGATGACTGTTGGTATAGACGTACGTTGCCAATGTAGTGTCTAGGTTATGGTGTAAAACACCTACCAGATGCGCGCTGACGCCGGTAACTCCCAACTCCTAGATGTTGTATTGCGTATACTTTCAAAGGTGTAAATGTTCGTATGATACGATGTTTCTGGAATTCCAGTTCATATGCCTTTTCTATGAATGTAAAATTCGAAAACAATTGGGACTATTTTCAGAATATGTCATTAAATTGGGTCATTTTTTGTTGAGTTTTTTTGTTCTCTTCATGTTGTCGGCCTGATAAGACATTAGAGATGGTTTACTTTCATCCCAGCTGGATTGTGAAATATCTTGCACATTACAAGTATGTGGCTTTCACAGGACTTTCTCAAACCTACAAAAAAGAGAGGGAGACCTATCTGTTCCAGATGTCTCCCACTCTTAACATTCAGGTCATGTTAATTAGTTTTAGAAGATGTCGATTAAGGCAATTTTTGGGCTGGTTGACAAAAATTGGCAGTAGACTTGCCCTTTGTGCAATATGTGTCGTAGTTGAGTCAACTGGCTACCCCACTTGTGAGGTAGATTGTGCAATATATTTTTGTCTAATAAGACTATTTTTTGTTCACAATTTTAAAATTGATTATTTCTAGGATATCACCAAGCTTACTGCTGTCTCTCCAGAGGTGATATCTAGACAGGCGACCATCAACATTGGTACCATTGGCCATGTAGCTCACGGAAAGTCCACCGTCGTGAAGGCCATCTCCGGAGTGCAGACTGTACGGTTCAAGAATGAGTTGGAGAGGAATATCACAATTAAATTGGGTATGTAAACAAATTGTAAAAGGAAAAGATCAATACACCCTTAAGATTAAATTCCTGTGCCTTTATTATTCAACCAACAAGAAAAACATCCTGCAAAATGTCAACTGTGTACAGTTCAAATCTCTAATTTTTTTTTTGTTTTTATTGACAATTATAATGTACGGTAAATTTGTATTTTCTTCCGAAATGTACCAAAATATACAATAACACAGTTTTAATAAATATTTCGTTATTTGCTAGAGATTTGACCTATTATTAATACAAAAAACAATATACGTTTCTTGTTTGCTTATTATTGGTGAACGGGATTTTCCTTCAGATTGTATTGCTTCTTTTATTTGGTTGATTGTTTATTTTATTTTATATAGTGAACGAAGTAAAATTTTCAATTTGTAAACTAATTTTAGTTTAATGGTTGTTATTATCAACAATATTTATTTATTAAGAGATAGAAATATTGATTCATGTTTTGTTTGTCGAAGAAATGTTCTTTATTATTTTCTCTTCAATAATTTATATTTTTTGTTTACTGTATCAAGAACATTGTCTACAAAGTAATTTATCTTGTAATATTTAGTATTGAGTGCTTATGTTGTATAGAAGATACCATGTGGTGGCGTAGTACATAACATTATAATGTCTGTGTCCAATGCAGCACAACTTCCTATGTCACACAAAACACCATCCACCGTCTGCATATGAATGTGAGGTCAGCTACCACTGGTATTCACCAACCAACATATGTGTATGTCTACCTCATATTTATAAGTGGTCGTGTGGTGTGTGTTACAGAGAAGCTATCAGACGAACAGATCGAGGAACTCACAGCCAGAAAGACTAAAAAGAGGAAACGAGAACAATACACTGTTGAGAATATCCTGGACATTGATGTTAGCGGAGGGATACCTGTCTTTAATGTTAAGTGGAAAGGATGGTCGGAGAAACACAACACTTGGGAACCTTTATACAATTTGGACAACTGCCCTGTACTCCTACGTAAGTTCTTAGATAAGCAGATTGAAGAACGAGCTTCTCAATTGGAAGATCTTAAAATTAGATTGTGTGAAGAAGATTTGCTGAAAAGAGATAGTTTGGAGGCACTATGGAAGAAGAAAGGGCAAACTGAATGTAATTTGGATTACGCAGACGCTTGTTTCCTGGGGCTGGCTTCCCTAGGAGATGAAAGTGACGAGAACGAGAGGACCAAATTGGAAATAGAAGTTAGAAGTTTGTTACAAGAGAAGGAATTACATTTGACACGGATCAAACAATTAGAACAACTTAAAGACTGGCAAAAGAGACTAAATGAAAAAGATCCTGAAACTAAAATGACTGTTGTGAACGATGTCGACTTGGAGGGACCTCCAGAACATTTTGAATATATCACAAATTACGTACCGGCACCCGGCATCACAATCCCGCAAGAACCTCCTATCGGATGTTCCTGTACTTCATGTAATGTACGATCTCGTTGTTCTTGTGCCTTAGAAGGAGGTCTGCATGCTTATACTGTTAAAAAAAGATTACGGGTATCTGTAGGGACACCTATCTACGAATGTAACAAAGCTTGTCGCTGTCCTCCTGATTGTACCAACAGATTAGTACAAAGGGGTAGAACAGTGAAGTTATCAATATTCCGAACCAGTACTGGATGTGGTTGGGGAGTTAAAGCTATGCAAAGAATACCAGAAGGAAGTTTTATATGTCAATATCTTGGTGAAGTAATTAGCAATGAGGAAGCAGATCGTAGAGCTCGCGCCACACCATTAACTGCCCCTACTTATTTATTTGACTTGGATTTTAATTCTGCTGATTCATTGTACACGGTGGATGCCGCAAAGATGGGAAACATATCACATTTTATAAATCACAGCTGTGATCCCAACTTAGGAGTCTGGGCTGTGTGGGGAGATTGTCTAGATCCCAATCTCCCGATGTTGGCACTTTTTGCTACAAAGGAAATAAAACAAAACGAAGAAATAACTTTTGACTACGCTCAAAATACTACCAATACAGAAGAAAATTCTGCTGAAGTTGTGACAAATGGGTGCACCACTCCTAAAAAAGTGGCTCCTGACACTGTCCCAAGATCTCCTTTGAAGTTACGTTTGGATTTAACAAACAACGATACCAAAGTGATGAAAGCTGAGTGCAGATGCGGAGCCGAGAATTGTAGAAAATATCTGTTTTGAGTGCAATACAACCAACTGTACCTTTTTAAATATAACATATCTTTATGTGCCTTTGTAGTATTAAGAATTGATAAGTATTGGAGATGTTGTAGATACAAATCTCAAAGAAAATTCTAATTTTATTATTTGGAACATTGTTTGTATGTAGGGTATTTGTTCACATGTTTCTGATGGGAATCATTGCTTGACTTGTGTACTGTTTAATTTAGTAGATATATTTTGTTTATTGTAAGATAAGGATAAGTGAAAAATTTATTATGTGTACAGTATTTTTACCAAATATTATGATCAACCAATAAATGAATTGTAGCAGCCTTATTCAGTAGATCTAGCACAAGTTTTATGTACGTTCTAGTACGAGTTTTATTTACTTTCTAGTGCGAGTTTTATGTTACTAAAAGAGATTCAAAATGACGTCACAATTTTGTTAGTTATCGCCGGAGGCGCTGTACCATGTTCAAACATAAGTGAGGTCATTGTGACGTCAAATTTTCTTGTTGTGGAAAAACTCTTTACTATTGATACGGATGTCAATTAATGTGTGATATGAAATATTTAGGTTGCGAGTACTTTCTCTCACGCATTTTGTGTTATGTCACATTTTTATGAGATAATTTTAAGTTTCAAATATAAGTGTTGATAGATGTTGTTTCCTATTTTCATATTTAAAAAGTTCTTATAAATTACTGTTTGAATAATAACTCATACTAGAGATACTGGTCTGATGCAATATTATTAATTCTGTCTAAACGTGGCTACTTTCTCCAACCCAAATTATTTATCATATTTATACATGTTTACTGTGATGCTGACTTTATGTAGCCCATTTAGTTGTACACAGCATATCTCCATCTCGTACGGTTTACATCTAAGTTCTTACAGTTTTTTTTCTCCTCCTTGTTCGGATAAATGGAAGTCCCCAGACTTCTGCGCTATCTGGGTGGTCGGTGGGTCTCCTTCCTCCTTGCTTTTGCCTGCTGAAACAAAAGTTTTTTTAAATAGGCGAACAGAGCTGATGCAGGCACACATGCACTATACTGAGCCATATTTATTGAAGTAGCTTACAAAGATAGTAGATAATGATATACATATTATACATTTAAAGAATGCTGTATGCAAAAATTATGGTGCGAGTCAATGTTGCCACACTCACTTTGTAAATTCATTGCGTGCCTCCATTAGCTCTGTCCTTTTATTTTCAACAAACTGTCATTTTTTCCACCTACAGGGATTTTATATTGTGAACAGTCATTACATATTTTTAATGATAGGGTACATGTGTACTCATCACATGACCTCAAGGGTGCCATTTTGTGTGTTTTCAATTCAATTAATTCAAGAATATTTTTAACAATAATACCTATACATATTAACAAATTCAAAGTATAACTATTAATTTTTCCCGTGAATAGATATTCATTCCCTGTCAGCATAATTATGGTGGTATTAGGAGAGCAACTCATTATACCTATATATATGTACTATTTTATTACAGTCTTAATCCCACTTTCACTTGTATCCATCGACAATAAGCCTCTTTACACTTGTGAAGGCTGCAACATTTTTGGCATTTCTTATACTTGATGGCAGTGAATTAAAAACTAATGCAGTCGAATATGCGAAGCTCCATCTTGATCTTTGTGTTCTGGGAATTGTTGGTCTTACGTGATCTCGTTGTCTCGTATCGTGTTCGTCTATGTCTGTTTTAAATTTTATATCAACTTATACATTATTTTCTCTTTTTCAATATAGATATGCTCTTCTAGGTTAAACTCACCCGTTACTTTATATACTTCTGCTGTCCATGTTGTATACCACTTTCAGTGCCTTTATGGCTCTTTTCACTGTGTCTTTTTTGTTTGACATTGCACTGCGACCAAACTGTCGGACCATAAGTTATATTTGGCAAAATAAATGTATTATATATTTGTTATTTAGTTTTTGTGCTGAAGACCTCATCATCTGAACCTCCCAGAAAAAAGGTGTGTATATCTTAAAGTACCTCCGTTTTTAATAGATCCGGCGTTCCTTGCCATTAGGAACACAATAATTATAGGTTATTGGGTGTCACAATGTGGGCAAGTGGAGGTTTGTCTTGATTGTAAACATAGTTTGACTCATTAAAAATTTTATCATCCAATTTTACAAAAGGAATGATATGATTTTTCTCAGTTCTTCCTAATTTTTATTTTTACATATTATGTTGGAATGTTCTTCCATTTTTGTCATTAATTATACAGCTATTCCTATCAATTGCTGAATAAGTCTTCTCCATATTGTGATATACTTTTCTTTTCTCTTCCTCCCTTACGACTCCAACCTTCCACTTGTTTTCACCAGCTAACTCAGTCTGCAGGGCAAGAGTCTCAGTCAGGGATATCGTAAAGTTACTAGGATGGTCTCACAGTAGAAAAAACACAGTGTATTTTATTTTATTAATTGGGGTGAAATATGCACCGCGACCTATAAGATCTATTGTACTCCCCTACTCAGCTTTCCCGGTGTTGCCCGTCAAAGCACACCCTCAAGTCCCAGACATCTAATGAAGTCTAGGATCTTGAGGGGGTCCAAGGTGTGGAGAGATTCCACTTCTACCCAGTGTCTACCTAGGGCTTTGATTCTTGCGAATACCACGGCATTGCACAGTGTAAGTCAAAGAAACATTTATTGAAAGTTCAAATTATAACACTGCCCGGTTCAACGCCATTACACACACACAGAGATTTTTACATATACACAAGAATTATTATTAATTAACAGGTTCTAATATTAATATTATTGATGATTCACAGTCACTATTTATACTTCACATTTTGGTTATAAGTTAATTCAGACGACAATTTATCAAGCCTTTTAATTATTTATTTCGGCCGCTGGTCGGTGTAAAAACACCGACCAGCGTGCACGATGGCGGCCGAGAGGGAAGAGAATGAAGTTGGTTGCAGATGGTCAACCAAGCGATTTTTAACAGAAGTCAAATCAAAGTCTACATTATTTTAGCGGGATTCTTTCTTTCAAAAAGTCAAACTGTAACTATGTAAATCTAATATGGAAATACTCTAGTATTTTTGTACTGTTATTTTAACTACGACAATATATCTCAAAGAATTTCTGTCTTGGGCTTTATGCAACCAGGCAACAGCAAATCTTTTTATAACTAATATTTTATTGAGCGGGTGTGAATTTTTTTTCAGTTATATTTTTCATTTAAAATTATATTTTTTAGAGGAATATTAAACATTTATTTATTGGTTTGAATAACTATGTAACTGACCCATCTATTTAGATCGCTTGCTAAGATCAATCTTTTATTTTCTTTCTTACCTTCTGCAATCTTCGCACGCTGTCCCAGAACTCATCCTTTTCCATCTCCATGGCATCGTTTCTAGGACCTTATCCGATTATGAGTAGGATCCTAGTCATTCTCGTCTTGAAGCGTATTTAGATTAGCCTGGGGCCTACATACTTGTATTCTTTCATGCATCTATTAATTCTTTCTGACAAAAATGCACCTACACCTTTACACGCATGTAACGAGTCAGGAACTCCTGACCACAACTCGATTCTTCCATCTCTTTCACTGATTCCACAGAGAGAACATCTAGAAATTTTTCATCATCTCAATCATTTCATTCGCCTTCCTTATTATTCCTCCTTTTACATTCAACACACCTAACCGACATTCCGAACTCCTCTTTGTGCCCTTCACCCAGTTTGACACAACATGGTGGGTGACAAGTCTCATCGCTGCAATTTGCGTCACAAAGTGTTTAGATGTATTACTTACATATTATCCATCACCAAGAAACATTTGAAAACCCTCCACCGCATGTATAGAATAAATAAAATGGAATGTAAGAGCCTCCACCAAGTGTAGTCAAGGTTGTGGGTCATCTAAGACGTGGCTCTGCAGGCCGGCGTGGTTGTAGATAACCACAGCGAAGACACAACACAACTGATCATATTCCGAGAAAACAAGTCCAGATAGTCAGTGCCTCCAAGATAAGTGAAATATTTAACTTGTTGTCTTGTGTCATATATTTGCGTTTGCACCTTCCCTTTTTGATTCGTTAAGGTTTTAGCAAATATAAGACAACGAATATTTCACTAATATATACCTTATAGGAATTTGAGAATTTTTGATATGCTCGTCTATTTATGCCATTACTTTTTTATGACTAATGTTTTATGGAGCGAGCGTGAACTACATTTACAGCCGTGTTTCAGCAGTTTATTGTGCAACTGAAACAGTGTTTTTTTTTTCAAAGAAATATTTAAAATGTCGCCTACCATCATATATCTGATATTTATTTGCGTTTGCACCTTTACTTTTTGATTTGTCATTAGGTATATACTAATAAACTGGTTTGCAATCAAATCCTTTCACAGGAAAGTCCTTGTTATCTCTTTACATTTATAGTCGTATGAGTCACAATAATTTGATTTTAAGCTGCATTAGTCTGAAAGGTATAACCTGACAGATGTTTATGCTAAATATTGTCTGAAGATGTTAAATTATCGGCCCATAGTTTTCAGCGAAGACTGTGAATTCGTAGACTTACAGGGATAACTTAGGTGGTCAGCTATGTCATGTCTAGCACATACGTTTTTATGGATTGTTTGCTCTTTCCAAGCTTAACTACAACCATCGCACGTCGCTAGACGATAATGTGTATTTGATATTTCCTTCTAATTTAATCGATTGTATTAGAATAATTATCGTCATTGTCCTTTTCTCGTGTTTAGTTACGGGGAAATTTTGTCTGTGTTTTCGTACAGAAGGTAAGCCGCAGATTTTGGACATGGTATTTATTATGACATTCTCCATATTATGAGAATGCTCATTTATTTTTGGCATTATTTTTTTATATCTAATGTTTTATGGAGCGAGCATGAACTATTTTTACAGCCGTGTTTCAGCAGTCTATTTTAACGGTGTTTTTTTTTTCAAAGAAATATTTATTTTGTTGCCTCACATCATATATCTGATACAACAAATATTTTACTCATACTTTATTGCGCAAACAGCTATGACACAATCAATAATATATGTTAAATTAACTATAGTTAGAAAACCAGCAAAGACGATTATATTTCTACAGTACCATTATTCACTAATGAGGCAGTATATATATTTCAACATAGCATTTTGATTTCTTTCTGCTGGTTTTTTCTGATGAGAAGTGTATTCTCAATCTTTTTTATTTGCTTCATACTTCAACTGTTGACCAGTTTATTAAAATCAATTCTGGCAACATGTTGTTTTCTAAAAGTTTTCATAACATTTAAGCTAGTTCAGCTTACGTTTAATACAGTGGTTTCATATACTGGAATACAATTGCCAAACGCTGATAGCGACATTTACTAAGATCAGCTCACATTTTCACTTTCGCTGGTGCTGGTGCTGGTTTTTTATGATGAGAAGTGTATTCTCAATCTTTTTTATTTGCTTCATACTTCAACTGTTGACCAATTTATTAAAATCAATTCTGGCAACATGTTTTTTTCTAAAAGTTTTCATAACATTTAAGCTAGTTCAGCTTACGTTTAATACAGTGGTTTCATATACTGGAATACAATTGCCAAACGCTGATAGCGACATTTACTAAGATCAGCTCACATTTTCACTTTCGCTGGTGCTGGTGCTGGTTTTTTATGATGAGAAGTGTATTCTCAATCTTTTTTATTTGCTTCATACTTCAACTGTTGACCAGTTTATTAAAATCAATTCTGGCAACATGTTTTTTTTCTAAAAGTTTCATAACATTTGAGCTAGTTCAGCTTATGTTTAACATAGTCGTTTCATGTTCTGGAGTGCAAATTCCGAAGGCTGGTGGTGAAATTTACTAATATCAGCTCACATTTTCACTTTTGCTGTTGGTGCTTTCTTCTGAAGAGAATGTGTATTCAACCTTATTTTATCTGCTTCATATTTCAACTGTCGACGAGTTGGATTATTATTCCACCCACCAAGTTCTCCAATGCACCCAAAAAATATTACTAAAAGATCTTAAATGTGAGCTGGAAGCAGACATAATAGATAATCCATTACTTGCATCAGTATTATTTATATTGTAACGTTGCTCATTGACAATACTTGAAACAAAAGAAAAGACTAAATATATTTATGTATAGTTATAGTTATAGTTTACCAATTGTCCCTAGCCCTCTGTTATGCAGGCACTTGGACTCGTCATACATACATTCACAAAATTCATTACAATTTCAAACACAATCAATGAAAGAACAATCAAAGTAAAACAAAACATCAAATTATATTATTTTTGTAGTCACGGATGTAAAGAGTCCGGATCCACAACGTCAAATGTTAAAATAAATAATTCAAATTATATAAATGAAAACTTATGAAATACTATTCATTCATCATTTCGTCAATGGAATAAAACGATTTATCAACCAGATACGATTTCACCCTTCTCCGGAAGATCAATACATCATCGCACTTGATTGTATCTGGAAGCTTGTTGTAAAGTCTTACACTTAGACACAAAAAGCTACGATCCAACTTAGAGAGCCTGTGTTCTATTGGTCTGATTTTACGTTTAAATTGCGTATTATAGTTATGAAAGTTTTCATTAAGTGGTGTGTTATCTAAATTTTTCTTTGCATAACATATACATTCATAAATGAAAAGTGATGGCACTGTTAGGATTTCTTGCTCTCTGAATACACTTTTGCAAGATTCCCTATATTTCATGCAGAGAAGAGTTCTAATTGCTCTCTTTTGCAAAACAAAAATAGCGAATCGCACCAGTTTTCGTCGTATTCAAGATAAGATTGTTGTCGCAAAACCAGCCCTCCACCTTATTTAAAGCATCAATAGTGTTTATTTTTGTGTCATTTTTGTCCTTGCTGTCCTTTATTAATAACGATGTATCATCTGCAAACATAATAATCTTTTCATCTCGAATTAAGGAAAGTGGCAAATCATTTATATATATAAGAAATAATAATGGACCAAGAATTGATCCTTGAGGAACACCATAGTTTATGTTCTTATAAGAAGACTTTATATTATCCAATTCTGTTAGTTGTTTTCTTTCATTAAGATATGATTTAAAAAAGTCCCTTTCAATATTTGTGATTCCATAATATTCTAACTTATGTACAAATCAGGATCTCATGGTCAACACAATCAAAGGCTTTCGATAAGTCACAAAAGATACCATATGTGTTATGCTTTTCATCAAGTGATTCTAGTATTGTATGGATTAAACATGCTATTCCATCAGCTGTGCTTTTGTTCTTTTGGAAGCCAAATTGTTGTGGATGGAACAAATTGTTTCGTTCAAAAAAGTGGAGAACCTGGTTAGCAACAATCTTTTCAAACAATCTACTAAGCACAGGAAGTATCGAGATAGGCCTGAAGTTACCTGGATTTTTTTTATCACCATTTTTATGTATGGGTATGACCCTTGCCAGTTTTAATAAATCTGGGAAAATCCCCTGTTTTAGACATAAATTTACTATATCTGCAATATTAGAAGCTAGTCCATTAATAATACATTTCAATAATTTTGTTGAGATACCCCATAAATCCACAGAGTCTTTTGCTTTAATTTGTTTACACGCATTAACAATATCACTCTCTGACACCAAATTGAATGAAAAAACATTTTTGCAAGTATTCACATTTTCCAAATAACTTCTAGCCCTCTCCACTGAGGCGCTTAACCCATTCGTAAGAGACATAGATACATTTACAAAATAGTCATTGAAGTAGTCAGCAGTTTGAGCATTATTGTCGCAATCTGACTTGTCACTACTGAATTTATTTTCTTTACCAGTTTCTTGCTTTATAATATTCCAAGTAGTTTTAATAATATTTTCAGATGTTTTTATTTTTTTACTAAGAAATAATCTTTTTGCCTCACCACACATCCTTTTAAATACCTTACTATATCTAGAAACGTGCAGTTTCATCTTTTGTGAATTGTCACGCTCTTTTAATTTATATAAATCAAAAAGTTTTTTTCTTGAAGTTAAAATACCAGGAGTTATCCAAGAACATGATGTCTTATTACTTTTACATTTTACTCTTTTAATTGGTGCATGACTGTTCAAATTCGTCATAACATCTGAAAAAAAAGTCACAAACGCCGCATCCGCGGTTACATTATTTAAATTATATTTATATTCTTTCATAGATTCTAGAAAATCATTTATATTTTGTTCATTGTAAAACCTTTTATATTTGAATTCATCTTTCACCATGCTTTCGCACTTTTTACGATCTATCCTCGCACTAATTAATTGTCCACTGTGATCAGATTTTACAAAGTTTACAGTTTTAGTATAGTCAAATTCGAAGTCAGTAAATATATTGTCAATACAAGTAGATGATGTTTTTGTTATTCTTGTAGCATTGAATATGCTACGCGTCAATAAATAGCATTGCATTAAATCTATAAGTTTACAACTCTCTTTACACGTTTCATTTAAATTTACATTGAAGTCGCCGCATATAATTAGTTTTTTATTATTTCTCTGAGAAACCTTAAAGAGAGTGTTTTCCAACGAATTAACAAACATGTCAAAGTTTCCAGTAGGAGGTCTATATACCGACAAAATAATAAGGTTATCAATTTCTACACAACTCATTTCACATATTTTTTCTTGGGACAATTTAACAATATCTAATCGATTCTTTACTTTAAGTGTATTTTTAACATATATAGCTGATCCTCCTCTGGTTGTATTTACTCTACTGTAGTTACTTATGATACTATGACTAGATGCATTATAATTACAAATTTCACATGATTCTAACCAAGTCTCTGTGAGGCAGAGTACATCAATATTTTTTAGTTCAATCGAGGTACACAGTTCATGTAGTTTATTCCGCAATCCCTGAACATTTTGGTGAGCAACTATGATAGTATCATTCGTTTTGTCAAAATTTGATAAAAACATTCGCATTTGATATCTGGTCTTCATTGTTAATTCCATTAATCCATGTCGTCGAGCCGGCAGATGTTGTTTCAGGTTGAGTATGTAGAGCAATTAAGTTCCTCTTCGTTTTTTTAGTAACTTGCATATTATAAAGGATCAACTCAGAAATGTTCACTTTAGTTTGTCTTCCTATGTCGATGATTTCACAATAATCACACCATCTTGTAGCATTATATAGGTACATATTCAAATTATAAATTAGCATATTAGTATTATAGTTTTCAGTTTCACTGTAACATAATGTTGTGATGTATAGATTTACTTTTTGGCTCTCAGCTTTTTCTACTATTTTCTGAATATTTATCTTATACTCCTTTGCAAATCTAACATTGTCACTACTACCAATCGCCAATAGCATTTTATCGCCATCTCTTGCGCTCTCTATGGCAGAGTTTATACTACCAAACAAACTCTGAATCCTTGCACCAGGATATGCTGTACATTGGATATTGGACTCTATACTACGGCTTAAGCGGGACCTCAATCCTCTTGAAAATTCGTCACCAATAATAAATATATTTGTTCGTATGTTTTTCTGCTTAGATTTCAAATTATTACAATTTAAGTCATATGGTTTATTAGCATAGGATCCATCATTAACTATCAATGTCTCACCCCCATCTTTAGAGGAGCTGCATTGAGTTTCGAGTTTTTCATAGATATTGTCATATAAGTGTCTTAGGATCTGACATGTTTTTTTTAGCACTTTGTAGCTGTTTAAGGATTTTTTCTTCGTTATTCCTTAATTCTAATATGACAGCTTCTTGCTTAGCAGTTGAAGCTCTAAATTCAGTAATTAGTGCATCCATATTAGAATTTTTATCTTTAAGTTCAGATTCCAATTTAACATTTTGCTTTTTTATAGAACCCAATTCCATATTATGTCTCTCTAAAAGATACAGCGGCTTCTCTTTGCAGTTGTATCGGATCGGCAACTGTCTTCATCCTCTTTGAGGTTGTATCTGACAGTCCATGAATTGTGACGTCAAGTAATTCGGCATCACTTAACCTATTATCTAACAATTTGTTCTTAGCCACGATCCCTAATATAAATTGTGAAGCTGTTTCATCCTTAGACTGTTTAGCTGTCATTATCTCTAACTTGAATGATCTTTGCCCATCGATTTCACCAAATTGAGATTCCCACGTGTTTGTGAATTCATTTGCTCGAAATCAAGTCAAAGCAAAGTCCTGAAGCAAGACTGGTATGTATTTTACTAAGGAATCCAATGGGATATTGTACACCACAGCCAACTCGTCCAAACGCATTTAAAAATTGTTCACATTGACCTACCTGTGTAAGTTATGTGTAGTTTTTTTGGATCAAAGGTTTTTACGTAAGTTTCTTTTTTATGTAAGTTTTTGTTCGTTGATGTTCTTGCCAAAGGTTTCTTAACGGGAGCTTTTCTTGAATGCGTTCTGACAATTACCTTAGAAGAAGAAGCTATGATAGAGGAAACATCCATGTTTACTTCTGGATTTTCGTTAACTGTGATATCTATATCTGATTGAGACATTTTGAATAATTGTTAATAAGTATGTTTTAAAATAAGATATTATGCTATGTATGTACATGTGTATGACGAACCTGACATTAAGATAAAAGATCAATATTCGATATTTTTAGTTAATAATAATAAAAGATCAGTTAAAAGCATTTTAAAAATAATTAAAATTAGACTCTACGACAGTTGGAAAAATGTCTATCCCCCATTGAATGTGATTCAAACCAATCAGTAAAAAATCCCTCTCAATTCTTCGTTGCCATGTGCTCCTTAACAACCCCGTGATGCAAAGATAAGCCTACATTAATAGAATATGTATGTATAGAACTTGGGCGCCATTATTAATGTGGCATATTTTTCTTCCTGCCTCGGCTAGTTGAACTCAGATACCCTCAGTGGTCGTAGGCTGGTTGCTTGGGGCACACATGCAGAAAAATACACTAGTTTGTTTGATATTATATAAATATGTATTCCTTTATTGGATCCTTGTCACAGTGTAGTAAACAATTGGGCAGCCTCTATTGAATGCCCTTCACATATCAGACCATCCGATCCCTCTAGCAAGGGTGCCAGGTACTCGCGGTCCCCTACTGCACGATTGCCTCTAAGACAGATGACGATTGGCCAAGCAGGCAGCCGGTCCAGCTCAATTGGCGACCCGGAAACTAGAATCGCCTCTTTTGGCAATTATCGCGTAAAATCATTAGATTATGACAGAACACTTTTTAATCTGTATTGAAGTTAAGTTTTTATAGTATGCTTTCCCAGAAAAATGGCTTTAAGAGACTTACCACGATGACTGCGGTTATGTACGAGTGTCTAGTGTCGCACCGGGTTTACATCGCAAGGTTTTCGCTGCTTTTTATCAATCGGCAACTGTCTTCATCCTCTTTGAGGTTGTATCGGATCAGATCTCTTATTTCTTAGACATTGGTTGACTAATACCAGAGGTGACACAAAAGAAATTAACAGACTGAAGACATATATGTCTTCTAACTATCACGGAGTCCCTTAATGAAGTGAACTCTTCACAAGCTTTACTTTTTTTGATCAATCTTGTAAAAATTATTAATAATAATAATAATAAGAACACTTTATTGATCAGAAAAAAAAATCATGAGCAATTGGCGAGCTTATTGCCTGGAGGCAATATCTTCCAGCTAACCAAAATAATGTGTGATACTATGTTGACAATGTGTAATTAATACTAAATGTGAACAGTTAATACTAAATTTAATTATAACTAATTACATTCTTAGCCCTAAGTAGAACATTATATATGTCATGTTTCCTCTAATAAATACTATAAAATGAAGGATAAAGGCACGGGGAGGAACTTTTTAGGATAAGTCTATGGATTTTAGGTTATTCTTAAAAACGTGTAGCGTAGAGGAATTTCTAATATTGCAAGGTAGATTATTCCACATTCTAATTGCATGGGTCGTTAATGATGAACTGAAGAAGGTTGTGGTGTGGGCAGGAACGGCAAGTAACTGGTTATTCTGAGATCTCAGAGGACGTCCATGTGAAGACAGGTATTCAAAACGCTTAAAAAGGTATTGAGGGGAATTGTGCTTTAGGATGTTGTACAGAAAGTAGAGTATATGTAGATCGCGGGATTGTTTGTATGTTGGCCATTTAAGTTCTACTCGAAATTTGGAAATATGGTCATATTTTTTTAAACCATACACAAATCGTATACATGCATTCTGCAACCTATCCAATTTACCATTGAGTTCCTCAGAGGTATCGGGAAGGGTACAGTCTGCGTAGTATAGGATTGGAAGGAGAAATGTTTGAGCTATCATGCGTTTTGTATTTTGAGGAAGAAATGATCGGAGTCTTTTGAATGAGTGCAGTCTCGCGAAAATTTTACTGCTCACGTTTTTCACGTGGGGTAACCAAGAAAGATGTTGATCAAATGTGACTCCGAGATTCTTTACGGTTTTAGTTAGCGGCACAACTGAATTGCCAAGAGAAAGGGGAGGCACATCATGTGAAAGTTTATCTATTTTGCGCTTACTACCTATAATGATAGCCTGAGTTTTTGAGGGATTGAGGAGTAGACCATTAGCAGTGGACCAATTGAAAATAGATGTTAAGTCATTATTCAGTTGGTTGATCCCTGAGGCACAGTTGTTCGCGGGGAAGTGTGTATAGATTTGTAGATCATCAGCATACATATGATATTGTGGTAATGTTGGTGGAAATTGTATCAATAAACAACGAAAAGAGTAGGGGTGATAAGACTCCGCCTTGGGGGACACCCGTATGAATGTTAGCCCAATCGGATACTTCATCTAATTGTTTAACACGTTGTCGTCGATCAGTGAGATACGATTCAAGCCAGGAGATACAAGGGTCTCCGAACTTAAGTCTTTTTAAGTAACCTATCAGGACATCATGATCTACTGAGTTGAACGCATTACTGAAGTCCAGCAATACTAGGAGGGTAAGATTTCCTTTATCCATCTCTAGTCTAATGTCATCTGATATGTGAGTAAGGGCTGATGTGGTGCTGTGACGTACACGGAAACCTGATTGCAAGGGATTTAGTAAATTATGTTGGTTAAGATAGTGGAAAATTTGTTCGTAGACCATCCGCTCTAGTACTTTTGAGAGGCAGGGAAGGATAGAAATTGGTCGATAGTCTTTGGATTCTTGTGGTGTGGCAACTTTAGGAATGGGGATAACGTTAGCTTCCTTCCAGGATGACGGTACAGTTGACGAAGAGATGGAAAAGTTGAACATAAATGTTATAACATCAACTACCTGATTAATAATCAAGTGTATAAATTTTATGGTGATGCCGTCGCTCCCAGTTGATTTGGATTTTATTTTGAGTAAGTTTCTTTTGACATCGTCTCGTGTGAATGGTTGAAATGAGAAAATGGGGTGAGAAAATGTTGAGATGTTTTCAATTTGCTGAAGTATTGCATGTTTCTTATGGGTTTCTAGTATGACGGGTGGTGTAGAGAAAAAACTGTTGAGGGTATTAACATTGACTGGTTGATTAGATGAGTTGCTGACGACTTTTCCTAGCCCCTGTGAATGCAGAAATTTTACTTATCAATTTTATCAGAAACGGCCAGATCGTATTGGGAGTGTTGTCGAGTAGGTTGCTTTTGAAGTACGCTTTTTTTGCGTTCCTGCAAAGTTGGTTGGCGCGATTTCTTAGATTCCTATACGATTCCCAATTGGACTCAGTACGTGAGGCCTTCCATTTGGAATATCGCCTGTCGCGTTGTTTCATGACAGCTTTTATGTCATCAGTAAGCCATTTGGAAGGGGGATGCTTAACACGTGCTGTTTTTAGAGCAGCATGATTGTTGTAGAGTTGTAGAATTAATTTGTTGAATGCGTTTGTCATGTCATTTATGTTCTCGTGTTGATATATGGGGGACCAGTAATCAGATCCAGCATCCGAGTGAAGGCGCTCCAAATTAATGCTTCGAAAATCTCTGTAAATAACTTCTCTTGCTTTGCGTCTGGGACTCTTAATTTTGTAAGTGATATATATCAAATCATGATTTGAGAATCCATTGGCGCACATTTGACCATAAGAGGTGACTAAGTTGTTTGACGTAGTGATTATGAGATCTATAAGGGTGCTTGATTTCGATAAGTGGTGAGTGGGAGAAAGTGGAAGAATCTGTAGGTTTGTTGATGATATGATATTCTGTAGTTTGAGTGCACGGGAATCATTTTTCACTAAACAAGTGTTGAAATCTCCCATAAGAATCGTGTCAGTATATTGTGGGACCAGCAACTCAAGTTGTGATTCTAGGTCTGGAAAATAATTTATAGTAGAGTTAGGAGAGTAGAAGACGCCTAGTAGAAGTTTTTTATGTGAAATCTCTATTTCAACGAATAGGTACTGGGCAGTGCTAGTCTGCTGTTGACTAGAAGATTTTGAGATGATCTTATATCGGATGTCTTTTCTAAGGTAAATTTTTAATTACCCGTTTGATTTTTGACGATTCATCGCAATGTTGTCATTAAGCAAAATGTATTTATATTAACATTTATTATTTGATTTTTTTAAACTTTATATTACCAAGTGTAAATAACTAGTTTGCGTTATTAAAATCAAGCCATTTATTCAGGTACTCTAGGGCTTCGTCAATAAATAATGAAAAATTTCTGTGAATTTTCCTATTCAGTTCCGGTGGAGACAAGTTTATTTTTTTGCCTGCCTGATGTAATCCATCTTTAAGATTAACTATAATCCCATAAATATCTAAAACTGTTACGCAGTTGTCTTCTAGACATTTAACAGCTTGTCACACTTGTAGAGGTTCTTTCAATGCAATGTCACACTCAATAAAAACCAATGAGACCCACTACTCTTGCGAGTGTGAATAAGTTCTTTGGTGCCGGCTAGTTGACTCTTCCCAGGGCGTGGTTATTCCAAAATCCCCTTTTGTGTTGTGTGTTCTATGCACTGTAGATAGTTTGGGAGAGGACAAATAAAGAACAGAATTTATCAGTTATAATCAGGTCTATTGTTAAACAGGTATTTCTAAATAATGCACAAACAGATACAATTTGCAATTTACAATTTTTTACAATACAAAGATGAGTATTTTGAGCAAGTCGTTTGAGAGAAAGCACCCCTATGTGTGTCTACAATTAAAATGAGAGAGATTAGGTTCCAAAGGGTAGTATCCAGAGGAGGTGCCTGGACTCCAGGCGAAGGCCTGGTAAAGGGTTCCCCAATTGATTATGCGTGGAGGTCCATGTATGATCGTACCGATCAAAGGTTATGGTACAGCTGAACCAAGGAGGCGGTCACCTCGTGGCACTCCCCTAGTCTCTGAATCAGGAGGACTGGGGTTTAATTTAAAATAATGGTAGTTTACCCAAAATTCCGGTGTTCAATACAGATGAAACACTTTACGAACTGTTTCGTTGGGCTGACACGCCTTGGGGCCTCGTGTCTTCACCGTTACGGCACTACGGACACTGTTATATCTGCTCTCGTTCTCAGGCCGGGTTCTGGGCACTAGACTAGACACTTATGGTGTCTTTTTCAGCCATTCTACACTATTTTTGTGAATTTACAGAATATTTAAACAGAGATCGTCATGAAACGCGTCTTATCGGAACGCCATGACAAAACGGAAGCCGGGGCCATAGAAACAACTCATAATCTCGGCATTTTTATGTTGGTGTACCTTATTTGCTTACAGGATTGACAATTTGAAACTAATATTATTTGTGGTTTTCGATTTTGGCGGGGAATTTGAATCTTTCTTTGACATATAACCTATTTACTTATGTCAGATGTTTTTGCATCCTGACAAGCTTTATGAAATAAATTTAATAAGTGACTACAATAATGCAAATAAATTTCTGTCATATCATTCTCAGTTTCATTGAGCATTTGAAACCAATTTCGTTTAGCGAAAAAATACTGACGACTAATCTTATCAAAATCCCAAAGAAATCAGATCATGCGAAATAAAGTATTTTTGCGTACTTTATTGTTCTCATAAAGTATAGAGTACAATTATCTGAAATAACGTACAACACTTTATTATAAAGTACTGGTGGCAACCCTAATTGTAACCAAAGCTACATCAACTTTTAATAATTTCAATTGTCTTAAGTGATTTAACGTAGAATTAAACATATAGACGCTTAGCAAACTGCGCTCCTGTGCCCCCTCCCCCCCTCTTCACGATTTGCGAAAAACTTTTCAATGCTGTGATATATTTTTTTGTTTATTTGGCCACGTTTGGACAGAATTATAATTATTTTAATATTGTAAAGTTGACTCATTTATTGGTCTTCTTTTATTTTTGTATGATAGAAATGTTAATTGACCTATTAAAATAATTCATAATAAATATTCTTGTCCAATATCCCTTTCAGACCCGACGAAAAAATAATACTAAATTTAAAAAAAAATATGTTTTATTATACTACTAGCACATATTAATGCTAGAAAAAATAATTTAAAAAATCATGAAAAGTTAGTTTTCCGGAAAATCCACCAGCACGATCGTGTGGGTCAGGACTATATTTGTGTAAAGTAACAAACCAAAACAAATAGGAAAGTTCATTCAATTTATTATCAAATAATATTATACACAATTATTCCACAATGAAATCATTGTAATTATTGTTCGTGCATACCAAAATACAAATTAATTATTCAATAATCGTTAAAAATGATAAAAAATAATGTTAATAAAAAAATATAACAGTAAGAAAAAAAAACTTTAACGATTAAATTGACATTTTTTTTAAAGTAAATGCTTTGTATTTACCTCTAGATTTACATTGCAGTAAAATAACAATTAAGTGGGTAAATCATTAAAAAAATAAACATCAAAATTGTAAAAGTATTATTAAATAAAAGGAAATTAAAAAAATAAACCTTTAAATGTAAACAAATTATTTTTTGTGGAATATTTTGTAGCATTGTTTGCCACGAGAAAGGCACAAATATACATTGCATTTCTCGCAAAGTACTTTTGTTCGTGATTTACATGATTCCAATCGACAAATACGTGGAATCGTAATTGCGTCATCAAAAACGGGAATATGGTCATAACCATCATATCGGATGTCAATAGCTGGCATTTTCGATGGTCTGTAGTGTTTTTGACTATTTGTTCCATCGTTTTCTTCTTCTTCACGATTTTCCTCTGGCACCTTTCTTTTTTTATCAGGGGAACCAATTAATGATTCAGCAACTTGTAGCCGAAAAGCTAACAAATCAAGCTGTTTTCTTTTTGGCACTGCTTTTGTGGAGCAGTCCTCTCGATACATCATCCAACTATTTACTAGTGCTAAGTCCATAAAATGGATGATGGTTTTTAATGTCCACTTCTTTGTTTTAATCCATGTTCTGTAGCACTCCATTTGTTGATCAAGGATATCAACACCACCCATAGACTTATTATAGTCTTTGATGACTTTGGGTGCTGGAACATTAACGTAGGATTTATTAGTCTTATTCCATCTTTTTACAGTGGAAATTGGTTCAACTCCACAACAATTTGAAGCCATTATGACAGCTTTGTTATCTTTCCACTTGACAATGACGGTATTGTCACAAACTTGTTGCTGATAATCCCCCTGCTTCAATTCTTTATCGGGCTTCATACATAATCCTTTCAAACGATTGGCCATTATCGTTCCAGTGCCATGAAAATTTATCTCAGTCAATTTGTCAATCAGTCCAAGTGTGGTGAAATACCGATCGAAGTAAATGCAACTGTTGGATGGTAAAGTTTGCACTAGTCGTAAAACTACTCCTGGTCCTATTCCCATGTCTCTATCTGGAAGATTTGTGTTTGGCCCTTGGAACACTTCAAAATCAAGCATTAGACCAGTTGATTTTGTAACAACAAAATTTTTTAAACCTGTAGGTCGAGGTTTGTTAGGAACAAATTGTCGAACGGGGCAAATTCCAGTGAAAGGAATCATTTGCTCGTCAATGGAATATTTAAATCCAGGTTGCCTTTCGATTTGTAGGCACGTTTTTCGTACAGCATCTATTACCGGCTGAATTTTCCACAACTTATTATAACTTGCATCTGGAGAAGGCAATTCTATATCTACAAAATGTAGACATGACCGAAGAGTGAAAAATCTGTCTCAGGGCATTGTCTTGGATATTATTTCTAATCCGTATGACTGTTGCCAATACATACGGACTCTGGGATATTGCATGCATCCCATAATTATGTGGATTCCGAACATTTTCTTTAATTCTAAGATATTTGTATTGAGTACCCTTCCGGTTTTTGACAAATGGTACCGGCTGGAGTATTCAACGGCTTTCTCATAAAGCTCATCGTTAAAGTAATCACTGAAGTATGCCAACGGTGTGCGAATATCTCTAGTACTTCTATCGGGTTCAGGATGTGACTTGGCTGCATATTCAACTTGTCTCCATATTTTTCGCCTGGAAATAGTTGCTGGATCAGCAGGAAGAGAAATGGCAATATCTTCAACTACTTCTTGGTTTTCTAATAATTCCATACCGCTTTCCAATGGGCGTGAAGATATAGTAGAAATTTCAAGTTCATCATCTTCACTAGATAAATCATCAATTTCAGACTCATTACCATCTCCAATTACATCTAGGGTTTCTCGTACAAAATCTCCAAAACCATCTTCGTCCGGCATCATTTTGGAAATTCCTGTAGGTATAAGTATGAAATAAAATAAATAAAAAAAATAAAGAAATTATTTATATCATTCAATATAAATTGTAAATAATAAATCTAAACATTCCATGGGAAAGAGTTTGGCAAAATAATAATATTGCAAACTAAAACTTTGTATTGACCTAGAACATATGTATGACCTCAAGTTAGACCTGACACGCACGCTCGTGTGGGTATCAGTTTTGGCTCAAATAAATATCACAGTTACGAAGATTAATAAAAATAAATTCAAAATACTTGCTAATTACGCATTTAACTATAATAAAATCAAGTATCACCAGAAGTAGGGATTCTAAATTAATATTTAAAAATATTTTACCTGTTGCAGAGATGCGTCCGTGACGTTCCGACATTTTGATGACAGATACTGTCGACCCAAGCGGAAGAATTCGGAAACTATGCATTACAACGTGTAGCAGACAACGCGTACGATCGTTGTGTGCCGGTACACGGCAAAAATTGTAAATCAGTTGAATCCTACATTATTTTAACCTGACCCGCACGATCGTATATGCTAGGTCTGAAAGGGCTATAGATGATGTTTATGTTTTGATAATGTTCTATTGAATAAAATATTTTTCACTTACTGATGTTTTATTTGACTCAAATGAAACTTTTTTGATACTGCATATAAATATGTGCTTCTAATTTGGAAAATATTTCACATTAAGAAATTTTCAATTGTGTAATCGAAAGAATGCAACTTTTTTAATGCAATAAGCTAAAAATCTCTCTGCCTACCCATCCTGGCACACGGCGTGAGGCTATAGTATAATATAAGCTAAAAATCACAGCCACAAATAAAAGAAATATATAAATAAACACTTCTCACATTTATTTATCTATAGGTACATCAAACGAAATTAAAATACATTGTATTACACTTCAATTATTTGACAAGATAATATATATATTTAATAAAAAAAAAATATTTAATAAAAAAATACATTCTATAAGAGTAGGAACAATTAGTAGGCACAGTCACATATCTGTTTTGGCTGCCTGTTATGCATGTTGGATTGGTGTCTTGTTGTTTTTTCTTTTTTTAATTTTGTGTATAACTTTTGTAATAAATGACAAACTTGTGGGCTTGGTATTATATAGCAAGGGGTTGGATGATGAGTGCGGGTTGAGTAGGATAATGCATTGTCTTTGATTTGTGATTGTGTGTATTATTTCTGTCCATGTGTGTTTTCTAACGTTTTGTAATAGTGATAAATAAATAAAATAAAAAAAAATTGTATTATTAAAATTCATTGGCAATCTCTAAAACTTAATAATTAATAAAAACACAATTATAGGTGTAAAGTAATTGCTCAATATTCCTTTTAAAAATAAAAAGAAAATTATTAAAGCACATTCATTCATGATTTTGGTAAACCATCCTAGTGCCTCCGAAATCTGACAAGTTGTTGACTTACGAAATTTGGCATATCATTAAAAAAATAACAAATTCATAGAAGTTACAGAGTGACTTAAAAAATAAATAACCATTCTTTCCAAACTTTTTATGTGGGCAATGTGCACCCACTTATTTTTAAATGTTTTTAATAAAAAAATTATACAGAGGGTTTTACAATATATGTTTTTAGGCACAAAATATGTGGTGGTAAATCCACCCTTTTTGTTAAAGTCATACTTTTTTTATTTGTATTTTTTTCTAATAGGTTACGCCAACGCTAAGATCTACAAATGTGACAATCCGTCTTGCGGGAGACCTGCCTCTTACACGTCTGGAGGTTCCGGTAAAGACGATCGCCTGCCCTGTCTTAATCCAAACTGTTCGGGAAGGTTCACTTTGGTCAGACATGTCTCTTTTGTGGACTGCCCTGGTCACGACATTCTTATGGCCACTATGCTCAACGGAGCAGCTGTTATGGACGCAGCATTATTACTTATTGCAGGTTTGTTAATTTTATCTTTATTTAAGTTCTGTCATATTTAGCTGCAATCTAACTTCACTTAGGAAATAAATGTCAAATTAACAAGTAGTTTTAGAAAACACTTGCGGATAGCATATTGTCGTTGCATATTAATAAAGAGGTATGTGCGAACATTAGGAATACTCTTTAAAAACTGTTCATTAGGGCATTAAAAATGTATGTAAAAAATATATCACCAATACCTAATATAAAATTATAAATAATATTTGCATCATGGTGTTACCAGTTTTTAAATAATTTCTCAGGGAAGTACATACTCAAAAAGGGGTATGTGAATTTATAAATGTTTTGACATTTCTAGAATGAACTGCTTATAATGATTTCATAACCATTTTGTAAAGTGATTCTTAGTATTAAATATTAAAATTCAATACTTAAAGAATAATATCACATGCCAATAAAAAGGCCAAACAATTTTAATGCCCTAATGAACAGTTTTTAAAGAGTATCTATACCTAAATAAAAATGTTCGCACGTACCTCTTTTTGAATATGCAACGACTATAAATGTTCAATATTTTTTTTTTGCCCAGAGTATCCCTAAAATAAGGATATAAAATTATTATTTGCTTTTGCAGGTAACGAGTCCTGTCCACAGCCCCAAACTAGTGAACATCTCGCTGCTATCGAGATTATGAAGTTGAAACATATTATAATTCTTCAGAATAAGATTGATCTTGTAAAGGAGGGACAAGCTAAAGAACAGTATGAACAGATTGTCAAGTTCGTACAGGGAACTGTCGCAGAGGGCGCTCCTATCATACCAATCTCTGCACAGCTTAAATATAACATAGAAGTATTGTGTGAATATATCACTAAGAAGATTCCTATTCCATTGAGAGATTTCACATCACCTCCGCGGATGATCGTCATTAGATCTTTTGATGTGAACAAGCCTGGATGCGAAGTTAGTGAACTCAAAGGAGGCGTGGCCGGAGGTTCTATACTTCAAGGCGTATTGAAAGTCGGTATGGAAATAGAAGTACGGCCGGGTGTAGTGAGTAAAGACGCTGAAGGAAAATTGACGTGTGCTCCCATTCGTTCGAGAATCGTTTCATTATATACAGAACAAAATGAGTTGCAGTTTGCGGTACCTGGTGGTTTGATTGGTGTTGGTACGCTGATCGAACCGACGCTCTGTCGCGCTGATCGTCTCGTTGGACAAGTTCTAGGTGCAGTGGGAGCACTTCCCGCCATATTCGTGGTGTTGGAAGTATCATACCATCTGCTTAAGAGGTTGTTGGGTGTGCGCACAGAGGGAGATAAGAAGGCTGCTAAAGTGCAGAAGCTAACGAAAAATGAGGTGTGTATAAACTAGATTTGTAAAATATGTGCTTTGTAATATTTGGATGCAGGTAATTTTTTTTACGTGAAATGCCTGTATTGTGTAGGTATTGGACACACATAAAAATCAATTTGAAACAAAAACAATTGACAATTATAATAACAGACAATGGAAAACAAAAACATGTAACAGAAGCTATGAGGGATCTTCAGTAGAATGTGTGTACTTTCGAAGAAACCCGCTCACACCACATTTTCTCACAGTGCACTCCGAATTGTTGAAGATATCAATTTCAATACAGAAACTACTTCCTATTACTTGGAGTCGATTCATTGATGAGTAATAATTATAGTTGGTCGATGATCCTGTAGCATAGAATGATGCCTGACTTCTAGATTTTTTAAAACATAAGTAAAATAGGTAATGCCAAGAATGCCAAGAGTTTTTAATTAATGCAAAAATACAATTAATACAGAAACAATTTTGTAAACCAATAAACTTAATTATTGTAAAGCAAAAATAAAAACTGATGTTTTTAGTTTTTTTTGCTGTCAGATTAGATCCAGATTTTTATAAATGGTTATTCAGTGTTTTGTATCTTTCATTATTAAATTTTCATGTTAAAAAATATTTTATTTGCAGGTTCTTTTGGTAAACATTGGATCATTAAGCACAGGTGGCAGAGTCGTAGCAACAAAAGCTGATTTAGCCAAGATAGCCTTAACGAGTCCTGTATGTACAGAAGTAGGGGAGAAGATAGCATTGAGTAGACGTGTCGACAAACATTGGCGACTCATTGGATGGGGACAGATTAGAGGAGGAGAAACAATAGAACCATCGGCCAATAACTAAATGAGAGTCGGTCAATAACTAAACAAGAGACGACAGCCGATAACTACACGAGAGACGATTGATATGTAAAAAAATATCTGAGTTGTATGGTGCTATTTGTAGTCCAGATCCGGCAATGATGATATCAAATAAAATTCATATTTTCTGCGATGTCACTTTTTTTCATATTATGCAATTTGTATTGATGTTTCAAGACTGCCCATTTTGTTTCATGTATATAATAATAAGTATGCTATGTCAATCGTAAACATTTTGGAGTGTATGTGTAGTAAAAGTGACTTGTGTATATTAATTAATAATTTTTTATGAACAATAAGTATTGTGAAAGTTATAATCATTGCTTATAGTTTACGTTTTTATAATATTGTGTTATTATATTGAATATATTGTTTGGGTTTGATATGTTAGCATTTGTATTAAGTTAACCTTCTCACTATCAAATTAAATTGATGAGTGTTCTGGAATTCTTATTTATGTGTACAATAAATATTTGTATTTTTTATGATTTTTTTGGAGAAAAACATTACCCCTTACTGTTTTTGAGGGAGGCCCATCTGTTTATACTAGAATATTGACAGTTTAAGAATATGTTACAAACTATAATGTTGTAACTAATATTGTTCATAAACATCATGACAAAAATTAACAATAATGAAATATTGAAAATATGGATGCATAAAATGATAGCACCTATTTCAATTTTCTAATCAAAAGTTGTAAACATGGAAATTGTAGCCAAAACATAAGATTACAAAGTTGGAAAGAAATAATGGATCAATCAGTGACTCCAACAGACATTTTATTCTATCTTATAAAATAAACTTACGTGTTTGAAGATATGTTTGGAGAATATCAAATGATAGGTGATCAGAAAGAGCTTGTTCTTTACTCTATGGCCTGAATAATCACATTTCGCAATGCTCTCTCTTGTGAAAATGTCAACAGAACGTCAAGTATGTCGTGAGATGAGGCGCCTTGATTGACACAGAATTGCTTCGAGCTGGTCTTACACTGTACTCTCGAGATTAGCTTTAAAGGGTGGAAGAAAACAAGAAATTGGAAATATTTGTCTTAGTTGTAACAAGCTTTGGTTCGTTTTGGAAACAATAATTTTAAATCACTATTATATAACTGTAAATACAAAATGAGTTCACGTAGTGTAGTTCAAATATTGTCACGCTCAAAATGAAATGTCGTGAGATCTGCAATATTGACATTTTTCAGGAGAGTCGAAGTGTAGGGGAATTAATTCATAATTTTATTACTGTTCGTAATAACAGAATTGCAAAACTTTTCACTTTTTTATGTTAGAATGAAATGATGTGTTTTTATGAAATACGTGATATATTACAAAAGGCTATGACTAAAATTGTAAAAAAGTGATTTTTGTTAAATCTGTACATTCGACATTACATTTTGTACGTGAAGATATGTCAAACCAATTCACATAGTTAAAATTTTATTCTTAGATTTTGTATCGATAGGCTATTTTATATAATATTTGTATCCAATGTTGTCAAATATTGATTTGTTTAATTGTATTGGTCAGACCTTTCAATGCTCCCAACATTTTCATGTTAAATTGTACTTTTATTGAAATATAAATTTTCTATAAAAACTTATATTTGGTTCGCTCAACAGATCAGAGTGTTGAGAATGTCACTGATAGAAGTGACTATTAGTGCAAAAATTATGTAATGGGGAAGGATAATTTCTATTCTGTTCTCCCAGGAGGAGGGTTGAAGTGCAATCAGTTTATTAATTGAAAGCATAAAATAAATATGTATAGACGCACAGTGTGTTGTGGATTTATTTGAATTTATTATTAATTGAAATGTGGATACTTGTAGCACCATATCTTGGGTTTATTATTATTAATATATTTAAATAATAAATATCGGAATACGGAGAATTATTATAGAGAAATGAATGAAAATCGCAGAGAAGAGAATATTATGTTAATTTGACGCTTGATATACGAAATGTTGATTCTATTACAAAAAAAATGACGAAATATTACGAAAGTTGCTAAATGAGGATGTAAATTATATGACCTATTTTTGCGGTGATAATATGCATTTACAGGTTAATTTTTGGTTTTTGGTAGCTATCTGACGACATCATTTAGAACTTTGAAAATAGTTTGAAGTTCAATTTTTGTTGTTGTCAAGTTACTCTACCCTCACAATAATAGTTTTTTACATTGTAATAATAATAATACAATAAAAAAATTGTAGAATTTTTATCCTCATTGTTTCTAAATAAGGAGTCAATATTTTTGTTTGTTATGCGTCCCCTAAACCTTCTTGTTTATGATGTAAATTTATACTATTTAAATATTTTATGAAATTTTTGTATAAAAATAAAAAGTACAAAAAAAAACTGATCTTTTATACTTACATCCACTTGTGGTTAAACATTTGGCAGTAGAATTAAGTTGTACAAAATTACAACTGAAGATTTATAATGTCCACGCTATGTTTATGAGAGAAACATAGAAGGCGATAATTTGAAGATTAGATAGAAATTTTTTTTTAATATTTTTTGTTATGAAGGAAGCAGTATTACTTATTTTTAATACATAAACAAATCTTGGGTGCATATTTTTTTTTCTCTGTAATTTCCAATCGCTTCTGCGAAGTTATAAGTGTATCAAATAATCTTGTGGAAATATTGCAAAATGTCATATTCATGGTATGACAAAACTAATTATAATATTATTTATTTAAAAAATGAGAAAAAAATAAAAATTTGTGTGATGAACACCATGTAATAAACACACATGTTGTCTTCTACATGCTAACCAAAAAAATAGAATTCAAAAGGGCGATGTATTTTATTGTTGAATCGAAAATTTTACTATACTCAATTTCTCGAGAGAATAACCAAGCGTTGCGCATAGTATCGCCCTTTTGACTGCGCTGCTACCCCCTCTACAAGAATTATTTTGTAACCTTCCAATGACAGAGAAAATAAATGGGGTACAAAAAGACCAAGAAATTTTTTGAACATAAAATAGTTATTATTTTAAATGCAGTACATTATTTTAAATTCAGAAAAATTATCAGCAGTATCTACTGCACACTCTTAGCAAAATATATTGTTTTAAATACAAAAAAAAAACAGTTAAACGTTTTATACATATAAAAAGAACATATTTTTTACTGATACAACAAATATACAGTTAAACGTTTAATACCTATACAAAGAACATAATATTTTCTACTAAAAATGAATAGAAATATATTCGAAAAACAACATTTTTTGAAATATGTGGTAGCAACGCGTTATTTTTAAATTCATAAAATTTCGGTATTATTTTTAAAAATTAATAAAATTTCCTTACAAACACTTTTTATTCAAATAACACTTCTGAAGTACAAAAAAATAACACTTTACCTGTCCTTTTTTATTTTTTTTCACTGGTGATACTTTGGGGTATTTTATTTATCACGGTCACTACTCGGTTAAAACTCAACAAAAAAAATCAAAACGCTCCTGCGCAAGGCTGTCAATAGATTGATAAGGGCTATTCCCAACTAGCACACAAGAGGTATAAGAAGCTATAAATCAGCTGATTAACAGGTCTTTTTTACTCTAATGGTGATACAAAAGGGTTAAACATTGGCGATATAGCCAGCTATACCCCCGTTATACCTCCGGTTTGGGCACAAATTATTCAGCCTTGGGTGATGTTATCTCCTTTCTACCGCCTTTATAGCATTAAAGGTGATACAGTAGCGGTACAGTACAGTAAGATCGCTCTATTAGTTAAGAAGTGTACCGCTTGGTGTCGTGTCAATAGCTGTTAATATTTCTTCCTGATTTGTTGGTAAACAAACGTGGTGGAACATTGCAATTAAATACTTATTGACAATACTATACCAATATTAGTGAAAACATAATAACTATTTTGTCGATCAGGATTTTCATATATCAGGTACGTAATATTTTTGTTTGCTAAAGTATGATATTCCTCGAAAAATTGGTGCGGATGTAATTTTACTGTGATAATACATGTATGTTTAGATCAAAATTTTGAAGCGCCCGTGAAATATTAATATTTTATTGTGAAAAAATAATTTTAAACTAGTGTAGTGTGTACCAGTGTAGTAGTGCAAATATATTTTTTACTTAATTTGTTATAAATACAGATGATAATGAAATTAAATGAGTGAATTATAATAAATATTCGAGTTTACCACCATATTTCTGTAAAAATTGTTAATTTCATTTATTTTATTTCTCTATAATAATATTATACAATGCATACAAAATGGCGAATCAATTAATACCGCTAAAGGTTCCTATGTGGTACATTATACCACCAATAGTGCGTGCAGACCTATTTGTAGAGCTATCGTACCAATAGTGCAGCCAGTGGTGGTTTATGAGTAGTCATGTGGTACATTATACCGCTGGAGGTATAAGAGACGTCGCGGCCGCCTTTGTATTACCTATAGTGACGTATACCACCATTATGCATTCTAAGGCGGGAAAGGTAGTAATAGAGTGACCCCTTTAAACGCTACTATATCACTTTAGGCTGAATACCATATCTAATTACTGTTGTATCGCTTTTATATTACTCAAGACGTTATATGAGGAAATAAAGTTCACATATATCGCTTAGGGAGAATGAAAACACTATTATAGATCTCTTATTCAACTCAAGACTCCAAAAGGGTGGTATATCTTTGCTTCTACAGCTTATGTGCTAGTTGGGTTATTGGCAGGGACATTACACAGATGGGCTTACCTGCGCAGAACAGTTCTCAGTTTGGTATTTAGCTTG
Source organism: Athripsodes cinereus (assembly GCA_947579605.1). Classification (NCBI taxonomy): domain Eukaryota; kingdom Metazoa; phylum Arthropoda; class Insecta; order Trichoptera; family Leptoceridae; genus Athripsodes; species Athripsodes cinereus. Next base: position 1,845,468 of record OX388316.1, on the reverse strand, counting down.
GTTATTCTCTCGAGAAATAGAGTATATATAACCAAACAATCAGAGCATATGGGGTAGCCAGAGAACTAGATGCATGTAATTTACATGCAGATTGTCCTCTACGTGCTGATACAAAATAATACATTCAGGATGGGTAGCATGCCCCATCACTGAATTATAGATGTTAATTTTCTCCGAAAACCCGCCTCTTATAGGACATTCCTACAGAAAAGAATGGGGGATCTATTCTTTTCCAGGTACTCTATGGAGTGATAATGTCTTAGGGACTTTGGGTTAATAATGGGAAAAATGCGCCCTTGAAGTGAATATATTCCATTAAACGGCGGCGCACTAAAAATTGTCTAATTATTATTATTATTATTAAAAAATAGTAGATTATTTCAATAATCCAATTTTAATTAAACACCACAAAGTCAGTTATGAATTAATATGTATAAAAACTTTTTATACATATTTGTACTAGTTTTCTACTGTCTTAAGTTATTTATTTGTTTATTCCTTAGAAACAATTTAATAGAGAAATGCATTCAAATTAAAAATACAATAAAAATACAGACAGTGAGTTAGTTAAATTTTTCATTTTGCGCGATATGTTGTTATAGGATACAAAGATAGAAATAAAAACAGTCGTCCTGGTCCCTTTTCGTGGTAAACATACATTAGTAAATGTAAATTCAACACACGAAACTACCATATTATAAGGCTTAGAAAAGACAGTGTCACCTTATTTGGTAGTGTCCCGGACGGGACTTGAACCTGCTACCCATCTTAACCCAAATAAGGTGACCTCATGGCTCATACAATGGTTGATTGTAAAAATAGCTTCGATTAACATATATTAGAAAATTATGTCACACCATTGATTATAATGTGTTGTATTGACAATAGTTCTGCGAGGATGTTTTGATACACATATAATATTAAGATGAGAATACAGACAATATACAGCGACAGTGAAGTCTAATGATGTATATTGTGTGTAGATTATGTTATTTATATATTATATTAAATAAAAACAGGTTACATTTTTAATTTTTGTTTTATTTCAGCCATATTTTTTTACATGGAATTAACATTCCCTGTTAAGAATTATTCTTTTTTCTCTTATTTGTTCTAAAAAAGCTTATCTGTGGAACCCCCAGCCAATATAGGTCTACCACTCTTTTCAGTAATTTTTTAAGTGTCCTGCAAAACGCAGGCATTTCAAAAAAAATGTGGAATACGACATCTTCAATCCTGTGATGAAGTATGCCTCCCGTTCTAAATATCTATCTTTTATTGGCAAGGAGAAAACGACATGCATCCATACATTACATCACGCCGTTTCCCTCACGGAGTAGGCAGAAAGGATCAAGCGCCACTTCATACATCTTTCGCTTCCCTCACTGTCATACAATTGCTTTTGCATGCTCTCCTGTTCAGTGTGCTCAACACGTGACTGTCCTGTAGGATTTGATTTAAATGATCTTGCCATTTGATCCTCGGATTTCCACGTCTCTGAGCAGCCAAATATATCTTGGTCATTCTGTCCTTATTAATTCTTTCCACATGCCCAAACCATCGTAACTTATATACATTCATCCTCGTTATTAGACCAACTGAAAAGAAAATGGCTTGCATTTTTATTAAATTTAGTCTGTTCGCTGGTTACTCCACTTGTGGAAAATAGTGTGATGACTAACATGAATGATTTTAAAGATTCTCCTCTCCATGACAACATAAAAAAGACATTCAAAATGGGTTTAATGCCTCAGTGCTGAATTGTATGTATTAATTTTTGTCTCGTAGTTTACTAAGTAAAGTCAATAGAACAAAAATATGATAAAATTCTTTATTTGGAATTGGATTTTTGATAAAATAAACTGTGGCAGGAACTAAGACCAATGATATATACTAAATAGTAATCAAATATTTCGAGGTATTAGTTCTGTTAACTACAAAATACCTACACGTGTTGAAGACAGGTTGCTGTTTTCTTTTTTATCTTTGTTATATTATTCTGTGTGTATTCATCAGTGGTGGAACTTATTCACTTGCAAAATAGCAACGCAAATGTTGTCAGTATAAAATATAATAGATTCCGATTTGGAATCGTTCCCAGGTGCCGGCAAACATCCCTTTCACTTTTCACAGAAAGCTTAAAACCTGTGTCGTGAAAGGTTGTACTTGGGTTTATAACAAAACCCAGATATATCTTAACCCTTAAACGGATTCGCTATTTTAAATTACGTAATCGTCTTCGTGGGGTATTTTCGTACCCCAACATGTAAAACACAAAAAAGTATCGAATTTTGTAAATTTGTGAATACTTTTTTTTATTACATGAAACTTGAATTTATTTTTGTTTTAATGTTGGATTTAATTGTAATGAATTAAAAAAAATAAGCAGTTTATAAAATCGGTCTCATGTTTTTGGGTTTTCACAAAAGGTTTTTTTAACATTGGTCATTTTAATATTAAACAATATGGTTGAAATAAAAATATATAAATTTAACGTAAAAAACTATAAAGTTTTAGAAAAAAATAGTAGAAAGGTATTCAATCTGACCATAAAAAAACTGAAAATCACTTTTGGATGGATTATTTACAACATTTAATTTCTTCAAAAATAGTTTTTTTAGGAGTCTGTTGAGTTAAAATTTCAATTTTTGTTTTTTAAATATTAATTTACACAGCAATCACATACTTATTTGTTTTTGGAATGTGCTTTGCAAAAAAAATTATTACAACTGAGCACGTTTTTGTCGATTTAGTCAAGGCATCATGGCGCATTGATTTGACTAAAATCACTGATTTGCTTTGTTTTGGTACATAAGTAGTAATTTTTTGTCTGAGGTAAATCCAATAATAAAAGGTTCTACAGGCCTGTTTCTTTTAGATAAAACCTCCGGAGGTGTCTCATTTGTTTCTGCCAAGTGTTTTTACGTGACTAACATTTCTTTCTTTTGACACATTAACTAACTCAATAAAATATGTAGAACCAATTTATTATTGCTGGGCCAGAACGGTTTGAGATAATTTATAACGGTTTTTACTATAATAATGACTTACAAAGCATTGATTGGTTTTAGAAATCATGAAATTATTCTATTCAGGATCTTCGTTTACCTCTTGCTCGCTCCTGAAATCATGATTGCTAATTTTAGTCTCCGCATCAGTAATATCACTATCGTTTCCAAAATGTTGATCCATTTCTTCAAAAATTGATTGCTCATTATCTGCAATCAAGCTTCTAATAGCTTGTTCTGTCATTCATCCAGACATTTTAGTTGTTAATTATGAAAAATAATCAAAAACAAAAATATCTACAAAAAAAAACGACAATCATAAACGGATTCGTGGGGTACTTTAAGACCCCAGCACCCTCGTAGGTCAGGATCCAAAGACCGCTTTGGCCCACAAATTAGTGCACTGTAAGTTCATAACGAATACTGAGAATACATGGAGTGTTGACGCCCTAGCTTGAAACAGGAGGGAGTGGTAACCAAAAGTATGGTCGGTGGGGTATTTTTGGACCCCGCGAAACCGTTTGAGGGTTAAAAAAACTGCAAAGGTGGTCTAATGATGTACAGTAGGGTGTCCCTTATTTGGTCGAAAAAAATTTTTTTTCAGTTATTGAAACGCATACCCCCTAATTGTGTTTCTTAGCCTACTACTCACCCAAATACAGAATTTAAGCTTTCTAAGTTGATTGGAACCCGTGCCGACAGAGCCTCAAAGTTTCAGAAAATAGCAGCTTAAAGGGTCTTTTAAATTTAGCTGTAGATAATCACTTCATACCACTATGTTAGCTAAATATTGATGAAAACACAAATTTATATGGAAAATTTCTTGCAATTATCAAAAAAAGTTACAAAATTGATATTGATTAATTTGAACATATCCTGTAAAAAGTCTCTTTTTTACAGTCTGGATTAGTGATGTAACGAATGTCTGATTTTGGATATTCGCGAATGCGAATGCGAATGCGAATATTTCATGCCGACATTCGCGAATGCGAATGCGAATGCGAATATTGACTTAAAAATGGTATAGGAATTTGAAATATTCCAAAACTCCTCGGTTTTCTTAAAGAATATTTTCTTGCAGTACCTTTTTCCACAATGTACCGGGTAAGTATCCGGTACTTTCACCGAATTACTGATTTGTTTCTTCATTTACATGGTACACAACAGATGAAAGACATAAATATAAACATGTAAGCGACAAAAACATTCCAATAGTCTTACATCGAAACAGTGCATACTTCAGCAATAACACACAAAACAATTATAGAAAATCTTACACATAATATAGGTATTAATTCACAATACATCCAATCACCCATTCCTATTACAAATCGCTGCTCACCCAATTTCGCACACATACCTAATACATTCATTCGCACAAACACATTCACACTTCACTAATGTATGCAATAACAATACAAAAAAACTCTTAAAAAAGAAAAATCAAAAATTTAAAAATTTAAAAAACAGTCTAAAAATTAATACTATCCCAAACACTTCACATTTTATCAAACATATACATTTTGTTTTATATTTATTTCATCTTATTCTACCCTCAACTCTCCTTTCTCACAAACCTGACGTAATTGGCACTTTAAAATTCTATAAACAGGGTTTCTTGAGTCTGCAATCGTTTTTGTTTTTTTTTTATGTAGAACGGAAAACAAGATCTTGTTAAAGGAAGCATTCTGAAGTTAATCCTATCTAAAATATTAGGCACATCGTATTCGGACAAGCATATTTTTCTCAGGTTGCATGCATCCAGCAAAACTCTTCACAATTCCAATTTAGACAAATCTTTTATAAATACAGGATAATGCAATCTCTTCCTAACCAAACGAATGAATTTAGACTGAGTTCTCTCAACTTGATCGACATATTTTTTAAAATGTGGATTCCATACAGAGGAACAGTCCTCCAGCTTGGAGCGAAACAACGATAAGTACAAGTACAAATACGATTCATATAACCTAAATGACTTTGTAGATCTCAGAATAAATCCCAGTATTTTATTGCTCTCTTCGATAATTTTGTTCACGTGATCATCAAAGTGAAGCTCAGAGTCAAACAACACACCTAAATCTCTAATCTTATTTACTTCTTTTAAATCATGATTATGGATATTGTAAATTTATCGAATTTTGTTTCTGTTTTTGGTAAAAGAGATCAGATTACACTTCTCCAGATTCAAGTGCAAGTTATTTCTTTTACAGTACTCGTGTAGTCTTTCCAAGTCCTCGTTAAGCATTTCATAGTCAAACAATAATTGAATTTGACAGTATATTTTTAAATCGTCCGCAAATAATAGAAGCTTTGAGTGGTCAAAGCACTTTTTTATGTTGTTTATGAATATCGTGAAAAGTAAAGGACCCAAAGAAGACCCCTGAGGGACACCAGATGTAACACTGACACTGCCAGATGAGTAACCGTTAAGTTTAACTGTCATCAATCTATCAGAAATATATGAGTCAATCCACCTTAGTTGAAAAAAGTCGATGTTCTACTTTATCAAATGCCTTTTGAAAGCCGATATAAATGGCATCCAACTGTATACGATTGTCCATAGCTGAGAAAAAAAATCAGATTTGTTACTGTCGATCTTCCACTCATGAATCCATGCTGCTCTACAAGAAGATAATTTTAGCGGCTTTTCAAGCGGCTTCAGGAAAAAAGTAATTTGTTCACGAACCATACCCTCAAATATTTTTGAAATAAGTGATTATTAAAAATATTAAAATTGGTCTGTAGTTACGAACGTCCGATTTGCTGCCAGATTTATGCAAAGGAATAATACTAGCCATCTTCCGTTTGCATGGAAAGCATCCTTCTTGTAAACTCCTAATTTATTTATCGTGTCGAAACCCAGAGAAAAAACCCATCAAACTGATTTCCAGTACTGCGCAAAACGCGCAGCAGGTGGAGATGCGTCAAAAATATCCTCCATAGTGCAAGTGACAGGGCACAATGGACACTCCAACAAGTGTGGCATAGTCTGTGCTGCACCATAGTCACACGCTCCGGATTCGTCCTGTAGGAAGCCCAATCGTTCTCTATTGTCGCGGCAGTTTCCTACACCAGATCTCAGTCGATTTAGGGTTTTCCATGTCCCATAGTCTAGATTGCCTCCTGCAGCAAGGTGTTCTAATAAATGTCAGATACAATGGTTTGGTTAAATGACTTACACATCTCTTTAATATATTGGTGCTAGACCATCAGGGCCAACTCCTTTTGTCTCATCTATACCTAATAAACGTTTATGAATATCAGATTTCAAGATATTAATCATGGATAAACATGAGTTAGTTAAAATATTTTCCAATTCTTTAGTATTAGAATCATGCAAATTATTCAGTGAAAATACAGAACCAAAAAACGTCGAAAACAAGTTTGCAATTCCCTCTGGATCGCTCGAAGTCTGGTCACCGTCACCCATTACCCTTGGATAGCCTCTAGATTCTTTAAGGGAATTCACGAATGAAAAGAAAGACTTGACATTGCCCTTAAGTGACTTCTCAGTGTTATTAATAAAAGACCTATAATCGTGATTCTGCGACAACTTCAACTGAGCTCTTAGTTGAAAAAATAAATTGTAGTCAGAATCATTACGGTTCATCTTCAACTTACGCCAAGCCTTAGACTTCTCTTAAACAATAACAGAATTCTATTAGAGAACCATTTGGGAAAATTATTAGGTGACACCCTCTTCATATGTAGGTGTATGCTTCTCAATTATTGGCAAAACATAACCATAAAAAGATTCAATCATCTTATTCACCGGTCCGTTTCCCAAAACACTGACCCAATCAACACTTTGTAGTTCAAAATTTATTTCCGAAAAGTTTGACTTAAAGTATATTAATTTCTGGATCATATTTTGAGACAAATCCTCAGCAATTTCAAACTCATAATCTATCAACAGTGAAGGATAGTGTGAATCCTTACCAACCAGTGGAGAGTCACATCTGGTAACAGAACACGGAATAGTTGAAAGAACTAAATCCAAGATAACTTGATTGCTGTTATAAACTCCGTTAGACTGAAACATATTGAGAAAAGATATAGATTCTATCAAATACTGCGCAACAGGACACGAATAAGAATACGGAACAAAGATTGAATCAACATCGGGGTCTTTTTTCCATTGGATTGTTGGGATATTGGAATCTCCAATAAGACAAATATCCGTTTTGCCGTAATAGCTGATTAAACGTTCAGATATACTTTAAAAAAAGATGTTTTAAGTATCTAAGGATGTGGAAGGCGGTATATACATATACTACACCCAGTAGCGGTGAGCATTTTTTCATGCGTTACCGATGAAAAACGAATACTGGTAAAAAAAACTTTCACCAGTATCATCCCAAACAAGAGTGGATGAATATCCTAGTGTCCGATCCACAGCAATTAAGACCCCACCTCCATCCCTTTTACCACTCAACATGAAATCCCTATCCTTGCGGTAAACTGTATATTCGTTTTGAAAAAGTTCGCTGTCAAATATGCCACAATTTAGCCAAGCTTCCGTCTGAACAATTATATCATAACTATTTGCAAATAAGTTTGCTCTAAACTCCTCGATCTTAGTCTTCAAGCCCCGAAAATTCTGAGAGAATACTTTAGTGTGGTTCACCTTGTAGTATGATATAAATATTCCTTAAATAGAATATAAAATTATTGTAGGGCCCTATACTCATAGCAGTTGTAATACTTAAAACAAACATATAAATTAAATCTCCACAAATGCATATTTCTCCAAATAATAATAACATCATCAAGCAAACGAACACAGGAAACAATACAACAAATGTGGCCAACACGGAACAGACCAGATACTTTATTACTAAAATAATATTCGCAAAACATTCGCATATTTTTTTGCGAATGCGAATGCGAATGCGAATACTTTGAAATATGCGAATATTCGCGAATGCGAATGCGAATGCGAATATTCGTTACATCACTAGTCTGGATACATTTTTCTATGTTCATGCACACAACGTCATAAGAACTGTTTCTATTCTTCATCTGCGGTTATCAAACCATGAAAGCCTTGGATTAGTTTAACATCTCTTTCAGCTGTGTCATACACTGCTTTTAAGCTAGGTATCTTTTTTTAAGCTTCCAAAAATGCCACATTTTCATTATACGAAGATACACCTTCTTGAAGGAAACTGCTGTCAAGTTTTAGTTGAGAAAATAAATTTTTGGTCTTGACGGATACAAAATAACTCAAAAATTTTCCTATAAAAACATTAAAGCTACTTGTAGAATACATAAAAAGAACATGTTATAACATATTTAGAATTAAATTAAGCTCTACTTCCTAACATATAGAGAGCCAGACATCTGTTCCTTGGATTTTTCAAATCTCTTACCGAAATCACCCAATTTTTCTTTTTTTGTAAATTTTCTACAGTGATCCCCTTGGTGTGCTCATCAATTACATCTTAAAAATTAAAAGGACGGCTATTTCTTTTGACAAATATCACAAATTGTTGACTAAACTTGTTTTAGGTCGCTATGGAAATCAGCATGTCAATTCTTTTGTTACCATTTAATGTTTTTAAAAAACACAAGTCTTGATTCGGCGCTTTCACCACCAAACAGCATTCAAACAAGGACTTTACATGAACTACCACAATAAAAAAAACAAACATCTAGTTTAGTTTCTTTATCCTTAACGTCCATTTTAAACTGAGTCTGCAATAAACATTTTTTTGAAGGGTAAATAGCTCTTGCTATCCATCGTGTTTGATGCTTTGCGCCAGTAGATCAGAGCCCGTAGACAATTTGTACTTGGCGATCGCCTACAAACGAATTTTCGTCAATAACTGCAACAATAACGCATAATTATACGGTACGTGTAGGTAGATTGTCGAAAAGTTCGCCAGTAGACGATCGCTAAGTACAAATTGTCTACGGGCTCTGATTTTTAAATTATGTGGATGCCAGAGGCTCTTTCAGGCGTATCACAGATGTGTTGAGCAGCAGGTGACAACAAGCTCTCTGAAATCATACGCTTTAATCTCTTTTTCTCTTCTGCTAGTTTTTTCAGCCTTGCTCTTTGTCAATTTCAGCCATTTTTTTTTGTCAACACCCGCTAAGCATCCTGTACGTCTTGGTTCTCTTTGCTTTTACAATAATTTATTATCTTCTTTCATTTTTAAGGCTTTTGAAAGCATCGGCTCATACTATATCGCATAAACTATCCAATTCACGTCAAAAGTTCTCCTCACGGTGCCTATGAAAATCCTGAATCTTCTTGCTATTTTTTGGCAGCTCTTTCCAGACCTGATAAAGATCCCCTGATCTCTTAACACGATTAGTAACAGCTCTATTAGGTGTTCTAGCCCTTTTCAGAATGTAATGCACACGCGAATGACTAGATTTTCGATTTCACTAACATTCAACTTAATATCGCGTATATCGAAAGACAGAACTGCGAGAACTTGACGATTGGACGGTAATTTTGCACCTGTCATCTATTTATTTCCTTCAATAACCATGAAAATACTTTTTATATTGCTTCTTTATTCCACTGACATCTTTGAAATATAAAAAAAATCCGCGACAATCACCAGAAAAACCGAGACTGAGTGACAATAACAGTTAGCACTCACCGCCCCTATGAGTTTTTGTATGAAACTTGTATGAAGATGTTTCCGTGCAAGTAGGCACGGGTTGCACTGTTCCGAATAAGATAAAAATTGGTTTTTGAGTGTTTTAGGACCAAATGAACAAAATAATAGCCTATGCGTTGTAAAATTAAAACTTTGAAAAATAAGGGACACCCTAATGTACAGTGAGATGCCGGTGGAGAATATTGGCGATTAATTGCAATCCCTTCAATCCGAGAGAAGCGTGTCAAACTTTAAAAATGGCGAGATGCGAAATTCGAATGTTGTTACCAGCCTAGTTCGGGTTTATGAAAAAAGTATAACGCGAAAAAAGCAAAAAAGTCCTTCAAGCGATTTCTGAATCTGCTTATTAGAAAATCAAATGAATATTTGCACGGAGATTGTGGATAACATAGTGTGTATTATTCTCATGTCTCAAATTGGATAATTGGTAGAAGAATTGGTCTCCCATTCTTTTCCGTAAGTTTTTGAGTGTCCTGTAAAATGTACTTATTCAAAAAATAAAGGCATTCCACATCTTAAATTCAGCGATAAGTTTTTCACCCATCATGATTGTATTAATTTTTTTGTTGGCATGAAGAGGACAGCTTTATCACGTGCAGCTGGTCTGCTGGCTACCCCATTTGTGGGATACGCTGTGATGGTGTAGTAGTAGTAATATTGGGTAAATTTATTTTCTCATAATTATATCATGTCAAAGAGATAGCAACAAATACATAATTTAAAGTTATTTGGAAGATACTTAGGTAGGTACACCACTGATCCTACCAAAATAAATAAGTTATAAATTAAAAAGATTTAAATAACTTGATAGGATTTATATCTCAGCACAGTGGCAAAATATTATTACGATAAATAAATTTAATGTTTGGAGTCAAAGTAGATACTCATTAACAAAAATGCTTTACTAGAGATAATAATAGAGAGTTAGGTAGCCTTTGAGATTTGGTGCTATATACGAGTACGCATGTCAAAGATCGAAGGGTTGGAACATGTCGAAAACGATGAGGTACTAGCTGAACAGGGTTGGTGATAGAAGACAACTTTTGAAAAAAAAATGCCAACATTGAGAATACTGGATTGCTCACAATATTTATCAATTTTTCATAGAGAGATCAGATTAAGGGTGAAAACACAAAAAAGCAGGTTGCCTGGTTGAGGTACCTACCCGCCGCAGGGAATCGGTGTATCTACAGTAGATGATAGTAGTAGTGAAGACACACCCTATTACTTTAAATCGTCTGGTTGCTGATTAATTTCACACTCGCAGCACAAGCATACTATTGCTCAGGTACTATGAGGGTATTTAGGGCAATCGTGAAAGAATTGTCTCAACATTGTCCGTCGTATGTTATTTTACACTTTAAACTAAGACCACGGGCGCATTCAAAAAGGTTCGGGGAAGGGGGAAGGGTACAACTGTCCCACTAAGTATAAGATGGCTCTAAAATTTTTGAACGCAAACGAGGAGGACGTGAAACATTTAATATTTCTGTACCAAAATGAAAATTTAGCGAAAGAGGTAGAAATTTTCAGTGTCAATCTAATTACCAAATCGATGAGAACTGAGATTGATAGTTGTAATAATAAAATTTAATAAACTGCTCCCTCCCCTCACCAAAATCCTCTGTACTTACGAGTACTTCCACGAATGAATCGACAGTTAATTTAATTGAAAATATTTTGTAGTAATATTAAAATGTAATTTTAAAAGACGACAACTTTCAACATCTCGCTTAGTAATAAAAATGTAGTAATGACAGATAAACGATAAATTAATGCGATCAGCTGTTGTCAATGACATAATACCGCCATGTGATGCTAATTTACTTACATAGGTTGGTATAATATCATACTTCACGTGCCATCAATCATAGCAGGTATCCAGAAACACAAAATATGTAATTGATTTACAAAGAGATAGGTATGATAATATATATTGTTATTTATGCATTTACAATATTATTATAAAGTGATCGTGGTAGCTAGATATTAGTATTGGGTGTTATACAAGAAATTACAAATGCATTGTTGGAAAGTAGGGATTGCAATTTCACAAGAAAAAACTTCTCCGATATATATAATGAGTTACAATCCATTGGATTGGTCTGCAACGAGTTTGGTTATTCTTCTCCATTCGTCTCTATTCTCAGCCAGTCTTTTCAGCTCTACTTATAAGCCACAGTTCATGTCCCTCTTCAGTTGGTCCATATATGCGTCTCTTGGTCGGCCTCTGCCATTTGTCCCCTCGGTCTTACCCTCCGCTATGGCGATGAGTAGTCCTGGGTGCCTGATGTTGTGGCCAATCCAGTTAGCTCGTTGTTGGCTGATTCTCTTAAGGAGTTGCCTTTTTTCGCCTACCCTGGTTAATACTTCTTCGTTTCCGACGTGCTCTGACCAATGAATCTTAAGCATGCGTCTGTAGCACCACATTTCAAAGGCCGCCAACCGTCCGCTTTCACTCTTGCTGATGGTCCATGTCTCACAACCATAAAGCAGAATGCTCCATACAAAGGCTTTAGTAAGGTTCTTCCTTACGCTTAAGTCAATATTTGGGGATTCCAATATCTTCGATTTTTTGTTAAAGGCAAATCTTGCCTGGTTTATTCTGCTTACAATTTCTGCTTTGGAGCTCCATCCTGGTTTATTCTGCTGCCCAGGTACACGAATTCACTTACTTGTTTGATGCTCACTCCATTTATGGCAATGTTCGCAGTCGCTTCCTCTCTTCCAACGACCATACATTTTGTTTTTTCTTTATTTATTTTCATGTTGTACTTTGACAACAGTATACTTTCCATTTTTCCTAAGGCTTCGTTCAGCTCCATCTCGGAGTCTGCGAGCAGTGCTATGTCGTCAGCATATCTTATCATGTCGACCTTTTTTCCATTAATTTTTACTCCTGTCCAGTTCTTCATTTCTTCTCTCAGTTCATCAATGGCTCGCTGTATATAGCAGTTAAAGAGAGCTGGCGACATTGAGCATCCTTGTCTTACGCCTTGTTCGACCCTTGCTTCTGCGCAGCTCTCTCCGCTTTTAATCACAGCTATTTCGTTCTTGTATAAGCTCCAGATTGCTCTTCTGTCTTTATAACTCATTCCTATCTGGTTTAGGGTGTTAAAAAGTTGTTCCCATTCTACTTTATCGAATGCTTTTTCAAGGTCGATGAATGCTATATATGCGTTTTTATTAATTGTTATTCTCTTTTCTAGAGTAAGTCTGAGACTCAGGATTGCATCTCTTGTACCTGTCTCTTTGCGGAATCCAAATTGATCTTCTGAAAGTGTTTCGTTGATTTTATTTTCCGCTCTTTTCATTATAATGTTGGTGAGTATCTTAGAAGCGTGTGATATCGCATGCTTAAGGTTCTGTGTTGTTCGCACTTTGTCGTGCCTGCTTTCTTAGGAAGCGCTCGTATCAGACATTTGGCAAAGTCCTCAGGTATCTCTCCTGTGTTGTATATTTTGCAGACAAGCTTATACAATGTATCAAGCATGCCTTTTCCCGCGCATTTAAGCAGCTCTGATGGAATCAGGTCAATACCTGGTGCTTTGCCGTCTTTCAACTTTGCTAAGGCAATATCAAATTCACTTCTTAAGATGTCATCTCCATTATTTTCTACGTCATATTCTGCTTTTAGTGCTTTGCTTTCCTGGACTGTGTTCTTTCCTTTGTATAATTGTTCTAGGTATTCTTTCCATCTTTTTACGATCAATAAATTCGTCCTCAAACAGCAGTTTGCCGTTTTTATCTTGTAAAGCACATCGTGGCTGATGTGTTTTGTCATTGAAGAAATTCTTTACTTCAGAGTATGCGGTTTCGAATTTCCTCTGTTTTATATTTCTGTTAATATTTTTGCATTTTTCATGCAAATAACATTCCTTTCTCAGCTTGAATTCTCTGTTAATTTTATTTCTAAGGGCTTTATATTCCTTTTTCCCTTCTTCTGTTTTAGAGTTCTTTAGCTTCCTTCTTTCTTCGATCATTTCTAAAATATCGTCCGTGATCCATTCTTTCCTAACTTGCGGCTTTTTTTTCTCTAAAACCTCATCTGCCGCTGCGGTTATTTTCTCTTTAATTTTTCCCCATACTTTATCAATATTTTCATTACTCTCAAAATCGCATATCTTAGTTTTCTCGTCGTATTTCGCTTTAACTTCTTTTATTTTTAGCTGTTTTAGGTCCCATCTTTTTGTGGTTCTCTTCTCGAGCCTTTTGAATTTCAGTATGGTTTCCGCCACAACCATATTATGATCACTATCAATGTCCGGACCTGCAAAGTTCCTGCAATCTTTAATTTGATTCCTGTATCGTTGACGCGTAAGAATGTAATCAATCTGTAATCGAAATCTATCTCCGGGAGATTTCCATGTATAGCGATGTCTACAGTGGTGTTGAAACCACGTGTTGGCTACAAACATTTTATTTTTGGCGCAAAATTCTATGAGACGGTTACCTCTATCATTTCTAGTGCCCAACCCATATGCTCCTACGACTGATCCCTCCCTTTCTTCCCCTACTACTGCGTTCCAGTCTCCCATTACAATAACATTTTCCTCAGCTTTTGTGTCATCTAGCAATTTTTGGATGTTTTCGTATAAAATCTCAATTTCTTGGTCGCTATGGCTAGATGTTGGCATGTAGACTTGGATCAAAATTGTGTCTACGGGTTTGGTATCTAGCTTGACTAAAATAATCCTACCTCCATAGTGTACGTATCCCTTTACTCTCCTACCCAAGTCTTTACTTAACATTATTCCTACCCCTCCCTGCCCCGGTTTGCCCTCTATACTACCGCTATGGATAAGACGAAAATTACCTGTCCACATATCTCCCGGGTTAGGCCATCTCATTTCAGAGATTCCTAGCGCGCTTCTCCGATATAAATGTATATTTAATATTATTTTATGATATATTTTCTTTTATTACAACCTTTAGGTATGATTGAAAAAACATTTTTTTTTTATTTCATTATCCCTAACAGATTTTTATTTCAGAAGTATTGTAACGCCTTTAAGAGACAAAAACGGTTGTAATAAATTGTAAGAATCACGTGTCTTGATCACGTGGATCAAATTCTCAGGGACGGCTGTGTGTTAAATTAGAGAAATCGACATGAGAAATTGTATGAATGTTGAAGAAGTGAAAGAAATATTATGTAAGATGGATCCATATGGTGTTCCGTTCTCTCTGCCTACCCTACTTAGGACACAGTGAGAGTTTGTCTGTGCAAATATATTGCAGTACTAGCAGTTTAATAAAATATGCGGGATGTTGATAGTATAGTTATTGTAGTCTCTATCTTTAGAACAATCATAGCTATCGCAACAGTCTTATTTGATTAAAATTACCTTACTTAGACAGTCATTATAATAATATAGGTATAGCTTTAATTATTGCAATAATTTATTACGAGGAGCTGCACAGTCATACCCAGAATTTTACCTGGATGGAGGGAGCAGAAGTCAAGCGAACCATCTTATAATAACTTGGACCGGTGGTTCCCAAAGTTGACTGGGCTCCGACCCATCTAAGAAAAATTTCCAATCTTTGGACCCACCTTTTAGCTGTCTTAGAGAAAAGAAGTCATAAATATTGGTAATTTATTTATTTATTTATTTATTTATACAATAAACGGCTTAAACAGCCTTGACAAATATAATAACAAAAAGAAAACAGTCAAGTGAAAAAACAATGTATATCATATAAGGAGAACAATATAAAACTTAGATACTAGCAAATTTTTTCAAATATATATAAGCACTACGGTTCTAACCAAAAGAATATAAGAATTTATACAAGTATAATATAATATTAATAATCAGAAAGATATACACAGTAGTCAGCTAAGCATAGTAATGCTCAGATTCTCTAGAAGCGAGTCATGGAACTACTTAATGCTCAGGGCCCACTCAATAATCGCTCATCCCATTCGTTCGCTCGACCCATAGTTTGGGAAACACCGACTTAGACTGATTTGTAAGTTAGGGAAAGGGGGGAGGGAGGGGCAGCAGCCTATTACAACCATCAAATGTGTGAACCTTTACAAGACCCTCGTCGTCAAATTTTCGATATGGTATAGAAATTTGAAATGTTTTACTTTCTTCTCATTTTATTTAATTAAAGAATATTTCAACCACGTTAATTATTTACTCTGAATTCTAGGTCAGCGGGGAGTTTTGCAAACTTAACGCTTTTTTAAACGTAATTTCTATTAACAATATAAATTTGCTAAGCTGCTGTCCCCCGTAGAGAAAATTCTGGATACGACCGTGATACATGATTCCGTCCTCCCTGCCTATTTCACATCGGATACGGTGTGAGATAGGCAGGGAGGGTAGTGTAGTATGGACATAGGTATATATTCAGGGAAGCTACTCTCGATGCTGTCTTAGTCTATAATGTTATCTAACGTATTATAAATATGATAAATGGGCACTCTTGTAAAGAATTGATTACAATCTTTTTTACGCGGCGGCAGAATTGCCATCCACACTTCTCAGCATTATACAACCAGATAAGTCTCCATATGATCAGTCATGGTCACACAAAAACTTAACAGTCTAATGCCGGGAAAAATTCACCTATCCAGATATACAGGATATCGAAGGATTAGGCTCAGAACGCGGGTTCAAAATACCAGCACTGTGCCTGAAATATCTGTGTTCAGAAACTTTTTTACAATATTACAAGTGTTTATTATAATAGATTTTTGAATTTTAATGTACAAATTAACCGATAAATCTAATTTTTGTAAATTATTTATTAAAGATTTCGGAGTTACCCCTGTAGCTGACATGACTAAAGATATTATATAAACGGACCTAGAATGCCAAACATTTTTTATTTCTCCTGCTAGTTCTGTATATTTACGTATTTTTTCTGCGACGGTTGTTTGTATATTATGTGTATTTGGGACAGCGATGTCTATTAGGTACCTACGTTATTTTATTACATTTATCATGTAATACTAAATTGGGTCTATTATAAATGTCTATCATTATGTTAAATAAATGTGATATGAAATAACTGAACAAATCTTAATTCTATCAAAAACTAATTAGATTTTGATCTATTCCATACTAACATTGATTTTTCACACAAATTTTATATGATTTGAATTGTTTGTTATATTTTTGAATAAATGCAGTTTTATATAACTCAACATGAAGAACATTTCCGCATACTTAGTAAAATAAATGTAAATTTTTATTTATCTTTTTCAATTCTAAATCACTCATTGGTTTCTAGATTGAGGCTGCAACGAAAGTAACCTACTTGTGCTAGGAATAGGTTGCATGAGATTTGATTTAGGTGCCATCGAGTAGATTTCTGAATCCCCATCATACTAGTCGGATTGAAAATTGTGAAACAAAACTAATAAATAAAATAAACGAAATGAAACAATCATAATTATGAAAATAATAACAAAAGATTGACGTGTCAACTTCACCATAAATTCAAAAACTTAGTGAAATACCTACTAAATTTTTATTATCTCACATGAGTTTATTTATATTGTGATAACTACTTAAATAAAATAAAAATCACATATAGAGTATAATAATAATAATAACAAATCGTATTTGTAAACTTACGTAAATGTGATGCCAGCTATTATTGTCTGTTTTGATTTCATTACATAGTTACAGTATAGGTGAACAGTGAGGCGGGTTTAATTTTCCACAGAATTTTAAATATTGTTTGTATAAAAACGTCATGGTTTTTAGAATAACGAAAGGTGAGAAAGTAATAAATTCATAGGTTTAATTAACTGTACAATCAAATATCTTTCTTACAAAGTCATAATTGTAACAATCAGATTAATTTTGCACAAAGGCATTGTTATTTCAGCACTGCAATAATAATATGAAATGTTGTATTTATCTTAGAGATGTCTTAAATGCATGTGTACATGGTTAGGTCGATTGAATAATTGCTAGAATTTTGCATATTTAATTTTGTATCTGACATTCGTTTTGTACCTTGTAATAAATAATAAAAAATCATTAAATAATGATGTCATCCAATTGTTTGCTAGTGATTTACATGTGAAGTTTCTATTAGTTTAATTGTTATTTATTGTTTAACTATCGATTATAATATTCTCGGCATGCAATTTAAAACACATTCGTTTAAATTAGGTAGGTATGTATTAAAAATATTAATAAAATTTGTGTTTTTATCAATATTTAAGTACGGGTTTTTATACAAAATGGCGCAGAGTAAAATTTCCATTGCCAGCAGTGTTACCAGAGCCCGTAGACAATTTGTACTTGGCGATCGCCTACAAACGAATTTTCGTCAATAACTGCAACAATAACGCATAATTATACGGTACGTGTAGGTAGATTGTCGAAAAGTTCGCCAGTAGACGATCGCTAAGTACAAATTGTCTACGGGCTCTGCTCGTATTTTGAAAAAGACGTAGCTCAGACTACAAAAGCACATAATATAGATATGAAGGTCAAGTATTTAGTAAATGATTTTTATATTACAGATTTCAAGCACATAGCTCGTGTGTCAATCTCAGAAGCGATAGGTACAGCCTTTTTGGCATGTTTGTGTTGTATGGCAACCATCGACTCAGAACTACCCTTGATTGAAAAAGCACTTGCTTCAGGATTGTCAGTTTGTGCTGTTATTCATGTAAGTATCTGCTACCTTTATTATTAGTATGTAAAATAGTGTAGTGCTGTCTATCTTGTCATCTAAAATGGCATGGAATATACCACGAGTGAAGTAATCCACGGTTAGTTCCCAGGTGCTGGCAAACTCCCCTTTCACGACACAAGCTTTTAGCGTACCTACTGTGAAAGGTGTATAAGATTGTATTAGGATTTATAACAAAAACCCAGATATATCTTAAAAAAAAAACATACAGGTGTCCCTCTCCGTGCCAATAAAAATGTAAGGTATTCAGAATGTTAGTTTTCAGAAATTCAAGATAATATGTGTCTTACATGTGAGGTTTTACGATCACCTATCTTTAATAGTACACTCAAAAACTAACAGTAAAAAGTGGGAGACTTATTTTTTGGCGAAGATTTCACGGAATGTTTATTTTTTAAAAATCCTTTGAGGAAAGCTGGTTTTAATATTTATAATAATAGTAATGTGCGTAACAGTGATATACGAAAGGAATGTGGAATGAAAGTTGGTGTAATAACAAGGATGAATGTAAATAAGTTAAGATGGTTTGGGCACGTGGAAAGAATGAATGAGGACAGAATGACTAAGAAGATATATTTGGATGAGAGGAATGGTGCTCGGAGACGTGGACGTCCTAGGATTAAATGGCAAGATCATTTAAATCAAATCTTACAGGACGGTCACGTGTTGAGCACATTGAACAGGAGAGCATGCATGAGGAATTGTATAACAGTGACGGGTGGGAAAGATGTATGCAAGGATAGAAGGAAGTGGCGCTCGATCCTTTCTGTCTACCCCGCGAGGGAAGCGGCGTGATGGTATGTATGTATGTAATAATAGTAATTATAATATTTCTTATACAGGCAGTTTCACAAAATATTTATATGATTTACGATTTTAAGCTTTTCACAGGATACTTGAAAATTTATAAAAAGGAGAGGGAGAGACCTATTCTTTATAAGGGATTCCACGAAACAGATAAATTACATTTTTGCAATGTTTAATATTATGAATGTTTTCCAGGGAATAGGACATATATCTGGAGCTCACGTGAATCCAAGTGTTACAGTAGCATCTGTAATATCTGGAGCTTTGCCTTTATATTTAGCTCCATATTACATTATATCACAATGTATCGGAGCTATCGTGGGGACATTTGTTTTTGCACAATTCTCAGCTATTTACCCGCTGTCTCCTACAGTCTGCATGTGTCTCCCTCATCCAAATATTTCCGTCTTTAAAGCCACAATGATAGAGGTGATGACAACTTCAATACTGATTCTTGCCAATTGTGCAACTTGGGATCATAGGAATTCAAAGAATACGGATTCAAACCCTCTGAAGTTTGGTTTTCTAGTCACTATGGTCAAATTGACAACGGTTAGTTGACTTTTTATTATAAACAAATTTTATTAACTATAAGAATTTTACTTTCATTCTCAGAACAGAGCAGAGTGAAAAATAATGGGGGAGGCCCATGTTTAAAATTGAACCCAATGTGGCTGAAGAAGAAGAATAAAAACAACTTTACTAGGGTTTCTTTCAAGAGATAAACATTAAATTAATAATTTAATAAAAAGAAATTAAATGAATATGTAACAGGAAGATAATAATATATTCTTTTATACAAATCCACGACTTGGCATCACAAAAATATATTTGTAGTAGAAATATTTTCTTCTTCCTGAGGGTAATTTTAGATTCAACGTTTCGCCAACATCTGTGGCGGGTATCTTCGGGAATGAGTGTGCATGTGCGAATTGTCCTCGATTTTTCTGCCCGGAAAATGAAAAATCTACTACGAGACTAACGCCGGTTTTCAAAGTCTAAGAGCATACAATACAATA
Organism: Athripsodes cinereus; assembly: GCA_947579605.1. Classification (NCBI taxonomy): domain Eukaryota; kingdom Metazoa; phylum Arthropoda; class Insecta; order Trichoptera; family Leptoceridae; genus Athripsodes; species Athripsodes cinereus. The sequence goes on along the minus strand of OX388316.1, from coordinate 1,825,323 downwards.
ATATTTTTACTATGGATGCAGGTGTTTTATAGGGCGTTAGTAACTCTGTTACTTGCCTAGTAAAAGCTGCTGTAGCGAATATACAAACACGCTTAAATACAAACAGACTCAAATATTTAACAGATTTTCGACATTGGTGGTCATATTATTGTCTGTCTTGATATTCATTATTATTGAAGAGTGTGTAATAATTATTTTGTTTTTAGTTGGAATTAACTGGAGCTAGTATGAACCCTGCCACTGCTTTAGGTGCCGTAGTGTTGAATAATTATTGGGAACACCACTGGGTGAGTTAACTGTAATAAAAAAAAATATAAATCTATTTATACCATCTTCTGCAAATGAGGTAGCTAGTAGACCAACTGCGTGTAATAAACATGCAGAAATTCTCTTCGTGCTAATGAAATTGATAATCAGAATGGATGGCATACCTCACTAGTGAGTATAAGCAAAAAAAACCGTATCACTTTCGTCAACGTATTAACGTCTTCAACTGGGGCCGAAGTCAAAACACATTTTAGCGTTTCGTTTTCGTGTCGTAATCGTTCAAATATAGACGACCGACGCGCCAAAGTGTCAATTTTCGTAACTATTGTGTATTTTAGCAACGAAAATTGACGTTTCTCGCAACGTCGTCTATATTCGAATGATTGCGACACGAAAAACGTAACGCTAAAATGTGTTTTGACTCAGGCCTCCTGCAGGACTGGGTATACAATTGAACTGAAATTGCACAGAGTTGAATCATAGGGACAAAATCTTGTTGTTTGAGGATTTGTGCATTTACATTGTTAGAAACATAAGAATTTTAAAAATATACTGTAGGTATATTTTTCACACTAATTATTATATACTCGAGCATTTTTGTCAAACTTGTTCTGTTGATAGTGTCAAGCTAACTTGAGGAAAGCGCTCGGGTATATAATTATTAATGTGAGTAATTAACTGAGTTTTGTTTTAAAACATTTTTAAAATTTACAAAATCTTTTATTGCTTTTCATTTTCGAAATCTTTGTTTCTGTACAGTAAAATGTTTCACTAGATGGAAAAGTGCAAACCTAATGTTCAACACCTTTTTTCCTTTACAGATTTATTGGGTTGGACCGCTTTCTGGGTCCATATTGACTGCTGTGCTATACAGGCTATTATTCGCCGTACCGACGCAAGAACAAATATTACTGAAATCATAGGATTAAAGGACATCTTAAATCGGATTTACCCTGGTTTATATACATTTGCACCTGCACTCATACAAAAGCATAATTATTTAAATGTCCAGTATGAGACTAGAACATAATTTGAAGAAATTGATAGGGAGTTTGATGATTGTTTTTAAGAAATGGATATAGTTTTATCCAAAACCTTTATCACAAATTTTATTCAAAATAAAAATAAAATAATAGTTTGTTCTTCGACATTTCGTTCCATAACGTAATATTCTAATTTAATAAATGACAGTTATTTTTCGTTCCGATCTCTTTGCTTACCCCACTTGGGATACGGCGTGAGGGTACAGTATAGTAGGTACCTACAGATTGTGCCAAAAATAATTGGCAGCCAGGAAGGAATAATTTTAGCCAGATATAAAGTTGGAACATGAACGAAAAAGTTCTCCAAAGTATATGAAAATACATTATTCAAAGAAATTTTATTGTGCTTTGATATATCAATCCTTATATTATTATTAAGATTTCTTTAAAAAAAAGTGAACTAATATTTTTGTACGCTAAATTTAAAATGATCAATTTGTATTTATTTGATTTATGATCAACTTATACATTGTGTAAATACCTATATACATTCATAAATAATACTTTGTTTCTTAAAAATTGTTGATATTATTTTTATAATTATTTTTTTATTTTTGAAGTATGTATTACGTATTTATTGGTGAATAAATATTTTTTTACTATCCACTGTCTCAAAATCATTACTACCTACGCCGTCACTTGACAAATTTTGTAACTATGTAATAATTTATCACAAAGTAGATTTCGCTTTTCTCATTTGCATAAGTATTATGGACTAAAAATAGATTTAACAGTATGAAATTCTGAAATACAAAATACTTTCGGAAAATTTTCAGAGATGTCTCTGATTTTATTATATAAAACCTTTGCATGTCGCCTGCTGATTATTTATTGTTTAGTACTATATAATAAAACAAAATAATCAGCAAGCGATATGTCTATCACCATTAGCACCAAATTGTACAACAATTAGAAGAGTATCTCTGTAACATCTACCTTCATTAATATAGTTAACTTACAACCCATACAGCAGAAGTGTCTCCACAGGTCTTTCAAGTCCATTGTGTGACCCGTGACCCGACTGCTGAGGTGACGAGAATTTTGCATGAATTTTTGGACATGAATGTTGAGCGTTTGTAAAGACTTTTATAGGTATAGGTATGTTTGTTGATAAAAAAAATAAGAGTGATGTACTTATGTACATACATATGTAGATAAGTAGCAAAAATTGTATAAAACTGAAGACTGACCAAGAAGACAAACATTGGTGAAGGTTATAAAGAAAACTCTGTTAGTGTTGACTCTAAAGAAAACATCGATTTTTGCAGTATGACGTTTATATGGTTTGAAATACTTTTGCATATTATAATAAATTACTATACTATACTATACTATACCCTCACGCCGTGTCCCAAGTGGGGTAGGTAGAGAGAACGGAACGCCAAACAGATCTATCTTTACACACTTCCTTCGCTTCCTCCGCATTCATACAGTTCTTATACAATTTATATTATACAATTATACAGAACTGTATGAACTGTATAATAAATTAACTATTTAAATTAAGCGATGAGGTTTGCTGCCCATCCTGAATGCCTTAATTTTTTGTTGGCACAGAGAAGACTGCTGGATACGCCATTTGTGGGATATGCCGTGATAGTGTTGGGGATAATTTATTAAACTAACCTTAATTTATTTCAAAAAATATATGACATAAAAATTGAGATTTAGCAACTACACAAGCAAAGAGAAAACCCCTAAAAATGATATTAAAGGTTCTTTAGATTCAGATAGATTTAGAATCCTTCTATATGGCTGTGAGTCTTGGCACTTAACCAAGGCTCAAGAGCGGAAGATACTAAGCTTTGAAAACAAGTGTCTTAGAAGGATTTGGATGTCAAATGGTATGAACGTGTTACAAATGATGTTGTGCGCCGGCGCACCCAGCAGAAACCTGTAATCTCCGTAATACAGGAGAGACGATGATCCTGGCTGGGACATGTTTTGAGAATGCCCAATGATAGTTGGCCAAAAAGAGCACTGTTCTTCCATCCGCAGGGGTTCCGTCGGCCCGGGCGTCCCTCTTTCACAATATGTACACCGTTCCTATGACAACGATATCAGAGCGCAGGGAATGTCGTGGAAAGAGGTGATGCAATTGGCGCAGAGTCGCTCTGAATGAAGGAGGCTGGTTTCTGCCCTGTGCTCCCGAGAGGAGCGCTGAGGGCGAGATGATGATGATGAGATTCAGATAATAAATATAAAATAACACCTAATAGCTACAATATTGTTCTTTTTATATGACTTCCGTGGAGCACCCAGCAAAGAATTGGTCGCAGTCAGACTCAAAACTATGTCAATAAATTAATATAACATTACCTAATGCACTAAACCATAAGTCTCGCAATTTTTTTATTGTCAGATAATTCAGTTTTATATTGAGATAAGTTGAAGATAATATTTTTATTATAATTAGCCCACTTCACGTTGAAATACGCAGATTTTTATTATAGAGATTAGGTATATGGATATTGGATAGGCACTAAAAGTCTATTACTAAGTAACTATAAGTACAACTGCTAAGAGTAATCCAAGACAGTTGTATGATTATTACATTTAATAAATTTGCGCGAATGTGATAGCGGTTAAAGTATGTCTAAAAGATGGGTAGTGTAGAATCATCATCTGTGCCTGAAGAACATCATGATTTTGCTGAAACGTAAAGGTATATTGAAATATTTGATTTTTCACATCATTATGACACATCAGACGACCGGTGTGGCGCGGAGGCTAACGCACTTGCCTTTGAGTCACGAGGTCCCGGGTTCGATTCCCGGCCAGGGCAAAATGAAGAATGACCTTTTTCAGACTGCCCTGGGTCTGGGTGTTACATGTATATGTGTTTAGTGCATTGTATATGTGTGTATCGTCGTGTTAGTGCCCATAATACAAGATTCATATCTTAATGTGGGACTAGCTCGGTCTGTGTGAATTGTCTATACATGTTATGTTATGTTATGTTATTATATAAAATAATAAATAAATATTACAATAATTTTTATTCTTTATTGGCAACAATATATAACATAAGTGTGTCAATTTCTTTCAGTCAACCAGATAAATTCGAAATATTTAATTAATAAAGTGTTCTGTGTAGCGTAAATTTATGAGTGACTTGTAAAAGGCAGGTGTTCGAAAAAATAAAAATAATAAAATTATCATTTTTAATTCTGCAATGAGGTTTACCACCCATTTTTAAATTTATTTATTCTTTACTGTACTTCCATTGATAACAAGCAATTTAACACATAAATATAATTATTTTGAATACAATCATACAGTCAATATACAGAGAGCAGCACAACCTGAATGTCTTAATTTTTTGTTGGCACATAAAGGAAAACTTGTTCTTTTATTTTTATATCTTATTTCAATTTTATATTATGTTTATGAGTATATTTAATATCTTATTTACTACGTCTTATTTATTTTTTCTACTTTAACTTATTTGTTAATTTAATTTTAAAATACTATTAAAAATACTGTGAAAGGTGTATGAGGTTGTATTTGGGTTTATAACAAAAACTCAGATATATCTTAAAAAAAAAATCCGGGTTGGCTGGAAGAAATAGTATATATTGTAATCTACATATTTTGATGGCAATAAAGTTTTATTTATCTATCTACTGTTGAACCAACAAGTAATAGTCTTTATGGCTAGAAGTTTTTTTTAATTAAAATTAGATCGATTAATTTTGATTGATAACAATGATCATAATACCTAGCTAGATGAAAGGGTTGATATCTCCTTTACATTTTTATTTTTTTTATTTTTTATTTTATTTTTACAATATTTAGAATCAAACAGTCGTTACACAATATGTTGACAATTAATACATTTAACATGTAGACCAGCGAAGATTCCACTCTTACCAGAAATGTCTCAGTCTTGAGGAAAAAAAAGTAAAAGTTAAAATTCTCTAAAAAAGTCAAGTTAATTTAAAAACAACGATAATACAATACTTAAAACAATACAAAAACATAAATATAAAAGCAAAAAATCCTAAAATACTAGAAATCACTCCTTCAGTCACATTAGTCTTGAGATAGAAGGTAAAGTTAAAATTTTCTGAAAAAAGTCAAAGTAAATAAAATTTATATTATTTATTATATAAAATAGTTATTGTATTAATACTCTAATGGTCTCTTTCCTTCTTATACTTCAGTATTGCATATCCTACATATATAGTTTTTAAAAGTTTTTGAATCCTCTACTTAAAATGATTTGTTTGAATATTTTATTTTGACATATTTATAAGAATTGTATTATATACATTTATTTTACCAGTATTACTATTTTTGATTCGACACATTAATTATATTTTTTTTTGTCATGTTGTTGTTCTCTATTCTGATTTGATTGTAAACATGTTAAAGGCTGACGCCGTGAATATAGGTATGTAAATAAAAATAAATAATAAAAAAAAAAACATAAAATCTACTACTACCACTACACCATAACGGCATATTTCACAAGTGGGGTGGCCAGCAGATCATCAGCCGTAGTCAAAACACATTTTAGCGTTATGTTGTCGTTCGACTATACAGAGACTCATCGCTGAATTTGAGATGTTAGATATCTTTATTTTTTCTACGGAAAAAAATTGGAGACCGAATCATTGCCAGGTGCCCACCCCATAAAATAACCCTTGAAATAAATAGAAAACAATATCCTTCAACCCTTGCAACACCAATGTGTCGCATTACCAATATCGAATTTTCAGTCCATACAACATAGGTTGTATTGGTTCTTAAATAAACTATGATTTAAACTATTATTTGCAATTTTTTTTTTTTTTTAATTTATAAATTACAATTTATTTGTTTTACAAAAAATATTTTAAATAATGTGACATATGATTCGGCTGTAATGCCATAATCACACTCATTATTTGCAAGCCTTTGCCGTGAAACCTTATAAATTCTAATATACGGATAGTATCTGGTGATGTAAAAATATATGTTTGTAATCTTACGATTATTATAAAATACTCGCTTGCGTAAACAAAAAATGTTATTAAAACACTTATAACAATTTCATTGTTATATTGCATAACTTGAAGTGCGTCTATAAATGAATTACCAACACAATAAAGAGTTAGTAAATGAATTACCTACATACTAAAGTGTAATTGTGCTAATTATGTCTTGTATCTTGTATATAATACGTAGAGAAATATTTAAATGTGCGACCGAAAAAACAAACGGTCGACTGACAATGAACTGACTCTCATACTATTTGTGCGACAAAAAAATAAATTGGCGACTTATATTGAGTGGATAAAAACTCATAACCGAGCTGCATAAATGGGTGATTGTTATTTATTTGTTTGACAGTATTTAAACATAAAAATCCACCGAACTGGACATGAAATCGTACTAAGGCAGATCGAATCATACTAGGTGAGCGACTGAAAACACAGAACGGGCACGAAATAATATGAACAACTACAAACTTCTATTGAAAGCTGACCAACTAGATACTTATATTGAATGATTGACAGAAAATACCAAGAGAAAGACGAAATTATTCTTTTCCTCAAAATTTTGAAATTATATTTGAATTGTGTGTATTAATACATAAATACCAGCTGACTACTGACCACCTTTATTTTCACAATATTTTTGACTTTACAAATACGTCATCTTGCGACTCATTCTGAATATATTGTCTACCAATTTTCAATTTATTTGTACGCAGCGGTACTGTAATAAGTGGTCGCTCACTTGATTATTATGTCGTCGCTAATATTAAGTCACCCAGTCAGTAATTTTATATGCTCATTTCCGTATTTTTTGCAACCTATGATTTGAAAATTCTGTCACCTGTTTAAACACTACCCTAGTACCTACTCATATCTTAATCTCGTAAATGGGGTCGTAAACATTTAGATTCAAAACTCAAGGAATAAGTTTCCCAGCTAATTAAAAATGTACCTAGTCAATGTTTGATATTACGGAGTTAAATCTTATTTCTCCACGGAGTCCTTGGCACAAAATGAGTCTCCCAATATTTTCTGTAAATTTTTCAATGTTTTTTAAAAGGCAGGCACTCGTAATGTATCCCATGTAAGACATTACATTTTCAACTTAGCGATGAGGTATGCCACTCCTCAGCCTGAATTTTTTTTTAAATTATGAGTTCAGAGAGCACACTTTGAGTGTTTATTATATGCATTTGGCATGCTGTTTGCTTCGTTTGTTGACTACACCGTGATGGTTCAATGATATTAAATATAACAATGTTATGTTTTATATTTTTGATAATTTCAGAAATAATCAATGTGGTGAGACTCTCCTTCTCAGAGATCTTGGCTACAGCTTTACTGATGTGCATGGCCTGTATGGGATCTGTGGATCCTAATTTATCAATAGTAGGACAATCACTGGCTGTTGGATTCACTGTTTGCATCATTATTCATGTATGTATTTTTGTTTGCACAAATTTACTGAAAAATGACGTTTGAGATTATTGACGACTATGTTTATGTGTGATGTTATTGAAATTACTGTGAGTAAAATTGAGTAATTTTCAAAGATGAGGGAATACCAACAACCAAAGAGAATGGTGTTTATCAACCCTTTTGACAGACGTGGTATCAGCAAATTTCCAACTTCAGTGACTGGATGTATTAAAAAAAAGGACACGGAGGTTTTGGACAATGGTAATCAAAAGACTAGCCCAGAATAAAAGAGAGTGGCGACGATTGCAAGAAAAGGCCAGGATCACGACAGCTGGTCTGAGACATGACGAAGCTCTGAGAAAAATATAATATATTACTTAAGTTTTCTCAATCTTTAGAGTTTGGAATAATCTAATCGTTTTCATTGTTCCAGTGTTTTGGTCACATATCAGGTGGACACGTGAATCCATGTATCACAATAGCAGCAGTAATATTAGGAGTATTGCCTTTATATTTAGCTCCATTCTACATCATCTCACAATGTTTGGGAGCAATAATAGGTTTTGCGGTCTTCTTGCAATTTGCGACAGTCTATGATTTATCCCCAACTACTTGTGTCTGCATTCCTCATCCAGATTTATCCACATTTCAAGCCACAATGATTGAAATGACGATTACGTGTCTGGTGACTTTGGTCTGCTGTGCATGTTGGGATCCAAAGAACTCTAAAAATACAGATGCCACTTCTGTGAAATTTGGCATTTTGGTTACAATGGTCAAATTAACAACGGTAGGTCTTGTAATTTCCTATATCTACAATTTAATGAAATTTAATTATTATAAAGCTGTGTTTTTAGTTAGAATCAAACTGTTTTAAGATTTTATGTGATGTTTGTTTTATCTGGATATTATAACCATTTTTACTATATCCAAGCTATAGACTCACAAAGTTATCATTAAATCTTAATTTGTCTATGTTACTTAGAAAATACGAAAATCATTATTTTAATCTAAAGCGCATAATATTATTTATATGTGCCCTGCATGTTCTCACTGAAGATCACACCTGTAACTATTACCGTTATCCTGGAATAGCTTTCTGATTTGTTGTCGTATTTACGAATTATTCTAAATAAAATGTGTTGTATCGACTAATTCCTCAAAATTTCATCACAAGAATAATTCTGAGGTATATAAGAATAGGTACAAATAAAATAATGTAATATATTTATACTGTATCATATAACTAGGAGAGACGAAAATATGCACGGCAAAACACAAAAAAAAACGCTCTCCTGAACAATTTACATTTAGGCAGATACGACTGTTAGTCAGAAGAGGGACGATATGACTCATTTCCGTGCTAGGTAGAAGTTTAATGTAGTCAATAAACTTTGCTGTGGGCTGGGATTGTATATATTATGTACTATCGATAAAATAACATGTTAAGGTACTTCATTACAAAATGATTTTTAGGCCAAATTAACTGGAGGCTGTATGAATCCTGCTGCTGCTCTTGGTTCAGTAGTCTGGAATAATTATTGGAATGATCATTGGGTAAGTAAAATGAATAAACGTACACGCAAGTACATTTTCTGACAAGCAGGGTTACTCTTGACAAAACCTAAATACGATCTTAATCTAGTCTTGATCTTGATCATACGACGCACGAAGGGACTATGGTCAAAAACACCGCGTTACCCCTACTGCGCGATCGTTATGCGCGCATTTTTGCCCAATAGACCATTAAAGGATGACGTCACAGAAAAATCATTGAGGGGCATCAGGCATCCCAACACAACAGACGATTACGGTGTAATATTAGGTGGAACGCCTAAAGAATACCTAATAATAAAAAAAACTGTCAGTGTCGATTTTGTTATTATTTTGTCGTCTGACTTTCTTTTTTTTCTCTTATGGCATAACATCCTACAAGGATGATTTGCGCAATCTGACTGTTTGCCCCCCAAGCAAAAGCAAATCCATAGACAAGACCACGTGACCTTTAATGGTCTATAGTCACTTCGTGCGTCATATGATCAAGATCAAGACTAGATTAAGATCGTGTTTAGATTTTGTCAAGAGTAGGTAACCCTGCTGATTTAAATTGGAACAGATATTTATTGCATCAGAGTCACACTTTTAGAGCTTTTCTTGCGAAACGAAGTTTCAAGATACTTTTATTTTATAAATTAATTGATTATTTACTGCACATTGATTACAATAATTTTTACACAGAAATACAATAAAGTTAAAAACTATCGTACATTTAATATCAGTCGGCGAGTTTATGGCCGAGGTGCGATTTATTCTAATTAACCGAAATATTATTTGTACCTACAAAAAATAGCTTTACATTATATACATCTTTTTTCTCATATTTGCCAATTACTCTTGGATCCTTTTTCCAGAATTGTGCTACTTTCAGGACTTGCGGCTACTCTTGACTAGTTTATTTATTCAACCTTATGCAGTTTTATTTCAGCTTTATATATTATTAGTTCACAAATCACTCGTTACGGGTGGATTGCCGGTAATAATAATAATATTATTAGTTGTCTAATAATTAGCAGTCCTAATTTTTTTATTTTATTTCTTTTACAGATTTATTGGGTTGGACCAATTTTAGGATCAGTCATGACAGCAACCATGTACAAATTAATATTCAGTGTACCGCCGAACGACAGAATACTTAAAGCGTAGAGCATGAGATTTTTTTACTTTAAGGTTATTTATCCAAAGCAGTAATTAAAAAATACTTTACTAAATACAAGTTAAATCTCAATCAAGTTAAATAAAAATTAAATCTTTTTATTTTTGTAGTCGCGAATGTAAAAAGTCGAGATCTACTACGTCAAATATTCAATTAATTACACAAAAAAAAACAATCAAACAATTCTATTCATTTAGCATTTCGTTAATTGTGTAGAAGGATTTATCAACTAGATACGATATCACCATTCTGCGAAAGAGCAACACATTATCAGGCTTAATTTTAATCTGGAAGTTTATTAAAAAGTCTAAGTCATCTGATTCTACGATCAAACTTGAAAGCCTGTGTTCTATTGGTCTAATTTTATGCTTTGATATTTAATTAAGTACTACTACTACTACTACTATACCATCACGGCATATCCCACAAGTGGGGTAGCCAGCAGACTAGCTGCATATAAAAATGTAAGCTGTCTTCTCCGTGCCAATATAAAATCAAGACATTCAGGATGGGTGGCAAACCTCATTGCTGAATTCAAGATGTAAAATGTCTTATTTTTCGAACACCTGCCTTTTACAGGACACTCGAAAACTTATGGAGAAGAGTGGGAGACAAATTCTTTACCGGGTGCTCCACGGAATATAGTAAGTTAAGTTAAATTAAGTTAAATTAACAAATGGATTAAAGATTTAATTTATAGATAAACCTTCATTTATTTCTACAAGAAAATTAATTCACAGTCTTATTGTATCCATACCTACTATTATATTGTCTTTTCATAACTGAAACTTGTTTGCCTACTATTTACTGTATTACTTAGGTGAAGAATGTTTTCAGATTATTTTCATAGATGTCGCTGCAATGTCAATTTTGTAAATTTGATATACCTGAATACTATCACAGTATTTAGTACTAATTTTTAGTACAAATCCCGCGGAGTCTCCGGTAAAGAGTTAATAGGCCTTCCACTCTATTCTGTAAGTTTTCGAATGACCTGTATAAGGCAAGTATTCATACACTGTTTAATGCCTGCAATTGGATGCAGCATTTACTTACTTATGTAGGTAGGACATCTTATTATTGTCACAGTACATTTAATAATTTTTGTGTTGTGTCTGTTGGTGTATGATTGTGAATGAATAAATAAAAATATAGTATAATATAAAAAAAATATAATTGAAGGCATCTTCAGGTAGTATTGGACTAGTGCACTAGAAATGTGCGGTTATATCCTGGTGCCGGCAAACTCCCCTTTCACGGGAGAAGCTTTTAGCTTCTATGACAGGTGTATAAAGCTGTATTTGGGTTTACAACAAATACTCCGATACATCTTTTATAAAACAAAAAAAGTTAGCTACAGTGTTTTACGAAGGAATGTGCGCCTAACTACAAATTGTTTTGTGTCTTCGTAAAGAAGAATAGTTTTCTATTGAATTATTTTAGTAATGAAGCTTTTTATTTGTATAGAAACGGGATTTTATTGGCGTTGTAAATTTTAATCTATAGACAGATTAATATCAGCGAAAATATTTTAAAAACCATTATAAAAAATTAAAATAATCTATTTAATGTTTGAGTCCGTTTGGAAGTATGCATGATACTAATTTCATCTATTATTCTTAATTCACTAGACAAGAAACAGGACAACGAATGCCATTTATGTTAATTTGCGACCATTGCGTGTGTTCCTAGATTGCAAAATTATCTTGTAGGTACTTATTCTTTCCGTATGTATGCAAGTGAGACGTGGACATGGTTAAAAAGGATGAAAGTGGCATAAATGCAGTGGAAATGAGATCGTTGAGAAGGATGTGTGGCAAGAGTCTGAGAGATCGTGTGCGTAACAGTGATATACGAAAGGAATGTGGAATGAAAGTTGGTGTAATAACAAGGATGAATGTAAATAAGTTAAGATGGTTTGGGCACGTGGCAAGAATGAATGAGGACAGAATGACTAAGAAGATATATTTGGCTGAGAGGAATGGTGCTCGGAGACGCGGACGTCCGAGGATTAAATGGCAAGATCATTTAAATCAAATCCTACAGGACGGTCACGTGTTGAGCACATTGAACAGGAGAGCATGCATGAGGAATTGTATGACAGTGACGGAAGCGAAAGATGTATGCAAGGATAGAAGGAAGTGGCGCTCGATCCTTTCTGCCTACCCCGCGAGGGAAGCGGCGTGATGGTATGTATGTATGTATGTATGTACTTATTCTTTTTGAAATTTTATTAAAATTATCGTAGCTCCTGAGTTTTTTTAAGCCTTTTCGATACCTACATTCTTGGATGTAGTCCTTCCCTTTGAACTTTTACAGCTCTCTGTCTTGAACAAACCAAACCAAGTTAGATAATCTAAATTTTGTGTTTATATTTATCGTAAATATTTATGGTAGGTATAATTTAATTTGTAAAAAAATAGTTTGTAGAAATAGTTTTGAAATTTGTATGCATTTGACTTGTTTTATATTTAATATGTCCCTACTCTCCTAATACCAGTAAACTTTTTACTGTTTGGAGAGTGAGAAAAAAAATTGTTAGGTACTTATTAGATATATTAAGGTAATGAATTACTTATTTTTATAGTTTGTCTTATGTATAAATAAATAAAAAAATATATATATAAATAAATGTCGCGTTTTCCTTATGTACACAACACCTACATAATTATCTAGATTCGTAAGTAATCTATTAATTTCAGTTTGTAATTCATCAAAATTATAATAACATACAAGAGTGTTCTCTCCGTGCCATAAACAATGCAAGACATTTAGGATTAAAAGACAGACACACAAAATCGTTTGCAAATAAAGCTATGCTTTAGAATGTGGAGGATGGGTGGCTTCCTTAAATAATTATTTTCAATTAATGGGCAAATGACTATGATTTTTATTCTCAGTGTGATGCCGGGGTTAAAGTTAACTTTAAACGCGTGCCATAGATGAGAGAATCATCGCATTAATAATTATTTTTATTTAAATAATTTCTATGCATAGATAAAAGATTTTTTGGTAGATAGGTACCTACTTAGCATTTTGAATATTGTAGCTAATATTAATATTATTGTTATGTTGGCATTTCCGGTTTGACGGGCGCGATATTTCGAAATTAGAATACACATATAATAATAATTATACATTCGAATGTTATTTTATTCGATAGGTAGATATCATTATAACAAATCACTATGACATTGTATAAATAAAAACAGGTTTGTTTATACATATATAATTTAACAACTATATAATGTATTGTATTGGGAAATACGTATAAAGCATTTTTATATTAAAATATATACTATAACACCAGTTATTTCCTCCCTTATGGGGGGAGCAGAGAGACAAGACTAAAATTACTTTGGGCGCCAGGTGTAGTCCCTGAAGGGGTACACCGAGAGAATTAAACAATAAACACTATGAACTATGAACACTTTTATTTACAACTTAACACTATTTACATATACCTATACATTGAAACCTTCTGAATACCATACTAAAAATATTCCACAATGACACTACTACACTGATCCTATAACAATTAACCAACACTGAGTAACGCGGCAGAGAGGACGTCTCCAATCCCCGGATCTTTACTACAGGACATGGAACTAAACAAGGAGGATCAGAGGAACACTGCTCCGTTGTGGACTCCGCTAGAGTCCCAACGACCAGCAGGTAAGGAATGCACCACCTAACCGCCTGTGATGGCACAGTACAGCAGGTGACCAGCATATAGGTATAGGGAGGACCTAGGCCCAGGATGGGCCGAGGCGATCTGCCGTTTGTATGAAGTGTTCCTGTTTATATACCCTTTCAGCAGTAAGGAACAGCTGATCGTAGCCTTGGTGGTGGATGTCACGATGGAGGGGGATGTACCTTGGCCTTGGACTCCGCCTTCCTATTTCCGGTTAGATTGTTCTGGAAGCTTCTAGAAGGTTCGCGAACATTCCGTCGATGAGACATCTATCGGCAAATCGGGTGACTAATAGACACTTCCTGTGTTTCGGTAGCGGCTGCTAGTTGAATCCGGCGGGTGATATTATTATTATGCCATATAAAAATTACGTGGTGTTACAGACTCCCCTTCTGGATCTGAAGGCGCCCCGACGATGATCCAGCTTCTAAATGTAACACAATGTAACGTAATCGGGTGTCTCCCCTTACAGGCTGTCCTGCCAAATGTGTGGCAGGTTCCCCTGTTTACTGGAATCTGTTTGCTTCCGAAGTAGGCTGATGGCATGGAGTTCCACTAGTTGATTAGCAGGCAATACTGCCAGTTTGATTGGCAGGTGGTTCTGCTCGATAAATAGACAGCTACTCCTGATGATATGGCAGCAGATTTTCCTGTGCGATGATTGGTTGGTAGTTCTGCTTGATGACTAGGCTGGTTGTCTTGCTGATTCGATGGCAGCTTCTCCTGGATGAGACGCAGCTTGATTCCTCCCCTTGGATCAAAACTGCTCCAATTTGATATATACTATTCTCCTCCCCTTGGACAGAACGTACCATTTGCTGTGTCCTGGTAGTCTTCCTGATCCGATGGCAGCTTCTCCTGGATGAGACGCAGCTTGGTTCCTCCCCTTGGATCAAAACTGCTTCAATTTGATATATACTATTCTCCTCCCCTTGGATCAGATTTGCTCCAATTAGATGAATACAAATCTCCTCCCCTTGGACAGAACGTACCCGTTGCTACGTCCTTGAGAAGTATGCGTTGTGCGCACCACTCTTACCGATGGACACCCATTCTTTAAGTGTCACTTTGCTGACGAGAGACATTCTGCTCTCGGGGTATTTATTCTTCAAATGCCGCTTCCTTTGTGCCTTTTCGCAAGATCTGGCACAGGGCATAAACATCATCATCATCAGTGATGTGAGGTGTTGAACACAACACTTAATAACAACGCGAAACCGGAGAAGGAACACCTCTTCTACAAGATTTCATACACTATGAATTATTACATTTACATTACTAAAAAATGTTCTACAGATTATTTCTTGTTTTATACACAACTTCAAATTCGTTTATTTACAACTCTTAATGATTATTGAATATATAAACGGAAAATATTTTATTAAAAATCTTAACATTTACACACTATTATATTATTTAAGCACTCTTGACAATTTGCACAACAATGGCGGACGGGTGTACTCTTTAAGTATTACGCGACATACTACTTTAATAATACTATTACTACATATCATTTACTTAACACAATCATATTATTATAGTTTCTGCCAAATCAATATCATATACATATTATAATTATTGTATCCATAATCAATTTGATATTATTATTTTTAATATTATTGTCACATGGCATGTTTGCTTCGCTTGCAAAAAGATGAAACCATTTTACTATGTGCAAGACGATACGTTCATAATAATTTTACATATTGTTCATTATACTTGTCTCAAAGTGTGCAATGTAACACCTCTATAATACTTTTGCAAAACACAAGATTACACACTGTCAAGCATTTTATCAAAACATAGTATAAATATTTGTATACAGTCTATTATGAATATTTTGAGTTAAAATTTACAAGGATTGTTATTTTCTTGTACAAAATTATTTAAATATAATATATTTAGTACCTACTTTTGCAACATATTTTATAATACAATAATTTTACTGTGCACCGTTGTAGATTCAAAATATACAGCACAACTTATAAACAGTTTATTCATGGAGGTAGCTAATATAAGCACATTGCACCGACATAGTTCTTATGAAAACTCTTTCACTGTGTACCGTAAATGTCCGATGAGTGCCTACAGTACAACTATGATTATTTACACACTTAACTATTATAATTATTTATAAACACTATAGCAAACGACTACATATAAGTTTGCATAATACAGTTCAATAACATTTATCACTATTGAGCACTATTATAATTGTTTTTACGAATCAAAAGTTA
Organism: Athripsodes cinereus; assembly: GCA_947579605.1. Taxonomy (NCBI): domain Eukaryota; kingdom Metazoa; phylum Arthropoda; class Insecta; order Trichoptera; family Leptoceridae; genus Athripsodes; species Athripsodes cinereus. The sequence goes on along the minus strand of OX388316.1, from coordinate 1,808,965 downwards.
TTTCTTTTTAAGAAAACACTTTCACAGATTTTTGAAGTACAGTATAACTACGATTGTTCACTTACCACTTTCAATAGTTCAGGGTCGTTTTCGTGCCACGAGTTGGGCCGCCATTTATAACACCAGTTATTTCCTCCCTTATGGGGGGAGCAGAGAGACAAGACTAAAATTACTTTGGGCGCCAGGTGTAGTCCCTGAAGGGGTACACCGAGAGAATTAAACAATAAACACTATGAACTATGAACACTTTTATTTACAACTTAACACTATTTACATATACCTATACATTGAAACCTTCTGAATACCATACTAAAAATATTCCACAATGACACTACTACACTGATCCTATAACAATTAACCAACACTGAGTAACGCGGCAGAGAGGACGTCTCCAATCCCCGGATCTTTACTACAGGACATGGAACTAAACAAGGAGGATCAGAGGAACACTGCTCCGTTGTGGACTCCGCTAGAGTCCCAACGACCAGCAGGTAAGGAATGCACCACCTAACCGTCTGTGATGGCACAGTACAGCAGGTGACCAGCATATAGGTAGTGGTTTTGGGATGCTATACCTCACTAGGAAGAACAAGCATGTAGGAATGCACCACCTAACCGATCGTGATGGCACAGCACGGCAGGTGACCAGCATATAGGTATAGGTATTCAGGTATAGGTATGAAAGGAATGCACCACCTAACCGCCTGTGATGGCACAGTACAGCAGGTGACCAGCATATAGGTATAGGGAGGACCTAGGCCCAGGATGGGCCGAGGCGATCTGCCGTTTGTATGAAGTGTTCCTGTTTATATACCCTTTCAGCAGTAAGGAACAGCTGATCGTAGCCTTGGTGGTGGATGTCACGATGGAGGGGGATGTACCTTGGCCTTGGACTCCGCCTTCCTATTTCCGGTTAGATTGTTCTGGAAGCTTCTAGAAGGTTCGCGAACATTCCGTCGATGAGACATCTATCGGCAAATCGGGTGACTAATAGACACTTCCTGTGTTTCGGTAGCGGCTGCTAGTTGAATCCGGCGGGTGATATTATTATTATGCCATATAAAAATTACGTGGTGTTACAGACTCCCCTTCTGGATCTGAAGGCGCCCCGACGATGATCCAGCTTCTAAATGTAACACAATGTAACGTAATCGGGTGTCTCCCCTTACAGGCTGTCCTGCCAAATGTGTGGCAGGTTCCCCTGTTTACTGGAATCTGTTTGCTTCCGAAGTAGGCTGATGGCATGGAGTTCCACTAGTTGATTAGCAGGCAATACTGCCAGTTTGATTGGCAGGTGGTTCTGCTCGATAAATAGACAGCTACTCCTGATGATATGGCAGCAGATTTTCCTGTGCGATGATTGGTTGGTAGTTCTGCTTGATGACTAGGCTGGTTGTCTTGCTGATTCGATGGCAGCTTCTCCTGGATGAGACGCAGCTTGATTCCTCCCCTTGGATCAAAACTGCTCCAATTTGATATATACTATTCTCCTCCCCTTGGACAGAACGTACCATTTGCTGTGTCCTGGTAGTCTTCCTGATCCGATGGCAGCTTCTCCTGGATGAGACGCAGCTTGGTTCCTCCCCTTGGATCAAAACTGCTTCAATTTGATATATACTATTCTCCTCCCCTTGGATCAGATTTGCTCCAATTAGATGAATACAAATCTCCTCCCCTTGGACAGAACGTACCCGTTGCTACGTCCTTGAGAAGTATGCGTTGTGCGCACCACTCTTACCGATGGACACCCATTCTTTAAGTGTCACTTTGCTGACGAGAGACATTCTGCTCTCGGGGTATTTATTCTTCAAATGCCGCTTCCTTTGTGCCTTTTCGCAAGATCTGGCACAGGGCATAAACATCATCATCATCAGTGATGTGAGGTGTTGAACACAACACTTAATAACAACGCGAAACCGGAGAAGGAACACCTCTTCTACAAGATTTCATACACTATGAATTATTACATTTACATTACTAAAAAATGTTCTACAGATTATTTCTTGTTTTATACACAACTTCAAATTCGTTTATTTACAACTCTTAATGATTATTGAATATATAAACGGAAAATATTTTATTAAAAATCTTAACATTTACACACTATTATATTATTTAAGCACTCTTGACAATTTGCACAACAATGGCGGACGGGTGTACTCTTTAAGTATTACGCGACATACTACTTTAATAATACTATTACTACATATCATTTACTTAACACAATCATATTATTATAGTTTCTGCCAAATCAATATCATATACATATTATAATTATTGTATCCATAATCAATTTGATATTATTATTTTTAATATTATTGTCACATGGCATGTTTGCTTCGCTTGCAAAAAGATGAAACCATTTTACTATGTGCAAGACGATACGTTCATAATAATTTTACATATTGTTCATTATACTTGTCTCAAAGTGTGCAATGTAACACCTCTATAATACTTTTGCAAAACACAAGATTACACACTGTCAAGCATTTTATCAAAACATAGTATAAATATTTGTATACAGTCTATTATGAATATTTTGAGTTAAAATTTACAAGGATTGTTATTTTCTTGTACAAAATTATTTAAATATAATATATTTAGTACCTACTTTTGCAACATATTTTATAATACAATAATTTTACTGTGCACCGTTGTAGATTCAAAATATACAACACAACTTATAAACAGTTTATTCATGGAGGTAGCTAATATAAGCACATTGCACCGACATAGTTCTTATGAAAACTCTTTCACTGTGTACCGTAAATGTCCGATGAGTGCCTACAGTACAACTATGATTATTTACACACTTAACTATTATAATTATTTATAAACACTATAGCAAACGACTACATATAAGTTTGCATAATACAGTTCAATAACATTTATCACTATTGAGCACTATTATAATTGTTTTTACGAATCAAAAGTTATTTCTTTTTAAGAAAACACTTTCACAGATTTTTGAAGTACAGTATAACTACGATTGTTCACTTACCACTTTCAATAGTTCAGGGTCGTTTTCGTGCCACGAGTTGGGCCGCCATTTATAACACCAGTTATTTCCTCCCTTATGGGGGGAGCAGAGAGACAAGACTAAAATTACTTTGGGCGCCAGGTGTAGTCCCTGAAGGGGTACACCGAGAGAATTAAACAATAAACACTATGAACTATGAACACTTTTATTTACAACTTAACACTATTTACATATACCTATACATTGAAACCTTCTGAATACCATACTAAAAATATTCCACAATGACACTACTACACTGATCCTATAACAATTAACCAACACTGAGTAACGCGGCAGAGAGGACGTCTCCAATCCCCGGATCTTTACTACAGGACATGGAACTAAACAAGGAGGATCAGAGGAACACTGCTCCGTTGTGGACTCCGCTAGAGTCCCAACGACCAGCAGGTAAGGAATGCACCACCTAACCGTCTGTGATGGCACAGTACAGCAGGTGACCAGCATATAGGTAGTGGTTTTGGGATGCTATACCTCACTAGGAAGAACAAGCATGTAGGAATGCACCACCTAACCGATCGTGATGGCACAGCACGGCAGGTGACCAGCATATAGGTATAGGTATTCAGGTATAGGTATGAAAGGAATGCACCACCTAACCGCCTGTGATGGCACAGTACAGCAGGTGACCAGCATATAGGTATAGGGAGGACCTAGGCCCAGGATGGGCCGAGGCGATCTGCCGTTTGTATGAAGTGTTCCTGTTTATATACCCTTTCAGCAGTAAGGAACAGCTGATCGTAGCCTTGGTGGTGGATGTCACGATGGAGGGGGATGTACCTTGGCCTTGGACTCCGCCTTCCTATTTCCGGTTAGATTGTTCTGGAAGCTTCTAGAAGGTTCGCGAACATTCCGTCGATGAGACATCTATCGGCAAATCGGGTGACTAATAGACACTTCCTGTGTTTCGGTAGCGGCTGCTAGTTGAATCCGGCGGGTGATATTATTATTATGCCATATAAAAATTACGTGGTGTTACAATACATAGTTTTAGGAATTGGAAAAAAAAAAAAATTTTTAGTGTAAACCAATTTCTCCTTTCTCCCTCTTTCCGTTTTTTGCCCTAATTTTTATGAAACACCTTATAACCCTTTAAGACCTGAAGGGAATGTATTTACCAAAGTTATAATCTTATTTTTGAAGATTTTTGTTAAAAATAATATTTATATTATTCACCATGCAGCTTCAGAACAGATGTCTAGCGAGGCAGTAAATTACATTTGTAGAATATGTCTATTTAGATATAAGTAATGTTTAGTTTAGTTTTTGTAGTAAATTAGTTTTTTAAATTTCTGAAAAATAAATAAATAAAAAAAAAACATGAAAACTGCAAGCTGATTCATCATAATTTATATAATCCGATGATGTCAATTATGTCGAAGTATTAGAATATTCGCTCGAAAAATGTGTACCTACCTACCTTATGGTGAAATGAGTTTGTTTTATTGTTTTGTTTTTTTTTTTTTGCTAGAGCATTAAAATATTTTTTATTTTATTCTTATTTGCATCTAAAACAGAAATTAATTGTTTGATTTTGTATTTTGAATATTCAAAGGAGTCTCAGGTCTTGTTAATAAAACTTGATATTTATTATGAATTAAAAATCCAATATTTTTTCCAAAACCATAAAAATTTATGTTATTTCATGGAATTTAATTAAGTTATCATATTGTAACTCTTCTATTTTATAAATTTATTCATTATTTTCTATACATGGATTAGAAGCATATTTACATAAAAATACATTTAAATCAAATACATATGTAAGAGAGGGCTAGTTTATCACACATTTCCTCCAACTAACCCAAATTATTTTGACAATACATGTACAATTAAAATTACTTACGGAAATTTTACGATCCTGAAAGATAATAATGTTAAATATTGTTTTTATGTTATGATTTTTGTTGTTGACACATTAATATTGGATGTCGGGAACTGGATTTTTTTACTTAGGTACTAGAGGTGTAAATGTCAAACATATTTTGAACTACTCCAGATTAATCATTCCAATTGATCACACTCATCCATAGTCAACCTATTTGAATAGATATTAACTAGGTAGGTATGTTGTATAATATGATACACATTAGTGATGTAACGAATGTGTGATTTTGGATATTCGCGAATGCGAATATTTGTTGCCGACATTCGCGAAAGCGAATGCGAATAGCGAATATCGACTTGCTTAGATCTCTACAATATTGCTCAATCATTAAAACTTCTATCCCCCCGTCGCCGAATTTTCAAAATGGTATAGGAATTTAAAATATTTCAAAACTCCTCGGTTTTCTTAAAGAATATTTTCTTGCAGTACCTTTTTCTACAATGTACCGGGTAAGTATCCGGTACTTTTACAGAATATCCGATACTTTATAACCGAAATAATATTCGCATAACATTCGCATATTTTTTTTGCGAATACGAATGCGAATGCGAATACTTTGAAATATGCGAATATTCGCGAATGCGAATACGAATATTCGTTACATCACTAATACACATACATAATATGATACACTTAGGCCTTAACCAAGCCTAAGTCGATTCATAAGCGTCGAAACTCTGTGTTGTGCACTCCTTAAGGAAGTTCACATATTATGTATGTGTATCATATACAATATACCTACCTAGTTAATACATATTCAAATAGGTTGACTATGGATGAGTGTGATCAATTGGAATGATTAATCTGGAGTACCTAGTTCAAAATATGTTAAATATTGTGTTACATAACAAGTAACTTCTCCACATCACTCTCTATTGCTATTTAGGAACGTCATCCACCTGGAAGATCATCAAAGAGTTGAACTGAATCGGATGGTGTAAACATTAATGTACCTAATAATTTTCTTTTGAAATAATAGTCCTCGATAACGGTAGTAAATATGTTGGAACACAAAACCTAATAATTTTCTATTGAAATAATAGTCGACAATAATAATGGTAGTAAATATGTATGTTGTGGCCCAAAAACAATAATTTTCAATCATATTGTGTGTAATAGTATACTATTTAAAATTTATTTCATTATAGTAGTTTTGATATCATTAAATAGGTATTAAAACAAATCAGCGTGGGCCGCCTCGGTTACGCGTTGGGCCCGTGGGCTCAGCCATCATCGCCCACACTTTCTCACTACCGGAATTGACCTTAAAATTTACAACACTATATTTTCTTATCCAATATCCATATTCTACACGTAAGGAGCGAAGCTCATAACTCACCCATGACAAATTGCAGTTGAAAACTTGACTTTGTAACGATGTATTATTACTATTACGATGAATAAAATATTATGAAGTTTAAACATGAACAAAAACAGGAGCGATGTTTAAAATAAATGTAATGGGACTGTCCGAATGAATATGGGAGCAAATTATATTATTTTTATTATAGGCAATAAGAATGTCTTACTGAGATCATCAAAATACCTGAAGATGTACAAAATAATTCAAACATTAATTCATTCATACCATCGCGGTATTTTCGACAAGTGGGGTAGCCAGCGGACCAATTGTGTGTAATTAACATACAGGTTATCTTCAATGTACCAGCATAAAATCTCAGTTTACATTTTTTTAAATATGAATGATGTGTACTGATGCATAATGATTATTATGATGGGGCGTGATTGTGCATACGTATGTTGCATACAATTATAATACTCGTAGTAAGTACTTTAGTATGTAGATACTTTGTGCAATCCACCTGGTATTAATATCGTTAAATATGTACATAAAATAAACAAATGGGGAAAGCGATGCTACGTAGGACACTAGTATTTTTTTCTGGAGGACAATCTGGATGTTTAGTACATGCGGTTAGCCAGTTGGCTACCCCACTTGTGATATGCTCGGTGATGACATAAATGATGGCGGTATTTAAACATTTTTATTGAATTAAGAAATTTAGATTAATCACTTTAATGGTATAATTGACACAACAATGAAAATACTTTCTAGATTCCGTGTATGGTCTAAATTTTTTCTTTCTAATGGATGACAAAAAATACCTCCTTGTTATTTCCTAGAATGATCCTTGCAGGATTACAGTCGTGTAATTATTATGTCATACCTATTAGTTAAAATATAAGAAAATCATTAAAATATTGTGCCAATTCATAGGCGTTGGGTTGCCTTTCTCAGACCTTCGGACTAGATTTTGCACAATGTTACATTATGTAGGTAAACATGGCTCACCAATTAAGATGTCTGATTGGTCTTTTCAACTGCGCAATTAAAAACTAGCAAATATTCTAAATAATAAATACATTTTATTTGATTGCACCAATAAAACGTAATATTTCCTTCGTATTGAACAAATTTATTATAATAAATCGGATCACAAATAAAACCTATTTTTTCATCTCAAAAAAATCTGTTTAATTATTCTAGCTTTCTAATTTAATTAAAATAGTCCAAATTTTAGTGTAAAAATGATTGAAAATAGTAACCTAACCATATGGACCAATTTCTATGTTAAATTCTATAGAAGTATTTGCTTACAGAAATAAAACCCGCTTTTCCTCTACATTATTTATTTATTGTTTCGATGATTTTATTATGAGGCATTGTAATACAATGCACTGCTACGATGACGAGAATAATATATGCATAATATGTCGCGGGGCAGCCAGCGAATCAATCATATTATGGAAAACACTAATGCGCATAATTCATACTCAGTCCACATAATGAAACTTATATGCAGTAAAATTGTGAAAGTAATACAATGGCGAACACACTGATTCCTTCTAAATTTTATAAAGATGGTTGAAAATTTCTACTTTGTAGAAATTTTGATTAAATACCGATCGTGTTATTTGCAAGAATCAGTTGGCAATACGTAATGCTTACAGATGAAAAAGATAAACCATATTGAATAGATAGATAATAGAAAAATTAAATTAAATTACAGTTAATATTGTCGACATACATGATGACAGCTATGTTAAATTTGCCTAGAGAAAATTTGTTGTTTTGTACATAACTACTATTCAATTTGACTATATTTTTCGCAAGCCAGCTCAAGTTATCTTGATGATGAGAGCAGAAGCTTTTAAAGAGCTCGCGAATGACAAAGTCACGGGTTGAACAAAACAAAACTATTTTAGCGAGTTTTGTTACTAACAATTTACCATTGTATGAGGTACATGTTAATTAAACACAAAAGTGTTTTAATTTGACATATTATTAAATTGCACCACGTGCGTTTATAATTTTTAATTAATAGGTTAAGATCTCTTTATGGTACCTTACATTATTTTATTTGCAAAAAACGAGGTGTAAAAATTATGATTATAAATACCATCAAGTTTCATGTAATTGATTTACAATCACAGTGTAGACTCGCCTTTTCGTTCATAAAATATCGACCGAGTCACTGTCACACGGGACGAGAAATAATCGTAAGAACAATAATAATAATAAAAGCAATTCAAGTAAGCAGCATACGCACTTCTACCAGTCATTCAAGTCATTCCTATATCATATATTATCATTATTATTTGGTAAATGAGTTAGTGCCTATAAGATTGTTGTTCTCTCTGCCACACCTTCGAATGACAACTGCAGAGGAGATGAGATTTATAACAGTTTGCAAATTTATTTAATGCTAGGCGAGACGAACCATTATGGTTAATAAATAAATAATTCAAAAGAAAACTCAAACACATAACATAACATTATTTTCATACTTAACTAATGTATTTTACGGCGTAAAATTGTAGTATAGGACAGAGAGGACAGCTTGCATGTTAATTATATGCAGTTGGCCTGCTGGCTACCTCACTTGTGGGATATGCCGTGAATCAATACTTCACCATTTAGAGCAATTCTGTGCCATTCAAGTTAACACTTTCTAAGACATTTTTAACACCGACATCATTGTCATAGAAATGCTGTATTGTGCAAGAGTATCGTCCAGAAAACTTGCATTAAGTTTTCTTAAGTTAGAAATGGAATGAAATAAGCTTACATACTTCAGAACCATTTTGTTTTTATGGCATTTCTGTGCTTAAGCACAGGAATGCCATAAAAACAAAACATTTAATTTAAATAATGTTTTTATAAAGCACAATGTACATACATGGATAGGTACTTCGATATATAATTTTTTTATTCACTTTTCAGCCCACTCCTGGATGAACGTTGCTTCCATTTCTTTTCATGCCATCTAATCCTGCGTCGACTGTATTCAGTTGATCCCAGCGTATCGAGTGATGTTATCCCTCAACCGTATTATTGGTTGCCTTTCTATATTCCAGGTTACTGCTCGTGGTCTACAAGATGTTAAAAACTTTGATCATTTGACATCCAAGTTTTTTCTTCGTATACGAGTAAAATATACTTACAAGCTTTGAATATTGCCTACACAATGTACTTGCTTACAAAAGCTCTTTAAGTTTGAATAAAATATTATTTATAATGATGTCGCATAAGAAGATTAAAATAAAAAAAATCAACACCTTTTCTACAATATAAATATTTAAAAATTATTCATTAAATTTTATGACAAATCGATCGATTATTTTTAGTGAATAGAGATTTTAAAATCTAGCATACATAAATGTTGATGATAAAAAGGCAATTTAATATTTAATTGTATATTAAACTTTTGTTACATGGATTTTAACACCTCGTAGGTTCTTTGACGTGTTATGAAGAGCTTATAAATAAAAAAAAAAAACTATGTTTATTTTTTTGTCATATTATTATAATGTGTAAAACAGTGCTTAAAACAGGGCCGATTCCAGACAGTATTGATATATAAATAAAATTGTGGATATTTATCTATTTATAAAAATATAAATGTATATAGAAAAATATAAATTTATAAATCCTAAGGTGGGGTAACATGCTGAACACATTAGGTTGAAGAGCATGCACGAGAAACTGTACAAAGATTAATGGAATCGATAAAAGTGCTCAAGGATGGTAGAAAGTCACGCTTGATACTTTCTGCCATAATTCACTCGATTACGGGTGCATTGCCGTAAAATTAAATAAGAAGAAGATACTTTCTGCTAACCTCGCAGATGGCTTGGTGTTTTATTTTTCTGTATTATTTTTTTGGATCAAACAGATATTTTAATAAATATAACAAAGTCCACAAATCCAACCCCTAAAAGTACCTATAAAATACATATTACGAACGATCTGCAGTCTCTGTAAAATAGAAGAGACGATGAACCTGACTGGGTCATGTTTCGAGAATGTCTAATGACAGTTGGCTCAAAAGAACGCTGTTCTTCCTTGGGTGCGTCCAGATAGTAGGATGTGAACGTCAATCAATCATCAATCTTCAACGATTCGGAGCATTTTCCGAAGAAATATTCGAATGAATGCGTTTTTTCCCGTCCTTATACGGGTTACGATTGATGATTGATTGACGTTCGCATCCTACTATCTGGACGCACCCCTTAACAAGTTTTTTGAGGGTCTCGAATTCTAGATGTATCTCTTTCACAATACATAAATTCAATCCTATGACAACGATTCAAAGTGCTAGAAATGTCCTGAAAAGAGGTGAAGCAATTGGCACAAAGACTCTCTCAGTGGAGTAGGCTGATAACACCTCAAAGTGAGATGTAAGAAGCAGAATAATATGATACAAGATGATGTTTGATGTCGAACCTGTGCGACGGTTTTGTAACCTGATGACACGCTGTGTTTAATCAAGAGTCCCTCGCGACAGCTTTGTATACATCAAAGACATTCTTATTAAACAAGATTGTCAACCAAACTTTTATTATGTATGTTTGTTGTTGGATTTAACATGGTTAATATTAACATTTAATAAGTAGTTATTATAAAAATAAAAATCAATAATGATATGTATTATGTTTTAGGACAGAACAGCCGATTTATAAAATATAGCATTAAGAATGAATTAAAAGGGATTGTCACCTTACACGGTTAAAAATTTCCTATAAAAATATTTGGTTTGACTTGTAAAACTACGAATGTAAATATGTAAGTAAACGTAAAGATGTGTGAAATTTTGGTTAGGTAAATTCTAAATTTGACACTTTTCACTCCAGGAGGCCGCGATGCTTAGAAGTATCACAGCCTGCAATCGCTTTCCGAAGCAGAATTCGTCACCATCAACAATGGTTATTCATAGCATAATCAATTGATATGCTATCACATTCCTAGAGTTGGAAATCGGCATCCTCGGTCTTTTTGTGTAAACAGTTCCTCCATCCATGATTTATGCTAGGAATAGATTTATTAGTCATTTTTGTTAGAAATGTAACTTTAGCTAAACTTTACTTTAACTTTACTTCAATTATATGTAGATATTTTTGATTCTGCATTGTCAGAACATATATCCATGTTGATGGCACTCTTACAGACACACTAGCGTTTCTTTTTTCTGATTTCTCTGATATCCATCCAGGGTTGCCAGGTCTTTTCCAAAAAAATACCGAACATTGAGAAAAAAAAAGTTTTAATCGTTGATCTATATTATGACCTTAAAATACAAAGTGCCATTGCACATGAGCAACTAGCTACCCTAACTTATAAATATTTTATTTTTTCTTACTAATGCACGCTTCCAGCAATGTATTATTATGCTTTAACTGCCCCATGCATTTCGCGACAAGTCAGACTGATATTATATCGTATATATAATTCAGCCTTCACCATAATATATGTCCACAATCACTTTATTACGGCTGTTTGTCCACAAATAATTCATATTATGGCTAAATATTCTTTCCACGTAAGCATTAATTCTACATTGGTACTGCCATTATTGTTTTAATTATCTGTTTCAAGTTAAACAATTTACGTCGTTTATTAGGGAGAAAATTAATCAGAAAAAAAATACCGAACCGCCCATACTTCGGTATTTTTGTCATACCGAACACCGAACACGGTGCTAAAATACCGAACGGTTCGGTAGAATACCGAACACCTGGCAACCCTGTATCCATCACATAATATCCCACAAGTGGGGTAGCTAGCACACCACCTGACATTCAGGATGGGTCAAACCTTATCGCTGAACTTAAGATGTGAAATCTCTTAATTTTTTTTTATTTAATTTATTTATCACTTGCCTTTTACTTAACATGTCATTTTTACATGTTTACTTAACTCAACATAACTTAAAGAAAATGTGGGACACCTATTCATTGCCGATTGCTCTACGAAATTTGTAGAATAAAACAATTAATTAATTAAATATTTATTTTGCGTACCAACATGAAATAACCCATCACAGTGTGTAAAAAATCAATGCATTTAATATTCAAGTATTAACGATTTCTGATGCCGACTTGACAAAAGATTAAAAATGCAGTTTGTTTTTTAGATTTTATTATCAGTTATAATTCAATACATATTAAAGGTCTTTAATAAGATCGAATGTACCTAATATAAGATTACCAAACAATTATATGTCATTAATGACGATATAAACATCTTATTAATTCTAGTTTTATTTATTTTTTACAGCTTTGGTTTTTTTTCTCTTGTATAAACGACGACGATCTTTTGATGACGAATGAAAACAACGTTATAGTATACTGTTATAGTCTGTACGCGACTAACTTCGCGCTCTCTACGTTGATTTTGTGTGTTGAGAGCGAAGTTAGTCGCGTACAAGCTATAATAAAATCTGTAATTGCACAGAAATATTGGAGTTAAGTGAAAATTTTAATTGTAAAACATCATCAGTGGAGACATCTTGATTGGAGAACCATCTTTATACAATATAACATTATGCAAAATCTAATCGGAAGAAGTGAGAAAGGCGTTCCAACGCTGACGAATTGGCTTTAGGCTAGCTAAAATGATCGCTTTCAGTGTCCATGGACAACGTTCACTAATTCCGCCGTTCTCATTGTCACGATATAAGATCCACCAATCGAGGAACATTTAATACAAACCATAGAATAAACTAAACTATTTTTTGAAGATCTCATATTTCAGATCTCGAATGGATAAAAAAAATCTTGTCTAAATGGTGCCGGAACAAATAAGTTCAATACTTTATCGGCTGCTAGTTCGGCGAGTAATCAACAAATGTTTTTTTTATTGTTTAGCTGGATTTGTGATAAATAAATAAATATACAAGTTGTCTTCTCTGTGCTGAATTTTAATAAGCAATACAATTCTATTAGGATAGTGACATCTACGAACATACTTTTAATCCATGTCCTAGTTGAAACGAGAGTCTAGGTATTTCCTCTAGAGATCCTTTTTTATTGCTGTTTTAGGACTTCTGTAAGGTCACTCTTGACAAATCTAAACACGGTCTTAATCTAGTCTTGATCTTGATCATACGACGCACGTATTGGCCAAAAATACGCGCACACCGATGGCGCGGAAGCGGTAGCGCGGTGTTTTTAACAATAGTCCCTTCGTGCGTCGTATGATCAAGATCAAGACTAGATTAAGATCGTGTTTAGATTTGTCAAGAGTAGCCCTGCTGGCCAACCCAGACCATGATATCTACAATCAAATAAATTCAACATTCTACAAAGCACACAAATCATCCATACTAGTTTTGTACAGACATCGTCAAATTACTAACATAATTAAATGTGGCACTATGTATTATAAAATTAATTGTAAGATATTTTATTAACAAACAACAAAACACAGAAAATGATTTATAAATCATTAATTTAAAGTAACTATTATTAGTATGAAAAACACCTGTGTCTATACAAACAAACAAATAAAATAATAGTAAGATGAAATACTTTATGCATAGTATCTCGTATTGAACGCCTGTGGACACAATATATTAAAACAAAAGACGCCAAGACCTAGGATTTTTGACACATCCAAATATCTTAACGGTCGTAATTATTCTATGTTTGAAACCAAATGAAACTATCAATGGCAATCAAATGAATAAACAAAAAAAAAATTTCAACTGCTTGAAACATCACCGATTGACATAATTATTTTAAGCATTGTAGTAGAAATAAAACAATCATCTTCTTCTTGGTCGTCCTCTTAGGACCGTGACCATCGTTTGTATATTTATATTATTATGTGTTCTTGAATATAATGCTCCTAATGACCCCGTTTCCAAAGAGAATCTATCGAACAGATTTTGTTACAGTTGAAAAGGTGTTGAATGAAACATATCCATTATCATGCCAAATATTTTTTTAATAGTGCAATAAATAATCTCTTATATTGATTTTTATGGAAAAAAGAGGACAAATACTCATTCATTTCACGCGCTTCAGATTTGTTTTTACACATAAAATCTCCTTTAAATGATTGTCAATGCTTATTATTAAAATTCTAACGATTGATCGTGTAACTTTGCAAGTTATTTGTTGAACAGAAAAACATTTAGGACAGGAAATGTTAACAAAATTGAAACAAAGTTTTCTATATACTTATACATTATTACATATTATATTATTTTGTTTTAGTTTTGTCGTTTGATAATAAATATAATTTTGACATTAGAATTAAAACTGTACTAAGATTGAACACATGTTAAGTAACCTAATTAAAATCTTAAAATTTAATTACAAAAATCAAAAGCTTTCGTTGGACATAAAGTAAATTGATAAATTTGAAAAGTTCTGTAAGAGGAAACCTTGGGCTTTATCTTCGAGTTTCTTTGCATATATGTATGTTTGAAGATAATCTAATATTTCAATAACTATGTACAGATCTTGTTCAGGAATTTGTACATGTATAACTTAATAAAGAAAACTTATATGAGCAACAATATATGAGCGAGAGAGAGAGAATAAGTGTAGGTATGTTTATATTCTCATTATGTTTACCCTCCTTTACACGAGGCTTGTCTCTACAAGGAGGATTTATTTTAATTTATTTCAATTTTACAGGATACATACAGTTGATACAAAAAATATAATGGTCTATAACATATTTAGCAATAAGCAAACCAGTGAAGATCCCTATTTTACCCTTATGTGCTCTACAAAACATACATAACTAAACACAACAGATAAAATCAACAAACAACAATAACAATAGAGTAGAGTAAATGGAGGATGTTTAGATTTAAGTTTTTATCAAATAGTCTATGTATAACTGTATTTATTGTTATGTTAAATTAAATACCTACATAAATAAAAAAAAAAAACAGCCTATTGAATTAAAACTTAAATCGAAACATCCCCTTATAGGGACAAGTCTCGCGTAAAGGAGGTTTATGTTTAGTATGTATTTTTAACTAACGCTTTAACAGCGCAAAATTATCATTAAGAATTTATATAATAGATCATCGTCTTTGTTCCAAAAGAATAAGATGGATAATTTAGGATGTGTAGCGGCATCCCTTATTTCAGAAGAGTGCGGATTTTGTAGTCTTTAAAGATTAGCTATAAATATGGAAATGTGACTTTTTATATGTCATAAATTAATAAACTTATTAATTATTCATTATGGAAGTGTTAATTTATTGGTTGTTTTCTTTACGACACACCATTAATTATATTTATTTACTACAATATTAATAATAAATGTGGGATACAGTTTTTAGTTCTACAAACTAGATATTTTCATATCACGTTGTGGTTTTGTTATTTTAATAATAATATCGTTTCGTATTTAAAGTTTATAATATTAAATTATTTTTCTGAATGACTCTGATAATAAATTTGAGAATGATATCTCATAATTAATTATTAAATTTTTATGATGATTGTATTAACTAACACAATATTATTATAATTATTAACCCTCGGACGTGTTAAATATCGAAAAAATTAATACACATGGATGGGGTTTGTAAGATTTTCTGACAATTAGTAGTTTTGTTTATACCATTATAGATATAGTAATAAGAGTTGACTCAAAAACACTAGACTGTGTTGCTATGATGAGGGAAAGGACCTGATTTTCTTTTGTTTTTAAAATGTAATGAAATGTTGTGGGTCAATAATTTATACACATCCAAACAATACATATAGAATCTATCACGTTTTTTCAAAAATTTGAGTTCATTATAGTAACTTATAATCAAATGTATTTCTTTAAAAGCATCGGAGATTAAAAATTACCATATTTTTGTGTATATATATCACTTATCATATTCATACATACATACATACATACATACCATCACGCCGCTTCCCTCGCGGGGTAGGCAGAAAGGATCGAGCGCCACTTCCTTCTATCCTTGCATACATCTTTCGCTTCCGTCACTGTCATACAATTCCTCATGCATGCTCTCCTGTTCAACGTGCTCAACACGTGACCGTCCTGTAGGATTTGATTTAAATGATCTTGCCATTTAATCCTCGGACATCCACGTCTCCGAGCACCATTCCTCTCAGCCAAATATATCTTCTTAGTCATTCTGTCCTCATTCATTCTTTCCACGTGCCCAAACCATCTTAACTTATTTACATTCATTCTTGTTATTACACCAAATTTCATTCCACATTCCTTTCGTATATCACTGTTACGCACACGATCTCTCAGACTTTTACCACACATCCTTCTCAACGATCTCATTTCCACTGCATTTATGCCACTTTCATCCTTCTTTAACCATGTCCACGTCTCACTTGCATACATAAGTGTTGGCACTAAGATAGCAGAGTGCACCAACCTTTTAGCTGTGGTGGATATGTTTCTATTTGCAATTATTGGTCGGATTGCACCATTTACCTTATTGCCAGCAACTTTTCTCCTTTCAATATCGCTTTCACACTTCCCATCTCTCGTGAACAAACTACCTAAGTACACACATTCGTCAACTTGCTCTAACACTTCGTTGTCAATCATTATCTGGCATACTGTTCTCTCACTTCCTCTTTCAAACACCATGATTTTTGTCTTTTTTGCATTCATTCTCAATCCATTAATCGCACAATTTTCATACACACACGTCATCATTCGCTGTAGATCACTTTCACTTTCAGCCATCAATACCAAATCATCGGCAAACATTAACGCTCTTACATTCATCCCATTCATATCAACACCTACATTCATTTCTTTCAATGGACGAATACAATGATCAATGTATAGGTTAAAAAGCCATGGCGACATCACGCACCCTTGTTTTACTCCTTTTGTCAGTGTGAACCATTCCGACAGGTTATTGTTCACTCTAACACACGCGGAACTTCCTGTATATAGGGACGCAATGGCGCGAATTAGCCGACTACCCACCCCACACATTGATAGTACTTGCCACATTTTCTCACGATCTACTCTATCATAAGCCTTTTCTAGATCAACAAACGCGCAGAAAAGCTTCTGGTGTTTCTCCAGGAGCTTCTCTGTCACCATTCGCAGGGAGAAGATCTGGTCCACACACCCTCTACCACTCTGAAAGAATCTGGAAGAATCATATTCATCTTGGCCTGTTTTAGTAATCGACGGTTTATCGACGTTTGATAGAGCATTTGCGATGGGCTTTTTTGAAGGAGAAATCCAGTGTGTATTACCATTTTAGAGCTTCCTTGATCGCACATTAGAGTATCCTTGATATAAGTAATACAATATGTATTCAGTTTTGGTAAATTTTAGTGGTTTTTGACTTTTGTAATATTGTTATCCGTTATCGCATATGTATTGTAAAACTATTATTGTGTCGGTGCACACGTCATAGAATTCTATAATTAAGTACCTAAATTGAAACAAATGTTTCTTTTTTACTATAGGTAATATTATTTATCACGAGAGAGATATCTTTCGACTTGTAAGATCATTATGAACCGATTCAAAAGATTAATAATGACCTGATAAGCCAAAAGACGTATCATTTGTGATCAATAATTTATAGTAGAAAGAAGCACTTGTTTTAATTTACCTTACAATTGTTAAACAATTTTATATTGTTAATGAATGAGTGAATAAATAAATAAATAATTTTAACACAGGTTTATTTGATGTGTGTGGTCCAATGCTGAGGATTAAATGATCCATTCCATTGCCATATTTTTACCCCTAATTTTCGTTTAAATGTTTTTTTTTTATAGATATTTCTTATGGGGTTCATCAGTTCTCATTAGTTCTCCATAAGGTTAAACACGACATTAAGAAAAGGAACTGCGGCAGTGACACAATGTGATAAATCACTTTGTTTAATTTGGAATGTTGTATAAATCTGGTTTTTGTACATAAATAAATCTGGTGCCCAATAAAAGTGAATAGGACTATGATATATTATGTATTACCAATCTGACATACACATGGTCCGTCATTATACTTAATTGTACAAAAATAATTAGTTATCTACAAAAGAAAAAAATAAAGAAAAAAGTTGCTGCTTAGAATATATTAAAGTTTCCAAATAAATTTGCAGGTTTTTCAAACTTTAGAGAACAATTCAAACATAAATTTTAATTAATATAACCATGAGTGTACCGATGTTTCCCACAAATGGGGTAGCCAGCAAACCAACTACATGTCATGAACCTACATGTTGTCCGTATTGTGTTATTAGCAGTTTGGAAATTTAATATACCTGCTTTAGTAATTATTATCTGTTTGCTGATTGGTCATTTGGTTTTCTTATATTTAATGACATATAATTTTGTTAGAATTGTCACTGTTGTATTTATAAATGTTATGTATAATGTATTTTGTCATGTAATAGGCTTATGCCGTGAATTTAAGTAAATAAAATAAAAATAAAATAATTATTAAGACACCTTCCACGTAACGAATCAGATACATAGAAAGTGCCATTCAGCAAAAGAGGTTTTTTGATCTCCTGTAAAATTTTGATAAATTCACATAGGAAGTTTCATAAATCCATATATTTATCGTTACGTTATTATCCATAACACGCGGTTTATATCTTAGTTCGGGATGAACTGGGTCAGTGTGAACTGTCTATATTATATAAAATAAAATAAATAAATAAAATAATCTTTATTGTGGTATAAAGTGGCACAAATGGCGGGTTTATTGCCTTTAGGCAATTTCTACCAACCAACCAAATGTGAGAGAGATACGAGATACATTAATATTGATGTACATAGTTTAGTACATAAAAGAAAAGATATAATAAAAAATAAATAAAATATATACAGGTACATATAACTTAAGTAGGTTCAGTACTAAAAACAAAAAGCATAATAAAATAATTAATCAGAAAGTGTGTATTTTGTTTGGGTTTACAGTTTATCAAATATTCATCTCACAGTAGGTGATCAGAAACTTAAAATAATACAAATAGTATAGACTCAATCATAAATATACAGACATATACATACATACATACACATACATACATATACACATACATACATACACACACACACATACACACATAGATATATATATATACATACATATATACATATCCCGTGGAGCACCCGGTAAAGAATTGGTCTCCCACTCTTCTCCATAAGTTTTCGAGTGTCCTGTAAAAGGCAGGTGTTCGAAAAAATAAGACATTTTACATCTTAAATTCGGCGATGAGGTTTGCCACCCATCCTGAATGTCTTAATTTTATATTGGCACGGAGAAGACAGCTTGCATGTTTATTATATGCAGCTGGTCTGCTGGCTACCCCACTTGTGGGATATGCCGTGATGGTATAATAGTAGTAGTAGTAGTAGTACATATATACATATAGGGGTGAGAGTTATATAATATGTTACTTAATCCATTCTTTTACTAACTTCATTCCAAGAACACACGATGGGAATAAGTCTTCTTCAGTTGAATTACCTTTACTGACAACGTTTCTAATATTATAATTTTGTTGAAATATGCGAAAAGGCAATGATCCTAGTTTGATCATCTTTTGATAATCCCCATTACAAATTGTAATGGGTGTTTACGCCCACCTTAGAAAATTTCTGATCGAAATAATGATCCCATTTCACAAAATACAGCCTTATTTTACTTTTTGTTTTATCTTGAACTCAATAATTATTAGCGTAAATGCGACCAATAAACTATTTATCAATGTCGTTGATTCTGAGAATCGATGAATATCCTTCCGTCTTGGTCATAGCATATCCACCAGATCAACAATGTAAGGTTTTTGAGTCACGTTTTCGGATATACCTACCTGTATTGTTTTGTTTTTTTAATTTCAATATGACTATCTGTCAAATGTCTCATCCTAACTCGTGACCTGCAGCCGTAGTCAAAACACATTTTAGCGTTATGTAGTCGTTCGACTATAGACGAATTTGTAAGATATTATCTATAGTCGAACAACTACATAACGTGTTTTGACTAAGGCTGCAGTGATTCAGGCCTATTTCAAATTTTAACTTATGATATGTGAGGTATGAAACCCATTTTGAATCTCTTATTTTTTATTGAAATGGAAATGAGGACTGTTGGCGTGTTTAATATAGGTATAGATCATGTAATAATTTTACTGACTACCCTAATTATAAGCGTTTCCGTGGTAGTTTAGACGGATTTATACAAACCAAAAAGAAAATGAAAAAAAGAATTATTAATTTATTTATAACGGTATAGTGATCTCGTAGATATTGTGTTAATTATTAATGATTGCTTGGAAATGTGGAGCGAATGGATGATTGCTTAAACCTGCAGCTGTAATGAAGCCAGAAATATTTGCTACTTTACTATATCATCACGGCATATCCCACAAGTGGAGTAGCCAGCAGATTAGCCGCATGTAATATATATCTAAACTGTCCTTTCCATGCCAACAAAAAATAGATATTCGGGATAGGTGGCAAACATCATTGCTGAATTTAAGATGTAAAATGTCTCTATTATTTCGAATACCTGCCTTTTACAGGACACTTGAAAACTTATAGAAAAGTGTAAGAGATTAAATCTTTGATAAAAAAATGTCTTGATATAACTACAGGTTTAAAAAAGCTTAAATTTGGTTTAATAACATTTTGCGTCAATTTCATTATACGTATTTTTAACCGTTAAATCTTTTCAAGTATTTATGTAGCGTAACCGATGTTGAGTATGGTCACTTGAAACGACAAAATGTAGTAGAATAAAATAATAATGTTTTCCTGTTTTGTATTTACGCAATTTTTTCTAATTGTATGAACACTCTTAAGGCTACCTATAAACAATTTATCTTTAATAATGTATTGCTTTTACTTTGTTTCATTCCTATTGATATAATATTATCTAAGTGTCTATATACCTATTACTATTGATTTGACTTCTGACCCTATTCAAACTGCCGTTCATTGACCAGTTTGAATCTTTTGTTTTGTTTGATAAAGTGAAAACTATTAAGAGAGTTTTAATTAACTTACAATATTGTTTGTCGATATTATTTTCTTGTTAAGTAAAGATTTGATTGAAAGGAGTCAAGAGATCTTTGACCTATTGACGATGTATGGAAACGGTAGAAATTCAGAAGTTACAGGCGATAGAAAGTTGAACATGTTGTTTAATGTGCTCAAATGTGTCGTAGAAAAAATACTTTTCTCCTTCATGTACCGTATCAGGTTACTTCGACATTTGAAATACTTTAAAGAAGATATAAATTTATAAAAATATGAAAAAATAAAAATACTACTACCTATTTACCATTGCAGCATTTCTCACAAGTGAGTTAGCCAGCGAACTAGCTGCATATTATAATAAAAATAAAGATTATCCTCTCTGTGCCAATAAAAAGTATTCTGGATGGGTAGCATGCCTCATCGCTGAATCGTAGATGTTTTTTTTTATCACATGTATTTAGTCTCCTGGCTACCCCAATTAGAGAGATACCGTAATGTTAAAGATACATATTAGATATAGATTATTTAATTACATCAATGTCAGATATTGCATATGTACCTATACAAGTTATTTAAATTGATTTTTTATAATTCTTTTTAGTCAACTAAATTCCTCTTAATAGATTCAATACAGTTTTTATAATATCATAGCTACAACTATGTACACAACATTTGAATAACTATCACTATAAATCACCCATTAATTGATAGGTCTTGGCAGGGAGATTATAGGTCTCTCTGGAATGGCTCTTATTGTCAAACTGATGCCCATTATAATTGTAAAATTATACTTAAAGTTATTTATATTTTATATATAATAAATCTTGTGCAATGTATTAATTGAAAGATTTTGTACCAGACCACAGAAGATCGTGTGGCGTCTGGCGGATGATTATGAGACAATATAATACCTATTATAAGGATGTACCTTATGGATATGAAATTCATAAATCGTTCATCAAATTATAACAATACAATATTATAATAATAAAAGTGTCTGTAGGTTGCTCTGCTTGTATATTAGGAAAACGATTTCCACAAAGTGGATTAGAGATAGTATGTAATTCAAATTTTACAGTGCTTTCTGAATTTGGGGAGACACCCAGAGAAGAATAAATGTTTTTTTATATCTAGCCTATTATTAATCAACTTCTTAACGTGAATTGATCTTCTTCTTCCCAGGGAGAAATTTTGTCTGTTCTGGGTAGCACAAAACAGCTCCTCCACACCTCTCATCCCGGTCCATTCTCAAATGTTCTGAAACTCTTTTTATTGATCGCTTGCTTAAATTGATCCATATTTACAGTTATGCTGGTCAAACCCTGGTAAATCAATTTGTTTTTTTACTATTATTCATAACATAAACAATAACTCTATTGTATTATAGTCTCATATGTGGTGCAAGTAGGGGATTCGATCCCGGGATCCCGAATCCCGGGATCCCGGTCGTATTTTAGTCCCGAAATTTTCGGGATTAAATTTAAGGAATCCCGGGATTTTCGGGATTAATACAATTATACAATAAGTCAAGAATTTGGGACTCATTCGCATCAATGAATCACTGACAGCCGAAGCTTGTGTAAGTATCTTAAAAGAGCGCTATTCTGAGTTCGATATGTCACTAGATACGATATTGTGGCAATAGTTACTGATGGTCCAAATTACAGTTGGAAAACTTGTTAATGCAAAGCACCTAGTTTGTTTTGCACACGGTATTCACTTATGGCCGGTTTCAATAATCTATCTAGCCACTACTATCGATTGAAATCTATTGTGTTCTATATAAAATATGTGTTGTTGTTTACTATAAATATGTGTTATTTGTGTTCCATCATATTTATAAAATAGTACCTATTCATAATTTGCTGTATATATATATTTACAATTATTTGACCTTAATTTGCGATTTTTTAACTAACTGACCATTTTTTTTTCTGTTTGACATTTAATATTTATATCATTTCAATTTTAAAATTATTTTTTTGAAATTAATTTCTTGACCAAATTTTTTTTTTTGTTTTTTTTTTTAAATTGAGTCAACGTTATTCTATTATTTAATTGTACTCTTGTTTTGTGTCTAATTAATTGTTTTGTGTCTTTTTTAAAAGAAAAATACTTTTTGTATGCATGTATTGTATGTATACTAATTTTTTTATATGTTAAAGGATTCGGTCGTGAATACCTGAATAAATAAATAAATAAATATTTTAAATCATAGATTTCAATCGACATTCACGGATAGATAGGTTATTGAAACCGGCCATTAGCCGTTTGTGATTTATTGTATAGAAAAATACCTGCAAATGAACCTATCAGTGATGATATTTTATGTATTTATTTATTTAATACATAAACGGCTATCGCCTTTTATTGATGCTTTGGATGGTGATAATGAAGAACTGGACTCAGGATTAGTCATTAAAATCGGTAATGGTGAGTTTGACCAATGATCGGAATATTAATGAAGTCGTAGAGAAAGCTGATAGTGGATTTTATTTTCAAAAGAGCATCTTTGAAGAATGATACTATGATTCAAAACTACATTGAAAAGGAACATGGAAGAGAGCTTAAGGGCCCCCTTTAGCAAAAACGAAAAAATATTCAATTTTCAACAAGTTTGGTACACAAACTCTCAAAACTTGTTGCCCCTACGAACATTTTGATTTGATAAAATATGAAAACAAATATTAATTACCAATATCAAACTTTAACTTTAAAAAAAAACTCGATTTTTGCTTCATAGTATTCATTTATAAAAAAGCATATTTCTAGAAATCGAATTCGGGGGTGTGTTTGGTACATAAATGCACGAGAATCCTACATATTTCCATGTATTTATTTTAATATTGAGAATATTTAGATAGTTTTTACAATTATTATAGAATAAAAAAAACTTTTTTTTTATTTTTTTCATGGATATTGATCGACTTAAAAAATAATTTTTTTGATAAAATTTCTCATATTTTGAAACCAAAAATCACCACATGAACTCAATATTTTGTTTACTAAAAAAATTTGCTTAAATCTATAGTATTTATATGCTTGATAGGACGAATAAAAAATATATATATTTTACAAATAATTTGTATTTTGATATAACAAAGAGTACCTAAATAAATCTCATCAGTCTGCGATTTATTTATTTTTTAGTAAAAAACTAATATTGGTAATAAATATTTGATTTTTTATTTTATCAAATCAATATGTTCGCAAGGGTCAACAAGTTTTAGCAGTTTTTATATCAAATTTGTTGAAAATAGAATATTTTACCGTTTTTGCTAAACGGGGCCCTTTATTTATTGTTTAACTGCAAATCGCGTTGGAATAGTCTTTTAACAATGCTTGAGCAATTTGATATTTTAAAAAATAGCATAAAAAAATCACTCATCGACCTAATTCGTAGGAGTATAAATAATTCATAAAGTCTCTGGTCAATTTGATTTAAAAATACGAGTTTAAACATTGATCACAGTAGTATATATTTTTTTTGTTATGGGTTAAACTAAATAAGTCTAAATTGTTTTTTTTTTTATTCCAAAATAGTATATACAAACAAACATAAATAACAACATTATAGAATATATTGCCCCACTAAACTAAAACTGTTCTGGGTTAAAACTATGAAATAAATAAAAATACAAGAGTTCAATTTAAAAATATAAAAAAGTTAAATTGTTAGTTTTATAAATCATATGTGCCTTGTTTGTTTATTTTAGAAGAAGTTTGAAGTGTTATTTTTTTTTAACCGACTTTTTTCAGATTCAAAACTTAAATTCATTGCCAGATAAATAAAAAAAGTGATTTTGACATGGCCTACTGACTTTTTGTTACCACTTTACATTACCAATACAATCCCGGGACTAGTCCCGGGATCCCGGGATCAACTGTAGATAATCCCGAAATCCCGGGATTAGAAAAAAGGGTCGGGATCGAATCCCCTAGGTGCAAGGCAAATAATAATAATAACAAACAATACAAATGGATCCCATTTGTGGTTTTTCAAAAAGGTACCTACTTATTACTAAAATTATTGATAGATGATGTTTTGAATTATAATTCATTAGACTTGCAACGTATCATTATAAGACTATTTTCCTTGGACTCATAATGTTATAATGAATATAATAATTCACCACATAATAATATAGATGCATAGAAATAATATTAACGTATGCTATTATTTTCCTAAACGTTCGACCTCCCATTTTTTAAAATGTCATTATAGATAGGTATGCATATTATTGTTTTACATACACAGCTACAGGTTTGTTAATTTTTTTTTGCATTTTGGTTTCCGCTGATTCATCGAGAACCAAATATTGTAACAACTTGTTTTTTTTTAATTGTTTATGTGCTGTTTTTTTATATATGGAAAATTATACAATATATATGAGATTTAATATTGTAATCAAATATATTAAAAATGAAGAAATAACCCTGTAAGCTCAAAATTGACGGTATAATAGAAAAAAAAAAATGTTTAATCCTCTGCCATCTTTTAATGTCTAATGAATCCCTGGCTTTTAAATGGCACTGGAGAACTATAGAAAAAAAGTAGGAGACTAATTCTTAGCCACGGCGCAGGATTTTTCTTATAATTATGATTCTGAACTACTACCACTACTACAATACCATCACGGCACATACCACAAGTGGGGCAGCCAGCAGATCAGCCGCATACAATTAACATGCAAGCTGTCCTCTCCGTGCCCATATAAAATAAAGACATTCAGGATGGGCGGCAAACATCATCGCTGAATTTAAGATGCAAAATGTCTTAATTTTTTCGAACACCTGCCTTAACAGGACATTCGAAACTTACGGAGAAGAGTGGGAGACCAATTCTATAGCTTGTTTGACACATAAACATTATAAAAAATGATCATGGCTGTTTTAGTAACTATGTTTATTCGTCAACCACAAATTCCCTTCCACATACTCAACCTCTCCGACCTTAAACTTGTCCTCAACCTTTTCCACCTCCTTCTCATAATCTTACTTGGTAATTAGTTTTCAAAATTCGTTTGAAAATGGTGAACGATTTCACTGCAACTGTGGTAGCGATATTTTTTTAATGTTTATCATTTTTACATACATAGTCACTATAACAACCAAATAAATAAATATAAGTCTAAATTATTAATTTCATCGTTATCATTAAAGAAGATAATATGGACAGATGTCTTTTAACGGTCACATATGCGAAACGATGATGAAATTTGCTTATTTTTATAGCATCGTACAATAATCTCTATAAATAGTAGGTAGGTATATATAAATATTCCTCAATGAATGTCTCCGGATACGATAAAACCATAAGCATAAATTATAGTACAGTCAAACCCTGGTGATTAGGACTGCTAAATTATTATGAAAATTTTATGGTTTTGTTATTTTGTATAAATCGATAAAAAGTCGAGTTATTTGTACAAAGCAATTACAACTTTACTATAATACCAACACGCCGTTTCTAAAGTAGGGTAGGCAGAGAGATCCGAGCGCCACAAATCACTTATCTGTATCAAAGACTTACGAATCTGACAGTATGGCCAATTCTGAATCATAAAATAGTTTAGTTGCACTAACTAAGTCAACTAAGTGTGAGAAGATAGTCGAGTCATGATAATTAGTTCTAATTCGTATTCACAAATTTCCGTACTAATTTAGTTAATTAGTTCATTTTGACATCTTAGTACAACTATAAATTTCGAGAATCTATGGATTTCGTATTCAGAATGAAATTTTAGTTGACAGCTGACGACTAAAATAAGTTGGATTTGGCAAAATTTTATTCGCGACTTTTAATGTGCGAATATTATTAGTTGCTGTCATTTTACCGCAGTATATTTCTATATTTTGGAAGTGTTAAGTTGTTTTTTCAATTAAAAGTAAAAATTTATATATTTAGGGCAACTCTTAGCATGTATAAATTGTAAAATTACATCACCACCGACGCAAATACGAACGCCAAAATATATCGGCAAATCTGACATTTCACAATTTTCACGCGCGACAACTATTAAATTGTTGCCAGAAGTGTAAATCGGAACGTGAAAAACATTTTGTATTGCGGCATCACTGACTAATATTAGTTTGTCCCATAGATTTTACCGTTTGCACTTGGTGGTTATCGAGTTTATAGTTGTTTATAGTTCATAACTAATGCTGAATATTACATAATAACTAATATTAATCAACTTTTTAGTTAGTTAGTTCATTAAGATTTAGAATTGGCCCTAGTGTTATACAAAATAATGTTACAAAATTAATAATAATAGTAATAATATAACGCTGTCTCACTCCATAACATTAAGTTGGTAATGGTCTCTTTCCTACTAATCTTGAAGTATAGGACATCTTTATACCTGACACCCTTGAAAAGATGTTAGCAAAAAAAATTAAGTTCCTTCAAGTCTGAAACACAAAATATATCATTAATTGAAAAATAAAAGAAACTTTGTATATTCCACTAAAATAACTTTATTCAGTTATTAAAACGTTTTCGGAACTACTTGTTCCATCATCAGCAACAATACTATTGTTCCGAAAACGTTTAAATAACCGAATAAAGTTATTCTAGTGGAAAATACAAAGCTTCTTTTATTTTTCAATTAATAATAAATATGGAATTCCACAGTGTTAATCACGAAACATTCGAAAAATCACAAAATATATTATGTTTATTATTTATTTAATTTTTCACTCTGTCTCTTCAGCTAATTACTGAACGAGATGTCACTAAATATTAAAAAATGCCACAGTATAACCTTCACAAATAAAAGAAAACCTATAGAATTTAACTATGTCTTGGGGGGCGAAACTTTACCTAAAGTGAACGAAGTACGTGATTTGGGTGTCACATTAGACTCAAAATTTAGTTTTCGTGGTCATTATAATGATATCATCATGCGCGCAAATAGAAAACTGGGATTTATAAGTCGTATTTCGCATAAATTTAAAAGAACAAACAGTTTCCAGATTTTGTATTATTCCTTGGTTCGTAGCTCTCTGGAATACAACTCGCTGATATGGTCCCCAATGTACGAGGTGCATATTGATGCATTAGAGAGGGTCCAGAGACGCTTCACGAAAGGTTTGTCATATAGGGCTGGACAGGGCAGATTTTTGAAAAGTTACGAGGATCGTCTTTCCTTTTTTAAGATGGATAAACTGAGGGACAGGAGAATACTTGCGGATCTCACTATGCTTCATAAAATGATCAATGGTAATGTAGATACTGTGTCGGTCAGTTCATTGAATTTTTATGCAGCAAATCCCCGCCTACGTAACCTGAGAACTTTCTTAATGGACAGACATAGTAACAATGTCAGTCATAATAGTCCAATCAGCAGAATGTGTAGATTATATAATGTTTTATGCTCACATTGCGTGGATGGTGCGGATGTCTTTTGTCATTCACTGTCGGTGTTCAGAAGGAGTGTTGCCTCCAACTTTGGTATCTTTGTAGATTGACATTTTTTGTTTTTTTGGTCGGTGCTTGTTTGGTGCAGGTTCAGTTTGTACTGGGCCTGCGGTGATTGTGATCTGCTTTTGTTTGATTGGTTTTTTTTTTTCTATCATTCTTTTGTTAACATTAATATGTGTATGCTGTAGACACACTTAATTGGGGGGTTGGCCTGGCCGAATCAATGTATGTTGTTTTTTTTTTGTGTGTATTTTGTCAACTTTCTGTTTGTGTCTCTGAATAATAAATAAATAAATAAATAACTCCCAGTATTTGTCTTTCCGTAGCTCGCTGTAGGTACATATCTAAACTTTCGGACATTCGAAAATTTACAGAAAACAGTGTTACTCCACGGGGTAAAACCTGTTCATTTTTGTTACATTGTTAAATAGGTAAACTTCTGGATGATGGAAGGTGGTTAGATGGAAGAAATCACTATAAAGTGATAATCTCGCCACTGCACATCATCACATTTTTTCGTGTGTATATTGCTTTATTTAATTTGTTATATGAATGATGATGTGCAAGAAGAATAAAATAAATAAATAAATAAACAATTTAGAATATTTTTTAATGTCACCATAATCTGTTTGTACCAAGATGCATATCAATTTTTTTTATTTATTTGAACTGCTTTTTTATTTTATTTAATTATTCTTTTTGCCCATCATCATAACAGAACAGTGTTAACAAAATAATATAAAATTTTAAAAACTAGGACGATGTGCAGTGGCGAGATTATCACTATAAAGTAATTTCTTCCATCTAACCACGACACATTGACATTAACCTAGTAAAAACAAATTTACTTACAAAGAAAATATATAAAAAATATTTAAACGCAACAAAAGAAAAAAAAACAAAATTTAAAATAATATTTGACACACACCCAAAATGTCGTAGGGATTACGGATCAGAGGAGGGGGGGGGGGGCAGGTTTTTTAACGTGTAAATTCATTACGTACAGAATTTTTCATTCATTTGAGTAATATTTTTTAGGATTAAGACTAGCAAAATTCTTATTTTGTGCAGTATTTTGAGTGACTGAGATCATTTTGAGGAACTACGCGTACCTATTGCTATTTCCCACTCATCGAGGTTTCACTGTATTTAACTGGATGTCCTAGTAGTGTTCATAGTTCGTCAGTCAACAATAACAAGTAACCAACTGACTAAACTAATGGTATAATAGCATTAATACTCATACATTTATCTTGTACAAGTACCTTGAATAGAAACTGGTTTATGACCATATATGGCGAATCATCCTGGTATAATGCAGGTATCTACTCACCAAAACAAAGCTATAATTATAATAAACATTTATAAACACAATAATTTATAATTATATTTTATAATGTAGGTATCTGCACATTTGTTTTTTTTTCTCTATACTCTGGTTTATTTAGGTTGTTGTTTACGAAAATTGATATTATTTTTTATACTATCATCATCATCATCATCGCCCTCAACGCTCCTCTCGGGAGCACAGGGCAGAAACCAGCCTCCTCCATTCAGAGCGTCTCTGTGCCAATTGCGTCACCTCTTTCCACGACATTCCTTGCGCTCTGATATCGTTGTCATAGGAACGGTGTATTGTGAAAGAGGGACGCCCGGGCCGACGGAACCCCTGCGGACGGATTTTTTTATATATTTTTTTTTATATTAAATCAATATAAATTGTATTTATTAATTCATTCATCAACTGTAGGTACACTGCTGTTCCATGGAGCACTTCTGCATTTACAGAACCTCCGCGTCGGTTGAGTCACATTTACCCATGACATTTCTGACGCTCTGTTGCCTCCGGCGTAGGTATTTTTGAAGAGGCAGATGGAAAACTTTGCGGACGAAAGAACAGTGCTTTTATTGGCCAATTATTATTGGACATTAGCAAAACAACCAAACAACATGGACCATATGTAGGTGTGTACTTAAAGTGAGAGTTATTCCCGGTGTGGTTTTTCAGTAGATTTCAGAATCATGAAAATGGTACTCTGAAAAATAAGATACATAGCAAATAAAACAATTAGTACCAGAGAAAAAGTGCGTAATTTAATGCTTTTCACAACCCTTAGTTTGTTTAATTCTCAACATCTTCCAGTTCTAGCTTTGTTTTTTTTTATTGTGCATCCAACAAGCTTAACAAGCTATCTGAAAATGCGTTCAAAATCTTTCCGTTACCATTTGAAAGAAAAATAGAAGGATCTAGCAAGCCATTTCTTCCACTGCGTCCTTTGGAAATTCCTACACATTTCTACGAATACGAATATCTACTCTCAATCATTCTAAGCGTGTAGTGCTCGTTGCTGGAAAAATCTCCCTTCTTCTCATAGAATAACTCAATCTTTCAATGGATTAAATCCCATCATGGGCACTATTGAATAGGGTGACTTAGGGTGACTCGTATGGTAGTTTGCCTATTGCAATTATTACTTTACTATCACGGCATATTCCACAGGTGGGGTAGATAGCAGACCAGCTGAATATAACAAACATGCAAGTTGTTCTCTCCGTGCAAATATAAAATCAAGACATTCAGGATGCCTCAATCACTGAATTTGAGATGTAAAATGTCTTTATTTTTCGAAAACCTGCCTTTTTCAGGAAACTCGAAAACTTCCGGAAAAAAGTGGGAGACCAATTCTTTACCGGGTGCTCCACGGCATGTGAGTTTTATGTTTTGAATTTACATCTTTAACCTCACACAATGGCTAATATTGTAGAAATTCAATAACATCGATAAACATATAAAAAAAAATGTTTGAATATCGTGTTCTGTTATCGCGGATGAGTTATCCACGCGCTAAATGTTCGATAATGTATTGTTCGTATATTATTTATGAGTGCTTTTATGAATCAAACAGGAAACAATAATGTCTTGGAGAGCAAAAAACAGAATTAATTATTATGCTTATGTTAAATATTTCTATGCATACCTTATCGAGCCGTTACAACAGTATTATTATGTATAACAATATTGCTTGTATGTAGATGTGTAGACGATTATAATATGTACTAATGCTATAAAGTGACTTTGAGGCAACAAGTTGCGATAGTCCCAGGAAGAAGAAGATATGTATGTATGTATCTACGTACTTCAAAAATAGAAAGCTTGGAAATTTATATTACAACGTCTTCTACAGATAATTTCTCTTTCTGTATACACAATTTTGAATTTCAAAGATGAAAAAGACAGACCTCGCCATCATATTCCATTGCTGTTTGCTTAAAAATGGAATTCAGAATAATAAACCAGAAAATTAATTTATTGAATAAATATTTTTTTAAATGAAACACAATATATTGTTATTCCACTATTGACTTTATTTATTTTTGCGAGCCGGCTTTCAAGAGCTTCCGCTCTCATCGTCAGGCAAAAGTAAAGTGTTTTTGTTATTGATTCTGAAATCTGTACGATTATCATAAAAAATTTAGTTTTACCGTGACGAATCAATTTATAAAAATGCCACACAATATATGAATGAGAATACTCGTACGAGAAATATATAATTATTTCTATATTACCAACTGTTTTTCTTATATCTATACTATTTAAACAATTCAAACTCATGTTTGTTCATGTTTTTATACAATCTTTAAGAAGTATTTGGTGTTGCATGTATTGAATACGTGAAATCCACTCCTCTATAATATTTTATACATATCGGTATGGTATTTACTGGTTTGTAGTTTTTTGCTATTCCATTGATACTTGTATTATTGATATCGTTTGTGAAGATAAAAAATAAAACAAGTTTTTTTATTTACAAAATATACTTACCTATAATATAGAACTGAACTTTTTCGTTATATATATATATATATATATATATATATATATATATGGACAATTTGTAAAGCGCCGTTTACTCATAACATGACCTCAAGGGCGCTGTATAACGTATCCATCACCCGAAACTCCCAGCAAAAAGGTGTGTCTTCAGCCCTCTTTTAAAACTCTCTCCATTCACCTCCTCTCGCAGACACAGAGGCAGCTTGTTCCAACATCTGGGACCCGCAACACTAAACGTTATATGATCCGTTGAATGTTTAACAACAAACTTTCCGTGTTTTATGTGAATTTCCAAATGCTCCACAAAATTATATTTTTGCTGGTTTTGCGACAACAATCTTATCTTGAATATGACGAAAACTGGTGCGATTCGATTTTCTCTGAAACGATCGGTGCAAGACGACCCTGTTACTTCCATTTTGAGTGATAGAAATATTGCGATTAAAGATGAATGTAAATTTCTAGGTGTCACTGTCGACAAAACGTTGCAATGGAGCTCACACATTAAAAATCTCGCTCCAAAACTTTGTTCAGCAATTTATGCTATTAAAAAGATAAGAGAGACCTGCGGTGTGGAAGCTGCAAGATTAGTGTATTTTTCATACTTTCATAGCATAATGTCATATGGTATACTGTTCTGGGGAAATGCCTCTGAATCACAAAGAATTTTTGTTTTGCAAAAGAGAGCAATTAGAACTCTTCTCTGCATGAAATATAGGGAATCTTGCAGAAGTCTATTCAGAGAGCAAGAAATCCTAACAGTGCCATCAATTTTCATTTATGAATGTATATGTTATGCAAAGAAAAATTTAGATAACACGCCACTTAATGAAAATTTTCATAACTATAATACGCGATTAAAACATAAAATCAGACCAACAGAACACAGGCTCTCTAAGTTGGATCGTAGCTTTTTGTGTCTAAGTGTAAGACTTTACAACAAGCTTCCAGATACAATCAAGTGCGATGATGTATTGATCTTCCGGAGAAGGGTGAAATCGTATCTGGTTGATAAATCTTTTTATTCCATTGACGAAATGATGAATGAATAGTATTTCATAAGTTTTCATTTATATAATTTGAATTATTTATTTTAACATTTGACGTTGTGGATCCGGACTCTTTACATCCGTGACTACAAAAATAATGTAATTTTATAATTTGTTTTACTTTGATTGTTCTTTCATTGATTGTGTTTGAAATTGTAATGAATTTTGTGAGTGTATGTATGACGAGTCCAAGTGCCTGCATAACAGGGGCCTAGGGACAATTGGAAAACTATAACTATAACTATATATTTATATAATTTTTTGAAATGAATATATTTGTTGTATGCACAGAAGTTATGTGGGCATTTTTTAAAGACAAAATAAAGATAAACTTTAACTATAATAATACTGTGGAGCATTTGGAAAAGAATAGGTATCCCGCTCTTATATGTAAGTTTTCGAGTGTTCTGTAAAAAACAAGCGTTTGAATATAAAATACATTTTACATCCTAAATTCAGCGATGATGGTTTGCCAATCATTTGGCATAAAGAGGACAGCTTTCATATTTAAAACATGCAGCTGCTCTGCTGGCTACCCCGATTGTGGGATATCTCGTGATGGTATGATAGAAATAGTAGTATGGTAGAAATAGTATGGCGCAGAGACGCTCTGAAATGAGGAGGCTGGTTTCTGCCCTGTGCTCCCGAGAGGAGCGTTGAGGGCGATGATGATGATGATGATTAGGTACCACTACTATACCATCAGGTCATATCCCACAAGTGGAGTAACCATCGAACTGACGCATGCAATAAACATAAAAATTGCCCTAACTGCGCCAATATAAAAAAAAATAATACATTCAGGATGGGTGGCACGCCTTATTGCTCAACTATATAATATATTAATTGTCTTATGCGGGAGATTTATGGAACACCTGCTTTTTAAAGGGCAGTCGAAAACTTGCAGAAAAGAGTTGGAGATTACTATTATTAATATTAAAATGACAACATATTCTACTGGGATCGTTACAGGTTTCGGCCAATGCAATCTCAGAGGAAACAAAATTTACGATAGTCTTTCCACTAATCTTACAAATTCAGTGTGCGTTATGTGGAATATGTCTTTATTCGGGGAAATATTATTAAATAGTCGAATTGCCTTTGGTATTGGTGAGATCTATTCTTTATAGGGAGCCATACGGGGCTCGTTTCAATTTAAGTAATCCTAGATTAACAAATCGCTTAGCTTCTTTTTCACCCTCGCCTTTATACCATTTACTTGGGGTCGGCTCTCCTAGTCCTCATCTTCCAAGTCTTCCGGTCCCCTGCGTCCTCCGAGCGCAACTTTGCCTCCTTCAGGTCCCTAGCAATTGTGGACATCCAGGTGGTCATTGACAAATCGCTTAGCAAACCTCTTTCAACCTAAATAATATGTATTTTATCTCACAATAGTAGGTAGGTATTTATGGTTTGTTTATAATGATCTGATCCTTACTCAATAAATAAAATAAATAAATAAATAAATAATAGAGTATACTTCAAGTAAATTATTATTCATGTTAGTAAAAATGTAGTAATATATAGGAAACTAATAATATGAAATTACTATATTACAAGTATACCGGTTCAAATGCTGGTTGTTGTTATACTTACGTATATAAGTTACCTATTTATATGTAATAATATAAATATTGATTAGTATGTAAATTTATATGAGCTATGATATTGCATACACTCTCACATACAATCTCACAATCTTTATGATTAATCTACAATAGATAGACAAAGCAAGGATGAGAATGATGCCTATAAATTATTACGAGTGTTATTGCAAAACAGTTACGAAATTAAAACAGTTTTTGAATTACGTATTGCAATTATTGTTTTAATAATTTGTTTGTGTTTCGTAATATGACAATGTTTTGAAGGTTCTTTCGTTGATCTTAATTATATATTTATGGAATACCCATATATCTACTATTATAATTATTCCAATGTTGGGTAAGGGAGTGTATTTCTTTTGTAATTTTTCAGCAATATAGTATTTTTGTACTTGCAATTCGAAAATTTATTCTCAAGAGGAACTTTTCCATCGGAGTTCGTGCTTATATTTATTAATGTTCTCTTTGGTGTCATGATTTTTCCGACCACTTAAATACGATTTTTGACACACTAAAAATTTTATAATTTGGGAATGTTTTAGCAGTTATTTTAAGCATGGTTATTTAGTAACTAAAAAACATGTGATTTAAAACCAGAAATGAAGTATTTCATCTATCTATCTATACCATTATGGCATATCCCACACGTGGGGTAGCCAGCAGGTCAGCTGCATGTAATAAATAGGCAAGCTACCCTCTCCGCGTCAACCATAAATTACGACATTCAAGATGGGTGGCAAA
This sequence comes from Athripsodes cinereus, assembly GCA_947579605.1. Taxonomy (NCBI): domain Eukaryota; kingdom Metazoa; phylum Arthropoda; class Insecta; order Trichoptera; family Leptoceridae; genus Athripsodes; species Athripsodes cinereus. The sequence continues at coordinate 1,773,113 of OX388316.1, read as the reverse complement.
CCTCATTTTTTAGTTTAATGCTTAAAAGTATTCATATTCATATGAACAAGGTTATTTACTTGATATTCTTATCTTTTCTTTACAATCTTACTAAAATATTTTCACAGGATTGCTAAAATATTACCCAAAGAATTCGTCCTTGTGAGCTTTTGCGTCACACGCAATATCAAAACACATTATTCATAAAAAAAACAATAGGTACTTTATACAAACTGAATTAAAAAATAATTAATTAAGCAACTTGGTATACATACATTACTTTGATTTATTATGAAATTTCATACTGTGTAATGTGTATGATACATTAGCATTAGGACGGCCTTGCGATTTAGGCTTTGAGACCATGATTTAGCAGAATTACAATACAATAATTAACGGCCTACACATATTAATATTGCTATTTAAATAAGGCTTCTAATTATGTACTATTGTTTTGTACTCTTTAATTTTGCTAAGTAAATAAACAATAAATTAAATAATAATACACAATTGATTTTTAATACTCCTACTGAATTTTTACAAAATTTTGCCCTATTTTTCAATATTATTTTCTTAGCTAGATAGGTTTTTTAAAGGAAACAGCAAAAAGCTTTTTGTACTTACACAATATATGACATAGCAGTTCTTTTCGAGCTTTTTATTATGAGTGTCTGAATATTATTCATATTATGGCATAGCAATAAGGGCAGACAAAGCTAAAACCAAAAGTATGGCACGAACCACAAAGATGTGAGCTTTGCGAGAAAAATCCTTACAAGACCGTGTCAAAAATACTACAATCCGAAAGATGTTCTTATATGGGGAAGACAAAGGCGGAGATATTGGTTTGAACACGCCCATAGGATAAACAATGCTAGAATCCTAAATATTATCTAATATGGGCTACCTGAGGGATAACGCTCACTAGAACAACCCCTGAACGATGGAAGGATAGCTGGGCCTACACATCGCAAAAGAATCTTCCTGAATGAGCAGACCATCGGGTCGAACAAAAGATTCAGAAGATACTTTTCTATTTATTAACTATCGCAACCACATCGCAAAAGAATTTTCCTCAATGAGCAAGACCTTTGGGTCGAACAAAAGATTGAGTTGAAAAATAATACCTTTCTATTATTCAAACTATGATACTTGATGGAGATCTATAACTTACATCATATAAAATGAAATCACAAAATATTATTTATCTATGTTTTGTGTTATATTACAGAAAGATGGATTGGATACTCAAGTAGTTACAATGAGTATAAAATCCATTAATGTAGGTTCTTTTGATATTTCGCTCCATCCCACTCCGTTAATAATAATAAGACATTTTCATTACATTATCCTGTGCTACCTTCAATCAGCCGTGGGTTAACTGGATGTACATACAATATTCCACTTCTTCCTACAGGAATCACCCGCCCAACCATTTTCGGGAATTCCGGAAATAAACATAAGCACCACGTCAAAGAAAGCTCAGAGAAAGTACCGTTAAAATGTATACCGGGATTAGGGCGCGGTAGATACACGCAAACTAATAGGAAATGACAGATATCTTCATTACACGATCAAAATGAGCTATGTGAAGTTTTCGAAATTTTGATAGACTCGAAAAGAAAACCTAAGTTATGACATAAAGGAACACTATTTTAGCTACCTACATACTTCTATTTAATATTGTTGATTAGATACGAAATTTTATTGTTACACAAAAATGAGGCTATCAGCGCAAAAGTGTTTTTTTTTACCACAATTTTTGTTGGATACGGTTGTGTAATTATAATCCTTACATTATGAACTTTCAATGCAATAGTGGAGCAAGTCACCTTTTGATAATAAATAAATCAATTTAAATAATATTGTGATTAAATAATGAGTTTTATGTACTATGTATTTAAATTACCACTTATGATTTTTTATATACATAGGTCTGCGTTTTAAATCTGCTCGTGAATGATACTAGCGTATCGAAACCGGTCGTAGACCCATATAAAAATCATAAGTGATAATTTAAATTGATAGTGAATAAAACTCATTATTTAATCATGTCGCGTAATTATCACATAGTTAATGCCAAAAACATCGAAAATAAAATAATATTAACAAAAAATCACAAAAGTCTAACCAAATTTTAATTCCTCATTATCTCCTAAAGAAGTAGTCTGAGGTTACAGTTCTTTTACACTGATAGCCTCAAATATGATTTACAGAAGGTTTTAAATATAGTAATAAGCTATTAAATTCGAGCTTATGAAAATTTTGAATAAACCACTTAGCCCATTTCAATCGTACATTAAAGATATGTGAATAAGAAGTCGCTAAAAATACGTTGCCATCCAAAGCGATTTAAGTATAATAATAATAATAATATATCTAGTATAATATTGTGACAGCCCTGCCCTAGCAACAGTGCGCTAGTAAGATTAAAATGTATCTACTTTTATTATTATTATTATTAGTTGGCATCCCTGAGATGTAAATATGAATGAGCTATATGTCCCCCCCTCTTGCTTCCCTCATCTCCCGACCTCCTCGCCTACTTCATTCTGCAAGTATCTAGCCATTTTATACACTATGTCGTTGTATAAGTTTGTATATACTGTTGTATAAGTTTCCATTCATAACAACACACGTAAGAGGTGAAACTGCGTAAGTACAAATTTATTTATCATCCATGTTTTATTATTTATGTTACAGGCAGATTTATTAATCATACAAAGTATTGAGCTTATCTTTTAAAATCTCTTCTTTTGTTGTATTTGGGTATTGTTTATTTTTTTATAAGTGGATGATCTATAAATAGTATACGAGTATGTATTTGTTACTTGATCTCTACTTAGACGGCTGGTATTTCGCAGAGGAAACACTACTGCATTTGAGCCACGAGGTCCCGGGTTCGATTACTTTTATCGTCATCACCATCATCAAGCTGCTTTCCATTCGTTTTAGCGTAAAGACCGTAAAGGATCCAGCGCCACTTTCTCTTATCCTTGCACATATTTTTCGCTTTCAATATTGTCATAGAATGCCTCATGCATGTTTCCCTATTCATGGTTTATATGGGGTTGTCATTTAATCCTCGCACGGCCACGTTTCCTTCCATCATTCCTCTCTTTGTTCATTCTGTCCTCGTTGATCCTTTTCACGTGCCAAAACTACTGTATTTTGTACCAACCATCGATTACCAGCCCAGCCAGGGAAAAATGAAGAATGACCTTTTGCAAACCATTCTGTTTCTAGCTAGGTGTTAGTTGTATTTTGTTTATGTAGTTAGTAGATTGTAATGAATGTTGATACTACTATTTTACCATCGTGGCATATCCTACAAGTGGGAAAGCAAACAGATCAGCTGCTAGGAATAAATATGCAATCTTTCCTCTCCGTGACAGCAAAAGCTTAAGACATTCAGGATGGGTGGCAAATAAAAATGTAAAACGAATGTTGTAAAAGTCAAAATTTGTCATGTCTTGTATTATTATTTGTAAAATTTACTTTTATTTATTGGTTTTACGATAGATAGAGTTTTATGTGTTTTGCAAAAAGTGTATACATTTTATTATACGTTTTTTCATTATAATTTTGAAAAAGTTCGAGTGTCCTGTAAAAGGCAGGTGTTCGAAAAAATAAGACATTTTACATCTTAAATTCAGCGATGAGGCTTGCCACCCATCCTAAATGTCTTGATTTTATATTGGCACGGAGAAGACAGCTTGCATGTTTATTATATGCAGCTGGTCAGCTGGCTACCCCACTTGTGGGATATGCCGTGATGGTATAGTAGTAGTAGTATATTTTTTGTTTTTTAGAAATAGACGCGAAGTTTCCTAATTCTCAAGTTTTCTTTTTTATGATATTACGGTTCTAACTGCATGTTATAAAAATAAAGGTCGTTCTCTCCGTGCCGATGGAAAATTAGGACACGCAAGTTAATAAATAAATTCTTATTGATTTTATAAAATATTGAACTCAACACTATTCACTCATTAATTCATATCATATCGACATTTCCACGGGTGGGGTATACAGCGGACGAAATGAAAATGATGTATATGCAATTTGTCCTCTCTATTCAATTATGAAAGTATCGTTCCAAAAACGAAAATAAAGTCGGGTTAAAAGTCGCATTCTAGCGATAAACTCGCCCTCTGTACATTGTGTAATTGATATTTTATGATTTGAAATAATGTAACAGTGAAGAATAAAATAATTATATTGATTGCATGATTGTATTTGATTTAAACGTACTTTTATAAAAAAAAATGCTTGAGGTCAATCTACAGCAAAGAATAAATAAATTGAAAAAAATTAAAATATGTAATATTTGTTTCACTTTTTTAGCTATAGTATAAAGCATCTTGTATAGTTAGTTCCCCACTTAGTCTGCTAAGGTTAGCTAAGATATTCATTCATAACTTTGGCGAGTTAGGAAAGTTGCTGACCTCAAATACTAAACTAGCGTGGGCGAACAATCATATTATTCCTATGGTTTGAATGAAACTCAATATAATATAATATTATAATACACTATTTTTGCTACGATTCTATAATATGCATCACGTTCTAACACTATACAAAATTGCATCAGTTGGAATAAGATAACGATAATAATGTATGTTTGTATTAGATGAGTAATGTAATATTTCGTGAAGTGGATTCGTTTTGATTCATAAAATACAATCGCTGACTGACTTCGTATGCAATAGCGATATTAGAATAATTTTGAATGAAAACGAATAAGTAGATATTTTATATTATGTTCATTAAATTTTATGTTATGATTATAAGCTATCAAATAAGATTTTCATCGCTATTTTATGGGTATCTAAGCCACAATATACCAGTATTTGTTTGCAGTCTTAAGGGACATAAACAGTTTAACACAATAGATATTAACATTGCAAATTTCATCAACAAGCAAATCAATTAAGGTCCCGCTAATTACCAAAGTGCATAACACGTTGTTGGCAAATAATGATAGACATAAATGAATATATTTTTTGTAAATAATTGAAAACAAAAAACAAGACTAAAGTACTCGTAATTTTAATTAAAATAATATGCCAAATCAAGTCAATAATAACATCGTTTAAGTCAAATATTAAGTAATATAAAATGCATATTAAAGTATTTTTACTTTACTTTTGCCTGACGATGAGAGCGGAAGCTCTTGAAAGCCGGCTCGCAATAATAAATAAAGTCAATAGTGGAATAACTACATATTGCGTTTCATTTTGCATATTAAAGTATGGACCTAGGGTATCGTTTATCTTCAGATAGCCCTTAATAGGATTAAATTTGGATCTAGATTCACAATATAATTATTATCATTGATAATAATACTAAATATTTCCTTATTGATATATTCTTGTTCAAAATATCATTTAATGTAATATGCACAAAAGGCACTAAAATATGCATTAGGATCCGTCTGCCATACTAGCCATAAGGCTGTGTTGTGCCAGGAAAAGAATAGACTAATCTTCTCAGTTAAAAATATACAAACAAACAGATATAAGATTAACAATTAGTTTGTGGATGAGTTAGTTTATAAGTCAGAGAGTGAGTTAATGAAAGGGTAAGTGATTGAATCGGTGACTGTGTCAGTTAATCAGTTAATTAATAAGGTCTTTTCTAAGCTTTTTATGAAAGTTCCGCATGTGAAATTCAAACCATTATTTTTCTATTTCCCCTATTAATGCGGCCAATAACAAGATTGTTCCTAAGACACATACATATTCTGGACCCTTAACTGATACCAATTAGTACAAATCAAACAAACACAAATACAGTTATATAAACGAAGTATCGTACTTATCATAATGTCTTGATTTGTGGATCAATTTCATTCAAGTGCAAACATCGTGTGGGATTTATTGAGTGAATTATTATTTGTACAATTAATAATATTATTAATCAAGTAAAGAGTGGGACTCCCCCTCTTTCCTGTATGTTTTCGAGTGTTTTGTAAAAGGCAGGTTTTTGTTACACATCACGTTTTTAGACATTTAACTCCTTCAGTTCAGCGATGAGGCACACAACCCACCATATTTTTTTTATGTATCTCTACTACGTGTGCACCGAAACATTTTTTTTTGTTACGCAGAGGACGATTCGCGTGTTAATTACAAGAAGTTGGCCCGCTGGCTACCCTACGGATGGATGGATTATTATAATGTGATCAGGATACTGAAGCTTGACCCCTCATACCAGGAGAAATTCTGATTGGGGCAATGCATATGACTTTTTATTATATAGTAATTGATTATTTAAATTTTATGTATCTATTGTGAATTTATTTGTGAAATATGGAAATATGGAAATAATTATTATTTTTGGTATTTATTTATTTACATGACAAACAGCTGTATTAACCTTTACAAATAATACAAATAAAAAGGAACAGTCATGAGAAACAATGCATAAACAGAGAAAAACAATAGGTAGATATACAAAAAAAAAAAGAAATAACATATGTATTACCAATTAATTTCTAACAGGTAAGTACTGGTATAAACAATGCAGATAAAAAGAATATAAACACTAATGCAAATGTATAAGACAGAAAAAAAAAAAAATGTACATATATTCTTAAAATGGAAGGATATACATATATATTATTTAGTAGCAGTAAACAACAGGTGCAAAAAATATTATTTACAAAAAGTAAGATGATAAAGAAGGTATAATATTAAATAGACAAATACAGTAGGCAGGATATGACAAATGGCCACATGGATTAGAAAAATATTGAATAAAAGAGGGTCACAATGTCGTATCAAAGGTGACGCAATTGACACAGAATCACTCGAAATGGAGGAGGTAGCATTTTGAATGTTTTTTAAATATTCTACAATGCACATCCGTTACTTGATTTTTTAAAATCGCGATCGATTTCGGTAAACCTTTACCATTGACGAGCGAGATAATACTGACTAATATTTTTGTTAAAACATCTACAAAAACAAAATAATTGAAAACAATAGCTGCACCTGTTAAGGATTAGGCATCGTAAACATTGTGAGAAGAGGTGATTTATAATGATTTATTACTTTATTTACAATATTTAGGAGGAGGTAGCTTCTAGAATAATTCATGAAAAACGTATCACAACAATATGTGGAAAAAATAATGTTTGGACATGTGGAGCGAATGTAAGAAGAAAGGATATATTTATCTGAAAGAAGCGGTGTGAAAAAGCGTGGACATCCAAAACCTACGGAGCTTGATCGCGTGGATGTATGAGAAACTGGATAAACGTAGTGAAAGCGAAAGAAGTTTGTAAGGCTAGATCTATACGGCGATCTGTTCTCTCTGCCAACCCCACCTGGGATCACAGCGTGAATATTTAGATAAATAGATAGAAAAAATAATATCTTTGTACGTTTTTAAGTTTGAGTTTTGAGTTTATGTCAAATACTATTATTAATTTGTGTTCTCATAAGAACCACTTGTAAAAAGTACCTACGTTTTGAATTATTCACCTGTTAGTATATACACTACACGTAATTTAATAAGTACCTGCCTGCAATAGTTTTATATAATATAAACATAACAACAACATCGATGTCAATATTAATAGTAGTATTATCAACCTTGTCAAAAAAAAGTAGACCTGTGTACCGTTTATCCAAAATTAACGCATTTAATCGTTATTCCATTAACGAAAATGTTAACTTCCTTAATTTACATTTTTTCGATAATGTTATGAAAATTATTGTTAATCAATGCGGATAATTGCGAATACACTAAAAATAAACTAAATTCTAGAGCGAATGAGTTAGTTTGAAAAAATCGCGCCATGGCTTGTGCATATATCTATTAGTTACGCGGGTGGGGAGTTCATTGATCCTTATGCCCTTGAGCTGTACTTGCCACACGTAGCGACTGATACTATAAATAAGTACCCACTACACTATGGCGACGTAATTAAGCTTGCTGTGAATGTATACGTGTCAATTTAGCGGAGTTTGTTTGACATTCTATAAACAAATATGCATATTTTACTTGATGTCGGGTGCCTTCCCTAAAAAAAAGAAAGAAAATGTATCTCTAGACAAGCATACACGAAAAAGTCATGAGCTAGGTTTTGGTGCTTATTCAAAAATTCAGTATATGTGGTGGAAAAAGTTCTTTAAAAAAATAACAGGGGAACATAAATCCACGGATTTTTATTAAAAGTTAATCAAACTTCAAAGTTAATCAAAATTTGAACCAATGTTAGTATTTACAGTGGGTTAGAATGCAATGAGTTTGAATGTTCTTCTCTGTTCCTCCCTGTTTTCTGTTATTATCTCCAATTCCACTAATGTTCTAAAGTTTATGTCCTTTCTCACTCGATTCATATCGGTAGCCTCTACCATTTCTACCTTCGGTCTTGCCGTCCCTGATGGTAATGAATAGGCCAGGGTGACTGATGTTGTGAACCAGATTGTTAACTCATCTATTTGTTAATATTGTTAATGTTGCTATTCTAATTGGTAGTTAAGTGTACTAACGTAAGTATATTATATATTATAAATTGTACTACATACATACACTATGTAAGATTATCTACCTGTCCAGATGAGTGTGTATATACCTAGTAGTATCACTTGTGTAATACATCCGACATAAACTTATTGCGTAGGTGTCATACATATCTACATGTGGTGTGTTATTATTTGAATAGACATGGCGCCAAATTTCAGATTCATCTCGAAATAATACATTATAGCAATAAAATATTATTAAAAATATCTACCTGATAATGGTTCGAATAAACATAAAAATAGTATCGGCCGTTTAGGGAAATCATTAAAAAAATAAAATTACATAATTAAAGCAATGTACTCAGTACCTATGGATGATTGAAGGTTGGTGTTGAAGATTGAATAATTTCAACATTGTATTATATATGTAGACGTTTAGCAGAAGCTGAGGTGAGTAAAGCATGCAATGGGGAAAAAAATTATAGCAATTAGCTAGATACAAAAAAAATCATCTGACAAAAGTTCTTCGGTAGCCTGGAGGTATAGTCTCAGCCTCATGAACACGACGTCACAAGATTTTGTTTGTGTTTGTAACGAAAACCCAGATACATCTCAAAGTCATCCATACTGCTGATAAAATCTCCAACCTGTAATTAAAATGGGCTGATGGTCATAAAGCAAGGCTAAAGGATGGCAGACGGTCTTCTATGGTTCTCGAATGGAGACCAAAAAAGTGAGAAGACAAAAGGAATGTAGCAAGGCCTCAAGAAATATGGGCTGACGAAATTGTCTAAATGACGGGAAAGCAGTGGGTTATTTGAGATTAGAAAGCGTTGAAAAGTTTTGAGAAGAGGTCTACATCCAGCAATGGAGAGAAGAGGGCAGTAAGTATATAGATAAAGATGTTTGATAAAAATATTCATAAGATGATTCATATAGTGCTGTTTTGTAATTTCATAATCACCTAAGGAAATATATGAAGGTATATAAATGATTCATATACATATAGATACATGTACTATTCGTATTTCATAATCACGTTAAGCTTGCGTATATGTATGCCAGATTAAGGTAGATTTGAAATCCGTTTTATCAGGAATTGAACTTCAAAGCTTAGTTCATTAATGAAGTGACCAGATGTCTCATTTGATGATTCATTTCCACGAGTTTATTAGTAGAAGTTTGTTTTTCGATGAAATCAAATAACTTTTATCTGATGTAAGAATACACAATCAAGTATTTATACGGAAATCATACAATCAAGTTAAATATATTTTCTAAAAAAAACCAGAAAAAAGTGTTTCTTCAGCGTGAGCGTCAATTTTGAAAGTATGGATAAAAACTAGACGATGGATTTTTTCGTACTTTATCTCCATATTTTTCTGTGGACTGGTTTGCAGCTAAGTCTTCTACTTTTATCTCTTCATTACGCTCTGTAAAGTGCGACCATCTTCAGCTCTTCGTACGGCCAGCAGCTCATATCCTCGCATAGATCGTTACTCGACCATTGCAAAAAAAATTTTTTTTTTTTTAAATTGTTTAAATTGTTTATTTTCTTATGTTGATTTTTTGTGCACTTAAGTTTATTATTATTATTATTATCGTTGAAATACTCCCTGCGTGGGCATCTCCAATGATCTGTCCCCTTAGCCGTCCTTTCTATTAAGTCTTATAGAAGGTTTTCTTGACACATTATGTGACCAATTGATTTAACTCCTCTTTCTGAGGTGGTCAGTAGGTGCTTTCCTCTTTTGATTCTATAAAGAACTTCCATATTTGTCATTTATAACATGAAGGTGAAAAAATTGCAGTCGCGTTTTAAAAGTTTATTGCGAATCACGAAATTAACTCTTAACAAAATTTACACTGCCAAAAATATCAATTTTTTATTCCAAATACATTATTATCTATGATAATTTAAAAAATGCACCTATATTTATAAACTTCACATTCTAAAGGTATCCTTCACTGTGTGACAAAAACACACTGAAAATTATGTTATGCATTACAGTTTTCCAACATAAATAACGTGAAATTCATAAATGTCATTTCTTTTATGGATGAATCAGTTATTATTATCTGTAATAAAAACGTTAATCTGTCATAAAATATCAATAAGAAACTATAAAATGCTGCATTGTTAGGTAAATAAATAAAGAGGATTTTACAAATATTTCTATTTAAATCTTATCAAAGATAAATTAAAACACCCACTCAAAAGACATTTTAATTCATGCCATACGAACAATTTGGTTTACCTAAATATCGATGCATGTACAGTAGAAGTCCGATAATCCGGCACGTTCGGGACCGGCTCGGTGCCGGATTATCGAAAATTCCGGTCTATCGGACGGTAATTATAAGAACAATTATTAGGTTAATAATTAAACTACAAATACAGTGTGCAAATACATACAACAAAGTTTATTTTACATTTCATATAATGTATGTACACGTACTGTAAAACATATTTCACCTAGATTTAAAAAAAGTCACGAATGGCTTTTTGTTTTCTTGACTTTTGGCGTTTAGTATAAAATTTATTTGTAATGATATGGAAATCAATAGTTTCTAAATTTGTTGCACCTGAATTTGTTGTGACAGCTGAGACTAGTCGACCGCTAATTGTTTCCGAACAATATCGAGCGCTTCCGGATGATCCCGAACTATCCCGAAAACTTCCGAATAGCTCTCGAGCGTTTTTATTTGCTTTAAAGACACACTTTTGGAAATAACCAAAATTTTTACAATTTTCCGGAGCGATGCCGGACTATCGGGCATTCCGGACTGTTGGATGCCGGACTAATGGACTTCTACTGTATATTCAAAGAAGATGCAAGATTTCGACAGATCTGTTTATATAGCATGAATATAATGCCAGCCAGTGTGAAGAGGAGGTAACGGTTATGTATTTGAGTCACGAGGTCCCGAGTTTGATTCCCGACTAAGACAAAATGAAGCATGACCGTTTTCAATTACATATTAGTAGCAAGTAGTGCCTTGCAGTAAGTACCTACTTTAAGGGACATTAAGAGTTGTACTTAAGGGGAGGTTTTTATAGGGGCGAGTCCTAAGGCAAATTCTGAGCTTTTTATTTGATTTTTTTTTGCTTCGTAGAGCTTGGATAATATAGGAGCTCAGTTCTGAAAAACATCAAGAGAATAAAGTGGAAGACCTTAATGCAGTGACTTTATTTATCGCGAGCTGGTTTCCCTTTGCTTCCGCTCTCATCATTTAGAAAATGTAAATATACTCACTTATGGGATAAAGATACTACGATTAAGGTTATTTAACTTTAGCCTGATGATAAAAGTGGAAGCTCTTGAAAGACAGTTCGCGATTAATACATTTACTATGGAAGCACTAAATAATAGTGTTTTATTTTTATTAACAACAATTGTCCTCAGTCAGTGGGCATATTAGCATTAAGTTATTTAGCTTCGTATTAAGTTATCGTCCAGTGGGGCCTGAGTCAATAACACACTTTCGCGTCACGTTCCCGCTCCGTTAGCGTTCGTGTTAATTTTCATAACTATTGTGTATCTTAGCAACGAAATTGACACTTTTTTTATAAGGGCAGCGCCCGCCACATACCTCGTGCCGTACCTGGAGATATGTATCTCCATAACGACACACACATGCACAAACAGGATTTAATGTCGCCTTAAAGCGAGAAATGCTGCCCCGAGGGAGCACTCTAGATTTAGCGGCCACACACCAAAAAAATTTGGTGCAAAAAGGGAAGGGAAGAAATGGGAATATGCCTTCTTCTCTAAGCAGTATCGCTAGTTACTTGAAGGATTTATTAAGCTACCAAGAAAGTGCAAAAGTTTTTGAATTGACACTTGCTTGCAACTTCGTCTATACTCGAACGTTAACGGAGCGGGAACGTGACGTGAAAGTGTGTTATTGACTCAGGCCTCTGAACTGCGCCACGTTTGTCTATCTTGTGATAATCAAATAAGCGTCGAAGAGTGAATGGATGGATATTTTTTTATTTCAAGATCCAATTGCGACGAGTAGTATCATGATGATATCGACAGATTGTAATGTCAAGAACAACAATATTTTCAATGTTTTTTGCAAGCAAGCATCATCATCTGTCCTAAAAAATCAATACGTCTAACAAAATACTATGAAGAAGAACAAGGCATTTATCATAAGATACATAAGTAGTGTACATATATAGTATGAACAATCGGTCATGTTTACGTACCCATTATTATTATGAATGAATTATGAACTCTTGTTATATCCATCGTGTATAGTACGTATCTACGAACAACTTTTTTGTGAATGAACGTGGCCAAGCCTTGAACCTAACAATCTATAACCAATATAATATAATTGTAACTATAGAATTTGGTTATATTACATGCTAAACTGTATAGTCAGCGTTGGTCAAAAATTAAGAATGGAATAGTAAATAATTATGAAACTAATGTATTGATAGAACCAAGACTCTGTATGAGAAACTGTATGAATGTGGAGGAAGCGAAGGAAGTGTGTAAAGATAGATCTGTTTGGCGTTCCGTTCTCTCTGCCTACCCCACTTGGGACACGGCGTGAGGATATAGAATGGAATAGAAAATAGAACACATTGATGATTTTTTTTTCTTGTTAGTTTTTTACACGCCTTCTATCCATAACACTCCTCTCGTATCGGCTCATTCTCCTTATATACTCATTCCTCACTCAGACAACTAAATAAAAATATTATATTCATTTTTTTTAGTATTCTACAATGCACTTCCGTTACTTGATTACTTAAATTGTGAGCCATTTCAGTAAACAAGTAGCGGAGCGATACAATAGTATTGTATCGCTCGTCTATGGTAAAAGTTTACTGAAATCGATTGCGATTTAAATTATCAAGAACGGAAGTGTATTGTGGAATCGGTACTCAAAAAATTCAAGATGTCTCGAAACTGTTTCATAGTTAATCCTTCTAAAATAAATGACATTTAAAACCATTAGGTATATTGAAGAACAACGTGATCCTGATAAAAAAATGAACTGGAGTGAGGCATGCAGAGGAACTCCTGCCTCTGGTGAAGGACAGGAAAGCCTTTGGAAGAGTATTCTTCAGCGTTGGGGAAACCTATTGTGTCAGAAAGAAAAAGAGCCATTATAAATATGAACACAAATGCATAAAAATATTTATATGTTATTCATAATGCTTAAAGATTTACATAAACAGCATAGTCACGTTGTATATATGTATATACGATATATTGCGCGTTGTTTGATGACTTTTGTACATTAATTAAAATTCCGGTTTCTGTCATTCATGCGTTGATGTCTTTTGTATTTGGTTGAAGTTGCATTAGTTGTTTTGCTAGTTGGTATCATACCATTTATGAAATAAGCTCGTGATTATAATGAGACAATAGCTAATATATTATTATTGTGTTTAGTCGTACTAAGAAACGAATTTTAATTACTTAGATGATTCAAACTACGAAGTAAGTGAGTTTCCTTGTTCATAAATATTTTTCTACCCGACATAAATCATTTGCCATAAAAAATAGTTTATTTGGGAATTGAAATATAACAATTTCATCACATTTAAAATATATTACATATCTGTAGTGAATGTTGAGATCGGAATTCGAATTACATGATGTATTTCACTCAAAAGTCTCAGGCTCTACTATCAAGCTATCACAAAAACCTATTTACACACGTTATGACGTACTGTTGGTAGACCGATGGTAAAATATTGGACGTTCGTGGTTTTAATCGTTTTGCTGATTTACGTACGATATATCCCCATATTACACCTTTCAAAATATTATTATAATATTTTAAAAATGTTTTCTGAATATCTACATAAAATTCAGAAAACTCACAACCCCACTTTAAAATGATGAATCAAGGGATACGCAGTAATCACCTCCCCCCCGTTCCCTTCATTTTGTAATAAATTATTTGTGTATTGCGCTAGTATGATAAATGAATGAGAGAGTGACATTTTGATGTGTACATATGTTGAGATGTACATAGGCATGTTGAGATGAGCGGAATATTACTATCTAATATTAATATCTTTGAAATAAATTGTGGCACACTGTACCGATCTTTGAAAGATTTACCTTTTTTGTGTACTTTTATACGTAATGTAGTCAACATTCGAAGTGTGGAGGAGCTGTTCCGAGCGGTGTACGGCAAGGATACGTTCGCTGAGGTGATCCCCAATGTTAGGGGGATCCGAAAGGGCACTTGGAAAAGAAGAAGAAACATGTAATTATAGTCTGTTTTGTGCCTGTAAATAAATATATAAAATTTCAAAAGAACATAATAAATAACCTAAAATATTAACAAGAATGTCAAATCTACTACCTAGTGACTGATAAGATCTTTATTTCAAAATTATGAATTAACTAATTATTTAATAACTTGGGCTCGTTCAGTATTTGTTGGTCTCTCCATTTAAGGAAGGTAGAACTATGATCTAATTTTAACCATTAATATAATTAAAATATAACATGTTAAATTGTTAACACAACAAAGACAGTATAAAATCAATAGATACATATCAATTTAACCGTGAAATTTACAAGAAATATCTTCCACATGTAACTAATTGTATGAACGTCATTTTTATATATTATTATTTAAGGAAGGGCGATAAACGAGAATGTTGAGGCTATGATGACTATAAAATCAAATGGGAAAATTATTCTTAGACTTACTAACTTATTATTATAAATATCAAACGATATTATATTGCAAGCCAATAAAACAACAAAAAGCTATAATTACAATAAAACAACAAAAGAGGCAACACTTTCTTTTATTTTTCATTTGCACAAGAAGACTTATTGAACCATTAAACCTGAAAGCCCGCTCGTGTTCAAGAAAGTCACAATGGATAAACTAAAGAAGTGTTTTATTTATAATTAATTCAACATAAACTTCCACCAAGAACCGATGGTTGAAAATATCAACTTTATCATTGAACCATCTTATGTCGAAATATCGTTTTTGTGTAATGAAGTGTTCACCAAATTAGTCTTGCGGTATCTAAAGATTATAACTGTATCTTAAACAATCAATTGGAGGCTTTTGAGACAACGATCGTCATCCGAATTATATTGAAGTTTTTAAATGTTAGTTTTTTGCCTATTTGATGTAAAACTTGAGAATTAAAAAAATATTAACATCTCCCATTTGCCATCCGTATCAACAAAAATGTCTCCCATACATAATTTGTGAAAAATGATGAACAAGCAGGTACATAAAACATCTATCATAATATTTTAGTTCCATCGCATCGTAACAAAATTAATTTAATAAACAATAATTTATTAATGGCTATGTTCACCTCACATGGGTCTTAAGTCATTAATAAGACTTATTGTAAATTTTTAGACCTTTTTTATATTATATGGTTGGCATTAGATACCTTTTGGATATCTCTTTTAGGGAATTGACCAATATCCTCCTCAAAATAGATTTCATTTTCTTAATTACATGATAATGTCGTTACAACATGCAAGTACGATTTAAACATCAAAATACATTAAACCTTTATCGAGTTAGAAGAAATTAAGCATTTTTCATAGATTAACATTCCGTTGTACATATTTAATATTTATATGTAATATTTTGGTATTATTATCGTTTGTAATCATTAAATGGCAAAAAATACACATATAAAAAAAATCCCTTCAAATCCTTTGTTTTTTTTTCAACTTAGCAATGAGAGCTTACCATTTCAAAATTATTTTTGAATTAAAGTAATTTAATTTTATAATGAATATAATATACAAGCACTTTTGAATCACGAAGAAAACATATATGCTTAATGTGTATGAATTTTGGAACACTAAAAATTTAAATCTTTCGATCTTATCTTAAACACCATATTATCTGGCAAGTGGTTTGATACTATTAGGTGACGCTTACAATATTGTAGTATGTGTAAAGGGCGTTACTGTATCCGACATCTCTGGTAAAATATTTTGTAACACATCCATCAACATTTACATGACACTTCCTACAAATGGAGTATGAAACATCTCAACACCATGTTAAAGAATTCTTTCTATAGGTACCTACATTCTTGTGATGATAATATTATGAATACTTATCAGTTAGAACGTGATTAGATTAAGATTAATGTTTTCGTAAAAAAATGTAGAGTTTGTTAGTTTTATAGCACGACTTTTGATAATAGGCAGAATAAATTAAAAATTAATATTTGCGAGTACTCTGTAAAACGCAAAAAAAAATATTGGGAAGACAAAAATAGAAATGAAAAAACACAGATTTTTCTGCTTCTATTCTCCTGGGTAGCTAATGGCTATCATTTAACCGATCAGCATAATATTGAAGTTTTGTTCAGCAGAAAAATGTATTCTGTCGACAAATATATCATTTTGATATGCTACTTATGCCCAGCGAGAAAATTATATTTGTATTGCAAATAATATGATATTGTAAAACTCTAAATTTAATCGACCAGCAAAATTATTATTTGACCAGCATAATGATTATTTGTGCAGCAAAATAAATAAATGAGCAGCAAGTTGTGAGCTAATTTTTATTAAACTTGTGAAAGCTAAATTTTTAATCTTGTTCAAATAATAAATCTTTGTATGTAGCATCTTTTTATGTGATTTTATATGTAGCATCTAGCAACGATTCTAGCGTTTTTCGACATTTCAGTTAAATATTTCGTTAATATAGCAAAGCGGAAACTGGCATTATTTTCGTAGTCATCATTAATTTGGTAAGAAATCACAAAAACTTCATGTGGATCCGAAGGTAAATCGGTGTGTGAAAAATATTGTTTATCTAATATTTTCTGCCGGTCAAATAATAATTCTGCTGCTCAAATAATTATTTTGTTGTGCGATTATTTATTAAGCTGTTAAAATTTGTTAATTCAAGATGGAGATTCAAAAGTTCTAGCAAAATTCAATTGGAATGAAAGCTTCGTTACTTGATTTCAAATTGTTTATCATGACTCAAAAGTGTACTAAAGATTTTAAAGTATCATATTAAAATACCTATAACCAATAATAATATTAATGTTTACTCTCAGGAATTGCGAATATATTTTTTCGTGTACCCTTTTGCATGTTTGTATGTATGTATGGTGTAATAATATTATTATTTTGCCAATTATTGTTGTTTATTAAACACACAGTATTGGTGGTATTCCCTGCGTGCACCAATATCTCCTTTATCTTGTATTTTTATCGATATTCACGAGATTTTAATGTTTCACAAGTTGCATTATTAAAAATACACACACCGCACAAACCTTGTTTTTAATTACCAACACACAAGATTATACCACCATTATAATAATTATTCGAATAATAATTTCAATTGTTTTTGTTTTTGGGTTATTTAATATACTAATTATTGTTATAATGCTTAAAACATTTAGTTAAAAATAATGTTTTTGATAACGTTAATTTGCAGCCTGAGGTATGTTAATGAAAGCTATAAAAGAAAAAAAAAACAAAAGCATACTGGTAAGAATCTTTTAATATTATTAATATCGCAGTATTAATAAATGATATATTTAGCATAAATCAATCTTTAAATAGATCACAGAAGAAATAATTTTACTAACTGTGAGCTAAACGAAATTCTTTTATTGATTTAGAGCTTTTTGGCGGCGTTGATTATATGCTTTTTTGATAAAGATAAATAAAAAACACTTTTATTTCGACATTTATTTAATTCTTCTCTGTTAAAGGTAAAAGTAAAATAAATACTTTGAAATTTGAAAGTTTTGAAATGGTAGCTTGAAAATAGTGTCATGGCTTCATGCACAAGATGTGTGGGGTTCGGTTCCAGGACACAAGTTTTTAGCTAACTGTAAAAGATGTACAAAGTTTAATTTGGGTAAGTAAAAAATAAACTACAAAACGAGTTTTAAAATTTATGAAAATTTGAATTTTTATGAAACTTAACTTATGTAGATATTATAAAATAGTTCCTTAATCAATTACGTTATCAACAGTATTTTATCATTTACTGCACTGAGAAAAATACTCAAAACGAATCATTGGTACGGTACTATCAGATTGGGACCAGAGATCGTACAAACGATTCATTGGTATAAATCTATAATATTAACTCTTCGCAAACAAATCATTGGTAAATTTACCAACAACTTGTTTGCGAAGATTTAATATTATAGATTCGTACTAATGAATCGTTTGTACGATCTCTGGTCCTAATCTGATAGTACGTACTACGTACCAATGATTCGTTGTGAAATTTCGTTAGTATTTTTCTCAATGTGGTTAATGTTTGTAATCAAAGTGATTATTTATACAATGTGTATTTTTCATTGTAATCCAAACATTATACGTCATCAATTCATACAAATACTAGCCTTTAAAGCTCTTTGTTCTAACAAAGTATTCAATATATCATTGCAATACTTGATAAATATTTAATTAAGACAATAATAATTAATAAATAATGTATAAGGACAGGACAAGTAAGAATGGAAGGTGTTGATATTACTAAAGCAGATAAATTGAATCAAGTACACATAATATTATGATTGGTTCGCGTGATGTTAGTTAGCCTTCTAGTAACAATATTACATAAGTATAAAAGTATAAGTAGGTTTCTACTGGTTTTAGCAAATCCATCGGCACCCAATGATCATATAAAACGTTTTGTCACGGCTGTGTTGACAGGGACATGTAAAAGAGGGCACGATATTATTATAATACAAATAAGTAAAATATAATTATCAATCTCACACTAACACTAGAAGGACTTAGTAGAACACAGAATCATCAGTAAGACTTGCAGTAGCCTCTAATAAGGAGATGACTGTTTTCTTGTTATTATTATTATTGGTTACGTAGTGTGAATCCAAAAGATATTTTATACTTATACAGAAAGTTGGTTCCCAGTCTCAGCTTCTGGATGTGTTTTATTATATCCATGATTATCCTCTGTAATCAATTATGACTTTATATAAAATATAATTTTCAAGATGTTACTACTTAGAAGTAAGCTAGGGTAGGATGCGGCATTTAATATATTTTTTTAACATTGTGAGTTTCGCGAACTTTGTTGAAATGTGCTATAAATTTACAACGTGTACTGCTGCTTTATTATTTCAACTCAAAAGTATACGTTTAGTAATTAAAAAACATTGCTTTTATATGTTTAATATTCGTAAAAAAATTCATATAAATTTAACACTAGGAAAATATTATAATTTAATTATTAGTCGATTACTCGTGTAATGAATTTTTCAGTTTATGTAGCTTCTGAAGATAACATCTATGCCAATTTGTACAGACCTTTCGATAATAATTTAATAAGTCGGGATACATTTATTATTTTCCAGATTAATTTCGAAATTCCCTAATGTTCAACTCACCCCGCTTGTCCTTTATAAAATATGGTTTGCGGTTCCTCATGCTGTATCAACTGCGAGCGGAAGAATAAATTCATTACTGCTTTAAGAATAATTGCAATTTTGTCACGCTAGAGTGTGGAGTGATCTAGTAGCAATACTCATTATTCATTAAAGGGAGTTGCATCACTATAATACTCATTCAGCTATAAAATATGCAGTTGCATATTGCAGTTCCACATTGCATAAGGTTTTTATAAAAAAAATATAACTCTTTGAAGCTGGGAATAAGAACGTTATTTCATTCTATTATGCCTACATATTTCAATATTATCGCAACTCAGTAATTTTGATACTCACCTTTCAGATAACCAGCAGATGCCTCATAATTAAATTAGATCGCAAAATAGAAGATTTTTTATAGATAATAAACGTTTTAATGAAGTTGACAGAAAAACTTTACTTATGTAGAAATTAAAAATTGAGCAACAGCAATAAAGAGATCAATTCATATCAAAATGTTTTTGCGATAGTACAATGAAATAAAATATTATACAATTTTTAATGATAAATCAATACATAACTGTTTCCAACAATTTAGTATTGGAATAGAAATATAGATACATATCAGATACACCAGGATTAGAAATAACTTAAGAAACGTATACCCAAGGACTGACAATGAAAGAAAAGAATTCTATTATGAAGCTGTAAAGTTATTCAATGATCTGCCAGAAGAGCTATAAAACGGAAATATTTACAATACATTCAATAAGTATTTAAAGAAAAGAACGCTAGAAAGAAGTGATAGTGATTTATTGAGTTTTAATTCGGAGATTTCTTGGATAGTGTCCCTCAGGACACAACAAGAGTTAAATTATGTATGTATGTTTTGAAGACAAATCTCATTGAAAATTTTTACGCCCCAATACCAGCTCCAAGAAGCTGTCTAGGGTCAAAATTTTAATCTTGGTGTTTTAACTGTTATTTGGATAAAATATGTTTGATTTGATGTGTCTTGCTATTTTATTGATGAATAAATAAATAAAAATATGCAAACATCTTCACCACGGACTTCATAATTTGTGTAGGTATGGGTAAATTTTAATAGGAAAATGGTAGTAAGAACTTTCAACCTCTAATCATGAAGTATGTACAATGAATGTTGTCGCTAGCTGTCACACTCAAGCTACCAGCAGCTGACACTGAATTCGTGTGCGGGGGATGTAGCTTATAATAATAATAATAAGATGCAGAAATTATTGATCCAATTACGAATAAATTGGAGCGTTTATTAATATCCTGGCACTAATATTTAAATCCGTATGTTTATATATACGTTTGTTTAAGATGAAAACTTCTCTCCATTTCACTGTATGCAGACGGGCATAGACTTGATGCGATCCATTTTTGGGATATACAGATGGATTCGGTAAAAATGTTGTGTTTCGACATTGACGTCTATGTATTTAATCGAAATCCCATCTTACAAATTATAGCAGCTTTGACTACGAAAGGAATAAAGCAACTAAATTCGTTCACTTTATTTATTGTACAAGTAGTAGTGGAGCTGTTGTATATAATAAAAACTTTTTTATGCTACTACTACTACACTATCATGGCATATCCCACAAGTTGGATAGCCAGCAGAACAACTGCATGCAATAAATGTACTGGCCGCCTTCTTTTAGTTCTACTATGTTTATATAAAATGAACAAAATTGTCTTTTATCCAATGAGAATATCTACAAAGTATCTATTTCTGGGGAAAATACAAAAGAAAAACCGATCTTTCAATGATAATTAAATGAGATTGTATTCTCTTACTTCCACGTATCGTGAAAAAAATCAAATCAAGAATCATTCTATGCAGAAATTTACAATCAAAGGTAATTAACACTTAAATATGTAAAAAAAATAATGTTGCAATTGTACCCACTCATATCACTACGTTACCAGGAAGACGACATGACTGATACCTGTGTTCTACATTTTCAGTTTACTTCCTCAGCAGTGCCGGGTTGAATGCTAGTTTTATAATAATAATAATAATAATATCATTAACGAAGCTTCTGAGACTAAAATCTTTTAATATTCGTTTTAATTTCAATTTTATTTCCAATCTTGTTTACAATATATTAATTAATGCATGCATTTGGTCAAGATCACAAACGTGAGGGATTTTAATTTAATTATTACTAAAACGTATATAATAAATATGTCAGTTGTAAGTGAAGTTAATTAGAAGTATACATTTTTATAAAACAATGAAATGCACACTTTTATCAAAACAATGAGTGAAATATTTTTATATACGTATCGAGAGTGAAATGACAATTTTTTAAACTTCTTAGGAAAATATTTACGAATTTCGGCTGTCAACATTCTATTTTTCTGAATTAGGTCTAGGTTAATTAAGATTCCTAAGACTTTGTCATATGTACATGTTCATATTTATATTGAGATAGAAAGTAAAAAAAAATCATAGATCATTTGAAAAACAGCTGTTCATGCGACTTTGCACACGGCGTAGTACTAAAAATAGATAATCGATTAGATACAAATTTATAACATCAAAGGAGCATATTCTATTATATTTGCTTAAAATTAAGTATCCAGATGTAATATTAGGTCAAATACTTCGAAATACTTTAAGCTTTGCTTCGTAAAAACCAATTACGTACCAAGATGTTGAATGAATATATTCTCATTAGCCTTAGATTCCACTATCGATCTGTAGATTGGAAGTTGGATTCGATTATATTTGATAGAGTGTTTGAAAGGCTACTATCACAATACCCATATACTTAACTGCTTGATCTATTAATTAACATTTTAATTACTGCTATTGGCAAAAGAAATACACTAATTTAGTTACCAAAAATAAATATTCATAGCAATTAAAGAGAAACTGCGAGTAGTGTTTTTAGAGTAATATTTATGTGTGTAGAAGCATATTACGGATCATTAGTTTAAGAAGAAACGTGTTAGGATTGTACGAGTATTACAAGCTTTTATTGCTATTTATCAAATCACAAGATATCACTTTGTAGGTACGTCTAAACAAATTAAATAAAAATATCGACTTGTTAGTTGCCGAATAATCAATATACTTCAGAAAGTTTTTGTTGCTGATGTGTTAGTTTTAAATTTTGTTTAGTTTCATTATTTAAATATTTAGAGTGATATATTTGATTCATCACCTTAGACACGTTTTAGAAATTGGTATAAAAAGTTAATTTTTTTCTCTTTACCCCTTAGAATTTTGTATATTCATGATTGAAAATAAGCATTTATCGTTCAGATCTTTAAAATTAAATGAATAATACGTTTGCAAACCTGGTATATTTTCTCTTAAAACTGATTTTTTTTTTTTTTAGAAAGATATATCTGGGTTTTGTTTGTTATAAACCCAAATACAACCTTATACACCTTTCACAGTAAGCTACTAAAAGCTTGTGTCGTGAAAGGGGAGTTTGCCGGCACCTGGTATCGAACCACGGACCCCTTGTTCACGAGTCCGAGACTCTACCTCCAGGCTACCGACGAACTCATTAATTTATCTACTTATAATTTTCAATATTTTCTATTAACGGTGGACAAAGAAAATTTTGGAATGGGGTAGTTATGAATAGACAGTATAAGTAATGGGAATGCCTCTTCGAATGATAAAATAAATATTGAATTAGGACAGAAGACAGAGGAAAATCATAAGCTTTCTTCTTGCTTAATTAAATGGCAAAGCACCCGCAATCTAGTGAGACATATCCATAAGGGTTATCTATGGCCAAATATGGACTCAAAATAGCTGATGAGGAAATTTACTTAAAACCTTTTCAAAAATGTTAATGGCTGTACTTCTCTCTTAATGAAGCCAGGAGAAATAACATGTTCTTCATTATGTACCTTTAACAACGCGTCCAGATATTTTCGTTGACGACCAGTAAAAAAATAAGTCCTAATAATAATAAGTTATAAATCAAGATTGACATGAAACTGTGTTGTTGAAAACACTTTGTGACCTTAGGCCAATTTATTCAATAGTAATAATAATACCCAGTATATTGTATTGTGTATGGATGAGTGCATTAGTTTGGAAGATGATTGATGTAAGAATGTTAATAACAACACCAAATGCCCACTGTCAGTGATGCTAAAGATGACCAAAGAATAGAGACTGTCAGGAGAGATGTTCTTACTTATATTATTATCATCAGATAAACACGTCAAGATATTCAATGTATTCATCTATTTGTTATCATTCATAATATTTCCAATACATAGAATCAGATATTTGAGTCTGTTTGAAAATATGTAGATATGTGTGCTTACAAAAGTATCTCTTCTATAAACATAATTATGAAAAAATAAGAAGAACGTTACATACTTTTTACACGCAAAAAGCTTATTTTGTGAATCCGTGAAGAAATAAATATAATTTGGGTAAGTATATATAAGATATACCTTATTTATTGAGAAATATATTGCAATTTTTACGAAACTCTGTCCGATATTTATTTTGGAAAGTGATCTGCCAATCAAAATTTATGTTAAGATAATATTAACACTTTCATTTATTATTAAGATGGAGGTGAAAATTGGTATTTTTATCTCAAATAGAAAATGTTCATAGGCTGTATTTGCACACATAATAGGTGTTTAAACTCTTTATAAAAGAAATTTGAGTATGACTTATTATGAAGCCTAAATCATTCGCAAACGAGTGGATGGCCTTGAGATGAATAGAATAGAATAGACTTATTATAAGGATTATGTTTTACTTTAACGTTCTACGTTAACGTTCTGCTTTACTTTAACTTTGGCTTTCCGTTCTCTCTGCCTACCCTACTTGGGACAGGGCGTAAGGGTATAGTAAAATGTTACTTTATTTAAAATATAAATCCAAAAAAAAATTTAAAATTTTGAAAGGATTTTTTTCTCGAATAAAAACGAAAATACGAAGATGCTTACTTCTACGAGTACTATCGACTGCATTTTTTGTTCACTTGATGATTATTTTCTGATCTGTATCGAGGGCAAAGCTAGTTTTCCTATATTAATATGAATGAATTATTATTTATATAAATATTTTGATGGAATGTGTATATCTTATCATTATTGTGACCATTGTTAAGCGAGTGAGCTTGAATTTAAATATTAATAATTATCATTATTATTATTATTAATTATTGATCTCAGCTGTTTTCTTTGAATCTGATTAATAATATCTGTTTGAGATTTAATTCATTCACTCGAAGTCGGGTGCTTTGCCTTAAAGCAAGAAAGAAGAAGAGATTTAATTCGAGTTAAAAAGTTGACACTTGAAGTGCAAAGAAAAAGTGACTCATCAAATTATTTATTTTTCTTTTGTAATCGTTGTATTAATTGGCGCGTCTCCTTTTTATAGATGTAAGGCTGTATTTAAATTTGCATAATTAATATTGAAGATCTTAAGCATATAATATTTGCTCAATCATCAAGGTTAAAAATGATTTCAATCTATGCGTTATTATTAATTTAAATTTAGACAAATGTCCGATTTTTAGAAAATGCGACCCCTTTTTTACCTCCACACATAAAATTTGACTAAAAATTCGTCAATTTATCGGATAAAAATGTTACTTTTTTAGTATTTAATGTTATTCATTAACGAACATATTTAAGAATATGCTCAACTAGGAAAAAAAACAATTTCTGGGTTCCATTTCACATAATTTTTTTTTTATTTTTTGAGTAAAAAAAAACACAATTTTTTTTTTTTACATAACATGTATAGACAATTCACACAGACCGAGCTAGTCCCACACTAAGATATGAATCTTGTATTATGGGTACTAACACGACGATACACATATATACAATGCACTAAACACATATACATGTAACACCCAGACCCAGGACAGTGTGAAAAAGGTCATTCTTCATTTTGCGCTGGCCGGGAATCGAACCCGGGACCTCGTGACTCAAAGGCAAATGCGTTAACCTCCACGCCACCCCGGTCGTCATTGTTCAAAATTTAATTGAGAAGTGACCTGTTTTTGACTTATAAAGTCATTGTCAAGTTTGAGGTCACTACTCAAGAAAATTTTAAGTAAAAATAAAACCAATTGTGATTTTGTCTTATTAATTTTTTGTTGTTTTCATGTTTTTATATGATGAAATGGATAATTCATAAATATTTTTAAATATATCTTTGAAAAACTTCAATATGTTTATTTAAACGCAGTGGAATTTTCTTTCATAAAATGCTATTAATTTTCTTCACAGAGACAAATACACACAAAAAGTTGACAGAACTTTTTTAAAAATAGAAAAAAAGAAATTGATCCGTTCAGGCCAACCCTCCAATTATTCCTGTCTACAGCATGTATGTTGAAATAAAATTATATATGATACATATTTTGCATTTAAAAAAAAAATTAATACCTGTTTGTAAAATATTTTCGCTGATTCCGGTAAAACTGTGTCATAACTATATCTATAATATATTATTTACCAATATTACATCACACTATAGGTACCTACTTCCAAGCAAAATGTACATAGATCAATTACTCACTTACCTGATCCATACATCATAAGAGACATACGCGATTAGTACTGTTAAAGTATGAATTAGGTACCTAGACGCCTACTAACAAAATTATTATTGAATGAAAAACAACGCACCGAGTACTTACATATATATATAATATGTAATTATTTTTATTATCATTCATGCTAAATATAAGTATATTATACAAGTAGATTTATATTACTTGTATGTATATAAAACAAAATATATTTATAAATTACACGCGTATGTTGTTTATTATTACTTATAATTAATCTTATTAATGAAATCTTGTGAAATATTAATACATATACTTCAGTCTTATTCGTGCTGTTGATGTTTTGGTAAACATAAGTAGGATCTGCACGTGTAGGAAAACTTTTGATTAGGATTGTAATATTATGTAGGTACATATAGAGAATGATAATGGCAACATCACTCATATATTGGGTGCAATGTCAGAAAAAGAGAGAAATTTGCACGCGTATACTTCTGATATAATTCCAGTTTATTAAGGGAGTCCTAATAAAATAATTTTGTGTTCTAAAAGTCAAATAATGAAAGCCAACAAAAGGTCAATTAATTGTTTACTGAATGACATACATAAATACTTTCTTAATTTCAACAGGATAAATAAAATCTGTGTGGGTACGCGCAAACCCAGCCAAAAAATCTATTTTTAGGCAAACTGCTTTTTCACGACACAAGCTTTTAGTTTTCTGTGAAAGATGTATAAGGTTGTATTTGGGTATATAACAAAACCCAGATATATATTTTTTTTTTCAAAAAAATAATTATTTACCGTATTAAGGTTCCAGAAGAATTTTGAAGAAACAGTTTAAATATGAGTTTTAAAAATATTAACCTAAACACTGTTTAATTTTCACGGATGATTATTTAGTCTATTAATATAAACTAAATCAATATAGACTTGCCCTGAAGATGCCGCAAGGCGAAAGCGCTCGGCAATTAAAATTTAGTCTATATTAATTGACTAAATAATCATACGTGAAAATTAAACAGTGTTTAGTTGAACATTTTAAAACTCATATTAAAATTAATTTTCACAACGTTAACGCACCTACTTTAAATTTAATAAACAGTTTAAAGTTTGTCTCGTGTCACAAATCAGTATTACAATTCCTTTAGAATAATTAAAAAGATTATCGACCTTTCAATAAACCATTTTGAAGTCAAATTTAAAAAGAGCACAAACTTTACTTTAAACTATTACTTTTCTCAAAGTTATTTTAACCATTAATTTTATATACTTATAAAATTATTATGATAGAAACACTTTTATATTAATATTATTATATGAAGCAAGATATTACAAATATGTACAACGATTAATAAAAAATGATAGCATTGTATATGATACAAAGTGTATATTGCTTTTCTTTTATTCCTGTGCTATGATTTGGTACAACATGTACAGTACATAGTGTGAGACAAAGAGGGAACACTTGCAACAAATCGATGGTAAGTAATATGTAAGTCAGCTGAGAATATTATTATGTACTAAGTATTGATTGAAATATTAACATATTTACTTTTAAATAGTTTAGAGTAATCATTGTACGAGCCAAGAGTACAGCTGATTAAATGTCTGCAGAGTCAAG
The DNA here is from genome assembly GCA_947579605.1 of Athripsodes cinereus. Taxonomy (NCBI): domain Eukaryota; kingdom Metazoa; phylum Arthropoda; class Insecta; order Trichoptera; family Leptoceridae; genus Athripsodes; species Athripsodes cinereus. The sequence continues at coordinate 1,745,135 of OX388316.1, read as the reverse complement.
AAAATGGAATGAGATGATTTATTTTATCAAAATTATTTTAAAAATAAAATTCAAAACTTTCTTTCTAGTGCATAAATGGGTGCTTTATACGTAGGCCCATAATTCAATTCACTTAAGCTCCGTAAAACTTCATATTTTGGTCACATAATAAGAGGAGAAAAATGTGCCATTCAAAAACTGGTCATAGAGGGGAAGATTGAGGGCCGTAGAGGGGTTGGAAGAAGGCAACTTTTCTGGCTCCAGAACATTCAGGAGTGGACCGGGATTAGAGGTGTAGAGGAGCTGTTTCGTGCTGTCCAGAACAGGATGGATTTCTCCCGGTGGTCCACGTCGGGGGGACCCGACAAGACACGTAGAGAACAAGAAGAAGCTGAAAATTCCATTCCGAAATTCTTGTGCTTTTGACATAGATACTTTTCATCATACATTACAATAGTCAAGGTTTGGTGATCAGAATGCCCAATTTTCCATATTTTTTTTCGATTTTTCAAATATTTTATATTTTTGTATAAACAAGAAATTTCAACAAAATTTTTTGGCAAAAATTTGTTAAATATCATAAATATAACAATCAATAGGTATTTCAAATAATAACCAATAAATAAAATATCTATTTTTTCGATGTGCGTTAAGCACTTTTTTACTTTCATGCCAAAACATAAAAAAAAAAAAAACACTAAATTATGAATCCGTAGGGGTTTTTCATGTGAAAATTCATGCTTAATTTGTGTGGGTCATTCTCAAATATTATATCATAACGATTTCTAAATATTACCCAGGAGTAGGTGTTTGGGAAAACGAAAATTATTTATTAAAAAATCTAAAATATACAAAAAATAATGTAGGCGTGGATGGTTCAAAATGAATATTGGAGAATTTCTAAATATAAAAGTTAAGTACATTTTTGATCCACCATATTAACGAAACCTACACTTATTTGAATATTATAAAGAAAAGATAAATAATTTATTGATAATATTATATTTTACATTATGTGCATGTTTTGTAGATATATTTAAGTTATTTTATTTATAGATATATTATACGTTATTTATTTAGTACCTGCCATGTTTATTATTTAGCAGTGACGTATTTTCCATAATACCAAAATAAAAATTGCATATATTAATTCTTAAATGTTAAACTAAACAATGTTTAATTTTCACTATGATTAATTTAGTCCATTTAATATAGACTAAATTTTAATTGCCAAGCGCTTTCGCCTTGCGGCATCTTCAGGGCAAGAGTTACTTAAAAAGTTTTTAGATAAACATTTTAAAATTAATATTAAAATGAATTTTCACAACGTTAACGCACCTACTTTAAGTCTAAAAATTGCATACATTACTAAAAAACTCTTGAACCCAACTTACTATAGATATAATGGATTGTTAGAGTTGACATTTATATTGTAAAACTCCAAAATAAACATATTAAGAACTACTCCAGATTAATCATTCCAATTGATCACACTCATCCATTCACAACCTATTTGAATAGGTATTAACTATGGATGAGTGTGATCAATCGGAATGATTAATCTGGAGTAGTTCAAAATATGTTTGACATCTACACTTCTAGTAAGTAAAAAATCCAGTTCCCGACATCCAATTGTGTCAAAAAATTCATCCAAAATAAACGTTTTCACACAAAGTAATTAAATACAAAGTTAACTTAAATAAAACCATTTGTGATTTCTTCCATATATATGTAGGTACCTATAATGTTATTTAAGACTAACCTTTATTATTTCAAATGTATACTCCTTCGTTACAGATTGAATTTGTTGAAGGAAATAGCATCTTTGACTATCTATAGTTAATTTTTTTTTTTTTTTTTTTTCTATTTTTTTTTTTGATATATCTGGTTTTGTTATAAACCCAAATACAAGTTTATAAACCTTCCAAAGTAAGCCAAAAGCTTGTGTCGTGAAAGGGGAGTTTGCCGGCACCTGGCATCGAACCGCGGACCCCTTGTTCAAGAGGCCGAGACTCTACCTCCAGGCTACCGACGAACTCATTACATTGATGAAAAAGCATGTCCAATATAAAAAGGCCTTCAGTTCCGCCACTGTTATTCAGGTATATTACTGTAAGTGGTAGGTACTTATTATTAAAACACTTGAAGCTATGTACATACTTTGTAACGTACCTGAAGAAATAATAATTATACATAAGTTGTCTGCTGTGTTTCATTCGTTAAATTGCACCCACGCATGCGCAGCGCACGCGTCAAGACGCCCTTATTACTTTTGTTTTACAAAGATATCATACTAATAATAATGATTATATTATTATTATTATCATTGATAAAATTGTTATCAGTTTCAAAACGATACAAATGTACTCATATCTACTTCAAAAGAGACTTAGCATTATTATAGTACAATATAATCTTAGTTATTTCTTTACCAAAGAAAACTGTGTGTAAGAAACATGCAGGTTTGCGATAAAAATATCACTGATCTTCTTTTTGTATTGTATCAGGTTTATATTATAATGTTGGAGATCACTTTTGTTAAAGCTTTCCTATTTTGCGTCAGTCGAAAGAGTTTTTCCACATGTCTCACTCTAGTCAGTAGTAATTTAGGAGTTTACTACGGCCTTTAGGTTTTTCAATGTCGGAGAATTTTATATTAAATGTTTTCCTATTAAGAATACGATCTAGGTATTTTGAGAATTGTAATTTGGGTGAATCCTTGAGAATTTTTAACTCTGTTCATGGTGGTTGTATTTCTTGTGCTTTTTTGCTAAGTATGCATGTGACCCCTGTACGTGAAGTTATCTTAGAGCTAGAGATCCGCATTTAAGTTTTTGATGTAGTTAATTTCCTTAAATATCACTTGGTGGATCTCTTTAATTACTCCAGCAAGTTTATTTAAGGGAATTAAGGGAATCAACGCAAAACAGGTACAACGAAAAGTACAAGATGAATCGTATTCATGAAATCTACACACAAGAGTGGATGTTAATTTATAAGATTTTACCAACTGCAAAATACTGCTTATTATATGGGTACAGGTCAATACATTATTCGCATTATTAATAATTTATTATGGACACTTACAGCATCTGTTTGCTCCTTATCACACCCAGAAGTAGTTACTGTTGTTTGACTGCCGTGTTATGACATCCAGTTTAATAATATTCCGAGTGTTGACGGGAATGTGTAATCTCCGTATAATAATATTATTATCTCCTACATGTATCTACAATATTTATCCACCGTATAATTGACTCCACGTGATCAATCAAAGGACAACGGTATCCTTGGGAAGCTCTATATTACAGTCTGCTCAGTGCACCATGAACTGTTGAAAATAGTTTTACTGAGTTTACTGTTAAGATCGGATAAAAACGGATTGAAGTGGCTCAAGTTGCTTTGTGTGCCACTTAGTACACAAATATGGCACCATTGTGCCTCACAGAGCTTTGTCCCCTTGACTTGACCACTAGAAGACCTCTGCGCTCTATGGAACTGGCCGTGAATAGACTTACTGAGCCCAATAGAGCCGCTAAGTCCAACTTCTACGAGAGGGCCTTTGGTGCTGTTGGACCAGTTATGTGGAATCGCCTACCGGTGCTGCTGAGAGATGGTCAGACGGTCACTAGCTTCAGAGGCAAATTAAAAACTGAACTCTTCACTGGCGCCCTTGAGACGGTCTAGAGACTGTAAAACGGCGTCATAAATGAACAATAATGTTTCCTTTTTTGGAAATACTAATTCTGAGAGGATTATGGTAAACGCACTAATAAAAATCGAAATAACTTAACCGAAAATCGAGAGTCTCTTGAGAATAATTGGTTTGTTTTGACAGGTATTTTTCTATATTTTTTTTTCATATTTGAACTTTTATAAAGCTGAGTATAATTAATGATTAATAAAATAATAATATCTTGATATAGTTAGTCATTGAGATGGTTTAAGAATATAATGATTTTTTAATTGGTGGTAAATACGGCTCGAGTGTTCCGTAACTGTCCCATCGATCATATTCCCAATTAACGACAGCTTAAGGAAGAGGTATAATATGAACTTATTGTAATTTAACAGGCAAACATACATAATACACATTTACCTTTGGATATTACAAAGATTTTTACACACATAAAGAGTCTGACGTATTTTAATTAAAATGGAATCAAATTCAGTAGCTGAGCAAAAAACTAACACGAGCCAAAAGTAGATATAATAATTATTTATTACTTATAGATAAGAAGATATTTTTTCTACTTGTTAAAATACAACCACCTTTTTATCACTTATACAAAAGCACTTATATTTTAATCATTAAGAATTAAAATATTTTTTTTAGCATAATAATTATTTGTAGTTTTTTTAGAAAACATTTTGTACATACCTATTTGTTCCTGAACATAGATATAAAATAAGTATTTCACTTGTGGGAAAAACTCTGACGAGTAAAAGTGTGATTTGCTTTTCGTTTGAAGATAAAGTCATAATTATATATAATCTTCAAAAGGTCTTAATTAATTTTTCATTTATGCTAAGAAGAGATACTTTTAGAGACTTCTATTTTCGTTTGACAATGTCCTTATAAGACAAAAGACGGCTCTATCATTATAAAACATATAATGGAAAAAAAGCCATTTGTTTTTTAATTTCATGAAGTTTTCTAAACATAGACACAGAAAATAGTCTTTCAATGATCTCTGAACAATAGACTGATGCAAATTTTATTGACAGAAATGTGTAATTTATTTCATTATTATTTGAAAACATGATTACCAGAGTAATGATATCCTTAACAATAATAACAAGAACAAAAACGTTTAGTTTCGGTCTTCATTCCTCACCCATCATCAGGCGAACGTCATTTTCTAATTGCAATTTAAACAATATCATTATAAACATCACTATGTCTGTTTTAAAGTTAGTATAATATAAACATAGATGTTTTTTATGTAATGTAAGTTGAGAATAGTATTGTCTCTATTACAAAACTTAATCTGTGAAGCTAACGTAGTCATAAAAAGGAAAAATACGAGTATTATAGGATAATATTATGGTCTATGGGCGCTTATAAACTTTATATTGTAACCCGTAAACTTTTTCACCATCCTCACAATAGGTTTACTTTAATGTTGTGAGGTTGGATGACTTATTTAAATTTATGTAGAATTTAACCGTTTCTGGTAACTTATGTTTGAAAGTTTGAAAAAGCAGTTAAAAAAAATGAACAGCCTATTACACTTAGATCAAAATATTATCGAATGTAATGAAATATTTTCATGAAATATTAATTATTTTACCATAGTAACAGCCTTAGAAATTCTTCAAGTTTGTCTGAATATTTCCATAAAATGAATTAGTCAAGAAATCGTCTCTCTTTATGCTAGAATACGGCGTAATATTTGAGTATTTTTAAATTAATTTACTGAAATAAAGACCGGACACAAATCCTCAATCTATCCTTTTTTACGAGGTGTGCTTTATCCTCTTTGTCACGTCCGAAGCACTGTCGAATAAGGGATGTTGTCTATTCTGAGTCTGATATGATTTTTTATATTATAATTACGGTGCGCTCATTGGGTGTTCCTTTTTTTTTCTACATATTATATTTGTCATAGAATTTCTACGTGTCTGTATTTTTCTGTATATTTTCTTATTGTCTTGATTGCTTGATGTGTAATGACAGCGAAAAGGTTTTTACTATAATGCTGTTCATTGTTTTCATTTGTAAATAAATATGACCTCATAAAATGGTTAATTGTAAAAATAATATCGATAGACTATTTATTTTGATTTCAGGTAACTTTATCGCCCTCAACCACATATTGCACAAACATAATAAAACACTGTAAACTTTCACTTATTACATTGCTGTATTGAATTCAAAGTTTTTTGGACATTTGTCCATCTCCAGTAAAAATCTTACAATACAACAATTAAACGAAATTTTATAGTGTATTTCTTTTAAAATATTTTTTTTTATTATCTAAATTGAAATTAACTTTCATTGTGTTTCCTCTTCGAAAATCGAAAAGTTACAAATATAATCATTTTTAAAAATTTCATTCAACAGATACGTTACGTTTTGCTAGTCGAACGATTTTATATGATTGTGTGATTATCAGTCGATGGTGAAAATGATTGATGGTATAGGAACTCTATGTGAAGAAGTGTTAAATGTTCTCCCTTGTTCCTCTAGGGGATACCAGACACAATATATTGCTCTTATAGAGATCATTATAATATTATCTATATAACTAATATTATATCATAGACTATCAGTCCAGCTAAAAATAAAATCATTATATGCACCATTTTATTACAAAACAATGTATGGGTGTTTCGATTTATTTATTTTTATTTATTTACCCTCTTCTGTAAATTCATAAGGAGCAATTATACAGAAAAACACAATTCTTATTCAAATTCAAATATTTTTTATATAATAAAATCATTTTGCGGTAAAAAAATTTACAGTTAAAACATAATTGACTACCTCAAATTTGAGCAGAGCTCGTGCTTTGAGCCATAGTTCTATAACAAATTACACGCATATTTGCTCATTAAATACAATCAATAAACAGAGGAGACGATTCTGGAGGGGCCATGTGGATCGCATGAGTAGTGATAAATTAGTCCACATCGCAGCGAACGAGACTCCACTAGGACGAAGTTTGCCTGGAAGGCCACCTAAAAGATGGAAGGATAGTTGGTCTTCAGCATCGCAAGAGGAAACAAATTCCGAACAAACAGATCCATGATCTACTACAAGCAGAAGAAGTAGAAGAAAAAGAATAAACAGAGGGTGAGTTTATCGCGGAGGCATGATTTCCTCCAATTAATCCAATTTTATGAAATGTTATAATACAATTTCGCTCGATCTTAAAATGGAAAAACTTTTCATCGATATTTTGTGAGAGTTCAGAGATAATAAGTGAGTCATATTAAAAGGTCGTTTCACGTCATCCATGATATCATGGTCCAAACGGATTAGATATTTAAGAAAACATGATCCATAATTTCTACTTTTAATTCACACTTCCAGTATACACTATTGGTATTAATACCAAATCTACGAAGATGTGAAGACTCAATACAGTGATCTAGACGCAATATAATACGGTTGAATAACTTATTATCCTACATAGTGAGTTACAATCCATTGGATTTACTTCTCAATTCTCCCCTATTTTCAGCTAGTCTCTTTAGTTTTACGTATGTGTCACAATTCATGTCCTTCTTCAGTTGGTCCATATAGGTATCTCTTGGTCGGCCTCTACCATTTCTGCCTTCGGTCCTGTCCTCCGCGATGGTGATGAGCAGGCCTGGGTGTCTGATGTTGTGGCCAATGCAGTTAGCTCGTTGTTAGCTGATCCTTTTTAAGAGTAGCCTTCATTCGCCTACCCTGATAAACACCTCTTCGTTTTACGGTTACTCACGATGAAAGTATATTTGGGTTTAAAAAAACATACCTCTGTAGATAGATCCACATAAAAAAACACCAAGTTGCAAATAGTTAGTATTGAATCTAGACTGTACTATCTCATCTGATCTAATATCGGTGTTTGATTCTTTAATTTTACGCGTAGACGTACTCACTCTTGATGTTCCGTACGGGAACATAGTGATGAATGATGCACAGGTCAAAACGATTTGCATAAATATATTAAATTATCACTATTATTATTATTATTTGTAGACATGTACTATTATATATATCATACTAGCTGTGAACCCGACATTACAAAGGAAAAAAATATACGGACAATATTGTCAACTAGGACAACAAAAATAACGATAATATGTATAAAATTCGTTAATAAAGAAGATACATATTATGTTTTTTATCCAATTTTCATAGACGACATTTATAACCTGTTTATAACATTAAATGAATATACAAAAATCTAACTTTTTAAGCCCACATTTATTCAGAGCAAGATAAAGTGAATTTGTTTATCTCTCTCTAGTTTTTTTCCTCATGTCTGTGGATCATGGAAGCTGTGGACCATCTTTCCACTTGTGCCTATCTTGGGTCATGCGAAGAGCGCCAGAAATAGGAGGTCTAGTTGTTTTCTGGACCATATTGCTTCACTTTGTTGTTGGTATAAGACCCGAGAACTTCCCACAACCAACTCAGTTTTTTTCTTTACATCACCCTTCCATTTTGTCAGTTTTCTTTCCGGACTCCTTTTTCCCGTTATTTGTATCCAATCCATTAATTTACGACTCCATCATATATACGTTGATGGCCACGAAGGAAGGTTGTAAGTACCTACTGTTCTTCGGAGGCAGAAGATGCCGAGCAAACCCATGGTCAATTTCTACTATGGGTTATCCAATAGTATCCAGTTAGAAAATATATATTGATGATCATAATTTTACGTATTTTTATTATCCTTCACTGTGTACCGTAACAAAATATCACGGGAGCCATATGGGGGGCGACGGGGTGCATATTGTCCAGTGATTGTAATTTAATGTAAATGCATAATTATGCCATGAAATTCAACAATGTACAGAAATAAATCATTACACATACAAATTATATTATAAATACAACTTGTACCCCTCTCTCATCTAATATCTGGATGCACAATGATATCTTGTAACAGTGTACAGTAAAAGATAATAAAAATAAATACAACTATGATCATCAATATATATATTTTCTAACTGGATTCTATTGGATAACCTATAGTAGAAATTGACCAGCATTTTCAGTTTATTTCATGCAGTTAGTCTGCTGGCCAATTGTAGAAAATGCTAAAAAAATTACGAATGAATGAATCATAAATACAAATTTGCTTACGAACTAACTCAATTTTTTTTAAGAATATTATATTTTACATTGGTGTATCATATTCGTAGCCCGGGGGGTAACAAATGAGGAGATAACAGCGTACAGAGCGTCTTTGCTTTGATCTCTACCCCGTCATGTATACGGTTGTCTATTTGTGACTATTATCCTATAATATAATAAGTGTGCAAATCAAGACAAGATTATCATCGTATTGAGTATCGGGGATGAAGCATGAAAAATTAACCTTTATTAAAAAAAATACTCTTTAAATAACTACGATAACAATGATGATTCTTAAATTTAATATTGAAATATCGTTTAAGCAATCATATCACTAATCATTGAAGAAAAATCTACCTCATAATCGGATATCTCAGAAGTCGTAAACTCCTACTTATCCGCAAATACACACCAAAATTCATATCACTCATCATAAGAAATATCTCTCCTGAAGTCTACTTCAAATTGCTTGTTAAAATAAGTTGATTTAATAAATCATTTATGATGGACGTAAGTGGACGCCTTTAGAGCAGTAAAATATCGAAGTCAATAAATATTTTAGAAATAAGGTAGTCAAATAAGTGTATATTTTTAATTGCATTGATACCTAATGCAAAAAAACTACAAGATTTATGTAGAAAAAGTTATTCCAACTACCTTCACTGCAATACTAAAACTAATTTGATTTCAATTTGAAAATTTGTAAGCACTCATTCTTAGGTTTCGTTGTTGACCTTGCGTTTGTATGATTCTTAAAGAAGAAACACAGTTTTCAAATATAAGTCAATCTATAAAAATTAAGATAGGATAATATTTAAGAAAATAAAAACTGAATAACAATAGGTACTAATCATTAAAATAAAGTTTTTGTACAAGTTTTGATGTAGGTTTTATATATCCTTATTCTGTACTTGTAGCATAAAAGTGGGTATTGTAGACAAATATAAATATTATGTGAGATAATAAAACTGATAAATATATGCACAGCAAACGATAATATTCAACCTTAAGGTGTTACATTATTTCAGTTTAATATCTCAATTATTGTACATATTATTAGCTATATGTAAACACCTATTGTAGAGTAATCTTGAGAAATATCTAAAGACTCAATATTCTACCTAATAATATCAGAAGAATAGGTATTTATTTTGTAAAATGTTGAATAGAGAACCTTTATCTTAAAATACAATGTATACTCAATGTGCCTAATCTATAATAACACATTCATTGCGTAATAAAATTATATATACTAATCCAATATTCGTTTACAAATTGGTCCTCATGTAAGACAAAAGTTACTCGATAAAATTAACCGAGATCTAGAGAAATAAATGCTTAAGACGATTGGAGATTCACTGATCAAGATAGAAAGGCTTATTTAAATAAAGATGTTTTGGAGGCCAAGATTCTACAAGGGTTGTTCGATCATCTCATGTGAGCAGTATTCGATTCCATGGAGGCTCCGAGCGCAACTTTGCCTCCTTCATGTCTCTGGCAATTGTGGACATCCAGGTGGTCACTGGTCTGCCTGGTTTTCTGGGTCCTACTTCTACGTCCATTGTCTTTTTGATCATGTTATCTTGTGGTAGTCTCAAAATGTGTCCCTACCATCTTAATCGGTTTTCGGTTATTTTTTCACCGATGGGAGCGACTTTGAAACTACCACGGATATGGACATTTCTCACCCTATCCATCCTTGTTACACCACCAGCCCATCTGAGCATTTTCATTTCACTGGTGTTTAGAGTCTGGGCGTGATTATATTTTTGAGTATACTGACGATACTGAATTGTTTTTTATTGCCAAGAAGATGAAGACTTACATAAATGTTTGTTAAATACAGTTGGTTTATTGGCTACTCTACTTGTGGGTAATGCTGTGATGGTATAGAATCAATAATCGGTAAAAAATCATACATAATTATATTCAGCGATGATTACTTTACTTGGACGATCTGGATATTTATTATATGAAGTTATTTTGCTAGATATTTTGTCAATCAAAAAGATGCCTCGATAGTATAAATACATAGATTATATATAAGCAATTATAACTATTTCATAACTTTAATCTGACTCATATCATCTGCGAAGATTATTTTATAACCATTACACATATGTACAATGTTCTATCTACAGGTTCTTAAGAAACATTAATCTAATTTTAAAATAACCTTCATGATATACTGGTTCAGACATGTAAAACCTTTGATATTATAATTATTCATCGACAGTTAAATAACAATAAAACCTATGACGTGTTAGCTTTGTATTGTATCATGACTAGTAATGGTCGAAATTTTTTGAATTTTTGACAAATAAATACTGTTTTTTAAGTAAAAGGATGGAAATAAATCTGTTAAATTTACGAGTACCTTTATTTTCTTATTTATCCCCAGATCTATCAAGATCAGGAGATCTTAGCTGTCCAATTAAACTGAGTTTCACAGTGGGACCTCTTTCGTCGATCAGGTTCTCTTTCGTACGGAATCATCATTATCATCTTCACCCTCAACACTCCTTTTGGAAGCACAGGGCAGAAATCAGCCTCCTCCATTCAGAGCGTATCTGTGCCAATCGTGTCACCTCGACCAACGACATTCCCATGTGCTCTGATGACGTTGTCATAGGACCGGTGAATTATAAAAGAGGGACGACGGAACCCTTGTGGATGGAAGAACAGTGTTCTTTTTGGCCAACTGTCATTGGACATTCTCAGAACATGGCCCATCTAGGACCATCGCCTCTCCTGTATCACGGAGATTACAGATCTCTGTCGGGTGCGTCGGCGCACAGCATCGTTTGTGTCATGTTCATACGATTTTACATCCAAAATCCTCGTACGGAATTGGATATTAATAAATTGTGAGGTTCATAAATTCCGAACAACGATGAAATCACTAAGTGTTCACTAACCTTTTAGTGGAATCTAGGAAATTTATTTGCAAAATCAAAGTAAAAGAAGAATCATGACATACTTGATTATTTTTTATTACATTCTCTTCAGGACGCTCAAAAACTTAGGTGAAAAAATGGATTGACCTGTTTTTGACCGGAGACTTTATGGAACATGCAATAAATTATGGGATACAAAATAAAATATTGTTTATTTCGTAGTATGAGACCACTGCGTTATCATCATAAAAAAGACAAAGTGCTGTTTCATGCAAGTCCATTGTATTAGCATGTGCCATACTGTATAGAAGTAATATACATTTATTGGTAGCACACAACGGGAATTATAAAATTCAATTCAACTATGAACCTACTATGAATAAATAAATTATTGCTGATGTGTGTGTTGATTGTGTTATAATAATCAATGAATAAAAATAAAATTGAAATAAAAAAGTAGGTATAAAGAATAAATTCTACAACAATAGATTGATAAGGAGATTGATACAAAGGAGTGTGCGGCACGGGGCGGCTAGAAATCAAAGGCTTTGAATGTGACTGCAGGTTTCTCGGTAGTAGAAAATGATGATAATTAAATTTTAATCAATGTACAAATATTTTTGTGCGTTTTTATGTTTACACGTTTGTGTTCATGGAGTCTGCAGCGAAGAATAGATCTCCTACACTTTTTGGCAAGTTTTGAATATCATGTAAAAGGCTATACTATACTACACTCTCAGGCCATAACTCTAGTGGAGAAGGCAAAGAGAATGGACCGCCATAGAGATCTATCCTTGCATACTTATTTCTCTTTTTTGTACATTCATGCAATTCCTCATAGATACATGTCGATTTCTAATAAATAAAACAAATGTTTTGTTTTACTATTTGTTTATTTGACGAGAGAGACGTCTTTTGTCTAATAAACAATTAGTGAGAAAACATTCGTTTTATTTATTTTATTTATTTATTTATTTAGATGAACACACGGCGTGAGCCATTTACATGTTAAACAAACAGTATGATAAACAACAAGCACAAACAGACGCAATAGTCAAAAGTACATTTTTGTTTAAATAGATTAAGTAAATTTTTGTATAAATAGTTTTATTTATTTCGCTATGGAATTCTACTACCTAAACACCGATGCAGTGAAAAATATGTCGATTTCTATTACTCAACACACGACAATCCATTTGATCTACACATAATGTTCTTAGACGCCCGCGCTTTCTCACACTTCCCTTACTTTCTTTCACATCACAGTCATCTATAAAAGGCTTGTATTGGACAGATTTCACTTCGCAAAAAGTAATGATGAGTTGCAGGCTCAAGTCCTGTTCGGGGTACTACCGAAAAAGGTGACGTTGCCTTTTCTAAGCCTTTCATGTGTTAATTTTGCGTTTTATTGTTTATGCTTACTATCCATGGTATAAATTTGCCAATTTGATGAAGCCAGGTTAAAAGCTAGTACAAACTATTAACAATATTATTGCTTGAATTAATATTTTGATGATAACAATTTAAAACGATTTGGTGCGTTATGTGTTGATAGACCGGATTCCTATGAGAAGAATAATATATAATAATAAAGTAATTGTTATTGGAATTCAATAGATTGAATAATACTCCTAATAGTAGCTAACAAAACAAAACCATTTGTGTATTTTTCATATAACGATTTTTAACAATAGTTTAGATCCTGGATTCATCGATTAAAATACCGATGAAGCTTTTATAATATCACAAGCAAATTTTAAAAATTGATAGTGATAGGTAGGTAGTTACCTAGAGCTTTTTTCCTTTTCAGTGAATTTGAATTCATTAAAAGTGTTGTAATTTCTTGTTTGGGAATATGTCTGTTTTTTTCAGATTAAATCACTCGGAGCTAGTAAAAAAACACGACTACTTTATTCTGACGTTTCGGTAGAAGAGAGTGATTACAGAAACATAGATAGCTTATAATATCTAAATTGAGCATAGACAACGCAGCACAGAGCGGTTTAAATCACAGAATTCCATACGAAACTTAGAACCCAGATTCGTTTACAAAAGTGAGACAAAAATCTATGAATTTTTGACAGAACGGTTGGCGAAAGCGTGTGGTGTTTCCTACATTTTATGGACTCTTTCTCGCATTTTTATAAAAATATTTCACTTTTACATTTATATAAACGTAGTTGGACATTTTCTGAAGTTTTTGTCGGTGTTTTAGCGATTAACCACACTTCTTTTCGCCAACCGTTCTTTAAATATGCCGAAAAATGGTGCCTCACGTATTGCAAATGAAAATACATACGAGTGCTCCATCTAGGTATTATAATAAAAATCTATGGATTAAATTCGACTCGCTCTGTGGTGCCAAAATCCTGTGTCAACAAATAGATATGGTCTTCCTTTAGTCATTGCATAAACTATTATTTTCTTTTACTGTACATTGATACAAGATATCACGGGGCACCCAGATGTGACTGGAGGAATGGTAAAGTACATGTCTTACATATATTCGCGCAATAACATATTTTTTGAACCTCTTCTCCCCATACTACCCATTTGCCATCTGATCATAATTTATGTTGTTACGATGTTAAGTAAAATATATTAATAATAAATACAGCTTTAATTACCAATATATCCTTGAATATAAGTACCTTATATTCTAGAACGATCGACAAACTTAATACGAACTTATCTCTGCTCTGAATAAACTGATCAAATAATATAAGAAAAATGATCTCAGGAATTTCGCACTGCAAAGTAGAAACGTATTGCATTTTTACAAAACTATTGAAAATAATATGTTTCGTTTGCTCAACTCCTGATCGGACATAAGTGATGAAAAGTAATATAAATTTTAAGAAAAAATGTCACAAGTATCTACTGTAAAATTTGGCTAATAAAAGTGGAAAACTTTCACGAAACTTTATTAATTTTTTTCTGATCTAATCTTTTATTAATTTAGAATAAACTACATTTTAATAAAGTATTAATTTTCTAACACTATAACAATGCAATGCGGACTGTACAAGTAAATGGACTCTCTTGGGTGGCCAAAACCTTTACTAGGCTAATTAACACGTTCTTTCTCGCGAGCAGCACTGATTGTACACTTTTATTCATACCAGAATATTTTATTGTATTACTTTCTTTATTCTATGTGTGTGTGTGTGCGCGCAAAGGGATATTAAGTTTAAAATCTTTGAATTATTTAAATATTAAAGTGATTTTTAAGATATTCAGATTAATAACGTATTTTTTTAAATTTTGTTATAATGGTTTTATCAAAGCAATATCAAATGTTCTAAATTCAGTAAATTTTTAACTTTTTTGCCCTTATTTATACTTATTTATTGTTTACTGTACATTTACTTCAAACAACATTTAACTTTATTTTAAATGAAGCCTTATGTTCTTGGAACTATAAGAATGTAAGACTTCTTTCTTTGGGGGTTTTTGAGCCAAATGTGAAAGTTTTTCATACTCGCATATTTTTTATAATGTTATAGTGAAAAATATTATGTTTAATACTTTGGACTTTAAGTAAATAAGATCACGTAATTTGTTATATTGTAACCAATGTATAGTGAAGACTAAAATAAATAAAAATATATAAACCTTT
Source organism: Athripsodes cinereus (assembly GCA_947579605.1). Classification (NCBI taxonomy): domain Eukaryota; kingdom Metazoa; phylum Arthropoda; class Insecta; order Trichoptera; family Leptoceridae; genus Athripsodes; species Athripsodes cinereus. Next base: position 1,729,843 of record OX388316.1, on the reverse strand, counting down.
TTTTTTATTTCACACAAAATTATATTTTTTTACCCCATTACAGCATATCTCACACGTACAAGTTGCATGTAATAAAAATGCAAACCATCCTCTCTATGCCAAAAAAAATCAAGACATTCAGCATGGGTGGCAAACATTATCATTGAATTTAAGATGTAAAAGAGTTGGAGACCATTTCTTTGCCATGTGCTACACGAAATAACTGTAATAAATATTGGATTAAAATTATCATGTATGAAAAATGGATGAACTCTGCATAATTGCGCTGTTGCACTTTAAGATATTCTCAAAGTGTTAGACATAATATTATTATCGTATTTCCATACAATGATATCACAAACAGTATTGTACGACAGTGTCCACATACTTTTATTGCAAGTATGTAGTATCCCAATAATAAAATTGTACTCTGTAAGTGTTCACAACTTCCCTATAGCTGCTGGTGGCCAGTATTGTATTTACTGGAGTATATGTTTGTTGCTACTTAATATGTTGGAGGTAATATGTATGTAATATGGTAATAGATGTCAAGGGTCTGATGTCGGAGCAGAGATTTTGTATTGTTATTTAATTAAAGCGTCTTGTATGTTTCTCACTCACTTTCAGAGACAATATTATTCTGCTGTAGGGTTTGGACGATGCTCGTGAATTTAATACCGAAGTAATAAAATTTCTTTAAGAAAATTTCTTCTAATAGATTGCTTGCATAATAGTCCTACACGAGAGGAACGTGGAATGGAAGTTGATATATTAATCAAGACGAATTCAAATAAGTTACAATGGTTTAGGCATGTCGAATGAGGACAGTATGACCTAGAAAATATATTTCACTGAGAGGATTCGTTTCTTCGTATGCCTTGATTATTGCTTTATATCGTATTTATATCTCTGCAATTTCTCGCTATCCAGGGGCACCACGTGGAGGTTCCTAACTTGTCCCCTGAGAGGATTTGTGCTAAGATACGCGGTGGTCTGAGAATTAAATGGCAAAATCACAAAAACCAGATATTACAGGACGGACATGTGTCGAGGACTCTGAATAGGAGAGCATGCATGAGGAATTGTATGACAGTGACGAAAGCGATAAGTTTGGGCGAAAATAGGAGGAAGTGGTGCTGAATACTTTCTGCCTACTCCACAAGGGAAGCACCGTGATGATATTCTGTTAAAATATTTGATCAACCAAAAGAGACGTCTATATTTATTTTCTCAGCACATTGTCAATCGTTGATAATGAGAAAATACGTTTCGGTTATGTAATTATTACAAGACACCCCCAATAGCCCCTCCTCCCTGAGTTAGTCTACCACAAACGTTGGAAGACATTCTAATAATTGGATCATGGCCAAACAGTCTAAAAAATGTTTATACAAAAAGTGTAAAATTATTTAAAGTGAAAGAATAATGTAACCCTGTTTATTTATATATATATATTATAACAAGAGACAAATCACATACAGGCAGGATAATGATCATCCCTAATTGGTAATTACTGGTACGTCTTCAAGATCTTTGCTCCTGGATTACCGCCAGCTAGGAAGAATATTATACAAAAATATATTTCATATATACTTACTTTCACATTTATCTTTTTCAATCTTTAAAAACCAATGAAAGTGAAAAAAAATAATATATAATACCTTGAATAAAATGATTTTCGCGAAATTTTGATGACTCCTTCCAGAATTTTAATTAAGTGATCAAAATTGTTTGCCCTCTTGAATGATTTTCAAGTCCAAAGAGAAAAGACTAGGCTTCATACGTAAACTACCGAGAGAAATACCTCCAAATGTTCTCGAATTTGGGTGCTTTGCCTTAAAAAAGAGACTTCTTCTTCACTTGTCGTGTCAGGAGCCCCTCGACGTTGACTGTCACTTGTAAGAATATGTCTATATCATGGCCATTTTGAAACAGCATCTTGATGTTTCGTATTTCTGTCCTTTCGTGTATATTTTGAAGTTAGAAGATTCGCTTTCTTCCAGCACAGCTCTTCGAACCTTTTATCTTTCTAATGATTATCAGTTATAGAAAATTGTACATTTCTACTCCGAGTACATGATTAAAAACAGGACATTTTTTAAGGTTTTGAATTTCGATATAAGTTCCCTATTCACTCTGGCTCTTTGCAAACCTTTGCGTTGCTGACCACGTCCGACCAGGGTGTCCGAAGTATTCTTCGATTCATCACATCTCGGATGCCTCCAGCCGGTCCATGCTATAATAATATGTTCAATAAACTTAGCGCCATAAATATTATTTAAAAACCTGATACATCCACTAATTTATTATCTATATATTGAATACATATAAGTCATACTAGGTGAATCATAACGGAAATTGTTTAGGAGCGTCACAGATTATTTATTATCGAAGATATCATTTTACAATCAACAGCTGTTCCAAGCATCTACAAATTTACTAAAATATTATCTCTTTTGTGGATATCGTTAAGATCTAAGTGGATGAATGACCATTGGCTAAAGTCCGAAGTCATGTATTTTCGATTTTGAAATTAATTTCAAAACTTTAAATCCTCGAAAAATCATCTAAATACCCCTTATTTCCATTGGATTTTTTTTTTACGATTGGTGTTTTGGTGTGAATGAAATAAATTATGTCAACCGTTTTGTTTATATTTTATATAATTCAGTGCAGTTCGGTTCTATTCTTTATTATTTTTAAGGCCATCCACTAGTTAAAGAGTAATTAAAAAATTAAATATATTTTTATGAGAATAGGATTATCCAGCTTGGTAAGACTGACTAAGAATAATTTTATGTGGGATAATTTATTTATTTTATTCTTCACTGTACATTTGTTACAATATTAGGTACATAATAAAATAGTGTCATAAAAATAACAATTATAAATTCAATGTACAGAGGGCGAGTTTATCGCTAAAATGCGATGTCTTCCAACTAACCCGGATTTCCGTTTTTAATCCTACTACTACTATACTATCACGGCGTATCTCACATGTGGGAAAGCCAGCAAACCAGCTACATGTAATAAATATGATAGCTGTCTTCTCCATGCCAACAAAAAAAAACGAAGACATTCAGGATGGGTGGCAAACCTTTATCGCTGAATTTCAGATGTAAAATGTCTTTTAAAGTTTAATTTATCGACCGACGGTTCTTGGTGGAAGTTCATATTAATAATTTTTCAAATGAAACACAATATGTAGTTATTCCACTATTGATTCAATAGTGGAATAACTACATATTGTGTTTCATTTTAAAAATGATTTAAATGTCTTTACTTTTTCGAACAATATTATGTTTTTAAAGGACACTCAAAATTTTACAGAAAAAAGTGGGAGACCAATTCTTTGCCGGTTGCTCTACGGATCGTTTTTTAATCCTTTTGCAATCCTTTTGCAATATTTTTATACAAGGAAAATAAAAGAAAAAAATAAACGCAACTACTTTCTAGCTATTTCGTGTTTCGGTCAATAATTCTAACAAACATGAGGATAATGTAATTTGACCATAATAATAATATGGCTTACGTACTTTACATTCCCTTTATGGTAAAATAAATTGAAGTAAAGTCATATTTTATTATAATAAACAATATTATTTACTTATCTTAATGTTACTCACAATAACAATAATTGTACCTACAATCCATGGAAATATTTTTTTGTGTTCATTTTTTTATATATCTGCTACGTTCAGGAAAATAAATACCCTCTGTACTAATTTTAATGAATCACCTTTCAAAAGAGTGATGAAAATTGATGTCAATAAATTTGGTTTTTATTTCCATAAAACTTTGTGATCACATTACATTTCATTTATAGACAATGTACACACATTGCCAGTAATAAAAAGTGGATAAGCAAGTAAAATACCACAAATTAAAATTATTAATGATATTTGTTTTGAATGGTTTATTGATGAAAAAAAATATATGACTGAGAAGAAACGAACTTAAAGACTTGATTGTTTGAGAACTAAAGGTAAGATTATTTACCATATCCTAGAGGAGGGATATGTGTTGAAGACATTGAGTAGGAAAGTATGCATGAGGAATAGTATGACGGTAACGATAGTAGAAAGGATATGAGTAATGGTTCTCGGTCCTTTCTACGTAGGTACTCCATAGGGGAGCTGAGGTTCATCATTTCATCCTTCAATCGCAGAAACCTGCTCCTCCACTCAGAGTGTCTCTGCGCCAATTTAGCAACTTCTTCCCATGACATTCCTAGCGACCTCGTTGTTGTAGGAACGTTGTCTTGTGAAATCAAGGACGTCCGGGCTATCGGAACCATTGTGGGAGAAAGTATTGTGCTTTTTTGGCCAACTATAACTAGACATTCTCAAAACATGGTCCAATCAAGACTGTCGCTTCTCCTTCCTAGTATCATTTCCACTCTGGTTAGTATATATAAAGATGAAAGACTTTCCTGCACTGTGATGTTGAGCTTTTGTCAGTTTGAAGTAAGTTATTTTATTCCATGAATGAAGTAAGGTTAAAAAGCTTGTATACTATAATAATAATAGAAGATAGCATTACGTACTTACTTAATGACTCATAACTCTTTGATATCTAATCTGGTAAGAGCCCTGTTCTACGTGGGATGGACCATAGGCCCTATACTTTCTTACAAGCATACATACACTCTGCATACTTCTTGTGTATAGTACTATTGATATCAGAAAATATATAAGTACCTAGTAAAGTTTTATAGAGTGTCTCCTGTCTTATTGTGGATTATTTATTATGAGTGTTATAGTAAATATTATTGTTATCATGTACAACTCTTGCAGGTGATTTGCTTTATAAACTATAATAATGAAAACAGATGGTGCAAGTGTACATCTTTGAGGTTTACTATTTAGATTTCTGGCATGTGGAAGCTTGAGCTTTTTCCCTGGTGAATAAATAAAACTTTGTTGGCACAAGCATGTTTGTTAGATGACAGCCTTATGAGCTTAAAATATTATAAATTGTGAAATATTTCTACACTTTTAAATAGGGTAATGCATTATTTATATTTTTGTCACTTAGGTATATATTGTTTTTACTCAGTATTATCTGAAGTGTATCATTGACCACGTTTGCTCGTCATTCAAAGTCAAAAGAAATGAAACAATTTATTTTGTAATTCCATAGGGTACTTAATTAATTTTCGAGCCTGTTGTATAAACTAATAAAGTCATAAAATTCTTATATTTGGTACTTCCATAGTGACTGATAAATAGCAAAACGGTTTACAAAAGCTTCCAGTCTCATCATCAGGGCTAACGAAAAGGATGATGAGAGCGGAAGGTCTTGAAAATCGTCTCGTGATTAATTAGGTCACTATGGAAATACTAAATATAAGTGTTTTATTTTTAGATCCGTGGAGTATCCGCCAAAGAATTGGTCTCCCACTCTTTTCTGTAAATTTTCATGTGTCCTGTAAAATGCAGCTGTTCGAAAAACTAAAGTCATTTTTCATCTTAAATTCAGCGATAAGGTTTGCCGCCTATTCTGAATGTCTTAATTTTTGTTGGCACAAATAAGACAGCTTGCATGTTTATTGCATGCAGCTGATCTGCTGGCACCCCACTTTTGGGATATGCCGTGGTGTAATAGTTTTATTAATTTAATATGAAATTCCACCGTACACCGTCGGTCGGCAATATTAACCACAAAATGATAAATAAATCAAATGATCATAGCGAAAAATAATAGTTCAATTAAGACGTGTAATCCTCTATAATATTAGATATTCCTTAAGGTGACCTGTCGTTGTCATAGGACGGAGGCGGGATACGAATTATCAACAGCTGTAAAGAAGTTCAATGTATTACAAATCGATCCATGAATCTTTATTATGTATTGGATCATTATGTCATAGATATGTCCAAGAAACTGTATTGAAATTCTTAGAAAAAATGTCTCATACTAGATTTGTAAAACAGTGTCTTGTATAAATGCTTCTACCTGGATTTGGCAGGAAACGTGTTCGATAATGTAATAAATATTTAGGTTCATTCGTATATGCATATTTGTGTTTGTATGTCTTTGCTACTCTTTATTTCGGGTTGGCATAGTTTGAACGTGTCTCTGGGGGAAAAATGCATATTTAATCTTATTTCGTAATAAAAATATTACACTTTTGCGGAAACAAGTTGTCAAACATGAAGTCCCAGGTAAATGAGGAATATTCCATTTGTTTTGTAAGATCATGTAAAAGGCTTGTGCTCGTAAAACCTCACATACAAGACAATATTCAGTGATGTGGCTTGCCACCGATCCTGAATGTCTTATTCTTTTACCGGTACGAAGAGGACGATCTGTTAATAATTTATAACTGAGCTGCAAAAAATAGGCCACAATTATACTAGGTGAGCGACTGAAAATGAGTCACAAAAAATACTAACTGAATCAATGAATAACAGAAAATACTTAGACAAATAAGTCAATTAAATTTTCATTCCAAAATGTACCTAACTATTTTATTTACTTTTTAAGATGAATTGCCTAAATTTATAAACCTCAAACTAAATCATACGCTTGTGTTGTTTGGGGCTCAAACATGTGATTCCTGGATCGAAAACAATATCCCACTGTCGACTTCCTTTGTTTTTACAATGTTTTTTTTAAAAGCACAATGCAGCTCGTTTTAAATAATTATGTAAACTGTCAATTTTTGAATAATTCGTTCGCCAAAATACTGTCACAACAACAGCCATATGGTCGTACGAATTGTTTTTTAGTGGTTGTTCACATTTAATCAGTAATTTTGTAATTTTATTTCCTTATTTTTGGCAACCTATATTTTAAATCTTCTGTCACTCGTTTGAGTGTAATTTAATCAATTGTTTCGACATGCTGTCAATACGGAAACATAGTTTATTCAACATCCAATATGAGTACAAACCTATTGGTCTTATTTCTTATTAACAGTGAGTGATCTTTTTTCTAAGAAAATAATATTATTAATTTATTAATGTATTCTTCATGTAACAATAATAATATATTATAAATCTAATATATAAAAGGAAGTCGTGTGTGTTACAACACTTATAACTCAAGAATGGCTGTACCGATTTGATTGAACGGGAAGAAACAATATAAAGAAAATTATTTACGCCATACATTTTTAATTTCAAAAATAAAAACAATATGGAGAATTATGGCGCTATTAGCGCCCCCACGTCGCCTGTTGCATTGTGCTAAAATAATCCGTAGGTTCTGCTATATTAAGAACCAAATTACTATAACTTATATGAACGAAATGTGTACTAATATTTGTTTACTATAATTCGGTAGTTACATGGCAATAGGTTGTATCTCACTAAAACATAATTTTACAGGAGAGCAAAAACAAAGTTTGCAAAAGAGATATTTCAGCCAAATTTCGAGCATTATATTATATCAAAATGAAGGTAATTATTATTTCTACAAGATAGATGTAACATTCTCTTAATAATTTCTTCTACAAGATGTATATAACATTCACTAAATAATTTCTTGCAGTTTAAAAATATTTGAGTTTTTTTGCCATGTTGATGAAAACAATCTTTCTACATGTCAATAAGTTACGTCTTTTCTCTCTTTATTCTGACTATAAAGAGACATATCCTTTTGCCACATCAAATATTACACTATTTTGAGCATTTTATGGAACAAACTTGAAAACGCAAAAAAATGCGAGATACAACCTATTGCCATGTAAGTATGTAACTACCGAATTATTCGACTAATATTTATGTATCGATAGATCTTCTGTCACATAAATGTGGACGTGCACAGATTATATTTGAAATTGTATTTTATTTTTGCAGATGGAAAATTATTATTGAACCAAAAATTGTGCTATTAAAGATGAAAATAAAAATGTGTTCATGTAGGTAGTTCTGATGCAAGATTGTGTAGTGAAATTTGCAGACAGAGAAGAAAAATTACGAAGAAAATTATTTACGACATACATTTTTAATTTCAATAAAAAATGCAATATGGAGAATTATACAAAATCAACAATGAAGTTTTTTTTATAGATTGGCCTATTTATATGATCATTTTTCTATACATTCTCAAATTATAATCGTTATCCATACAATTTAACATCTGTAGTTCTGATATATCAATTTTTTAAAAATCATGGAAAAAAAAATTATAAATTATAAATGAATAGGTAAAATCTACCTGAAAATAAAATAGTACCTTCATAATTATATTACGTACTGCAGATAATTTATAAACAAATCTGAGTAAAGTATAATTGTTCAACATAAATTGTTCATGTCGGCCGGTGTGGCGCGGAGCTCTTTCCTTTGAGTCACGAGGTCCCGGGTACGATTGCCGGACAGGGCAAAGTGAAGAATAACCTTTTTCAAATTGTCCTGGGTCTGGGTGTTACATATATATGTATATAGTGCATTGTATATGTGTGTATCGTCGCGTTAGTACCCATAATCAAGATTCATCTACTTTTGGGACTAGCTCGATGTGTGTGAATTGTCTATGTAAAAAAAAATGAATGTTACTTTCGCAGTTTAGCGGCCCCACCTGTTGTCGAGTACTTTTTTTCCATAGAAAAGGTAATATTTTTGAAACTTGAGGAAATTGTTGCCATATGTAGAATTATTTTAATTTGCCAGCAAAAAAAATCCACTTCGAAAATTAATTTCCTAAAATTCCGTAAATATTACTCGACAACGGGTGGGGCCGCTCAAGTTTCATAGTTGCGATTTGTTTTTCCCTATAGAAGAATTTTCCAAAAATTTGGTGAACAAAAAATAATTCACCATATGGCAACAATTTCCTCAAGTTTCGAAAATATTACTTTTTCTATGGAAAAAAGTACTCGACAACGGGTGGGGCCGCTACACTGCGAAAGTTTCAAATGAATTATATTTATTTACACTATACCTTCGATGACACACTTTGACAATTACGGAGTTTGTAAAGAGATTAATAATATTAATCATTCATAAAGTCAGTGGGAGAGGGCAGAAGATAGGGCAGGTGTCGAACATATGTTGAAAGGCTTGGTTTGGAGTGGCCAGAGGTCCTGGAAGCAGCGGTGGACAGTTATCTCTGGAGGAGATACTTAGGGGCAATGGGCCCCCGATCGAACTAGGACAAGGGGAAGAAGATATATGTATGAAATCGTTCATTGATTTTTAGGCGGTACGAAGTTCGCCGGGCCAGCTAGTAGATAAATAAACGAAACGAATTAATTAATTGATTTATAATACCGTGTTTATTCTTTGGCATTATTCATACGTGCGTATTTTTTTTCTTTTAAATACTTTTTTGTTAGTCACGGCTGTTAAGGCCATTAAATCAATATACATTTACATTTTCATCTGAATTGCTTATTTATTTATTCATTCTCTACTGTTTGTACATTGATAACAAACTATTACAAAAAAGGTAAACATTCAAGTTAGATACAATCAATATACAGAGGGCGAGTTTATCGCAAAGGCGCGATCTCTTCCAACGAACCCGAAGGTTGTTTAGGTTTTACAAGGTTTTTCTTTAAAAATCTATTAAATTTTCTATAATATTATGTATATTATAAATAAGCATCTACATATCCCGTGGAGCACCCGGTAAAGAATTGGTCTCCCACTCTTCTGCGTAAGTTTTCGAGTGTCCTGTAAAAGGCAGGTGTTCGAAAAAAATAAGACATTTTACATCTTAAATTCAGCGATGAGGCTTGCCACCCATCCTGAATGTCTTGATTTTATATTGGCACGAAGAGGACAGTTTGCATGTTTCTTACGTGCAGCTGATCTGCTGGCTGCCCCACTTGTGGGATGTGCCGTGATGGTATAGTAGATAGTAATAAGCAAATAAATCTTTATTGGCATATTAGTGTCATATATTCTGTTGGTGCTATAATTTTTTTTTTTAATGTCACTGTTATTGTTATTTTATATTCATGGGTTAGTTGGAAGATATTGCGCTTCAGCGATAAACTCGCCCATTGCACAAAGTTATGTGTTCAGTGGTAATGTTGTCATGTTTTTTATTCTTTGTATACAAATTTTGTGCAATAAAGATTATTATTATTCAAATTGTTTCCAAATATGTAATAGACCTGTGCCGTGATTTTTGTAAATAAATATCATATAAAATGTACAAATGTGCCTACATTATGAGAAATGTGAAAAAGAAGCCTCATAAATCCTAAAGCGTTGAAACAGAAAATAGCACACTTCTGTTTCTACTACAACGTATTTTCTCAGAACAACTCAGTTTTTAATAATTGATTTACTCTAGGATAGAGGTGAATTTCAATAATATCGATAAAAACACGATGTAGCCAGCAAAAATACAATCATTTCTGCATTCATAGTTTTATATTTATGAAAAATGGACCTATGTGACTTACATAGCTTGTATATCTCTCATAAATCTCCCTAGGGAATTATTTTTAATAATAGTGATCAGCGTAGCAAAATGTAAACGAAACGCATTCAGTAATACGTGTTTGATTTATAAAAAAAATCTTTAAATATATAAATACCTATATGCTATGAATTTTGTGACACAATTGGATGTCGGGGACTGGATTTTTTACTTACTAGAACTGTACATGTCAAACATATTTTGAACTACTACAGATTAATCATTCCAACTGATCACACTCATCCACAGCCAACCCACTTGAATAGGTATCAACTAGGCAGGCATGTTGTATATCATACACATACATATTATGTGAACTTCCTTAAGGAGTGCACAACACAGAGTTTCGACGCTTATGAATCGACCTTAGGCTTGGTTAAGAGCACTCTCCAAACCTAGGCAACATTCCCAATTCCTCTGTGTCATGCCCATCACATGACTTGAAATTTTTGAAAGTTGTATATATGTGTGTTGTATATAAATATACTTATGCTGGTATTTTGTATATAAATATACAAATGCTGGTATTTTGATCCCGCGTTTTGAGCCTAATCCTTTGATATCCTGTATATCTGGATAGGTGAATTTTTCCCGGCATTAGACTGTTAAGTTTTTGTGTGACCATGACTGATCATATGGAGACTTATCTGGTTGTATAATGCTGAGAAGTGTGGATGGCAATTCTGCCGCCGCGTTAACATATATGTATTTAGTATTTGTGAATACGAAGTATATGAACATTATGAAATACACTAAATAGGTATAAAAATACAATGAACAATCCATATAACAATATAAACGAATAAATATATACCTATATTTTATACCATAATATAATGATGTTATTAGGTACAATATTTCGTATTATATCATCATATACTCGTATTAAGATCAACGCCTATTTCCGGTAAAGCTTCATTCATTCATTAATTCATAACAATATTATTTTCATACATAATGTACGTATTTGTACACACTATCTAAACTATAGTAATAGTGACGTGTTTATGAATGTAATGTTCGTATATATACTACATTATATTATGCATGAATGATGTAGTAAACATATATAATATATTCACAAATGTTTATTGTATATGTATGAATAATGACTCAATACGCAAACTCTTTGCTGGATTTTTTTATATGCTTTTCCAGTATTAATAGAATGTTTATGAGTTTTCAGGTGAAACAAATAATTGTATTCTACTCTCTCATCGCGTTTCGTTGTCTTACTGCTTGCATATTTTCTTCTTCTTCTTGTTGTTGTGGTAGATCATTGATCAGTTGCTTCAGATGTAGTTCCTTCTTGTGAAACTGAGGACCAGCTATCCTTCCATCTTTTTGGTGGTCTTTCACGTATACGTGAGCTAGCTTTCTTCGCAGCTACATATATGAACTTAGGTACGATTCTGTTTTCAGCCATCCTGTCTACAGGGTCTTTCCAGAATCGTCTCCCCTTCTTCCCCATCTCACTATGTTCTCCGTGTTTTGACAATACTGAAATCAAATTTTGTACCTATTATAAACGAAATCTAAAAATTATTATAATGAAATAATTTTTATTTTTGCTGCTGAGAGCAGAAGCTCTCGAAAGCCAGCTCGCGATCAATAAAGTCACCCTGGAAGTACTAAATACTGTGAGCATAAGTGTTTTATTTATAAAAAAAATACGTAAACTTCCACCAAGTACCGTCGGTTGACATCATTGACAAGTAGCTTAACCTTCATTACAAATACTCACTGTTTTTATTATGTTTGGGTTGCGTTTAATTTTTACTAATGGAATTGGCACGAAAAAGTAAAATTACACATTTTAAATATACATGTATGCAAGCGAAACTTGGACGTGGTTGAAAAAGGATGAGAGTGGAATAAATGCTGTGGAGATGCGTTCACTGAGAAGAATGGTTGGTAAAACGTTGCGAGAGTGAAGAATGAGAATATCAGGAGAATGAGCGGATGTGAGAGGAGTGTTGTGGACAGAATGCGTGTAAACAAGTTGAGATGGTTTGGACATGTTGAGCGAATGCAAGATGAAAGGATGACGAAGAGGATGTATTTATCTGAAAGAAGGGGTGTCAGGAAGCGCGGACGTCCAAGAACCACGTGGCTTGATCACGTCTACCAAATTCTTAAGGACGGACGCGTGCTGAATAAGAGAAATCGGCGTGCATGTATGAGAAACTGGATGAATGTAGAGGAAGCGAAAGAAGTATGTAAGGATAGATCTACATATATGGCGTACCGTTCTCTCTGCCTACCCCTCCTGGGACATGGCGTGAGGGTATAGTATAGTATAGTAAATATACGCAGTATGTCCATTCGCTACCTCACTTGTTGAGATGCCTAAATGGTGTAGTAAATAAAATTTAATCTAAGTATCACAAAATATAGTTTGTGTATTTCCTCATTAAGTTATCGATATAAGTCACGATAATATATATTATTTTATGGCAATATTAAGTGCGTCTTTAAGATTTAAGATTTTATTACGTTTTATGTACAGCAGGTACTTACCTATATTGTACATATTATTTTAATATGAAATAGCCATACATAAGCCTTATAAGGAGTGGTTTTGAATAATGATCCTTCAGATGAATTATTCGTCATCGATGTTGTGTAATATATAACAAAGTTTTCATTTTATTTCAGATTGAAGAACTCAATTTGTTTATCTACCCATAATATTATATATCAATTTCAAACTAAAACTAAAAACTATATTTTATATCATTATACATATACATTATACGTACCTAATTCATGTGTGGTTATCGTTATGGTTGGTCTAAACACGTCGAAAACGAAAAAGAGCTAACCAGGGTTGGCGAAAAAAAGCAACTCTTCAAAAAAATCAGCCAACAACGAGCTAACTGGATTGGCAACAACATCAGGCACCCAAGACTACTCATCGTAATCGTAGAGGGTAGGACCGAATGCACAAATGGCAGAGGCCGACCGAGAGACGCTTATATGAATCAACTGAATAGGGACATGAACTGTGGCTCATACGTAGAGCTGAAGAGACTGGCTGAGAATAGGGAGGAATGGAGAAGAAAGTCAAAACTCGTTGCAGACCAATCCAATGGATTGTAACTCATTATATATTAATATGTATATAATTATGTATGTGTGTACTTATTATATGTACTTTGTGATGTTTTAATTAATCGAGTGGTACATTATCTAGATGTAATATAGAATTGTATTTGTGCTGAACTAATATTAGTTTTATATTGTTCATTGATGTGGTTTGTGTTACCTGAATTTTATAATATATTTTTGATGTTTGAAAACTATCTAATATTTTTATTTTATCATGTGTTGTAAGAGGCAAATTGCCGTTTATTGATCAAATAAATAAATAATTTTCTTCTTCATTTCATGAAAATATGTTTATGTTTAACCGGTAAAGAATTGGTCTCCCACTCTTCTGCGTAAGTTTTCGAGTGTCCTGTAAAAGGCAGGTGTTCGAAAAAATTAAGACATTTTACTTCTTAAATTCAGCGATGAGGCTTGCCACCCATCCTGAATGTCTTGATTTTATATTGGCACGAAGAGGACAGTTTGCATGTTTCTTACATGCAGCTGATCTGCTGGCTGCCCCACTTGTGGGATATGCCGTGATGGTATAGATGTATAGATAGATGTTTATGTTGCTTTACGAGTTTTCAAACCTCAACGCTCTATTTGGATGCATCAGGCAGGAACAGGCTTCCTGTGTTTAAAGTAATTCTACGCCTAATGAGTCGTTTATTAATATGAACACATTCTTTACACTCTGATGTCATTGTCCATGTAACGGTATATTGTGAAATGTGATCGATGATCGTAAAATAATTCCTTATAAACATCAAAATTTGATTGATTGAGTTGACGCTTATTTTGTTAAACTCCATTTTATTAATTTATGAATTTTTAAAACTGTAATTTTGACTTTTAATAAATTTTATAAAAGTTTGATATTGAATCTGATAATGAGTTTGAAAGTCGAAACCTGGTTACAGTGCCTATTATGAAATATTTCATTTCATTCATTCATCGCCCTCAACGCTCTTCTCGGGAGCACAGGGCAGAAACCAGTCTCCTCCATTCAGAGCGTCTCTGCGCCAATATGAAATATAGTAAAACTTAAACAGTTTGCGTTTATTCCCATAAATCAGAATTTGATTTTTTGTGTAGTATTAAGTCCAACACATAGAAATTGTTTTACGAGATCTTTTTAAATTTAGCCAGGGTTAACAACTTGTCTGCTGTGAGAGCTTATCATTAGACTAGCGACACTTATCTCATACATTCATCACTTAGCAAATAAGTCGTTTATTTTAGCTACTGAATAAATTGCTACTCAGTGAAGCCTGGCCGGTCTACCTTTTTGATCAATATTAAGAAGCAGCAATACAACTGGTTATTGAGAGCTATGAATATATATTAATAAATTAAATTATAAAAAAAATATATTAGGTACTATGTAATACTATCAGAAGGTACTTGCCTGCTAAGTTATCTGTGGTATGATATCATTATTATTTATAGACATCTTATAATATTAGATACAAATAAGTTAATGATTGTGGTTACTTCGTGTAATACAGGTATAAGGCATCAAGCCAATTAATTATGTTCACTTTTAATAGGGATGCAAATGTTAAAAAGAGTAATAATAAATGTTTTCTATTTTGTTTACATTTCTAAAAGTATAAATGTAAAAAAATCAGGTAAAATCAGTTATTTAAATGCAGCATACTCTTATTATTATCATTTAAAATACAAGCTATTAAAACAAATCAATGCTTTGTAATACCGGATTTCGAGTAATGATATCTGGTTGATGATCTCTCTCTAGCTCTCTGTATTTAGTCGTTTCCTCAGTTCTGGAGGTCGTGATTTACGGAAAGCCCCTCATCTACAACGCTGCGCCATCCTCTACTGTTCTCAGCCAGGTGTACCGCATCGTGAATTGACGGAGTAACAGATTGCTTGACGTAATCGATCATACGCATTGTTATTCTACCGGCTTGGACTGGCTCTGACGCAAGGGAGTTCTAAACAGTTTGGCTTTAGCCGGGGTCTCTCTACTGAGCATGCCATTGAAGCTTGTCTGAAATGGAAGGATGAAAGGCGAGAAAAGAATGTACTGGGTGTCTTCTTGGATATAGCTGGGGCGTTTGACAATGCGTGGTGGCCGCTTATCCTGGCCAAATTGAAGATACGGGGCTGTCCCCGCTGGTTGTATGACATAGTCTGCAGCTACTTCAGCGAAAGGTCTGTGGTAATTCACCACGCGGGGCATTTAGTTGAGAGGGAAGTCAGCATGGGCTGCCCACAAGGATCGGTCCTTGGACCGTTTCTTTGGAATGTCCTATTTGATGACCTTCTGAGGATGGAGCTGCCGCCTGGTTGCACAATTTTTGCATACGCCGATGATGCACTTCTCTTACTCTCCGGAGATACGAGGAGTGCGATCGAAAGCAAGTTTAGTATCGCGATAGATCGCATCTTGACGTGGGGCAGGGTGAATAGGCTTGTTTTCTCACCGAGCAAGACCTCCACGCTGTGGTTGAAGGGTGTGCTGGGAAGGGGCAGGAACCCGGTGCTTCGGATGGATGGGCATCCTGTGAGGGTTGTCGATGAAGTCCGATACCTGGGGGTTGTCCTTGACAGGGGCTTCACCTTTCTTCCGCACGTGCGAGCGACTGCCGAAAAAGCGGGAGTGTTATTTCACACTCTACGCAGACTCAGTCGTGGTACTTGGGGCCTTAAGGCGCGGACTGTGCGTACCATTTATCGGGCGACGTATGTGGCTCAGGTCACTTATGGTGCTCGTGTTTGGTCGCACCGTCTTGCTGTTGGTTCTGTGTCCGCGGCGGTCTTGAGGGGACAGAGACTCCCCCTGCTCGCCGTCACCGGTGCGTATAGAACGGCCGCTAGCGATGGCCTTCCTGTCATCGCTGGTGTGCTGCCCGCGGATTTAGAAATTTTAGATTGTGTAGCCAGGCGTAAGCTCAAGGCTGACGGCAATGTTGAACATCTCGGAATCTCCGTTCATGCGGAGCCCGGGACTAGAGGGCTCAGTAGGGCAATCGGCATGATCCGAAAGAGAACTTTGGAGGTCTGGCAAGATAGGTGGGATCGGGGGAGAACTGCTAGATTGGTCTACAGTTTTCTCCCTGACGTATGTGAGAGAATGAAAAGGCGATTCCTTTCCCTCGCCGTCCAGCTTGTGACGGGACATGGTGATCTAAAGGGCAGGTTATATGACCTTGGCCTAGCGGAAAACCCGTGGTGTGTTTGTGGGTTGGGGGCGCAGTATGCTGGGCACATCCTTTGGGAGTGCTCCGTGATGAATGATGCTAGAGATGCAATGATAGATGATATGAGTGAGAGCACTCCCAGACCAATTTGGTTTGGGGAGGTTCTGCAATGCCCGAGGAACCTTAAAGCATTTTTGGTGTTTGTGGATGTATGGGTATCTCGTTGGGAGCTTCTGCGTCAGCCGGGTTCACCCCCGCCTGACGCGGGAGAGTCTTAGGGTTGGTTTTTGCCCTTTGTGGCGTTGGCGCGATAGTGAACTCGTTTTCTCGTTGTATCGTCCTGTCTCCCTTGGTGGAGAGTAGGTTTGGGAGGTATGTCCCTTTTGGGAGGGTTTAATGTTTTCACACCATTCGGCACTGGTGATTCTCGGGCTCGCGCCTTCTGAACGCCAAATAACAAGTTTCTGGACACCTCACTTCGGCTTTTGTTACTCAGCAATTTTTATATATCATATTTACTCGATGTTATCTACCTTATATCAATTGTACTTTATTTTGTCCTGTTTTATGCTTTTTTTACATAATTTTGTATTTTTTTTTTTTATTCAATAAAATAAACATACTTTCAAAAGGGGCATTGAAGAGAGTGTAGTTTAAAAGATTCCCACGACGGCGGTTTTAGCCGGTCGGTCCTTCAGACCTGCCCAATGGCCCGCCCGTGAGGACAATTTTGGTTTGAATGTGCGGATAAATAGGAGTCTATGACTCCTGAAATATCCGGGTGTGAGGTGGGTCTCTCTTCAATGTTATTCTACCATCCAAAAACACCATCATACACAATTTTTTTTTTTTTTTAGTCTACATTTGTTTAAATCCCGATACATTTTTTTTATTTCCGTCCCAATACCATTTCACTTTTTTAGGTAAATTTGGATTTAAGATAAACCCAAATACATCCCAGACACTCTCACATTAAGAAATACGCTTGTGTCATGAAAACGAAGTAAGTCGGCAGCTTGTGAAATGGAACTCACGTCTCCCGATTGAAAGTTCATGACTCTATAATCACGCTACCGATCACTTTATTTTAAGTACCTAGTCAAAATTAATAAATTGATTCGATGAATCGATGCTATAATCATACATATAATCATTTCCATTCCTATTTTATCATGACTGATATTTAAATATTATGGGTTTGGCACATAGTAAACTTAAATACTTAGTAGCTGGAAATCGGTAGCAACGTGGGCGTTTATAGTAAAATTAATTTGTAATTAGAAAAAATACACATGTCTATATATGGGCAATTTCCTCTCTTTCCTCATACTTAATATATTACACACTATATGTGAATATCTAACAAGTTTTTTTACATAAGTAATTTAGAATAAATTTTATTTTTCACAAGGATATCCATCCATTTACGTGCAATTTTGACTACTGATAATATTTAAATGTAAAAATACAAGAGTTTTTTTGTTGCATAATTTCACATACAGTTCTTGTAGATACCTACTTAACTTCCGAAACAATGAATCTTCTTCAAGCGTATCAAACCTTGCACGCCTTAAACTCCTACAGATCTCAATTGATGTTGTCTGGATAAATAGGAGTGTGCGACTCCTGAGATGTTCGGGTGCGAGTTGGATCTTGCTACGCATTAAATAATCGCTGCGGAAAAGTTCATACTGGCTAATGTTCCTACAGTCGTTTGTTGTCTGTGAGTCTTCCGTAATAATAATAATAATTGTACGTTACAAGGAACACGTGACTGGCTGATGCTTCGATCTGCACACGGCACCACATCGTATGATTCTCATTCCCTTGAAGAATAACCGTTAAACGTGCCTGTTCCTCCTCGCGTCGCTTGCAAGCAAATTCAGTTACCCGCAAACCATGGCATAGGTTGGACGAAAGAAGGGTTTGTCCCTTCCCGCCTTAGTCGCGAACAGCGATGTGCGTAACTCCGACACAATAATAATAATAACAATAATTATGTAATAGTACTTAACTTCGTAATGTGATAAACAAGTGTGTTGCCCTCTATTGTATGTAAAACTATCCTTATTGTGTGTCGTTAATAATGTACTTTACAAGTCTGTGTTAGTTTTACGTGCGCGACCAATCTTACCGCCAATATCAAGGAACAATAGTAACGATTAATAATTAATAGTAATTAATAAATTGAATAATGTTATGAACAGGCTTGTGTTACCTTTGAGTTATATATATTGGGTTATTGAAGTGATATTAGGATAACATTTGGAAAGTTTTGAGTAAATAATATATGTCCGTTAGGGTGTGGTTTCGTTGTGTTCCCGCCAATATTCATAACCGTGTGAAATAAGATAATCCATTGTTTCTGAACAACTATTCCATGTTAGGAATCATACAAACCACTTAAACAATTCTTTATACTTGCTCAGTGATGTAAATTTAACATTATGAATGTGTTCATAAGTCTGCAACGTGTACCGCTTCATCTCGGGTAGCCTGCGCATTGCTTATCGGTGATTTACCGATGTAACTCTCATTCCAATGTGAATTTGAAAGGACTATTGAAATAGTGACGCCTTCTACCTTTTACACAGAGGATGGAGTGGAAACATATAAGGTTTCTCAAGCCTCTCGAGAAGTAGTGACCTCTTCCGTCCTGAGAACAGAATCTATCAGATTCTGACACCACCTACGCACCCCTGTACGTCTTTGGAATGGCCAGCGACCGCCATAGATACCTCTGAGTATGTTTCTTTCACGAACCTGCCTTCTACCGTCAATGTGTACAAAATACGTCATCAGTAACATGCACGTCTTTGTGTTATTCAACGACTGTTCGCCTGTCCACCTGTAAGTGACTATATTACTATTGAATATTGTTGGTGATGATAATTTTTCCATAACTTAGTTCCTATTATCATTGAACTGACCTATATATTAATTTCCTTTGTGTAATAATATCAGATTTTGAGTTTGAATGAAGAATGAATGATTCCACTTAATGTTTATAGATCATATGATAAACCAGGTATTGATTTATATTGATAATACCAGGGTTGGTTTATTTGATAATTACCATTGTTTGTTTTATTGTCTCAGTCCGAATATGGTATAACTTTCATAACTTTGTATATTGAACGGAATGTTATTCCCTACAAATTTACTTTGAAAATAACTGTCTTGTTATGTAATGTATATGTTTACTCAATAAATGTAAATCACTTACCATCCGATATCTTTCTGTTGAGATCCATTTTATATATACCCGCCAGTAGATTCAATACTCTTAATAATACTAAAGTACATCTCTCCGCCTCCTTGTATATAATCTTCCAATAACCTAGTTATACTTGGAGTAGTTATGTCACAAAGGTTCAATTCCTTGATCAACCAATGGATGAAAGACCCTATTATTTTACTATGAAAGCAACAAAGAGTTAAAGGAATGGCTCCACTGATGGAAATAATATATCCACTTTCTTGGAAAGGTCTGATGTACTTATGATAATCTTTGTTCCACTTGATATAATTTTTTATTGTTTACTTGGAGATATATATCTATAATTCTATTCAAGGAAAGATATAAGTAGAATCTTTGCAATATAAATTGTGCTAACAGAAGAAACATTATTGCATAAATTACCTAAGTATTCTATAATGATATGATGACCATAATAAAATGATGAAACCAAAGGATAAAGAATTCTCTGAACTTTACGTAAGTATAACATGTATAATTGAAATATGTACACACCCACACACAATGCATTCCTCTTGTACAGACCAAGTAGAATCATCCCTAGACATGAACTTGAGCCAATATATTAATCTGTTTTACTTGCAAATATAACTGTAACTTTCTCTATCATATAATTAATTTTCTATGTGTTTCGCTTACGTACATTGCAAAATGTATGTAGCGAAGCTGGGGGTTACGAGCCAATTTATATACTTTCCTTATGTACAATTCATGTAAATTCATTTCTTTAAATATTTGATAATTTCTCTTTTGATAATTTTGTATTATGATATGATGCGAACGTCCTGGTGGGACGATATCGTATCAATCTCTCTTCAAAGATGTTATCTATAAATCCACCAACGTTCAGGAGAAAAGTGAAGACATTACTACTACTACAACTATAGAATCACGGCATATCCCACAAGTGGGGTAGACAGCAGACCAGCTGCATATATAAAAAAACATGCAAGCTGTCCTCTCCGTGCCAATATAAAATCAAAACATTCAGGATAGCTGGCAAATCTCATCACTGAATTCAAGATGTATTAATTTTGCACTTTTTCCCGTGGAGCACCCGGTAAAGAATTGGTCTCCCACTCTTCTGCGTAAGTTTTCGAGTGTCCTGTAAAAGGCAGGTGTTCGAAAAAATAAAGACATTTGACATCTTAAATTCAGCGATGAGGCTTGCCACCCATCCTAAATGTCTTGATTTTATATTGGCACGAAGAGGACAGTTTGCATGTTTCTTACATGCAGCTGATCTGCTGGCTACCCCACTTGTGGGATATGCCGTGATGGTATAGTAGTATAGTAGTAGTAGTATTAATTTTGCAATAACACCTTCTTTTTACAGGACACTGGGAAACATACGGAGAAAAGTGGGAGACCAATTCTTTACCGGGTGCTCCACTGAAGATATCGCTCTTCCAATATAGTTTCAACTTGTATTTTCATATTCAATCACATACAGTACTAATCCTATTTGAAGGAAATGGTGTGAAAGTACGAGTATATTGTAATGTATTGATTGATAGATAAAGGGTGAAAGATGAAAATGAATAGGTACGTATTGTTTCGCCAAAATATTCCCTATACTTTGACTGAGTCAGCAATGGCAGGGTGTCGAACATGGCTAAAATGCTGGTGCACAATACCATTCTGGTACCGTCACTTACGTATGCAAGCGAGACATGGACGTGGTTGAAGTAGGACGAAAGTGGAATAAATGCAGTAGAGATGCGATCGTTGAGAAGAATGGTTGGTAAAACGCTGCGTGAAGAATGAGGATATTAGAAGAATGAGCGGATGCAAGAAGAGTGTTGTGGACAGAATGCGCGTGAGAAAATCTACGGTGGTTTGGACATGTTGAACGAATGAACGAGGTAAGAATGACAAAGAGGATATACTTGTCTGAAAGAAAGGATGTGAGGAAACGCGGGCGTCCGAGAACCACGTTGTCTTGATCACATGGATCAAATTCTCAAGGACGGCCGCGTGTTGAGTAAGAGGAACCGACGTGCGTGTATGAGAAACTGTATGAATGTGGAGGAAGCGAAGGAAGTGTGTAAAGACAGATCTGTTTGGCGTTCCGTTCTCTCTGCCTACCCCACTTGGGACACGGCGTGAGGGTATAGTATAGTACTTTGACTGAGAACTTCTCAATAATTTTTATTTTGTCGGTGCTTGTAGAAGTAGGTATCTTCTTTATCGTATAAATCATTTTTACAAGCTTCTACAATTTTACCCTCCCCTTAATAATTTAACACTTTACAAGTACACTACTTTGCCAAATTGGACCACACCCCTTTCAAAAGTTATTTACTACCAAGCAGCATTGAAACATTAAGATCAAATCTCAGTAAAATTACATAACTGATAAAAGCAATGTGTATCAAACTGGTATACTAAGGTTTTTACTTTAAGTACAACTCAAATCATAATATCGCGTGAGACGATTATTATTTTAATACTCTTATGTCACATTGTCAAACTTAAATATATTGTTTTACAAGACTAATTAATAAATAAATTATTTCTTTTATTGTTGTTTATTGAATTAATTAAGGCACGCAATAAAATTTATTCGCACTTTGCAAGTAAGTATTATAAAGGTTTCGAAATATCGTATTAGCATTTTATTGGATATTCATTATTGTACATGGGTTACTTTGTCACATAATTGAAGAGAGAACCACCTTCAGATATCTCAGGAATTATAGACTCCTATTTATCTGTAGCTTCAAACCAAAATTTTCTTTAGAGAATCATTTATACTACTACTCTTTTTCAATGACTTAACTATCATATTATTCAACTATCTTATTTCTATATTTTCTATATTTCTACTATCTATATTTTCAACTATTTTTAGACATGAATATTCTCTTTGTCATTCTTTCTTTACCCATTCGTTCTACATGTCCAAACCATCGTAAATTATTAATAAGTTATATTGCACTATTTTTATTATTGTTTATTTAAAACGATAAAGATTGGGTAAGTTGGGAGAAATCGCGCTTTTGCGAAAAACTTACCCTCTGTTTATATCTAATTTTTATATCTAATTTGAATGCATTTTCTTATAAAATTGTATGCGTTGTGATCAATGTAAAGTAAAGAATGAATAAATAAATTACATACGTACTCCCCATGGCAGAAAAGATTTTAAAGGCCTTGACCTCCAAAACAATAGATCTACAAGCTTTTCCATCTTATGCAGTGAATCGTTAGTCGTTTTTAGCATTCAGCTCTTCTAGAACTCGGTAGATTTTTTCTAATAGCCTTTGCCTTGGCCTGCAATTTAAAACTTTCACATGATTAAATTATCATATTTATTTGTAAGTGGTTTTATATTTTTTTTGCTTTTGGATGCTTATATAATTGGTATTATAAAAATCATATCTTAGTTCTTCCATTTAGCAAGACAAGTCATTGTATCTTCTGCAATCATATATTTCGATGATGCCATGAACAAATAAATTGAATACCTATATTGTTTTCTTTCATTACTAAAACAGTTTAGAGAAGTTTCATAATGATTTATTTATCATACAAGATAGACTTACTTGAAGTTTATTATTATACTTGAAGATTACGATAGCTAAATAAATTATCTATTGTATTATGACACGAAGAATCGTCTTTCCGAAAATAGAGAAATGAGTTCATGGTTTTGCACAATCGCATAATAAAAATTAATGAAACCTAATTCAGAAACTATTTTGGATTTGTACAGCAAACATGTGAATTCATATAATTACACAATGTTTAATGATAAGTTCGTCGGTAGCCTGGAGGTAGAGTCTCGGCCTCATGAACAGGGGGTCCGCGGTTCGATCCCAGTTGCTGGCAGACTCCCCATTCACGACACAAGCTTTTAGCTTACTATAAGGTTGTATTTGGGTTTATATTATTTATTTATTTATTTTATTCTTCTTGCACATCATCAAACACATTACAACGTAACAAAGCAGTTTACATAAAAAAAGAATGTGATGATATGCAGTGGTGAGATTATCACTTTATAGTGATTTCTTCCATCTAACCAATATATTTTTTAAAAAAATACTTGTCTGAAAGGAGGGGTGTAAAAAAGCGCGGGCGTCCGAGAACTACGTGCTTTGATTATGTAGATCAAATTCTTTCAAGGGCAGCCATGTTTTGAGTAAGAGAAACCGACGTGCTTGTGTGAGAAATTGTATGACTGTAGAAGAAGCGAATGAAGTATGTATGGACAGATCTATATGGCTTTCCGTTCTCTCTGCCTACCCCGCACTTGGGATACGGCGTGAGGGAATAAATAGAATAGAATTACAAATCCCGTGGAGCACCCGGTAAGAATTGGTCTCCCACTCTTCTGCGTAAGTTTTCGAGTGTCCTGTAAAAGGCAGGTGTTCGAAAAAATTAAGACATTTTACTTCTTAAATTCAGCGATGAGGCTTGCCACCCATCCTGAATGTCTTGATTTTATATTGGCACGAAGAGGACAGTTTGCATGTTTCTTACATGCAGCTGATCTGCTGGTTACCCCACTTGTGGGATATGCCGTGATGGTATAGTATAGTATTACAAATACGTTTTTCACCCCCAAAATTGAGCAAGGTTTAAAGTACTAAATTTCCTTTCAGGTCCGGATTTCAGACTTTATCGCTCCGGTACGCAGTGATATGAATCGCTTTGTCGTAAGCCATTCTAAGGTCATTCTCTTCGCATGTAGTTTGCATCAGCGGGCATCGCAACAAGCAGAAATAACTTTGCAACTCCCCGCAGGATTTTCCACGTAGAGTAACTCAGACTACTTTAAAAAAAAAGTTCAATTTTCTGAATTTGATGCTATAGATACACATTAAATAGGTAACTGAAGACTTGAAAATAAGTTATAATAGTTTGGGAATGTGGCAAGAACGAATGAGGACAGAATGAAGAGAGAAATGATGCTCGGAGACGTGGACGTCCGATGATCAAATGGCAAGATCATTTAAATCAAATCCTTCAGGTCGGTCACGTGTTCAGTAGGTACATTGAACAGGAGAGCATGCATGAGTAATTGTATGACAGTGATGGAAGCGAAAGATGTATACAAGAAGAGAAGGAAGTGGCGCTCAATTCGTTCTGCCAATCCCGCGAGGTAAGCGGCGCGATGGTATGTATGTTGAAGAATTTTCTTGTAATGCAGAATCAAAACATAGAATTGAAGAATTCTATGTTTTGATTCTGCATTACAAGAAAAAATAGAAAAAAAACGACGAATAAAAATGACAATGAAAAATAAGTTCTTGCTTTATAATCATTTTAAATTGTAGTTGTTTCTTTTTTGTTTTGATTGAGCGCAATAACTTTCTTGATAAAAGTAATTTGGATATGTATGTATTGTAAAAATGAAATCGTAGCAATAAGACCTCCATCTGCTTCTAAGATAAGTAACATTATTATAATAATATAAAGCCTACACATAATATTGTCTATGTGGACTCCAAATTAGGCTAGAGGCTCTTTACTTCACTATTTCTAGATAAAGTTACATATGATACGTATGGTTCTATTTAAATTGATAAGTCTGATAAAACTACAAGTCCAAAATAATACTTTTTGATACAGGTATGTTGTTCTACGAAGAGGTAATTAAAAAAGCTGAAGAAGAAAAATTATTTCACAAGTTTTGTTTTGGAATACAATTAAAATATAAATGATTTGGAAAGTATATTGATATATTCAGATTGTAAGTATTTTACAAAGTCTTATTAGATGAAGGGATTAAACAGAACTTTTTGTCAAAGCATTTCGGTGCAAATAGCTGAGAATTGATGGTATTGTTTTTATGCGAACTTTTTTACAATTAACAATGCAATGGCATGAGGTTACATGAACCTATCATATAAGTCTTAAAAAATACGTCACCTAATTTGATAGTAGCCTGGAAGGGACTTGAACCTGCAACCCATCCTCATTGCGAGGCGTCCAATTAACATAGCACACCTCGCGATAAGATTTGTTGCTGGTTCAAATCCCGTCCAGGACACGACCAAATAAGATGACGTTGTTTATTCTAAGCTATGATGCCATTGTATTTATTTATTAATAAATTCTATACGGCACATTGATCACAATACAGTCAATTTTATATAGAAATGCATTCAAATCAAATACAATAAATATAAAGTATGTATGTATTTAGAAGAATAAATGAACTTTATATCGCGTTCTTAACTCATTGGAAATAAACAATATCTATTGCTAATATACGGAATTAAAAACCTAGAAAAAATCGAATGGGAAGATTCAAGATAAAATTGGATTCTAATACTTTACACTATCGCCGCTTTAAAAAAAAGTGCAGTATAAAATTTATTTTAATGAATTGCCTTTATATTACCGATAACACGGTGATTACATCTCAAATTTACAATGCTTATTCTGTAAACGGTAAATAATTTATTACTCAAAATTTGTAAAAGTTGTAATTATTACAATCGAATATAAAAATATGTTATCTATGAAACGCTACACACTTTATTTATTGATGGCTTTTTTTATCTCTAAAGCTGAGAGTAAGCACAATAAATTTAATCTTATATAATATTTATATATTTTTAGCTCTATGAATGTATGTTTGTTTGGTTAATAAATAAATTGAAATATTTAAAAGATATAAATCTTAAGTCATAAGTTTCCTCATGAATCATTGGTTAATTTTTATGATATCCTCGGATTTTTTTTGAAAAATCAGTAAACGAGGGTATGCTTGCTTTTTAATTTGTTGACATCACCTGAAAAGAGGTGGTCAGCGGCCTGATGGTATTGTCTCAGATTTTCAATCGAGCTGTCACGAGTTTGAATCCTCCCGCTGTCGATCTACTATGCCTTACAAGCTATTAAGAGATTTTTCGACAAATCATCTAAGAGCAATGGATTCCGATCCAACTAGGAGAAAAGAATCAAGATATATGTAGGTATGTATGTAACACGAAAAGACATATATGAGAGATGTATCTATTTGACCGGGATGGAAGTAAAAGCTCTTGTCTTTTACTCACGAGGTCCCGGGTTTGATTCCCTGCCAAGGCAAAATGAAGAATGAACGTTTGCAAATAATAGTTCTGGGTCTGAGTATTACAAGTAGGTATATGTGTTCAGTGTATTATAGATGTATATATGGACCGTTGGGTTAGTACCCATAATACAAGATTCATATCTTAATTTGGGACTAGCTCGATCCACGTAAATTTTCTATACTTGTAATGTTATGTTATCCCTTTTGCTCTCTATACATTTTTCTCTTTGGAATATCCCTATTCCAATATTTGTTTTCTACAGCGAACGTGTAGATGAGCTATAAGATTTCTATCAACCTAAACAAACTAACTTTTTACTTTGCATCAGGTGCGTTGTATTTGTTGAACATCTCGTAAAATAATGATTTAAGATAATGTTATCTAGTAGCCGAGAGAATAAATAAATAAACAAATATGTACACAAAACAACATAGGCACATAATTATATATTCAATCGGAGAAATATATATTAATATTAATTACAAGATTTTATTAAATTAATATTTACCGTTTATAATATATTCGGTATAATTTGTTTATGATAAATTATGTTTTGTTTGGTTTCTTCAGATGTTCTTACCCATTTGATATACGATTAGGCTTTTATTCATTCATTCACAGTTTATTTTATATGAGTTAATTGTTTTATGTAATACTTTTTTATTTCTCTCCATTTATGCCTCAAGGCCTGCATTAACAAGAGTGTCTATTAACTGTTTTTCTATCTTTTTGTTAATTTTTCGAGTGGATATCAACTCATGTTTTTGCCCGTAAAGTATTATTATTTTTCTCTAGCACAAAATGTATGTAGGTAATATAAAATTCTGTACAAAAAGACGTGAGAAGAAATGGAATATATATTAATAGAATATGCCTTCTTCTCTATGCAGTATCCTAAGGTAGTTGAAGAGGATATTAAGCTACCAAAAAAAGTTCAAAAGTTCTTGGAGGCGAAAAAGTTTTTTCCTGTGGCCACTAAATCCGCATATCCTACAAGTCCAGAAGTTGGACCACGAACATAACATACATAGACAATTCACACAGATCGAGCTAGTCCCAAACTTAGATGAATCTTGTATTATGGGTACTAACGCGACGATACGCACATATACAATGCACTGAACACATATACATGTAACACCCAGACCCAGGACAATTTGAAAAAGGTCATTCTTCACTTTGTCCTGGCCGGGAATCGAACCCGGGACCTCGTGACTCAAAGGCAAGAGCGTTACCTCCGCGCCACACCGGCCGCAACAGTATGAAGCATTTATTTTCTTTTCCTACTGATATCGGCATGAGAACATTCCCAAAAAATATATGCAACGTTTAGGAATCAAGACAAGAGAGAAAGAGGAGGATTTGCGAGGTCTTTCTATATTTTTTTTATCTAGGACCTTATGATGCATTCGTTATGAAGCGGAAAAAAAGACGGTACGCTAAGTCAATTTTTTCTTAAACATTTATTCCGCATCGTCCACAATAATATTTACAAATCCACATGCAGAGAAAGGATCATTCATGGAATTTTGTTCAGCGTGGCACAGCCATATGTTTTTCGTATGCCTGCATACCCTTTCTTTCAGATTCAAGCTTATACATTTTTTTCGTAATTAATTCATTCATGTCCATACCATCTTAGGTGTTATGATTTTTACTGGTCCTGGTTCTATGTTAGATCTTACATTGTAATAGAAATTATGACTGTGATATTATTATTGTTTGTTGTTTTATGTCTGCTTTGATGCGTGCTGATGACGTATTCCAGTAGTGGGCGGTATGTCTCCTTTTATAGAGAATGGGCGGCGCCGATTGGCACAACCTTCAATGGGATGGATTGTATCAATAGCAACAGTAATAATATACTTAATATCATATCAAACTAATAAGAAACTATTCACACGATGCGATATTCATCGGAGATAAACATAAATTATCCCAATGAATTTTTTCACACCCTCAATCTCTTTCTATTATACCATGACGGTATTCCCAACAAGTGAGATGGACAATAGACTTACTGCATTTAATAAACATACATAACATATATGTTATTTTGT
Organism: Athripsodes cinereus; assembly: GCA_947579605.1. Lineage (NCBI taxonomy): Eukaryota > Metazoa > Arthropoda > Insecta > Trichoptera > Leptoceridae > Athripsodes > Athripsodes cinereus. The sequence goes on along the minus strand of OX388316.1, from coordinate 1,700,868 downwards.
TTGCCAAATTTCATATTCGTGACCTTTCAAGAGTAGGTACTTGCCTTTTGTTGTGATCATCAAGTTTAAAATAAAATGTAGTAACTATGAGTGTTAGTACGAGATTTATGACTTCACAATCACAATATACCTTAATGTCGGATCTAATGTAAAAGAAATGTTGAGGAGTGTTTTTAGCCTCCTTATTAGGAAAACATATTTTCAAATGAAAGCCAACGTAGACGAGACTTGAAATGACATTGGAAGAAGAATAAAATGAATGAAATGTTCAAGATTATTACTTGTTAGTAGAATTTATGAGATAGAAAAATAAATAAGACGAATTAAGTTCAATCCAGTGAAAAGAAAAAAAATCAATATACAATTCGCTTGCGAATTATCTGCTATACTGCTATATATATCGGCAAAGCTATAAAATTGTTTAATTGTTGAATGTTCATGTCTATATTTTCAACATACCATACAATGACTTTATCGCTAGGATAAAGACTCTACTTTGATTCTGTTTGTTATTGATGATAACATTTGTGTTCTTTTCTGTCTCATTTTTTATGTTTTTGATTTGGCTGTTTTTTCTTATTTTTCCTGCTGAAATCGCCTTTTCCAAAGCTGTTATGGTCTCAGTGCAGGGTGATATTTTTAGAATAACAATAATAATAATAATAATATCCCATTGTCTGCATAACGCCTAATAGAATATCTTTTTGTAACGCAGTCAGCTCAGCTATTGTGAATTATTCAGAATGAATGAAAGACTGACAATATTATATATAAATATATAAATACATGGAAGCTGATTGAATACATTATTATAGGTAATATATCTACTTTTGCCGTTGCATTCGCTGCTGAATAAAAAATGAACGGTGCATTGGAAGGGGAAAACGAGATATTATTATTTTAAATAATGTGATTCTTGCTGAATAGGTATCATACATAGATAATATGAAGTAGTGGTATTATTTTACGTATTGCAAATTGCTATGCATGCTTTTGTTGCCATAATATTATGAATTAATATGAAATCAAAATGGCAACCATGTTTTGTTGAATTGAATGAACATATTATCTTTATGCATATTGAAAGTACATAGGTAAAATATTAATAAAGTATTTTCGACGTATTCCGTTACTTTTGTGTATATTCCATGTTGAATGAATAAAAATAATATTTATTTTGAATTTACATAATTGTGTACCAAAACTATAAATATGATGTTGATTGTTTTACACATGAGGTATTAGGTAGGTACCTACCTTTAACAGGACACTCTAAAACTTATGGAAAAGAGTGGAAGATCAATTCTTTGCTGGGCGCTCTACTGAATAAATAAAATCTATGTTTTATCAATAACTAGCTGGCCCGGCGAACTTCGTACCGCCTAAGAATCAATGAACGATTTCATACATACATCTTCTTCCCCTTGTCCTAGTTCGGTCGGGGGCCCATTGCCCCTAAGTATCTCCTCCAGAGATAACTGTCCACCGCTGCTTCCAGGACCTCTGGCCACTCCAAACCAAGCCTTTCAACACATGTTCGACACCTGCCCTATCTTCTGCCCTATCTTTTGCCCTCTCCCACTGACTTTATGAATGATTAATATTATTAATCTCTTTACAAACTCCCGTAATTGTCAAAGTGTGTCATCGAAGGTATAGTGTAAAAAAATATAATTCATTTGGAACTTTCGCAGTTTAGCGGCCCCACCCGTTGTCGAGTACTTTTTTCCATGTAAAAGTAATATTTTCGAAACTTGAGGAAATTGTTGCCATATGGTGAATTATTTTTTGGTCTACAAAGTTTTGGAAAATTCTTTTATAGGAAAAAAAATTCGCAACTATGAAACTTGAGCGGCCCCACCCGTTGTCGAGTAATATGTACGGAATTTTAGGAAATTGATTTTCGAAGTGGATTTCTTTGCCGGCAAATTAAAATAATTCTACATATGGCAACAATTTCCTCAAGTTTCAAAAATATTACCTTTTCTATGGAAAAAAAGCACCCGACAACGGGTGGGGCCGCTAAACTGCGAAACTTACATTAATTTTTTTTTACATAGACAATTCACACACATCGAGCTAGTCCCAAACTTAGATGAATCTTGATTATGGGTACTAACGCGACGATACACACATATACAATGCACTATATACATATATATGTAACACCCAGACCCAGGACAATTTGAAAAAGGTCATTCTTCACTTTGCCCTGTCCGGGAATCGAACCCGGGACCTCGTGACTCAAAGGAAAGAGCTCCGCGCCACACCGGCCGACATGAACAATTTATGTTGAACAATTATACTTAACTCAGATTTGTTTTTCAGGTAGATTTTACCTATTCATTTAAAATTTATAAAAATTCTTTCCATGATTTTTTAAAAATTGAAATATCAGAACTACAGATGTTAAATTGTATGGATAACGATTCTAATTTGAGAATGTATAGAAAAATTATCATATAAATAGGCCAATCTATAAAAAAAACTTCATTGTTGATTTTGTATAATTCTCCATATTGCATTTTTTATTGAAATTAAAAATGTATGGCGTAAATAATTTTCTTCGTAATTTTTCTTCTCTGTCTGCAAATTTCACTACACAATCTTGCATCAGAACTACCTACATGAACACATTCTTATTTTCATCTTTAATAGCACAATTTTTGGTTCAATAATAATTTTCCATCTGCAAAAATAAAATACAATTTCAAATATAATCTGTGCACGTCCACATTTATGTGACAGAAGATCTATCGATACATAAATATTAGTCGAATAATTCGGTAGTTACATGGCAATAGGTTGTATCTCGCATTTTTTGCGTTTTCAAGTTTGTTAATGTTGTTGTCCATAAAATGCTCAAAATAGTGTAATATTTGATGTGGCAAAAGGATATGTCTCTTTATAGTCAGAATAAAGAGAGGAAAGACGTAACTTATTGACATGTAGAAAGATTGTTTTCATCAACATGGCAAAAAAACTCAAATATTTTTAAACTGCAAGAAATTATTTAGTGAATGTTACATACATCTTGTAGAAGAAATTATTAAGAGAATGTTACATCTATCTTGTAGAAATAATAATTACCTTCATTTTGATATATAAATGCTCGAAATTTGGCTGAAATATCTCTTTTGCAAACTTTGTTTTTGCTCTCCTGTAAAATTATGTTTTAGTGAGATACAACCTATTGCCATGTAACTACCGAATTTTAGTAAACAAATATTAGTACACATTTCGTTCATATTAGTTAAAGTAATTTGGTTCTTAATATAGCAGAACCTACGGATTATTTTAGCACAATGCAACAGGCGACGTGGGGGCGCTAATAGCGCCACAACTCTCCATATTGTTTTTATTTTTGAAATTAAAAATGTATGGCGTAAATAATTTTCTTCATATTGTTTCTTCCCGTGAATTTGTAAGATGTTTTAATAGCCTATAGTTTATTCCGGGCGGAGAAGAATCCAACAAATCAGAGATCATTCAAATCGGTACAGCCATTCTTGAGTTATAAGTGTTGTAACACACACGACTTCCTTTTATATATTAGATTTAAATAGTGTATTCATAGTTATTTTATTATACCTAAAAATATATCTACCTATGTATACTTACCATTGAATTGATATTAATGTTGTAACATTTTGCGACTGGTTCTAATATACTCGTAGGTATGTTTGTTTTATCAGTCCACTCACCGTAATTCAAGATATTGCAAGGTTATGAATGAAACATTATTATGAATGGAACGCGTGTTGATAGCAATGGACATAAGTATCCAAATAATGTGTAATATAAAGATAATGGAAACTAGCTCTTGTAGTAGGCCATTTGGAACTATATGTTTCTTTGTAAAAAAAATAATGGCAATGGCAAAAGCATTGAGGTTTTTCCATATATCTTTATAGAAAGCTCAATTACGGTATCTAAATATAACAAAGCATTTTAATTGTTCATTAATTTTCTAAGATTTCCGCATAAAAAAGTTAATTTTTTGATATATTTTTGAGAGTTTAATAAAAAAGAGACCATGAGTCTTTATAATTCTGAAATAGTGAAAAAGACTGACTTTCCTCCAAATTAAAGAAAGAAATATTTATGAATGATTTCAGAGGCAGAACAATGCTTTCTGTTTCTACAAGTTGGTAATAATTATCACTAAAATGTCTTAAACTATTCAATTGTCTATTATAAATATTTTGGATCATATATCACTAGTTTCTTTATTTATTTATTTTATTATTTCGCAAACAGATAGTTGTAACATGATTAATAATATGCACCGAATCAATTACAGCGAGAGAAATATCCAATAAAGAACATAAAGGAATGGAATCCATAAAAGAATGGAACTATAAATGGGAGTTGAGGAAAAAAGCATAAAATGGTTTAACCCTAATATATAATTGGTCAATAATAAAAAATATTTAGAGTTTACCAAATAGCTTGTTTAGAACTTACACCAAAAGACGTATTTCTCAATGAACTTATGACAGAAAATAATAAAATACAATATTGAGTCACAGCTTTAAGCTTTAAGTAAAGATTTGAGTTGAACTTTAACCCGTGGATGATAAATTAATATAATCGGATTGGGGTAATGCACCATCTCACAGGCAGACAGGAAGTCATATTGTATTGTATTATTATTTAAACATCGTTTTATTTCAAAGTTTATAATCCTTTGTTGTAAGCATTATGAAATAAGTAAACTTATTATTATATTTTCTTCGACTTGTTCATACCATATTGTTAATTGTTGAATGAAATATTGCATTTTGTTGTGAATGAAAAGCATCTGTTTGTACTGTTGACGTCTAAATTAACATTATTAAGTTTTCTCTTTTTATTAATTTTTGAATTGGACTGCATGTTTCACATTTCCAAGTGGGTGTTGAAAGAATCAAATTTCTTTGTCAAATTATTCCTTAGAACAAATTTCTAAGGAGCGCCAACGCATATAGGGACACTATCAATATGGTTCCTTTAGCTTATTCTCCATATCTTTTACCAGACCATAATTTTATAACATTCACAGGAATAAAGGAATGTGCATTAGTTCAAAATAATTTTCTTTAAAGACTTTGAAGATCCTTTCAAAATATAGGACTACTGGACTGCTTTAACTGAATATTATTCGAAACTCGATAAACAACATAAGAGAATACAGTATCCTTATCATTACAAAACCTGCACTCATGATTGACTCCTTTGCTATATAATACCAAGCCCACAAGTTTCTCATTTATTACAAAAGTTATACAAAAAATGAAAAAGAAAAAAACAACAAAATACCAATCCAACATGCATAAAAGACAGCCAAAATTGATGGGTTGTTAGTGAAAAGTCCAGTTATATTTATTTTAAATAGTCAAGTTAGTTTGCAAGAGCCAGTACCTAGATAATTTTTATTATACCTACTTAATGCACTTAATGAATTTAATTTTTTTTTTTTTTTAAAAGATATATCTGGGTTTTTGTTATAAACCCAAATACAAACTCATACACCTTTCACAGTAAGCTAATAAATATTATTGTATATAATTAATATTGATAGATATTTTTGGTTTTGAAAGATGTTTTGAAGAAAGACAAAAATATATTATTTTTTAGATGTTTTTTGCGAATTCCATACGCAAAAATACCTTAATATTGAAATATTGCCTTCAATTGCAGTTAACAGATACAAAATAGATCTTAAGTATGTGTGATGAAGAATCAAAGCTTGACAAATCCATTTGTAGTCAATTATCAGAAGAGTCTAAACACTTTATTAGGTTTTGAGTGATATACAAGTAAAAATTGAAATTTTCCGCTGTTTTTCACACACGTAAAATAAAAGTAAGCAAAGGGAAATTTTCTGTGTAATTAGCTAATATTTTTTTATTATTAATTTATCTGCTATCTGCAAATCCAAACAACCCATATGTATGAATTAATGAGTCTCTACACCTTTAATAAATTAAATTCAAATCTAATTGACATTTCATACAATTTATAATCTCGAAACAATGAGCTAATACCACTTCAATTTCATTCATATAATTATTATTTCAAACTCAATACTGTACGTTGGTTATAATTAAAGATATATTTCCGATATCAACCTCATATATAGTACAAAATATTTTACTACAAGAAATAATATCGTGGGCAGTATGACAACTGTAATTTGAAATAAATTATAGTAATAAATAACACATCAATTTATAATTATTTACTCAGTTTTAATATTATCAATGCGTTACATATTATATTATTATTTATTAAATGCGTGAGTATTGATTAAGCATAGTGACTGTCTTTATATGGAGATCTGTGCTAATGGTGTTGTATTAAGTACGATGATTACAGAATTTGTGTAAAGCATAAATTTATAAGAAACATGCAAAGAAACGGAATTATTAATTTGAAAAGTTGAAGTAGTATACTTGTAATGTCACATAGCCCAGTTTATAAGATTAAATTAGATCATGGGCTAAAAATCTGTTTTATATGTAAAATCGAAAGGCCGCATGCTTTGGTCACATATATCGTGTTGAAAAATATGCCCTTCTACATCTTATAGTAGAGGGAAAGATACAGGACAGACGGGGTTTGGGGCGTAAAAGAGCATCATGAATCAAGAATCTGCGGCAGTGGTTTGGAATACTGGATGCGGCAACCCTCATCAGACTGGCTCATGATCCTGAGGAGTTTCAATAGATGGCCGCCAACCTTCGTTAGGAGCGGCACAAGAAGAAGATGATATGAAATGTATAAAATTTATTATTGCGATAGAGTCGTGAGAAGGGTTTTGAAATTTCGTCTTAATTGTGGACGAAAGTGGAGTGAATGTTGTGGAGTTACCATCGTTTTAATGAATGGTTGGTAAAACATGAGGAATGACGATACAAGGATAATCGGTGGAAGCCAAAGGAGTGTTTTGCATTGTATGCATGATATTTTTTATTTTATTTATTTTTATTTTATTTTATTAATACAAACAAACAGCTTATTACATTTTATATAGTACAACTTAAATATTACATTTTTCACAAGCCAGTGAAGTTTGTTAAATTATTTTATTTAACACTTTATTCCCAATTAAAAAAAATACAAATAACACAAACAAAAAAGAAGTACACTCTATGCACCAACTGAGGCAAAAATACAAAAAAGTAAAGAAAAAACAAAAACGTTCACCCATGTAATGAATATGCCATTACAACATACACAAGTAATGAAATGACGCCCATCAGGGGGGCAAATGCTCTCCAAGCAGAAAGGGGTATATCGGGGGAGGGGGGGGGGGGGGAGTTAGGGGAAATAATGCTCGTGCGAACCTCACCACGTTCAGGACACTCATTGATCAGAACCGCGCAGAGATCTGGAAACAGCACCCCTAAATTTCGGCAATGATGATATGTAAAAGTCAACATCCTTGAAAAAAACGTTGTAATTCCCGCATGACCTTTGGAAGAATGAATATTGTGCGTAGTTTGTGCTACATTGCGGGAGTCGAAATGTATTGGGAACCCTAGTAGATCGTGGGGGGCAATTAAAGTTAATCCTAAGAAGTAGATCACTGCAATCAATAACATTGTTAATTATTTTATATAGGAAAACCATATCAGCCTTTGTACGTCTGTTCTCCAGCAGGGCAATACCATGATATCGAGCTGAATGTGCGTAGTTATTAAATGATTGACAACATCTATAATCCAAGTGTTTGAGAAATTTGTTTTGCACCTTTTCAACTCTGTCTATATATGTGATATACTGTGGGTTCCACACCACAGATGCAAACTCCAAACAACTCCTTACGTATGTGAAATATAATACCTTTATTGTACTTACGTTTTTAAAAGGCTTAGATACTCTTAAAATAAAACCAAGTTGTTTAAACGCCTTTTCAACAATATTGTCTATATGTCCCCTGAATAACATTTTTTCGTCAAGAATGACGCCAAGATCTCTAACTTCATGACATCTCATGAGAGGTGTTCCACAAAGCGTATAATTGTACAAGATAGGATTTTTACTTCGGGTAAAGGTAATAATATTACATTTGGATATATTCAGAAAGAGCTGATTCACTGAGCAATAATAAAAAAGACGCTCGATATCAGACTGAAGATTTCGTGTATCATCCAAGTTAGATATTTTTTTGTAAATTTTGGTGTCATCTGCATAAATGAGGAAATTGGAGTACTTAAAACACTGTTGGATATCATTGATGTACATTATAAAAAGAATTGGACCTAGATGTGAACCTTGTGGAACCCCCGATAGACAGTCTCTAAATTGGGAAAGGGCATTGTTGATTGCTACAGCCTGTAGTCTATTTCTGACGTACGATGACAGCCACCGCAGGAGATCACCGTGCACACCGTACCTCCCAAGCTTGTGAATTAGAATATCATGATTAATTTTATCAAATGCTTTTGAGAAATCAGTGTACACGGCATCCAACTGTCCTCCACCACCCATAGCCATCAAAACATCATCCGTGAAGTGAATTAAATTAGATTCAACAGATCTTCCGGGGAAAAAGCCATGCTGGTTTGGCAGAATAAAATTTCTTATGGCCGGGGTCAACTGTTCTACCACAATCTTCTCCATAACTTTACTAAACAAACACAATTTTGATATCGGTCTGTAATTTTCAATATCACGCTTATCTCCGCTTTTATAGACTGGTGTAATAAGAGATTTTTTCCACAAAATCGGGAACTCACCCGATTTGAAAGATAAATTAAACAAAAATGTGACTGGGACAGATAACTCCTCAGCGCAAGTAACTATAAAAATCGGGGGAATATTATCGGGTCCTGGACCCTTATTCAGATCAAGGTTTTTCAGTTTTCTCAGAACATTATCCAAATTAAACTCTATAGTTCCAATATCAATTTCATTGGAACAGTATACATCAGGCATACTTGTAGTATTATGAACAAATGAGGAGTGGAAAAATTGAGAAAATAATTCCGATGTTGACCTTCCGTCAGTTGCGGAGGAATCTCTGTAGTGCATTTTTTTAGGCAAGTCAGATTGTGGTTTCTTAGACTTCAGATAGTTAAATAAGTTAGTAGGGTCTGAGTTTATTGATGATTCTGTATGTGAAATATATGCATCGTAAAACTCCTTCTGTATTTTTTTTTGTCTAGACCTAAGTAGAGTGTAAATGTCATAATCTAAAGAAGAGCCTGACCTTTTCCACCTTTTATGTGCTTTTAATTTTTCTCTAATAATTTTGGTTAAAGGTTTACTGATGCTTTATAAAAAAAAAATTGACTGACCAAACTAAAAATAAGCATCTTGTAACATAGGTACATAGTGTAAATTTTCCTCGACTTACAGATTATTACGTACATACGATTAAATATTTTAATGATAAAAATAATATTATTATTGTTGTGGTGTCATTTTGTCATAAAAACCCTTTCACAGTTACACTGTAATATAAATACAAAGCATTATTTATCGATTTTGTCAAAAGACAATAAAAATCCACTCCACAATGAGTTGGCCACCCAAATATGGTCGAATGGACCATAATACCTACTTATATGAACTTGTGAATCCAGTATCAAAAACTACCAAGAGCATATTATCGTTCTGCTGTTTTGAATAAATAATCTATTTCTTATTTGCTACACACCATCGCCACATAATAAATACTGCATGTGGGGTAGCCAGCAGACCAATTGCAAGTTATAAACATGCAGTCTATTATCTCCATACCAAAAAAGTTATTTTGTTATGGGTGGTATACCTTATAGCTGAATTTAAGATATTAATTATCTTAAAAATAAAATTATACGAATACCCACTAATTTAGTGGCGGAGGCTTATTCTTTACAGGGACATCGAGTGAAATAATCAGTCCTGGAAAGTTTTACGAAGTAAAATCATTAAATAAAAGCTTATATTGGTGTTCCTTTGTTTTAGAATATTAGATGTAAAATTAAGTTTGGTGATGGGCGTCCATATAATTTATACGTCTCACTCAATATTAAGGGTTGCCTCTATCACGGATGTTATAGGAAAAAAATGTATATATCAGTGGATCTAAACAATAACGCATTGACACTAAACATAAAAATATTATAGGACGTAGAAGCCAAGCCATAGTGATAGCGGATATTGGAGTTGTTTAAAAATACTGAAAAAAATGGATTCTAGCGAAATGGGGTTTAATTTTTTTTATTTTTTATTTATTAGCCAACCCAGCCAACTAGGGCTGATTTATGCCATTAAACAACTAACATGTATATATAAAAAACATAATGTGGACGGAAAACAAACAAATCATATAATAATAAACTCCTTCTTCACAATCTCAAACAACCATTTATAAATGTCCATCCTACCAAGCGTGAGAAGAAACGCAATGTTGATTGGGTGAGGGACATCAGGTACTTGGTGGTAATTGTTTTCAGCATTACGGATCGGGCAGGCAAAAAATACGTGATCCATCGTCTCCTCATCCAATCCACACTCGCAGAATGGGGAGGGCACAATATTAATTTTGAACAAATGACTATCTAGACGAGTGTGCCCTATGCGCATTCGTGATATTGTTGTAACAAATTCCCTTGTCAATCCTTTGCCATGATACCAAGGGTTGGACGGAATATGTTCTTGAACTTTTTTGTACCACACCCCTTTGGTTTTTGAGGTTATGTCCCAAAGAGAATTCCATTTTTCTCTCCCCTTTGCTGCAACAACCCGCAAAAGATCACTCACTGTGACTGAGAAATCCGAGACATCGGGTCCACTCACTGCCGCTGCTCTGGCCAATGCATCCACCTCCTCATTGCCAGAAATACCGCAATGAGCTGGAATCCAAAATGGGGTTTAATAAATGAGTTAGAATAAGGCGAATAAATGTTTTAATTTTAACTCGGAAAAAAATAATTTATGCATTTGGCGGTTTTTGTTTCTTCACTGTTCATATAACTAAATAGGTATATGATAATATGACAATATAAATATGTACACAATATGGAGCTAAGCCTGATATTTATGAAAAATGTACATAAATTATTTCATTTTTATAACGTATTATTACTTATATTCTTTGATAAGATTTTCAATAATACATATTATAAAAATGTCATATTAATATATAATTCATTTCACTTTATATGCTTGTTTACTTAATGCGTAATCATGACAATGCTTTCAACTTTCCAGTAAGGGAATTGTCTTTTATTAGTGAAACATCATTTTATATTATTTAATTCTTGAAGCATCCAGCTCCAGATTTGGTTTCTCATTCTTTTCCGTAAGTGTTTGAGTGTCCTGTTGAACTGCTAGTAATTAACATGCGTGTCGCCTCTATCGTGTTAAAAAGCAACAAGGCTATAAATGAGCGGCAAACGCCAATATTTGTGTATTTATAACGCATGTTTATTATCTATCCCGTGGAGCACCCGGTAAAGAATTGGTCTCCCACTCTTCTGCGTAAGTTTTCGAGTGCCCTGTAAAAGGCAGGTGTTCGAAAAAAATAAGACATTTTACATCTTAAATTCAGCGATGAGGTTTGCCACCCATCCTGAATGTCTTGATTTTATATTGGCACGAAGAGGACAGTTTGCATGTTTCTTACATGCAGCTGATCTGCTGGCTACCCCACTTGTGGGATATGCCGTGATGGTATAGTAGTATAGTAGTATTATTACATGTGGTAAGTTTGTTCGCTACTAGTATGAATGAATGAATAACAATGAATTTATATTATGCAGATTAGGTACATATAGTGTTGTGGAATTCTCAAGAAATAATATTTCGAGAAATTTACCGAGAAATTTCTCGCTAAATTTCTCGAAGTAGAGAATTTTTTTTATTTTTTATTTAACAGTAGGTATAATAATAATAAATACTTCATTCAATCAATCAATAACAATGTACAAATGTTGAGACAATTTATCACCAATATGGCTACAATTAATTATGGAAACAAAAAAATGTTAGGTACCTACATAGAAAAAAGTGCTAGTAACTGATGAAAAATCTTGATGTTTGACACTCCATATACCCATATTTAAGTTTAAAAAAAATTGCAGGTACGTACATGGAAAAAAGTGTTTATAACCTCTGATATGGGCCTTAATCAGCCCCACAAATTTTTGGATCAATAAGGTTGGCTGCGAAGTGTATTGGGTGAAAGGTCATAATACCACTAAGTAAAAATATGGAGAGAAATTTCTCTTCCATTAGAGGAGAAATTCTCGGAGAAATTTCTCGTTCTCGAGAAATTTCTGGAGAATTTTCTCTTCTCACATCACTAGGTACATACATTATATTTTCACTACATGCAGTCGATTCTCTATGTTCGAAGTATCAAAAAAATATAATTTATCGTACAGCTTAAACATACTTAGGTATTTTCAAACTCAGCATTTTTAATTCAGCGATGAGATACGTCACCTATCCTGAATGACATTATAATAATAATAAACAGACAACTTTTTTTAAGATGCACCGTTTTGTGAAAAACCACTGCAAGGGCCTATGCGTTAAGGACGTAGCGTTCTTTGTAACTAAGAGAACGATTTGTATGTTTAAACACGCAGCAAATCCTGTGGCTACCACTTTTTATGGACGTACTGTTATGATATGAATGAACTAATGAATGAATATTCTATGTTATTAATCGATTTTAATGATTGATTTTATATGTGGGTTAATCAAATTAATAATGATTATCAAAATTACGACATTTTAATGAATGGCAAACTTATTATTACTATGATTTTCATTCAATTTCCTGCAATAAAACAATGACATCTAATTATATATGATTAATCAATGTATGTAATACTTGATATTATATACTTGATATATCGGTACTAAATTTATTTATTAGAAGGTATAAATACACAGATGTGTAAGATATTGTGTCGGAGAGAAACCACACGTTGTATAGATAAGGACATTTTTATTTATTTATTCTTTTGGCACATCATCATTTTACAAAAAAAATTACCAAACAATATATAAAATAAATTTTGAGATGATAAACAGTGGCGAGATTATCACTGTGTTGTGATTTCTTCCATCTAACCACGTCATATTAGACAAATGACTGATTAAAATAAATTTACCTACGAAAAATATACCAATATTAATAATACATAGTGAAAAAGGTTTTATTTTGCACACGCACAACACGTCGAAGGGACTATGAATTTGGGAAGTAGGAGGGTGGGCTAGGGAACGGATACTAAGTTGGGAAACATTTTTTTCCTCAACTAAAGATTTGAAAACGTTTGACGATTGTGAACGACTTTGTTAGCACAGAGATTACAGCTTGCATACTTACTTGCAGCTGCCCTACTTGTGAGATATGCCGTGATGGTACAGATAGTACGATTGTGAAACTTTATGTGAAGAAAACAAATCTGCACTGACCACCACATACTGAGAATGATTGAGAGAAATAATTGGTACTACGTGTACTTGAAAACTTCTTTTCAATAGTAGGGAGAAGTTTGTTCAGAGTAGCTGTTAATTTTTTTATAACAAAATTAAATTTTTGCTTTCCACGAAAGTTTGTCAACACAAAGTAAGCGAAAAAACACTATTGCCTATATTTGAACTTTTATGATATACCTACTCGTAATATGCAAATGATATTTAATCGTACATATAAATAAGCATCGTAATAATTAACAAAAATTGACGTTATTTTTAAATCTATTGAATTCGTAAAATATGAAACATTGTCAGGTGAGAACCTGTACCATAAGAAAAGGTATAACAAAAAATACAATACTACGTTTTTATGTGGATTTTGTCAAAAATTGACAAGGTGCAGTTTCGCTCTGACATACGGATTTATTTAAGTATTACTAGGTAAGTATAGTAAAGAGATCTGTAGGAAAATTAGAGTTGTATAGTGATTTATAATAATATGGAATAAATAGTATAACATGTAATAATATTGGAACTGATAGGTTTGTTAAGATGTAATGATATATCATGCAAATTTTCAATAATGTTCATTCACAATTATGTTGTACTGAAGCGTAGTATTAATAAAATCAAAACCGTATTTGTAAGAAATATTTTATTTTGTTTGTTAGTCTGTATAAAGTGTTAATATTATAATATTAATTATTATTCTGTTATATATTTTTAAAATTAGTTGCTTGCTATCTTTTGAATCTGCTTTTTAGGTTTATCATGAGGTTCAAACATATTGTGAAATGACAACAAATCTAACTTTCGTTAATTATAGTTCGTTAATTATAGTATCACAGTGTGATACATAAAGGTTTTTAGTTTCATTAAGAAAACAAAAAAGGGTAGAATTTCATACACATTTGAAATTCAGCAGAGGCAAAGACTTTTGTAAAACATCAAGAACACGAAGAGTTCTTAATTTCAATAATTTCGTACAATGCTAAAATTAATAATATTTAAGATCCGTTCACACTTCAAAATAAAACATGGTCATTTGAGTTTTGTTCAAACTGACACAAACAATAATAATTTCTTTGTTTTACTGTCCTTCAATGAAAATATAGTTTTCATTTAATTTATTTAGTCCACTAGTTAGAAAACTTCTATTTTGTAGTTGTTTTTTGCAGTTAAGCTTTAATTGTAGTTTAGTTTCGATGGTTTGGACTTGTGAAATTAATTGATGACGAAGAGAGTGTTTTGTTTATCTCAAGGAGGGGGTGTGAGAAAACGTGGACATTGCGAACAAGTAGACTGGAACACGTGGATCGAATTCTCAAAGATTGCTAAATGATGGGGTGACAAATAGCATGAATGTGGAAGAAGTAAAGATAAGCAAATATGGCGTTACGTTCTCTCTGCCAACGCCACTTGGGATACGGCGTAAAAGTTTAGTAGATAGATAGATAATAAATTATATAATCCAGTCTCAAATTAAGAAAATAAGTTTGAAAATTTATCGATGGTATATTTTTGCAATTATTTTTTTAAGTCGGGCAACGCTGAAGATTTGTCTTCAATAGATGCACTGAGTAACTTATGAATGTACGTGTGTTACATATGAAATGTATAATGATAGAGGACTCAATAAGGTAACATTACACCTACGCGCAATTGCCGTACCTTGCATAATATTGTTCATAGAGCAACATTATGGTGTACTTACTAACATATTATGTACTACTTACTTATAACGTTATGCCTTCTTAACTAGACATTAGTCATATCTTTAGACCAGTGCTTTTCAAATTGTGAGCTTCAAATTGTAAAAAATGTGAAATTTGGAAACTCAACATGAAAAAATGTCCCATCACAAGTAGGGTAGTCACCAGACCAGCCACAAGCAATAAAGATACAAGCCATCCATGCCGACAAAAATTAAGACATTCAGGATAAATTTAAGATGTAAATGTCTCTATTTTTTTTAAAACCTGCCTTATACGGGACACTCATAAACTTACGGAAAAGAATGGCAGAGAATGAAATTGTTATTGTAATTAATGTGATACGGTACACCTGGGTGAGAACAAAAGAGGATGGTCCATGATTGTTCATGAGTTGTATTTGTGTTTGTTACAAAAACCCAGATATATCTTTTATTTTATAAAAAAAAAAAACAAAAAAAGGTAAAAAAAAAATATTTTTTTACCGAGGTTATCTTTTTGTATTAGATCATCTCATTATGAAATTAAGTTCATAGTAACACATAGATTACTACAATTTTATGAAGTAATCAAATTCTCTTTATGGATTAGGCTGTATTAACTTAATATGTATAAGTATCGTTTTGTTTCCGGTCTCTTGTAAAAGCAAGTAGGTACTAAATTACTTACTTTAAACATAAACAGGGTGTCTTCTCTAAAAATGATTCTTTTCAACTGGAGACAGAAGACTAAAAAAAAAACATCACTATGAAGTCTGCAGTACTTTGATCCGGAGATACAAAAATTGAAAATTATTTCTTAACGTCTTTTAATTTGTATCAAAAATGTGTAAAATTGATACAAATCGTGCACTCTGTGGTATAATTTTTCATATAATATCATCTTATTTTGAAAGAGTAACTATGTAACAGTTTCGAGACATTTCGAATGTTTTTAAACGAGTATTCTTCAATGCACTTTTGATACTTGATTAATTTATATAATCAAATAATAAAAGTGCATTACACGTGGAATACTTGTTTTAAAACGTTGAAAACATAACATCCCGTATCTCCATAACAAATGACCGCAATCCCTAGTT
Organism: Athripsodes cinereus; assembly: GCA_947579605.1. Lineage (NCBI taxonomy): Eukaryota > Metazoa > Arthropoda > Insecta > Trichoptera > Leptoceridae > Athripsodes > Athripsodes cinereus. Next base: position 1,684,665 of record OX388316.1, on the reverse strand, counting down.
TAATAGTTTTTTTTGTGAAAATTTTTGGTTCGTTAGCTATTTCTTTACACATGGGAAAGACACCCTGTATAATGCTGTACTGAATCTCAAAACATCTCTCATTGAATATTGTAAATAGATTCATAATAATTCATTACTTGTGTTTCGATAATAATAATAATAATGTGTTCATTTTGTGTAGGATGTGTTTGCATCAAGGCTATACTTTTGGAGATGATACTTGTGTAATACTTAACATAACGGGAAGTGATTAATTTTATTTCATTATAATTATTGTCTATGATTTATGAATATTTTATCTATGTCATCAAGATGTCTCCCTTATACGGGACAATCAAATGAAATTATTTAATGAGGTACATACCATCGCGACATTCTCCACAAATGGGGTATCCAGCGGACTAACTGGATAATATTATAATGAAAATAAATGAAAATGCCAATAAAAAATGTTCATGCCTCAATGAGTGAAGATATTAAGAATATTACTCAACATACACCCCATCCTCACAACCAACAGACTGTGCAAACTCTCTTAAGTATGTAACAGGAAAGGTGTTCCGATGCTTACGAATCGGTTTAGGATGGTTTAAGAGCACTTTACTCATGATACGTTCAGCAATCCCACCAATTCTTGTTTTAAACTACTTTGTTCGACATCAGTTCACACATTTTGTTGGTTGTGCGGATGGGGTATTTTTTTAATGTTTTTTGAATTCCTGCAACTATTAACTTCATTTTCCGCTCAGAACACTTTCATCTGTCTTTTCGGTTGCATAGTTTATTATCTCATATAACTTTCATCATTAGCAATGGATCTAAATAATTTCATTAATTGTATCGGCATTTACTTTGTAACTGAAGGCGACGCCCTTAGTCGGGAAGGATGCGGCCGGAACTTTCGTTGCAGCCCAATCTCGACCTGCGCCTTCCAATAGAGCAGCAACCAATTCCAGCGGACCGTAGCCTTTGGAGTAAGCCACCCGCCCCCTAGTGCAGAGCTTCAAACACTAGGGATTCAAGGCGGGGCGAAGTACTCCGGACTTAAGGAACACGTCCACTTGACGTGTCGTCCGCTGAAAGGGGTAGCCACAAGCTCCTTTACTCTTTAACAGCACGAGACTGCATGGGTAGATGGAGGGAGGGCCAAAAAATAAAACCACTTTCAAAGTTTGAGGCTTTGAAAGACGAACAACATGCCTACTGCAGGGTCTCTGGGTGAGAGGTGAAGGAACACGGAGAAGAAGGAAGGGGATGTGCCACAATACCAACTCCGCCTCAGTACACCAGGTAAAGAGACTGGAAGCTAAGGTAGGGGGCCAGGCACAGCAACTTCGCCTCAGTAGACTGTACACACAAGGGCCATAATCCCGAGTATGCCAGCTAAGGTGGTTCAGAAGCTAAAAGGTAGGAAGTCTAGGTACAGCAACTTCACCTCAGTAGACTGCACACACAAGGGCCATAATCCCGAGTATGCCAGCTAAGGAGGTTCAGAAGCTAAAAGGTAGGAAGTCTAGGTACAGCAACTTCACCTCAGTAGACTGCACACACAAGGGCCATAATCCCGAGCGCGCCAGCTAAGGAGGTTCAGAAACTAAAGGATACGATATTGCTATACGGAGGAATAACCCCGCTATATAGCGCTATCGACTATGGATGGGAATTATGCCTTCAACACACTGGCTGTACGGAGGAATCACCCCACAATACAACGCGCGGTAGAAGAAGGCAGGAAAGGGGTACGTCTTCAACACACTGGCTGTACGGAGGAATAACCCCACAATACAACGCGCGGTAGAAGAAGACTAGGGAAGAGAGGAAGGTTTGCTAACTAAGGAGGAAAGGGGAATGGGAAGGAAACCTATCAAAGAGTGGTTGATGCCTAGTGCACTGGCTGCAAGGAGAAATGTCAACACATGCAGCGCGCGGCTCTAGGTACCTACCTCTCACTACTAAGCTCCACTTGAGCTGCCAGTTGGAGGAGACCCTATCAGTCCAGTATTCTCGTCTAAGCGAGGATACCTCCCTATGCTATGGCCACAAGGGCCACAGGATTCTGAAGAGACGAACATTTAATCAAGAATATAAAGAATTTAAATCAGCATTCATACGTGAGTTTCTATTTTATACTATCACCATCTATCGTTCGTCCTCCAAAGCACTATTTATTAATACAACAACTATGCCACAAAGTTGGCGCTTTAAATATTCTACGTTACAATATTATTGAGACAATTTTACAATACAATTATAATACAATTTTAGAGTTATATTATCGCGTTGCCAACAGTAACACTTCATTTTAAATTATCAAATAAAATAAAATAAATATTTATTATTTTTGTTTCGTGTTACTCTTGAGTAACACGAAACAAAAATAATAAATATTTATTTTATTATATTTGATAATTTGATCTAAATAATATTCACTTAACCCTCGATGTTTTTGACCGAAGGTACTTGTTGGAAGTCCATTCCAAGATAAATTGAAAAATACACTATGTAGTTATCTTCCAAATGACTTTAATTAATTTCACTTATTTGAGAGGCATTAACTAATATGTAGCAATTTCTAGACATTTTTTTACTTGAATTTCTATGTTTATATGTTCGTGTAAAAAATAAACATAGATTTTCAAGTAAAAATAATAATAATGACATTTATTAACTTTGTTTACTAGTACTAATCGCCTGATGATGGAGTCGAGAGTCTCCGAATATCTACTAGTAAGCGAAGTTAATAAAAGTCATCTGTGTTAACTACATTTTGTGTTTTTTTTTTCAATTTAACTTAATCCTTTTCAATTTAGCAAGTATGGCAACAAAATACCCAGCATTCAATAAAATAATATAATATCTTACGGAACACTATACTGCCCTGCTAAGTAAAAACACAGTAATTACCAAACACATATGTGTCAGAATCGCAGACCAAGTTTAAAATTACTTTTTTGTGTGTATTTTTTCAAGTATCAAAAAACAAACTTTCCACGATCGTCACAAATATCTATTGTAAATTAGCTTATTAAAAGGAAGCATATTTAAAAAATGATTGAATATCTTAGATATTTGTGACGACTGTGGTATGTTTTTTTAATACTTGAAAAAATACACACAAAAGGTAGTTTTAAACTTGGTCTGCGATTCTGACACATATGTGTTTGGTAATTACTGTGTTTTTACTTAGCAGGGCAATATAATAGTAGATATTATATGAAAATAATAATTTTCTTGTTCTAGTCGAAATAAACAATGTAAACAATGATTGAATAAATAAAATAATAATAAAGTGATTATTTTAATATCCCGTGATATATATTAAAATTGAGTGGTTGTGTAATTTCTTAATATAATATCAATGTTATGTTTTTATCACACAGACAACATATACATAGTAATATTATTCCAGATTATTCGACTACAGAACATCTGACATCACCGTTCGCTCTCGTTGCTACACCTGTTCGCTCCGACTCAAATAAATTATTTATTTACTTTATGCGAATTATTTTATATTGTTGCTGTAGGTCCATTTTATTAACAAGATTAAAATTGAACAATTCCATTTTGAGTCCATTTGAATTGATATAATATATATATTTTATCAAAATGCTACTATACTATACTATATACCATCACGGCATATCCCACTAGTGGGGTAGCCAGCAGATCAGCTGCATGTAAGAAACATGCAAACTGTCTTCTTCGTGCCAATATAAAATCATTCATAAATACATTCATAAATATCAAAATGATATACAATGTAAAGTACAAAAAATGCACATTAAATTTATTCCAAATCATCAAATTTTTTATAAAAATTTTGCAGTTACAAAATGTATATATTTATCAAAACATGGTAGAGTAGGTTTTAGAGTCAATTGTAAACAAATACAAAATTTAAATAGATTTTTGATTGGCATTTCAATCATGTACATTAGAATGATAACGTAAGTTGATATCACATTATAATTGGAACATTATATTCAGATAAACTGATATTTTCGAAAATGTTACTGCCTAGATTTAACTGATCTACGAGTTCTGGATTTTCCTCTGCTTTCTCTTGGATGTTTTAAGTGCCAAGTTCCCCCAGACTCATCGAAATATTTTTTTCGTAAAGGAGGACTAATGACCGTTCTCAATAATATATTTATTCTTAATATGATTGTATTTAATTTGGAAAGCATCATATTATGATGAAACCCATGAGACCCCGAAGTCACCAGGGATCTTTTTATAGCTTCATTGAATCATTCATTTTTACCTTAATTTTTAAACCATTTTTTAAGCAAGTCAATAGACTACACATGCAGGATGTAATTAGTACATTGATTTTGACATTTGTGTGAGAATTCGTGATGGTATACATCGATTGATTATATATTTTTTTTCATTGCTTTTTTTTTCATTTAGTTAATATTAATTAATTTGTAAAATGGAGCAACGTTCTTTCTTAAACAGAATTTCCACGATACAAATAATATATTATTGTAATATTTTCACAGTTTTATTACTGAAATCCATTAAATCGATACTTTGTGATAAATATGATTATAAATCTCACTTTAATATCTCGCGACACACCTCTTCCATGTAAAAATCGATTTTATTATTGAAAACATGTTTTGCATGAAAAATAATTATCCAGAATATTGCATATTCTTATTTATCCAGATATTAATTATGTTCTAGTTTTTATTTAGAGATTTTGTTTATTTATAAAACGATTCTGAGCGACAATAAATACAAATACAATTAAAATAGTATAATAAAAAAAAACATATTCACAACAGTAAAGTGAAGTTGTAAAGTTACAGTAAAGTTGTCCTAAGGCTGACGTTATTGCCAAAATGCAATTTCTTCCAACTATTTATTAATCATTCATAATATCAAGACATTTCCCACTAGTGGGGTAGCCAACGGATCAACTTACTCAATAAACATACAAGTCATCATCTTCGTGCTGTTGGAAATGAAAACATTCAAAATGGGTGGCATAAATAGAAATAATATGATGTTTTCTCATCTTCAATGTTCTAGGATTAATAGTGACTTTGCTTTTGCATCCCTCATATGGACAATGAGGTTTCATTCTATTTAGTGTAATGATATATCTATATTGTTGTTCCGTAGAACAAACGGCACAGAATTAGTCTTCCACTCTTTCCTTAAGTTTTCAAGTGTCCTGAAAAAGGCAAATGTTCAAAAACAATAAAAACATTTTACATCTTTAATTCAGCGATGAAGTTTGCCGCTCGCTTTGAATGTCAATTTTTTTATTCTTTTTCTTTATTCTTATCCATCATGCGTAGGCTCGAATTTGAGCACTTGCAGTCGTCAGATAAGCATTACAGTAATATTACATTAAAAGAGAATAAAAACAGACAAATAATAATACAATAACGGACACCTAACACCCAGAGAAATATCAATGGCAAAATCAGAGTGTAAAGAGCTCTGATTTGCATCTCGTCAGAAACTGTAAGTACTTAGTCAATTTTAAGCAGACAAGTTGTGAGAATAAAATCGAATGCTGAAAGGAGTGTATAGAGCTCAGATCAGCACTCACGTCCATTGATTATCAACCACTCATACTGGCAGTAACACCCGTTATGATCAACCAGAGGAAGCTTACATTCTGTAAAGACAATCAGAAAAACAGCAAATTATTGACACAGAGAGGACGGCTTGCATGTTTATTAAATCCAGCTGATCTGATATGCCTTGATGTTATAGTAGTAGCATAATTATTTATGCTATTCATTTATAAAATCTCTTTTTTTCGGAAGTCTCCAGACTTCTGCAGTATCCGGGTGGACGGTGGGTCCTTCAATTTTGATTTATCTATTTATAAGTAGGAGTTTACGACTGACTCCTGAGATATCCGGGTGTGAGGTGGGTCTATCTTCAATATCCATATTAAACAATCGAAGTCCACAAAGAATTCGATTATCAATATGAAGGATTTAATTTGAAACAGATAAAGATAAAAGTCGTGTCAGAGTAACTTATTGAAATACAATGACGCAATATTTATGTTACGAGCATTGATACAATTTTATTTATCAGTAGATTAAGTTTTTTATTGATGTCACACTGTGGGCAAACCATTGTTTTTATAATCAGCTGACTTGTTCGTATTAACATCTGAATTAATAAATTTAAAAATACATAAAATATTGAAATAATAAAGAATTAAATATATTGTTTTTGATAATTTTGAAACAAGACATTTGGAATGATTTTTGTAGCAACAGTATGAACTTGTTTCTCTTTGTTGATTGAGTTGATTTTTATTTTGCAATACTCCATATTAATTTATGTAAAAAAAACAAATTAATGGTTCTAGTTTACTTAAATAATTGAGTCCACCAGGTTTTGTCTAAATTGTAAAAATCAAAATCTGGCCACTCTTCTTCACCTTATTTCCTTTTTTTTATAGACATTAAAGAGGTGTTCGAGGCAGGGTTACAGACCCTATTGTTCAGGAGGTGTTATTATTCTTGAATGGTCCCTTGCAGTGGTTTTTTCACGAAGTGGTGTATTTAAAAAAATGTCTTAAGGAACGGAATTAATTTGTCATTTTTTTTTATTCTTTTATGTGATTTATTTCCGAGAGAGACGTCTTTCCTCTTGTTAGAACATTGTCAACCTGATTAAAAACTGCAACATTTCGTTATGGGATTTTACCACCTAAACACCGACACAGTGAATAAATTGTCTAGTTATTATTATTTTTATTATCAGGATCTTTATCGGCCGAGGTGCCTTCCTGCGACGTAGATTCCCAACTGTACCTCCATCTCTTTAGTGGTCTTTCGAGTGGACGATGTACCATAGGTTTGCCATGCAGAGCAATGTGTAGGAGTCTGAGTGGAGACATTGGGTCAAAGTGCACTGTTCATTCCAGCACTAGCCACTTTTCTTTTTCCCATAAAGATAAATTGTATTGATGAATTTGTATTCAAATTTAAATTCTTGACAAAAACAACTTTGTTAAAGATAACCCAATATCATATACAGCTTCCAGGTACAGGTGCTATGGCACAAATATGGCGCTCGAAATACTCTCCGTTTATTATTTATTATTATTACATTTTTTTAGGATGAGTGATTAGATATAAAAAAACAGTAACAATATTTCCTTCTTGGTGTAACCCTTTGCATTGAGTTCCTCATCTCCTCTTAAGGAATAAACAAACCATTTCAGGTCAAGTAATAGTAAAACATAGGTAAAGTTTATGATATTATACTAAGAATAGGGAGATTTTATTGGTCGGTGTTGTTACTTAGACTTGTTATATATTATTTAGTATGTATGTTATACTCTGTTAAGCACTATCGATTTATATGTGTATAATAACAATATGACCTTATACATGCAAACAATGCAATAATAAAGTAAGTTATTTATTTTAATATAAATGTACAGGTACAATATCTCTGTATGGGGTTTACGCATGGGACAAATGATGAGTGTGACCATTTTGCGTAGGTATGTTAAATGAAGTTATTTTTTAATGATGAACAGATTTTTTTTATCAAATTGCGAGCAGTTGTGTAGTATAGTATACCATATCGCCGAATTGCTGATATTAATTCTCTTATACTTAATCTTTTACTTATCTTATTTAACCTTATGTATGGCTTCGATGGTGATTATTTTATTTCAATTTCACTCTTACTCAAATTCTTGACATCCATCCCGAAAACCTCTACCATCAGAAGAGTGTTATAAGTGTCCTTTCAATCTCCTTCGTACTTAGTCGTCGGACAATCCTCCATTAAGTTGCTTCTCTCGGCTAGAGAGGCATCGAAGTAGTGTAATGAAAATTCCACACACAGGGGCTATTTTTGCCGGCCAGTCCTTCCAGTTGCCCACTATGGCGATTCAGGAGTAGACAAGATTTGAGATGAATGGTAGTCCTCAGACTTCTGCGCTAAACTGACGGTCGGCGGGTTTCCTTCAATTCTCCATTAAATATGTAACTCTGGATCCTTGCACAATTATCTTAATAGCTGTATCATTAAAATAGGAAAGTGGTTGTTAGTGTTATTGAGGTACAGCGCAGACCATGCCACACTTGTTGGAGTGTCCGCTGTGCCCTGTTGCATGTATGCATTTTCATGTGCTGTGCGTTTCGCATAGTGCTGGAGATCAGTTTGGTTAGTATTCTGGGTGTCGACACGGAAAATGAAATAAACGCCTAAATAGGTGCAGGCAGACTCCCCTTTCACGACATAAGCTTTGAGCTTACTGTGAAAGGTGTATAAGGTTGTATTTGGGTTTATAACAAAACAGAGATAATACCTATGTTCTTTTTTTTTTTTTAAAAAAAAAAAGTACTTTTAGAGTCGAATTGGTGGTGACAATATTTTGCATGTAGGTAAGTTAGTACAAGTGGTATAGGCACTAATCTCTCACACACACATACCCGCTGCGAAGCAATATCTAACAATGCGGATTACCTTTCAAGGAAAATAAAATCACTTTAGAATAAGTAGTATCACAATAACAACAACTTTTATACATTATAGGAATTATATACAATTATATACTGCATTGTATTGTAGGTATAATCGTATCTTACTGATGTTATTTTTCTTAGTATGATTAGACCTCCCGAGTTACTTTGATAATAATTTTACAATATAAAGATATTAAACAAACAGATACACGTATTGATATAAAAGAAACATTTAATATATTATAATTTTATCGAGATTTGTATAAACTATTTTCTTCACAACTAGCAACCCATAACTACTTTACAATTTTTATAGGTGAGTATATAATTATTTATGCGAAAGAAGTATGTAGTGATAAGTCACTATGCCATTCTGTTCTCTCTGCCCACCCAACCTGGAATATGGCGTGAGGGTATAGATAGTAAGATAGATAAATATCTTTTTTTAAGAAAGAATAAAAATTATAAGTTTGGAAATGGAATAATATGTATTTATTAAGTTTTTTTTATAATAAGATGAGTCTGGATTGGAAATAAGCCCAAATATACACAAATTATTTTCACTATTGGCAAAATGCTTGTGTCGTGAAGGCAGAGTAGTTTGGCAGCGGAAAGAATCGAATTCAGAATCTCTTGATTTAAATCTGAGATATAACCATTAGGCTTCCGGTCACCTCTATTTCACAAAGTCACTTAAACTTGATTTAATAAAAAATATACCTATTGATAATTTTAGTGCCTATTTATGGAATTCTGGTTCTATAGATTAGACGGTAATTTTTTCAGCTAGTTGACTGCATCAGTGGTCACCTCCCAAACAGATTCAGAACCATACAGAGGATATTTCTAAATATAATTCATATTCTAGCATTGTGAACATGTTCACACTCAGGACTGGAGGACAAACCTCATCGGTGCATATTTTGATTTGCCGTTCATAGTCTATTTAGTGTGAACCATTGTAACATGGCAGGTTGAATCCTTGTATTTGTTCAGAGTATCGGTTACTAGATGACTATTCATCACTCTTGCCTCAGAAGTCCATTGGGATATCCACTATATCCAGTCCTCCTTCGTATTCGGATGGTGTAGAGATAACGCCACCTCTCTTCACAAACATATTGTAGAGGAGAGTCTAGATGATGAGGATGCCATTGTCCACATATCAATATAAAAAATATATTGATGATAATATGCGTTGGAATACCTTGTTTGTTTGGAACTGAATAGCAATATTGATAAAACAAAATTCTATATGCACGAACAGCGAACTAACTCAATAGAATGGATTACAATATGTTTTTCTGTTATACAACTTGTATTCGCCAACGCTCTTATCATCGAGTTTCGTGGGATCAAATGTCTTAATTATTTAACTTAAAAATAGATGGATAGAGTAATTCACCATATTAATATTATTTTTATATGTAGGTGCAATACATCCTACATAAACACTATTTAATTCTTAATATAAGCTTATCGACACTTAAACAAGCACTTAAGAGTTCTTAACCTGATTTGATATTAATAAAATATATGGCTATTATTAAAGATATAAATTATTTTAATATGGAATAAATCATTCTTCAAGATAATAATAAATTAATAATGTTTAAGTTGTGTTAGGATTGGAAATCTATCGCTTATGTGATTTTGTAATGAAAAAAAAATATCATCATCATCATCATCGCCCTCAACACTCCTCTCGGGAGCACAGGGCAGAAACCAGCCTCCACCATTCAGATTGTCTCTGTGCCAATTGAGTCACCTCTTTCCACGACATTCCCTGCACTCTGATATCGTTGTCATAGGAACGGTGCATTGTGAAAGAGGGACGCCCGGGCTGACAGAACCCTTGCGGATGGAAGAACAGTGCTCTTTTTGGCCAACTATCATTGGGCATTCTCAAAACATTCAAAAGAATACTGACAGATTTTTTTAGTCTTTATTTTTTTATTTCATAAACACATTTGTAAGAAAATTCTGTTTTGGTTTGTTAGCTGAAATTAAAATTAATTTACTATTTAGGGGTCAAATACACATGAAAATTATTAGAGAATGTCGTATTTTAAATCATCGATTAAAAGTAATAAAAATCTTCCAATAATATTATTTCAGAATTTTCATAATAAAAACGTACTATTAAAAAATTATCCTCGAATATATTTTGTTTTTCAAATAAATTTTTCCATTCAAGTTTTACATTGAAATCATTTCATTCACAATTTTTAAGAAATGCAACTTTTGTCCTCAATAAGCTTTTAATCCAAATAATTTACACATTGTTGAACTTTCGAGTGTGATAACCTTACATAAAAAAATAAACATTGTTGAAGTGACATTACATTAGGCATTAAGTAAAAGATTTGGGATTACAGTAGCTTACAAAACTTTGAAAGATCAAATTAAATAATCAGAATGCATACAAGGTGCTCGTATAAAATGTGTGATATACAAAAAAATCGAATATAACAACAACGGGAAATTGGTGGGCAGAACGTTTATTGTTGTCGAAAAAAAAATTATAATACCATTGCCTCAAATTTGCATAAAGTTGTGTGCAATGTCGATATTGGAAATTGATATTAACATTCTTATTTTATTACCCAGCGTCAAACACGTTGTCTCTCTTGTACGACTCACATTCCGTGGCTTTTATTTTTATTTTTTTACTCAATCTGTGTGTGTTTGTCCTTGCTTTGTTGTTTAAAGAAATGTACACACTCTATGAATAAAATAAATAACATTTCATTCGTAGATTCCCCAGGTTACAAACACACACACACATACTCTTCAAGGGTTTCACCTTCCCTCACCTATTGATGTTACACGAATGTTATGCACCTCTGGATACAATGCAATCTGTCTTCTTGATGCCAACAAAAGATTATACATTCAGGACGGGTGGTGAACCTCATGTAAAATGTCTTAAGATACTTTTCTCTCTGCCTTTACCGTTCTTTCTGCCTACCCCACTTGGGACACGGCATGAGGGTATAGTATAGAAGAGTACTTTTTAATCCTAATTTTTGTAAATTTTCCAGTTTTTGTTAAAAGACAGATATTTGTAAAACATCACTTTCAAGACATTTATTTATTTAAACTCAGCGGTGATGTTTGTCATTTATCCTGAACATTTAAATTTTTAATGGCACTGACTAGTATAAATAAACACAAAACATTATACTGTTATTGGACTTAATCGGTCACTAGCTGGCTTTCACGAACTTACGCTCTCATAACCAGACTAGCGTTTAGTCAAGAACTTGAATATTTATAAATAACTACTCTATGTATAAGAGATACTGCAAAAGTAAAGATATGTTAATAACTTTCTACAAATTAAGTTCCAATTCTCTTACCTACTAACTTTTAAAAAACATTTTATTTATTATTTTTCTGTTGAATTCGTTTGCTTCTTTCGGCTAGAGAAACACCGTAGGGATGTAGCCAAAAGATCCACACATTACAGTTTTGGACGAACAGCCCTTCAGACTGCCCACACATATGGCACTTCTTGCGTGGACAAATTTTCTAGTCTAGAAATAAGAATTTCAGAAACACAACACCCATTCTGCAAATCCTATCTGCATGTTCCGGTGACGGGCCGTGTCTCGTCCCACATGCAAAGGCAAGAGCCAAGTCTCTGCCCGACTGTACGCAGTGAAATGGAGTAAAACCTTCACCTCATATATATATATATATATATATTTATGAATTACGTCAAAAAAGTCTTAAACCATTTTGTCTTTTATAATAATTATTATATTATGAGTGTGCAAGGAGTTTAATACTTGACTTTTATTTATTTTATCAATGCGAAAAACAATCAATGGGTATAAAACTTGACAGCACTTCATCGAGAAACAATATAGGTATATTATATGCTTTAAGTTTGAGTATACATTGCTATAGGTATATTAGTACCTACATTACTATTGTGATGGAAAATATGGATAACAAATAACACATTTTAGTATCAGAAGTGAACACGATTGCCTTTATTTGCATAACGTGTCGAATGTGTCAAAATAAATTAATTTATGAAAGCTTCTATAAAAATTAAAGAGATTTATTTAGTATCATAAATTTGGTAATCTATGTAACTCGACTCAATCGCTCTTCTATGCTTTTGCCAGAAACATGAGGCAGAAACTAAGCCCATATATTTAAAGGTTTTCATCTCTTATGGTAAAAGTCTGAAAGATTGAATGCATACAGTGCTATGCGAGAAAAATGTGGAATGAAAATTGGTGTGATGATAAAAATTAATAAGTAGTGGTAGATTGGGTATGTGGAAATAATCAATGAGGATAGATTGACAAAAAAAATATACATAACTGATAGAAAGGGAATTCGGGGATCTGATAGGATGGACACATGCTGATTACAATAACCAGGAGAGCATCAATGAGGAATAGCATGATGGATGTAATGGAAGCAAAAATTGTGTGGAACGGGAAAAAGTGGCACTCTATCCTATCTGCCCGAGAGGGAAGCGGTGTGATGTTATTTATGTATGTTAAAAAACCTCTTTTAACATTATTCCTTGCGCTTTAATGTCATCATCGAAACGGTTTATTGTGAAAAGAGACGTATGATATTTTGCGGAAGATGCCTAAATAAACCATAAAATCAGTGATTGAAATATGTCATTTTATTTTGTTTTTAAATATTTGGAGATTGTCGGTATCCTAATGGTAGACACTCAGGCTTTCAATTGAGTGATCCTAGGTTCATTTCTTTTCGCTTTCTAACTACCACACAGTCTGTTTCAAATACAGAATCATAAGAAAAATAATATCGTTTGTTTTCATTCAAGATCAAGGTTTAATTAAATTTCATACCGTGATTCACACATAAGAGCACAGAAAGTTTTGCAATATAAGTAAATGTATTTTTTTTTCCTGTGAATAAATACACCTTTTTTGGACATAAATCTTTGGATATTTTTTATTATACCCATTGTCACATTTTTCGAAAGACAATATTAAAATATACATTTTTGAATTAAAATTGATTTGATACCACACAAGAAGGCCTCCCATGTAATAAAATATCATTCAAAAGTTGTTGATGGAAGAGATTTATTGTTTTTGAAAACTTGTATTGTTTATATCAAAAATATCTCATTACTAGCAATTCTTACTCTGTATTACTTAGTTACAAATTGGCAAAAGAAGATGATTATGCGTTCTTTTTTTTTAGTAACTATAATTGATGGAGACCAACTGATCGTCCGTTTCGCTCACAAGTTTGGAGAGTTTCATAAATCCGATTAAATTTCTACACCATCAAATTTGTCCACACGGGAGGTGCCATGATAGGGCTGTATGGCCAAAACCCCCGCAGGACTATACTATTTCGATTTCCCTCTAGTCGAGAGATGCAATTTTAACATACAATGAGACAAAAATAAAGCGACAAGGCTAATCTATTGACCGATAATGTGAAAATACGTATTTATATAAATGCCAAATAAATCATTCACCCTTTTCATCGTTAAAGAAGTGCAAGCAAACTGTGAAAAAGTTCGTAGATAGTATATTATTTAAATAGACGGACATAATATGTCCTCGATTTCAGGAAACTTCTACAATCGCGGGAGTCAGGTGAAATGAGTTTCTTGTCACAACGACGTCAAACCGCCAGAAATGTGAGTCGATTGGCGCAAAGATGCTCAGAATGGAAGAAGCTTATTTCTGCTCTGTACTACCGGAAGGAACGTTTTAAGGTGATTTTGAGCTGAGAAATACATCCATCCATTTCATCATGGCATCTTCTACAAGTGGGGTACCAACTACTCGTAATAAACAAGCAAGTCATGTTTGTATAGTATAATATGGTAAAATAATAATGACCTAAACAATACTGGAAAGGTAATTTAATGGAAAATTAATGCAAAGAGAATTTTCGTAACCATGAATAATAAACCATTAATTTAATCATCAAGCGATTTAATTTGTAATTTATTTCATTTTCAAGTCTAAACCTATAAAACCATTCAAACTGATCTCAAGTATTATGCAAAACGGGCAGCATCTGAAGATGCATCAAAAATATCCTCCATAGTGCATATGACAGGACACGACGGACACTCCAACAAGTGTGGCATAGTCTGCAGACACTCGCTCAATTTGTAACTATTCAATGCATACCTATCCATAAATCAGACAATTTATTTCAAAAATATACAAACATACGATTTTAAAATAAATAATCAATATAGAGTCGATTTTAGTGTAGGCTATTTCACACAGCATTTTATAAATCACAGTTTTAACAATAATAATAATAATATGTTAAACAGTAGCAGTGGAATGTCTTAAAGAACAAGCCTCATCCTCTTGATTCTCAAAGTGAATAAACAAAGTTATTTATTACAATACATATTATTATTATTGTGTTCCTATACCTCGCGGGATACATACCTACCCCTATAAATTTAATTTCACCAAAAATCTCATACAAATTTAAAGCAGTATATAATTTTATTTTTATTAAATCTTTTTTTATTGTTTATACCTATAAAGTATCAAGTTGCAATACCGTTCATTTTTGAGTTATTTATTGTCACATATTTTTTATTTTATTTTTTTATCTATTATATTATTTTTTAAAATGGTGACTAAATTTATATTTAGCATACGTCTTTTATTGCGCAAGTTGTCCCAAGTAGGACAAGAAAAATAGATCTAGTCGTTAATGTATTGAATTATTGCATTAAATGCAAAATTCGTTTCAAGAGATAGGTTAGATAATGTATTCCAAATATTTTCATATTTTTAAAAAGTATTCGAAACTTCTATATTCGTTGGAATCTAGGTAAAGGCGATGTAGCGGAAAAGATGCTGGAAGGCAGATTGCGATAGCATAGGCATTTTTTCAAAAGACAACGAGATTACATAGGCAATAAGGCCCGACAGTTTGAGGTTCTAGGTAGGAGGCCCAAAGTAAGGTCCAAAAGTAGGTATGTGAGATTGCGATGTCACCCAGAGTGATGCATTGAACAGGGCCACGTGGTGAAGAAAAACCTAGAAGGCAGACCCCACCATCATTATGTGACTAATGCCTAAGGAGAAAAAGCACAATAAGTAAGAAAGGATTACTACAAGTGTGTATTTATTTGAAAGAGGGGGTATGAAGAAACGCGGACGTCTGGAAACTACCTACGTGGTTTAGCCATGTGGATTAAATTCTCAAGAACGGCCGCGTGTTTATTTATTTATGAATTGTATGAGAGTGAAGGAAGTGAAAAATGTATGCAAATATAGGAAAAAGTGGTGCTTGATCTTTTTTGCCTACCTATCTTGAAATGGAAACGGCGTGAAATTGATGATGATTATTCGATGACTTTTTTACTGTGAAATAGGTTGGCAGCAATATTATATTAGAATCTTTATAATCCATAACAGAGCTGTGACAAGGATACCAACTTATCACACCACCATCAAAACGCCGGATATATGTCTCGATTGGCGCAAAGGTGTTCTGAATGAAAGAAGTTTATTTCTGCTCTGTACTCCCGAGAGGAACGTTTAAGGGTGATTGTGAGCTGAGAGATACTGAAAGTGCTTAAGGTTACTTATATATTTTTTTTATTTACTTGCGCTTACAAACAAATGATGTATGAGAAGATATCAGTAAACATGTCCGTTTAAGTTGTGAGCTTTTACTTAAGTTTTCTTGAAATAAAAATCTTAGTGCTTGGCAAGAAACATTGGTGGAACAATATTTTTTCATAAATATGTCGATACTTAAGGTAATTTTTGACGATTACTCAAGTGCGTTTTCTGAATATAAAAGCATGTTTTTTTTACTTAGCACTCATAGTTGGTCCATTCACTTTCCCATACAGGAAATGATTTTATTTTATACATATATTATGTACCTAGATGGAACTTCATTTTTTATGAATGACTCATTGCATTTTTGAAAATCTTTGCATTATAGACGGATAAGCATAAGAAGGAAGTAAATGCAGTGTGCTCAGAATAGTGATAAGTAATGAAGTTGAGGGAATAGTTTGACACAAAAATAGAAAGGTAAGAAAAAAGGCAAATGAACAAAATTAAATAGGACTGTATTTTTTATCATCATTATTATAAACAAAAAAAAATTATTGGTTATTTTTTAAATTTTAAGTTTAGTTTCTAAAACAAATTAAAAAAAATATTTATGATTTTCAGACATCAGTGAATTCAATTGAAAAGGTTTTGATACTGAAGGTTTCACGCAACATCAATGTTTTTTTTTTAAATTGCAAAAAAAACTACTATTATTTTCAAACATCAGTTAATTTAATTAAAATAGTTTTGATACTTAAAATCTCACACTATATTAATGCTATTTTTTTTAATTCAAGTCGTCACACCACTGCCCTTTTGAAGAAGGCAATAAAGCACATAGGACAGGTGAGGTGATAAGACGCTACTACCTGTACATACCTCTGGAGGTCATGTCAAGAAGTCGTGACAGGGATAATATGACTATTGTTCTTCCTTCTTCTGCAAAACGACAACAAAACACAGGACCATAGTACTACACCATCACCATCATCACAGTATCTACTATAATATACAACACAACTACGTCAGGGTAATAACAATAAGAATTTTATTATTACTATTGTTGTGTAAGTCTGTTTGTAGTAAATGGACACGAACGATTAGTCGTTTGGAATGTCGCTAATCGACAAGTGCAATAAAATTTGTTTATGTACACTGTTAAAAAATTGTATAATAATATTCTTAAATCAGTTTTGTAGGCATTGAAAAGTGTTTCTTTTAAACCTATTCAACCTTAATTAAAAAAATTGCTTGTTTTACAAAATTTTGATATTCAGAATGGGTCACAAACCTTATCGCTGCATTTCAGATATAAAATGTTTTTTCAAACATTTGTTTTCTACAGCACTCTCAAAAAACTTACAAAATAGAGTGGGGGACCAGTTTTTACAAAATATACATATCATCACGTCGCTTCCCTCGTGGGGTAGGCAGAAAGGATCGAGCGCCTCTTACTCCTATCCTTGCATACACCTTTCGTTTCCGTCACTGTCAAACAATTCCTCATTCAAAATGCTCACCAAGAGACCGCCCTGTAAGATCTGGTTTTTTGATATTTGTATCTAATTATAAAATTACAATAGAAGAGGAAGAGAATATTTTTAAATGTATAGTTATTTTAAAATAATTAAAGGTAGGTACATCAATAAAAATTCTATGAATTGGGTACCTTCATAGTATTATGTATTTTTCTCTATAACAAATATAGGTATCAACCACTGTTAGAAAACAGGCGCGAGGTATGATGTCATCAATCAAATTTTAGAGGTTGACCTCTGACAGAATCCATTTTAATGCTTTTATATTATTATTACTACTATAAAGACACGATGAGTTGTTCAATAGACCATGAAATCATTGTGATGAGATAGAAGCATTGTTCTCTATGGCATGACTCCAACATTACTGAAGAAGCGCTCTGAGACTGACGCTTCAATGTTTAATAATATCGTTGGATCAAATAAACAGTTTATTATTATTTCCTATAATCATACTTTATTATACCATTACGGCATACCTTACAAGTGGGGTAGTAAGTAGATAAGCCGCATGTAACATCTGTATTGGTTGAATATTTGGTGACCATATCATAAATGAGTTAAGCATTGAAGACTCCTTCTCATATCCGGGTATCTCAGAAGTTGGGAGAGTTCTATTTTTCCACTCTTCCAAGCAAAACTTTTGCCCTTACAAGCAAACCAAATGGGCAGCCTGAAGGGCTGGGCGGCCAATACCGCCACGTGGGAATCTTTTATGCTACATTTACGTTTTCCATGTTCTTCTCGGGAGGATAAAATACAATTATAAACACAGTAAACAATAAATAAATAAAAAATCACCTAGAATTGGTGAATCGTATATTGAAAAGAAACTCACCTCACACCCGGATATCTCAGGAGTAATTTACTCCTACTTGTCAGCAAATTGTACAGTGTCCTTGAGGTGCTTTGGCATGTTAACAACATTTTAATATTTTCCAATAATATTGATAACAAAAGACTAACAAATAACAAGCAAGCACATGAGTTAAAACAAAAATAAAGAGTGCCAAATGGCGAATTCATCGCAAGAGCGATATATGCAATTTGCGTAGGTACGATTTTTGTATTTATTTAAAAAAATGGGAAACATACAATTAAAATTTTACACAATATAATATAATAAATATTCAACATAATTATTGTACTTAATCTGCCCATCTTTTTTTTCATTATTCTTTTTTTACTGCGTGTACAGTATAAAACACAGAAATAAAAAATAAAAACAAGCATACAAATTTTAAACTGATTCGTGGTTTTTGTGAATCTTTAGTCTCTGTAGATTGAAATATTTCCAGGTACAAAATAGATAAATAATATATTTCAAGATGTGTTCCATTTATCATTTTAATATGGCAATAATTAAGCCTTACAAACAGTATCATTGGATTTTCCCTTGTATGATTCGGATTGTCCTAATACATATTATCATTATTATCTATATTAATAACATGACCTTTTTTATATTTAACAACGTGCGAAGATTACTCGTTAGTTGGCCAATTAATAAATAAAGTATACAATATATTATACAAACATCATTATTTTTAATTTATTTCTATAAAAGTATGCAGAGTATTAATTCAAATATATATCAAGTCATCTTGGAATGTGGTTATGAAATATTGATATGTTTCATTTTGAGATGATTTTTTTGTAACTAGGTTACATAATCATTTATGTATCTTACCTTCACGGCGTTTCCCATAAGTGATATAATCAGTGTACCTTCTCACTATATATAGGGGAACTAGGGGCACGACGGGAACGTTAAGCTAATATGTAAAAAAAACACGTTTTTTTTTTATATAAATTCTTTAAAAAAATGTCTATTGACACAAACTTTGATCTTAAATCTAGCAAATGAATCACATAAACGTTAAAGTAAACGTTAAGAAATAAGAAATATTTCAATTTAAAAAAAAGCTTAAATTACCGTGGGGCAAGACGGGATAGTTAAGAATATTAATCAATTAATTGATTAATTAAGTTACTAACCATATTTTTTCCAGTTAATAATCGAGTATCTTCCCTTAAAATTCAATATTTAAATCTTGTTTATCAAATGTCAAACAATCTGAATCACAATATTCTTTCTTGAATGACACTATCAACAAAATTAAGTAAAATGACGTGAAATATGCGAAAAACACGTTTAGTATCACAGCATCACGGAGCGAGCAACCACTGCTGATGTAACCTTGTTACTAGTGGGGGGTCCGAAGAGAGCATCTAATGTCATCCAGCGTTCAGGGCTACTCGGCACGGTTCAACTTTTATCCCAGTACCTCATCTTACCCCACGTCCCCGTCTTGCCCCTAGTTCCCCTATAAATGTCATGAATATGGAGGTTGTTTTCTCCGTAACATAACATTTAAGATACATATGGTGCGTGGTACACCTCATCACTGAATCCAAAATGTTGAATGTCTTGCAGTGAGGTTTCCCACAAGTTAGATATTGTAGTCCTATCCATGGCATAAAATTAATTCAAACAGGGTGCGTGGTATACCTCATCGTTGAATTCAAGATGTTAAATGTCTTACGTATGTAAAAATAATTTAATTAAAAACACCACTTATAACTTTCACCATATAATTTTTATTTTTAGCAGAAACCTTTCGGAACAATTTCATCTTCTGTGCTATAAACTTAGAAGCTTGTTTCGAAAGGCCTCAGCCAAAAATAAAATTAAAAAGTGAAAGTTATAGTGTTTTTAATGAAACCTTCAACATTATTGTATAAATGTTTAGAATATTTACTAATTTTTTATTGTTTAACCGGATTTGGATGCAGATGACAAAACCAATCAGAAACCTTGATTGGAGAACCATGTTTACACAATGCAACATTGGGCAAAATCTAATCGGAAGAAGTGAGAAAGGTGTCCCAACGCCCTTAAGTGATCACTTTCAGTGTCCATGGACAACGTTCACCAATTCACTTAAGCCAGCCTAGAGCCAATTCGTAAGCGTTGGGACACCTTTCTCACTTCTTCCGATTAGATTTTGCACAATGTTGCATTGTGTAAACATGGTTCTCCAATCGAGGTTTCTGATTATTGTATAAGTAAAAAAGAACTTTCATAAAGTTACCACCGAAAAAATAGAAGTTTTACATAATGTCAACAAATATCTACTGCCTTTTAGAAAACACTCAAAAACTTATGAAAAAGGATGGGAGGTCTATTATAATAAGAGGAAGCTTATAAATATTAACAATGTCTCATATACATTTTTATTTTGTAAGAGAATAAACACAACTTGCTTTTTTTAAGTATATTAAAATTTCAACACAACTGAGATTGAATGGGGTGAATGAAATATAATATTAAACAAAAATTAACAACAATATTTTTTATTCATTGATCTAGGCGGATGTATTATACAGAAAATAAATAGCATAATTATGACTCGTGCCGAAATAACAATATCGGTGTGAATGAAAAATATAAATAATACTCAAATTATTTTCTATTATAATATTCGTGTTGATGTTCAAGCAAAAAAATGTTAGTTAATTATTCTCTCTATACAAAAGGGGAAAGAATAAATTTTATAATGAATAATTATAATACTTCATAATAATAGTATGTAGGTATATATACCAAAAGTGTTTAGTGGTCATAAAGTACACGTGGCCTTTTGACACTCGTTTTGTGTAAAAAATCATGAAACAGAGATGAATTAGAAATATTTAAAATTTCTGAACAATTATTGTTGACTGAGTGTTGAATGTATCTATTTATTTATTTATTAAATTATTTTTGCACATCATCATTATAATATAACAGTGTTAAGAAATCAATACAAAATTTAAAATACTTGGACGATATTCAGTGGCGAGATTATCACTATGAAGTGATTTCTTCCATATAACCACAACACATTGACGTGTCTGGCATAATAATAGTTAAAAACTGTTACTACTATTACTATATTTTCAAGGCATATCCAACAATTGGGGCGGCCAGCAGGCCATCAGCTGCATGTATAAAACATGCAAGTCTTACTCTCCGACCAAACTAAATGATTAGGGGAGAGTGGGGATGTATGGGACAATTTTTTTCAGAATTGAATTTTAGAAAATATATAAAGCAATTTATTTGAAAAAAGTACTATATTGCCGAAGATACGCAATTAGCTATGACATTTAATAATCGAAATTATACGGTTGAGCATATTAAATGAGTTATGAGAAATATTACAAGACCATGACTTTGTCCCATTCCTCCACACAGTGTGGAGGAATGGGACACCTATATGGGAGGAATGGGACATGCATATAAAAAAAGAACTTATTTAATTCACTTCGCCGAAACGATTCAATTTTATTTCGAATACATAAATTTCTTGAATTTTTTTTGTGCCGTCATGTTTTTGATGCGTAGGCAATACCAGTATTACATCCTTTGGTGATACTAAGGAAAGATTTTCCTGAATTGGGAACAGTAAATCATTGGAGCCATCTCTCTTTCTTAAAAAGATCAGCAATAGATTTTCGCTGTCGCCTATTATTTCTTCAATCCGATCAACAAAATAAATTATCTTATTTTACCCTTCAAATTTTAGTAATATGAAATACCCTTGTTTATACGTGTATGGGAGACGTCCCATACCTCCCTCACTGAAGTGTCCCAAACCTCCACCATGAACAATAAAATGGTAAATGACATAATTTTATACAATAAGTTTTGGAGTATGTTAAACCAATGCGTGAATATAACGAACAATTATCACAGGTTTAAGAACAAAATCTAAAAATTATCTTATATTTGCTCTACTGTCTCCCAAAAGGATGGAATTTATTAGGTATAATTTTACTTTTTATGTAGAAAAATGAAAAACAATTTTTTTTTTCGCCACACGCATAAAACACCAACTGGCGCAGATTTTTCACTAAACAGACCTCTATTGACATCTTTTGACATGCTAAGATGCTATGAAATGTTTCAAATATGAATAATATGAGTACTGTCCCATACCTCCTGCGTCCCATACCTCCACACTCTCCCCTAAGACATTCAGGAAGGGTGGCAAATCTCATCGCTGAATTCATGATGTACAATGTCTTCTTTTTTTCGATTAATTGCTTTTCAAGGAAACACTCGAAAACCTACTGAAAAGAGAATGAAACCAATTCTTCGCTGGGTTAGATACAGAGATAAATATAAACGACATTTAATTTCATTTAAATTAGAATAAAGAGATTGCGTGAGATTGATTTCTGAGTCATCAGAAGTTCTTCAAGCAGCAATGGATAGTAGAAATCTCTGGAAAAAGGGTTTAGGTGCAGTGAGCCCTCGATAAAAGCACAATAGGACAAGGGAAAAGAAACTATAGTATTTAAACTGGATTTTGAGGACTGGTTACTGCTAAATACAACTTTTCTGTGAACTTTCTCGGGCTGGTGTTCTTAAAAAATAACATGATAGAAAAATTTAATTCCTTCAATTCACCAATGAATCTTACCGCTTCTTACAAAAACATAATGTGCCTAATACAAAAACGAAATTGTTAAATTAATAAAATCGTGTTTATCGATAAATTTTATTCGGTTCTGATCACCTAGCATTATTTATTAAAGTTGATAGACGAAGTATGTAAATATTTTAAATAAATTTTCATAAAAAACCAGTAAATACATACGAGTATGTACATATCTAATAATATGAAGAATTGCTTGGCTCAAAATAAATATGGTTCATTGAGGTTATGAATATAGATAAAATATAGGTTCTGCCAAAAAAAACTTGATGCTATGAGTAGAATATAGGTAGGTATATGCAAAGTATTGTTAAATTTTTATTACGTTGATCAAAAGATACAAAATTACTATTTATTTATTGATTTAAGGAATAATATCTTAAAGAAGGTTGATGACCGAAAAGCTAAATACCCGAAAGAGCGTATGTAGTTTTGTATATTTTTTATTTATTTGTTTTATTCTTTTTGAACTCACTGATATTTCATGTGGATTGGTAATCAGTAAAATTCTGCATATTTTTAAAGTATAAATTAGATATAATAAAATAAAAATATTGGTTATAAAATTTTAAGTACACAGGGTATATTTAATCTCTGCTATTTCTTCCAATAACCCGATTATGCAAGTATATTTCATTCTTAGACTACCTTTCCCAAATAAAATAAAATTTTGAGATAAGGTTGTAATGAATTTACTGTACACGGAACATAAAAGTAAGATAAAATTGTTAAAAAAAATGTGTTTCTTCAAGTCTATGTTATACTTATAAACCTTCTTCTTCTTTTGCTTCAGTTAGGACTATGTCCTGTGATTCTCGGAGCCTACTCCTGGGAGGTAGATGTCCAACTGTCCCTCCATCGTTTAGGTGGCCTTCCTGGGGTTCTGTTTCCTGTCATGCGTTCATCTGCTGCTATTCTGACCACTAGATCTGAGCTCGCCTTCCCCACATAATCTCTCCAGAAACGTCTTCTTGTTCTGCCCCATCGTATAAGACCCTATAAACCACTTAATATAATAGTCAAAACACTTTTGTTTAGGCAAATTACATCCATCAAATTTCTACTAAAAATGATTATAAGTTTAAGTCAACAACATATTATCATGTAGCTGTAATTGTACAGTACTAGTTCATAAAAATTCTCATATTATGATTGAATGATGAAGTATTGGCATGTTGATTATATTGACATGTCACGATTCTATATGAAAACTAATGTTCCTACAAATTCCATTGCAATCACTTTAAATCTACATAGAGTACTTATGTATTATCATAATATATTGGCTTAACACTTTATGGTCAGCGAGGGCTTTCTAAGTTGATTGATTTTTTTCACATTTGTGAGAATTTCTAACAAAGTGCTATGCTATTTCAATGCAATGTCTGCAAATTTAAATTAGTTATATTTTGTAACAGGATGCATTCCGTAAGGTTAAGTCATTTTTTTTAAATAGAAATAATGTATAAACTTGACACTTTTTATAGTTTTATATAGGTAATATAAGACAAAAACAGTTTAAAAATCCAATCCTCTGGGATCGCATTGGCGGAAGTCTGTAATAGTCCCAGTAGATTATGGTGTTGTTTAAATAACAATAATAATAACAAAAATATGAAAGACGAGAAGTTGAAGATAATTTTATTACAATTTTAATTCTTTACATATTGAGAACTAAACATTTCATTGACATTCTATACTGACACTTCAATATTTTGTGATTTGACTAAAATATTATTGTTGTTATGAATTGATTCCTTTTGGGCATTTTGAAAACAAATTGTCTAGGTTACTATTGCTATTGTATTTCATCAAAAGGAATGTGGTCGATAAATTTGGCACGCGGTGGTTTTGACAGACCTATACTCTTTAAGTTCCCCACCCTGGCACCTCTTGTGTGTACAAGTTTTGTTAGTGTAGACATTTTGTCGTATATGTAAATGATTCCATGCCCATGTCTGAGCTATCCAGGTGGTCAGTGAGTCTCCTTCAATGGTATTATATTTAGATTTATGTTGATGACAGGTAAATCTTAAAAATTAGTTTTTAAGTATCTGATTGGCGTGTGTATTTAAAACGAAATGTAAAAAGCGCATGTCACTTATAAGAAAAAATATCCGTTGCCACGAAGTGTTGAAGACCAAATTCTTTATTCGAATAGGTAGATATGTACATATATTAACCCAGACAGTCCTGAAAAAAAATTTTTTTTCGGATGGTCGTGATTTTTTAATATGTGGTAGTTGTATATGTAAAAATGTAGTAAAAAATAATAAAAAAAAAATTTCTTCAATTTTAAAAGTTTTATTGAAAAATATTTAGTGTTCGTTTAAACGTACAATAGGAACATACACCACCTAAATACAAGTATATGAAAAAATTACAAAATCTTTGAAAATGTTGATTTATTTGTATTATTATATTTCCAATGATTCTCCAACAGGCAAAGTGTACATACAGAGTGTCCCAAGAAGAAAAGCCAGGCGGAAGACTTGAGATAGAGCACCCTGTCGGCTATCAGAATACTCCAATATATGTACCTACCGCGATGTTTTTGAGTTTTCGAGCAAATTTTTTTTCGTAGTTTTTGTAAAACTTACAAGACATAAGTGGTCATCACACATCACATCACATCTTCTTCCCCTTGTCCTAGTTGGGTCGTCGGGGGCCCATTGCGCCAAGGTACCTCCTCCAGAGATCCCTGTCCACCGCTGTTTCCAGGACATCTGGCCACTCCAAACCAAGTCACACGTGTTCGACACCTGCCTTTGCCAACTTCTTCAAGAGCGGCCCGCTGGTCTTCTGCCCTCTCCTACAGCCTCTAAAGATCTAAGTGGTAATATGTCTTCTGGCATGCGGAGCACGTGACCCAGCTATCGCAACTGCGACCTCTCTATATGCAGGAATACTGGTTCCACCTTGAGAGCCTCACGAACATACGTATACCTACCTTATACGGTCTCTCAATGACACCTCAGGCACTCCCCTGAGGAACCGCATTTCCGCTGCCTGTAACCTTGATCTCACGCTCTCCATGAGCATCCAAATTTGGTGTCCATATATGAGGATAGGCCGGTATATTTTCTTAAAAATGGTCATTTTCGTCCGTTGGGTCAGCTCAGATTTATGTATTATTGGGTTTCTAAAGGCTTTCAGCACATTTCCTGCCGACACAATCCTCTTGTCTATGCATGTTCTTTGTCGACCATCTGCTGAGAATTCTTCTCCCAGGTATTTTAATGTCGAGATTTGTTCCAGTTGGACCGAAACATATCCTTCATAATTGGGTACTCCGTAGAATACCACTACTGCTGGAGCTCTTAACCGTGATCTAGGTAAAAAAATATTAAATTGAGAATCAAAAATGTAAAAGCAATATGATTGCCACTGTACACATATACTTGGAAATTAGTATTGACAAAATAGACTGCGATATATCCATATAACAATATTATGACAATTAGTACTACACACGGCACGGGTATGTTCCTGTTGTACGATTAAACGTACACCAATTTTTGGATGGTGATAAGTATTGCAAATTAAAAGTTAATTGATATTTAAATTCGCACTATCAATAATTGCACATTTTAATATAAGGACATCATAATAATAATTAAAATATTTAAAAATAAATAAGCTTTCTTGACCTGAAGATGGCAACGATATTGTTATAAAATTAATTGCTGAATACAAATCTCTAAAACACGCCCACTTATTCCAACTGACAGATATAAACTAATTGATATTATAAAATATGTCTCTCTTATGCAGCTAAACTAGCAAAATCATCCCTATTATTTTGCACTAAAGCAGAAACATCACGTGAACAAGTGATCGGCAAGTGTTCGATAAAACGTACAGCCGGCTTATCTGGGTTAAATCACATATAGGTCTTATTATCTGTATTGTTTTTATCAAGAAAAATAATAATGTGATAAATAAAACTAATAATTATTAGCTAAGTATTATTTAAAATAGCTTAAGGTGATCTTCAATGTCAAATACAATAAAAATATCTGATAGTTGACTAATTTTCATTTGTTGAAATGTTGATGATGATGGATGAATTATTATTCTCTTGATGTTATTAAACAGACATTCCAACGTTTCAAGGGCGCTGGTGAATAAAACGGTTTTGACCCGAAATGACTTCTGGAATTCGTAGGTATTCTTTTGGCTACGTTGTAGATCAGATTGATGAATACAATATAATTTGCATGCTTCTTTTTTTAACTTTCATTCATTTCTTTCATATACACACTCATTTTCATGAATTTCCTCAGAAATAAGAAAGTCTTGAAACGTTTTTTTTTATATGAATAGGTACAAAAAAGTATTTTGTTTCAATATTGACAAATCAAAATACCCAGGATTATAATGCATAGCCTAATATATACACGATTTATAACAATTAGTACACAGCTAGTATTGTTGACCGACGCTAATTGTTGGAAATAAATATTAAATTAAATATTAATTTTTAGTTCTTTCTCAGTGACTTTATTAATCGCGATCCGGCCCTCAAAAGATTCCGCTCTCATCATCAGGCTTATGTGAAGTAAAGAAATTACATGCAAAGACGAGAATTCATTTTCAAAAAATCTGGAAGATATATGTAATAGGATGGACAAAAATAGAAATAAAGAAGAAAAAGAAGCAATAGGTGGAAGGAATTTTATAATATTTAAGTACAAGAGGTTTACCTTTTTTCTATTTATGAACCCCTAAGGGAATGGTGTTAAATTATTCCTAGAATAAACATTCAAATCAATAATAAATAAATAAATACCTCTGTAAATACATTACGACTTTGGAAAAGAAAGAAAAAATAAATAAAATACAAATGGTTACCAATAATAAATAAATAAATAAAAGTCATCTGTACAAGACGGAGTCAAACCCAGAGGCTTGGAGGTGTGCCTCTTGTGATGGTATCAAACTATTAAACGGTCGGTAAACATTGAGATTCAAGATATGGGAAACCAACTGACTGTATGCATCAGTGCCTGCCTGGCTGGGCTCATGAGGCCATTCTCATGTCGATAATACATAATATGCTTAATATGTACCTACATACCTATTATTATATAACTGAGTACCTGAGACTTGAATGGTGGATTTTATTATTGTGAGCCTTCGATAAGATTATAAGTACAATATATATTTTAAAAGACATTTTGAATAAAAAAAAAATACTGAAAGTTCAAGAACATAATATTGGCATTTTAAAAAAAAAAAGATATATCTGGGTTTGTTATAAACCCAAATACAACTTTATACACCTTTCACACTACGCTAAAAGCTTGTGCCGTGAAAGGGGAGTTTGCCGGCTGCTGGGATCGAACCACGGATCCCTTGCTCTGAAGGCCGAGACTCTACCTCCAGGCTACCGACGAACTCAGTGCTAAGGATCGTGTGCGTATTGTACTCATCGACATGCGTCTCCAGTGAGTTCTGCTGCCCTCTAAACCTCCAGTCGGGAGAGGTTTCTCTGTATTATCTGGCCATTTTCATGTAATGTACCCGAAGTACTGCAGGACTTAGTGCATACACATAGAAGACAGTTCATAGTTTATTTGGAGCTTAGTTAGGTTAAACAATTTCTCCTGTATGTAGTCTGGGTATGCACTGTATATGCCTCCAGTAACGAGCTTAAAGAGTTGATGGTCCACGTTATCAATAAATATACTAATTAAAAAAACAGTGATTTTATCAGTGTAATCTTCGTAGCAAGTGGAAAGTGATTCGAATAGGCAATGTTATAATTTCTACGAGTTTATGATTGAACAGAAATACTAACTTACATCCTAAACATATTAATCATTAAGAATTATAAAATAAAGGACCTCACGTGGAATAATGAATCATGTAATTGAAATGGTATGAAATATTATAATAACAAAACAATCAATAATACAAAATTCAATATTATATAATAATTTAAGAGCAATAAATTTAAATATATTGACGGAAATATTAAGTGTGTTTTACTAGCTATAATACTTACAAATGGTATGTGTATTGAAGACGAAGCAATATTTCTTATAGAACCATGCATCATATTATCATAGGTAGAGTAGTATAATTACACGGTATCGATCCAAAACAAAGAAATCAATAAACTATACATTTGATAATATCTCTCATATAAATTGAGTAAGGAGATTAACCTGCGCACACGTACATTGGTGGATATAATATTACGTGTTTCCGAACACTTCTATCAGTAGAAAACTAGAAAGCATACGCGCTTAAATTCGAACTTAATTTTTTTGATGCAACGGCTATGCAACAGACATAAATTATCTATGTTTCGGATTCCACCACCGACTGGTTCGTGAAGTTTTCACTGAAATTTTGGTCAATTTCTACTATAGGTTATCCAATAGTATCCAGTTAGAAAATATATTATATAGATGATCATTGTTGTATTTTTTTATTATCTTTCACTGTACACCGTAACAAGATATCATGGGGCATCCAGATATGGGATGGGTGAGGGGTATAAATTGTATTTATTATATAATTTGTATTTGTAATGATCTATTCTGTACCTAGTCGAATTTCATCGCATAATTATGCATTTACATTTAAATTACAATCACTGGACAAGATGCACCCCCTCGCCCCCCATATGGCTCCTGTGATATATTGTTACGGTACACAGTGAAGGATAATAAAAATACGTACAATTATGATCATCAATATATATTTTCTAACTGGATACTATTGGATAACCTATAGTAGAAATTGACTGAAATTTTTGCATCCAGAGTTTGGCAATACTACCTACAATAATTTGTTGCAAAGTAGAAATATCAATAATTACCTATTTATCCGCGACCAATACATATTGATGTATCTATACATGTACAAAAAAAATAAAAAGTTGATGAACAATATTGTTGTATTTAATGACCTGACAATGACCTCATAAGTCGAAACCTAGTTACTTATCTAATAAATAAAACATAGTAAAACTTAGTTCAATTTTGTTTTCGTTATATCAAATATATTGGAGTTTTACAAAATTAACGTTAACTCAATCAATAAATTGTTGATTTATTTTTAGTATTGGTACGCAAGTGCTAGAATCCTATAATTGGATACATTGAAAATGAAACATATTGATAATGACGTCACAAGTCGAAAGACGGCTTTTAAGATTTGAGGAAAAAAATCAAAGGGATAAATAAACATTACTAAAATTTTATAACCTCTTTTCAGGAAATCCGTTGAACACAGTATCTCCCGCTTTTTGAAAGTTTTAAATATTGTTCGCTTTTAGTAATTTTCGTTTGATATGTAAGTTTTGAAACATACTTTGTACAAAAGTGTTATGAGTTATTGTAGAATGTAGATTTATAAATTATGTTATAACCTGCGTAAAAATTGCCTAGAAATAGCAACGTATATAAAATATTATTTTGTGATGTTATATTAAAACTGTAAATATTTCTTGTAACAAAAATAGCCATAAGGTTGTCAGTTCAAAATTTTGGTCCATTTATATCACGTGAAAGAAGACACGCTACAGCTAAGTTTTATTTTGACGCCGTTTTACAATCCCTAGACCGTCTCAAGGTACCCTAACACCACCGGGAGATATGTCACCCTCCTATATCTTTTTTTTTTTAATGGCACAAAGATGTCAATATTCATGTCTTTTATACACAGTAAGTTTGCTGGCTGCCTCGCTCATGCGATATGCCGCAATGGTAAAGTATAGTATAGTAGATATTGAATACATTAAATCCTTTTTGTGATAAAAAAGAGTTATTTTCCAATAAAGGTAATAGACAAGAAATTTTATAATAATTGTGAATAATATTTCAGACTTTATTGCAAGAAACAAGTCGGCATTGTTTAAAAACACAATAACAATAACATAATAATATAATTTTGCACAATTATATGATATACTAGTACCAACCATCATTATAGTACTCGAATGTAATGCAAATCATATTAATAAAGCTTCAAAATGCTATCACTTATATGTCATAAATAGCTTACAACTACCAAGAAATCCTTACATGAACTCAGTTCTTTTGAAAAGTTTGTCTGTATATTCTTTATAAATGCTTTTATAACACATATATAAGAAATTTTCACATTTATCAATATCTCCATCTTTTGTGGGGCACCTAGTACATGGACCAAGAAGGATATTAGCACCAAATATCTAACTTGCTTTTAAACTTTAGTACTCCAATATTTATTATTTGTTTTGTGGTACAAACACTCATTGCAAACGAAATTCGCACGCATAAATATATCAACAGATCAAAAGTTTTTTTTAATAAAATATCATTTTGTTGCGATTTTTTCATTTTAATAGAGAACATATTATCAATAACGTTAATATTGCAATAAAATATTAAAAAGTTAAAATCAATAACACTATTATATAATGAAAGTCATTTAATTTTAGTTTTAGTTTATCCCGTGGAGCACCCGGTAAAGAATTGGTCTCCCACTCTTCTGCGTAAGTTTTCGAGTGTCCTGTAAAAGGCAGGTGTTCGAAAAAATTAAGACATTGTACGTCTCAAATTTAGCGATGAGGTTTGCCACCCATCCTGAATGTCTTGATTTTATATTGGCACGAAGAGGACAGTTTGCATGTTTCTTACATGTAGCTGATCTGCTGGCTACCCCACTTGTGGGATATGCCGTGATGGTATAGTAGTAGTAGTAGTTTTTTTTTAGTATTTTTCGCCATTTATTTTATTCACTGGATCAGTGTTAGGTAGTAGAATTTCATGATGAATCTAAAAAACAAATATTTTTCTCCACTATTTTGATTTGTATTGAAATATACCTCTTTCATCTTTCAAGGACATTGTCAACATATAAAAAATAGATAGACAATGTTCTTGAAAAAAGTAAGAAGTCTCTTTCAATGTAAATTAAAATAGTAGAAAAAACATTTGTTTTAAATTTCGTATATTTTTGCCCTTCTGTAGAAAGGTTGTTAACATATTATCCTCATTGTCTTACGTCAATTTGAAATAATTTTAATTAAAAGTCTCTCAGCAAAGCCGGGCTTGAATTTAGTAGATACTTATTAACTTTTTTCCGTACAATACTGTATTAATGTAACTTACAAAGGTACTGTATAAGGTCATAATGTTACTAAATGATGTATGTAAGAGGTTATACGTAGTTGGTTAATATGATTGTTCTTATCCATAGCTGATATAATAATATCCCTATACTATTGTCGGTTGAAACGTTGAAGTATGAGAACACCCTTGTCCTAAGGCTATTACATACGATAATCCTATAGAGCCTTTTATCTTGTGCATAAAAATCATAAACAATTATCCTATCACAGAATATAGCCGGGGGCTACCAGCGGAGCTCTTCTTCTTCACTATGCCTGTCTGTACTTTATTATTCATGTTATTATTGCTATTGTACTGCACATTAGGTAGGTACGTGATCTCTACCATGTAATATTACACCCTTTTAAAATCTTTACACTTAGAGATAAAACTACAAATATCTAAAAATATATCATTACAATTTTTTTCAGCGTCTGATACCTACAAAGAATTTCTTATTTTAGATCAATTTAAATCTGCTGTGATTCAATACACATAATATTCTCGTTATTTCAATTTTAGAATATTAACCTTAATGTTATCGAATCAAAGAAGTTTGAGATTCTAATTCCATGATCGTACAATAATGTGGATCTTAATTCAATAAGTAGCGAAGTTTTATAAACAAGCAAATATGTATATTAAAGAAAATAAAAGAATAATTTTCATACAAGACGAAAGTCAATATCTATCGTTTAATACAACCCATTTTTGTCTCTAGTGTATTTTTTTTATTGAATTTAGAGTATTCACTGTGTCTGTGTTTAGGTAGTAAAATATTACACAATGAAATTAAAAATAAAGTCTTTTCCCACTCTATTGCTTCAAGGAAATTGTCAATTTTATATATCAATAAAAATCTCAATAAAAAATAAATATAGTGAAAAAAAAACATTCATTTTGAATTTCATCATGAATTAAGAGTTTTATTGAATTTTACTTATTGTTTTCTGATTTGAATTAAATTCAAATTCATTAAATTTCTTTAAATATGCACAGTTCACTGTACACAATTTAATTAAACCATCTTGGTTATTTTTTTTTTTAAATTGACTCTTAAATAAAATAGTCATTGCTTTTAGCACTAAACTGAAGCGTAAAACCTAATTCGTTTTTCATATTACCTTTGATGTTCAGCACTGCATATTGTATACCTAATAGTGTAATAATATTACCTACTTACTATGTAATAACATCTATAAAATCATATTAATATGAATCTAGTGTAATAATATAATAAATATTATTACTATGATTGTGATCAAGGCTTGTTAAGGATTTTATCTAATAATCCTTAACAACGGCAACAAAACATTTTCTATACATAATAATATGAAGGATCTCTTCTCACTCTTTTGACAGTTGTACCAGAATATCATCTTACGGATATCAAACAACATATTACCTACAACAAGAACAAAGGACGTCACTGTTGTTACATGTGATGTAATTATCTGTACCTACATGTTATACTATTCTCTGGTAATAATATGCATATAAATGTATTGTTGTGAACAATATTATTTTATGGGCGAATAAACGGAAAATGAGGTGTGCACAGTGTGCCATGGAGAGACAAATGATAGGCATTAGATTGAGAGTCAAAATAAGAAATGAAATCATCCGACAAAAGACAAAAGTTCGACATTGTTTATAAAATCTCCAAGTTAAACTAGCAATAGCCTTGTCATATGGTAAGGTGTAACTGGGTTTCTGTTATAAAACCAAATACAATAGTTGATCACTTCGCAATAGTTTTTTTTTTTATCAATGACTTATAATTACTTTCTTATCAACACGGGCTTCCCTCAATATTCTTTTGTTCAAATTTAATGAATACTGCTTGCCTTTGTATCCAATTTCACATTTTTTCTAATGCCTGATGATGGAGACCAGAGTCTCCAAATACTAGTAAGGGAAGTTAATACCTAAAGTCACTTGAAAGATAACTAAATACTATGTTTTTTCAATGTATATATATCTCCAAAATACAACCTTATACACCTTTCACAGTAAACTAAATACTATGTCTTTTTCAATGTATCTCCAAATACAACCTTATACACGTTTCACAGTAAACTAAATACAGTGTCTTTTTCAATGTATCTCCAAATACAATCTTATACACGTTTCACAGTAAACTATGTAAATACAGTGTCTTTTTCAATGTATCTCTAAATACAACCTTCTATACCTTTCACAGTAAACTAAATACTGTGTCTTTTTCAATGTATCTCCAAATACAATCTTATACACGTTTCACAGTAAACTAAATACTGTGTCTTTTTCAATGTATCTCCAAATACAATCTTATACACGTTTCACAGTAAACTAAATACGGTGTCTTTTTCAATGTATCTCTAAATACAACCTTATACACCTTTCACAGTAATCTAAAAGCTTGTGTCGAGAAAAATAATCTACTTATATTTTTTCAGCATTGAAAGCTATGATCTGAAGCTGATACGTCTGTAAATAAACATTGCATACATTGTTGCGAATATAATATGCATAAACATAATTATTACGAAAACTTTACATCTATATTATGAATGTATTGTACCATCTCTTTACAATACAATCTTGTAACATCGTGTGAAGAATATATCTGACATGTGTTTTGATTGCAAGAACATAATATGACATATTACAATAATAATAATATGGATATAGTATCTCAGATTGGTTCTATGATCTTATGTTGAGCTGACTCAAGTGATTCTATATATGATTCTCTTAATAAAATTAGTACCTATCTAATATACTACAGTATTATATAGAACAATATAGCATGTTAACCTTTGTTCATTGTTCCAAGAATTGCTAAAATATTTAATATTTGAAATTATGTTGAAATGGAAATTAATTCATGATTAGTAATAGAGAAATTCAAGTATTCGTTTTCTTAGAAAAATATATGGTGCGGTTTAATGTTAAGCTTTCATTCATCACTTAGGTTTCGCACTTACCCATTTCGATCGTTGATGTCTTTGAACTTGAACATGTCATAAGTGTATGATGTTTGATTCATTAGAGGCGCCAAGTTTGTAATTGATCGGGTATTCTTATAATTTCTGAAAATCAACCAAACAAGACACCAGACAAATAAAGTTATCAATACAATTTTTTCATGCAATTATCAAATAATTTGCATCAGTTTCAATGTTGGTAGCATACATTTCTTTCTAGATAGGTGCCTAACTATGTATCTGCTTATTTCGTTGTGACATCAAAGATTTCTTCGCTGTGTAGGTAATGGAATTCCATAATTTAATTAAAAACAAATAAAGATTAATTTAACGACCGACGGTTCTTGGTGGAAGTTCATATTAATAATTTTAAAATGAAACACGATATCTAGTCATTCCAGAATTGACTTTATTAGTTTTGCCTGACGATTAGAGTGGAAGCTCTTGAATGCCGGGTCGCAAAACTAATGAAGTCTAGAGTGGAATAACTAGATTTCTTGTTTCATTTTAAAAATTAAAAAA
The DNA here is from genome assembly GCA_947579605.1 of Athripsodes cinereus. Lineage (NCBI taxonomy): Eukaryota > Metazoa > Arthropoda > Insecta > Trichoptera > Leptoceridae > Athripsodes > Athripsodes cinereus. The sequence goes on along the minus strand of OX388316.1, from coordinate 1,649,001 downwards.
CAAATGTTTTTTCTGCGATAATTTTTTTACAATTTAATAAAGACATTGTCAATCATAAGCAGATTGGCGATGTCCTAATAAGATGAAATAAGTCTTTCTCCATAAAAATACACAAAGTAAAAAAAAAAAATTTTTTTGGTTTCAATTTCATCAAAGATTTATTTGATTGCTCCATAAAGTTTAATTTTATCATAAAATATAAAAAAGCACATGCTAAAGATTTTCCAATATCAACAAAACATAGCAACACCTCATCCGTTTGTATTGTTTCTCATTATCGATTGAGATAATAATATTATGAAAATTATAATAAAATATTAATACTATTACAATAAGACAGCTGTATTATTTGTAATAAAAAAATTGATAAAATAAATATATAAATAATGTTAAATGCATTTGAAGATATTGATTGCATTGTGGATAACAACAAACAACAAGAGCAATGTATCTACATACACATATCTGATATCAGGAGAACAGATCCTTGAAAGGATTCATTGTTTCTGCTGAGAAGATAAGGCATTACACGTGTATTCCATATTATCGACATGATATTATTATTATTGTGTTTATCTTCTATTACATATTATGTACATATTATTATTATTATTATATTTGATTTATATCATTGTATATTTACTAGCAAAAGTGCACAACCTCCCTGGATAAATTAAATACCTGCAATATTGTTTCAGAATTGGATAAATTAAAACATGCGTTTTGTTTTGCGATAGATAAAACAACGCGAGAGAAAGTCTTTCGACTTCTTAAATCATTATTACTCTGCTACATTTCGTTCTACAATAGATTAAACAATGTAAAAGAGAAGTCTTTCAACTCATGAGGGCATTATCAATTGATTCAGGAGAACTTAAAACCTCACGTGTAAGAAAATTAACATCTAAAATTCAGCGATGAGGCATGCCACCTATTCTGAAGGTGCTTTTTTATTGGCATGAAAAGGACAATCTATACATGTTTATTATGTGTAGTTATTCCACTGGCCATCACACATGTGGGATATGATATAGAAGTAGGCAGTAGTGCAATGTACCAGGTTGACCGGAAGAAATTGCATACGCGACAAGCCTATATACTATTATATTGGTGCCAATATAGTTTATTTATTTAGGTACCTACCAACGATAGGTTTTTGCTTCATAATGTATCTATAATGCATGTAAATAATATGTATCTATACGTACTATGCATGTATGGATATTATGAATGCTTTACATCTATATCCATCGATCGCTTGTATAAAGATCTCAGTAAGAACAAGACACTAATGCAATAGAAAACTGTTCCCAAAACTGGTATTGTGTTTTCTGATAATTGACAAGAATAATAATTAAAATTACTATACCACGACGGCATATCCCACAAGTGGAGTAGCCAGCAGACCAACTACATGCTATAAACATGCAAGCTATCCTCTTCATGCCAACAAAAAATAAGCAGTCTTTATTTTTTCCAACACCTGCCTTTTACAGGGCTTTTGAAAACTTATGGATTAAGTAAGAAAAGAGAAATCAATTCTGTTCTTCACATAAAAATGTAATATACTATGGAGTAGTTTTGTCACTAATATCTTTAATGTTAGGTTTATGAATCATAGACGATAATAAATATACTGAACTGTTTAAGTAATCTCAATGAATACATGACCATATGGACATGTCAATGAATTTTTAACATAGTTTTTATTTTAAACATACTTCACTAAAAATGTATCTACTAAATTTGCTGTTGAGAGTAGAATTATTTAGTTAATGTTCTAATATGTTTCACAAATTGCTATTAACATTAGACACAAACAACATCTGTCGTGATTTATAAACATATTCAATAATCAACGTGTTTAATCGGTTAAAAAGCTTTTTAATTCGGCTACAATAAATAAAAGATCGATTTAAATACGTATAATGTTTGTTGTATTATTTATTCACTTGACAAACAAATTTATGAACGAAATTACGGCCATACTAACGAGATTGATAACTAATTTCAAAATGTACCAATAAACAAAATATGTAATACAACTTGGAGGTTTGTAATAATATAACGTACTGAGAACGTGATATTAACTTGTAGTTATATCGGTATGAAATTTATTGCTTAATTAAAACACCTTTTAGGTTGAGAAATTAATAAGATACATTGCAGACGTAAATTTCATGTGCAGGTCAATTATGTAAATTGTAGGTATAATTTTTACATCACAGTAAATTTAAGAGTAAAGGTAGACATTTTATAAGATTTTATCTACATGGATTTGAAAATTAATCAATGTTTAAAGTTTATTTTATTGATAAAGACGTAAAATTATATCGTCACGGAGAATTCAGTGCAATTTTACATTCAAAATAAGTATTCAATATCTATTCTATAAAACTTTTTAATGTCATAATTTTTCAAAAAGGATATTTTTTATGACTTCTTTTTTATTACACTTTAGGTACTCATAAAATTATATGGGAATCAAAGTTCCCATGTGCAATTGAGTATCACGTATTTTTGATTTTCATTTCTTGTAAAATTTTCAAGCACTTTTTATACGTTTTACAGAAAAGTTCAGTTTATCGTCCGACGATTCTAGGCAGAAATTCATTATAATAACTAACTTAAATGAAACAAGATTTTTAGTGATTTCATTATAGTAAAAATTATAGAAGAATTGCTAAATATCATGTTTCAATTTTACTTCTTAAAATACACCTTGTATCGTTTCTAAATTAATTTTATCGTATTAAAATAAATAATTTGTATAAAGTTGTAAAATCTTTGCAACAACAATAAAACCTCTTGCAGAACACAAACATTACGAACGTAATAAAGTTGTATTCATTATTTTGGATTCATCTTTATCGTTTTCTGGTTCGTATATGCCCTTATCCGCCTCGAGTATGTTGTGTATGTTGATAAGGAAGAATAAAAACGGACATGTTCGACATTATACCAGTTGTTGATATTATTGTACCACAATAAAACAGAATAGGTATCATGACTGGACGGACTGTGTGACATAGAGTATTTTGCCAACAAGACAATATTATTCCTTTAATACCTATAATTCTAACAGGAGTTTACAACCAGAACTTTCATTTTAAGAAGTATAATTATATCTTAGTGATAAATAAAATACACGATTTTCAGTGTTGCCATAGTAATTACTTATTTACAGCTTAAATGTGACCGTTTGACGTGATTGGTGTGGGTTCAGTTTGCATTGTACACTGCTTTTATTTAATTAATTGTTTTTCTTCTCATTTTTTGTTAATATTAATGCGTATACCTACTGTAGACATAGTTAATTGGAGGATTGGCCTGGCAAAATCAATAAGTTATAATATATTGAAAATAAATTGTATTATTTGTTTATGTCTAAAATGCAAATTTTCTGTTTGTGTCTCTGATAAATATATAAATTAATTAATTCTTCTTAATTTTTTGCCATAATTTTACACCAAAGTTGCCGGTATACACACGGAAATTTTTTGAAAAATGACAAAAGGTTCCAATAATAATAAAGAAACTAAATCGTAAGGTTCATTTATGAATTGAATGTCATGGGCTTAGCAGAAGAGGAAGGAATAAATTATTCACTATTTATATTGTTACATAAGAAATATTGGGTTAGTCGGTAGGAATATGACTATTTGGTTTAATTCAAAACTCGCCAACAGTATCTACTGCTATTTTCTCGTGCTCATCAAAACTTTTTTTTAAAATTTTATTAATTAATTTATAATATCAAATAGGTGATAAGCCTCATCGCTGAATTTAGGATGTAAAATGTCTTCATTCTTCCGAACAGCTGCATTTCATAGGACATTCGAAAGTTTGAAATAATATCACTTTACAAAACCATAAAATATCAATTTAATATTCAATAAACTAAGTTTGTTTTATATACTTTGTTCTTTAATAAATATGTTATTTATTACAATAGTAAAATTTATTATAGACAGGTTGTCTTTGCTCTCGTTTACGTATGGGAAATAGTTGTATTTCATTTTAAATCATATGGGCACAATATATTATACAATATATACAGTGTTCTCATGGAACATCTTTACGTATTGTTTGTGGGTGGTAAACGTATATACTGGTGTGATCTATATAGTCGTATTTTTACTAAGTTATATTTCTGGTATTTTGATAACAATATAAAATTACTTATTTTATTAATGTCAATGTTTTATTTTTTATAAAATATTTCGTTTTCTACCATAAACAACATATAATTGGTATCTGAGAGCTCCGGAAGTGAATACATTTCTACGTTTTTTCAATTTTAATTTTTTTTTCTAACTGTTGGTAGGCAACCATATTCATGGTAATAAACAGACAAAAGACTTTTGCCTGACGATGACAGCAGAAGCTCTTGAAAGCTGGTCCGCAAATTAATCAAGTCAACAGTAGAATAACTACCTATATCTTGCTCCATTAATAAATTATGAATATGGACTTCCCCCAAGAACCCTTGGTCGATTAATTAAACTTCATTTTCGTAGAACTTTGTATATGTTGTATATTATGTAACCAATTGCCCATGAAAAGGGCAATTTAAGGGGACTAAAAGTGGAAAATGATTTCACAAAGAAATAAATTAAAATAACTTTATATAACAATATAAATTAATTTATTTAATCAGAAATCTTGTTACGAGCATAATTTTTCACTAAAAAGTAAAAATAATATAACAAGTTCGAGTTCATCGCTAGCCTAGAGGTAGAGTCTCGGCCTAGTGAACAGGGGGTCCGTGGTTCGATTCCAGGTAATTCCCGGCAAACTCCCCTTTCACGACACAAGCTTTTAGCTTACTGTTAAAGGTGTATATGGTTGTATTTGGGTTTATAACAAAACCCAGATATTTATATTTTTTTTAAAAACAAAAAGTACGGACGTACGTATCTCGTACGCGACCTTTCAGGTAGAAACTCGAACTCAGTACTCTAATGCACACTAGTACAATTGAGACCAAAATAATGTGCGTGTGTGGCCTGTTGAAAAATTATCTAAATAAAAAATAGTACATCTTTAGATAAATCAATTCTGTTATCTCAAAGGAAACTCTTATCAAAAGATCAATTGATAAAGTAGTGATATTGTTATTATAAAAAAATATCCAAACATTTCCTATATAGAAGTACACATACGACATTAGTTGCATATACATATTAATGTAATATCTTCAATAGGGCCAGATATTATTCAAAGGTAATATGTACTTTCAATAGAACACCTTGTGATTGTTCTTCAAGCAGTTTTTGAATGTTGAAGTGTTTGGAATTTTGTTTCACATTTTGAATTATGGTCTAAAATAATAACATCGATGTTCATAAGAATAAAAACAATAAATAAACAAAATTTAAGGTGGTCGACATAATTCTATAAAAAACCATAAATGTAAGTTTGAATTGTAGTAAAATGCAGATTATTGCTTTGATTGCTATCCCATCGTGACCTTTCTCACAAAAGAGGTTGCCAGTAAACTAATATTGTACATCTAATCCTCTCTGTCGTATAAAAAATAAGATATATATTCAGGAAGAAAAGCGTGTCTTTTTCTCAAAGGAGATAAACATATCATAACATGTACAGAAGATTCACACAGACCGAGCTAGTCCCAAACTAAGATATGAATCTTGTATTATGGGTACTAACACGACGATACACATATACAATGCATCATTATCATCATCATCATCGCCCTCGCTCTCGGGAGCACAGGGCAGAAACCAGCCTCCTCCATTCAGAGCGTCTCTGTGCCAATTGCGTCACCTCTTCCCACGACATTCCTTGCGCTCTGATATCGTTGTCATAGGAACGGTGTATTGTGAAAGAGGGACGCCCGGGCCTACGGAACCCCTGCGGACGGAAGAACAGTGCTCTTTTTGGCCAACTATCATTGGGCATTCTCAAAACAAAACATTTTCAAAAATGTCGCTTGTTCAATGCGTGCATCATCCCAATCCTTCTATATGGCTGCGAGTCTTGGCACTTAACCTAGGCTCAAGAGCGGAAGATACTAAGCTTTGAAAACAAGTGTCTTAGAAGGATTTTGGATGTCAGATGGTATGAACATGTTACAAATGATGCTGTGCGCCGGCGCACCCAGCAGAGACCTGTAATCTCCGTAATACAAGAGAGACGATGGTCCTGGCTGGGACATGTTTTGAGAATATACAATGCACTAAACACATATACATGTAACACCCAGACCCAGGACAATCTGAAAAAGGTCATTTATATACTATTAACGAAATTATTCAAACGTTTTATATACTATTTTTTTCTTCTGTAAGAGCCCTGTCAGGTCCCCTCAACGTTGGTAGTTACTCTGGCATAGGCTTCTTACACTGCCCTGTCTGGAACAACTCCTCCACACCTCTCATTCCAGTTCTATATCGTGTATTGCACAGACGCGATGTCTGCCTTCTGAAATATAGTGTTATTTTACAAAAATCTGCCTCTTGGGATTTTTTACAAAAGGGACTCGAAAGCAGAGGAAAAAGACAATCATTGTATTAATCTGTTAAGTTGAATTGAGTTTGAAATATACCCGAATGCCTCCTTAAACATCCACAAATTTATCAATATGGTTGTGTCTTGAAGATTTAGTAGATCAGCAGCAGGAGGATTCGAATCCGGGATCTCTTAATTCAAAACTCGGGACTCTATGTACTATCAGACAACCAGCCGTCTTCAGATGAAACCATTAACTCATTAGTATGGGCATTCGGTACATACCAAAGCTCGCTACATGGTCATTACTTGTTATTTTTCTACAAGAGAGCACCTTTTATTGTGTGAAGTATTTTAACAGTATTATCACTTGTGCCAAGTCAAGTGAAGATACGAACTACTAGTTCTATAAATTGATACCTCAAAGAATATATTATTATATAGCATGTCTTTCTTTATTTGTTTTCAATAAAACAAAATTTGAAATTTATTGACTTACTTTCTTTGCACATTATCAGTAAAAATATGTGTACCCTTGTTTTTATTTATTTAATTTATATTATTATCAAAGTACTCAGCATACACCATATTTGACAATTTTGTATTAATGTCTTACGTTTGGTCGGCTGTTAGAGATTGCCATAAGGCAATTTTTCGCCACTTGTTGGTATCATTGTTTTATCGGGCAACAAAGTTTATTACATTAATTTTATTTAATTATTCTATTAAAAATATGACCAAGAAGAAATTATTAATACCACTTTATCAAAAATTATGCACAGCATAATTTTCAATAAAATTAGGATCGGTCAAAGTTTTGGACTTTTAATGCAGAGTTTGAATTCGTCCGCTGTTAAACCACCCAACCTTAACGACACCAGCATATTGCTTACAACAATATTTTGAGATTCAGCTAAAAATGTAGTATTTTTCTTATGCATGTTTAGAACTCTAAAATAAATTTAATTGATAACATTTTCTTCTCCATCGAATCCTCAGTCCTGAGGATAGTGACTGCCATGCCTGGCTCTATCCACCACCTGTCGCCATGAATCCTCTATGTGCAGAGCTCCGTGTAAAGTAGAGTGTATCATAATATTAATATCACTTTGAATATGTACATATACAAAAATCTTGCAAAATAAATTTTTGGCAAACTGGCTTTTATTGCTCTTACAAAATATAAAAGTATAGTATATTAGAATACAGGACACACTATAATATGTTCGCCATAAACTATCGAAATAACTATTACAAGATATGTATTGTAATGTGGTTTATGATAAGTGACTATGGTTAACATACAAACGCATTCACTCTTATGGACCACACACGAAAGAGGTGACTGTTCAATTCATATATCTATGAATCAGTGGCGTGTCTAGGGTTTTCGTATTTGGTAGACCCATCATCAATATTAATAGTATGAAAATAATAAGTAAGAGAATAAATTATAATAGACGACCGGTGTGGCGCGGAGGCTAACGCACTTGTCTTTGAGTCACGAGGTCCCGGGTTCGATTCCCGGCCAGGGCAAAATGAGGAATGTCCTTTTTCAAATTGTCCTGGGTCTGGATGTGACATGTTTATGTGTTCAATGCATTGTATATAATGTGTATCGTCTTGTTAGTACCCAAAATACAAGATCAAATTCAAGTAAATTGTCTATACGTGTTATGTTATGTTAAATATAAGGTATAATGACAACACAATATTTTCATTTCAACTTTAAAGATATGTTATAATAAAAAATAAAAAAAAAATAGGTACGTATAAAATTTGACACCATTATTACTATGATGTGATCAGCCATCCCAGAACTGTCAATGCTCATTGTTACCTTAACTTAAGTGATCGATCGAGAACCAATGCATACAACAACTATCAATAATAGAAGCCCAGCCTCTGATTTTATTTTTTCCGTACTTCCGTGTATTACCGCGAAAACTTATAGGTACCTCGAGTTACAATAATCCTAAAACCACCGTCAGATACTGTACGTTAAAAGGGTCGAGCCAAATAAAAAAAATGAGCATTTAATACAGCGAATGTTGTAAAACAAACGATTTAGAACAGCTCAGTTACATTAAATCAGATATGTATGACGATTCGGACGACATTACCAAATAATAATAATAATAATAAGACGTTTCGAACAACATCGCACCGAATTCAAACATGGTGAGCGATTGTGCGCAAAGTGATCGCATTGGTAACTGCACATAATTTTACCATTTTTTAAACTATTTCTAAGCCAGGATGGACGCTCCAAATCGGAAATTGTGAGCAGAATAAACCAGGCAAGGATTGCCTTTAACAAAAAATCGAAGATATTAGAATCCTCAAATATTGATTTAAGCGTAAGGAAGAACCTTACTAAAGCCTTTGTATGGAGCATTCTGCTTTATGGCTGTGAGACGTGGACCATCAGCAAGAGTGAAAGCGGACGGTTGGCGGCCTTTGAGATGTGGTGTTACAGACGCATGCTGAAGATACATTGGTCGGAACACGTCGAAAACGAAAAAGTATTAACCAGGGTAGGCGAAAAAAGGCAGCTTCTTAAGAGAATCGGCCAACAGCGAGCTTACTGGATTGGCCACAACATCAGGCACCCAGGACTACTCATCGCCATCGCGGAGGGTAAGACCGAGGGGATAAATGGCAGAGGCCGACCAAGAGACGTGTAGGTATATGGACCAACTGAAGAGGGACATGAACTGTGACTCATACGTAGAGCTGAAAAGACTGGCTGAGAATAGAGACGAACGGGGGAGGAAAACCAAACTCGTTGCAGACCAATCCAATGGATTGTAACTCATTATATATATATAAGCCAGGAAACCTGAGGTATAATAGCCCGGCTTGTATGGATGATACGTTACTGCTCTGTATAACCTTTATCTTTATTTACTATAGTTACCTATTCTTACTATTATTATTACTATAATAGGTATGTATGTATATTTATACTTATTGTATCGACCTTTTATCATTTTTATATAGGATTTATTATTAAAATCTACTCTGTAGTGTTATCTTATGAATTATATATTATAAGTTGATCATTGTACAAATTTCATTCGATCGAAATCAAAAAGGTGTAAATCCATTTATATAAAAATTACTTTTTTCTGTTTTAATCATTTCGAGCTTTTTGTTCTTTATTTTATTCTCCCTTGATTTTATAAAATATTCAATTTTTAACAAAGAATATTAATAATATACTTTGTTAAACTACTATCATTATCAGATTTTAAAACACAGTGCTGATGCAACAACAATATCAAACATGTGGATTCATACAAACTAAGCATGCATAAATTACAAAGGAATTAAATCAAAATAACAATATATTGTATCCTACATAGCTAGTATCTAGATTATTTATGTATATAAGTGAAATATGTGTTAGAGTGAACAATAACCTGTTGGAATGGTTCACACTGACCAAAGAAGTAAAACAAGCGTGCGTTATGTCGCCATGGTTTTTTAATCTATACATTGATCATTGTATTCGTCCATTGAATTTTGTTATGTTTTTGTCAATATCCAAATCGCTACACTCTCACCTCTTTTAAAAGTAAGCATATTATATACTATACCTTCTATACCGTTACGCCATGTCCCAGGAGGGGTAGGCAGAGAGAACGGAACGCCATATAGATCTATCCTTACATACTTCTTTCGCTTGCTCTACATTCATCCAGTTTCTCATACATGCACGCCGATTTCTCTTACTCAGCACGCGTCCGTCCTTAAGAATTTTGGTCCACGTGATCAAGCCACGTGGCTCTTGGACGTCCACGCTTCCTCACACCCCTTCTTTCAGATAAATACATCCTCTTCGTCATCCTTTCATCTTGCATTCGCTCAACATATATTTTAGGACTTGTTTTTAGTTAAATCGTTTATTTTGAAAAAAAATTAAAATGGATTATTCTGGTTTTGAAACTAGTCTGTAACTACAAACATTTAATGTAAGTTACACAGATGGGTAGACAATGAAAAGATTTGACAATTTACAACCTCAAGACTCTAAATATTTCTAGTTGTGTTGTTATTTAAAACTTATACTCAAAGTGAAATGATAAATGGTCGAGCCAATTGTATGGACACGATGATGGTACAAGGTATCTACAATTCTACATACATAATGTGCCGCAGCCGGTGTGACATTTCATGTATTTCTTCATAAAATTTAGTGCTTTGGAATCATGTCTAAAAGATAATACAAAATACTGAAGGAAAAAATGTGTTTATGGGTGCCTATATTTATTTGATATTTCTGTTAGAACGAACGTTTTTGTGCTAGTTGACTAAACATAATATTACCTATAAGTATGACATCCAGTTGCATAAAACCGAAAATAAGTAACGTTTAGTTAGACGCTCATTTTTGAAGCTTTTAATAAGAGTAGGAAGTATTTTCATCAAACGTAAAAACCCTTTTAGAGGTTAAAGGTTTTATAAAACTGATGTAAATGTAGTAAAAATAATAACAAGGATGATTTGAATTTTTGCGTTTTATACGCAAATCTATCAGAATCTACTACAAGAGCTTGTTAATTTACTTAGTAATTTAGATATCTCACAAATAAAATAAGATAAAATAGTGTTTAAATACGTGTAAAAGAATATTAGTATAATAATAATATGAAATCTAAAAAAATCTTTTGAGTAAATTAATTATTCTAGCGCCATTAACAAGGGAGATCTTGGTCCATTCGCGATCTAAAATGTGAGATATTAAAAAATAGTTTCTTCTTTGGTTTGCATAAAATGTTTCTCGATTGGTGGACCTTATATCGTACCAAAATGGCGGAATTGGTAAAAGTTGTAAATATGTATGTAGATACCAAAAGTGATCACTTTAGCCAGCCTAGAGCTAATTCGTAAGCGATGGGACGCCTTTCTCGCTTATTCCGATTAGATTTTGCACAAAGTGTAAACAAGGTTCTCCAATCGAGATCTCTGATTGGTCAATGTATACTTACTTATATTTATAAAAAAAGTAATGAGTTTATTTCTGTGTATGAGTCTGACCTTCATCATGAAATAGAAGATGAATTGTACGTACACAAATAAATTTTTTTTTTACATTTTACCTCAATGCTAGAAAAAATTCCCACAGAAATTAAGTCATTAAATTTAAAATGACTTGTTTCCAAATCAATATATGACATCAAGTACGACATAAAATAATAGCTTAATATTATATTATAAACTTATGTCGGCAGTATCACATTTTAACAATAATCATTTGTTTTGGCGTGGGATAAAAGACAACAGAACGACAAACTACCAACAATATTGACCGACAAACTTACAACTTATTTTTTATTAATGTCTTAGTCTACGAGGTCGTAGGTTGAGAGCTTCTATTATTTTGTACGGTGATATTATAATTATGAACTTGTGAGAACATACATACTTATGATGTGTTAATTTATTATAAACTGTTTATTATCCTATTAAAAATATCTCATTTTTTGATAATGTGATTAAGATTAAAGCTATTTATCACCTGTTAATTATATTTTTTCGTCTCACTTGTGGGAAAGACCCGTGACGGAATAGAGAGCTTAGTTTTGAGAGTTTCGATGTGTTCATAAACAAGAAATGTTAGATGTTTGGGCCATGTTCTACGTGGGGAAAAATACCACCTTCTCCAACTGATATTAGGACGCTGAGGACCCGGTAGGAGACAGATATCCTGGCTGTGAAACATAAGAGAGTGGACCGGCATCCGAAGTATAGAGGAGCTGTTCCGAGCAGCGCCGGACAATGACAAGTTCGTCGAAGTTATCGCCAATATTGGGGGACCCGACAAGGCACTTGAAGAAGAAGAATACATCGAGAAAAAGAAAGAAATATTCAGAAATGATGGACATACGTGATGGTCTGGAGTTGAGAATGTTTAATGATATTTGCCCGAAAAAGTGCTGTTTTTTTTCATATATAGCGTACGATTATTCACGTTTAAATTCGAAATGAGAATACATCGATCCTTTGAGAATGATTTCATGTCATTAGGAAAGTCAGGGAAGTCTTTGAGTATCCTGTCATTAGGAATGTGGGAAAACGTTCTTCAATTGAATCAAAATGAGTCGCCTTGAATGGAGAAGATTTCTTTCCACATAATTATTATCCTGAGATAAACGTTTAAAGGCGAAAGAAGAAATCACTCATACGAAAGTTTTTTTGAAATTGTGAGCAATAAATTTCTTTACCTTATTTTCACCCAGTATCTTACTTTTTAAACAATTACCTTAACGAGATCAAATCTAATAAGTAAAGGTTCTAGAGATATTCAAGAACAACCGGACATATTAGAGTGAAACTATCCTTCATCGAAATCCATATAGTTCTCGCATCACGAGTACGAATTTATGTATCTGTATTATACCTACATAATCTAGAGTAAAATATATCTCACATATTATGATTCATATGAGAAAGTCTTATACAATATATTCTGTAAAAACCTAGATAGTTATTATGCTATTCTGTATTATGTATGTCTAAACTCATAACATATTATGATAATACCTGCGTATGTTATACAATATTTATAACGATACAAAGTTACCGTGGTGTAGAGGTTGAAGTTTAACTAGCTGTGGGGCATATTATTATTTGTGAAGATCTTCTGACAAAGCCAATTATCGTCTTATTTATTTGAGTCCAACTTTTCAATGAGCTTTTGACTAGTTGGTACATGGATTCATTCATACTGTGAAACCATCACAAATACATATTTATAGTACTAAGATATATGATTTTTTTGGTTTGGATAAAATTACACAGTAGATTTCTATGTATCGTGTTCTTCGTATTATGTTAGATAGGATACTATTGAAAATATCAATTAAGTAATCTTCTGGATAACAATTCAGATTTTTATTTTTATTGGAGCTGAAAGGAATAATGGCATGTTTGTTACATGCGGTTAGTGTAACCCATTTGTGGGAGATTCCATGATGGTATAGATACTCAGACATAAATGGAAGTTCCAAGACTTCTGCGGTATCCGGGTGGGCAGTGGGTCCTTCAATACTGTACATGTGAAAGACGTCCAAAGGTAATGTATGCAATGAATATAGGTACAATTTGTCCTACTCATACCAATGATATGATATTCAAAATGTGAGGCACACCATATCGCTGAACTAGCGATGTGGAATTTTGTTTGTATGTTCAATTTCGAAATTCAAATTTTTGACAGGAGTTTAGTATTTATTTATCAATGATACACGGCGTGAGCTTTATACATCTCAAACATATAACAAAAAAATATCAATTTGACCAACAAAAAAAAAACAAAATGTGAATTAACTGCTGCAGGTACAAATCTATAAAAATAAACATGATTGCGAAATCGATTCTACGACCTAGAGCTTAAATAAATTTATGTTAACTTGTTAAAATTAAATTAAAAGTAAAACCTTCATTTTGATAGAAACAAGCGGAAACTTTTTGCAGACTGATGCAATGAAATAAATACCTTCATTTAATAGAATTATTTTTGTATAATTTATAGTGGTATGCCATTTGACATCTCGCAAATATTTTTAATAAAAACCAGTTTGGGAAACAAAGTCTCGTTCATTTTGTTATTATATATATGTACTAGCTTTAAACTATACTTCCTTGAGGAAAAATCATTAAAATAATGTGATCACTAAAGCCAGCATAGAGCCAATTTGTAAGGGTAGGGAATTCTTACTCACTTCTTCTGATTAAAATTTGCACAATGCTACATTATATAAACATGGTTCTCCGATCGAAACGTCTCATTGGGTTTGTCATCTTGTCAATCTTCTAGAAGAAGCTGGCAAGGGCAGGTGTCAAACTTGTGTGTTGAAAGGCTTGGTTTGGAGTGGCCAGAGGTCCTGGAAGCAACGGTGGACAGGGATTTCTGGAGGAGGTACCTAGGCGTAATGGGCCCCTGACCCAACTAGGACAAGGGGAAGAAGATGTATGTATGTATGTATCTTGTACTATACTACTATACCATCACGGCATATCCCACAAGTGGGGTAGCCAGCAGACCAACTGCATATAAAACATGCAAGCTGTATGTATCTTGTCATTTTTTTAAATTCTTTTTCAAATGCACAATTTGTACTGCTACTATACTTTTGATAAATGGGTAAATATTATACTTATGATGATACTGGCATAGGTCAGAGGTCCTGGAAGCAGCGGTGGACAGGGATCTCTGGAGGAGGTACCTGGGCGCAATGGGCCCCCGACCCAACTAGGACAAGGGGAAGAAGATGTATGTATGTATGTATGTATGATGATGATAATGATAAGTGATTTTTTTGACCCTGTTTAATCTAGTACTCATCTCAAGGGTGCGGGGTATTTTTGTATCCAGAAACATGTCCTACAAATTTTTTTATTGTAAAATTTGTTTTCCTATAACCCGTTTTGTAAAAGTAAAAATACAGTAGGCATCAAATGAAAACAGATACATAAACAAACAAAATAAAATATTTATGCAGTAATTATTTAACATGCAAAATAAAATATGTAATAATTTAAACCAAAACTACGTAACTAATCATATTAATACTTCATGTTGAGTGGACATTTATTAGTATGCATGAAAGTATATAATTTATTGAAATTATATTATTATTATTAAGTTTCCACAACTACGAGTTATTCCTAGGCAATTAAACATTTTAACATGAATAGAAGAAGGCCCTGTTCGAAGAGCTTTATTTGCTACCGAGTTATTCTAAAGGTGCATCACGTGTTAATGTGCTGTGCCATTGTTGAAATGTGATGTGATGTGTTTGAATTATTTTTTAAAGTTTTTCAATATTGTTGAATAGACCATTAAAGCCTGACGTCACAGAAAAATCATTGAGGGGCATCAGGCATCCCAACACAACAGACGATTACGGTGTAATATTAGGTGGAACGCCTAAAGAATACCTAATAATCAAAAAAACTGTCAGTTATTATTTTGTCGTCTGACTTTCTTTTTTTTTCTCTTATGGCATAACATCCTACAAGGATGATTTGCGCAATTTGACTGTTTGCCCCCCAAGCAAAAGCAAATACATAGACAAGACCACGTGACCTTTAATGGTCTATTATGTGGTCGTGAATTTTGTAAATAAATTTATCATTAAAAATATTTTTATTTATTTATTCATTCTTTACTGTACATTGATAAAAAACAATTACATAAAAGGTATACATTCAAATTAAATACAATCAATATACAGAGGGCGAGTTTATCGCAAAGGCGCGATCTCTTCCAACTAACCCAAAAGTATTAACTTAAAAAATAAACAAACAAATGATGAAAATTAAAAACATACACACATATATATTAAAAGGGAGAGACTGCAAAAAAAAAAACAAACATACATGCATAAAGGGAAAGGAAAAGGGGGAAAAAGGGGGGGGGTTAGGAGTGATGGGTTTCAGGTTTCAGAGGCTGTGTTTGTGTTTGTTGAAATCATTTTGTCCTTAACGGCTCGCTTGAAAGACGTCAGACTTTGAGTCAGCCTAAATTTTGAAGGGAGATTATTCCAGCAACGAGCACCCTGAACTGCAAAAGATTTTGAGATGAAAGTTGTACCATGAGCCGGGATTGACAGGATGCGCTGGTTATTCGACCTCAGAGGTAAACCGTGACTCGCCAAGTATTCAAAAGCCTCCTTAATATAGTACGGGGTTGATCCTGCGTACAGAGCATTGTGGACAAATGTGAGTAGATGGAGCTCACGTCTTTGCCGTACAGTAAGCCATTTTTGTGAGTGATTTTGTACAAAATAAATTAACTTACACTATTTTCGAAAAATGAAACATATTTTTCATCTTTAATTCAGTGACGAGATTTGCTGAATGTCTTTTTTGGCACAGAAAGGATAGCTGGCATATTTGATACAAGCAGCTGGTCTAGTAGTAATTTTATATTTCTTTCACAAATCATCAAGACAAAAATAATGCAAATGCTTTTTCAAGGAAACTCTACATTTAAAGATTTGATAAGACAGCTACTCGTATTTATGGTATTTTTTCGTAAGATATGATTTTCTTCTAATACAATGTCTTTCTTGGATAAGAAGTTGTATTGCGTTTCAAAAAATACAAACTTATCCATTTTTATACAACAGTAATCTAAAGTGTATTACCCGCTTCGTATAAAATACATTTATCAATATACTATTATACATTAATTGTGTCGATTGTTTTTGATGATCTGAGCCCGTAGACAATTTGTACTTAGCGATCGTCTACTGGCGAACTTTTCGACAATCTACCTACACGTACCGTATAATTATGCGTTATTGTTGCAGTTATTGACGAAAATTCGTTTGTAGGCGATCGCCAAGTACAAATTGTCTACGGGCAGTGAAAGCAGAGCGCAGCACATCATGATATACCAACATCTCTCTCAGAGTCTTGCCTTACGATGTCTCATTGCGTGATAAAACCTGGTAAGATTTATAATGTAAAGTATTTTCTAGTACTGGATGAGATGCCACATAACACAATACGTCGTGAATGTGTGTAACAACCATAGATCATCCACTCGCTATGGGAAATATATATATATAATATTTTGCTGCGTTTCATACTACTTATGACTGAAAAGATTTATGTTTATCGAATACTAACTGCCTATATGTTCAAATCCTTATCAGATTAATTTGATTAATACGTTTGCAAGAATCATTCTTATAACAATGATTGATACCGTAAAGAATGTCGAGGAAACAGGTTAATATACAAGTCATAAATAATGGTAAATAGACTAGGTTCCAAACTAGATTTCGACAAGATTCTAACCATCCTCAAGCGCAATGTTTTTCGTAATATTTGTCACGTTTGAGGAAAACGTAATCCCTATCCAAACCTGCCAATGCGTAATATAATGGTTTTATGTTGATTCCAATTATTCATCATGTCTTTCATCTTACTACAACATTCTTGAATCTTACTACAACATTCTTGACAAACGGGAACTCATTTTCAGTTCATGATGCTCGCTGTTGGAATAATTTGCCTTCCAGAATGAGATTGTTCCCCACTCTTCACGCTTTCAAGCGGGCGGTCGAATACCACTTTATCACTCAAAATTTGGCATCTGTTTCCTAGTCCCTTTA
The DNA here is from genome assembly GCA_947579605.1 of Athripsodes cinereus. NCBI lineage: Eukaryota > Metazoa > Arthropoda > Insecta > Trichoptera > Leptoceridae > Athripsodes > Athripsodes cinereus. Next base: position 1,631,392 of record OX388316.1, on the reverse strand, counting down.
CCTGCCTATTTCCCTCCTTTGTACCTCTTCTTTTCCTTCCTATAAGTTTTTTTTTTGTGAAAGCAGCATGGAATTGGGTAAGCTGGAAGAAATAGTGCCATTGCGATAAACTCGCCCTCTGTATATTGATTGTGTGATTGTATTTGATTTAAATATATTTTTGTGTAAATTTGCTTGTAATCAATGTACAGTAAATAAATATTGAATATAAAAAAATCAAAAATAAGATGGAAAAGAAACAATAAATCTTCTATAAGGTTTGAATAATTTTGTTTTATTGAAAGTTAATTTAAAATTAAAGTAATTAACTAAGACACTTTCATATGAAAAAGTGTGTAAGCCATAATTGGTAGATAGGTTGGTATATTTTAAAGTCGGTTTACATACAGTCTGTTCATTAACAAGGTGTTAAATATATTTGTATAGTAAGAGGCTACACACACTTTGGGCGCCCGTTGAGACTTGTTGAAAGGTGAAAAACGATATATTCATGACGACTTTAGTTGGTTCGCTCTTCAACACGGAGCAACCTGAGGACATATTCTAAATAATGACGGCATGATGAATGGTCCCTCAACATGCAACCAATGACACTTTTTATTATTCACAAACTGGTGAAGAATTCACATTAAATGCTGCCGATTTCATAATGAATGCGTCAACATGCATCGCAAACATTTTTTCGGAATATTCAGACGTAAGTACATATTATAAATGAGTTTATCTTTATTTGAAATACTCGTAAAAATCTTTCAAAAAAATAGAGTAACATTTTATTATTTTTATTTTGATTGCAATACTATACTATCACGGCATATCCCACAAGTGGGGTAGCCAGAAGATCAGCTGATGTAATAAAATGATAACCTCTTCAGGCCAACAAAAAAATTAACACGTTCAGGAAGAGTGACAAGTCGCATTGATGAATTTAAGATGTAAAATGTACATCTTTTTGATAATTGAAAACTTATGGAAAAAAGCTCGAACCCAATTCTCGGCCGGGTCTCCACGGGTAAAATTTAATACTCTAAATATTGTTCGATATATCTTCATCCTTATAACTGTTATGAACTCAGAGCGCTCATGGATGATTGAAATAGGTGATAAGTTGTACTAGATTTGAGCTAAATGATTAAAAATGCTACATTGCTGTAATACCTATTTTTCGATGTAACACAAAACACAAAATAATTCAATTTTCCCACAATTCATCAAATAAATATGCAACTAAATGTTTTTTAATGAATATTTCTTTTGATACCTATGATAAAAGTAAGAAATTGAATCTAGGACTTTAAAGAAATTAAAAAGAAAAACTCCAACTGAAAGCAGAAAAACCAACGGTTTAGTATGACGGTAAGTTTTCATTCTTTTATTTCTTCGCTTACAATAAATAAGGATTAAAAGCAGTTGCAAGTTGTTTTTATTCACTCTTAGGTGTTGAAATTCCTTTGAATGATATTAAAAATAAATCGGAGATACTTAAAATATGTTTAAAAGTATTTACAACCTCGAATAATGTAATGATGATATTGCACAACTTTAATTATTTTGAATTTCTGAAAAATACAGAGAAAAAACGAGAATAATTTATTTATTTATTTAAGCCTTTATTCCAGAATAATAATTCCAGAATAATAATAAATTTACTAACTTGTGATAGCCTATATATTTTCACTAATGCATTAAGACTTCTTTACAATTTTATAACAATTTTCGGTTCCAAGTTACAAGAGCCCCCTATTTTATTTGAGCTTGGACAGTGTCGTCTGCCAATTTTTTTTACTGCACCTATTTTGTTTTTCAATGCTCTCTATTAGAAAAGGGTGACATTGGCGATGACATTGCACAGCGCTCAAAGCTTGGATGGATGAAATGGAAATCTGTTTCTGGTGTACCTACTGTGTGACAAGAAAATGCCAATAAAAATCAAGGGTCAGGTGTACAAAACTGTGGTCAGACCAACCATGACTTATTCATCTGAATGTTGGGCCCTAAAAAATAATCACGCCCAGACTCTACACACCAATGAAATGAAAATGCTCAGATGGGCTGGTGGTGTAACAAGGATGGATAGGGTGAGAAATGTCCATACCCGTGGTAGTTTCAAAGTCGCTCCCATTGCCAGGGACATGAAGGAGGCAAAGTTGCGCTCGGAGGACGCAGGGGACCGGAAAACTTGGAAGAAGAGGACTAGGAGAGCCGACACCAAGTAAATGGGATAAAGGCGAGGGCCAAGAAGAATGCTCTCCATTAGAAAATGTCTTGTCTTCTTGCTATGTGAACATCCCATTGGCATATATAAAGATTGGATACTGTGTCATCTGTATCGACCGTGTTGATGGTAAGAATGAAACATTATGTTTTGATTGTGGAGGTCAATCCAAACAATCCAACATCTTGTGGAGTAGTGTCCGATGAGAAGGTATGAGGTAGAAGTACATATTACACAACGTGACTCCGGAGACAGTGCATTGAAGAGAGACCCACCTCCACCCGGATATCTCAGGAGTTGTGAACTCCTATTTATCCGCATAATTAAACTAAATTTGTCCTCACGGGCGGGCCATTGGGCAGGCCTGAAGGGCCAACCGGCCAAAACCGCCATCGTGGGAATCTTTTAAGCAACACTTTCTCTTCAATGTCCCTTTTGAAAGATGTTTATTTAATAAAATATAAAATAATAACAATGTAGTAAAAAAAAATATAAATATAGAACAGGACAAGAATAACACAAGTAATAAAACAGAATTAATATCGAATAAGTGAATTATGTGTACAAATTGGTAGTAACAGAAGGCCGAGGTGAGGTATCCAGAAACGTGTTAATTGGCGTTCCGAGGGCACGAGCCCGAGAGCCACCAGTGCCTGAATGGTGTGAAAACATTAAACCCTCCCAAAAGGGACATATCATAAGGAGACAGTGCAGTAGCTTTCACTGCCTCCGGAGTGAAAAACATACAAAAATAACATTTGATTTACATTAAAATATTTTTTAATTAAAAAGTAACGAGCCATTGCATTAATTATTGTCAGTCATAATTTTGAAGAGAGTTATGAGTGTTTCTTAAATATTTTATGTTTTAATTGAATGAAAACAACAAAACAATTTATACAAATCAAAGTGAAGGACAAAAACAGGATCATCCGTATGACGTTATAGTATGAAGACACTTTATAATATGTAGTATTAAAATAATAAACATATAATAATCTTATGAACACATTACAATCCTTGTACATTATATTGTTATTAATAATTTTATTATGGAATAATATTTCATGGTATGAACTGTTCGTCCGGGAAGTGATATCATAATGATAATATGCTAACTTGGTCCTATTATAATAAAATATATTTTTGTGTGTAATTGAGGTAAGTTTTTGTTTTGCGAATGTCATAACGAATAATAAGATAAAATAAGATAAGTTAAGGATTTATCAAATAAAAAGTGTTTTAATAACTCTAAGGTTTGTACATTCACAGAGTGAAAATTCGTACCGATGATATTCTACTTTAATTACAACACAATATTTTTTTTCACTTAATTCAAGGAAAATGTCAAAATATCAACATTGACGAAAGCGCTCGAGATTTAAATAAGTAAATAAATAAAATAAAAAAAATCTACTTTAATTACAACACAATAAACTTTTCACTTAATTCAAGGAAAATGTCAATATATCAACATTGACGAAAGCGCTCGAGATTTAAATAAATAAATAAAATAAAAAAAATCTACTTTAATTACAACACAATAAACTTTTCACTCAATTCAAGGAAAATGTCAATATATCAACATTGACGAAAGCGCTCGAGATTTAAATAAATCTATGTGAAAAGTTAACTGTGTTGTAATTAAAGTAGAATATCAAAAAGCGTTTAAAATTATAATTATTTATTTTTTACTGTAGGTACATTGGTTACAAGTTAATTTATTGAAAAATACATTTATATCATATACAATCAAAATTATGGTCCTGGCTGGGACGATGTCCAAGACGATGGTCCTGGCTGGGACATGTTTTGAGAATGCCTAATGATAGTTGGCCAAAAGGAGCACTGTTCTTCCGTCCGTAGGGGTTCCGTCAGCCCGGGCGTCCCTTTTTCACAATATACCGTTCCTATGACAACGATATCAGAGCGCAAGGAATGTCGTGGAAAGAGGTGACGCAATTGGCACAGAGACGCTCTGAAGAATGGAGGAGGCTGGTTTCTGCCCTGTGCTCCCGAGAGGAGCGTTGAGGGCGATGATGATGATGATGATGACAATCAAAATAGAGAGGGCGATTTTGACGCGGAGGCACGATTTTTCAAAACTACCCAAATTTAAGATAAAATTACTACTACTCCTATGTACAATCACAGCATATTCTACAATTAGGGTAGCCAACAGACCAACCACGAGTAATAAATATGCAAGCTGCATTATCTGTGTCAATAAAAAATTAAAATATTCAGGATGGTTATGGATGGCTGAAAATTCAAATTAATAAATCTATACAATGTAGGTTTCATGACACCGTAAACTCAATAAATTAATAAATCTATACAATGTAGGTTTCATGACACCGTAGACTCAATAAACATTTATGGATCATGAAATTAACCAACATGAACTCATGCAGATTCTGCATGAATGAACATGAAATTCCATTGCATCTATCTACTCACAGAGTGTGAACCAATAATGCAAACAAGAGCCAAAACAATTGGCTCAAACTTACCTGACCAAAAATTGATTTAAGGAAACTGATCAAGAATTGATTAAAGTTTCACACAAAATTTTGAATGAAATGGATTTGACGTCTTCGGAAGACATTTAAGGATTTAAAATCACAATGAAATACACTAAGAAGTCGAGGTGGGCAAGGTCGTTAGATGGAGAGAAGTAAAAATGTAGGTATATCTACGCAGATGGTACTAATGTACTTGAGTTCAGTAAAAATATAATTTAACAGAAGATGTTACAAAATAATCATAATAATAATAAAGAAATGCAATAAAGATAAAGTAAAAGCTGCTTCAACAGTGACACTGCGTTACGCAATTAAAATTACACAATTAATTCGATAGTGTTGTACGATAATGTTTTAAGCTACATTATCATCAAACTGATATCATTGATATTTTGTATAAAGGCAATATTATCAGTTTTATGGGGATGTAAATACTGCACTAGTTGAAACAGTTTCTCAATTATTAAGAATAAAACTTAACAGACATCTCATTCGTATAACCAACAAATAATGCATTTTCAACTCTCTTAAGTAGAAAATAGAAAAGGTGTTCCGATGGTTATGAATCGGCTTAGGCTGGTTCACGTTTTCACGTTCACCAATACATGTTTCAAACCATTATGTTCGACAAGTCTTTGTACATGTCAATTAACAGCAACCATCTCTATGATTGTGCTCGAGGCTGTTGACAATCTAACGTTGATTTTAAAATGAAAAGTTCGATAGTGCCAGAGATTGATACTGTTCTCCTATTTCCCTCTATATATTATCCTCTATAATCCCTCAAAGCACGAGCTCTGCTATATTTGAGGGAATGAATTGTTTTGCTTACTGTATAATTATAAGTAAATGATTGTTGTTGTAAATTGTATATTTATCAATAATAAATATATTTGAATTTGAATGTATACAGCGTTACTTTGACGAGTGGTTTCCTCACTTCAACTGCTGTTGGCTGTCTGTTGATTAATATTCTTAATATTTTCACTCACGCAGGTGTAAAATATCCAGTAAAATGTGAAAACTACGTTTAACAATGCCTCCATTCTTTGAATCACTGTCCATTCTTTGATATTTCTCAGTCAGAACTTTTGCTTTTAAACCTCTAACCATATCTGCTTTTTACTTTGCCTTTTATGACAAGATGTGGAAAATTCTATTTATCATTACTAACTGTGTTATAAATAGCAACTTAAGTTGCTAAATTATTTGAGCCACTAATTTTTGTTTGTTTTATAACGTTTTTGTTTACTCGTAACATCATCCAATAACAATAATAATAATTTCGATGTTACTCGCAATAGCTCATTAAATAACTCAATTCGTTTAACAGCTTATAGTAATAAGCTTAATCGGCTATTTAAATTACGTTAGTAATTATTATTTTAATAATTATCGTTATTACACATTAAGCAGTTAATCCTGACAAGTCTTGTTAAGGTGATATAAATATAATTATAATCAAGAAGCTTTAATAAATATGTACTGGGGATTTTATATGATTATTACTATTATGTTGTGTACTTAGTTATTTTGTACAAGTTTCTTCGATTTATTGAATTAGGTACTATAAATTTTATAATGTTGAAAATGTTTCATTTTTATGACTTTTGTTATTACAAATATAATTCATACCAAATTTGAGATTTTCATTTCCTACGCCTGGAAAATCTTATTTCATGATACGCAGTGCCAATGACTAGGACATAAGAGCTTCGAAAACGTTCTAGAATTAAGTACTAAATTGGCGTAGAACACTCACACCTGGAGATGGCTGTGTTTAGCGTTGTACTCTCGGGGAGATAGTTTAATGGTGAATGAAATAATTAATTACGCGCTACTTGGCGTCCAGCAGAGAGTAGTATGACTTTTATCGAAAAAGCTTATAAACAATGTTGAAATTTTCTTCGTTTTTAATTAGGCTTCACATTATTTGAAAAACTTTGTCGAAAAATAAGAATGCACATTTTTATTAACATATTGAAATTTCTTGTCAGTTAAATGTGTCAGAATCACCGTGGATAGATGAGAATATTGTTCTCTCTGTGTTGATGAAGCAAAAAATGAGTGAATATCCGGAGGGAGTTGGCTCCATAGCCTAGTTCCATAGACTGTAAATGAAGACGTGAAAAAAATCATATGGTGAGAGGGAATTGTGAAAAGACTATAGACCATTAAAGGTCACGTGGTCTTGTCTATGGATTTGCTTTTGCTTGGGGGGCAAACAGTCAGATTGCGCAAATCATCCTTGTAAGATGTTATGCCATAAGAGAAAAAAAAGAAAGTCAGACGACAAAATAATAACAAAATCGACACTGACAGTTTTTTTTATTATTAGGTATTCTTTAGGCGTTCCACCTAATATTACACCGTAATCGTCTGTTGTGTTGGGATGCCTGATGCCCCTCAATGATTTTTCTGTGACGTCATCCTTTAATGGTCTATTGTTTACTGACCTGAGTGTGTGTTTGGTTTGAATGTGCGGATAAGTAGGAGTTAACGACTCCTGGAATATCCAGGTTTGTGGTGGGGCTCTTTTCAATGACCTGAGTGGTAGACCATGTGATGAGACAAATTGAAAGCGTTCTCTGGAATTTACTGGTGATAGCATCTTGATTTGATAGCATCTTGAACTGAAAACAGAGTGTGTGCATATCTTTTCTCTTCAAAAAAGTTTCATTTTTTTTGTTTGTATAAATGTACTCAATAAATTATTGAAATCTCTATTCATAAAGTTACACCCGAAAACTTTTGAAAATCAAAGAATCTTAGTAAAAGTTCTGTATTCCATCCTCCTGTATTTTTAATGCTACGTTCTATATTATGATCAACGTTATGACATTATGTTGATATTTAGTAAGTATGCCCAGTGATTCTGACCATACCAACTCTACATACTATTATTACAATGTGTATAATTTATTTTATGACATTATTTAATCCGAATGGAAGTCGTTAAATTAACCAGACATCATAAATCAATCGCAATATTAGACATTGTAATGGCTGCACTGTACCTATTATATCATTACCATGCTGCCAACCAGATAATATACCTAACTGCTTGCTTATTTTTTAATTAAAGTTTAATTTACATACCGACGATTCTAAGTGGAATTTCATTGCAATAAGATATAAATGTACCATCACTGCATATAACGCAACTGGAGTAGCCAGCAGACTGCGATAAATATAGAAGCTGTCCTTTCCGTTCCAACAAAAAATTAAGACATTCAGTGTGGGTGTCAAACCTTATAATTGACGAATTTAAGATGCTATTTTTTTATTTTTTGCAACACCTGCCTTTTCCAGGATGTTGAAAAGCTTACGGAAAAGAATGGGAGACGAAAATATTGCTGAGTGTTTAAGGGAACATAAGAAAGTAAATGCAACAAAACAAAAATGAAAGAAACTTTTGAAGAGTCTGGCTATGAAGACGGAGTAGTTCTGAAAGGCGTCTATCATTTAATCAAAATGAATATGTGAAATAACAAGTTTTTTAATAGTTTTCATCGATTTTTGAAAACATATATCACGGAATATCTCATATTCGGGATAGCCAGCGGAACAACTGTTTGTTATTAACATGCAAGTTGTTCAAAAGTTAAAACATTCAGGATAGGTGGCATACCCCATCGCTGAATTGATGATATTCAATGTCTTAAAACGTGATATTTTTTCGAATACCTACCTCTTACAGGACACTCGAAAACTGACAAAAAAGAGCAGGAGATCTTTCTCTACCAGGAACTTCACGAGATATGAAGATGTGTAATTTATAATTCCCTTACATTTTCATTCACATCACATATTACTGCTTTCATTGATTGCATGTATTTGGCACATCTTTGTTAGAGTATAAGTATAAAATAATCGAATCACTTCTTTCGGATCAGACCTAGTAGATTTTCCCATATTTATGTATTTTTGTGTAGTTTTAAAATTATTATCATTATTTTTTGTTTTTATTTTTAAATTTGTCTTTTAATGAATTTATTATATTTGTATTTAAATTTTCATTTTTATTTTTTGACTTTAACTGGAGAATGTTTTGTCTGTTTTTATGTTGTTTTTATATTTTTGTAAATGTGTTGAATGATTGTGTGACGTTATAAAGTTTATCTGTATACTTGTAAAGGCAATTGCCGTATATTGTGTTAAAATAAATAAATAAAATATGTTATACTGTACTGCATGTTATAAATTATTTTTACAGATTATTTACGTCTCCAATATAATTAATTGTAAGTAAGAAATGCTTCCAGTTTGTGATTATTATTAATGTCGAGACTAATCCAATCAAATGCTTTTTATTGATACAATTAAAGTGATACATAATTTAAAAGTATTGAGATACGTTGTTAGAATAAGTAGGTACCTGTACTGATGGACTCAAAGACACACGAAATTCTCGTAAAAATGTCAAAAACAATGATTAAATGTTTCTTATATTCATTTTTTAAACTACAGTCGAATCTCGAATTGCCCGTCTTCACTTTGCGATAAAATCAGAAGTGATTTTTATCCAGTTAATATTTATGTTTTTAATATTAATTAGTGATGGTAGAAAGGAACACGTAGTCAGTGTTTTGATTCAATGACAATATCGCGCCAAGGTAATTTGGTTTCAATGTCGCCGCCACGCAGCGCTGTCAACATGTCCGACCAATGAGGAACTTTCACAAATAAAAATCAGCTCATAAAATAATACAAAAAATGGAAAAATTATGGTGCTTTTTATTATAGTATTAAGGCGTTTAAAATTTTGACAGAAAATATGAATTTTTAAAACGAAAAAAATTAATGAAAAGTTTTAGTATACTTGTTGCTTCTTATTAGGATATTCGTAATCAGCGTATATTTCTTCATAGAGATTGATAACATTTACTCATATTCCTCATACATGCATGTTTCCCATTATATGGCCGTGATGGTAAATGTATCGGTATTCCAAGCGTTGAAAGAATGTGCATAAAATTCGCGAAGAATCTGAAAGGGTTAACTAACGACAACTTTCATTCATCGTGTAACAGAACTATTCTTAATTCAACCACTTGTTTCGTGTCCTCATATAATTAAATTTAGATCTTCAACTCTACTGACACACCACAGCTCATGTTGATCTCACCTTTTTAATGTAATGACTATCCTCTTATTCTTTCTGTCGATAACCATAAACGTATTGTATTCATTTCATATAAGATTGGAATGTCGGTATCACATTCAGTGGCGAGAGCGAGAACGTGGCACAGGTGCACATTGCGCTCAGGAGCAATTACTCATAACCTGTCAACTTTTGACACAATAAATTGTTGCGCTTCATTAGCGTTGTTATGTAACCGTTACTAAATGACTTCAACTTGGATTATAACAATATTACATTATTATATTATAATATTATCATTGCAGTATTTATTTTCTTCTGAGCTTATAGTAAATTTTGTAATAACAATTATAAAAATCTTTATTGCACAAAAAAAGTATAAGTAGGTACAATAGAATAAAAAAAACATGACAACATTACTACTGAACACATAATTTTGTGCAGTGCAGAGTTTATCGCAGAAGCACGAAATCTTCCAACTAACCCATATTTATTGTAAATTTATGTTGTATAAAAATTATGAATGTGACGTGTTGAAAAATTAATAATAATTTGATTGAGGAAAATCGTTTTTGTTTTCCGTTTCGTGGAGCACCCGGTAAAGAATTGGTCTCCTATTCAATTTTATAAATTTTCGAGTGTCCTTAAAAAGGTAAATGTTGTAGGTGTAAACTCTTCCCTGAATTTAGTATTTAAACGTTTTTCGAACATCTACCTTCTTTTAGAGGACACTCAAAAATTCCCTATTTAAAATCTCATTTCAATTATTTCACTAGTCCATTATGTTGCATTGGATCAGACCAGATTTGTTGCCATTTGAAAAAAAATTATAATAATTATTAACTTATAATATTAAGTATAATAATATTATGCATATAAGTTATATAAAAAATCCAAAAATTAAAGAAAAATACATAGCGTTTGGTTACTACAAACTACTTTCAACAATAAAAAATATCATTAGTAAAATATTTAACAAGTCAAATACTAAGAAACGTTGTAAAGGCCATTTTTAATATTTGTGTTTTTTATTTATCCTTTTATATTCACGCAAAGGGCACGTTATAAAAATAATAATAATAAAAAAACATATATTAACACACAGTGCACAATACTAATGAATGTCGATGTATATGTACGAGTATAATATTGATTTGTTATGCCATAATATCAAACCAATTTGTTGCTCAGAATAATATGATATAACATTAAGTTATATTATTAATAGGGATGAAAAGAATAGCGATTTTGACGGATAGATAACGGATATTCGATTGGACTGACGATCGGATGTTGGAGCATTTCAATGATAAATGTTGTTAAGTTTTGAGTTAGTTATTGACCTATTTTATTTTAATATAAAAATTACACACGACACAGACAGTTATAACAATACGAATCAATACATGAACCAGTAAAGGTTCCACGAGTTATCAAAGTATTTACTCTGTAATCAATGGTACACGAAATAAAAAACACAAAATATAAACTTGACAATAAAAAAACATGAAATATCAAATAAACTAAATTGCAGAAATGAAATGGGATATGGGATGTAGGTATAGGATATATGTAAGTGATAGGTACCTACATAAAGTATTAAAAAGAGCGTGTCGAGCGTTAAAAGTAAATCAAAACAAAAGCAAGCGAGTAAACAACAACGTCAGATCCCGAGAAAGAATCTCGAAAGAAAGAGACAAATCTCTTTAGAAGCGTCGACCAAGTGTAATCTGAAGGGCAGAAGATCGTTAGGTGGACCAAGACAAGGACTGTTGGATAACATCAACCGAGATATTGAGGAGCTTTATGCTAAAGACAACTAGCAATTCATTGCTCAGGATAGAAAAGCTTGGAGATCTATTGTTTTGAAGGCCAATACCCTACTAGGATAGTTCGGCCATTGGAAATGAGTTAGTAAGTTCATATTTTACGGTGAGAAAGATAAGAACTTTTAAAATTATTGAGCAGATTCAATTTTGATGTAAAGTTATTGTGGAATGTTGAAGTTAATTGTATGTTAAAGCAAACTTACCCAATTAAGGACTAGCTCAGGATAAACGTTAATTTAAGCATGCATTGAAATATTGGATCTAAACCGAATATCTGATCCATTACTGTTATCGGATATTCATCTCACCTCTAATTGTCATTTCGGAAAATAATAATTTATGTATAAAAATGAACACTCACAACAAGGTGTGAAGATTCAAATAGTAATAAAAAAATATATTTCAAAATCGTTATAAAGGATCAGATATCGCGATTTAAACACGCGATATCGCGATAAATGTGATATTGATATACATACCTACATATTATGTAGAATGTACTAAAGGTATATCATATGATAGTATTTATTAATTTGAATTGAATAAATTACAAATTATTCCACTCTTACCTAGAAAAATTAAGGACACTAGTTCAATGAAAAAATTTAAAAGTTTGGTCTCTGATTTATTGATTGATGAGGGTAGAGATAGATGTAATGAGAAGTCTTCTTTGCTGGTTTAGAGTTGTGAGTGTTCTTGTCTTTGATGTTACTATGTGTTATGTTATTTGTTTCTATCATCTTTTTGTACTATTGTAATGTTTATGTTGTTTGTTGTTAGCCCCAATACAGGTGCATTGTACCTAGTGGGGCAGCAACACCAACGCATTGTTAATTGTTGCATAAATAATGTGTTATTATTGATATAAATGTGTTGAGATTTGAATTGAAAATTGAAAAAAAAATACAATGTACTTAACACAATGCATATAAGTACATGTAACACTCAGATAAATAAAATTGGCATCAAATTCAATATCTTTTGGATGAAAATCAATCATGACAACCATAACACCACTGCCATGTACTAGGAGATTAGAGGATTATGGAATAATTAAATAAGAAGCGGATCACTTTTCCGATCCGGTTCACACATTGGATCGGCACGCATCTCAGTTAGTCAGTCAGTTAGGTATAGGTAGGTAGGCCCTTACAAAAGTACAAACTGACGTATGGAACGGCTATCGATGATTAATGTTCTCGTTCAGGCAACATGTCAACTACACACACGGACAGCTAATATAATATAATTATTACATACCTACGGTATATGTATTTTAATTAGTATTAAAGTACATTTTTTCCTTTTAAATTGCATAATATTTTTTTTTTATTTTATTTTATTTTATTACTTAATACAAACAAACAGCTTTTACATTTTATGTAGTACAACTAAAATATTACATTTTTCACAAGCCAGTGAAGTTTGTTAAATTATTTTATTTAACACTATGTTCCAAATTAAAAAAAAAACAAATGACACAAACAAAAAAGAAGTACACTCTGGGCCAATATTATAAAAGTCCGTTAGTTGAAGTTATTTTAAAATTGGTCCTTAATTTGATATAACTACTCGGTTTTCATTATTATAAACATCCGTTAATATTATTTCAGTAAAATGTTACCATCGGCTTTAACTGGCCGACCGACCAGGGATTAGTTTTTGGTAATTTGACGACTAGTATTGCTGTCTCACTATTTGCCTAAAGAGAGAAAGAAATAAAAATAAATGGACCTACGCATGTGTTTTGTTAGGATATATTCTCATAGCATCGCTGTCATTTACTTATTTGTTTGTGTAAATTATGAGATTGTTGGGTGAAGTTTTTATGAATGGGGAGCAGGTAGATAAAAGGGACAGGCAAGATCTTATGTGACCACCGGTTGAAAACAATGGGTACAGTAGGCAAAAATATTTCTTTTTAACGAATTGTCAAAATTGTTTTATAACAAAGTCTCTAGTAGAATGTACGAACAGATCGCAATCCGCTCGTAAAGTGTCGATATACTTACGAATATTGGGTTCCTCGTTTATAATATCGGCCCTCTATGCACCATTTTAACTAATAGTTTGTTTTACTGAGGCATAAATAATCGTGTAAATTTCTTTATTTCACTTCAATAATTAATTAGATCGAGTTTAAAAAAGATGTTGCCCGGTGACTTAGTTGGATAAAGTCTATCTATACCGTCCGCAGGGGTTCCGTAGGCCCGGGCGTCCCTCTTTCACAATACACCGTTCCTATGACAACGATATCAGAGCGCAAGGAATGTCGTGGGAAGAGGTGACGCAATTGGCACAGAGACGATCTGAATGGAGGAGGCTGGTTTCTGCCCTGTGCTCCCGAGAGGAGTGTTGAGGGCGATGATGATGATGATGATGATACTCTCACACCGTATTTCAAGCGGGTTAGGCAGAAAGCACGGAACGCCATAGATCTATCCGTACATACTTCTTTCGTTTCCTCTACATTTATCCAGTTTCTCACGCGCACGCCAATTTCTCTCACGTAACACACAGCGGTCTTTCAAAATTTGATCCATGTGATCAAGCAATATTTTTCTTAGACTACACGCATTCTCACAGTCCCTCTTTTAGATAAATACATTCTCTTCATCATCTTGTTATCGTGCATTCGCTCCACATGTCCAATCCATCGCAACCTATTTATATGCATTCTATGCTATGCATATCACTTCTCTCGCATCCACTCATTCTCTTGATGTCCTTATTCTTCACTGTATACCTAATAAAACTTGGTAGTATACGAGTATTTAGACAATTAAATAACACTGTAAAAATCTTTGCAATTACATCGTAAAATATTTAATTGTAAAAAAATATTTAAAAATTATTATTATAAAATAAATTCATTGACTTTATCAAGGGTGTATAAACATATAAATTATTTATTTATCATTATTCTTCTATCTATGTCAGATGATAAATAAAAATAAAAGTCACACCGTAACTCGAACACGAGAATCACGTGTAATGACTTGCGTGTTTTGTTTCACTTCAAGTCAAAAGCGTTTGTCGTTTGTTTTATGTTTTTTTTGAAACATAATATATTTGCATAATAATGAACTAAAGAATACAAATAAACTAATGAGATTTTCGATACATATTTTTTAATTTTCTAATTATTGTTAAATAAAGGAGGCTATGTATCGTGAAAAGATTTAATACTCGTAGATAGAATTAATAGAATACAACTTATGTAAATATACTCGAATTAATTCACTCAATCAAATATGGATAATACATTGGGTTGTATAATAATGGGTTGTGTATTTTTATATTTTTTACATTTATTTGCTTTTTTTACATTTTTTTACATTTTTTTGCACTTTAAACATTTTATACATTT
This sequence comes from Athripsodes cinereus, assembly GCA_947579605.1. Classification (NCBI taxonomy): domain Eukaryota; kingdom Metazoa; phylum Arthropoda; class Insecta; order Trichoptera; family Leptoceridae; genus Athripsodes; species Athripsodes cinereus. Next base: position 1,616,349 of record OX388316.1, on the reverse strand, counting down.
TTATAACTTTTTACATTTATATGCATTTTTTACACTTTTTTTACACTTTTACATTTTAACATTTTACACATTTTTACATTTTCACATTTTTTTTACATTTATATGTGTTGTATCATTTTAAGTCTCAAATTTATGTTTATTAGATTGGTAAAAAGGGGATCTTAATTGGTTTGTTCATTGTTGTCTTTTAATGTCTATACTTATTGTTTCAACTGGCTGATCCTTACTGAATAAATAAAATAAAAATAAAAAATACTTAGTTATTGACAATGATCAGAGCAAAATATGGTATGATATACTTTTGTACCTATGTTTTATTCGGCGTTGTGCAGCATCCATCTCAAGTGTGTAGTTTAATTATAAAACCCCAGATAGCACCAGGTATCGGTATTAAAGGTTTAATTTTACTATATAGGTAATAAATAAAGATTTTGCACGATGAGTGTGGGTGACATAGGAACTGCCATTCCTGAAACATCCACGGGTAAGGGAGGGTACAACCCCTAATATATAGGTAATGTTTAATTTTTGATACCCGTTTGATAAATATTTGGTCATTCCCTCTTTTCCAAAAAAATATGTTTCATCAGATTTAATATTCACGATTCATTAATATTTATTGATATTTCCAGTGAAGTTGTTGAGATCTGACAGAAATATTACATATAGTAAGTAAAAATGTTTTTTTTTTTTATGTGAACGAACAAAAAGTTCATATTAAAAATAAATGTAGTCATCGCATTCTAAAACAAATTATAACTCTTTGGAACCATAAAAAACCTTAGTAAGGAAAAAATGTGACGAAAAAAATCAGAGTAAATTGCTTAACTTTTCCTTTTATCTTTATACGCAAATATTTTTTTTTAAATTGTATGGATTTGAGTGAGGCAAAAATAAATAAAGAAGAACAGCATTTGAGCATCTCCGGATATCCCGAAAGGGAATCGGCCTGATATTAAGTGTGGAGGTAAATAAATAATTGTACATATTATGATTTCGTGTATCTTTGACAACCTGTCCTAGCCACTTGGGTTTTGGAAAGTAATTGGAAGAATTTATTGTAGCATGTCTTTAATACATGTTTGTATTGTATTAACAAAATATTTTAATGGACTCGTTGGTTACAGACAATATCAAAACCATTGACGCAATATATATATTTTATACATACGATGAAATTTGAAAAATAAGCTTTTGATCGATTTTGATCTATGGTTCATAAGCTGAAATAAAAAGGATAATTTTATTGAGAAAAAAATAAAATTATAATTCCGAGGATCATGACTCGTTCTGTAGACCATCTGTCTCCACCTCGAACGATCCTCCATCCAATGATCTCTGTGTAAAGGTAAATTGGCAAAAATCTTTTTAGGGAATGACTGATCTGCTATTATTTTGGACAATCGTGAAAATATAAGAATATAGTTGGAAATTAAAAATGCAAGAAGTCACATCTGCAAATATGTAATAAAATAAGACCCCAAGGTTCTAAAAAAGTATGAAGATGGAATGATTTTAAAATCAAGAAGGAAACAACTGATTTGATTTTAAAACATTTTATGAAATTTAAATTTAAATGTAAGTTACTACTACTACTACTACTATACCATCACTGCATATCCCACAAGTGGGGTAGCCAGCAGATCAGCTGCATGTAAGAAACATGAAAACTGTCCTCTTCGTGCCAATATAAAATCAAGACATTCAGGATGGGTGGCAAACCTCATCGCTGAATTTAAGATGTACAATGTCTTAATTTTTTCATTGTAACATTTAGGCTGTATATTTTTGGTTGAGGGTTAGCTCATTTAATGAAAAAAAAAATTGAGTAAACATTTCGAGCTTTATAAGATTTTTTAATGTCTTGGAATAATTAGATCAAATTCTATTATGTTGTCATCATAAATTAACACTAGAAGCACGAGTGTATTACAATAATAAATGTAAATAAATAAACAAACTAATAATAACCATAAATCATGTATATATTTACATAATATTAATATGGATTGTTGTTTATTTTATAAATGTAATTAATTCCATTACTATGTAAAATAATTTGTCTTTCACATGCGACGTCTAAGAGACAACTAGTTACATCATTTTGAAATACCAAACTAGAATTTTTAAGCTTCATATTATTTTCTGATTAGGTTTATCTGTGCAGACCGCGGAAAAGAATGTCTCTAGCTAGTGTTGTGGAATTCTCAAGAAATAATTTTTCGAGAAATTTACCGAGAAATTTCTCGGTAAATTTCTCGAAGTAGAGAATTTTCGGAGAATTTTTTTATTTTTTATTTAACAGTATAATAATAATAAATACTTTATTCAATCAATCAATAACAATGTACAAATGTTGAGACAATTTATCACCAAATTAATTAAGCAACTACAATTAAATAAGGAAAAAAAGTGCTCATAATTGATGAAAAATCTTGATGTTTGACACCACACACGCCCATATTCAAGTTAAAAAAAATTGCAGGTACGTACATGGAAAAAAGTGTTAATAAGCTCTGATTTGGGCCTTAATCAGCCCCACAAATTTTTGTATCAATCAGGTTGGCTGCGAAGTGTACTGGGCGAAAGGTCATAATACGACTAAGAAAAATTATGGAGAGAAATTTCTCTTCCATCAGAGGAGAAATTCTCGGAGAAATTTCTCGTTCTCGAGAAATTTCTTTGGAGAATTTTCTCTTCTCACATCACTATCTCTAGCATCTGTAAGCTTTCGAGTGTCCTCTAACATGTAAGTACTGTAATTTTTTCATATTCAAATATTTTTTATTGAAATAATTATGTAGATATATTTACATGCATTCAAGAAATGTATTTTTATTTATTTTTACATTGAATTTACATTTACCTATATTTACAGAAAGAAATATAAAGAAATAGAATTTTGTTTGCGAGAGGTGGAAGATACGACAAGGATATCGAAAGAAAAAAAAAGTGGCTGGTGCTAGGATGAACGGTGCACTTCGACCAATTGTCAGCAATGACAGTGTGTAATAATTTTGGGTTTTATTGTAATCCCAAATACAACCTTATACACCTTTCACAGTAAGCTAAAAGCTTGTGTCGTGAATTACTAATATATTTTGATTAATCTTCTATCTATCTATCTATACTGTCATGATGTTAACACAAGCTTAATCACCAAACTTATGAAAAGATATGTATATCTGTGTGAGTGTTTTCTCAAATAATTGTTAAGGTTGTAATATTCCTTGTAATTGAATGATGTAAACAGGTTGCAAAACCGCATCTGTTCAGAATATTATCTATAATAATAAGTGATAATAATAATATTATTCTGTCTCTGTTCGTTACAATTATAATAATATATTATTATTTTACCAATAACATAACAGGTTCGTCATAACTCTGCTTATATTTTGCATTATACACAAGCCTAGTTTAGATAAGTTTAATGTTTGTCATTCGCACTTGTAAGCAACTTGGCATACTTCATAACTGTTTCGTTTCTTTGCTAATGGGGTTTTCAAAATTTATATGCGAAATAAGGTTTAGCACAAAGTGTGTAAGGTATTAGAGATCTAAATATTTTATTTATTTATCAAACATACGACTTTCGCGTTCAATTGTTTATGGACACGTAGTTAAAACGATTGAGTCTAAAATAGTTGGCGAATTTCACGTAAAATATATTCTCAAAGGGCAGCTTATAAATAGCACTTACTGTTTAAAAGAACTAAACTCTTGTAAACTGGGCATTTCACTGAATAATTGTCAGTTCAGTACGAGTTGGTCATAATTCTACTTTGCATACATAATATATACCAGGTACCTTCACACACATAATGCTGAAACAGTCATATTCAATTGTCGCAAAGGAGTTGAAATGAAAATTTCAATTACTTACCGAGAAGATAATAATTTATTGTAATGTTGTTATTATTTATTTATTTATTTACAAACGAAAAATAAAATCTCAACTCGTAAGTGAGAGAAAATAATAATATAAAATATGATAATAAGAAAGGGCACATTATTATTATTATTATTATTATTATTGACGAATCACCACGTCTCTGGTTGAATGTGATTCTGACTGTTGAACTGAAAATTATCGTATGCTACATTATTTTATTTCGAGTTTTTAAAGTGAATAGAGAGAGCTTAATGACGTACTGTAATAGCTCGCAATTCACCTGAATGAGGAATAATTATACAGACTATTTTTGGTTAAGAATTATAAAACCTAAAGAAGCATGCATTTATAAAATAAAATTAAATTTAAATCTACTACTATACCTACCATTACGGTATATCTCAAATGTGGGGTAACCAGCGGACTACCTGCATATTATAAACATGCAGATTATCCTCTTCATACCAATAAAAAAGAAAGCAATTTAAATAGGTCGCATGCCTATCGCTGAATTGTAATATAAATTTGTAAATTTATATGTGAGGTTATAAAATCACCTGTTTTTATAGAACACCCGAATTCTTCAGTAAAAGTGAGAGATCTATTTTTTACCGGCGACTCAAAGAGTTTCTAATTAAAATCACATTGTACTACTATACCATCACGGCATATCCCACAAGTGGGGTAGCCAGCAGATCAGCTGTATGTAAGAAATCACATTGTATTTTTTAAAAATATGAAATCACACATTTGCGATAAGTTCGCCCACTGCGTATTGGTTGTCATATCCTAGACATCCCCTTTACAATCACCGGATGGCACCGCCAAGATTAAGATCGAGAAAAAGTTTCCTTAAGATCACAAATGACCTTACAACCTCGTCAGAAAAGCGTAGAGAGGAATTGTGGAGGCAGGAGCTTGGCGACAATCCATGGATGATGCCATCTGAAAGCACAAACACCGTGCATAGTCTGAACTACCCCACGTGGAAGACACTGAACAGACTAAGAGTTGGGGTGACAAGGTGCAAAGGTAACCAGCGGAAGTGGGGCTTTTTGGATGGAGAGGACGCCAGCTGCGACTGTGGGGAGGAGCAAAGTGACTCTCACCTACTGCAATGTCCGCTGATGCGGAATGCATGTAATGTGAGTGACCTGATGATGGCGAATGACAAGGCGATGTACGTCGCTGCATACTGGAGTGGCAAGGTCTGAAGTCCGGACCCGAAAAGTAAAGTAAGTAAGTATTGGTTGTAATTAATTTTAATGTATTTCTCCATACCTAAAATTGCATGTTTTCAATGTACAGTAAAGAATTTTAATAAAATATGGTAAAATAGGTATCAGTTTATCAGAAATGTGTAATCGGATATATGATTTTGTTTTATTGATTACATTATTTTAAATACGATCAATGGCAAGTTTATCGAAAAACTGCTACCTTTGTCTTTCAACTAACCCGAATTTTGTCTGTCATAAACTCAGATTTATCTTGCCAAAAGTAACAAAATAATTCATTAAATAGAGAAAAGAATAATTTCAGAATATAAGTCCATATTAATTGGTTTTTGGAACTCATACCAGTATCAATTCAGTATCAAACTCACATGGATCGATCTTGAGAACCAAACCTCCATTAAAGGTTCTATGTATGTGATATTACAATAGAACCTTTTAATCAATGAACGAATTAAGCACCGCCCATTCTTTACCGTATTACTCAAAACGAATTCGATCGAGAAAATTATTCGACCAATGGTTTATTATTAAAAATTACCCATAAAAAAACATAATGTTTTGTTTGTTATTGTTATTATATATTCTAAGGTACAGAAAACATTAATTCAATGGTTATTAAAAAACAAAAAAGCAACGAATATTATCATTAAACGGGCTCTTTTGTCTTCCAAATGAAACAATGGATGTTGATAGTGTATAAATTAAAAATGTATGCCCCGGGGTATAAACAGTTTGTGTTTTCACACGGAAATTGTCGACATAATGACTAAGAGATCTCTAAATAATAATTTTAGTACTCTTAAGTTCTTTTCTTTTGTGATATATTAATCTCAAAATTAAAATTCCCGTTTAAATATTTTAGTCTGTTTATATGCTTGATTTTGAGTGGTAAGAGGTCCTGAAATCATCAATGCAGAGCAATCTTTGGAGGATGTACCCAAACCAACTACAAAGGAAGGCGTGTTTGAATTACTCTCTCTTATTTTTTTTCATATGCAATATTAAAGTTTCGTTTACATGCCAAAGTAATTCAAATTAACTTCACAATTTACCATTGAATTAAATGAGAATCTTTGATACAGATGTACGATAGAAGTAATAATGTTAATAAAGTTTTTATTGTGGGGTTTTTCAAGTAATAAAGGAACTAATATTCTTCATAATACCATAATATAACATTCCTTCGAGGGTGCTCCTGGATAAAAAATGTATTAAAATAGATTGAAAATTAAACACTGTATTACTTTCACTATGAAAGTTCATGGTGAAGGTAATACAGTGTTTTACACTAACTCCATTTTAATTCTCTTAAAATATACTTTCTCAAAGTTATTCCAAGTACTATACTTTCATTCAAAATTATATGTACCTATCTTATTTATTACTGAGACATAAAAAATAGTTCCAAACATTGTAAAAAAAAATATTTAAAGGCTCCGTCTATTCCATCTATTGTAAAAAAAATATTTAAAGGCTTTTTATAGATTTATGAAAATATATCCGATAACGTAAAACATGTTTAAAATACCTACTCGAACAACTTTTTAAAGATATTTTATGACACTTAAATTGCCATGTTGATTTCAATAATTGCACTGTTTATTTATTAATGGAGTCAGGGTCTAAAGCTAGTACCCAGCACAATATATTAAACTTAGACCATATAGATAAATAGTTTGGAATGAATTCTAATATTATTATCATTAAATGATTTACGGCATGACATTTCGCTTTGATTATTTTTGTAACAAGTTTAATATGAACTAATATGTATGAGTTTTGAGCAAAATGAGATTTATTGTATTTTTTAAAAGAAAACAGGAAAATCACACACTTAAATTATAATAAAATGTTAATTTATTTTATATTGAAATTTCATCATATAGAGTTTACTTATAAATAAATGAATAATTCGTAAAAATGAATATGCTAACGTTGTACTCGTAAGTAAAAAATGTGTTAAATACGTGTCTAAATAATGTCATCTAATGGATGCCATCATTCCTGAAAGTATCATTTTATTTACCGGAACATTTATAATATGTGTTAAATACGTGTCTAAATAATGTCATCTAATGGATGCCATCATTCCTGAAAGTATCATTTTATTTACCGGAACATTTATAATATGCAGTTGGTGTCCTGATTATCTCATATTTTCTATCTATCTATGTAGGTATCTATCTATCTATCTATTCCCTCACGCCGTATCCCAAGTGGGGTAGGCAGAGAGAACGGAACGCCAATTAGATCTGTCCTTACATACTTCTTTCGCCTCCTCCACAGTCATACAATTTCTCATGCACGCGCGTCGATTTCTCTTACTCAAAACACGGCCGTCCTTGAGAATTTGATCTACATGTTCAAGCCATGTAGTTCTCGGACACCCGCGCTTCCTCACACCCCTCCTTTCAGCCAAGTATATCCTCTTTGTCATTCTTTCCTCTTCCATTCGTTCCACATGACCAAACCATCTCAATTTATTCACACGCATTCTATCTACAACACTCCTTTTGCATCCACTCATTCTTCTAATATCATCATTCCTCACTCTATCACGCAACGTTTTACCAGACAACCTCCTCAGCGATCTCATCTCCACAGCATTTATTCCACTTTCGTCCTTCTTCAACCATGTCCACGTTTCGCTTGCATACGTAAGTGTCGGTACCAGGATCGTATTGTGCACTAACAATTTTGCCATGTTCGACACATTGTCATTGCTAACAATGGACCGAAGTGCACCGTTAATCCTAGCACCGGCCACTTTTCTTCTTTCGATATCGTTGTGTAGGTATACCGTCCCGTATATTGTAGAAGTGAGGTAGGCAGAGTATACACTGTATATTGCGAACTCATTTTCAGTTCATGGTGCTCACTGTTGGTATATTTCACTTAATTGGAGGGTTGGCATGGCCTAGCCAATGTGTTGACGGTCCATTTCCATAACTCAAATAGTCGAAAATCTTAAAAAAAAAATGATAATACACACAATCAACGCCTCTCTTTCAAACACACAAACAAGTTTAAAAAATACACGGTTCTTTTTATATGTATTAAATATTTAGTTATGAAAAAAAATAATGTCCCTATTTTCAATTCCAGAAATAAATATTTTTAATACAAATTAAGTTTTGAACTACTATAGATGAACTCGCACACATTGAAATGCTCAGAAAAATGGACATTAATATTTTTGTCCAGACTGAGGATCGAACCCACGACCCCTCGCTTCTGAGTAAGTGAAAATCCAGTTTTCAACACAACAGACTGTGTTACATACAATAATCATATTTTTAATACTTTAAAGGTACAAAGATCATGTTTGTCTTTAACTGTGGGATTATTCTATAGTATATTTCACTTTCTTTTGTGTTTTTAAACCATAATAATATATGTAGGTATATAAATATCCCAAAACTACAAAATTACGATTTCACGAATATAAGACAATTTTAATTGATAAGTTTGTTATGGAATGTCGATATGTTGTTTTTACTTTTTATGTCTATTTTGTCAACTTTCTTGTTGTGTTTCTGTCACATAAATAAATTAAATAGTAGGAGATCTACGTTTTTCTGAGGATTCCATGGAGAAAGAAAGCTATATTTTTTCATAATAATGTCGCTTACAACATTCTATTCAGTTTATTATTGAGCATATTATACATTTTGCACATCATTGTCAGCCTCGTTAAGACTTAAAGTTTAAACTCGGCCACTTACTCCTCGTTATTATGTACTACCAATTTCCAGGACTGAGGACTGAGACCGCGCCGCAAGGTACGGTAGTAATTGGAGGCCGGGACTTGGAAATATTCAATGATAATAAATAATATTATTTTCTACATAATATTCTTATGATGAAGTGATTTTTACTTTGTGGCTTTGCCCGTAATCATAAAAATGTTAGATTAAAACTTATGCAATTTTTTTCTTCGTCTTCTTCTTCTGCTTGTTCATTGATGATCTGTTTTTTCGGAATTTGTTTCCTCTTGCGACGCTGAAGACCAACCATCCTTCCATCTTTTAGGTGGCCTTCCAGGCAATTTTCGTCCAATTGGAATCTCGTTCGCGGTGAGGTGGGCTCTATCTATCACTACTCATGTGGTCCAGATGGTCCCCCCAGAAGTATTCTTTTTAAAGAAATAAAATATAAAAAGACACAATAAATAACAAATTAATTAAATAAAAATCTCTCAGTCTAGGTTTCTCACTTATTTCTGTTAGTTTTCGAGTTGCCTTTCAATGGCAGGTGTTCGAGCTATCTGCAAACCTGGTAAGAAAATGAAGACATTTTGCATCCTAATTCAGCGATCTGGTTTGCCACCTATCTTGAATATCTTCATTTTTTGTTGACAAGGAGAGGACGCCAGAAATGGTATTAATTCAGGTTTAAAAGTGGAAATAAAAGCTTTATTTCCACTTCTACCTATCTATCTATAAATACCCGCACGCCGTGTCTCAAGTAGGGTAGGCAGAGAGAACGGAATGGCATATAGATCTATCCTTACATACTTCTTTCGCTTCTTCTACATTCATACAATTTCTCATATACGCACGTCGAATCCTCACTTAATTAATGGTAATGGAATATTAAATACAGCTACTTTCGAAAACATTTGGAATGAATCTGAATATGATAGACTACATCTGAGATCTTGTTTATTATGTAGAAGGATTCAAACACACAGACTTCAAAATCTTTTTTATTAATAGATGTTCTGATGATAACTTAAAAAAAGGAAAAAGTTAATATTTTTCCATCCACTGTCTACACAAGATTGAAGATTAAAATAATATTTGATTTTCTGATATATTGACACACGTAAGTCAAATACGGTGTGAGAAATGTTTTGAAGCTGACGCTGTGCCCACGTATGACAAAAAAAAAACGGCTTTGTAATGAATAAACTGTCATTTAGATATTTTTCATGGAGTTCTAGAATGCAAAATCTCTACAAAAGCTTTTAAATATTCTAAAGAAGCTTTTGATATACATAAAACATTGGTCATGAGAGTATCAGCATACCCAAAATATTCGGTTGGAATATTTTAAAATTCTTCTTTATACTATACTATAGGTACTATACCGTGTCCTAGGTGGGGTAGGCAGAGAGAACGGAACGTCATGTTGATCTATCCTTACAGACTTCTTTCGCTTCCTCAACTTTCATCCAGTTTCTCATACATGCACCAATTTCTCTTACTTAACATGCGGCCTTCCTCGATAATTTGACCCACTTGGTTCTCGGACGCCCGCGCTTCCTCACACCCTTTCACAACATCAAATTTATCCGTTTCTTTTTAACTTTTATCCGTTTCTAGTCTATTGGCAACTACAATAGGTTGTCGGCAGGATTCGAAACATGACTTTTTGAACCGTTTGATAGATCCTTTCTTTCTTGTACATTAATTGCTTTTATTTATTTATTTATTCATTCTTTACTGTACATTGATTAAAAACAATTACATAAAAGGTATACATTCAAATTAAATACAATCAATATACTGAGGGCGAGTTTATCGCAAAGGCGCGATCTCTTCCAACTAACCCAAAGTTATATAGTTTTTGATTATAATAAATTACGCTGTAATAAAATAATATATTTTAAAACAACTTAAAATTTAAGTTGGAATAAATATATAAATAAAGTTTATGTTATTAAGTAAGAATTGTATTACATAGTTGAAACCGTATCATCATATTTCGTCGTTGTCAGACGAGGCGAGGCCTGGTTCTGTAATAGGAATGTGTCGAGTAGATAATGTTTATGTCCGAGTTAAGAGTTAAAGGCGAGATTATCCATTGACAGCCCTAGAGAACTTTGCTTCGATTTATATTTCTACATTTACTCGTACAATAATATGTAATAATCTTAATACACAAATTGTATAAACAGAAAACACCTTTGTATATTTGAAGTAAACTTAATTTTATTAAATTATTTATTTATTTATTTTATTCTTAAATGTACATTGTATACATTATTACAAATCAAAACAAAGTATCATAAAAATATCAATTATTGAATGTACGAGTACAAGGGCGAGTTTATCGCTAGAATGCGATGTCTTCCAACTAACACAATTAATATTTTTAACTTTATTTCGTGGAGGACCCGGCAAAAAGTTGGTCTCCCAATGTTATCCGTAAGTTTTCGAGTGTCTTTCGAATTGATTTGTTAATTTTGTGTTTGTTATCTAGGTTTTCTTAAGATATTGTACTTATGTAAAAAAATATTGTGTAAAAGGCTAATTAGCCGTAAATAAATAAAGAAATAAACATAAAATAAAATATGTGTATGATTGTAAACTTAGAATATAAAAAAAATGTAATAAATTTATAAAGGTATATATCTACTTAAAAAATCACACGAATACAACTACATCGACTATTTTATCAATTATAGTGATTTCTGATCACATTATTTGTATACAAGATGTTATTTAATTTTGGAATGCATGTAGAATTTGTATATAATTTGTATTTTTATTTCTGAATCGTTTTGTTTGACATGTTGTGTTTGATTCAATTAAATTTAACGATTGTAATAAAATCAGGAATTATTTTATTTATTCAAATACATCGTGTCGAATTGTCAGAGACTGGACCTTGTTAAAATAATTATTCGTCTAAAAACTTAATGACATTATTTGTTACAAGTGTGTATAATACTTAGTATGTACTAAATGCGAAACATTTTTAATTGTAGGTACTATCATTTCTATAGAAATTATTTTTTTTTCAAAAGTAACCCAGAGTAAGTAGTATTGTCGAATGTATTTTAATCTTTAGTTACAGTGAGTATGAAAAAAATCCATATTTTTTTTTTGTGTTCGTATATAATAATAACATTTGAAATTTCGATGCATTGTGCTTATTAAAAATTAAAGGTTTATTATTGGAAGATATTTTGCTTTCGCTATAAGCTTATTAAGTATATAGTGTGCATATTTTTTCTTTTTTTGTAGCTATCATCTCTAAAATATAATTTGGTTTCAATGATTTTTTTCGTTTGGCGCCGTTTAACGATTCTTTGAAAATCTCAATAGAACTGAAGTAAATATTTTTATCCCTCAAAGCACAAGCTCTGCTCAATTTTGAGCTTATCATCATCATCATCATCATCGCCCTCAACGCTCCTCTCGGGAGTACAGGGCAGAAACCAGCCTCCTCCATTCAGAGCGTCTCTATGCCAATTGCGTTACCTCTTCCCAAGACATTCCTTGCGCTCTGATATCATTGTCATAGGAACGGTGTATTGTGAAAGAGGGACGCCCGGGCCTACGGAACCCCTGCGGACGGAAGAACAGTGCTCTTTTTGGCCAACTATCATTGGGCATTCTCAAAACATGTCCCAGCCAGGAATATCGTCTCTCTTGTATTACGGAGATTACAGGTCTCTGCTGGGTGCGCCGGCGCACAGCATCATTTGTAACATGTTCATACCATCTGACATCCAAAATCCTTCTAAGACACTTGTTTTCAAAGCTTAGTATCTTCCGCTCTTGAGCCTTGGTTAAGTGCCAAGACTCGCAGCCATATAGAAGGATTGGGATGATGCACGCATTGAACAAGCGACATTTTGTCCTGATGCTGAGTCCAGACGCCTTCCAAACTTTGTTCATGTTGTGTGAGCTTATACCTAATAGATATTATACAAAAAATATATAATTCTCTTTATTGCATGTTTGTATATTATATTACTTAATGTGTTTACTGTTGTTTCAATAAAAAAAGAATTTTAATATCTCTTGACTTAATGTAGGTATCTGATAACGATTAGATTTATCCTAGCAACGCTATGTTAGTCAGTTTTAGCGGAATAAATAATATTTAATAAATAAATCTTTACAAGTGAAGAAATCTGCTGATATTAATATTATCATAAGTATGACTTAAGGTAAGTAGGTTTGTGTTCTGGAGGAAATGTTTATTGATTATCATTATTTTATGCCGACACTGTGTTAATTACAGTATAATATTATACCTACTATTATACGTAATCTTTTAATATGTCTGTAAGGAAATTTTATTTATACAGTTTGTAGAATGAATATATTGGCATTTCATCAGGATATTATTCATACTTAGTGATGAAATAATAATACCATTTCAATACTTTACAAGTAACTGTTTGAATCATATTTTATAGTGGAAGTTATGTTTTTTTATTTGCTATTTTCTTTTTGTAATAATTGTAGTTTTTGAAATTTACCTTAATTGTAAAAAGAATATGGACAAAAAAGTGCACATTCTTTAAAAAGTCTAGTCATATTGTCAAAATTATATTCATTATACCTATGTACGAAATGTTCTACATTTAAATTATGAGAGCTTTTAAAATTTAATTATGTTGAAGCAATACAAAAAAAATAAACAGATTTATAACTATACTGCAATCTGCAATACTATTCCATACTATTCCAGCATATCCCACCATAGTAAGGTTACCAGTAGACCAGCTGCATGTATAAAAAATGCAAATTGTACTCTTTGCGCCATCAAAAAATTAAGTCATTCAGAAAGAGTAACAAACTTCATATCAGAATTTGAGATGTAAAATGTCTTCGGTTTCTTACCAGGTTTGCAGACAGCTTGTTACAATAATAAGTAAAAATTTATACCAACTGTGTTTTTAAGATAAATTCTTCAGTCGCAGCTGGATGTTTGAAAGGTGTCATATGGAGGAACAAACACATGCTAGTAGAGAGTAAAATCCGAATATACAAAACATGTATCAGGCCAATAATGACTTACGGCGTCGAAACAAGAGCAGACACAGCAAGAACCAAAAGCCTACTCAGAACATCTGAGATGAAAACCTTACGTGCTATCGCGGCAAAAACTCTCAGAGATAGAATTAGAAATACTGAGATTAGAAGAATATGCGACACGGAGGACATAGTGAGATGGAGTAGGAAGAGGAGACGATTCTGGAGAGACCATATAGACAGGATGGCTGAAAACAGGATCGCCCACATTGCTGCAAAGAAGACACCGGCTGGCTCACATTTGCGAGGAATACCACCAAAGAGATGGAAAGATAGCTGGTCCTCAGGGTCACAAGAGGGAATCACTTCCGAAACAACAGATAGATGATCTATCATACGAGGAAGAAGAAGAAGAAGGAGTTTTACAACATAAAAGTCAACTCAATCAATTACATATTGTCAATTGAATACTTAGTATTAAGATGACAAATCATTCAAAAGACATGCACAAACTCATAAAACTGACAAAAATAAAACATTATAACAGTTCCATATTATTTATTTGCTACAAATCCGAAGCTAAAATTCAAATTATTGTCTATTAGGTAATTGGTTAAATATGTTGTATAAAATAAAGAAATAGGGTAAAGTATACAATTATTGTTCTCTGTGCTGATGTACATATAATGGTTGATAAAATTTAGCTTTTTGTTTTGTTTTGTCAAAATGTAGATTGTACATATAAGTATTGCTTTCTATATTTTAAGATAAAGGATACCGATACTGGTGAAAAAAACATAAAATTGAATCACGAATATAAAATTATTCCTAAAAGAATATTTACTTTTAGGACACCGAAAGTGATCACTTTAGCCAGCCTAGAGCCAATTTGTAAGCGTCAGGACTCCTTTCTCACTTCTTCCGATTAGATTTTGCACAATGTTACAATGTGTAAACATGGCTCTCCAATCAAGATGTCTGATTGATTCCTAATAGACGTTTAATTTACACAATTAATAGTCCAAAAGAGAGTTTGCAGAATTGCATAAATTATACATATTTTGAATGTGTTTTCGGTAGAACTGCTGTATAAAGCTGTTGTATCTGTTAAAATAAAAATAAAAAAAAATAAAAAAAATAAAAGAACTCCATTCAAACTGTAAAAATTGTTAAATAATAAATAAATTACGAAAGAATTAGTTTTACTTTGAAATATATTTATATCGCCTCAAAACATCTCATTTAGGGCCGCGATATCCAAAACGTTAACGTAGTTAATTTGTTGTCAAGAGTTAACCATAAGTTAACTCAAGAAATGGTGATATCCAATGTCTGGTACGGAGATAACAAGTGGTTATTTATAACCACCCGATTTTCATGAGTTAACTATCGAATCCACGAGTTAACTTTGAGAATGAATATTTTTTTCATCTGTAGATGGTGCTATATATGTCATCAATTTGACAGTTACATAGTTTGTCATTTTGGTTTGAGAATATTGTGTTATAATAATATAATATATTGATCAAAACTGGATAATTATCTTCATAATAATGTTGATACATCATCCGATGAACAATATTGTTGATACTTTCAAAACACTCGTCAACATGAGCAACACGTTAAAATTTAAAATGGCGGCTCCAAACAACCAGTGAAGTGTCAAATAACTTAAAGTGTCAAATAAAATAACCTAGTGTTGCCACTCGTACGACAAAAGTGCGTAAAAATTTAATTTCAATCGATTTGTACTAAGGTATTGCCATATGTGAATACTGTTTACATCACTACAGAAAGTTAACCTCTGGTTAAGTAACCATTGTAAATTATTTTTATTATATCACCAAACGCCGAACATGAACAAGTCAACTCATAATAGTTGATTACTTAACCACTGGTTAACTTCTATTTGGGTATCGCGGCCCTAAATGGAATTAAGCCTTGTAAGAAATAAATAAATCAGTAAATTAACTATTAGCCGACTTATGCACAAACATGAAGAACATGATAATCGAAAAATATTATATATTTTCTCAGCAACTATATATATATATCTATATATGTAAATCTATAACTGAAGCTTTTACTCTATGTTTAAATAAATATTGATAATTTTATTGTAAAATACTGTACGTACATACTATGTAAAAGTTCCATATTACTTCCAGGTGGTCGTCTAAGCAATAATATTTATAGATTTTACGATGCAATTTTTATAGAAAAACCTAGAATAATAAAAAATATTTATGTGTTTATTTTGCGGGTGGTCAATCTTCTCAAAGGTGATGTATTATATTATTTATTATTATTTGTAGTTAAACTTCAAACATATTGACGGATTGATTTATTTTATTTATTGCTTAGGTACTTCTAACGATCAAGTAGTGCCTATCAACTTATCTATCTTTTACTGTCGGTTAAAGTTCAGGTCTGTGTTAGGAAAAAAGTTTTGCTTCGTATACCTATAACGTGGAAAGATAATGGTCACTAACTTGGAGATACAAAATGGGTATTCATACTTGTTCGCTTTCAGTAATTTCTCTGAATAACCCTCCAAATTAAAAAGGTGTGAAAAGACGTTTCATTAATAATAAGGATCACTAGATTCACTAGCAATGGTGGACGAAAGCGATTACCACTCGACATAATTTTGATGAAATGTCCTATTACTTCTTCATTTCCTTTGTTTTAAGGCAAAGCACCAGAATTCGAGTGAATTATAAATGTCCTATTACTTAAACGGTATAAATTTTTCTTATTATATAATATAAAAATATATCAAAAACATAGTTTTGCTGCATTTAACATAACAAAGTGAAGATTCGTCATCCATCTTTAATGCATTATTTTTTTGGCACGAAGAATATTACATATATTATATATAAATAGTCAGTTTGCTACTTCACTTGTATAAAATGCCGTAATAGAATAGATAAGTTTGCAACAAAAGGTTCATATGCTTTAAATCATAATGAAAAATGGATTATGATTTAAGCTCTTCAATATTAACATATCAGAACATATTATGTAATATTTTCCTTAAACCCACCAGCATACCTGTGGATAAAAATGAGTACCTACTTACTTGTGCTTATGTACATCGGGGTATTATTATTCCTCTGTATTCTAAAAATATTCCTTTCCATTATTTAGATATGCAAAGTTGGTATTTGTGCGACTTCCTCTGTGAGAAATCGTTGAATAAAGGAATAATATATTGTAGCTGCACACAAGAATTTAATAATCTTTGTGTCTTGAATATTTTAAATTCCTTAGTTGTCTCATTTAAAAATCAATGCTGTTTTTTACTCGCAAGTTTACAAAAAACCTTCAGCGCTTTCATCAAGACAGCTTGATATTATCAAGATAATATTACTTCATAAACAATGTAAATGATGGACAGACAACATTACTCCAATTGCGGGAAGAAAATGGATACAGAAGGCACAGTACCGCGACGTTTGGAAGAGGCCTATATCCAGCACGGGAGAGATGGCTGACTAGTAAGTAAGTAATGTAAATAGGTATCTGAAGTTAGAACCTCGTTAGTAAAAATGACGTTGTTAACTAAAAAAATATATCATGTAATTGTGTGTTGTATTATAAAACAATATAATTTCAATTAAATGAATTTTTATTTCCATTTAATAAAAGTCATTCATCACCAATTAAAAAAGGAAGAAGGAACGGGACTGAAAATGGCAGCAGAGAGAAAAAAAACATCAAATGATTAAACGCCATAAGAGTAGGTATATTATGTAAATATAATGACCAGAACTTATCATTTTTATTATTTCTATCTCTTATCTGAAACAAAGTGAAATAAATTAATCGGTAATACTTCAAGTCGGACGTTGTAGACCTCCAAAATGTTATTCGGATCAAACTGTTCCGTTAACAGCACGCCACATCATTAGAAAACCATCAATTCGCAGGTGGTAACTCGTTCCTTTTAAAACTATTCCAACTATTTCTTTATCATGTTGTTATATTGTACAATGTCCATTATATTGTTATATATTATGATGATTGTTCGACATTACATACATGTTTCTTCCAATGTGATCTCTTTAAACGGATCATGTCGCCGTGTCTGCACGCGACCATGTTAAATATTATTGTATGTTTATTATTATATCAAGTAGATAAATTAATTTTTATTAATGTTCATTCCATTCACAAGAATTATTATTATATCACGGAAGTTCTCATTAACGGGGCGAGCAGGGATTAAATGAGGTAATAAAATTGAATGGTGTCTATCGTCTTGATTCGAAATGAGACGATACATACTTACTAAATAAATTCAGTATTCTATCTTCGAATATAAAAGGTCTTTCCATTCCATTATATAAGCTGCACAGCATCACGTTTAAGGTATTAAACATTTTCAATTTAATTTTCAGGTTACCCAACCATCCTAAATGCTTTATTTTTCATAAAATTCCCTATGATTTGTGAACTCTAGAGAGTGTGGAGGTGTTCAAGACGAGGTTAAAAACCCTATTGTTCAGGAGGTGTTATGATTCTTGAATGGGCCCTTGCGGTGGTTTTTCCACAAAACGGCGCATCATAAATAAGTTGTCTAGTTATTATTATTATTACTCGTATAACAGAACTCGTTCTCGATAAAAAGGTTATTATTTTGGTTTAGTACTACCGAAAATGCCCAATTTTCTGAGAACGCCCAATGATAGATGGCCAAAAAGAGCACTATTCTTCCGTCCACAAGGGTTCCGATGGCCCGGGCGTCCCTTTTTCACAAACAGAGCCCTGGGAATGTTGTGGAAGGAGGTGATCCAGTTCCCCCTGAATGGAGGAAGCTAGTGTCTGCTTTGTGCTCTCAAGTGGAGCGTTAAGGGCGATGATGATAATGACGATGACTGTTGACATTTTTCAAAATGTGAACCAGCTGGAATAATATTACCAGCAGACAATTGTCTCTCCGTATCGCATGAACAATCGTCACCAAATACATTTCAAATGAAAGTCTGAATATTTATTTATGGTTCACTGAATGTCATTATTTTAACCAAATATTTCATGAAAAATGCTGATTACCTTCTTACAAATTCATATATATATATATATATATATATATATATATTAGTGCAAACCGTAATAATTACTTGGCTTCTACAAAACATATGAAATAAAGCGAACGTTACTCTTTGATATTACATTCTAGTTGGCGCTATGCTCGAATAGATTTAATTTAGTATAAGTAATAGATTATTTTTTCAACTTGTCGTGTTGACATCATTGACTTACTGGACTGGTTGCGCTGTACAAATTTGCTGTAAAATTATGTAATAACAATAGTATTTTTATTCTGATTTAGCACTTCATAACATAAAAATGGTAAAGGTCTCTTTCATACTAATATTTATATATATGTACAATTTAAAGACATAAATCAAGGGCGCCGTATACCACGTCTTTCAGCCGAAACTCCCAGCAAAAAGGTGCGTCTTCAGGCCTCTTTTAACGCTCTCTCCATTCACCTCATCCCGCAGACATAGAGGCAGCTTGTTCCAGCATCTTGGACCCGCAACACTAAACGCACTATTTAATGCTGAAAGATGGGACACTCTTTACACCTGAAACTCATAACCAAACCTTTAAAACCTTTGTCTTCCAACTAACCTCCCGGGTTAGTTGGAAGACATCGCATTTTAGCGATAAACTCGCCCTCTGTACATTAAATTGTATAAATGATATTTTCTATGTTAATTTGTATTACTTTAAACAGTGTACAGTGAAGAATAAAATAAATAAATAAATAAAATAAATTAATGAATAACCTTCAACTCTGAAACACAAAAGATATCACGTACCTTCATGATAATTATTTTTTGTAAAAGGTGCTCTTCTTTTTATATATCGACTGTGATCAGGACAAAGGGTTTAAACCACATCGGTAAAATTTCATAGGAGAAGCAAAAAAACTGTGGGATAAAGAAAATGACAAAAATTATTGTCATTATTATTTTACCATCTTATTGTAATGTAGTTCTTTTATTATGTCATAAAAATTGAAGAGAAAATATTCAGGAACTATCAAGTTATAAGCAAAAAAAAACAGAAAACGACTTTTGCCTAAATTGTGGTTTAATGCCTTTGTCCTGAGCACAGTCGAATGGACCATCAACATATTCTGAATCAACAGTAACATCCTTTATGAATATTAAACAAAATAAAATAAAAAATAAATAAATGCATCTACAATGCGGGACTCGAAGAAGATATAAACTTTACCTTTTGAAACTAACTGATGTGAAATTTTATTGGTCGCAAAATTTGATTGGCTGCAATACAATTTTTTACTTTGAATCTCCAGTCTATAATAAATAAAGGTCATTGGTTGACATAATGTCTCAAATGTATACAACTGACATAATGAACGAACGCAAAAAAATACATATATAATCTATACTCTAAATTAGATAAAACTACATGAACAGGTCAAAACAAACCGAATTCCTTTCAAATTGATTCATTCATCGATCTTGTACCTAATCATTTATGCAAAATAGATCGGAGAGAAAAGGATAAAGAATACAATTATTTCTAAGTCAAAATGAAACAGAAAAATACTTTTTTTTTATCTGAAGAATAATGTATTGCAATGATACCTTTAAAAGATAAAATATGTATTATGTTTAGTATGTAGGTAATGGGACGAGATATAACCAAAGCCATAAATTTAATTTAGTACATACCTAATCAGGCGATATGAATTGAATTAGAAATTATTTTTATTACACATGTTGATATGTAATTTATTCGTTTGTTATTTTTGATACACATTATAAACATTACAATAAATAAAAAAGCAGAGCAAAATAAAAAAAAAAAATATACAAAAAATACAACGCGTAGGTATTGATGTGTGACATATTTCCTTTAATCTAAATAGGTTAACTTAAAAAGTTTTTTTTAAAATTAATTTGAAGGTTAGTTTGTTCTAGGTACTACATGGATTGACAATGTAGATCAAGCCCTCAAGGACGGCCGTGTTTTGAGGAAGATTAATCAACGTGCGTGCATGAGAAGCGAAAAAAGTATGTTAGGACAGATCTATATGGCGTTCCGTTTTTTCTGCCTACCCCACTTGGGATACGGCGTGAGGGAATAGATAAATTGATAGATAGTTTGTTCTATTCTTTAGTTTTAAGTAACTCTTGCCCTGAGGATGTCGCAAGGCGAAAGCGCTCGGCAATTAAAATTTGTGTTTAATCATGGGTAATTGATTAAATGCTTAGTGTCTTAGACGTGAAAATTAACAGTGTTTTTAAAATTACATTTGATTTGTTTATATCAATTTGTTTGTTTTTTTTAAATATTTTTCAATCTTCTTTTTCTTATCAGTGTTTTTTGAGTTTCTTCTGGAGTATGCATAGACTATGGATGATGATGGATATAGTGGAAGATTTTGTTTTGATACCGTTTAACACTCCTTAAACCGTTTCAAAGGCTCCGGTGAACAGTACAGCCTTACAAAGCTGGTGATAGTTGAACCTCAGTGGTGATGGAAGACGATTCTATAGGATATATCCATCATCACCAAATGGAATTCTCAAGTCTCAAAGACTCCGGTAAATAGTACATCCTTATGAAACTGGCGATGGTTGTTCTTCAGTGGTGTTGGAAGGCGATCCTATAGGGAATATTCGTCACCAACAAATGGAGTTCTGAAAAATCTTAGGTATAAATAAATCTTTATTGGTCATATTTTAACAATACATAACTAATAGAGGAACAGAAATTGAAAAAAATTAAATTAATGAATAAATTACAAATTATAAAGCAGTTTTCATGCATTATTTTATGTCAACCGTAGTAATGAGAAAAAATACTGATAAGCCACGATCCTCAGGATTGAGGAAAGCGATACAGAATAATAATATACCCGAATACTAAGTAGATAGGCATATTTATTATGAACAATCTCAGTATATAAGTAGGTACCTATGTATAATAATTAAATATCTAGTTATGTAGGTACGTATATAGGTATGTATGTACATAGCTGGTGAACTATCTATCGTATATCTTGTTTTACAACATCATGTGTTTTACAAGGCAATATCGTGTTCGATATTACTCAAACTTTAACAGTCAATCGAACAAATCACAAGATCAAGCAAACAATGTCAATTATTGCTGATTTAAAATTATTTTACCATGTTTTTAATGATAATTGTTGAAAACGAAATAAGTTGTTTTACATATCTATCAGAGCGTAAAGAATGTCGTGGAAAGAGGTGACGCAATTGGCACTGAGACGTTCTGAATGGAGGAGGCTGGTTTCTGCCCTGTGGTCCCGAGAGGAGCGTTGAGGGCGATGATGATGATGACATTGTGAATGATAGTTGTGACCGTACAGTTTCCATCTGAGCCACTCTTATGTTTGTGCTTTCCTCCCATTTAGAAATGGGATGATGGAGAGGCAAGTTTCATTGCTGTCACAAGAAGAAGTGAAAAAATTATGTAATGATTGAAAGAAGCGGCGTTCCGTCCTCTCTGTATATTTTAGTATCATTTTTTGTATCAATTAGACAATTAAAACAAATATATACCTACACTTAAAATAACACCAATACATACATTTTAATACTTTAGTTTTTACTATTCCACATAGAAAAAGTCCAGTGTAATATCCACTTTAGGTGTTCATATAAACAAGTTTGAAAAGAAGTTGAAATCACCATTGAACTGAAATTATTATCAGATGAAGGCCGTATTGACAAAACGTGTAATTTTTAGGATGATTTTGCTATGATTCTAATTGCATCCCCAAATACTCTCACAGTAAGAAATATATGTACTTGTCTCATGGAAATGAAGTAGGTCAGTAGTGAAATTCTCTCGATAGAGATTGAAAGAGTTTGACCCTCTTTGTAATGTTCCACTTTTGCCTAAAATTATCGTATCTTAATAAACTTGAGTGGTTAGTAAATAAAGTAATAATAATTCTTCTTCTATCAGTGCCGTATCAGGTCCCCCCGACGTTGTCGATCACTCTGGAGAATGCCTCTCTGCCTCGCGCTGTGCGGACCAGTTCTCCCATCTTGTTATTCCGGTCCATTGCCGTATATTACGCAGCCACGACATCTGCCTCCTTCCCGCTCCATAACATCCCTCAATCTTACCCTCTATACTATCAACTGCAGAAGCCGATATTTATTGCCTCGCAGGATAAGGCCCAAATATGAGATACGAATTAAATTAAATTAAATAATAATTTATTCACTGTGTCGGTGTTTAGGTAGTAGAATTCCATATCGAAATAAATAAAACAAGTGTTTTATTCTACTAATGATTTAATTTGTGAGAGAGACGTCTTTCGTCTTATGAGGACATTGTCAATCAAATGTCAAAAGGATTGACAATGTCCTCATAAGACGAAAGACGTCTCTCTCACAAATTAAATCATTAGTAGAATAAAACACTTGTTTTATTTATTTCGATTTAAATAATAATTGACATTTGTTATTGTATCACTGAAGTGACATGATACGTGTTGTGTTAAAGCTTATGACCGAATGCCCGAGGTATGCGCTTTTGCCTGTAAATTAGCAATATGTCGTGTTTTTAAGGCCCAACACGGGCGATATTCTAACCTTACACTCCTCGCGGGCATATTAGATCAAATAACAATTCCTATTCCAGCAAGCAAGCAATACACTTAACTAAACATATTATCTACATAGACACAAACTAAAATATTAATATGTCTAGCATAGTAGTAAATAAAACGAGACATTAAATTTTATGCACAAGTTTAAACAGCCATTGGATGTCTAAGATTATAATAATATTGACATGAATATTTAAATTCTGATATAATCATTTAGTTAATACATAATTATATGTATTTTTGAATGTTTTTCTGGAGTCAACCAAATGTTATGATAGGTTTTTGTGTAACCTCCAATTGTGTGTCATCGCCATACTCACTGGCAGAGGGCTTACCATACATAATACCTACCTATATATTATATGGGCAATATGTACAGCGCTGTTTTCTCATAATAATTATGACCTCAAATGCACCATATTGTGCGTCTAATATCCGAAACTCCTAGCAAAAAGATTTGCCTTCAGTTTATTTTTGAAGCCCTCTCTATTCATAGAAGCCGGCTAGCTATCAATAAAGTTACTCTGGAAGTACTAAACACAAGTATTTCATTTATAATAATTTAACATAACATAACATAAAATAGCATGCATAGATAATTTAAACTGATCGAGCCAGTCCCAAACCAAGATATGAACCTTGTATTATGGGTACTTACTCATATATACAATGCACTAAACGCATATAAATGTTACACCCAGACCCAGGACGATTTGAAAAAAGTCATTCTTTATGTTTCTAATCACCTACTGTGAGATGAATATTCGATATCTGTAAACCCAAACAAAATTCTTCATTTGGCCCTGGTCGGGAATTAAACCCGAAAATTAACATGAACTTCCACTGTGTACCATCGGTCGACAATTTTTTCTGAAGAAAAATGTTCATTCTTAACATCACGACATTTCTCAGAATTATGGTAGCCAGCGAACTATCTGTAATAAACATGCAAATTGACATGTCATTGTAACGATAAATGTTAAGACATTCATGATGAATGCATATTTTAATGTTTGTAAATATGTACAACTCTTAATTAGTTCCTGACAGTCTTGATATTTAACAAACATATTATACATAAGTTATTGTTTCTAAAATATAAACATAGTATTCACTGTGTCGGTGTTTAGGTAGTAGAATTCCATATCGAAATAAATAAAACAAGCGTTTTATTTATTGTATCGGCATTTAATTTGTAACACTTCATTTTAAATTAACAAATAAAATAAAATAAATATTTATTATTTTGTTTTGTGTTACTGTTGAGTAACACAAAACAAAACTCTTGTGACAACACAAAACAAAACTCAAAAGTTTTGTGTTACTCAACAGTAACACAAAACAAAATAATAAATATTTATTTTATTTTATTTGTTAATTCAAGCGTTTTATTCTACTATTGTTTTATTCGGTGAGAGAGACGTCTTTCGTCTTAAAAGGACATTGTCAGATCAGATTGACAATGTCCTTATAAGACGAAAGACGTCTCTCTCACCGAATAAAACAATAGTAGAGTAAAACGCTTGTTTTATTTATTTCGATAAACATAGTATTTTTTGTTGTAGATTCGAGTAAGACTTTCCAGGAATGCACTGTTGATTTTCGATAGAGAACAATTCCATTTCTCTAAGTGGTAAACCTATTTTGAGAACTGTTGCCGCGAATCACTAGATTTCTTTGTTATAATCTTCGATCTTTAATGTGAAGAAATTCACATTAAATCTTGCTAAAGAGGCAATGTTGCTTAACGAATTAATGCAATATTTAAGAAACTCTCCGAAAATTCTGCCATGACAAAACTTAATTAAATGTAATCCCGGGAATTCCTAGGAAATGCATCACGACAATTTTCGAGAACCGAGAAATCAAAACACTCGAGAAATGACAAATTCTAATCATAATAGAAATACTAAAGATGAATAATGCAAATGCAGGTACATTTATGTATGTATTTAATTAGTTACTACACGAAGATATCGACATGAAATACACAATAATAATACATAACAATTAAAATTAATGTTACAATCCACTACATGACATTGTAACAAATGAGAACTAATAGATAACAAAATTATATGTATAAAGTTGTAACAGTCATGTGAATATAACAAACAATGTTTAACATCTCTTGGTCATTATACTCTTAGAGAGATACATACATTGCATAACACATAGAGAGATACATATATTGCATAACACTCGTGGCAGTATGATATAGGGGAGAGTATTAATTTCGTGTTTTAGTTGCAACTACACGTATAGTGATTTTATGAATACAGGTTAGAAAATTGTATGTAACATGTAAATTTAAGACAGGAAACTATCGTATTGTATTGTATTAAATTTACATAAAAAACGTCATTTTATGGTTAACAGTAAAAAACAAAACCCGCGAAAATTTTAGTATGAGTATCCTATATAATACTTTAGACTTTACCTTAATACCGTATTTCAAGTAAGATAAATAAAGAGGATGGAACACTTGAAAGATATGTTGCTTTATCTAAATTTATTATTTTTTTGACGCCTCTCTCAGGATAAATACAAGCCATCCCTATTCAGAACTTCTTAAGTTAATATATCTTAGGTACAATATGATATCGTTGTCATATATCGCGAAAGGGGTTTATTCAGGCTGTTGGAATGTGATACTTTTGCTAAGTTATTTGGTATGATTGCATGCTGTCTGACATTTTTACCGATTATATTTATGTAAGATTGGTACACTGCTAGAGGTGTCCAGAAGTATCAAAACATTTCAAAAATACATAAAGTATCCATCAATTTTTGATTAAAGAAAGATGGATAGAAATAAATTATCTCGTATCAAAACAAATCGCCTCGGGTTGTTTTGACCGAAGCGCGTAATCACGTAGATATTGTAAAACCTATTTCTAATAATAATTATCACTACTTTGTGTATAGATGTATAAATTATTATTAATAGTACGCAATACGAGGCGTGTGCGAGACGGGATGGCGTTAAACTACACCTACAGTAATAGTATTTACTATTATTATGAGCTGGGATCATGCATTCGTACTACATACAGTGCGGGGGCGAGGAGAAGGCACGTGCTGAGCGTACTCTCTTGTCCCCCTGTGCATATTTACGTCACATTTTTTATAATACCTACACTAATACGGTTTCTTTGGATTTAACAAATTTGACTTTTTCCTAACTTTACCATAACAAGTCTTGTACATACACATAGGGTAGCCAATGCAATGCAGACTCACTGCCTGTAATGATCATATACGTCAACATGCTTCAATTTTTTTTGTTTAAATATATTTTAAAAATTTACTGTCGAAAGAATTGTGCAAACGAACGAGCGAGCGAGCGGGCGAAAAAAATCCGTTTTTTTTTTTTCTTAAATTTAAACATCAAAAGGAGGAATATAATAATATGAAGCAGTTGTTTTTTTCGGTGGAATATGTTAATTACGCTGTAGCTAGGACAATGCCCTATATCCTAAAATTGCATTTTGGGATACAGTAATCATTCATTTCATAACTCTTCCGTGGATCACCCGGCAAACAATTGGTCTCCGACTTTTTTCTGTACATTTTCGAGTGTCCTGTAAAAATAAGGTATTCCCTTAAAATCAGTAACAAGGTGTGCCTCCAATCCTGAATATCTTAAATTTTTGTCAGCACAGATAGAATGGCTTTATGGGATTATTAATATACCATCACTGCGTGTACCTACTTTTTTTCATATTTATTAGCAACTTGTGAAAACAATTATTTTTGGTAATTTTGTAAAACACGTTATTAATAATTTAAAGTTTTCAATCGTGTTTTCTTCCGCAAAAACAAAACTACAAAACTAATTGTTTTTCACAATTTGCTAATAAATACGAAAAAAAATAATTGGTTTGAATCTTTACATATATGATCGATATTTATTATATATTGTTTAAATATTCACATTTTATAACGATAAAAAAAAACACAAAAATGTGATACAGCAACATTGTTTATGATGAGTTTGTATACAAAGTAAGATTACGCCTTTAGGGCTGTGTGACAAGTGGTCATTATCTGTAGATTGTATATTAATTCTCATTTGGTAGCAGTCATAAAGCGAATTATGTATTTTCTTGCAATATCTAGGTACGAACTTGCCATTGCATAAAAGTACCTTATATATAATATATACCTGCATACTTCAGTTGTATAAAAATAAATAAATAAATAATATTTGTATACATTTTGTTGTATGAATTGTTATTAAATGCTGTGCATTTATCCAATGTCCTCAAAACAAATGAGCTCGCTTAGTCCATGCGCCAGAAGGCACTCAAGGGTAAGCTGTACCAATAAATGAACCTTAAGATTATAAATTCTCTTTATAATGAATTATGTCACCTAAATACCTCTAAATATACTCATAGAGAGCAATTTGATTATTATATCTATGCTACTTATATGTTTTAATCTGTTTCATAAATCTTACTATTATTTTACGAATCTGGATATGAAATAAACCCAAATACACTCCGACACCCTCACAGTAAGATATACATATGCTCGTGTCGGCGGAGTAAGTCAGCAGTGGATGGAATCGAATGTATGTATTTAAATTTCCTGATGATGCCAAGTAGAAGCCTTGGAAAAAACGTTTGAGGTGAATAAATTTAATTTGGAAATTATACAGTGTTTTTAAATTCATTTTAATTATAATGAATTTCCAAAGTGTTAACACAAAAACATTTGATTTATTAAAATGTCATTATGTAAAAAATAATAAAACTTCTTATGAAGTAAAGAAAACTAGAAGTTTTATTATATTATTCATTTTAATCAACTTTTTAAATACATCTGTAGATCTGTTTCCATGGCGTCGAGGTCTCCTGGGACACAAAGCTCCAGCTGTCTCGCCATCTCTTTACAGGTCTTCCAGGTTGGCGAGTTACCGTTGGTACGTTGTATGCAGCTACTTGAGGAAGTCTATCACCGCTCATTCGTTCTACGTGGTCGCACCAGAAGCGTCTTCTCTTCCTGCCCCATCTGAAAATGTAAAACTAGTAATTGATCATACTTAAATGTGTTTTATTTTTTGTTGTGTCTTGTAAACACACCAAAATAATTCCTTTCATAAATCCTAAATTGGAAGAAAAAATAATGAAAAACCTTCCACGTACAGTGCTTTTACCCTTTACATTACGGTGTTATTTTAATATTATTGTGATTCCAGGAATTCTCAAAAGGTTTTTGCCGCGAGTATCCATAACAACGGTGGCTCGTGGATGCTATTTGTAATATAATACACAAGATTATGTTTGGTAGTGAGCAGTAATAATAAGTGCACAGTGCAGTGGAGTACGTAGTAGTAGGGTAACTAATGAAAATAATGCATCTCCTTAATGACGCGTTTAATGACTTACGAGTATTTCACGTTATTTAATATTATAATGTCTATATCATAAATTGGATACGCTCAAATTAAGGTAGCATGTATGAAATTGTGGAGTTTCCGAGACTAAAATGAGTCTCCACATCCTTTAGTTTATGAGTGTGCTCTAATGGGCGAGTAAACATAAAAATAAATAACTTTTGATGTATGTTGGTTGTAAAGTAAAACACTTTTTGAAGTTTCAAGTTTTAATTAGTTCACTACACGGGGCCTTGCACAATGCACATGGCGGAGGATCGCTAAATCGCTAAAGGTGGAGACAGATGGTCCACCGAACGAGACATGATGGTCACGATCCTTGGATTAAGGGACCGACGGAGATGATGAAGTTTTAAAATTTGTAAAACGTATTTCGAGTCAAGCTGACATTATTAACTATATCACTGTCAATATTAAAAGTTCGGAAAGTGTTTTACTTTACATCCAGTATATATTATAATGGAATTTTACTATTTGAATGAAAATTAAATAAGTAAAATTTTCAATGTAATTTTTACAATTGACCAATGTATGAGATTATACATGTAAAGTAAACACATGAAACTACCATATAAGGCATACAAATTGAAGATAACGTCACCTTATTTCGTAGTGCCCCAGACTGGACTTTAACTTGCAACCCATCCTTTTCACAAGGTGTGCCGTTTCCAATTAAGCTACCGGGTGACATGCTTCGATATTCTCTTTTATAAACCCCATCCTGGTTTGCTAACCATCTTGAATGTATGTCTTTTTTGTTAGTGTTGAAAGTCTGGTCTGCTATCTACTCCTTGTGATGTAGTATGAACATTATTTACGTAGTATTTTGACCATAAAATTAATCATTATGAATGTCAAACCTCGAAATCGAAAGATATATACAACCTTAAAAACTCATTCCGCGAGATGTCTCTATAATAAATTCGACACGGTAACATTAATAAGAATGAGATAATCAATATTATATTAATGTTATCCTTATCATATACATTGTAATTTACACTTTTACATTGTGCCGCCCCTGTCAAATCACAATGACAGTATTGTGGATAAAATTAAGACTTATTAAAAGATATTGATAATTTATTTTACAGATAGGAGTGCTCATTACAAAATATAACACAAATAAAATAAATAAATAAAGGTAGGTACACCATTCCCCTTTAAAGTTAAACAAAGGAATACGGCAGGAAATGATTCCACTATTTTCAAATAAATGTTAGTGAGTTACATTTTTTAAATATTAATCTATGTTCAATATAAGTTATGTTTTACTATTGTCTTGATTGTTTACGTACAATGACAGCGAAAAGGTTTCTTACTGTAATGCTGTTCATTGTTTCATTTATACAATAAATAAATAAGATCAAATAATTCTCACTTAAGCCAGCCTAGAGTCAATTCGTAAGCGTTGAACGCATTTCTTCTGATTAGCCTTTGGACAAGGTTACATTGTGCGAAAAAGATCTCCAGTTGAGATGTCTTGTAGAGTTCCTTATAAAGAATTGGTCTTCTCTCTTTTTCGTAAATTTACGAGCAACAAACACATGTGCAAGAGTGTTCGAATAATGAAGACATTTAACATATTTGATTCACCGATGAGGTTTCCAAATTATCATGAAAGAGAGAACAGCTTGCATGTTTATTACACATTTGGTCAGCTGTCTAGCCCACTTGTAGGATAAGCCGTGATGGTAAAGCTGTTAGCCAGTAAGTCAAACATACAAAAAGATGGATCAATAATACGACATTGTCAATCTTACAAGACGAAAGTCGTCTCTACAAAACATAAAGTAGAAGAAAACAATATTTTGTTTTTGAATTTAGTTGTGAAATTCTACTACCTAAACACCGACACAGTAAATGAAAAGCAAAGAGCTCATAATTATTATTACCTACTCTTGAAAATCATTGAAGAGTTTTGAAGAGACCTATATCTAGCAGTGTAGAAATTTGAACTAGAAAAGAAACAGTACATATATGTTTGTATTCTGATATTTATGGCATGGTTACTTATTTTGTATGAAAAATGTAGTCAGAATCGTTAAAAATATAAAAATGTTGGGGATTAAAATCTGCATAGTAATTAATATTATAAAGTACAAGTAGAAACGATAAAAGCCTTTGTAGAATGTTTGAGGAATTTGATGAAAAATTTATAAAAATAAAGTAAATAAACATCACGTGTTATTCAACTAGCTAATAATTCGGTGTCGTTCAGAGAAGAATAGTCATAAGCATTTATCAAATATTTTAAAATTGAATTTAGCAAATTTTTAACGTGTACATTAATAAAAAATAATATTAACTATACATTTTTTTAAATTGCTCCGTTTTGTGGAAAAAACCACCGCAAGGATGGGCCCTGAATTGAATGGCTTCAAGAATCATAACATCTCCTGAACAATAGGGTGTTTAACCCTGCCATGAACACCTCCACACTCTTCAGAGTAGTTCTGTTTTAGAGATACCTTCAAAGGAAATATTTCTTTTTTGAAATACATACTTCAAGACCACGTAAATCAGATCCTCCAGTACGAAAATTGAATAGGAGACCATGCATGGAGAATTACATATATGACAATGACGGAAGCCAAAAATGTATGCAGAGATAAGAGGAAGCGGCATGATGGTGATAATTATGATATTAAATGTAATGATATTTCTACCAACAAATATTTCAAAACATATAAAATTATCCAAAAATAGGTTATACAAAAAAAACTGTGTTGAAATCTTTGATTTTGTATTAATTACCTATTTTTCTCAGGTGTTTTTTTGGTGTCTAAAGTTGTCATACAAACAAATAAACCTTAGGTCTGATATATTTAGGAGGAAACGCTACCGAGACTCATCTCTTCCAGTAGGTACTTTGGGGGAGAGAAAGAGAACGAGAGGGTTGATGAATTTAAATCCACTTACAAAACATTCCCTTTCATCATTCCTCTTTTGTGGAATTATTTAGAAAAACGATGATTATTATTCTAAAAACGTTGTTGGATCAGAATCTCCCTCCAACCCCCCTGCCGCCCTCACCGTATCTTTCGCTTTACCCTCTCTTTTTCTACCTTGCACATCTCAAAATAAATTCACGTAGGTTCATTCACATAAAGCTTTCACTCACTATTGTTAAAGCAGATGTAAAAATAAGGATTAAACTTAAATACTTCTGTGAATACTCATTGCCAAGAAATATTGGAAATATTTGTAGATCTTATAATCTTTCAATCTCCAGGAGTTCCACCTCTCTAGAGATGAGTAAGATAATCGGACGTTAAGAGTCATGTACCTCTTCAGAGGTTGAGTCTGAAATTGAAAATTCCATGGAATGTCTTATAATAAACTCTATGTCTGTTGCACAGAGCAACACATGTCACTTTTATTGGAGTATTCTATGCCTAGTTACATTATGCATACTAAGAATATTTCTCAAGAAACACCTCATCTTCACTACCAACGATTGCACAAATTCCTTTTAGAAGAAAAAGTTATAAAAACAGATGCTGCTAGTTGAATTATTGTGTGTTCAAAAGTGTTGAACATAGTGACGTTGTATGGGAACTAATGATATTGGTTAACGAACTATATATTAAGCGCACTTAAACCAGCCTAAGCCGATTCGTAACCATCGGAACACCTTTCCTGTTTCTTACTTAAAGAAGTTTTCACAATATTTTGTTTGAGCAGATGAGATGTCTGCGGAGTAATATTCTCAATATCTTCACTCACGCAGGTGTTAAAATCCAGTATAATGCGAAAACTGCACAGAAGATCATGCGTATTGTTCAATTAAAAAGTAAGGCGTTACTCCAAGTCTAATGCTGTTAGCTTAATACTGCAGGCAAAAAAAATATAAAAATATGATCTCTACAAAACGTCTGAAAGATGTGGAGATATTTCTTTTTCTAGGCAAAGTACCTACCTTATGTCAAGTTATTATATCATACATACCATTTCTTCGTTATCAAGTTAAATTCTTTACATTTTTTTATATAGGTAATATAAACAGTTGTCGAACCGTGATCACTCGAGTTCGGGGCTTTTGTAGAGCTATGTGGGGTAATAGAATAAATTGTCGAGTTTAGTATATGACGAATATAACTAATTTAGAATTTGACGTGGATGTACAGTGAACAGTGAATTGTACAGTGTCCTTGAGGTGCTTTGGCACGTAAACGACACTTTAATAATATTGTCCAGTAATAATTTAAAAAGCCAAAAAGTAACTAATTATTTTTTTTGTTGAAAAACAAAATTTTCGGGTAAAATCTTTTTCAAACCATTTCCTTCAACATTGTATGCTCATTCATAAAGCTGCAGTAGTGAGTACGTTAGTATTATAGTGTATAAAATAATATATTTATTTAACACCTAAAACTTGGGTGAATGACTGAAACTACGATCATTGATATGGATGTCTTATTCAAAATAAACTTTCATTCTACGAACACTTTTTTACTCAATGAAAATTAGCAAGATGTACGCAAGACTAGATAAATTTAACTAAGTATCTACGTGTTGTTTTACAAAGTGAATATTTAATGCGGTTAGAGAATTCTTTTTGAATGAATCTACAATTGAATGGATCTTAAAGTTGTCAGAGAGAAATAAGCATCTTTATATTTAATATACATATATATGGGTTTTAATTGTTTTGAAATGTATATTTATATTTTCAGACATTTTCAGTTTATTTACCTTAAAGTAAACAATAAATTTATTGAAGAAGTATATTATTTATTTATTTACATTATCTTCTATAAATCATCATCATCATCGCCCTCAACGCTCCTCTCGGGAGCACAGGGCAGAAACCAGCCTCCTCCATTCAGAGCGTCTCTGTGCCAATTGCGTCACCTCTTCCCACGACATTCCTTGCGCTCTGATATCGTTGTCATAGGAACGGTGTATTGTGAAAGAGGGACGCCCGGGCCGACGGAACCCCTGCGGACGGAAAAACAGTGCTCTTTTTGGCCAACTATCATTAGGCATTCTCAAAACATGTCCCAGCCAGGACCATCGTCTCTCCTGTATTACGGAGATTACAATTGGGGCTTTCAATAACATGAACAAAGTTTGGAAGGCGTCTGGACAAAATGTCGCTTGTTCAATGCGTGCATCATCCCAATCCTTCTATATGGCTGTGAGTCTTGGCACTTAACCAAGGCTCAGGAGCGGAAGATACTAAGCTTTGAAAACAGGTGTCTTAGAAGGATTTTGGATGTCAAATGGTATGAACATGTTACAAATGATGCTGTGCGCCGGCGCACCCAGCAGAGACCTGTAATCTTCTATACACATATCCTAAAATAACATTTCAAAAATATAAGGAAGCTTCTAGACTAACAGCATGTAATGAATACCCTAATTGTCCTTCCTTTGGCAATAAGAAATACGACATTCTGAACGAGTGGAATAATCAAGATGATTTTAAGAAGTAACATCATATTCGGATGTTTTATGCAGAGAGGATAGCTTGCATATTTATTACATGAAACTGTCTGCTGGCTACCGCATTTTTGGGATATGCTATGATGGTGTTGTAGTAGTAAATGTTTAATACTATTAGAATTTCTCAGTACTCTATAATAAACATCTGCCATTATTAAAATATATACAATACTTTTTTGTTACCGTAGGCTCGAAGGAGTAAAAATTCTTTTGATCATTATTAATAATTACAAATTAATGAATAAATTCAAAAAAAAATCAAAAATATGGGAGAGGCATAAGCCTGGACAGGAATAGCTGCATAAGTAAGTAAGTAAATAAAATGTTATTCTTATTAAAGCGCCTTGTCAGGTCCCCCCGACGTCGACTCTCATCCTGACATAGGCTTCTTTGTCCTGTGCTAGCCGGAACAGCTCTTCCACCCTCTGGATTCCGGTCCACTCTCTGATGTTTTTAGCCAGGACCTCTGTCGCCTCCCACACCTAGTTTAATAAAAATGGTGTAATATAAAAAGTAGAATGTTTATACAATTATGATTGAACAAGTAAACATGAACAGAGCATTGAACAGTGCTTCTTCATCTATAAATACTATCTATAAATCCTTACAATAGTAATATAAAAAGTAGAATGTTTATACAATTATGGTTGAACAAGTAAACATGAACAGAGCATTGAACAGTGCTTCTTCATCTATAAATACTATCTATAAATCCTTACAATAGTAATATAAAAAGTAGAATGTTTATACAATTATGATTGAACAAGTAAACATGAACAGAGCATTGAACAGTGCTTCTTCATCTATAAATACTATCTATAAATCCTTACAATAGTAATATAATACGTAAATTCATAATAAAAACTTGTTTACGTTCCTCGAAAACTTTCGTTAAATCTTTTATAAATCTCGAAATTATAAGAAGCGAGTAATTTTATGAACTCTTAATAAAATTCTCTGAACTATGTATAGTAAAGAATATTATGAAAGAATAAGCAAGCGGTTTATTGAACCTTTGATGGTTTATTGTAAATAAATATATCTTTCAAGATTTCAAGCGTTTTCTTTCTGTCTGAAAAAGGGCTCAGACAGATTTATTTCATAACTCGCTCGTAGTTATTGTGAAGATAAAAAAATATGTTTTGGAATATTATCGTTTATTTTATAATAAATCTACAGCATTTGAAAAATAAACTGAAACCTCCTACTACAAGTTACAGCCTTTATTATACCATCACTGCATATCCTACAAGTGAGGTAGCCAGCGAAGTACATAATTGCCATACATGTATAAACATGTAGTATTCCGTAGAGCACTCGGTAAAGAACTGGTCTCCCATTCTTCTCCGTAAGTTTTCGAGTGTCCTGTAAAAGGCAGGTGTTCGAAAAATTTAAGACATTTTACACCTTAAACTCAGCGATGAGGTTTGCCACCCATCCTGAATGTCTTGATTTTATATTGGCAAGGAGAGGACAGCTTGCATGTTTATTATATGCAGCTGGTCTGCTGGCTACCCCACTTGCGGGATATGTCATGATGGTAATAGTAGTAGTAGTTGTTATTTTATATTTCGTATGCAACATTTAATCACAGAAAGAAAGGTCCAAACTTTTATGTAGTTTGGAACAAGTGTTTCTTTCTACTATAGATTATTGATTCCGAGAGAGACGTCTTTCGACTTATCAGGTCATTATCAATCAATAAAAAGAAGTAGGAAACAAGTACCCTTGTTTCAAATTAGGTACATAATTATGGAATTCTACTACGTGTGCACCGACACAATTAATAAGTCCAAACTTTTGATAGTATTGTTATAATTAAAATATGCTCAGATGCTATCATTCTTTCTGGAGAAAATTCTGTGTACGTCAATGGATGTTGATGATATGAATTACATGGAAACCTTACTATTATTATCCTTAATAAACTTTTGACTGATTGTGCATCGTAAAAATGAATTAATTAACTTAATAACACCTTCTTGTATTGAAAAACAACGATTTTCGTGAGATCGAGGTAGCATAAAATATGTTTGATAGAGAAATTATCTTTAAATTGATAACTATAAAGACCGTAATGATAGTCGGCCCGTAAAATGCTTTCAACATAACGTGTATTACAGTTCATGTCCTTTCTCACTTTATCCATATAGGCGTCTTTTGGTCGGCCTCTACCATTTCTATCTTAGGTCTTACCCTCCGTGATGGTGACGAGCAAGCCTGGGTGTCTGGTTTTGTGGCCATTCCAGCTTGCTCTTTGTTGGCTACTCTTTTAAAGGAGTTGCCAACTTCCGCTTACCTTGATAAACAACACTTCTTTGTTTTCTACCAATGGATTTTCAGCATGCGTCTGTAAATACAAAAAGAGAAAAATTAAACCCATAGGTTATGCTCAAATCTAAGTCACTATAATTAAATAACTAATAAAACTTTATACCTATCATATTTTGATTTGTTTTTAGAGAGGTCTTGGTAGAAGGTAAAAGTTTTGGCTGCGCAACAAACGAGACCGGACCAGTATGAAACATGTAGGGGAACTGTTCCAGGTCGCGCAAGATAGAGAAGCCTTCGCCAGAGTGATTGCCAACGTCGGGGGTACCTTATACAGCACCAGAAGAAAAAGGAAGAAGAGATGTGAAGTTTTACGAAATAAATTTCGATAAAATATTCTACATTCTCTTCGTCATCATCCATTCGGTCCACATGTTCAAACTATTGCAATTAATAATTTACAAGCATTCTATCCACGTCACTTATCTCGCATCAGCTAATCAGCAGTAGAATCATACTTATTTAATTTTCAATTCCTTTGCAGTCATATTTTAGTTCATATATTATTTTCTGTGGGTAATTATTCGGTGCAAAAGCCAATCATTGTATATTGCAAACGCGAAGTGATATAATTATTTTTATTACATCCATAATGACACGTTTTAAAAGACTTTTATGATAATAATTATATTGTCTTCCAACTAACCACAGAAGTAAAGCGACCTTCCGATGATGAAGTGATCAGTGAAGTAATTTGACAGCATCATGTTTACCCATTCAAGTTTTATTATTATTAACCCTGAATTTGTCGAAAAAATATTTCCTTAAAATTAAATGTGTTGTAACCTACTACTACTACTATACCATCACGGCATATCCCACAAGTGGGGTAGCCAGCTGATCAGCTGCATGTAAGAAACATGCAAACTGTCCTCTTCGTGCCAATATAAAATCAAGACATTCAGGATGGGTGGCAAGCCTCATCGCTGAATTTAAGAAGTAAAATGTCTTAATTTTTTCGAACACCTGCCTTTTACAGGAACCTTGCCTGTTGTAACCTTATATTTTTTTATTCATCCTATGCTATCTCTACCATACCAACATGACATATTCCACAATTGAGGTTACACAAGCTGTCCTCTCCGTGCCAACAAAAATTTAAGGAGGAAAAATGATGAAATTAATTTGATCATATATTTTTTGGATTGATATAGTTATATGTTTTTTTTTTTTTTTTTTCATTAATTCAATATTGGAAAAGTATCCATATAGAACCATGGCCCGTGAAAAATAAATTATTTAATTCAATATACATGATTAATTAAAGGTAGTGGAGTGGAGACCTCGTGAAGATAAAAGGAGCAGAGAAAGATCTCCCACACGATGGCCTGACGATATCAGAAGAATCGCTGGTGGCTGGTTGCAGAAAGCTCAGGGTAGAGAAGCCTGGAGACATGTGTGGAAGGCTTATGTTCAGCAGTGGACAGGAACAGCAGCATAAGTAGGTGCATGATTAATTGAAGGAACCACTCCATTTATACGTGATAAAGTAAAAAAATACCAAATTAAAATACCTTTATTTGTTACTTCGTTAATGTTCTACATGCAATAATAAATTATTTTCAACATTTTCTGTTCTATTTTGATAGACCATTTTTTTATTGTCCTTAGGCCCGTAATATAATTATGCAGGCAATTGGACTCATCATTAGAGGGTTACTCCCGGGAATTCCCGGGAAAACCCTCTAATTTTTACTTCCCGTTTCCCGGGAAAAAAACGCACCCTTTCCCGGGAAAAAATACAAATTATTAGTCATGCAGATTGCCATACCGATACCGAAATCTTTGTTTAGTTAACTGTAATAGTCGTGATAAACTTGTAGAAGCTGACGAATATTTTGATATGAAAATATGAAAAATAATATTAATTACCAATATAAGTGTTATACTTTAAAAAAAAAAACTTAATTATAGCTTCAATGCATTCGTTTGAAAGAAGCATAATTATTTTAAATAAAATTCGAAATCGGAGGTGTGTTTGGCCGACAATGTATAAGAATCCTGCAATTTTTCACGTTTTTTTTTACATATTTCGAAAAGTTAGATAGTTCTCAAAAATATTAGTGCAGCCAACTGTCATTTTTTTGTTTTATTCATGGATATTAACCGATATAAGAAATCTTTTTTTGTCGAAATTTCTCATTTTTTAAAGTCAAAAATCTTTAAAAAGCTTTGTCAAAATCCATAACATTTTTTTGCTTGATAGGATGATCAAAAATTAAAAGTTTATATATTTTGTAAACAATTATTATTTTGATATAACATAGAGTACCTAAATAAATCTCGTCAGTCAGCTATTTAGTTTTTTTTAAGCAAATTACTTATATTGGTAACAAAAATTTGATTTTTTTTTATCAAATCAAAATGTTTGCAAGGGTCGTTAAGTTATGAGAGTTTTATACCAAATTTGTTGAAAATTGAATATTTATAAATATAATAATGAATTTCCCGGGATTCCCGGGAATCCCGGGAAATTCATTTTAAAATTTCCCGTTTCCGGGAACAAAAATAATCCGGGAAAAGATACCCTCTACTCATCATACATACATAGGTATAATATTCATCCCAATTTCAAACAAATTAAAAATAAACAGTTTATAAAATTATTTATATATTTAAGTTAAACAAACTATTAATATTTTTGTAGTCGCGAATGAAAGAAGTCCAGCAGGGTTACTCTTGACAAAACTAAACACGATCTTAATCTAGTCTTGATCTTGATCATACGTCGCACGAAGGGACTATAGTCAAAAACATCGCGCTACCGCTAACGCGCGATCGGTTTGCGTGTATTTTTGGCCAATAGTCACTTCGTGCGTCGTATGATCAAGATCAAGACTAGATTAAGATCGTGTTTAGTTTTGTCGAGAGTAGCCCTGCTGATCTACAACATCTTATATTCAATCAATCACACAAAATTCACTCATTTACGAATGATCAAGATTGTCAACATCTTGATCAGTTCAAATTTATTTAAAACAAACTTTTACTTTACTTTTTTTAATTAACTTAAACTTCTTTTAATTTAATTAACACAAACAAACAGTCTCTTTCATTTTATTTTAGTTATATAGCATCAATATCGACAGGACCATGTGAAGAGTATTTAACATAATTATTATTATTATTATTATAACATGATGCCTCAATATTCAATCAAATGAGAGATTAAAGCCTTTTACACGCTATTATATTTGCATAACGTTCATCGTTCTCTCAAAGATGCGGGAAGGCAAAGAGTCTCGTTGAGTCGTACAGTGCTCTGTTTAAAATTACAAATTCAGTCAGTGTGAGCAGAAACATCAAATAGAGCAACAAAAAAAAAATTTCATTTTTGAAAAAAGTTATTTAAAAAATAATTGTGCAGTGGTCAAACCTATCTATAATTTCACAGCATGGAATTATTATATATTTTTTGAACATATTTTTCGTCTTAAACGTGATATTTTACGAACACACTTTGTATCTATTTAAAGCTTGATTTTTTCATTTTGATAAAATATGCTACTCTTATGATTATATGATTGGTAAATATGCTACTCTTAAAATAACTAGTAACAGAATTACGATAGATTTATCACTGGATTGGTATTATTCGTTACAATAATTAATTGAATCTACTTTCTATAAGCTTATTTAATATTTATTTTTTAACAATTTTAATAGTATAAGTACATAGTTATTATAAGTATTTAATTATATTGAATTAAGTATAACCAGAAGCTTTTCTGCGCGTTTGTTGATCTTGAAAAGGCTTATGATAGAGTAGATCGTGAGAAAATGTGGCAAGTACTATCAATGTGTGGGGTGGGTAGTCAGCTAATTCGCGCCATTGCGTCCCTATATACAGGAAGTTCTGCGTGTGTTAGAGTGAACAATAACCTGTCGGAATGGTTCACACTGACAAAAGGAGTAAAACAAGGGTGCGTTATGTCGCCATGGCTTTTTAACCTATACATTGATCATTGTATTCGTCCATTGAAAGAAATGAATGTAGGTGTTGATATGAATGGGATGAATGTAAGAGCGTTAATGTTTGCCGATGATTTGGTATTGATGGCTGAAAGTGAAAGTGATCTACAGCGAATGATGACGTGTGTGTATGAAAATTGTGCGATTAATGGATTGAGAATGAATGCAAAAAAGACAAAAATTATGGTGTTTGAAAGAGGAAGTGAGAGAACAGTATGCCAGGTGATGATTGACAACGAAGTGTTAGAGCAAGTTGACGAATGTGTGTACTTAGGTAGTTTGTTCACGAGAGATGGGAAGTGTGAAAGCGATATTGAAAGGAGAAAAGTTGCTGGCAATAAGGTAAATGGTGCAATCCGACCAATAATTGCAAATAGAAACATATCCACCACAGCTAAAAGGTTGGTGCACTCTGCTATCTTAGTGCCAACACTTATGTATGCAAGTGAGACGTGGACATGGTTAAAGAAGGATGAAAGTGGCATAAATGCAGTGGAAATGAGATCGTTGAGAAGGATGTGTGGTAAAAGTCTGAGAGATCGTGTGCGTAACATTGATATACGAAAGGAATGTGGAATGAAAGTTGGTGTAATAACAAGGATGAATGTAAATAAGTTAAGATGGTTTGGGCACGTGGAAAGAATGAATGAGGACAGAATGACTAAGAAGATATATTTGTCTGAGAGGAATGGTGCTCGGAGACGTGGACGTCCGAGGATTAAATGGCAAGATCATTGAAATCAAATCCTACAGGACGGTCACGTGTTGAGCACATTGAACAGGAGAGCATGCATGAGGAATTGTATGACAGTGACGGAAGCGAAAGATGTATGCAAAGATAGAAGGAAGTGGCGCTCGATCCTTTCTGCCTACCCCGCGAGGGAAGCGGCGTGATGGTATGTATGTATGTATGTATAAGTATAACCTGATGACAAGCTCATAAGAGCTTATCGGGATTTTGCACACATATTGTAATTTTTATTTAAATAAAGTATTTTATAGAAAAAATAACAAAATACACGGCCGAAATAGCCTATACAGTACGATAAAATAAAATAAAACACGCTTGAAGCAAACGAATCAACTGATAACAAAAACGTGACAATAAAAACTACAGGGAATTGTTAATGGAAAGCATTAACCTTTTTACAAACCCCCTCACGGTGTAGGTACTATGGAGTACTAGCTTATTTTTTAAATCGAGATATTTGGATATTAGGCCTTTTATCTCACACGTGCGGAATATGATAATAATATGAATGCAAATTCATGGACGGGGTAATTTACAACTGGAGTTGTCTGTCCGCAGGGTGTTTCATGGGAAATTAAAATTGTAAAAGATGCGAACAAACAGACTCACTTGTAGTATAAAAACTCATATCTTAGTTTGGGACTAACTCAATCTGTGTGAATTGTCTTTACATGTTTTGTTTTTTGTTAAGTAAGAAAATATATGACACTATTTCGCTTAGATATGATCTGTTTTGAGACAGAGGAATCATTTGCTGTAAAATGGAAGAATACAACAATAAACATTCAAATAATACCACAAGAAAGAAATAATCATAAACACGTACACAAATAAATATTCATACAAATTTATACAAAATTAACAAAAATTCTTGAATCTTTTCCCATTTCAAACGGATAACACAAACTAAGCAATATAAATATATATTCTACTACAACTACTATTAGACTATCACGGCATTTCCCGATAGTGGGGAGGCCAGCAGCTATAATATGTAATACACATGATAGCTGTCCTCTCCATGCCAACAAAAAATTAAGAGACTGTTCAGCATGGGTGGCAAAACTCATCGCTGAACTTTATGTATAAAATGTCTTTATTCTTCAAACACCTGCCATTTGCTTACTTACGGAAATAGAAGGAGACCAATTCTAGTATAAGTTTAAAGAATATTCGGTGCATAAGTGAGACAGTTGTAATTAGATAACATGGTGAGGCTGGAAATAAGGGATATGAGGCTGATGATGAGGCATATTACCGATAATGGATGGGCATGGCCTAAAGTAGAGAGCACGGTGAGATCCTGTGGCTTGGAAATTATTCAGATATAGTTTGTATAGAATTCACTCAAACAGGATCACAAAGAATAGATAATATATACTTAGCTTTAATAGGACATAAGAAAGTTTACATTCTTAGAAACAAGGTAGACATATTTAAACCAAAATAATAAAATATTAAAATATATATGTACACAGTGACAATAAAATGAAATTACGAACACAATAATATTATTACGTTAGTATGTAGATCTGTACAAGTTCAGAAGTAGTAGTATATGAAACACGGAACATTCCCGGTCAAAATTAACAGCTGGTCATTAATAATATTCAAACTACAAAAAGTCTACCAAAAAATTAAAATTTTGAAAATATTTTTAGAACCACAAAAAATTTACATTTTTTTCTTTAAAATGGTATAAAAATCTTTGCTGTATCTAGTGGCGTTGCCATGTAAAAGTGCAAGTGAATTAGCACATGTGGGTGTTACTTTAAAATGTATGTAGTTGTAATATTCCCGCTTTATATAACGACGAGTATAATAATATGTTGTTGATATATATTATATATATAATACATGTTACAGTATTATATTAGTGTAATAATAATACTAAACATAAGAGTATGGTCATTTCAAAATTTCTCTATGACTCTTCATTTAACAAACATGTAAAAGATGTTGAACAGG
Organism: Athripsodes cinereus; assembly: GCA_947579605.1. Classification (NCBI taxonomy): domain Eukaryota; kingdom Metazoa; phylum Arthropoda; class Insecta; order Trichoptera; family Leptoceridae; genus Athripsodes; species Athripsodes cinereus. The sequence goes on along the minus strand of OX388316.1, from coordinate 1,572,979 downwards.
GATAAACAATCTTTGAAAAGAAAATTAAGTATAAAAAGTGTCATTTATTAACTGTTGTAGGTTTTTGCAGTCTTGATTCATAGATTTTGATGTTCTTGGGGGTTTACAGCGTCTGATTAGTCTCCCTCCTTCGTCTTGATGTGTCGACTCTCCTGATGGAGTCATTATAAAAAATATGTGTACTTTTGGTAATGACTCCATCAGCATATTTTTGATAACGACTCCATTAGCAGAGTCGAAACGTCACGACAAAGGAGAAAGACCAATCAAGTCGCAGTTATCTCGGAAGAACATCAACATCTTTAAGTATTATTTAGATGGGAATTCTAGATCCATTTGAGATCTGGAATACGAGATCCCAAAAAGATAGTAGCTTCTATGGTCTGTATTAAATATTTTTTATTGATCGACCTTATATTGTAACACTGAGAAAGGCGGTTTTGGTGAACGTTGTCCGTGGACACCGAAAGTAATCAATTATATCAGCCTAGAGTCAATTTTATATTGTATATTTCTAAAATGCCTTAAAATAGAAAAAGACTATTGTTCAGTGACCTCCGAGAACAAACAGGAAAAGTGTTGGAAGTTCTCAGGATACAAAGTCGGATGATGTAAAAAAATGTTGCTATTAAGAACCAGAACAGGAGGAGGTAGATGATCATGAGAACGATTCATCACGGACCTTAAATGGTTGAAAAAGAAGAACATTTCTAGTGGTATGAATATTTTCTAAATGATGCTGTGCATCGTAGCATTCCTGTAATAGAGGAAAGACAAACGCGCATGTTTCATAAAACCGCACTGAATTGTTACAATTTGTTTATTTTGCTAGCAAGAGTGATGTTGAAGGGCAAAATAAAAAGGAGAAATGAAATGCCACAAATAATTTTATTTCGTGAAAAAATATATTAATTTCAAATGTTTTGCACCCCTGTAAGAGCTTACCTGCTGTTGATCACAAGTGTGTGAGATCTTGTGGTGTATGTGAATTATATTCTACCATCAACTTTATGGGTGCATACATTTACCATACATACTAACATTATATTATACATAATCTTATGGGCGCCTATTATAATACATATATACATAATGATATCTTATAGATGTATTAGTGAGTGGTCATCAGTGTTCAGTATCTCCATACATGCATATAATATCAGGCCACATTAGAGTATTTATAATATTGTGTATAATTAATAATATGGAGTAGAAATAGTTATACGACTTAAATTTCCTTATGCGATTTTAAACACTATTTCCAATGGATTTTTAGTAATTTTTTTATTACCAAGATTGACATAATGTAAAAAATACATTTAAAAAATTTGATGAATATTACATTGCATTAATGAATTAAATTTCCTTATGCGATTTTAAACTCTATTTTAAATTGATTTGGGTGATTGTTTCATATTAGTACTAAGAATGACTAAATGTTAAAAATGGCATTGAAAAACTAATAGTCTACAAAATTGTTAACCCGTCCACTTTCGTATGACCTTATATCGTATGTATACAGCATATTTTCGTATCCTATACAACATATTTTCAGGAACACCATATATTTGAGAGCTGTTGTAACGCTTCTAGAGGAGCGAACAAAATCTAGAAGCTCAGCATTAATTGTTCACATTTTGAATGATCAACAAATTGTCATCATAATATCACACATTCTTTTGATTAGCTGGAAACTATTGACTCCAGGCAATAAGCTCGCCAATTGCTCATGATTTTTTTCTGATCAATAAAGGGTTATTATTAAGCGTGGGAAATAATGTAGCCTTCTCTTATTAAACACGTATTTGATTGATACACAAACCATGGTATGTTACATTTATACCAAATCAAAGGATAAAATAAATATCATAGTATGTGTCTATTATATATAAGTCACATCTACCTGCTCATAATAAGATGGTGCGGTGATACATTGAGAGAGTATAGCGTAAGGTTCAAAAGGGACCACCACCTTTGATACCATAAATAACACATGTGACAGTATTAGTGTTAACTTTATTATTATAAAGGAACAACGGTCTAGGTCACCACAAATGACTTTATCATCATTAATATTCGGATATATAAGGTTCTATATAAAGTTGAAATATCAGTTTTGATTATGTGTGGAATTTATTTGAGAATCATCATGAACGGCCGAGTTTTGAGTAATAGAAATTGTGCGTGTGAAATTACACGCATTTGGAGAAAGTGAAATGTGTATAAAGCTAAAGATAGCCCGATTTGACAATCCATCCTTTCTATCTTCTCCTTAAATTAATAAGTTGAAATAAAACATATTCGAGAATAGCTGTAAACATCTTTTGAACGCTGAACAAACCTTTTTAACCTATTTAAAAAAATTATCTCATCGTTCTTGCATGGTATATAGGTATGGAAATAAATTGCTATGACATTAATTATTAAGATTTTATCAAAACGTGGGTCAATTTTTTATTTAATTCATTGCTAGAATTCATTCCTCATATATTTTTTATGTTTATAACATTTTTCATAGTTATCAATAAGTTGCGATGGTTTGGGCATGTGGAAATAGTGAATGAGAACAGAATGAGTAAGAAAATATATTTGGCTGAGAGGAATGTTGCAAGGAGATGCGGTCGTCCGAGAATCGTAGCGAAAGTGGCAAGATCATATAAACCAGACCCCATAGGACGGTCACGTGTTGAGTACATTGAACAGAAAAGCATGCATGAAGAATTGTATGACTATGACGGAAGCGAAAAGTGTATGTAAGGATAGAAGTAAGTAGCGCTCGATCCTTTCTGCCTACCCCGCGAGAGAAGCGGCATGATGGTATGTATCTATTAGAAATTTATAACATATCAAAAAAAAAATGTTGATAATAGTATTCGATTCTAGTGAGCCTTAAGAAAGGATTCAAACTTTTTATGTAGATATAATTTTTATTTTATTTAGGCTATCGATTATTTTATTAGAGAGACACAATGACAATATAAGCGCATGAGGGTCACGGGTTCATCCTATTTGGGATGACAGGTAGAAATTATATTAATAATAATAATATGTTAGTGTAATGAATGTGTCTGAGGCGTTATAAAATATATCTTATTCGTTATTATTAGATGGCGCCATATATTGTATTAAAGAAATAATATAATTATGAAAAGGATAAGTCTCGTACCTACTAATAATCGAGAGATCTCGGGTTTGATTCCTCCTGATGTCGACTTACTCTATATTTACGTCAAAAAAATATTGCTAACTATATTATGACAGTGTCTGGAGTATATTTTTGAGTTATTACTTTTTAAAAGATTTGTGTCTGGAGTGTATTTGTGTTATATTAGAAGGAGGCCTATATCTGGCAGTGGAACGGCAAAGGCTAGTAGTAGGTACCTACTTAAGTAAGTATTTTCGTTTTTTGGTTCGATAATAAATTTCTCCTCTTTCCATCCTTTGTCTTTGAAGATTTTTTTGGTAACACTTAAAACCTTTTTCTGTTTTGAATTGAATTTGATTCTTGAAGAAAGTAAGAGTAATTTGTTGTATTCATGGACAACCTGCTTGTTCATTACATACAACAATCTGCTGGCTATCCCCCTTTGGGATTTCCCGTTATTGTATGGATAGATTGAGATGGACTCTTTTTCTCGTATTGTTGTTTATCAAGACAATTTTGTACGTCAAATATTACGTAATTTCACAGTTATATAAATATTCGACATGAGTAGGAAGTCCTAAACATATCATCAGTTGCAAAATTTTTTTTAAATCTATCTTAAATTAATTTTCTCTACAAAACCATGAGAAAAGATTCACGTTGGTTATCAAAACGAACATTTTAATTATAAGTACTTGGGTATATAGTAAAAATATAAGTCACCCATTTCTTTATGAATCGGTTCACATTTGATAAAAATATTAATGATGATTTTAATAAAGTGCTTGCCCATCACAATTCACAATATATATATAGAATATGCTAACATTTTGTATCAAACTTTATTATAGATCATTCGTATTTTATTTAAGGGCTAAAGGCCTTTACCCGAGACCTTAAGTTGGTCCATTAAAGAATGACGTTGACCGTTATCATGTTAACCCATAGTTAATGTTAAGATTTATTACTCCGTTTTTTGTTTTTGATAATGAATTGTGTACCTCTGTTTTGGAGTTCAAATGATTAAAATATTTAGAATGCGGAAGTTTCACTTTAAATTTTCTATACAGCATAAAGTGTCTTTTGATATCTAGTAAAAAAATAGTTTTGATGTCATTTCATTGTGAAATTTAGTGTATCGTGTGTGCGTCTAAATAAGTTGCAATGGTTTAGACATGTCGAGGAAATATGGCATGAAAGAATGATGAGGAAAGTGTGTAACGATTGTTTGTCTGAAAGAAATTGTTTATGTCCGGGAATCATGAGGATAAAATTCTCAAGAACGATTGCATATTCAGATTCGAATACTCAAGAGATTCTGCTGTACAACCTAGAGGATCTGCATGGATGTGGAAGAAGCGAGAGCACTGTGAAAGACGGCTTCATTCATTAACCTTCAGATTATTCACTTTTTTCTTGATGACATGTTTTTTGAATATGTCTTGCGATTTGGATTCTTTTACCTCTTTAGGTAGTTCATTATATAATCAAATAAGATTTGGCCACTTTACAAAGCTTTTCTTCGTTAATTAAAAGCTTAAAAATTGAACGCCTGATATTCACGTATAATTTTATTTAATTCCTGTATAGGCAATATCAAATATTATATTTCTAACATCAAAAATGTTAATTTATTAAAATCAACATTGAGGCAATGAGTGAGACTCAATCTATTTTTCCTTATTCAGTTAACAAGATTATGATGTATTTTATTTGTATACAGTTGTTTTTTTATAACTCATCTCGTTCGAAAAGGTTTAATGAATAATAAAAAAATGATAATTTATGATTTGATTTGTTTAATGGGAGTAATTCATCATCAAAGTTAATGATAGTGTACAAATTGGTTCAATCAGTCAACTACCGTATCGCTTCGTTGAGTCTAGTGGTGTTAAACTTACTCACTATCTGTGTAACTAACTATTATACTAAATCCTATTAAACACAGGTATTATTATCGTGTTTTTGTTCATACAGTCTAGTGAAATGATAATTTACATAAAGTAGGCAGTCTTTTCTGTTATCACAATCATTTCGAGTGTCTATAGAAGCGTTAATGTGAATTGTTGATTAAAATTTCAATTATGTTGCAACACAATTATTATTGTCTATCATGCATTCTTTTTTTATTACTGGGAGTCACAGTTTTAAAAAAGCGGTAAATAAAATATTAATACCAGATGTACTGTTACATAAAATTCCAATGACATTTAGATTCATCGCTATTTTGAAAGGAATAAACGAATTTATTGCAGTTAGCACAATTTATCTTGCATCATAGAAGTTCTGATTGGTATATGTTTTGAAATCTACGAGTATTATAATATCCTGTTTCAAATGAAGTGGGCTTCTTTCCAGCTTGTGGTTTCGAGATGTAAATTGAAATGCAAGTGATATGCATAAATATTTGTGTATATCAACGACGACTTTATTGAATATTGTTACAACAATAAAAAATTATTGAATACCATATTCGTTTCATCTTTGCTCTATCTAAGAAGATGTAAATTATCGAATACCTACAAATAGTTTCAAAAGACTGGAACATAAAACAAAGTAAATAATAAGCTATTACATTTAAACTTAGATGTATTCGATTTTTTTACTCATAGAAACCTTTCTTTAACGAACCTATTGATAAAAGTGCATTATTAGGAATTTACAAATACGATGTGCTTAGCTCATCAGCGTACTATATTGATAAAGATTTTGAAATTGTTGAAATAAGGTCCACGCAAAAATCGTCCTTCTTCTGACTAACTGTCGTATCTGAAATTTTCGGCGAAATCAAGCTATGATCACCAATGTGTATTTATATTTGCCCTGCATGTTCTCACTGAAGATCACACCTGTAACTGTTACCGTTATCCTCGAATAGCTTTCTGATTTGTTTTCGTATTTACGAATTATTCTAAATAAAATATGTTGTATCTCCTAATTTTTCAAAATTTCATCACAAAATTGATTCTGAGATATATAAGAATAGGTACAAATAAGATAATGTAATATATTTACACTGTATCATTTAACTAGGAGAGACGAAAATATGCACGGCAAAACACAAAAAACGCTCTCCTGAACAATTTACATTTAGTTAGTCAGAAGAAGGACGATATATTGGATAAAGGACCGACCACCAACGATTCATATTGCACGAACCTTTAATGATTTCGCAAGATTTAATCAGATATTTATTTAAAGTTAGGAGATTCGATGTATAGGGAGATTGTCTTTAATACTATACCAAACATTTATATATCTTTTTTTATTTTCAAGTTACTGTTTGACAATTTTAACATTAATAAAAATAACTCTTGTTGCTTGTTTTGTAACAATTTTGTTACTCACCTCTTGAAACATCGGTATTACTCGTAGGTATATTGAATTAAATGAATAAGCTCGTTTTTAGTCTGTTTTCTCGAGAAAGAATTGTTGGTGTAGGTATAAATGAAGTATTAAAATGTATGTAAATATGTAGATACCCAAAAAGAAATATTTTTCATATACATATCTTTTATACTTTATAAATCTATATTTGACCATACTATACCCTCATGCTTTATATTATCCCAAGTGAGGTAGGTAGAGAGGACAGAACGTCATGTTGTTCTATCCTTACATATTTCTTTCGTTTTTTTCCACATAATTTTATATGTGATTTAAATAATTAATAATTTATTGAATTACTGTATAAAAACATATACGTAACCTTAAAATAGGGTACCCTTTGACTATAAAATTGATATAACAGTGCTTTATTTTATTTTCTTAATCTATAAATTAAATAAAAATAGAGTATTATGAGTCCGTTTCCAAAATTGCATTGCACAAAATTTATCGAATTAACTTAAAACAATCACAGATTTGCAAAAGAGCACAAATTAAAATTAGACTTATTAATGAAATCAGATATTTTACAAGATGGCATAAAAAAAGTTTTCTTGTGTTTCATTAAAAAGGCTTAGTGTCACCTGCAATAAAAATTAATCTTTCTGAACTTTGAAAAAAAAATATACTTTTCAAAGTTAATGGAGTCATTGATGAGGATGGTTTAAATAAATGTGTATTTAAGAATAACAAAAAGCATATTGCACAGAAATAATAATAAAAATGATGATACAGTAAAACCTTTATATTTCGAGAGCCAACGAAAAGATGGATAAAATATTTAATTCCTTGCGAAAACACGGATAATCTGGAAGATATAACTTTGATAAATAAGTGGTTGATAATTTAGCACTGCATTTAGACTTCTAATTGGAAGTAAAAAATAATCTATTTATAAGATAAAAATATTGGTTTTTGTGTGTATTAAAATATTGCTATGGATGTATTCGGGCATGAGCTTGAAATTTATGTTTATCTTTTTGAACAAAAATAACTGGTTGTCCTTAAATTAAACATTGTTTATAAAACAGGTAGAAAATTGGTTTGCTTTGCTTGTTCCTTTAATCTTTTTGTGGTGCTAATATTTAACTACACTATACCCTTACGTCTTATTTCAAGTGGGATAGGCAGAGAGAAAAAAAGGAGATATCAACCTATTTTGACATACTCATTTTGCATTTTTCTTATTTATACAACTTCTCATAGACGCTCGATGATTTCTATTAGTTTAAAACGATTTTCTAATATAAATAAATGTCTTAATGTGCAAGTGGCTGGAAACTACACATAAATTCCAGTTTTTATTGCTTTTTTCATCCATCTTTACAAGTTGTAAAAAAACCACGATAAAATGTTTGTTTTCAAAGTCCCATGTGACTCAGGTTATCACCGTTCAACTGTATAACGAAACAGTCATGGAGAAAGATAATGCTAAAAGGGGAAAGGGAATAATAAGAAGAAGTAGAAGAATAAAAAGAGGAAGGTTCGCAATAAGGGATCGACGTAATTAATTATCTCAATAACGAAATCACGATAAAGATCATTCCAGGTAAAAATTTTTTTTTGTTTGGATCAACTAAGTACCGACACACTATGGACGATACTATCAGTGGCGGTTCCTCAATAAGAGCATTGATACGGCGCCAATATCTTATATTAATTTCTTATAAATTCAATAGGAAATTAAAATGAAATAAAATACTTAGTTATATGTTAACCAAAACGACGAATCCCAGTATAAATGGGAAAGCCAGTGTCCTAACTGCATATAAAAAATGTATATTGAGACATTTTTGTTTCATGAAAAAGGCTATATTTATAACCCACACGAATGTTTCTCATATGTAATGTTTCAAATTCAAGGTGGCAAACCTCATTCTTAAAATAAAAATGAGAAGGTTTGATGTTCTACGAACATCTGCCATTTAGAAGACACTAGAAATCATTTGTGATGATTCTACCGCACCCCCACCGTTGACATCCATTAACCGCCTCTAGATACTATCAGTCTTTTAGAAGGCATCATCGAATAAGATGAGCGAGATCCATTTATCAGTGAAACAGCTACTGATTCTTATCGAAGGATGATCGTTAGTGAACGAAGGATAAAAATTATTTTATTATATCAAGGTGTTGTGTATCTATGGTAGGTGCATACATATTTAGTGGATCTTTGGACAAATGGTTTATTTTTATTTTTACTCTGTCTCATCACTCATGTCCTTATTTTTTCTTTCTTTATTTTTATTTTGAGGCCTATATAACTTTTTTCATTGATTTGGTTTCTCCGTGGAATCCCCGACAGATCTTAGTTTTTCATCCTTGTAAGTAAGTTTTCGAGTTTCCGGTAAACAGTGGGTAAAAAATATTATGTATTAGGCACTTACTACCTTAACCTTCTACTGTGGACGTGCGGTCTCACAGGCCCCGCATCAATTTCGTTTTGTTAGTTTGGATCCTTCTACCCTCTCTGCACTGCTATCTAGCTCAGTAGCTTCGTATTTAGTTGTGAGATAACCATTTTGAGTGGAGGCCGCGTCATTTGTTCATTGGTACGTAAGTTATGTTGTTTGAAAAATTGGGAGCGGCCCGTCAGACCGCTTGTCCATATGTATCGTACAAAATATTTTCATAGGAAATTTTTTTTTTTTTTTTTTATTTTATAGTACAAAATGGCTGAAAAACGACCATTTGAAAGTTTGGAAGAGTAATTTACAAGAAAAAAAATATTTCAAGTGACTGATTCTTTTTTTGAAGAAGGATTGAATGAGATATTACTTAGTTCGGATCAGTCGGATATCGAAGATGACATTGAAGAATTTCTGACGCAATAATCAGAATTTGTACAGCAAAGTGATGAAAATGAAGATGAAAATGAACAGAAATTGTCCAACAAAAATTAAAATAAAGATATCATATGTTTTTTTGTATGCCGACAGCTCATTTGTCTGAAATACTTTAAACTTTTTGTCAATACATTACGTGAATTAGTCATTTGTCAGAATTTTTGTGTTCACGCTTAGTTATTATTTTTATATGTTATTTTATACCATATATATCATAATTTTAGAAAATAAGGAATATTATGTTTTTGATTGGATTTTAGATCAAAGTTTTTGAATAAATTATGGCTTTGTCAAAAATAGGCTAAAAATTACCTAAATACCTATAAAACCTATTTTTTTAATATATCCAATAATAAATGTTTATGTTTTACACCCATATTTTATTATTATGAGCCAATAATTTAATATAGCTTCAGTTTTTAAGCGATATTATAAGTGATTATTATAAAATATGGATTTAAACATAGCGGTCTGTCAGGCCTCACATCCAAGGTAGTGTAAAAATTAAATCACGTCCACAGTTAAAGGTTAATATTACATTCAGCGGTGGAGAATCTCTATCTATATATATATATATATATATACTATACTATACTCTCACACCATATTCTTAGTGGGGTAGGCAGAGAGAATGAAACACCATATAGATCTATCCTTACATACATCTTTCGTTTTTTCTACGTTCATATAGTTTCTCATAGTCGCCCGTCAATGTCTCTTACTTTATTATCAGTTGGAATACTTACTTACGATGGCTGAGTAGCGTTTTAAGAGATTAATCCTGAAAATAAATCGATCCCTAACCATTTCAATGTCTATCACCAGTTGTTTCTTGTATTTAGCTTCTCAAGATTCTGTCTGATCTTATTCAAGAATCTACGACCTTCCAAATAAATCTTGCATAGTAACTTAAGCCACATCACAACCTTCTTCAGTTCATCATTTACGATCATGCAACTAGAATGTGGAATAACCTCCCTTGGAATATCCATCATTTTATAGTATTCATTATAAGAAAATTATATGACATACATAATGTTCCGCTAAGAGCTAAGATTGTTAAATTTCTTATAAAGTTAAGTGTTAATCGTTCACATTAAATATTAATTACACACATTTTCAACATATGTAATATCATATATTACTTCGATTAGCTGTAAGATATTGCCTCTAGGCAATAAGATCGCTATTTGCGAATATTTTTTTATCAATAATTTGTTGTTATTACTATACTATACCCTCACGCCATGTCTCAGGAGGGGTAGGCAGAGAGAACGGAACGCCATAAAGATCTATCCTAAGATACTTCTTTCGCTTCCTCTAAATTCATCCAGTTTCTCATACATGCACGCCGATTTCTCTTACTCAACACGCGTCCGTCCTTAAGCATTTGGTCCACGTGCTTAAGCCACGTGATTCTTGGACGTCCGCGCTTCCTTACACCTCTTCTTTCAGATTATTATTGTTATCGTAATAAAGTGTGTAAAAATCATAATTTAGTATCAAAAATATTTTTCTAAAAATTATATGAATTTGTGTAGGTATGCCGTTACATAATATACCTACCTAAACAAAAGGGTTTATAATCTGTATACTTAACTCATTAAATTGTATACTCCTATCATACAGTTATGGATAAACATACATATACTATACAGTTATGGATATAAACATACATATACTGTACAGTTATGGATATAAACATACATAATATACCTTTACCACATTCTTTAAAAGCAATTAATTAAAATTTCATATTATTATCCAGTAGCTTCATTCCGGTATAAATAAAATGCGTAATATGCAATTTTATGATTACAGACAAATTACTTTTTATTATGATGATAATAATAATAAATAATAATAATACAACAAAGAATTTTAATCTTACAGATTTGTGCTGTGGTCCTGAGTCCGTGATACGAAAAGTTGAATCAGATAATAATCGAAGTATAAACATTTTAGTCTGTTCATATGTAAGAAATAATGAATCATTCTTCGTTCATAAAATCAAGGCATCTTTTATTATGAGGAAGGCTTTGGACTAATTACCACATGTAATAAGTACACAGGCAAATAGAGGGACGCCGGGGGGCTGGCAGAAGGCAGCGATCGTGGCTGCGCAATATACGAGATTGAACTGGAATGAGAGGTGTGGAGGAGTTGTTTCTGACAGTGCAGGACCGAGAAGCCTGTGATCGACAACGTCAGGAGGGCCTGACAGGGCACTTACAGAATCACCGCTCTACTGGAGTTTTTTTACGATTACTTACCTTTTGCAGGTTACTCTAAAAAATGTATAAAAGAGTAGAAGCATAAAACAGAAAACGATATTTAATAATATAAATAGAATACTATCTATGTAAAAAAATCGTCAATACAAACCGAACTCAGGACCTCTCGATTGTATATCTATGACTTTACCATCAGTCTGCCGACTATCTATAGTTTCTCGTATATTACATAAATGTTTTTTTGTCAATTTATTGTTGATTATATCCAGTGAGAAAGAGAAGTCGGTTTTAAAACTAGTAGTAACAACAACAATAATAAGAGTATGAAATATTTACGGAAAATAATTTGATGGTTTGTTTGATTATCTTTTGAAGATGCTGTAACACGCAAAATCGCGATACAGATATCATCACAAAAGAACTAAGGGATACATGGAACAAACTTTTCTGCCAATATCAAAGGGCGTGTGAGTCGGATTTCATATAACATAAGTCATCGACCAATTAAGACATTTTTTTTGACTGCATGTGTACAGAATACATGCGCAATAAGGTTCAAAAACTTGAAATTCTAGGCAGGATTTCCAAAAGTAGGAAAAAATACAAGTTCTTGGCAATAGTCAGGCTGGATATCCCGGACTTTGATGTCACCCAAAAAGTTTCACTGGGCAGAACTGCGTGGCGAAGGAAGGCGGAAAAAGCAGATTTTATCATCAACCAAGACTACTAATTGCCCAAATAGAAAAAGACCGTTGAAATCAAATTTTTAGGGAATTTATATGTTAATAGTAATCGATTTATTTATTAATATTTTTCAACAATATCAACCTTAATAACTACAAAAATCAATATAACTAAACAAAACTTTATTCTACCCTAATAACATGACGTATTCTAAAAAAAACATTAATAAGAAGAGGTAGTTTCTGCCTCACTAGATTTTTTGTCTGTTCTGAGGCAGTACAGTTAGTACAACTATTATTCGTTGTGCAAAACGCTAAGACCATTGTATATTAAATAAATTTTTGCGATGGCAAAATGAACGTTTTGAGATATCGATTCACACTGAAGTGGGGTCTTTGGATATCTCGTACCGATTTTAACTTGTCATTGGTAAATTACTCTGAGCAATAATAAAAGGTTTAATTGGTACAATCCCATACGAGAAATGACATACACAGTGTCGGATGAATTGCAATCAAGATAACAAACTATTGAATGACAATAATATTATATAATAGGTACCTACCAATTATATAAGGTTACGTTTATTTGAAGGCTTATCTTTGATGTTGTAATATTTGAATGTTTTGTATTAAAAGATGTAATAAATAAACTAAATTATTCATTATTATTATCTATGGCGCTTCAATCCGGTGTCTTGTGGCTCTTGCCCTCCTTAAGAACTCGCCTCCATCTGACACGATTCATCACCTCTTTTCGCCAGTTGATCACCCTCAGAGCAGGCAAGTTTTTTTCTACCCCATCCATCTATCTCAATTTTTGCCTCTACGATACTTACTTAGGTATCGTGAAAGCTATCAATTACTTATAGCCAGATTATTAAACATTTGAACAGCTCTTTCTACTAGGGACACCGCGAATATATTTGTTCTACTTTGAGGATGGTTAAAAAGTTCGCGTTGCCGAGAACGATTATACGATCATTTTTTTTTAATTAAGTGGAGTCATTGGCCAATACCTACATCTTTATCAATAAATTAAGCAATTTAATCAAAATACTTGAAGGTTTCATTTGAATCATTACCGAATGTATCGAAATGCAAGTTGATTCAAATATCAGTCGTTGATCATAACATTAAATCAATCGATTACTTATCATTTCAAGAATTCATCATTGCAACATATCAAGCCCTGACTAACGCGATAGTAAATTAATGAAAGCTTACAATATGAGCTTTACTATATTATTTTATAATATTTATTATTGATTTCAGGCAAGGCACCCGAGATTAAGTAGGTAAATCATGATGTTAGTTATGCACCTATAATTCGAATACTAATTTTAAAAAGGTAATGCGCTCAGAATAACGATAAATGAAAAGAACATGTTTTTCGGAAAATAAGTTTGTAAAGGTAAAATATAATTTAAAAAAAATTATATGAAAGACTAATTTTTTAGCTTTTATTGCGTATTGTTATTTTTGTTTATTTTCAAAATTAAAAAAAGGATCCAATGGGGATGAATTTTGAAAAATATAAGTACCTGTCTATAGATCTATAACACCAATATCTTAAAAAAGAAATGCGAATAAAGCATTATAATAATAATAATAAATTTTTATTGACGGAACATAATAGGTACAATTTTTGTACAAACAACACATAATAAATAAAAAACAGCGTTTTGTCGTTTGAACCTACCAATGAATAGGTTGAGTCAGCACGAGAGACCATAGACGAAAATATTTTTGTTAAAACTAAAAGTAGGTTCCTTTTTATTTTTTATGTAAATGAATACTCGAAACTAAACAGTGGTCTTCATTTTCAGATACCAGTCTCAAGCTTTAGTCATATCTATGGACAAATTTATATCTAAGGCTTCTTTTGTAAGTATTTGACTTTTCCTTTTCAAAAGTGGTAATTGGATTTGATACAAAAATAATGTAAGCAAGAAGTGAGAGAAAATGTTTCAATACAAAATTGATAAAGTCATATTGACGTGAGATAAACGACACGTTTTCAGATTGCAATACTACCTAAGGGTAATATTACATATAGAACATATAGAATGGATGAGTGGATTAATTCTCTGTGATAAGAGAGTTGTTGATATGTTGATTCTCCTTAAGACTGAGTGGGTTTTATCTCATTAAGCAACAAATTATTTTGATATCTCTATCCACACCTTTTCTTGAGTTGATTAACTATTTGTCTCAAAAGTGCTAAAGCTAAAAAGATCTCTTCACATCGACACACTATATAATTTACTTTTGCAAGCAACGAAGTTCGAAAGAGCTTTAAAATATTAATTCACTAGATTTTATGAGCTTTTTCATAAATGAAAGAAACAAAAACACCATTACATAGAAAAAATATTATTTTTGATTGATCTGCGTGAATTGTAAATAGGTAATTTATTTTAATAAATGTTTTAAATTGTTAAAACTTTTTATGGTAGATATTACAACTAAACTTACAAAGGTTATACTCGTTCTTAGAATTACAACAATTTCTATTTAGTAATAAATGGAAAATGTTGTATAAGAGCCATTTATGAAATATTCGAAGTTTTTTATTCTAAAAGATTCATCTCTTATAGAAAAAGGACCTACACGAATTAGTCAGATTATATCTCGTATTATTCTGTGAACGTCATAAATATTGTTGTTGGCTGTATAGCAGCGCTAGACATTATTTATCGAAACTACGTTTGATAAGTTCATATCCCCTGTCAGTATTAAATCAATGTGGTGTGTCCGCCTCCGTACACGCCCAGACACACCATGCAAAATGCAGACAAATTGTATGAATGTACACGTACGTATTAAACTAGAGAAATTATTTATAACGTAATATAATATGTATAATAGATTCAAATATAGACATCATCAATGCTCTTCGAATGGATTGGAGTTGCGAACAAAATAATAATTATAGGTACTATTGCACTAGTGAATCATCATGGCAACACCCATACAAAAGATGTTAAAATTGCCACCTTTCTGGAATTCTATTTATGTGTAATTTTGGTAAGCCAATTACGCTGAATAGGTTAAGAGTTCAACAAAGGTTCGACAAATGGATTGTGATGCATGTAAATCCATAAACAATATAATATTGAATTTTAAGTAGGTAGGTGTGAACAATCTAAGATTTACAGATGACATCGTGTTGATATCTGAGGAACTGAATGAGGCACGGGAAATGTTGAGAGAACTGATGCAAGAGACAAAAAAGGTTGGGCTCCTTATCAATGCAACCAAAACAAAGGTGATGACAAATCTGGTCCTTAGTGGTAAGATTGACATTGATAACCAAGTAATAGAAAAAGTCATATCGGGATACGTAGAAGATCGGGAGTTACGGATGTTGTCGAAAGAGTTGCAAGGTCGAAGTGGTCATGGGCAGGGCATGTTGCTAGACTTAAAGATTTAAGATGGACAAAAAGGGTAGTGGAGTGGAGACCTCGTGAAGATAAAAGGAGTAGAGGAAGACCTCCAACACGTTGGTCAGACGACATTAGAAGAATCGCTGGTGACTGGTCGCAGAAAGCCCAGGACAGAGATGCCTGGAAACATATGGGGGAGGCTTATGTTCAGCAGTGGACAGGAATAGCTGCATAAGTAAAGGTGTGATGGGAACCTATTAGCTTTGTCCTGAGAGATGTCGCTTTGTAAAAGCTACATAGTTATACAATATAAAACATATCTATTTTATTTGTTTGCGTGGTAGAAAGTTGCAAAATGCTGCATTTATAAAAAAAATTAAACTGTATAGCGTTAAAGTTTTATTATTATCATTATCATACGTAGTTTTATGTTCGTTACAAGTGTAATAATATAACGTCATATTTCAAAAACAAACATCGTTAAATATTAGAAAGCAAATCACTATGAGTGTAGGTAATGTTTTACAATGATCGGAAACAATTTATTATAAGGTTTTAGCTTTATTTTTTTATTTTTGCTAACTTCAATAATTCTATTATTTTATATCTCATTGGTATTTCTGCCACAACACAGCCCTATGGCTAGTGTGGAAGACATTTTTTTATGACTGTATTAAGTATGTTCAACTGTGTTATTATGAAAATGTAAAGACGATTTTATTTGAATTTGAATAATAAATGTTTGAGGTGTGTCAGGCGAATGATTGACATTTTATATTCTCACGCCGTGTCCCAAGTGGGGTAGGCAGTGAGAACAGAACTCCGTATAGATCTACAATAATTTACAGAATAATACCTAGGAGGTAGGTTGTAAACGATAGGTACAATCCTATCTACCTACACTTGGAAGTATCCAGCATGCGGTACCCATTCTAGGTATCCAAAGGTATCCCACACGAAGCTGTCAAAATTGTACGCACTTTTAAATAGGGTAATACCTACATTGTTTATATTTTGTCTCTTGTTTATTGTTTCAACTTATATGTATTATATGAAGTGTGTCATAGATGAATAAATAAATAAATAAATTAAATTTTCTAAAATTATTATTATTTTTTGTTTTTTTAATATCTTGACTATAGTGACTAAAATTTGTCTTTTAATGAATTTATTGTATTTGTATTTAAATTTTTATTTTTATTTTTTGACTTTAACTGGAGTATGTTTTGTCTGTTTTTATATTTTTGTACATGTGTTGAATGATTGTGTGATGTTATAAAGTTTATCTGTATACTTGTAAAGGCAATTGCCGTATGTTGTGTTTAGATAAATAAATTGGGGTTTGCAAGAGAGAATATCGAAGCCCCTGACAAGTCGCCCGGTAGCTCTATTGGACAAAGCTCATCTCGCGACAAGATGGGATTGCGGGTTCAAGTCCCATCCGGGGCACTACCAAATGAGGTGACGTTGTCTTTTCTAAGCCTTATATGGTAGTTTCATGTGTTAAACTTTCACATGTAACCTCATACCATGGTTAATTGTAAAAATATATATAGATAAACAAAAATATAATTTAATTATATTATAATTTAAAATATAATAAAATTGAAAAAAAAGGATTTGCAAAGAACTTTTTTTTTTTTAATAAAAACGTTATTAAATAGAGAACGTGCCTTTTTTAAATAAATAACGTTTTTTAATAAATTACGTTCTTTTAGTAATAAATAACGTTTTTAATAAAGAACGTGATTTTTTAATAAATAATGTTTTTGCATAGAGAACGTGCTTTTTATTAAATAATATTTTAATAAAATATAACTTTTTTTCATAAATAACATTATTTTAATAAGAAACTAGGTATAATATGTTTAATAAAATATTTTTTACCTCAAGATGTTCGTTCTGACATCAGTACCAACGCGTGTATTAGGTACAAATTTATACAAAGAGGTATTACTAGAACAAAGTTAGTATTTTTTTTGTGTTAACAAAAATTGGATTTTATCAGTAAAATAACAACGTGTTAAACAGTAAATTTGTTAAAGTGTTAGAAGATATAAGGTTTCAAAAAATAGGCGGAGAGTTACCATACAATAAAGATGCAAACAGTTGATAAGGTCTATAAAAGCTATGTGATTACATTATATATTTACAATGTACACACTATAGCCAAATCATTACTAACACTAAACTTCTAAATAGGTTTTTATAGCATAATATTTAATGAAATAATAACATAGTTTTAAGTTGAGATAATAGAGAATTTACCATCTCAAATTTCAGATTCGTATCGAAGGTGTTTTAATACAAATTTATTTATCTTAATAGACATATAACAATTTAATAGCTAACATTTTTTTGTCTATAATGCAGTGGTCAATAGATTATCTTTGATAAATATAGCTTTCCAGATTGGAATATAGAATTTTATACAACTTTAACTGTTCGGTAAGTTTATTTTCCCCGTGTAGAAGACAAACTCATCGAACTTGGATGCTGGGATGCTAGATAAAGGATGATGGAAAAAAAGACTTATCGAATGTTTTTTCTCCTTCGATAATACCGACCGATCCACAGAGTTTCCTTCACCAGTTTTGATTAATGTTTGAAGCTCACTCACACGACACAGTTTTTCAATAATTTTCCGTTTCCGCCGATGTTTTTGTAAATTGTTGATGATTGTCCGATTTGTATGGTATTGATAAATGCCCGAATCGACGTGTTGTCTTTTTTTCAAAGATGGCGGGAAGAGACGATGTGGGTAAGGAGAGGAGAGACAAAAGGGGCAAAAGGTATGAGCGACATAACGCCGTAAGTTAACAACCCTTTCCTTCTTTGATATGAAAATATCAAACATTAGCTTTCGTTATATTTAGGAAACATTAGTGAAATTAAAGAAATACTGCTTAATAATTCAGCTAAGCAGAATGTCTTTTTGACATTTATTTCACTCAAGTCGCAAAAAGCACTAAAGCAAGTACTTAACTACTTATATTCTTTTCACAAACGACACCTTCGTTTGACGATATCATGATTATTTTTATGTATCTAGCAAGTAAAAGCTTAACATATAAATATAACATCAAATTTAACAATA
Organism: Athripsodes cinereus; assembly: GCA_947579605.1. Lineage (NCBI taxonomy): Eukaryota > Metazoa > Arthropoda > Insecta > Trichoptera > Leptoceridae > Athripsodes > Athripsodes cinereus. Next base: position 1,554,198 of record OX388316.1, on the reverse strand, counting down.
AATAAATATTTTGTATCGTTTCTTTTTCCAGAGCATTAAATTAATTTAACATTTCATTAATTGTATCGGCATTTACTTTGTAACACTTCATTTTAAATTATAAAATAAAATAAAATAAATATTTATTATTATTTTGTTTTGTGTTACTATTGAGTAAGATTATAGAAACTGACCACTCTTATAGCAACCATAGTTTAAAATTATTACATACACACACATACCGACCAACTTTGACTGCACTGGAAGCAATAGAAATTAATAAAAATAATAACTCGACTAAAACAGCTATCCTGTATATCTGGATAGGTGAATTTTCCCGGCATTAGACTGTTAAGTTTTTGTGTGATCATGACTGATCATATGGAGACTTATCTGGTTGTATAATGCTGAGAAGTGTGGATGGCAATTCTGCCGCCGCGTAAAAAAATAATAATCTTCCGAATTCGTCTCCCATACTACAACTACAGTATTCCCCATCTCATATTCCAAGAACTCCACTCCTGAAACCAACACGACCCCGCCTACCCCTACACCCTCACTGTAAATCCTAACGAACTTTTGTATTTGTTTTTGTTTAATTCAGTATAGATCAGCACCTGATGATGCGAACTCGGAGTCCGCGAAACCGGTCGTGCGTTAATCTTACTAAATAGTAACACAAAATAAAATAATAATAAATATTTATTTTATTTTATTTGATAATTTAATTAAACATAACTATAATAAATATTACCTTCTCAAACTATATTCCATTCACTCATAAGAATGAAAATGTAATCAAAATATTAGGAATTTATAAAATACGGCATATTGTGATAGAAGGGGCGTTGTTGATGAGTTTGGAGATTGGATAATAATACAGGTGATGAACAAAACTGACGAGCTGACGAAAAAGCCGTCAATTTCTGACGAAGCCTGATCATTATGCAAGCCGAAGGTGTAATTATTATCAATATCAAATATCGTCTATCAATCTACACAATAATATTGAGAGGGATCGGAAGGCTGATTAAATATTTTTGATATTTTATATACATACTTATATTATAGCGCCTTTAGTGGTTTCGAAATATTTTTGAGAACTTGTACTTGTGTATTCAAAGATTGTGTTATCCGCAGCGTTAATATAGGCGGATTTTGTGGCGTAGCGAATGTTGGAAGTTAAAGTAACATGAATTAGTTATAAATTATAATGAAAACTTTAACACCATTTAGCGATTAAAATCAAACTATAGCAAACGTCACTAGCAAAAATTTTTTTTCTCGTTAAAACAAGTGTGATATAACGACGTTTCAGTTCCACAACTCAACAAGTCGAAATGTCATACATTCGAGAAATCACCATTTTTGTAATTTCGGGGTATTTTTAAAATAAATGCTTTAAAATCACAAAAAAGTGAAATATATCATATAATAATCACACTGTTAGAGACATTATGTTGTCTTTGTTCCGTTAAATGGTTAAAAAATTTGAAATATTTATTTGTGGAATTGAAAATAGGCACATTTTTTTTCATTAACTTAATAATTAATATAAGGGTGTTTTTTTTAGACCTGTGGTTTTCAAGAAGAAATTAAACGCATATAATTGAATGTTATGGCCAAGAATTTAGCTTTATTATAAAGATAAGAGTTTGCCATTACGTTTTAAAAACGATTTCAGGCAAGTGTCCGCCGTGGCTGGCTCGAATAAAGTCCAGCCGAGAGCCCCAATTTTCGATCACTTTTGCAGCAATTGGAGCCGTGTGTCAGCAATAACACGCTGAATATTCTCTTCCAAGGCGTCAATCGTCTCGGGTTTATCTGCGTAGACAAGTTACTTCACATAACCTCACAAAAAATTGTCCAGCGGTGTAAAATCGCACGATCTTGGAGGCGGCGCCACAGATCCACGACGTGAGCTAATGCGCTCACCAAAAGTTTCCTTCAATAAATTAATTGTTTCGTTGGCTGTATGTCGTGTAGCGCCGTCTTGTTGAAACCAAAGGTCGTCCACATCAACATCTTCCAATTCAGGCACGAAAATATCATTAATCATGGCTCTAAAGCGTTCTCCATTGTCTGTAACATTATGGCCGACTTCATTTTTGAAGGAATATGGACCAATGATTCCCTCTGCTCATAGACCACACCAAACAGTAACTTTTTGAGGATGTGACGGCGTCCAAACAATGGCTTGTGGATTATCAGCACTCCAAATGCGACAATTTTGTTTACTAACCCACCCATTCAACCATAAGTGAGTTTCATCGCTGAACAAAATTTTCTTGTGAAAATCGGGATCGATGGCCATCTCGTTTTGGGCCCATTCACCGAACGTGCGAGGCGCTTGTTCAGGAGTAAGTCAATTTATTATGAAATGGCAAACCAAACTGAGCATAAATCAAGTAACAGCTCTCAAGAAGACCAACTCCAAAAAAAGTATTGCCAGATTGAAAACCACAAGTCTAAAAAAAACACCCGATTATTTTGTTCTTCTTGTTTATGTTATTACTGATGATTTTACATGGTTTTACTTGCATGATTGATTTTACATACATATTTATATAAAGGGAACCATGTTTTTTTAAAGTTATTTGTTTGTGGAATTGAAGTGTGGAGGAGCTGTTCCGAGTGGCGCAGGACAGTGTCAGGATCGCCGAGGTGACCGCCAACGTTGGGGGGACCCGACAGGGCACTTAAAGAAGAAGAAGTTTGTGGAATTGATAGAGTGGAGTTGATTTCATGAATTACAAATTAAATTAAAAAAATCGAAAATTTCGACTTGTCGATGTGTGGAACTGGAACGTCGATATTATGCTCCCTTCATAGTTCTAAACACATGTCTACATCAATGAATTGTTCTATGTGCCGTATAAATTTTATACCCATTTGAAAAATAAAATGAAAACGAGAAATTTGAAAATGTATTTTTTTAAATATAATATGAGATGTGGTACTAAAACTTATAAGATCTTACTTTTCCAATTATATTTTCATTCAAATTAATTACTTTTTAACTTTCTTAATTCAAAGTAAAAATCATCTCAAAAATCGCGGATATTCCCGTCGTTATAGAAACTGGTATCACACTAGAACATTTATCATATCAAAAATGAAGTGTTAACAACACATCTATCCAATATAATCAATAGATAGCTAGGCACAATATGTTAAATATGTGGATGATACTTTATGATAATGTTTATGTAGATAGTTGATGGGGTCTGAATGCGTTAAGAGTTTGTTGGTAAACAAACAACAAGGTATTTGGTAAACATTCGAGCTTCCAATTATTGTTATGACTAGCTTTTAAGCCCGGACTTGCTCAGTAAAATTATAATAATAATATTATTATGATTGTTTAGAGATAACAAATTTTTAATAGCCAGCTGATTTTTTATTGATTTGTTTATAAATACTTAAAAAATATTAATTTTTATTTAGAGATTTATTTATTAATATTAAAACATGCATTGGACATAATATTATATACAACATAATATAGCATTTTACTGAGTTTTTACAACTGTGTGAGTTGACATGTATGCTCAACAGATGTCGAAGATTGTGGTTTGAAAGAGGAATTGGTGAACGTAAATGGGTAAAATTATCTTTTTGCCAAGTATGTAGAACATAAATCATGATGAATTTTTAGTCAAAAATTGGATTAATTTAAAAGACTGTTGCTGTTAATGATAATTGAGATTATTTAGTTTAATAATCCTAATATTTAATGAACGTATTGTGATGAAACTAAAATTGATGATATTTGGACAAAAGCATAATAAAATAAACGTGTTCACATATTTTCAAAAAACCTCATGACAAATAAATCTACAAAGATGGTTTTAGAGACAGCGGTTTGAATGAAATCATGTCAAAAAATGTTAAAGCATTTAATTTTGCAGGAGAAAAAATATTTCAATGAAATGAATATACATACTAACAAACAAAAATATTTTGTACAACATATGTATTTTAATAGTTACATTTGAATAATAATACATTATTTGTATGTTGCTGATGGTCTATGGATGATGGGTGATGGGTGATAACCTTAACAAGTGATTAGACCTTCAAGATGGTTTCAATCAATCTTACCTCTATGTAATAATATAAAAATACAACATGTAGATAAATAATTCGAATATTTTTAAATGCTGATACAATATGTGAGATCCAGGATCCAATCTAGAAAGGTCCATAGATTTATCAGCATAATACTATAGATATTTTTCTATGCTATCTATGCCATGGAGCACCCGGTAAAAATTGGTCTCCCACTCTTCTCCGTAAGTTTTCGAGTGTACTGTAAAAGGAAGGTGTTCGAAAAATTTAAGACGTTTTACCACCCGTCCTGATTGTCTTGATTTTATATTGGTGCGGAGAAGACATCTTGAATGTTTATTATATGCAGCTGGTCTGCTGGATCCCCACTTGTGGGAATGCCGTGATGGTATAGTTTTACAAGAATCTTCTTTCTTCTTTGTTGTCGGTCCCTCAGTGCTGAGGATCGTGACCATCATTTGTATAGGTGTGGACAAAACGCTTCCAGCGACTTCGATCCTCCGCTTTTCGTAGCGCCTCATGCAAGGTCCCAACCGTTGCCCCCTTCACCTGCTCACTCCATCTTATTGGTGCGCGCCCCGTAGCTCTATTGCCCTCCACACTTCCAGCCAAAACAAATCTCTCCAGGTTGTCTGGGTCTCTCTGTGCGATGTGCCCAAAGTACTGCAGGACACGGCGCATGCATATGGTGGACAAGAATAGAGAATAAAAAATAATTATAAAAAACATATGATATTTTTATGTACATCATATAAATTTAATTAAATAACGTTCATGCAAAACATCCTTCACATCAAACCATTGTTTTTAAAGTTTGTTTTTATATTACCAATTAGTTTTGTATTTAAAGTGTCTATTTAAATGCAGGACACTTATTTGTTGACTGGCGGTACATAATATTATTATTCCAAGACGACGATATAAATCATAAACAAACAAGGTTTTTAATATTTACATATTTTTTATTAATAAATTTCCGATACATATTATGTATTTTTTATGGAACTTTTTTATCACGTAAAATACCTTATTGTAATTCATAGATTTTTTTGTATTCACAATTATTATCGTCATAGTTGATTCATGCAGTAATGTTTTTATTTGTACGAAGTTTTATGGAAGATTTTTAAAAGGTAGAGGAGAACCGAGTCAAAGTGATGTTAGCTTAAAAGCTCTTAAAATTAACTAAATTTTTTTTTAAGATGCACTTTTAGTTTTATCTGTAATCTCTTTACTTGACAAAAAATATACTTGCTCTTGCATTTCGTCAGATGTGCTCGAAAAAATTGTTAATATTTTTGCCACAATTCCATAATCAGTATGGATCTAGATGATTATTTTTTGATCTATACAATATTGCCCATGTTTGTAAAAGTTAAAAAATATTATCCTCGAAGACACCTATTTCATAATAGTAGACAAATTGTATTAAAATATGGAAGTTTGTGGTGATAACATTTAAAGGGCTCATCCAAGAATCAAAATACCTCCTGAACAATAGGGTTTTAACTTTGTTTTGAATACTTCCACGATCTACAAAATTTGCAAATCATGGCAAATTTTGTTCCACAACAATGATTCAGAAACGTCAATTATATGTATGTAAAGAAGTGAACGCCGTCGTTAAGAAAAGAGCTTTTTACAAAAAGCATACTTTTTAGCCTAAAAATGGAACTTTCTTTCTAACTCAAGTGTAATAAAAAAATTAGGTACCTATAATGGCAATATTTCATACGACATTAATTGTAATCAAAACGTATTTTATGCATAATATTATTGTTTAGGTATCTACGGTGGTTCAATATAATATAAAAAAAAATGTTAAATTTAAAATAATATAATAACTATAAAAACTTATCGGCGCCAGTCTTATTAGAATTGTATTGTTATGTACGTATATTATTATAGCGCAGGAAAAACGTTCTATTTGCTGTAATTTCAATGGAACTTACTCAAGTTTAATAAAAAAGTACGATGGAAATATTAAAGCGGAAAATTTGTGCTGGAATCTTAATCTCCAATCAGCTTTGGGTCTGTGGTCTCGGTGGATGCTAGGGAGGTTCCTGCGTGGTTAGGGGTTCGGGAGGTGTAGCTCAAGAAATAATACATTTATGTATGCCTGTAAAGGGGCACATCATTACCCATGTCTTTTGCAATTATATTTATTTTGTAAAGTATATGTTGGGCCTGTTGTTTATATGTTTGCAATGAATAAATACAATAAAATAAAAAAATCAACTTAATGTGTTGTTTGATATTTTACATACAAAACAAGGTATAATCTACTTTGGAATATTTAAATTCAGCATATTTTCTAGACTAATGATATGGCGTTGTAAGAATTTCAAAATTGATGACATGAATTTATCAGTGTGCAATTAATAATATAAATCTAATGTTATTATCTAGACGTTTGTAACACCTTTGAAAAATACTCGTAGAAATAAGTATTATTTATTATTTCATAGACAATTATCTGTTGTATATTGGGATATTAGACATTCATAACTCACCTGTTTTGATAGCTACAACAAGTGATTCGCAGCCAGGGGCTTTTAATATTAAAAATATTGTATCTTAAACGTACAAGGCACCCGGGATTCGAGTTTGGCAGGCCCCTCCGGTATCAATTCTTAGGTAATTATCAAGAGTATTATATTTTTTATCATAGAAATCATATTTTAAAAGCTGTCATCATTAATTGGACTAAATCAAGAATTGATTATAGAATTTATCAACGGTTTTCTAAGTCTATCGACCGCACGATTTTATCAACTTTATTTACACTATCGATCTACTTTTAACGATTAAGTAAGCACTATATTTCACCACTTAAATGAAGATTTAAAAAGAGTTTAATTAACTAATGTGATAATAACTAGACAACTTATTTATGATGCGCCGTTTTGTGGAAAAACCACCGCAAGGGCCCATTTAAGAAGAATCATAACACCTCCTGAACAATAGGGTTTTTAACCTCGTCTTGAACTCCTCCACACTCTCCAGAGTTCGCAAATCAAAGGGAATTTTGTTCCACAGCAACGGACCGTTAAGTAAACTTCTGGTAAGTACAGGTGCTCAGTTTTTTTCATTTTCTACAAAAATATTCGTAGAATAAAAATAAATAAATCACAAGATAGCATTGCATCTACATAATAATATGTCAACGCTATTCTTTTGTAAGGTGCGTTTTTTTATTGGATACGGTAAACACAAATATATTATGTCATGAAATATATCGAACTTATTTTCAAAATAATGAAACAATGCTTGCAACAAAGTAAAATAGCACGCTTTTTAGTTTCACGAAAGTGTACACAGTAAACATGCCTAGCGCTTTGACCAACGAATTTATGTGCTTTTTCAAAGTTGTAGTGGTGAAAAATTACAATGATCAAATAAAGTTCTTGATTTATATTTATGTTTAACAATTATTTTATTTTATTATTCTCTGGTAACTGTTTGATCTGTCAACACTACGAATGATTTAATTTATTGTTATGTCGTTGTTGAATCTATACATATATTTTTTAAATTTATCTTCTCTTCTTCTTCTTATGGAGCCCTTGCTGCATAAGGTCGTGCACGTGGACGGAGCCTATATGCGGCAGTGGGTTTTGAACCAACTCTGACCAGCTCTTTCTGTCAGCAGCAATGCTTTTTGCATCCTCGGGCTTTAGTCGTCTGTAGAGAAGGTCGGATTCTATGTGCTTCAGCCACGTTTTTTTTTTCAATTTATCTTTATATATCAAAGGCTATTTGCCGAGTATAAAACTAAAATAAAATAATATAAAAAAAGATTGATCTTAGATTGAAATAAGTTGGTGAAATCGCTTTCGTTAATGAACAGGAAAGTCGGTATAATATGATAAGTTCATAAAAATTTGTTAAAATTATGAGTGGCTACCATATTCACCATGTCGCCTTAAGTGCAGCACATAACATTATAAATTTTATATTGGACAACACTTAACACTTTTCAGACATGTCGTAGTAATAATAATAAAACAGAAACTCAATATATTATAAAACATAATCATTATAAAAATAATAACTACCGTATTCCAGATGCTGGCAGCAATACTTAGAATTTATATTTTCGGGCTACTTATTTTGTTTATTTATTTATTTCACATAATTTATAATGATTTAAATAATATTAAACATAACGAGTGCACTTAGTTTTTTTATGTGAATATACACTTCTAAGAAAATAAGCTGTAAAACGTTGTCCCTAGTGTTAAGAGTTATAGTACGTAGCAAGACGTAACTCTAAGAACATAGTTTGTAGGAATATTGTAATAGTGAGTTGTGCCTTGTAGTGAGTATCTACTCCAAGGCACATTACTGGTTGTAATTTAGTAGAGGTTTCTGTTGGAGGAAGTCGTTCAGGCAAACTCTGAGCCCTCTATTTGAAATTAAAAAAAATGTTTAATTGAGTCTGGAGGACGTTAGAGCTCAGAACGTCCCGAGGAAAGTGCTGGGAAAGTACTGACACATAATGAGAAAAGTGAAATATAAATTTCGAAAAGAGTGTTAATGTATTACACTAATAATAATCAAATACAGCATGCAGAAGGCTGTTCTTCTATCGTTCACCAGGATAGTAAGAAGGTTATTGTCCCTGTAGCTCTGTAAGTGATCTCCCATGATTGTAGGTACTATTTTCATAGAACATCATGGAAGAATCAACTCGAATAATGTTGGGGTTCTACATTTTGAATATTAATTTATTTTAATATTTTATGGTTTTTATTATTTAATGTTACATTTAAAAAAAAATTGTTTATCTTATATTGTGTTCAAAATGTAGACTCTAATATTGTTTTGTTAAATAAATGAGATATGAATAATAATAATAAACTTTATTCCATAATAAGGTGCATACATAATTACAAAGTTATAATGCTATTTGTAGCACAACTAATGTGATACAAATAAATGATATTGTGCAATGGGCGAGTTTATCCCAGAAGGGATATCTTCCAACTTACGACAAAAGCTAAGAGAGGGTGAGTGTTATTCCTCATTGTTGAACTGAAGATGTCAAATGTCTTAAATACCTCTCTCCTTAGTAGCACTGGAAAACTAAAACACTGTCTATAAATAAATTAATTATAAATAGTTAGGTATGATACTCAAGTTTTTATATGGAATGTCTTGTACATAAATAGAATATTGTCATATTGTATGTAATCTAAACTTTCCAAAAATAGTTCATAATAATATCTACATACCAACATAATATGATAATAGTAATTATTGTTATGGTAATTTATTTATATCACTCCAGTTGTATTGTAATGTATAGTATGAAGGCAGCTGTATTACCTAAACATGACATGATTATTGTTTAAACACGACGTTTAATTACGATAGTGTCACTGATAGTAAAACTTATGTACAAAATGCCGACTATTTATTAAACAATGTAATATCGCTAATTCAACTCCAATGTGCTCCATGTGCAATATACGTATTGTGATATTTTTATATTAGGTCTGTCACTGTTTCAGCAGTGGTAAAAGTAATGAGAAATAATTAATGTTTTGGGTGTATTGGCGAATTGTGATCATATTTTGTGTAGTCAAGACAAAAATGCCGGTGATAAGTATCAAGAATTCAAACATATTTTGAACTACTCCAGATTAATCATTCCAATTGATCACACTCATCCATAGTCAACCTATTTGAATAGGTATTAACTAGGTAGGTATGTTGCATATGATACACATACATATGTGAACTTCCTTAAGGAGTGCACAACACAGCTACACTTCTAGTAAGTTAAAAATTCAGTTCCCGACATCCAATTGTGTCAAAAAATTCATAACATAATATATATCCAAGAATTCTATGATGATCAAATCTTGTCAAAATAAGACTTGCATCATTATTGATAAGTTAAAAAACTTTTATATTCAGTAGGTACTACTAGAGCGACACTGTTATGATTAATACTTCCAAAGTGTCATTGTGGTATTTAGTATTATCTTCCACCAAATACCGTCGGTTGACAACGTTGAAAATCTTTGCGCCTTTTATTGATCTTGACTCTTTTGTATTCACTTTCAATTTTTTTTAAAAGATATATCTGGGTTTGTGTTGTAAACCCAAATACAACCTCATACACCTTTTTCATTAAGCTAAAAGCTTGTGTCGTGAAAGGGGAGTTTGGCAGCACCTGGGATCGAATCACGAACCTCATTTTATGAGGCCAAGAGTCTACTAATTAATCGATGAATTGTTGTTACAAATTTAATTTTATTAAATTATGTCTTAATATTTTAGTGGACACTAATTTTAGATAATTTTAACAAGATTTACAATATTCAAGAATGAAAAATACATGTGTACCTACTGATACACTTAATAGAGAAAAGTGAAAACTGTTTCAAAAAAAGTAACCAGGAAATATTTCTATTTAATCAGATAAAGAAAAAGTTATGCTTTGTTTATTAATTTTTGTAAAAATTCAGTTTGATATTGTAAGAAATAAAATACATATTTTGTACAAAATAATCACAAAGTGCATAGAAAACTGAGCATATACCTAAGTCTTATTCTGAAAGAATTTTTAAAAAAAATATTAAAATTTAAGGTACGTAGGACAAATGGGAATTGAAGTAAAGATATTCAAATTGTAACACAATCAAATCAAATTCATTTCACAGCTATTATACATCACACTGTATCTTATAAATTATACAATTAACAATGTAGTGTAACTTGCAGGAAATATTTGTCTAATCTTTTAGTATTTAATTCAAAACATAATGTTAATATCGTCAAAAATTTAAGCAACAAGTCACGGATTTATTGTAACTTTCTTTAGATTTTCAAAATTTTTATAGGCAGCAGACGAAATCTTTGCAATAAAAAATAATAATTATAAAAAATAAATTTATAAAACACATAAATAGAAAACATCATACGGCAGATTATGCAAACTCTTTTTAAATGGAAGTGACTTTTTTCAATCAACCAATCAGAGGTTTGCAGAGCGCATTTTCTTTGGCATTCTTTTTATTAAATTAATCACTGTAACTTAGAAATAAGAAAAACACGAGATTATACGAATACCTGGCTTTTATAAGACACTTGAAAACTTGCAGAAAACAGTGGAAAACCTATTCTTTACCGGAATCCTTGGTAAAGCATTCCTAGTATTGTTAAAAATCATACAGAGGGCGAATTCATCGCAACGATACGATATCTCCCGATTTAAATTTGTACCATGAATAAAGAATACAGGAAAATAGATTAATCTATATAAAAATAATAAAACAGCTGTTTATTTACCATGCAAGAAGGAAATATCTTTAATGCACATATTTCTACGTTAAAGAATGCATCGAGCAAGTTAAATATTAAATTAAGTAGGTACATGTCGTTTTGCCATAAATTGCATCAAATTCTATTAAGCAATGACAAGATAGACAGCTGTAAAATATTTTATAGAGTAAATTCCTTTCTTACTTACAGATTTATAGCTTATCAAATTAAATGATTAGCTTTTATAATCCTGCATAGCTTTGTATTGTTGTTGCGGTGCCCATTGCTCTTTTCACAATGTAAGGCATAGTTTAGATAAGGTTAGTATTTTTCACTTATTAAGGCCGGTTCTACAAAAAAGTATCTTGGATTAAATATTAGTAGAAAAAAATAGTAACCATAGTAACTTATAAAATTTTGACATATCAGACTTTACCTTAAATGGATTTTATCTCTGTGAAATTAGCTACTTACAATATTTTTTTGGAGGGTATTAAACATTAGTTTAAGAAGACTTTATTAAACGTAAGCCGTTCTCATCATAAGACTAACGTAAAGTAACTTTCAATTGAAAGTCAATGTGGAAGTACCAAGTATAAATGTGAATTCAACATGAACTTCCTCCAAGTGCCGTCGGTAGGCAATATTAATTACCTACATTAAAATGTTTTTGTTTTTTCAAACGCTTGTCTTTTACAGGACACCCGAAAACTTACGGAAAAGAATCAGAGACCAATTCTTGGCCAGGTGCTCTACGGAACAAATAACTTACGTATTTTTTTACATAAACGATTGCGTCTAATTGTTAATTGTTAAAAAATACCACCTCATTCAACTGATATTGAAGGGGAAAATCGAGGGACGCCGAGGACCCGGTAGGAGACAGATGCACATTGAGGGTTGCACCCTACCTCACCCATGGATGTTGCAGGAATGCCAATTCCTATGTAATCCATACTCTTCATGCAAATTATTCTCAAAGAAGGGCTCAAGGTTCGCCTGCACCCGACAGACCACTTGAAGAAGAAAAAGAAGATTTTTTAATGACAAATCCTGATGAAACGTTCTTAAACTATGTAAACCAGACTCAATGTTATCGTAATGTACTTAGTTCTACGAAAGGTGTTATTACTGTTTTATTACATTGCCGACCTGTCAATGCTTTGCCATTCTAATACATTAATGTACCTCTACATACTTATACGAGATTGTATGAAGGAAATTAATCGTAAATCTAGTACCTATTGTCGAAACCTGAATCAGATTTATATCCATTTCATACATTTGTCAACACTTTGTGGGGTATTGTAGGTATTAAGACACATTTTTAGAATAATTCTTACATTCCATATTTGGTAATTTTGTTTTTACTACTAACCATTGTGTGAGGTTACATGTATTAATCTAACAAATGAAATTTTCATTGAAGACTTAATATTGACAACATCACCTTGTTTGGTTGTCTCCTAAACGGGGCAGAAATGATCCTGCAACCCATCTTTATCGTGAGGTGTGCTTTGTAAGATTACTTAGAGAAATATCGAAGGCTTCGCAATTTCCCCTTATAAATAAGGTGACGTTGTCTTTTAAGCCTTATATGATTTCATTTGTAAAATTTATAATTCCAATATTATATTGATACCTATATTAAATCTATTTTTTAATGGCCTTCATCAATATTATGGTGTTCTTGATTGGTCTCGAATAGGTATAGGTATGTATTTAAAAATTTATTTATTGACATTTTTATTTATTTATTTACCAAAAATTGGTACTATGCTTTTGTTTTCTTTCTCAACAAATGTATAAACAAACATCGTGAGTCTAGTCTAGTGTGAAGCGGGAAATTCACCAGTAATTCATACCTGAAAACATGATTCAAATCTGCCACATCCACTCCACAGGTATACCAGAGACTCGTTAAATCTCCTTACCCACTTTAATATATGTGTGGTCAGACATATTATATATCGAGCCACACAAATATTGAAAGATCTGTCATAGTTTTGACTGTAATCAAATAAATTTGAGTTAAATCTTAAATGAAAGTCTTCAGACTTCTGCGGTATCTAGGTGGGCGGTGGGTCTCCTCCATGATTATCCATTATTTGTTTCTTTTGGACCGTGTATGATCCTCAATGACACGGACCGCTTCAAAAGAGCGGGTTTCATGTGCTTCTAAAACGCGATGTTGCTTTGGCAGCGCAGATCGGCAGACAGCCAATTACAAGTCACAGGACCTGCAAAACTGAAAATTATGTCATAAAATTGCAAAGTATCATAACATTTTTTGGCTCTTTCACTTAATTGTATTTAAAGTCAAAACTTTTGACTGCTTAACCACCGAGTTTCTACTAAGGCTGGTTTCTTACAATGTTGAATAACACAGCATGGCGCCATTTAATTGAAACTATTGATAAAATCAATCGTTGGTTGTAACCATAACGAAGTGCACTCAGACAATGTCTATATTAGAAATAAACTTGCAATAGCAATTGAAGGTGAATAATACAGATAATAAGTGCCTATGTTATTTCAATTCTACTCAGTCTAAGCCATTAATTTGCATATAAAGATTGCGACAAAGCATAATATGTTATTACAGTATAGATAATTTGTTAATCTACGTGAATTAGAACGAAAACATAAAATTAAATTACCCAAATTAGTATCAGCTTTAGTTTAGATTTACTTCTAACATGTTTTGTTAAAACTTAAAAGTATCGATTTTTTGAAATCGTGTTGTTATGTTGCAATTTTTAACATATTTTATTTGTGAGCATATTATTACTACACGTCATTTCAAAATCATAAAAAAATTGTGCAAACTATGAAATATGTTATTTTTATTATTTTTTCAGTCTCAAGGGACTCAAACAGTTTTACACAATAAATATTGAAATCGCTAATTTTATCAAGGTCTCGCGAGTAACCAGAGCGTATGACGAACAAGTTTTTAGCAAATTTTATCGCTATAAATACTCCTGCTAAGAAAAAAGTTCTTTAAAATAGACAGGTTAAATGAACAAATTTCGTCGATCTTTTCAAATAATAAATATCAAATCCCAATATCATGCGCAATTGAAAACTTTCATATACATTCAAGATCATTTACGCATGTTTTGAATCTACCTACATACATCAATAATATGAACTTTAACTGGATCATTATGAATGTTATTTTCGCATACATTAATGTGTTACAAATATGATTTATATAGTAGAATAATAATATGCAATCATGTTTCATAACCGCATCAATTATAATCGTCAGCCAACACTCTCATACATAGTAATTTCTTACATTAAACCAGAAGTGTTTGCTATTACGTTATGTTGAGTAGTGAGTAGACAACACTCTAGTTTAGTGACATGAATTAATAATTCACTTACTTTTAAACTACTACTGTATAATTCTGGAATAACCAGTGATAGTCAAACACAAATAAAGTCAAAGTCAATTAAAACATTTACCTTCTTCGAGAAATATGTTCAAAGTTCTCCTGAAGGGAGTTTTTTTTTTAAATCTTCACTTTTGCTACTACTACAACTCCTACTCACAGCATATCCAACCAGTGAGGAAATCAGCAGACCAGCTCCATGTAATTAACATGCAAGCTGTCCTCTCCATTCCATTTACAGGACACAAAAACTGAAATGAGTGGGAGCCAAATTCTTTGACGAGTGCTCCACGGCAACTTTTGCAGAAAAAAATCCAATCAAATCAAAAACTAATTTCACCATCAACACGTGATTGTCATTTTTTTGTAGACTTGAGTTTGAGTGACTAATTAGAAAAAAAAACTTTTATTTTCCTACTTCTTCGTCTTATTTCGGAGACTAGTATTGGGTGATGTCATTATATGCAGTGACTTAGGTGCTTATTAAAAGAAATTTTAATTCCAAATCGGGAGCACCAGGCTATAAGCTAATATAACATTTGAAAAGTTTGGCAATTGGTGGCAGAGATTTGCCAAAATTGTTTAAATTATTTAAAAATACAAATAAACACTCAAGCTTCATAGTTTTCATAGCAATAATAGTGTTTAGAGTATACACAAAATTTTGAAACAAATAAAACAAATGTTTTATTCTACTATATGTTTATTTGACAAGAGAGACGTCTTTCGTCTTGTTAGGACAATGTCAATCTACGAAAGATGTCTCTCTCGTCAAATAAACATATAGTAGAATAAAACATTTGTTTTATTTATTTCGCTATGATGGAATTCTACTACACAGTGAATACTTACATAATTTTGTTTTGTAAGATTTGGGTAAAACAAATTTCTGATGCTGTTAATAGCAGTGTTCATATATAACTTAGTGTTGCGTCATTAAAAATTCAAAAATGTGTGATTTTTTAAACATTTACTTTTATAAACAGAATATTCACTTATATGCAATGATTCCAACTATTAACTTTGATGTTTAAATGAAATACCTAATAATAATAAGTGAGCAAGTGCGGTGCATTTTACTCAATAACAGGGTTAGTACATACGAGTTAATAGGTAAGTAGGTACCTATAGATAATAATTACATCGTCTACATTACGTCTGCTACTCAATCAGCCCACGTTTCAGAGACTGCTTGTGCTATTTATAGGCATGCTCTAATCCTTGTCTTGGACAATCTGTTTATTGAATGAATAAGTAAGTACCTACCCATGTACAAGTAGGTACCCTTCTATACACTATTGACACCTGTATACTGTACATCATATGTATAACACTTTGGTAGATATAATAAGTTAATAGTCTCTAGAAGCGATTACAGATCTGGGTTATCGCTTATATCAAGACGGTGCAATCAACCAGACAGAGGTCTATTGAAATTTTCATATTTACACACTTTCGCTTTCACTTTCGAGTTCCCTACAAAAGGCAGGTATTGAATAAAATAAAAACATGTTACAACTTACATTCAGCGATGAGGTTTTCCACTCATCCTTAATGTCTTAATTTTGTTTGCACCGAGGAAGGTTTGAATGTTTATAGCTAGCAGCTGGTCTGCTGGCTACCCCACTTGTGGGATATACCATGATAGTATAGAAGTATTTAGTTGAACTTCAATATTTTGGATTGAATATTTTTCATATTTTGAAATAAATTAAAAGTTTTATTAATTTTATGTGCTAATTCTCTACGTAGATTATCATAGTCATAAATATCCTAAAGACTTGTTATTAATTCTTTTTTTTTATTTTTATCATTGTTCTCCATGAATTATTTGTTTTATTTTATTGGGTCAGTCGGAAGATATCGAGTCCCTGCGATAAACTCACCCATTTTGCAAAATTGTTTGTTTATACCATGTTGTGATCTTATTATTTTTATCCAAATATTTTGTAAAATAAAGTTTATATTTATAATTTTTCTTCAAGAGGAAAGTAAGCTGACTAAAAAAAGTTAAATAAATTAACAGTTCATCAAAAACAAGTCATATAAGTAAATAAAATTATTACAATAATTTTTAAAATTTGAAACACATTTTTCATTTTTTATTTTACAAGTTATTTCATGCATATGTAAAAATGTGCATCTTTAACACAAGAAATTGCAGTTTTGTTCATATTTCCTCATGAAACGATAATTTCTGGGCTGGACCGTGTCGCATTAAAACGAATAAAAGCCTTTTAATAATATGTAGGCATATGAAAGTCTTGTTGGTACTTAGGATATAATAATAATTATCCATAGATTACCTTCTCTCAATTATTTATTATGTGTCCACATAGGTGCCTATATGATAATATGATAGATATTTATGTACTAATAATATACTCATAATAACTTTATATAATTTTATATGTTTGTTGGTAGGTTGGTACGCGTGTTGTGATTGCGGTTGGTCTTAGGAAATGCCCAAAGGCTCTATTCACAAGACATCTCATAACGACCGCTAAGAAATTAATACCTTTTTGCATCTTATAATCGCACGCATTACACGTAAGGTGACCATTAATAAAAGGATTAAGTACGTCAAATATCGGATACCACAACGTGCAGATGACAAAACCAATCAGATATTTCGATTGTAGAACCATTTTTACACAAGTAACATTGTGCAAAATACAATCGGAAGAAGTAAGAAAGGATATCTTATTTTGAGATCTGAAATGTGAAATCCCATAAAATGGTTGCTTTTATGGTTGGTGTTTCTCGATTGGTGAACCTTATATCGTGATAGTGAGAGTAGCGGAATTGGTGAACGTTGTCCATGGACCCCGAAAGTGATAACTTGAGCCAGCCTAGAGCCAATTTGTAAGCGTTGGGACGCCTTTCTCACTTCTTTCGATTGGATTTCGCACAATGTTACGTTTTCTGAATATGGATCATCAATCAAGATGCCTGATTGAATACGTTAATTTTTTTATTATTTGTCAAAACCGGGAAAACTAAATTGTATTTTCTATACGTAGTTTTGTCTAGTAATAGCCTAACTGTAAACTTCCTGTTTATAAAAATAAGGAGGCTACATAGAGCTCACTGCATGGGGTCCTGCAGATGGCGTAGAATCGTTTTAGGTGCAGACAGATCCTCGGAATTGAGAAACTGAAGGAGATGATTATGTTAAAAATAAATTAAATCAATTTGGTCCGTTTGAGATTTCAATTCAATGGTCATATTAATCAAGTGTGTCTCATATGGAAAGAAGATAAAGACATTATCCGCTGCACAACTGTACTCGTATTACACAAAACATAACATTACTTATTACAATATTACACCTTAATATACCCATAATAATAATATTGTGTGCAAGTGTTATTATTAATTTGCTAGCGCATATAGCAACACTACGTTTTAAATAATAATAATGGTAATATAGAGTTTACACAAGACAAATAATGGTAACAAATTATAATTCTTTCTGATTATAGGTAAATCTACAAGTCTGCCTAACTTCACCCTAAGGGTGTATTCTTGGTCTATGATTATTTTGAAGTACACATGTGAATGTATTCTGAAGTACCTACATATGTAGGTTTATTATGATCATTTTGGTATGTGAGCTTTGATGCAAAAACCTATACGATTTCATTTTATAGATAAAGTTTTATCTCTTCAAATCACATACCTACGCTAAGTTATGGAAGATATTTTTGCAATCATATATTTTTTCTTCATTTTTTGATGTTTACTTAGTCCTTAAAATATTTTTAAGTTTATTTCTAACGACACTTAAGCAAACCCCTTGATGCAAATCATTTTCTATAATAATGATTCAATAGATTTACTTATTTCTATTACTACTTCAACAAGGGTTGGTACTTAGAATGGAAAATGATATAAATTGAAGTAAATATAAAATAATATAAAAAAAAACAATACAATAATTGCACACAGTACTTTACAATTTAATCGGTCATTTGAGAAACAACATAAGTCAGTCAATACAAACTTTTCAGAAATCACAAAAAACTGTTTGTTATAAAATTTTGAATGAAATGTTGATATCTTACTCAAATCAAAATGTTACTTACAGTGTATTCTTTGATTATAAACCTTTATTTTATGTCAAAATATTTTATTTGTATATAAATTTGCTAATTTAAAACCTTTGATTTATGTTGTTTCTCAAATGAACACCATTTCAGGGAATAAAAATCAGCATTTTCATTCCAAATTATTTATCAAACAACCAAAAATCACTATTTTTCATCATTTCCCCCACGTCACTAAAACAACACAAGTCACTGACTTGTGTTGTTTTTCTATTGACTGGCCAAGTTAATCAGTTCAATTCGTATCAAATAGGTAGGTATACGTGCGTATCAAGAAAAAGAACCCAAATAAAAAAAACGAACTTATGTTCTTTCTCAAATGACTGATTCAATTGGAAGATTTTAATAACATTTTTTGTTGAGATTAACAATATGAAATTATATTTCTTATTTTTAAAATATCTATACGTTATTATACCGGGTTAGTTGGAAGACATCGCATTTTAGCGATAAACTCGCCCTCTGTGCATTGAATTGTATAAATGATATTTATATGTTAATTTGTTTTATTGTAAACAATGTACAGTAAAGAATAAAATAAATAAATAATAAAATAATTAAGAAATACTGAGATTAGAAACATTATTATGTAACATGGAGGACATCGTACGATGAAGTAGGAAAAGGAGACGATTCTTTAGAGACGTGGATTGGATGGCTGAAATCCGAATTGTACATATAGCTGACCACCAAAAAGATGGAAAGTTAGTTGTTCTTCAGTATCACAAGAGGCATCAACTTCCAAACTAACAGATTAATGATCTATAGCACGAAGAAGAAGAAGTTATTAATATTCATCAAATAAATCTCGATTTTTTTGTTGAAAATTAATAATAATATAACGTTTACACTTGTCCATCACAAAGGTCAGCGTAATAGGAAAAAAAACATAAATTAACATGTATTCAAAATTCAAATACTGCACTATACCTTTTCATAAAAACAATGTGAATTATTGGACATATCAAATGAAAAAAACGTGAGTTATCAATCATTGTAATAAAGGGGGTATCAATAATATATCTAAATATGTATAATAATTATAGCGTATTATTGAATATGTGTAATTTAGTCTAGAAAAATTATACCACATTATAATATTAAATTACAAACTATATGATTATTACATATAAACAATATCTAATTCCTATCAACGCTAGATATAATAACAAAATTTAGTATTTAACATTTGTGCCCTAAGGCCATGGGCCGAACTTTTGTAATTTTATATGTAGATATTGTAATACATGTATACACACATGTGACTAGTAAAGAATTTGCAGTAATTTCCGGACTCACAAGTTTAACATTTTGGCCATTTCTATTTTTACTATGACGCCACAAGAATAATTAATAGATTGTTAAATTATAATATATTCAAAAGATAAAATATGTAAATTATATTGCTGTCAGTTTTTTTTTTTTAAATATTGTCGATGTCTTTGGTGCAAAGTTGGGATATTATTATAACTTACTTTATGATCTTTAGAGATACAATGGAAAAAAACATTTTTATTTAGGTATATCTTTATTTTTGATTAGTTATTACAGAATAAGGACAGTATGTCTTACGTTTAATAAAAGGATAAAATTGAAAAAAAAAAAATCGAATATCTACAAAAATTTTTGGACTAGATGTTGGTTGGTTTCAATAAAGAAGACGGACTCGAAAGTAATTTGTTCGTTAATTAATAATATTAATATTCGGGTGATTTTTAACCTACCGATTTCTAAATTTTTTAGCTGATTTAGCAATTGCCATTTCGACCCTCTATGGATTAATATTATTCTAATAAAATTAATGGTTATTCTACATTAGATGGTCAGCACATTTTAACTCTTTCAAACGTTTTTCAAACAAAAACAAGTCAAATTTGATAAAGGTAATGACAAACGTCTACTTTTAAATATAACTTTTGTCTAGGCTTATGGTTTTATCTTTCATTTGTATTAGAAAAACGTGTCAGGTAATAAAATTGTATGAGGCAATTTCTTGCCAGTTTTATTTATTTATTCATTCATTCTTTACATCGATCACAATATACACGATTTTTTAGAAAAATGCATTCAAATTAGATAATTAAAATTAATATACATAGGGCGAGTTTATTGCAAAGTTTTAGTGATAATACTGACTATTTTATTTCTGATGCCTTCAACAAAGTTCTTAGAGTTAGACAAACTGGTTTCGATTAATCCAAGATACTAGATATTAATAATTAATAAAAACATTACATACATACATACCATCACGCCGCTTCCCTCGTGGGGTAGGCAGAAAGGATCGAGCGCCACTTCCTTCTATACTTGTATACATCTTTCGCTTCCGTCACTTTCATACAATTCCTCATGCATGCTCTCCTGTTCAATGTGCTCAACACGTGACCGTCCTGTAGGATTTGATTTAAATGATCTTGCCATTTAATCCTCGGACATCCACGTCTCCGAGCACCATTCCTCTCAGCCAAATATATCTTCTTAGTCATTCTGTCCTCATTCATTCTTTCCACGTGCCCAAACCATCTTAACTTATTTACATTCATACTTGTTATTACACCAAATTAATAAAAACACATAAACATAAATGAAACCTTTAATTAAACCTAAAAAAATAGCCATTGCTAAATTCACTTCATGAATCATAAATAAAATGTTTAATAACTTTCAAAGTGCCGATTGATTGCCGCTTTTAAATTCAATCAGATTAATCATAGCAATCAGAATAAAGGTAAATGATAAACGATAGAATAGATAATAATTATCGTAATAACATGAAATTATCAATCAATTTCTGAAGATGTTATGTTAAAATAGCCGAAACAGATAGAAGTGTTAAAATCAAACCCCGAAATCAGCCAATTATCTGAAAAGTCCTACTTTTCATGTTTAGTATTTGTTCTATATGGTAGGTATTGCATGTTTTGTTTTATAAATGGTAACTAATTTCTTGCATGTGTTGGATAATATTATTCCTATTTGCTTATGACAAATTTTACTATTGAATTTAAATAATGTTTAATTTTGAATTTTAAATTTTCAGAGATTTTATATGATGTTATTAATTTTATTTTTCATGACTTATTGTATTGTTTTTATTGCTTATTGTTTTATTATTTAATCCTGCGATTATTGCATTTGTGAGCATTATTCTATTAATTTTCTTAACATAATTTACTCTATTCTATTGTAATTGTTGTTTGTTGATTGTATCTGTTGTGTTTAGTTATGTATGTTTTGTGAAGGGATCTTCACTGGTTTGCTTATTGCTAAATATGTTATAGACCATTGTATTTTTTGTATCAACTGTATGTATCCTGTAAAATTGAAATAAATAAATAAATAGACTCATTGGTACAGACAAAAGTTAGCGTTGCAAACAATTATTCATGATCGTGTTTTGAAAATTCCCTATGATCTGAATACCAAAGGGTGATATTTTTTGTTTATACTTTTTGTTTTTTTTTTTTTTCTCCCCTGCAAAGAATAGGTCTCGCGCTCTTTTCTGTGTGCGTCCTTTAAAAGATAAGTGCTCGTAGAACAGACATTAAATGTCTTTGTGTGTTCTAGAAACAAGACAAATTTTGTCACATTAAATATAGTAATGAGTTATGCAGCTCACCCAGAATGTCTTGTTTTTTATTGGCGCTGAGAGGAGAGTTTATTAGATGTAGTTATGAGTCTAATGGCTACACATTTTAATAAGAAATGCCTTCTAGCTATGGATTGGTATAGAAAGTCTATCCACATCGCCATTTATAATATTTTTTAGCTTTTAAGCTATTAAGACGGGGTGGATGTAGCAGATCTTAATCGGATTGTATTCGAGTGTGAATTGCTGAAGAATATAAGTGAATTTATTTGACAACTTCTGGAGAGAAGGGTTCCTATGTACTTTCCTCACGGGCCTGCAGAGTATTTTGTGTGCTCCGACTGCTGAGGTGGTGCGAATTTAGAATGGTTTTTTGGACATGAATGGGGTGCGTTTGTAGATTTTATGACTGCTGAGTAGAGAAAGAAGAGTGACTTATGTATGCGAAATTTTAAAAATATTAACTTGAGTCTGACCAAGAACACCATCAATGGTGGAGGTCATATAAAAAAAAGTTTTTGAGACAAACGGTACTAAATATAATTTCCAATACAATCAGCTGATTCAATCATGAATCTTTATACTTCAGTACCTAAGCTATTGGCAATTTTCGGACTTTGTTTCAAGCATCACTTATCAAATAATCGCAGTCAGCTATCATACAATTATTGATATTATTTATATCATTGTTTTGCTTATCATTCATATATTATATGTATTATGTTGTGTTACGTGTATGTAGTTATATTATTAAGTAGGTACCTACCTAGTCTTGTTATATCCGACCCCATATTATTACATAGACAATAATATATTATATGTGGAATACTCATTTCAATAATCTTTTCGAATCAATGCGCATTTAAAAATTATAGGGCGGGAAATGATATGTACAAAATTGAGGAGAGCTTAAATTGACTAGCCAAAGATGACATCTTATTTTTATCTTTGTTATAATAAATGACACGTGAATATTTTTCGGGTGTTTTTTTATAATTTCGGATAAATATTTGTGAGGTTATATTATTCACTGTGTCGCTGTTTAATTAGTAAAATTTCACAACGAAATTAAGTAAACAGATGTTATATTCTACTTTTCTACTATAATAATACATTTGCTTTATTAATTTCGTTAGGTTATTTTATGGTTAAATTAAAATAATAATAAATTAGAGTTTTAAATATTAACATTTTTGTTTCTAAAGAAAATATTATACAAGAAACTTTTACAAGATAAAAGAATGTATTAGTACAACAAAGGGAAACGCGTTTGTATAAATTTATATGAATAAAGTGTTTCATTCTACATATTGAATAAAGTGAGAGAGTCGTCTTTCCACTTTTTAGGTTGTTTATTTATTTATTTATTTATTTATTTAGTTTATCATCCCTAGGTCCAACCGGACACTTGGAATCGTCAGTCAAAATAACAATTAGTACATGTACATATCAAAAGCACAAAAATTTTCAGAGAGACGTCAGAGAACAGTAATTGGTAAAATTTATTTCAAAATCAATGCTGATCAGAGTGTAAATGGCTCCGAACAGCATTTCGTCAATTTATCTAAATAAAACAAATAATATAACATTGGCAAAACAGTATGATGAATAGGTGGAATCGAATGCTGGGCTAAGTGTAAAAGTTTTAGGTCAGCATTCACGTCGATGATTTTTATATGAAATATAATATAAATACAGTGAAGACACCGAGACAACCAGAGGAATCACCGCGAACAATATAAATGTGCGAATGTGCTCGCATTAAGATAACGATAATAAGCAGGTATATTTATTATATTACAAAGATAATATAGATCCACGCTAAACAGGATCTCTAGTCCCGGTTAGCATTTCGTCAATAGTATAAAATTCTTTACCTACGAGATGCTTCTTCACCTCCCTTCGAAACACCGCAGGCTCCAGATGTTTCAAATCGTCAGGCAGAACGTTAAATAGGCGCACACTCAAACACACAAAACTTTTTGACATTTTAGCCAATCTGTGCTCTATGGGCCGAACGCGGCCACCTGCGCGAGTATTATAGTCGTGTGCATCTGAGTTTAGTGGGGTATTTGAAAGATTTGACTGTGCATAACATAGACACTCGTATATGAGCATACCAGGTAAGGTTATAATCCCCAGCCCTTTGAAAATGCTACGACAGGTCTCCCTGGGTTTCATGTTAAGCAACGTTCTGATTGCCCGCTTTTGGAGGATAAATATTCGTCTCCAATCGGCACCCGAACCCCAAAACATTACTCCGTAGCTCATAATGCTATGGAAGTATGCAAAATAAACTGTTTTTGCTGCTTCAAATCCGCAAGATTCTTTTATTTTCCTAATTGCGTAAATAGATGAACTTAACCTCTTACATAATTCCTCTATATGTGACGACCATTTCAATCGCCTATCGATCGTTACACCCAGAAACCTACATAGAACTACTACCTCCAGTCCCTTTTCAGAGAGCGCCGTAACAACCGTATCTGGATTCGCAGTTTGTCTCAAGGAGAAATGAATAGCATTCGTTTTGGTCACATTTAAAACTAAGTTGTTGTCGCTGAACCACGCCTCCACATCATTCAATGTCTTTAAAATATTCTTAGTAGTTTCATCTTTATTGTTTTCATCTCTAATTAACAATGAAGTGTCATCAGCAAACATTACAATGTGGTTATTTTCAGTTATGCAATTAGGCAAGTCATTTATATAAATAAGAAATAGTAAAGGGCCCAGGATTGATCCTTGTGGGACTCCACAATCCACCTTGGCCATGTCTGATCTACTGCTATTAATTTCAACAATTTGTTGTCTATTTTCTAGATAAGACTTAAAGAAATTACACTCTGTACTCTTAATTCCATAGTGTTCAAGCTTTTTTAACAGTATTTCGTGATCGACGCAGTCAAAAGCTTTGGATAAATCGCAAAAAATGCCATATGTATCACACCTTTGATCCAAAGATTCAAGTATATTTTTGGTTAGGGAAGCTATACCAGTAGATGTATTTTTACCTTTTTGAAAACCAAATTGTTGTGGGTGAATAGTATTATTGCTTACGAGAAAGTGGGTGAGCTGTTCCGCGACAATTTTCTCAAAAAGTTTACTGATAACTGGCAATATTGAAATTGGTCTGTAGTTACCTAAGTCGTTTTTGTTTCCTTTTTTAAAAATAGGTATCACTCTAGCAATTTTTAATTTATTTGGAAAATTTCCTTGCTTCAGACATATGTTGAAGATATCTGCCAGATGTGGGGCCAACCTATCTATAATTTGCTTCAACAATCTGGCAGACAAGTACCACAAGTCATTTGAGTTTTTTGTTTTTATTTGTTTACAAGTCTTTCTAATTTCATTTGCTGATATTTCTCTAAATTTAAACTGTGGTATTTCTGTTCTGGGGCACCTCAAATGCCTCATAGAATTTTCGACTGACGACGAAAGATTTTTTGTTAAAGAAGATGCTATATTTATGAAATAATCATTAAAATGATTGGCTAGTTCTAGATCTGTTATTTTTTTATCGTCAACAATAAATTCAATTTTATCATGTCGTGTGTCATTTGATCTACCTGTTTCGTCTTTAATAATATCCCATGTAGTTTTAACTGGGTTTTTGGATATCTTTATTTTGTTCTTTAAAAATATTTGTTTCGCTTCACTACAGACTTTTTTAAATAATGCACTGTATCTACTTACAAATTTTCGTGTTTCCTCTGAGTTGTCCTTCCTTCTCAATTCATACAATTTAAATAATCTTTCTCTGGATATCCTGATACCACGCGTTGCCCAATTTTCAAAGGATTTTTTCTGATTTATCTTTATCTTTTTAA
The DNA here is from genome assembly GCA_947579605.1 of Athripsodes cinereus. Lineage (NCBI taxonomy): Eukaryota > Metazoa > Arthropoda > Insecta > Trichoptera > Leptoceridae > Athripsodes > Athripsodes cinereus. The sequence goes on along the minus strand of OX388316.1, from coordinate 1,527,941 downwards.
CTGGCAAATGGTTATCTAACTCTAGGGTCAAATTTCTTAAAAAATCATCATACAAAATGTTAGGATTTGTGTTCTCTGTGATCAGAACACTATTTAAATTATTTTCCGTCGACTGAAGAAAGCTTTCAAGGTTACTGGAATCAAAACATCTTTTGTTTATGTAGTTACAACTGTTACTATGAGTATCGGGGCAAACGTCAATATTTAGTTTTGTTATCTGTCCACAATGATCAGATCTTATAAAATTATACAACTGGGAAACGCGGGTCGTCAGGTCAGTAAAGATATTATCGATACAGGTAGCCGATCCGCCAGTTACTCTTGTAGCCTGAAAGATGCACTGTTTCAATAGAAAACTATTCATAATATCCATAAGTTTATCTTTTTCACTTGAGTTAGTATTAAAATCAACGTTGAAATCTCCAGAAATTACAATATATTTATTATTATTATACGAGATTTTATTAAGTGCACTTTCTAAGGTGGTCAAAAAATTCATAAAACAGCCACTAGGTGATCGATATATAGCTACTATTACGACGTTATTGGACTCTATACAGCTCAGCTCACAGTCCTTTTCAATCGATAATTTTACGATGTCATTTCTATTTTTATATTTATATTTTTGTGAGATTAAAATCATTGTTCCCCCCCTAATAGCATTTTTCCTACAAAAATAACTGGCGGTATTAAAGTTAGGTACATTAAGGTTTACAATTTCATCTTCGTTTAACCAAGTTTCACTTAAACACAACACATCTATATCGTTCAATATCGGATCAGTACACAGTTCATGTTTCTTAGAACGTAGTCCTTGGGCGTTTTGGTGTCCAACTGTCAATATTTTTTCTTGAGGTACGCCTATGTGCTGCAACTGGGCCTTTCGAGAAGATCCTGGTCCATATCTAAAAAAGCACCATCTGTATCAGGAATCTCCCCCGGTCTTTGACTGTCATTGCTCCTGACAGACACCCTTATCAGTGCACTTTTCTGTGCTGGAAAATTTAAATTATTTATAATGTTTTGTGCGAGTGTAAACTCTCTGCAACAATTATTTACCTCTATGATATGTACATTGTCAAACATATTTGATAAATTATATAGTTGGCAGTTCAATTTATAGATGCTTTCATTAATGCTACTAGAATGCCTTCTACTATAATATATTGTAGTGATATATAGTGAGACTCCATGCCCGTTTATATCCTCTATAATCTCACGCATATTTCTTAAATAACAATTATAGTATTTCGGATTCTCACAGTTACCGGTGATCAACACCACGATCTCTGGTTTCTTTGTGCCGGTTAATGCGCTCGTTATGTCCGATCGAAGATTCTGTATTTTAGCATCTGGTTTTGAATAGCAATGGATATTGTATTCACTTTTGTTATACAACTTGGATCCCATCCCTCTTGCGTAATTGTCTCCTATAATGCAAATAGTAGGTTTTTCATTGTTCTTATAATTAAACTTGTTTTTTATATGAGATGCTTCAGAAGCAAAAGTATTTTTGTGAAGGCAGGCTGAGACATTTTTTCCATGTGGGATTTTTGTGGGTGTATTTCTCTCCATCTCCTGGTACAGGTCATCGTACGCCATGCGCAACGCTCTATTTGAATCTTGAGCATCCTTCAGTCTACTTAAGATTATATTATTATTCTTAACATATTCATTCATCTCTCTCTCTCTCTCCTCACTCCTTCTCTCGAAGTCCATTTTGATACCATTAATTTTTGACTCTCTATCCTTGATATCAATCTGCAACTCCTTCTTCATCTCCTTATACCTATTTAATTTTTTATTCTGCCTTGATAGTAGCACTATTTTCTTTTTGAGTAAGACAATTTCTCTGTTTTTTAACTTAAGTAGCTTACTAGTCTCCTCTAGTTCCTCCTTCACCCTCTCCCTCTCAGTTTCCACCATTTCCAGCTTATTTTGAAGTTCCATTTTTATATCCGGAACGTCATCCTGGACGATCCTTTCTTGCGAACTGTCAAACATCGTAATATACAAGTTTCTGTTTTGACTTCTTGTACCAATGGGAGGCATGTCTGAGGATGTGTAATTTGATTATTGTTAGTAGAAAAGAAAGAATTAATAACAAGAGCGATAATAGAATAGAATTTAAAAAAATAAGGCCAATTACAGTGTTTATACATATATAAAACAAGAATACAACGAGAGAGAGAGAGAGAGAGAGAGAGAGAGAGAGAGAGAGAGAGAGAGATGAAGGAACTTTAATTAACCTTAGGAACTTTAAACAAAATTAAACGAAATTCACGCGTTCATGGTCTGCGCCACGGCCCTGCGAATTGTCCCCGCGACATTGTGAAAATATCTAGGTGGACAAAATCATCGTTATATGTCTCCAAGAGCCGGTTAACAGAGTTTCTGGAGTAATTTGATGAAAATGTTTCGACATGAAATAAAACATTGTTTCGTGTTCGCCTCGGCAACGGCACACGAATCGAGACACTTCCACTAAGGTAAGAGGAATCATGCAATTTTATTTACGAAAATTAGAAACTATGTAGGTATCCAAATTCATACTTAAATTTTAACAAAAACTTTATACTATTACAATAAGTGGAATAACGAGAAGATATCTTTCGCTGTGAGATTTATAATATTACGAGATCGTAGTACAAGTACAAGCAGTAGACACGAATGGGCGGTCCACCCACGCGTTGATCTCGTCTTGGTTTTTATTCAACTGATTGATTTATTGGTGATGAAGCGTGCTGCGCCGCGCGTGCCATCGCCCATCATATAAATATACACATCATAAACATACATAATACCTAACAATAATAATATTATCAAAAACACAGTATACCTACTGAGCCAAATGTGCCAAATAATATTATGACAAATAACTTTTTAATAATGTCTATTCTCAATATTTTCTCACTTCCTGTATACCTATAGTTATACTTTCTGCAGGGTTACTCTTGACACAATCTAAATACAATCATAATATTGTCTTGATCTTATTAACCTAAAATGTGTGAAGTGACTGTAATAAAAATAATATGTGCATTGCATATTCGCGGTTGCTAAGGTTAGTCATTTTCAACATTTACATTATGGTTGTATTATGTGATATAACCCCAATACTGTACCAGGCATTGGTGCATAACAAACATTAATATTGTTGTGATAGGTATTTATTTATTTATTTATACACAAATATACAGCTTAAAGCTTTTATAAAAATAAAAAATCAATTACATAGTATTAAAAAATTATCAATTTTTATGAAATATAATATTATCTTCTAATTTCGTGATAAAAAAAATATTCTGTACCTGAGAGCCATTAGGACTTAAGTGTATTTTTGACAAAAATGCCAAAGTTACGAAAAAAGCAGAAATAACACATTAGTCGTGAGTCTTAAGTACAGAAATGCTTAGGGTCTATACTATAGGGTCTATGCAATAAGCTGTATATACTATATACAGATAATTACTAGTAAAATGTTGAGATTTTTTCGATTAAAAAGTTGAATTTGAAAATGTCATTTTAGTACTTAAGACTAAATGGCTCTCAGGTACAGAATTATTAGACCTCTGATAAATAATTTAAAATTTTGAGTGGCCAGCAGAATATAAATACAAAAATATATAATAAATAAAGTACACATAAAACAAGAAAAGAAAGGGGAAGGGTAATTATTTACGTGAAAGAAAAAAATTAAAAAGCACACGTGGGCAGAGAAATTAAAAAATGTATAAGAAGACTGGAGACCGTTAATTTTATTACAAATTAAATATAATGTTGAAGATGTACGAACCTTGTGTGCTAGTCTGGTTCAGAGTCTCGCACCATGAACAGTAAATGAATCCGTTTGAAAAGTAGACTGACGAGGTGGATGGATAGAAGATTTTTAGTAGCTGAACGAAGTGATGAAGTGATAGATCGTGTGACTGTAAGTAGGATAGGACAAAATAATAATTGTTGTAAAACATAGCCTAAATAGTTCGTTGGTAGCCTGTAGGCAGAGCCTCGACTAGAGTCTGCTCAAGAGGTGCGCGGTTCGATCCCAGGTGCTGGCAAACTTCCCTTTCACTACACAATCTTTAAGCTTTCTCTGAAATGTGTATAAAGTTGTATTTGGATTTATAAGAAAAAACCTAGATACATCTTAAAAAACATTTTAAATTTTATAACGGTAAAAATGAGACTTCAGTGTGATTAAATTAAATTGATTTTCTTTTTAAGATATATTAAACATCCGAGATCCATTGAATTGTGAAATTAACTATGTAAGACTTTCATGGAAGCTAGTAAGAAATATTTTAAATATTATGACACTTTGTAATAAATATGTTATTTGAATATTTTGATTACATTATTATTAATAATTTAAGTAGTAGAAGACATTAAAAAATAGTGTTCCCGCTGGTTTTGAACCGTGTCCCTCGATATCCGCCCACCACAAATGAGAAGCACGAGCCAAAACCGCAGAGATAATGTTACCAGTGAAGCGACATTGGTATAATGCACATATGTTATATCTGTATTTTTATTTTGCCTCTATTTTTAATCCTATGATTTCAGAGAATATTTCAAAAACGATTATTCTTGTAATCAACTTTCTATTTTAATGACATTAGATCATAAAATTTCTATTGAATTCTTAGAACAAATGCAACTATTGGAATGATTGATTTTTATATCACATTTGTACCAATTTAAAGTAACGATTTATCGATTTAATATAATTTGAGTAAACACAATTATGTACCTACCTTGTTTGTTCGTGTAAAATCGTGTTAAATTTTAGACAATATGGAAGAAGTTTACTGAAGAAGGACAATTCACTAATGAAAGAGTATGGGTACTGTACATTTTTAATGTTGGTTTAAATTTAACCAAACCTAATTTTTCTTGAAAAATATTACATTTCATAAAATATATAAGAGTTAACATTGTCGATACACTGTACCTACCATCAAGACAATTTATGTTAAATTTGTAGGAAAAAAGCATTCTTATTTAGTATTCTTACTTCCACGGAAAAAAAGTAGTATGACAAGTTATACAAAAGTGTTTTATTTTTACAAATCCATAAAAAATGACGTAAAATCTTTTTAAATATATTACCGTTTTGCATCAAGACTCCCATATTATACAGGTGGATCAGAGTATCAAAGGGCAAGTTGATTGTTGTATTTAATTATTATGTCAATGTATTTATGTACAATATGTAATTAAATAATGTAATTATTAAACAATTATTAATTTTATACATTAACACTGATTGTACAACAATAACATTAAAAGTAATGTATAAATATTTGTATTTATGGAATGAGTACTTATAATTTATGAATGCCACCCTTAAAGAAGTCTGAAAAAAATTGATATATATAATTTTTCTTGTAGCAGAAATAGATAACAAATGCAATATGGATCTATTTGATTGGAGAAATGTTGAAAGCTTAAAGAAATATTATGCTAAAAAAATCTGTGAAAAAAATAATGTTGGATTGTGAAAATGAAAACTAATATTTTTTTCCACTAAGTATATATTGATTTTTTATTGAGAGACGTCTTTCGTCTTTAAGGACATTGGATTGAAAATTTCTTTTTAATTTCGTAGTGGAATTCTCTACCTAAACACCGACTCATCGAAAAAAATAGATTTGTTTTTTATTGTTTCCAGTTTGATCTTTAATAACAGAAGGAAAAGGAACATTGAATATTTTTATGGTAATCAGTGGTCTGACCAAAGGGTTCCATCCCATAATTGAGAAAATCATAGAGTGTATTCCACTGTCAACCAACTGTTATCTTGTGGAAGTGCGCTTTGTTTTAAGTGTTTATTTATTTATTCTATTATTATTCTATATATTATTTATTTATTCTTATAAATAGTTATCATAATGATAGTTATATTTGTGCATGTACACACCTCTACTGTCATACGTGTAATAATATGTTATATTATGAATTATTTATTTATCCTATTTAAATCAGAATATATATAAATATACATACACACATTGCTTATTATCATAATCATAACTTATCTTGTTACATAGAATCGTTATAACGATACCGTTGTTATATTATGTGACAGTCTGAGTTATATATATCTAATATATTATTATGATATAGAAATCACCATAATATGGACGCCTAACAGATGTATGTAAATGTATGGAGAAAAGGTGCTGTGTCATGGTAAACCATGGACACCATTGTGGTGATATTTTGATGAGCGGAAGTAGTGAATTATGTATAACTGTACATAATATACTTGTTGCTGAACGTCTTACATAGGTAGGTACCACTTTTGAGTGATTAATTATTACGCAACAAATTGTTCTCATATTCGTCTGTGACAATAAAAGTCTACAGATGCGAATTAGATAAAACAAATGTTTTATTCTTTTATTCGATTTATTAACGAGACAGACGTCTTTAATAGAATATAACAATAATTAAGTGTTTATAATGTCGTTATTGCAAAAGGCGACTTAGTTCGTCGGTAGCCTGGAGGTAGAGTCTCGGCCTCTTGAACAAGGGGTCCGCGGTTCGATCCCAGGTGCCGGCAAACTCCCCTTTCACGACACAAGCTTTTAGCTTACTGTGGAAGGTGTATAAAGTTGTATTTGGGTTTATAACAAAACCCAGATATATCTTTTTAAAAAAAAAAAAAAAAAAAAAAAACTGATGTCGAAACACTCTGAATAAACGAGGTCTGTTTCCGTCTTGTACCTATATTCGTGAAGAACGTTAAAAGATAAAAAATCAAATTTTAAATAAATTTTATAAATATGTACATAAAGTAAAAATAAATAATCATATACATAACTTAAAAAAAATGTGTTTGAAAATATGAGCATAAAAATGCTACATAGCTGATTACATTCATACATTATCTACTTAAAAAATACAATAATACAGTAACATACAATAATACAGTAATACAGTAATACAATAACTACAAATCATTCATAAAGAGGATCATAATCATGTTTTCCATTATTATTGTCTGAGATCGCCTCTGTTTGAGTAGCACGCGATCTGTGATGCAGATAAATCGTCAACGTGTTGAGTACTCCAGTCTCAAGTGTAAACCCTGAGCTGCTGCTGGCTGTCGATGATGACCAGTTCTGATAACACACACCAGCCAACCAACCAACTCGTCAGCCAACAGCTACCATCACCACGAGCTGTCTGTGTGTCGTAAGTTAATTCAGTGATAACCATCGCAGATATTATTATATTATGTATACTGTAATATACATACTTACCTACAAACATACTTAGATATATGTAGAACGTATACATAGATATAATTATGTAGTATAGTGAAGATATCATAGAGCCTAGATTTACTTATTCACTGCTGAGAAAATATGACTTAGCTGTCGGAACATGTAAATACCACAGAATCCCATACAAAACCTAGAACCCTGACTCATTTACAAAAGTGAGGCAAAAAATCTATGAATTTTTGACAGAACGGTTGGCGAAAGTGTGTGGTGTTTCCTACATTTTATGAAGTATTTCTCGCATTTTTATAAAAATATATCATTTTTACATTTATAAAAACGTTATTGGACATTTTTTGAAGTTCTTGTCGACGTTTTAAGCGATTTACCACACTTCTTTTCGCCAACCGATCTGTCAAAAGTTCCGAAAAATGGTGCCTCACTTTATTACAATGAAAATACACACGAGTACTCCATCTAGGTATTATATATAAAAATCTATGGTAAATAGGTACTACCTTAAGAATCATCTATGGTTTCATTTGTGACACCTATATATACCTACACCTGTAATTAATGTCAACATCAACAAAATGTTAATTGTAACACGTGGCTTCCACATTGTACTGAATTTGTACACCTTCCATAGGAATAGTGTACATAAACCAGCCTTAACCGTTTCGAAAGCATCAAAACACCTTTCTTGATTCCTACTGATTGGAGGTTAAACAATCTTTTGGTTGTCCGGATGAGGTGTCTGATGAGTAATTTACTTGATTTCAATTATTGCTCTCTGTACCATAACGTTATTTCCAAAGTGGGGTAGCCAGAAGTCTAACCGCTCGTTTTAAATATGCAAGTCATTCTCTCCCTGTTATTTTATTAAATATAAACCAATATTTTTTCAAGACCTTAGATCTGGATTCTGTACATAACAAATAACATAACTGACAGTGTTAAAATATTTAATCGTCCATAACGAAACACTTAATACTAACATACACGATTGGGCTCAGAAAATGAAAGGAGATTATAAGGGACACATTAGGTAATCAGTGGCAAATAAGTATAGGCTCCGTTGAGTCCCCGACTAAACATAGGTCTTCAACTCCTTTTTGTAAGTTTTCGAAAGACTAGTAAATGACACGTGTTCATAAAATATCAAGTTAAAGGAATTAACATCTGTGATTCAGCATGAGATATTCTTCCAGCTATTTACATATTTTAATAAATATGTGACAAAAACCTTTTAATCTTGGTTGTATCAACATTCAATTTCTATAAAATATTTATCTGAGACAACGAAAAATTCGTTGACAATATAATATAAACTTAAACATATTAGAATTCTCAATTTTTACCGCAAACAAAACTTATTTAGTCTTTGCGATCAACTATATAACTTATGAATATCAGTATTTATTTATGTAGATTAAAAAGATAAGTAGTGGGTATAGTGATATTTTTATCTAAAATATTTATTTAATAAAAGCTTACCGATTTGTTGTCAAAAAATCACAATAGAAATTATAGTAGCTGATAATGTTGCCACATGCCGACTTCTGAATATTAAATTAGTTACACAATGTATTGCCATAAAAACAATGTTATTATTAATTCCTATTTATAATTAAGTGTGGATAAGCGAAATATTTCATGGTGAATATTATCAGCTGATATTATCACTAAAATATTTGTAAACCTCACTATGTCAAGAAATGCTATACCACTTGCCCCACAAAAGCATAAGAAGTTATTACTTAAACTAAGAGAGGTTAGAATATACCTACTTGAACTTATTTCAAACCAAGATTCTTTTGTATCTATACCTTCACGTCGTGTACCAGATGGGGTGGACAAAGAGAACAGAACGCCGCATTAACCAATCATTACATACATCTTTTGTTTCCTCCTCACTCATCCAGTTTCTCATTCATGTACGCTACTTACTTACTTACTTACTTTTCGTATGGCTCCGGATAATGTCTTGGCCCATGTGGGTTGCGTCCTGGTATCACAGTTTTGGCTCCAGTCTCGTCAGCCAGTCCACCGCCTCCGGAGTCGCCTACTACGCTACTTTATCTTACTCAACACACAGCAGTACTTGCGAATTAGATGCACAGAGTCAAGTTACGTTGCAGTTGGATCTCCGCGCTTTGTCACACCCTTTGTCTTTCAGATAAGTGTGTATATTCTTTTTCACTCTTGTCACCCTTTCACCATCCATTCGTTCCACATGTCCAAACCATTGTAAATTACTTACACGCATTCTATCCAGAACACTCCACTTGCATCCGCTCATTCTTCTAATATCTTCTTTCCTCACTCTATCGCGCAACGTTTTACTAACTATTCTTAAAAGTGAACTAATTAGTTCAGAGTATTCAAAGTATTGGTATTTAAATAAAAATTTCTAACTTTTTCAAGCTGAAATATTATTCATTTACTTTGACAAATGTTTTATGAATTTTTTTGTCCAAAAAAGACATAGTGTAGTTTTCTCTGCGAGCTTACAGATTAACAGATATGTAAAATTGTAAATTCGAAGAGAAATTTGTTTGACAAGGAAAATAATATAAAAAAGGTGATAAAGAATCTATGAAACTACTGCCTTGTTTAAGAATCTCAATACTAAATTACGCATCTAAATTGGTTGTAATATACTGCCGTTTTATTTGCTTTGACAAATTTAATTAAGAGATTCTCAAATATTGATATAACATCTTGTTTTTTATCTTACAACACTATTTAAAAGCTGGTTGAAAAAAAATGTAGAGTTTGTTTCAAAATATTAAGGAAAATCGAGAATATCAGTAGTCTGATTGTAGAGTTTCGAACTTTCAATCGAATGATCCGGGTTTGATCCCACCCATTTCTGATTTGCTCCATTTTACGACACAATCATATTGCTCAGTGTTAGGTTGTCTGGGTTATATTTCACGTACAGATTCATATTATTTAAAGTAAAATATTAAAAACGCCTGTAAAAATGTACATTTTTTTAAAATTATATTTTCTTTTCATCTTTGCCATTATGGATCATGGAATATCAAAAAAATACATTCAAGATGCTTGACATACCTGATCGCTGAATTGTAGATGTCAATTGTTTTATACATTTTAAAAAAAAAAAAGATATATCTGGGTTTTTGTTATAAACCCAAATACAACCTTATACACCTTTCACAGTAAGCTACTAAAAGCTTGTGTCGTGAAAGGGGAGTTTGCCGGCACCTGGTATCGAACCACGGACCCCATGTTCACGAGGCCGAGACTCTACCTCCAGGCTACCGACTAACTCTGATGTGAGATCCGAACTGAGATGTTACAAACACTTGACTTTTACAGGACACTCAAAAACTTACAGATAAGAGTGGAATACCTCTTGATATTTGATATTTTATTCGAGGAAAGGCTCTGATTTTCTTAGCATCGTTGCATTGCAGTGTAATCGGTGAATACCAAACATTTTTCCATTCAATGTTGAATATTTATGAAAAATGGATCGATGTGACTTTGCGTGTGAACCCCTCATATTAGAAGTCAGTCAGGTGACATATTTTATTCGGTTGTATTATTAAGATAAAACTTTGAGATATATTTTTATTTATTTATTAAAACAGTAAAGATTGATTGGTGTTGATAAAGTTATAATTTCGTTTTATGAACAAACTAATATAATTACCTACTATGAAAGTGAGCGACCAATTAAAATTACGACATTCCTAGCAATCCATGAATATTTCAAAATAATATCGGTGAGAAAATAAAATTGTGGATGACTCCAATGCAACACAAAATAACTTATGAACCAACAAAAGGGGAAAGTTGAATAATGTGTGAACTTTTATGAGAAATAAAATAATACTGCTTATCTTAAACCCATCTTGTAAGACAAATTTAGTAAAGTTGATATTTTCAACCGACGGTACTTGGTGGAAATTCATGTTGAATTAATTAAAATAAAACACTTATTTGTAGCATATCCACGGTGACTTTTTATTGGACGCGAGCCGGCTTTCAAGAGCTTCCGCTCTCATCATCAGGCTGGCGAAAAGTAAAGAAATTACAGGTTGGTAACAAATATATATAGTATGTCATTGGATAGCAAAACAAAAGAGGTAGTTAAGACAGTGGTAACAAACAATTCAAATAGAGTACCGTTGTGGACGGATTTTAAGAAAAACATCTCCAGCATTTGCCTTTTAACGATATTGGGGAAACCACAAAAAACCCATATCAGAGATGAGCATTATTTTTTTAAGAGGTAGCCTTCCTCTGATAGTTAGTATACATAAAATATGAATCAGCTTGATATAATGTTATGTTTTTATATGAAAAATAATCTTTAAAATGAGTCTATATAATAGTTAACCAATTAGTAAGTTGTAAAAAATAAATTTAATAGATAATTAATTGTTGATCTTGTCAGGAGGTGTGGAGGCCGATGGTTATGAATCACTGTTGCAGGTATGCAGTGACTGAAACAAAAGAACAAAAGAGCGGCAGTACACAAGTTTTTAGAAAGGATTAACTAGTTGGGAATCCACAATAATAAGAATTAAATAATAGATTTTAATAAAGGAGAAGAACTAAGAGTAATTTGTTCATTAATAATGTGAATATCAGGATTATTTTTTAACCTATTTATTTCCAAAGTTTCAAGGCGATTTAAAAGTTGACCTTTCACCCCTCTATGGATTAATTTGATACCAGTATCACCTCTTTTGTTTTGCTATCCAATGACATACTATATATATTTGTCACCAACCTGTAATTTCTTTACTTTTCGCCAGCCTGATGATGAGAGCGGAAGCTCTTGAAAGCCGGCTCGCGTCCAATAAAAAGTCACCGTGGATATACTACAAATAAGTGTTTTATTTTAATTAATACAAATTTAGTATATTTATCATACTATTTATACTATACTTTCACGGTATATCTTAAAAGTGGGGTAGCCAGTAGATCGGCTGAATGTAATAAAAAAATGCAAGCCTTCTTCTCCATGTCAACAAAAAATTAAGACAATCAGGATAGTGGCATGCCTTGTCGCTGTATTTAAGTTGTGAAATGTTTTTTTTTGTCAAACAACTGTCTTTTATAGTTTAAAACATAGAGAAAATAGAAGGAATCAAATTAAAATTAAAAAACAAATGTTTTTACCACTACGTAGAATTTAATTGAGAGAAGCGATTTCGTTTTTCAAGGACACTGTCAAGGAATTTAATTTTTTTTCTTTCGATTGAAATCTACGTAGTGGAAAAACATTTGTTTTTTCATCTACCTAATATATATTATAAAATTCTCGTGTCACGGTGTTTGTGATCATACTCCTCCGAAACGGCTGGACCGATTTCGATGAAATTTTGTGAGCTTATCGGGTAGGTCTGAGAATCAGCCAACATTTATTTTTCATACCCCTAAAGTTAATGGTAGTCCACCCCGAATTTTTCATTTGATTTTTTGAACAATTTTTTTTTATTATTTTTTTATGGTCAGGCATTGAAAAATACATACAGGCCTAAACTTTTACCCTTTTACTATCAACTCCTATTTTTTCAATAACGATATTAGTATATGTATATGGCAAAATGTATATGGCAAAAACTATATATATGGCAAAACAACGCTTGCCGGGTCAGCTAGTTTTATTATGAAATTTTTAAAAAGCGATACATTCAATAAGATTCCTTTTTTGCCGAGTGCTCCAAGAAACAGAATAACATTATCCTTGAACTGCAATGGTTTTCGAATTTGTATCAATTCACTATCCGATATCAATTACCTATACATTTTACAGCGTTTACCTGGAAGACTTTCAAAACATAGAAATTCATAATTTCATGTAAATTTTATGTAAAATAACAAAATAATAAGGTAAGGCTTATCAAAATAATATAAATATCAAACACATAATTTAGATAGATACATATCTTTAGTGTGTTATTACGAATATTCCATTAGAATCACTATCAAAGCTATCTCTATTTAGCATAATTATATTACACATATCATTGGAGTGTAAGATTAGAGTATCTATTATTAAACTATGCATTTTCTAAGAGGTAATAATGTTTGAAATAAGATTGTTGTCCTGCATTAAGATATCACAATGTTACTATTATTATTATTATTATTGCAAATCTCTTAATTAACATTATTTATTTACAAGTTGATTGTATGAACTTAAGAGGGAGTATCAATTATTGTAAACAGATGATATTTATTCAACATTATATAGAGATGTTATTTTAAGTTTGCATCATCGAGAAATACGATGAAATTTTTTTTATCGTCAGTATTAAAACTACATACTTAGATAATAGTATACATTATTTTACTATAGATTATTCAAGTTATTTACTGTAGTAGATTGATAATATAATAATTATGTATTATTCGTATTGAAATATTACTGCATTGGTTATGTATAGAAACTAACTTAATAAATTAACTTTAAAAAATTATGGTATGAAAAAAAATAGGCTGTGAAGCAAAGTTTCAAAAGGAGTTGATAAAAAATATGATGGAGTAATCAAGTAAAAGAAGGGTATATCAAGTAAATTTTTAATGTGTTTTATTTATTTGATTATACGGCACGGAGAGGACAGTTTGCATGTTTCTTACATGCAGCTGATCTGCTGGCTACCCCACTTGTGGGATGTGCCGTGATGGTATATAATGTTTTGTGATTAATACTGTGGAATTCTATATTTATTATAGGTATATTAAAACAGAATAAAATAAACATCGTTTTTTTATACTCAAATAACTGTAAGTATTTAATTATAACGTTTTCGGAACTACTTGTTCCATCATCAGTAACAATTTTTTTTTTTAGAATCTATTCAATAAAATAGTTTACAATTACAATTAGGTATATAGAAATGATACAAGTTTATTTTAATAACATAACACAATAATATCTAGTTCCCCATTCAGCACATGGAATTAAGAGCTGGTATGCTGGTATGAATTGCTCCGAGTGCATTGGACGGAACACAGGACCAATGAGTCCATCCTCAGGGAGTTAAACATTTCGGCGCGACTCTCATCGATTTGCAGTCAGCGCGCTTTGCGATATTTCGGGCACATTGCAAGAAGAGAGCATGACAACCTAGAAAAAGTGATTATGACTGGGGTTGTAGAAGGGAGGAGAGGAAGGGGCAGAGTGCCAATAAGATGGAGCGACCAAATTAAGGAGGCCACACAGAGCTCACTTCACGGGGCCTTACACATGGCAGAGGATCGCTCAACATGGAGACAGATGGTCTACAGAACGAGGCATGATGGTCACGATCCTCAGGATTGAGGGACCGACAGAAATGATGATGATGATGATGATGAGGGGAACAATTTAAATAATAACTAAATTTACATACTACAGAGCAATAAAGCTAATAACACACACATTCAAGATTTGGGAAAGAGTAGTAAACAAAAGACTCCAGGATCTCACAAGAGTGACAGAGAACCAATGTGGATTTGTGAGGGGGAAATCTACCACTGATGCCATACAGACAATTAGAATAATCCTTGAAAAATATCAAGAGAAAAAAAATGATCTTCATATGGCATTCATAGATTTAGAGAAGGCTTTTGATAGAGTACCACGCAGACTAATATGGGAAGCACTTAGAAAGCAGAATGTCCCTGAATACTATATAGAGCTCTTGAAAGACATGTAGGTATTCCAATATTTACACGAGTGTTAGAAGCCCAGCTGGAGTGAGTGAGCCATTTGAAATCAGCGTTGGTGTCCACCAAGGGTCGGCATTGAGTCCTCTACTGTTTAATCTGGTTATGGACTACATAACTGCAGATATACAAAAACCAGCCCCATGGAGTATGCTGTATGCTGATGATGTGGTCTTGATGGATGAGACACCTGAGGGGTTGCAGTGTGTTATGAATAGATGGCAAGAAGCTTTAGAAACGAACGGTCTGAAAATCAGCAGAACAAAGACTGAGTACATGCCATGTTACTTTTCTGGGCAACGACCAACTGAGCCACACATTATGCATGTTCAGAATGAGCCAGTGCCTACAGTCGAATCTTTCAGATACCTCGGCACAATATTGTCCGCAAAGGGTGGTATTGACGATGACATTGCACAGCGCTCAAAGCTTGGATGGATGAAATGGAGATCTGTTTCTGGTGTACTGTGTGACAAGAAAATGCCAATAAAAATCAAGGGTCAGGTGTACAAAACTGTGGTCAGAGCAACCATGACTTATTCTTCTGAATGTTGGGCCCCTAAAACATAATCACGCCCAGACACTACACACCAAGGAAATGAAAATGCTCAGATGGGCTGGTGGTGTAACAAGGATGGATAGGGTGAGAAATGTCCATATCCGTGGTAGTTTCAAAGTCGCTCCCATCGGTGAAAAAATAACCGAAAACCGATTAAGATGGTACGGGCACATCTTGAGACTACCACAGGATAATATGATTAAAAAGACGATGGACGTGGAAGTAGGACCCAGAAGACCAGGTAGACCAGTGACCACCTGGATGTCCACAATTGCCAGGGATATGAAGGAGGCAAAGTTGCGCGCGGAGGATGCAGGGGACCGCAAAACTTGTGGATAGTTTAACATAAAGGCGAGGGCGAAGAAGAAGAGTTAATACTAAACATAAATCAATTTCAAGAACAGCCATGTTTGGGGTGAAGGTGAAGGAGTGGTGGGCGGAGGCAGATGATGGAACTAGTAGTTCCGAAAACGTTTTAACTAAATACAGTTATTTGCGTGGAAAACATAATGTTTCTTTTATTTTGCTAAAATTAATAATCTTTAGTATCATTTAACTTGCAGTTGTGAATAACATTAGTAAGTATATCTCACTTCTTTTTACTCAGTTCTCCCAAAATTGTTCGCAATTTTCCTACTCTTTCCTAATTTATGTATGTATCAATAGTAAAATAAGAATTTTGTTTGATTTTCAGCATTCTTTCTGGCTAATTTCTATAAAGCTACGAGCATTATAAAATTATATATAAATAACTATGTATAAAAATATATATAAATAGGTACGGATGTAGATAGTCAAATTAAATATTTCTAGTGCCTATAAATCATTAAATTTATTTCATCATCCAAACCAAATATTCTTATAATATATAAGTATTAAAAGCATCATTTGCATCCCATTGAATAAAAGCACGATGACACGAGCTTATCGAATTATGAATACAATCGAGACTTAATTAATTGATTACGAAACGCTAACATTATTATATCTTTATTATTAATAATAATACTTTCAATACAGCCTTCATAATAAATGAATCACTTACAAGGCTTAAGTAAATGGTATCTTATTAAATTATATTCAACTTGTCCTAGCTTACTTAATCTTTCTCCATAATTATAATGATCATAATAATATTACAATGAAATGTGTCCTCTTATCATCCTTGTAATGTCCTTAATAGATACATTACAATTATTTTAATCATCTTATATTTTACGTAATTCATTCTTCTAAGTGTCTGTAATAGATAATTTAATGTTACATAAAGACCGTTGTAAATGATTAAAAACAAATCACACGATTTTTTACAATGGTTCACAGTTTAGTTGTTATTATAAATACAATCGTACTGTACAACCTTGAATGAAAACAGATTTTTATTCCTAAAAATAAAAAGTTCTAGTACAGTTTTATAAAAATAATTTATATTATTCTAGTTTCCAAATCTGGTATCAAAGATTTCAATCCATTTCGTGCTTGTCCTACAATATGCGTTGATGTTTCTACAACTGCCAAAATAACACAACCTGTTGATTACTGAAATTAATATTGCTACTTTACCTTCTTAAAGTATAGTTTTTTCTTTTTAAAATTATTTTTTCTGGGAATATAAGGCAGAAACCAGTTTCTTTGATCAAGAAGGTATCTGCGCCAATTGAGTCACCTCTTCCCGCGACATTCCTAACGCTCGATAAGTTCAGTTATTTTCTTTTCATTATAATAAATTATAAATAAGATTACTGGTTCGAAATATTTTGATTTCTTCTCCTTCTGCTCTGTCATTACCTCAGCGGTGAGGTTCGTGACCGTCATATACATTGGTACAAATAAAATGTTTCCAGTGATCCTGATTCTCAACTCTTTGCAGCGCCTCAAGCAAGGTCCTTCACGTTACCTCCTTTACTTGGTTGCTTTATCCCATCGGAGCGCATCTAGCTTTTTTTCTGAACTTTCAGTTAGAACAAACTATTTTAGGCTATCGATCTACCTAAAATAAAACAAACTCCTAGATCAAAATTTATAAGACACTTAAACAAAAAAAAAAACACAGTAGGTACTTTATGCGACTAGATACATGGATACGAACTGTACCTATCTACAAAAAGCTATGTATACAGAATTGCAGATAATAATATAATGTTTTTACTAGACTTCCTACTAAAGTAGGTATTTTATTATTACACATAATATATAGTATTGTGTAAGTCAGTGGCGTATCTGGAGTATTCATACTGAATATGCCACCCTAAAAAAAATAGCGAAATTATTAAAAAGCATCATCTATTTTTCATCGATATTTTAACACAATAGTCAGTATTATTTCGCTCGTCAATGGTAACGGTTTGCTGAAATCGATTTAGATATAATGTATACAATCAAGTTACAAAAATGCATTGTAGAATACTCAATTAAAAACATTAAAAATATTAAAAAGCATATCAACGTATAGTGCAGGGGTGGCCAACTTGATTAGATCCAAGATCTACTGTTTACTGAGGAAGCCCTGTGCGATCTACCAATTATTTTATTTATTTATTTATATTTTATACTTCTACCCTACAGTTTCTACCCCCCCCCCCGGTATCAAGTTTTACTGCGTAAAAGAGAGATAAATAACGTGACGGAACGGCGATTGAAAAATTATACAAGATGATGCGTGCAGCAGTTGGTGATTACGTTGCGCAGTCTTTTCTACGTATTTATGTATGTTTATATTTTTTGCTTTGCCACGATCGACTGGATTAATTGTCGCGATCGACTGGTTGGCCACCCCTGGTATAGTGCATATGAAAAGAAAATATTTTTATTAAACATAGCGATACCAAATTATTTTTTTACAGAATCTTATAGAAAAATCTTGTCAAATCGTAAAAATAAAAGAAAGTGAATAAAATCAGAAAAACTTGCTACAAATTCTCATAATAATTTAAATGATCACCTATTTGAAGCAACAAGAACTGAAATAAGCCACGTAAGCAATCCTATGTGCATGCCAGACAAAATTATATGACTAACCTCTCGCACACGAGTACGGTTTCGTACTGAAACACTTGATGTAGCTGCAATTAAACAGTAGGTACATATCGCAAAGGGCGAGTTACGCAAGCGCACTCGATATTTAAAATTCTCTAATCGCTAATGCGTATTATATATAATCTTAAAAAAAAACGCAAGTAAGGCCGCACTTTCTATGTAGCTTATTTTTATTTATTCATTCTTTACTGTACATTGATTAAAAACAATTACATAAAAGGTACCTATACATTCATATGCTTATATGAAAGAAACGCCACTGTCGTAAGTATGCATTGGGAATGGAATGAATTTATTATTGATAAAGTGACATCTATATTGACTGCAAGTATTAAACAGCGAGGTCTTCTCGTACTTATTATTATTTTGATAAGCTTTGCTATATTATTATTATTTTAAGCATACAAAAGTAGGTACTTACCAATCAATGTACGTATAATAACTATTTCACATTTTGTAAACCTTTTAGTAGGTATTCTTTTAATTCTGTCATTGACAAATTTGTAAAACTAAAACTCGAAACTTTTTACTTTGCCACTTCACGTTTTAAGAATGTGTAAAATTAACATTGTGAGAAGTGTGAAGTTTGTTTTCTGCTAAATTTTATGTCCACTTCACTGTTTTAATAAAATTTAATTCATTTGGTTGAGTTAAACAACCAATGTGTTAGTTAACCAACCGTGCCTTATACGCAGTATCTTATTAAAAAAAACATCAAAAAGAAAAGTAAGAACAATTTAAGCATTGAAGGTTCTTTGAGAAAATTATTAATATTTCTATCGCTCGAACAAATATCAATCAAATATTTATAATTCATTAAATTTTCAAGATAGATAAATCAACAACCACAAATGTGTCTTTTAAAATTTCGACCAAAACTATATTTTGAATTGATGCCGATAATTTCGGACCTCAGATATTTCAAAGAACCATGGCCAATTCAAGTTGTATTAAAATACATTTGATATACCTAAGCAATAAATAATATCAATAAACATACTTAACTTCTCGTCCTTATTTTATTAAGAAATAATAGTAATAAAAGTTTATATCCTATCTACTATTTGGGTTTTCTTGTACAAATACAGTACATATCCTTTGATAGTACAAAGTTTCAATATACCTAAATATATTTTTAACTACAAGTCACAACTTTAGACTGGCAAAATAACGATCGATTCAATGTCATTGCAAATTGATTTTGGATTAAATCTTTAAATGTTTATTATTGTTGGTTAAACAGTAAAGCACGCAATAAAAATCTGTTTCATGATGGTTCGTGTAATTCTCTTAATATTTATTGTTGTAAAGTTGATATGAATGTGGTATAAGGTGTATAAAAAACTAATAAAATTTTGTTTCTTTATCAGCTACAAAGCTGTATTTATTAAATAATACAAATACAATATCCGCAATTCTGTATTTGCATTAATTCGATCACATAATCAAAGCTATTTACTCAAGATAAATTAAATAAAGCTTGGGAGTGAAACGTAAAAAAATATTATGTTTTCGTAGTAACTTTTTATACTTTGCATCCGAACCAGCTTTCAAGAGCTTTCACTCTTGTGATCAGACAAATTTATTGTAAATTGAAGCTAGACACTGTTTATCAATGACATCAAAATGCTCTGAATATCATGGAAAAACCTGACTAAATTGGCGTAGAATATGTAAGAGGCTGCTTTCTGACCTATGCTCTCGGCGATGCTTTGAACGGTAAATGATTGAATGAACGTTTATAGTTACAACGTATAGCCATCTTTTGAACAAGATCAGTATTTAAAAAAAAATATCCATAAGTAATGATAAATCAGCATTTCATGTCATGTCATTTGATGGAAGAAATAATAATTAATGTTGCAGTAGTAGTGTGACTCTATATTGACTGTGTTAATGTCTCATGATAAAACAATCGACTCATGACGATTTGCATTATTATGTCGTTATTCAAATTCAACTCTCACGTGATCTTAATTCTTCTTAATGACATTCTCTCTTCTCTCTGTAGTAAATTTTAAGTTATGTTAATATAATGCAAAAACACGAAAACGCAATGACAAGCTGAATTGATATTAACTGTTGCTTACACACTTGTATTATAATAATATGATATTCTTAAATTTGTATAAAGTGAACATAAGTTACTCGTGTTAAGATATACATGACCCCAATGAAAACAATTCCGTAAACTTGAATACGTACAACAAATTTGTGCTTCAATGATTAAAATATATTTTTTAAATACTTGTAAATGTTAAAAAAACTTTTTCTCGTTAAGTGTACATACACACTTACATCAGAAAGGCTTTAGACATTTAAAACGTATGTATATAACGTGAATATCTTAAGTAAAATTCTTCTTCTTCTTCTTCTTCTTAGTCAGCCATCTCTCCACTGCTGGATATAGGCTTCTCCCAAACTTTTCCATAATATCATTAGCTAAATTATATTAAGTTTAATCTTTATGAAATATTAAAATGAATTCTATTTCATTATTTTTTGTAAAGATTATTAACAAGAAGTTGAAAAATTGTTGGAAGCTCCTAGCCCTTAAGCTCCATAATATATGTATAATATAATTGTTCTTTTTAAAAACAAATAAAAATATGATATAAAGTTTTACTGGTTATTTTATTTAAAAGACCAAAGTTTTGACATGCTACGTCGGTTTCCAACTAAACCTTTTTTTTCTAGAGACCAAGTTTGATAATGACATCTACATCTTGGGAAATAAAACCGATAAAGTACTCTATTTGTCTTATTATTTTATATTCTGAGCCAAATTTATATTTTTGCTTTTTTTGCACATTGTAAATAAATAAATAGATAAGTCGATAGAAATAAGGAGCGTGGAAGAGCTTTTTTGGACTGCCCAAAATAAAGGCATATTTTTCTTACATTTTCACATCATTAACACAATAAACGAAATGTTGTACGAATTAAGAATGAAAAAATAATTTTGCAAACTAACGTCTTAACCTACTTTTAGATTTGCAAAAGTATCGTGTCGAATTATTGAAATGAATGAGTAAATTTTCAATATTATTGTCATTGGTACAAAGCGGATGTTGATTTTGTGCGAATTTTAAGTGAGTGTCCATTCACAGGTGCTTGTAGATTACAGTAATTGAGTGAAATCGATACTTTGCATTATCAGCGAATGACAAGTATTAATATTGAAAGAAACACGCACTTTGTTTTCCCTATGATTACTTTTGACAACATTATGATGTGCTTAAGATAATTATTATAGAAATTACCATACGACGCTGTCAACGATTTTAAAAATCTTATTGAAATGATGTCATACAAGGCGTGTGTAATGGGCATTTTTTTTATTCTTTTAGTTTATTCCAAATTATATGCACGAGCTTGCGTACCTACATGTATGTAACTACTTACATATTATGTACTTATACATATTTCCTTAGCTTAAATTTCTTGAAGGTTTATATAGACTGTTTGGAGACAAACTTATGTACATAAATAAGTTGTAGGCTTTCATATAACTACATACAGTACTACAGCATATCCACGGGTAAGGTAGCCAGCAGACTATCTACATGTAATAAATATGCAGTTTGTCCTCTGTTTTCCAATAAAACATAAGATACAAAAATTCTAAGATATTGGAATCCCCAAATATTGATTTAAGCGTAAGGAAGAACCTTACTAAAGCCTTTGTATGGAGCATTTTGCTTTATGGTTGCGAGACGTGGACCATCAGCAAGAGTGAAAGCGGACGGTTGGCGGCCTTTGAGATGTGGTGTTACAGACGCATGCTGAAGATCCATTGGTCGGAACACGTCGAAAACTAAGAATTGTATTAACCAGGGTAGGCGAAAAAAGGCAACTTCTTAAGAGAATCAGCCAACAACGAGCTAACTGGATTGGCCACAACATCAGGCACCCAGGACTACTCATCGCCATTGCGAAAGGTAAGACCGAGGGGACAAATGGCAGAGGCCGACCAAGAGATGCGTATATGGACTAACTGAAGAGGGACATGAACTGTGGCTCATACGTAGAGCTGAAAAGACTGGCTGAGAATAGGGAGGAATGGAGAAGAAAGTCAAAACTCATTGCAGACCAATCCAGTGGATTGTAACTCATTATATATATTCAGGGAAGGTAGCATACCATCCTCTTTTCTGAATTAAAGATAAAAATTTCTTGCTGCGATGTTGTATATATATTTACCTGCCTTTTACAGGATACCCTAATACTTATAATAAAGTCACTAGTAACATAGAAATCATATTTTATTTGTTGTTAATAGTGTGTGAGTCCTATTCTTTCTCGGGGACTCCGTGCAGTACCTAATGTAAAAATAGAGATGAACAAAATAAGTTTATATAATTTAATATTTTATCATAGTTTTTCTGAGTAGGTACTTGAAAACTAATAATTCACTACATCAGTAGAATGATAACAGGTAGACTTTTTGGTACCAACACAAAACCATCATCTCTGCACTCAGGCATCTAATTAATGAATGACATTATCTCACAAAGAAAAAATCACTTAGTACTACTCAATGCCTGTGTATTGGGTAGTAGATATATTTAATACAGCGGTAGGTAGTAGGAAAGGTTAGTTGGAAGATAAATAGATGGAGAGACTAGCTGTAGTAAAGTGATTATTAATTTCGTCGTCCATGTTAATAAAGTGACAACTATGTGGCTTCCGGCCATTTTGTTTCTCGCGTTCTTTTTTATTTTATTTTTTTAATAATTTTTTTTTTCAAATTTAAACTCGTTTATCTTGATAAATTAAAAGGGAACTTTTGTAATACTGAAAATGACAAAAAAAAATTAAAATAAATTTGGAAATATATTTCATTCATGTATACTTTTAACTGATTTATATTGATTTTTTTTTCAAAGTAACCAAATGTGTATCCCGAGAGTCCCAGTTAAGGAAATGGTCTTTCACTGTTTTCTGTACGTTTTGAGTTTTTGTAAGACGAAGATACTTATTCATACAGCATAGAGTTTAAGAAATTTTACATCTTCAGTTCAGCGATGAGGTATGCCACCCATTTCAAATGTCTTAACTTCTTCTCAAATAGAAAAGACAGCTTATATTTTTGTTGCGTGCAGTAGGTTATAGTAGCTTAAATTTTTGTTGCTTGCAGTGGGTTGGCTGGCTACACTTTTAGTAGGCAATTCCGTGATGGTAAAAATGAATGAACAAAATGGGTCTTCTTCTTCTTCAAGTGCCCTGTCGGGTCCCACCAACGTTGGCGATCACCTCGGCGAACTTGTCCCTGTCCTGCGCTGCTCGGAACAGCTCTTCCACACTTCGGATGCCGGTCCACCCTTATGTTTCGCAGCCAGGACATCTGTCTCCTACCGGAATGGAAAATGGGTCTGAATGAAAGATACGTTACGTTGAAAATACCCAGACTTCTGCATTATCCTGGTGGTCTGTAAGTCCAACAACGTTCTGGATGACTTATTTTCTCCGTTTATTATTTATTTTCTCCGTTTTAGAATAAACATTGAATGTTTTAATAAAAAAAAAAACTTAAATACTCCAAAAAAAAACAAGTTTAAATAAGCAAAAAAACACGAACCATTTTTAGTTCTGAGAAAAATGTAAAATTAAAAAGTGGCATAATAATATTTATTCCAGTAAAAAAAACATTTGAATATGAGGTAACTATGTGAAGGCTTACATGGGTAAAATATTTTTGTTTTTACTTATCTCTTTAACAAAAAGCTTTACCATCAGAGTTACCTTCGAAGATGAGGTCAATAAATTATTATACGTGTTTCATCTCACGGCACACATTTATTAAACAAATAAAATTAATAATAATAATCATGAAATAATATGAAATTATAAACTAAAACTTTTTAGCTTTATCGGATATGTTCACTGTCGTGTCAAATGTCACTACTATATGTAACTTTTACAAAAAGTTCAAATTTAGAAATGAAGAACATACGTAGAATAAAATATAAATACACAAGTGAAACTTTTAATATTGTTGAATGCTTTCATCACCAGAATAATAATAAATAAGAAATAAATAAAATTTTATTGGCATCATATCATGCAGTATACAATTCAATGTCTCAAAAGGCGGGATTATCGCATATGTGATTTCTTCCAGCCAACTTGGGATATAAAAGTATATAGTACTTCAGAATGATTTTTGATCATCCAATGACTTTTTATCATCCATAAGCTTTAACAACAGTCCTAAAATTCAGTATTACATGTTTATTGAACACTCAAAAACACTATTTAGTTAACTTCCAAGTGACTTCATTGTCTACGCTTGCTAGTATTCGGAGCTTCGACTATATCTTCAGGCGATTAGAAGGTAGTTTAAAAATTGGAAGAGAGAACATAAACATGCAAGGAAAGATAATTTGAATTCTCTATTCTTTTTTATCATCCGTAGGTCATTGATTTGGCACTTGGAATCGTCAGACAATTATATACATTTCTTTAACAAACAACAAAAAAATCAAACAAAAACATAATGAAAGGTTTTAAATTCGACAAATCCACAGTTCATATGTATATATACAGCACATGGATAGATATTAGGAATGAGTATAATGTGATTATAATGAACGAGTTTAGGATAGCATTATGACATGTCACCTCAAAGCTTTATCTAAATTTCAACTTTAGGTCATTTACATAACAGCATTACAGAAGCCGTATACGATATCTGACTAATTGAAAATATGTTACACATTTCATCTGACGATGTTCAATCAAAATGAATGCAGCAAGTATATATGCTTCCAATATTTATTGTATTATCATAAATTGAAAAAAAAAACTCATACATACTTTGTTGTTTCTACCTACCCAAAAGACTTAATGAATCGGAAAGATATTAACTCCATTTAATTGAGTTATAAAAATGTATTTGGTACATTTATTTACTCGTAAAAATGTCATGAAATGTTGTATTTAAGAAGGCGGCGTATTTCGTTTGAAATAATTCCTTCAAAGATATTATTGTTTATCGCATTAGAATAGGTATCTATTTCTTTATTAAATAAATTACCGTATAATATAGATAGTAGGTATCGATTCTTTATAACGTACACCGACACATGAATAATTATTGTAATTTTTGTGATACCTAACAGAAATATGACCAAAATACATCCATCAAGGCGGTACTTAGTTGGGTTAAAATAGCACTATTTTTCCAACATCGTGGTATTTTTTGCAAAAGATACAACAGCTTCAACAGTGGATAATACAATAATTCAGTTAATGATATACATTGCCACTTTAAGTATCCAAAATATGATATTTTGACAACTGAAAAAGTCATTTTTCATTAAGTAGTAATACAAGTTTTTTTTAATGTTTTTAGTATTCTATAACCGAAACTGTTACATAGTTAATCCTTCTAAAATAAATGATATTGGTAATTAAAGTCCTTTTTCATTAGCCTTTCCTATGGTGAGTGTTATGAGTAAAAACAAAATCATTTGCCATGGGTATCAAACTTGTTGCTTTTCTATATTTGTAAGGAAAAAGATATATGATCAAAAATATGATACACAAATAGAATACATCAAACACTGAAGCCGCAGTAAAGTTCTACATACAAAACTAATATTTCAATGTTTTTTCTTGTTTTTTCTTTTGATTAAATTTATGTTTTCATTTGGGTATTTTAAAACATATTATAACAAGTATTTAAAAACCAAAACAAAACAACAGGTGCCTGCTGTTTGTCGAATCAAATAAAGAAGACACTTCCGGGTCTAATTAAAGAAATAAAAACATTATAACATATTATTTAAATACAAAACTTTACACACCTGTACCTGTTTAATGTTCATACTTATCTACAAAGAACTAATAATGTTTAAAATAAGTTCAATTTATAATTATATAAGTAATTTACATTCATGTACAAAAGTTTACAGTCTCATATATTATGATGTTTGGTTTGGAATAATATAATGAATAGTGAATTTATTCTCCGCTAGTCTTCATTCGAAAATGATAATTGGTTTGTATAAAATGCCCGGATGTGAATGATATATTATGATCAATATTGGATCATTTATGTTAAATAAGTAAACTAATCCCTTTTATACTCTTGAAGATACATGATAGTGTTTACCCGAATAAAGAAATTTGAACCCGAACATTTGAAATTTGATACTGACTTTATGTATTGTGTATCGTTTACAAAGAATAATTTTTCTCACCTCTTCATTGAAGCTTTTGAGTGTCCTGTGAAATGCGGGTGTTCAAATATAATAAATTTTACATATTAAATTCTGCGATAAGGTTTGCCACGCATCCTGAGTTTCTTCATTTTTTGATGGCACAGAGAGGACTAGAACTTATATTTATTACATGCAGTTAGTCTGCTGGCTACCCCAATCTCGAGATATATCGTAATGGAATAGATAGATAGAGAATATTTTATTTCGGGATCCTGTTTGGAAATAAGAGAAGATTATTATCATCCAAGCAAAATAAATATAAAGACATGCCTGGGTTATGCAAGAGATTGAGAAATCTTCACAACAAACTCTTTTCCAAATTTCCTGATTGTCATAATTAAAATATTTTCATTTCTTTGTAAGTTTTTAAAATTTATTGGATTGGTCTGCAACAAGCTTGAATTTTCTTCTCCATCTTCTGTCTGTCTTTTCAAATCTACGTTTGTGTTACAGCGCACGTTGTCCATCATTTGATCCACGAAGGCAACTCTTGGTCGACTTTAATTCCTGCCTTCGATCATGCCCTCCGCGATGGTATAGTGAAGACCTGGGTACCTGATATTGTGACCAATCCAGCTCCCTCGCCGTTAACTTATCTTTTCAAGAGCGGCATTCTTTCATCAATGCTATTTAATACCTCGTCGTTTTCGACATTTGTTCCGGCCAATGTCTGAATACCATATAGCGCAACACTCCAAGACAAATGTTTTAATTCTATAACGTTGTTTCTATCATAAGGTCCAGATTATAAGCTCATTGTTTATAGTATTTTTAATTTGCATATTCTAATTTTAGTTCTCTTTATCTAAAGAAAGTTTAGAGTATACTATTTTGAATTTAAACTTGCTTCAATATAGATATATTTATACATATCTATGAACAAACATTTAGTAACTTTGCAATATAACTGTATTATAATAGTTAATTGAATAATAAAAATATGGTAAAATAAACAAATTAGACATCATGTTTTATGTAGATAAATCTTCCATAAAAATTACAATATTATGTATCTAAAGTCAATAGAAGAAAATCATCTTGTTATAACGTAAAATATTTTCATTACTAAACATGCAACAGGAAAGACAACTCAGGCTTAAGGATGCAATAAAATGTCACATATAAACTTGGTCTCCCTGCCATCAATGTCCAATATAACGATCTTAATTCTTAAAAATGTTCGATATATCCAATTCCATGATCGTTCCTTGCCTCACAATCAACGAGCACCTTGCCTCTTATAGTAAGATGTTAGTTTTACAAGCTTTTTATTTTATTTGTAAAATTATTTTATTGATTTTAAATTCAATCTTGTTTGTACTCGTACTATGTATAACAATCTTGTGTCCAATGAATTGAGTCATACAGTCATTGTTTTTATGACTGTAAACATTCATTGCAAAAACTTCAATTAATTTACAAAAAAACGTTGATTGATAACTACCTCTACGACTTCATCCATATTTTTATCAAATAATTTATTAATTTTGGATTTTACAGAACATTGGTCATAATATTTTAAATCAAAACAAATTATCATAAAAATACTTACTTACTTACTTATGCAGCTATTCCTGTCCACTGCTCAACATATGCCTCCCCCATATGTCTCCAGGCATCTCTGTCCCGAGCTTTCTGCAACCAGTCACCAGCGATTCTTCTAATGATGTTTGACCAACGTGTTTGATGTCTTCTTCTACTCCTTTTGTCTTCACGAGGTCTCCAATCCACTACCCTTTTTATCCATCTTTGATTTTAAAGTCTTGCAACATGACCACTTCAACCTTGCCATTCTTTCGACAACATCCGTAACTCTGTATCTCCGTGTTTCTAATGCGATCAGAGATTTTTATTTGTAGCATCATAAAATTATCAGTCACAATTCAATAAAAAGAGGGCGAGATTATTGCTAGAAAGCAATGTCTGTAATTCAAGTCATTAAGCTGTTATTGAGGATGTATTGTATTAAAATTAGCACTGCTTATTTTTCACACTAATTATTATTTAACTCGATCACTTTCTTTAAGGTAAGTAACTTGAAATTATAACATAACATAACATAACATAACATGCATAGACATTTCACACAGATCGAGCTAGTCCCAAGTTAAGATGAATCTTGTATTATGGGAACTAACGCGACGATACACATAAATACAATGCACTAAACACATAGGTATACATGTAACACCTAGACCCAGGACAATTTGAAAAAGGTCATTCAATCTGCCCTGGCCGGGAATCGAACCCGGGACCTCGTGACTTGAGGCAAGGCAAGAGCATTACCTCTTACGCCACACCGGCCGGCGAAATTATCAAGAATTGTTTTTAAATACATTTTCAAAAACTAAACTTCCTTATTTTTTGGGTCCGGACTTTAAACTTTTCCACTCGAGAGTCAATCTACACATACTCGCAGTCGCAATCATTATGATTAAAATAGAATCTTTGAAATTCAAAATGTATCTACCATTTCAAAAATACCTTTGTTATCACTGGCTCCCTTATATAAGAGGTAAGTCATGACGAAATTTGTATTTTTCGCAAAAAACATATACAACGTCATATTATTTTTATTTGTAATAATAATCTTACTCACACAATACCGCAAAAAAAAATTGCAAGTATCAAAAACGATATCCTTTTGTGGTTAACTCAAAAGAATACAATTTATAAAATTATCTCACTTTATATAATTATTCATAATAAATATATATTTTCCGATAAACGATTTCTAAGAAATGAAGTATTTTATAATCCAATTTATTTAATTACAATAATAATATTAATTATTATTCAAAACGTTTTATCTAAATGCTAATGAACTCTGTGACGGTGAGATTATTTGTGTGTCGGGAAGCGGTGTAAAACACAGGTTACAAAATCAAATAAAAAAACCTTCTAAATAACTGAAATACCTTACAAACAGGTCGATGTTATTTGTAGGTTATATACTATTTCATGTACTTTTATAAACTAGCTTTTGTGTAACAATATGCAGTAGCATCTGGTGTATCTACTTTACTATATATATATTTAGTTACAATCCATTGGATTGGTCTGCAACGAGTTTGGTTTTTCTTCTCCATTCCTCCCTATTCTCAGCCAGTCTTTTAAGCTCTACGTATGAGCCACAGTTCATGTCCCTCTTCAGTTGGTCCATATATGCGTCTCTTGGTCGGCCTCTGCCATTTGTTCCCTCGGTCTTACCCTCCGCGATGGCGATGAGTAGTCCTGGGTGCCTGATGTTGTGGCCAATCCAGTTAGCTCGTTGTTGGCTGATTCTCTTAAGGAGTTGCCTTTTTTCGCCTACCCTGGTTAAGACTTCTTCGTTTTCGACGTGCTCCGACCAATGGATCTTAAGCATGCGTCTGTAGCACCACATCTCAAAGGCCGCCAAACGTCCGCTTTCACTCTTGCTGATGGTCCATGTCTCACAACCATAAAGCAGAATGCTCCATACAAAGGCTTTAGTAAGGTTCTTCCTTACGCTTAAGTCGATATTTGGGGATTCCAATATCTTCGATTTTTTGTTGAAGGCAATCCTTGCCTGGTTTATTCTGCTTACAATTTCTGCTTTGGAGCGTCCATCCTGGTTTATTCTGCTGCCCAGGTACACGAATTCACTTACTTGTTTGATGCTCACTCCATTTAATGCAATGTTCGCAGTCGCTTCCTCTCTTCCAACGACCATACATTTTGTTTTTTCTTTATTTATTTTCATGTTGTACTTTGACAACAGTTTTACTAGACAACAGTTTTACAACAACTACTTTACTAGAGAACATAATATATTTTTAGAATATGGGTATCTTGGAAGTTTATATTTTATCTATTTTTTTTTTTGATTTTGGAATTGGTATTAACTTCACGAAATTGTAAGGATTTTATTATGTTAATCAGATTTACAAGACTTAATGCTAAAACTATGAATAGGAAATCTTATGAATGTTCAGTGAAAAACATTTGTAAGAAAATAGTGTATAGCGCTTTGTGTACCTGTGAATCATTAACTTTTTAGTGACAGTTTCTAATGTGTCCTTATCTCTCACTCTTTTTTTTTTCTTCCGATTTTGGGAGTTGTGATCTCCGGATAGCCCATCAATAGATAATCTTGCAATGTCTTCTGTTCTCAGCCAAATATACCGCATCCGAGTTATGGCATGCTTGACTTGATTGATCAAATGCATTCATATTCTACTTTTGTTTAAAAAAAATAATCATTTATATTGTTGTAGGTATATTGTAATGGGTTAGTAATTGGAAGTTATCGCGCCTCTGCGATAAACTCGCCTATTGTCCAAATTTATTCGTCTGGTTTAAATTCTAATTCAATTCTGCAATGTTTATTAACTAATGTTGATTTTTTGGTGCAATATTTTTTTTTGGTATGATTATTATTAATTGTCATTTCTTACTCAATATTAGGCGAGTAAATGTGCTTAAATTTGAAGAATAGAACATTCCAAGATTAGACGATTTCCAGAGAAATTAATTGTCTTTTAGAGTGATAAATTACAGAGTGTATATACCTAGTTCAAGTTTTAATAGACTGAATGTTCATAAAACACACGCTAATAGTCCACTGTGTATATACCTAGTTCAAGTTTTAATAGACTGAATGTTCATAAAACACACGCTAATAGTCCACTGTGTATTATACCTAGTTCAAGTTTTAATAGACTGAATGTTCATAAAACACACGCTAATAGTCCACTGTGTATATACCTAGTTCAAGTTTTAATAGACTGAATGTTCATAAAACACACGCTAATAGTCCACTGTGTATATACCTAGTTCAAGTTTTAATAGACTGAATATTCATAAAACACACGCTAATAGTCCACTGTGTATATACCTAATTCAAGTTTTAATAGACTGAATGTTCATAAAACACACGCTAATAGTCCACTGTGTATATACCTAGTTCAAGTTTTAATAGACTGAATGTTCATAAAACACACGCTAATAGTCCACTGTGTATATACCTAGTTCAAGTTTTAATAGACTGAATGTTCATAAAACACACGCTAATAGTCCACTGGCTATCCAGCTTACTAAATATGCCACAATGATTTTAAAAATAAATTCAAGGACATCTGTGAATTTGTCCATATCAAAATAGACAATTCAATCAATCAACGTAAAAAATGGATGCATTCGAAAATCACATTTAGAAATCAACAAAAATAACAGTTGGATATTATTTATAATCGTGTTGGTATAAATAAAGGAGTTGATATTATTAATAATATAAATATTATAATGTATACAGTGTGACAGATTTATATCAGTGAATTATTATGACACGACATAATTCAGTCACTAAAATAGCAATCGTTCAAAATAACAGCTTCCGTGGACATGTAATAATATGTAGCTAACAACAGTGGGGATAGTATTAGACAGCTGCTTCTATATGTAGCTGTACTATCTAAACTAGATACATTATAAATTATTATAAACGTGTACATAATACTTACAGTTTGTAGTAAGTGAATTAATATGTAGATACATTGCTATTTAATACTACTACTACTATACCATCACGACATATCCTACAAGTGGGGTAGCCAGCAGATCAGCTGCATGTAAGAAACATGCAAACTGTCCTCTTCGTGCCAATATAAAATCAAGACATTCAGGGTGGGTGGCAAGCCTCATCGCTGAATTTAAGAAGTAAAATGTCTTAATTTTTTCGAACACCTGCCTTTTACAGGACACTCGAAAACTTACGCAGAAGAGTGGGAGACCAATTCCTTACCGGGTGCTCCACGGGATATGCTATTTAATATAAAGTATTTATAACTATCAAATTATGTTTATTTGTACCTAAGTAAATTTATATATCTTGTTCATTGGATTGAATATCATTATATAATTAAAATATCTGTATCATCACGACAAGTGTATGTTATAACCATGCGGGCAGTCCTCTCTGTAATAACAAAAATTTAGACATTTAAAATGGGTGGCAAATCTCATCGCTGTAGAGTGTCTTTACTTTTTCGAACATCTGCTTTTTACAGGACACTCGAAAGCTTATGGTAAAGAGTTGGAGACTAATTCTTCGCCGGGTACTTCATGGAGCTAAAATGCTTTCATTAAATAAAATATTCCGGGTTTGTTGGAAGACATCGCATCTTAGCGATAAACTCGCCCTCTGTACATTGAATTCTATAACTGATATTTATATGACACTGTTTTATTATGTAATATTGTAACCAATGTACAGTAAAAAATAAAATAAATAAATACTTCTACAAAATAAAGAAATTAAATTCTGATATTTAATTAAAATTTATTCCAAAGTAGGTAACTAGATAAAGCTAGGCTCTTTTGTATATCATAGCTAGAAGTCCGATGACAAATGGCTTGCAAAGTACGCTCATTCTCCATTTTACTTGAAATGTTTATATCAGTAAGAGAAATTGGGACTTGATAAAAAATTGTTATTTTTTTTTATTTATCGTCAATATTTTGAACAAACCTTTATCACAAGCTTCCTAGGAAATGGATATTATTGAACTGCTTATATAGAGTGACTAATTGCGTGTTTTTTTTTTAATTTCTCACTCACTTTATGGGAACACCATGACACTTGAGAAATATTGTTTATGTCGTTAATTCGCATATTTTTTAATCAAAAAAGTTTATCATAAATGCTAATCAAGATTTGAGATCCAGTTTCAAAAATTAATACCGGGTTATTTGGAAGACATCGAATTCTAGCGTTAAATTCTCCCTCTGTACATTAAATTGTATTACTGATATTATTATGATACTTTGTACTGATTTGATATATTGTAACCAATGTACAGTGAAGAATAAAATAAATAAATAACAGGTAAGGATAAACCTTTAATATTTGATAAGCTTAGGGCGAGAGAATATTTTTTTGTTTAAAATGAATACATGTAAAAGCAAACGTCTTGAAAATCGTGTAATAAGAATAATATGTACCTATATATCATAATGAAATAGTACCTGGTAGCAAGCAGTACGCAAGTAATACAATAGATTAAATATACCATACAGAACTTACCACAACACGCACCGATATCAAACATTTGTCACACACTACAAGACATAGCACTTACTGGTTGCAATTATTATAACACATCTACCAACAACAATACTTCACTTATTACGCTGCTAAAATACAAATGTTGACAGACATCTTGCACCCAGTACAAAATTATTTATTACAATGCACTATTTATGTAAGTCGATTCATGTCTATCTACTGGTAGTTTGTTCGTGAAGTCCTAAGAGTTACATGTAAAAAAAAATAGATAAAAAGAAAAAAAAAACTACTATACTATACCCTCAGAGGCAGAGAGAACGGAACACAATATAGATATATCCGTACATATTTACTTCTTTCGCTTTCTATACATTTATTAAGTTTCTCGTACATGCACGCCGATTTCTCTTACTCAACACGCGGCCGCCCTCAAGAATTCGATCTACGTGATCAAGGCACGTAGTTCTTGGACGTCCGCACTTCTTCACACCCACTATTTCAGATAAATACATCCTCTTCATCATCCTTTCATCGTGCATTCGCTCAACATGTCCAAACTTTTTTACACGCATTTTGCATCTTAACTTGTTTACACGCATTTTGCATCTTAACTTGTTTACACGCATTTTGCATCTTAACTTGTTTACACGCATTTTGCATCTTATGTAACTTGTTTACACGCATTTTGCATCTTAACTTGTTTACACGCATTTTGTCCACAGCACTCCCCTGAAAGAAGAAAAAACATAAGAAAGATAAAACAAATAACATATAAGACGTGTGTTAGGTAGGTGGCAAACCTCGTCGCTGTATTTCAGATGTAAAATGTATTTTTTTCCGAATACTTTTTGCCTTTTACAGGACACTTGAAAACATACGGAAAGAGTGGGATAACATTTTATTCCGATTGCCTCACGAAATGGGTGAAGTTTTATTGGAATGCATTGTAGAATTTATTATTCATATTTATTAATAAATTCACAGTGTTTGTGTAAAGAATAGGTCTCTAAGTAATTTATAAAAAGAAACACAATATATAGTTATTCCACTATTGACATTATTTATTTTTGCGAGCCGGCTTTCAAGAGCTTCCGCTCTCATCGTCAGGCAAAAGTAAAGAACTTTACTTTCATTTTATAAATTATTAATATGGACTTCCACCAAGAACCGTTGGTCGATAAATTAAACTTTATTAGGTCTCTAAGTTTTTTCTGTAAATTTTCGAGTATCCTGCAAAAGACAATAAATTTACGTCTACAATTCAGCAATGAGCCAAGTCCCCCATCCCGAATGATTTTTTTATTGTAATGGAGAGGACAAGCTGCAGTTGTAGTTGTAACAAATTCGGCTAATCGTTCTGCAATCGTATAATTTTTTTTAAATATTTATTTAAAATAACTCTCTTAATTTCAATATTTAGGTCATTAACAGGACACTCAAAAACTTGAGTTGATGATGTCAAATCAATTATCTGCGAAGTTTTACAAGTACATGTTTTATAAGAACTCTTATACCTACATGTACGGTAAATAACAATATCATTTCCTTACGAATGCCTTTACAAATGATAATTGATAGACCACAATAAAAAGCTATTAATGTCCCATATTATTATCATGCAGTTTATAAATAGTCAACAACAATAACATTCTTCTAGGAGGTAAGTATAATATACAATGGTTCAATGCTATAAAATATCAAAAAGTATTTACATACATGCTTAGTTTTGTTATGTATATGAATCCTTGGAAGGACACAATATCCGATCCGAGAATCCCATTATCCTTATGATAAAATATGTATAACTATGTACAACAATAAAAATAATAAATATTATTATACCCATATATATTTTTAGAGCGTCCAGTATCATTATAAAAGTGAGAGGAATCTTTTATTTATTTTTATAATACAATTTTATTACTAGCATTCATGTCCGTAGTGTTGCATAAGCACGTCTATTGAAAATTGTTTAGAGTTACTTTACGCAAAGAGACGAACCCGAGAATATTATTTCATAGTACAAATATGTACATGTGTAGGTAAGTGTTTTCGATTGTAATGATATTTAAAGAAAACGTAAGAATATTTATTAATTCGCTCTCAAATCTGCAAAATAATTACGTAAAATAAATCAAAAATATCAATAATCATAAGTTATTTAAAAATAGAATGCGTTCGAAAAAGAAATAAATTTAGGCTTTAAAAATCTATTTTTTAAGTAGAACTTGGTATTTGTTGAATTTATTTTTATTTGTTATGTGTAGAATTAGGAATACGTGTAATTCTATCCCATGCACAAGTTAAATTCTTCATAAGGATTGTAAAATATAGAATTTTAAGTGTTTTTTCAAGTTAATGTGAAATATATTTATGTATAGTTATGTTTTAAAATAAATAAATAAAATAAATGGGATCCTTCAAATAATGATACAGTGTTTATTTTTTTCTTCTATCACTCTTTGACGCTTCTCTCAACGAGCGTTCTACGCACAAAAATAAAAAAAATGGGCTTTAAGACGGCGATTGGCGATTAATTGGCGATGTAAATTATTAAATGTATATTATTGTATTATTCATTGTTAAAGCTGTTGTATCTATTAAAATAAATAAATAAAAAAAAGACTGTCGGAGACCTTGTAGATGGAAAAGCAACGCTTTTTTTGACAAACTATCGTCTCCTGTATCCCAGAGACTATAAATGACAGTTATATTGGATGAGTATTTGAAATTCATCATTTATTCTGATGTTAATTAATCTCGTGGAGCACCCGGTAAAGAATTGGTCTCCCACTCTTCTCCATAAGTTTTCGAGTGTCCTGTAAAAGGTAGGTGTTCGAAAAATAAGACATTTTACATCTTTAATTCGGCGATGAGGTTTGCCACCCATCCTGAATGTCTTAATTTTATATTGGCACGGAGAAGACAGCTTGCATGTTTTATATGCAGCTGGTCTGCTGGCTACCCCACTCGTGGGATATGCCGTGATGGTATAGTAGTAGTAGTAGTAGTAATTATTGTTCGATTGTCTATTAAATTTGTTGATTTTGCTATGAGGTTTTTTATGCATCACACCTGGTTACAGGGCAGCCCATTGGTGATATTTTATCTCTAGTTTTGCGTTTATTTTATAAGAATAAACACAAGCATATAAAACACGAAAACACATGCACAAACGTACATCAAAGGATTTAATATAAATATCGAAATAACATTGAGATTATTGCTATTTAACTGTAGCTCGTAAAAGTATCCATAATTTCTATAAAATTATAGCCATATTGTATTCCTTGATAAAATGTCTAATAAAATATATTGATAAAATACTAAAGTACCTACCTACCAAAACATATAAATTAAAAATATTCTTATGGATAATATTTTCACAAAATGAGTTGAAATTATTTTTATTATTATATTCATTGTGCTACTGAAATACAAAATATTACTTTTTACGACACTTAAAATTGACCTCTAATAACACTTCAAAAATGTTAATGATCAAAATGATAAACATATTAAATGTTTTCGGTTACCAAAATTCATTTTATTTTGTTTTATTTTTTTAATAATGTTTTTACTTCTAATGCGGTCAGCGGCATGTAATATATAATGTCAAGCGGCTACTGTTTTTTTTATTTTTTTAATATGCTCAAATTTGATTATATCTATAAATTTTGACATTTTTTTGACAATGTAATTACGACCTGCAAAATATTATGATATACCTAAGGGAAAATATGGAATTAAATCTGTTGGGACATGTGGAAAGAATAAAATAAGAACAAGATTACAAAGAACAAACTTACATAAAAATGACTGAGAGAGAAGTTGTTTGGGAGCTTAGCTATCCGAGAGTCTAATCGAAGACTAGTTATGTAGATCCTAAAAAAATGGATATTTGAATGTTATTGAAGCAGGAAATTTTGGCATGTGCACGTACATACATCTGGGTATGGGGTAGGTACAATTCTTACCTTGCAAGAAAATAAGCAGAATAGTACATATGCATTGTATCAATTTTTGCATTGGCTGGCGTTTGCATTGAACATAGCATTGCCCAAAAGCTGTAATGATGTGCAAAGTAAATTTAAAGAGAATAATAATAATTTTTGTAGAGATAACTATATACTTACATAACGTGTACCTATGTAGT
Organism: Athripsodes cinereus; assembly: GCA_947579605.1. Taxonomy (NCBI): domain Eukaryota; kingdom Metazoa; phylum Arthropoda; class Insecta; order Trichoptera; family Leptoceridae; genus Athripsodes; species Athripsodes cinereus. The sequence goes on along the minus strand of OX388316.1, from coordinate 1,490,008 downwards.
TGTGCCATTGACCGAGTAATTATGTTTATATTTAAAAAGAAAAAAATGAATGAAATTCTTTGTTGTAATTGGATATTTAATTTTATTGTCTGTGTTTTGATTGTAAAGGAAACATTGAAAGGTGTTTCAGATTGTAATTCAAATTACTTACAACATCCTGTGGTTGTAGAATTTCATTGATAAAAGTGTTGCTTCCAGCTGAGATATGGTACCTACGTAATAATATTATTTTGTTTGCATCAAATATCAAACATCTTATGGCTCCTGTTTGTCTTGAATTACAAGGATATTTATAATCGACTTGCCTTCTTTTGAATATTTTTCTTTTTCGAAGAAGTTATGTAAACATACTTATAATGTTTCTTTTAAAATGTAGGTCTCTATCAGTAGTTAAAAACACTTTTATTAATGTTTTGGTATATCTTGTTCAAAAACCATGAAAATATGGAAGGTTTAAATATCATACTAATTCCACCAACCAATTAAAATACAATGGAGCAACAAAATATTCATTGCTAAAGGTTTTTAATAATGAAAGATCTTTTAAACACCAGGCATTCATTTTTTTATTATACTGAACTATCTACACCATCACGGCATCACCAACAAGTGAAGTAGCTCTAGAAGTCGACTATCTTTAGACTTCACCCACTTTATTAATTGAACGTCACATATTTTTTGTCATAAGTTTTCTTCTTTTGCACAAGAGAGTATTTTGTCGTTGATTCCATGATATTAATTGGCTTATAAAAAATCCATAGAGTAAATCTTTTTTATTTTCTTACTGATCATCATCTTAATCACCTGCAGAGGATTATATTAAACATATCCTTGACTTCATCGCGAAGACTTAATGACATTATAATGAAAATTTGATCCTCGATTTGGTCATTCAAGTCGAATTAATTAACAGGATTTTTATGCAAAATTAAAATCAAGCTTAATTAGTCACAAGTAATCACGGATTTCGAAATAAAATATAATCATAAATACCGACATTTTAAGCTAAACTTTCATTAAGATTTTGTTTTTCAGGGTTTAGTTATTGATTATTTGAACACATTTTACTATTGATTCCGCTGTGCAAGTAGTTGTACATTTGTTCAAAAATTAGTCAATAACAAACAAACTGGACAAGTTGTAGTTCAGGAGCCCAGATCTACTTATTACCATTGTTTGGGGCATGATTGAGGGATGAAGTTAAAGAGGCTGACCAAGATCAGCTTCAAGAAGTATGCAAGTTGTAGAGCGAAAACACAGCAGTAAGTATGAAGAATTTAAAAGACTAGCAAATGACAGGAAGATCGAAAATGTACTATGGAATTTGACAAAAAAAGAATAACAAGTTATTATAATTATTTTCTATGTTTTCTCTTACATAACTCTTCGTGGAGTCCTCGGTAAAAAATAGGTCTCGCACTTTTTGATGTTAGTTTCCGAGTGTCCTGTAAGAGGCAGGTATTCGTAAAACATCATGTTTAAGATATTAAACATCTTCAGTTCAGCGATGATGTATGCCGCCCATCCTTAACGTCTTAGGGGAGAGTCCCTATGAAACGGACATTTTTTAGGAAAGTCTTATATCTCGGTTGCATTTAATTGTTCACGAAAGATAATCATATATCCACAAACTACGAAGTTTGCACCTCTGTTATGCAGTAAAGAAAAAATTTAAAAATATTTTTAGATACTTTTACATGTAAAATACAAAAATTAAAAATGTGTCCGTTTCATGGAACAATTACCATGAAACGGACATGGGGTCCCATGGAGCGGACATAGTAATGAAATGACTGTTTACGATTTTATTGACATTATATTATTATTTTGTTACTCCGGTTTCTGGTGCAGAAGACAGCAGAAAATAAAATAAAATGTTATGACGTGAAAATTTTTTTTTACAAGATGTTCAGTGTTCTATTCACATCACATCTTTCATCTGGAATACCTTGCACTTCAACCAATCTTTTTCACTGGCTCATATGATTTACGACTACCAGACATGTGCTGCTTCCTTCCGATGCTTTGGATATTGAAGATTCGTTTTTCTTTTTTTTAACATTTTCTTTAATATGAATCGGACGTCATTGTACTTTTTGATGTCCGCTTCATGGGACTCTATGAAATTTTAAATGAAGATATGAAATTTTATAAATCCACATACTATTAAAACTAGTTCAAGTTTTTTTATGTACCTACTTAAGATAATGATTTATCTGAATTTTAAAACAAAAATTGAATTAGTAAAAATATTAAAATTTAATGAACTTGGAACTGTGTGATAAAAATTTACTTTTGTCTTATGAAAAAATCAAACTTGTGTATCAATATCAAATGCAGGAGCAGAACTGTCACATTTCCGTGGTATAATGTGTTAGTAAGCATCTTCAATAAACATGTAACAACATCATGGTAGTTCCAACAGGAGCCGAATACCAGCTTCTGTCCGCTTCATGGGACGTCCGTTTCATAGGGACTCTCCCCTACTTTTGATTGGCACGAAGAGAATAACATGCATGTTTATTACATGGATTTATTCCGCTGGTTTCCCCATTTGTGCGAAAGGCCGTGATGCTCTGTATGTAATCTACATAATTACTGAGGTACCTGTACTACCTTCCTATAAAATATTTCAAAATTCCGTATTATAATTAAATATGTTCAATAAAATATAACATTATACAATAGTTGACACATTAAATGTTGTATATAATCAAAGATTTCTATGAATATTGAATACAACATAAAATCAATAATTACTAGGTATGGAAAGAGTTCAAACAAGTGTTTTAATGTTAGACTTAGGTTCGATATAAGTATTATATTATGAATATTTTTATATTGTAGGTATATGTAGATATTAGTTATGGCCCGTGGCGGTTTCTATGAATAGTGATTATAATATCATCAGGTACAAAGATGTTTTATGTTTTTGATTCAATATAATAATATAATGTGTGTTATTCATTAGATTTTTTCATTAAATACATTATAATTTAATCGCTGGCGCCTCTCTATCAAAAATCTTTGATGGTACTCATCGCATTTTATCAATGCCTCTAGTATAATAATACTTAAATATCTATGGAAATTGTTTATTATTTCTATTTATGATTCACAGAATGATTCATTTGTTATTATTTGTACCATACATATACTGGTTGCAGAACGATCAAGACAGATGCCTGCAGCCTAAGTCAAAACACATTTTAGCCTTATGTAGTCGTTTGACTATAGACGACTTTGCGAGAAAGTATCAATTTTCGTAGCTAAAATACGCAGAACGACTACATAACGCTAAAATGTGTTTTGACTACGGCTGCTGGAGGCATATGGGGGAGGCTTTTGTTCAGCTGAGGACAGGAATAGCTGTATAAGTAATGAAGTAAATAAATAAGATTCATGCAGTTTTCAACATCGAGTTTATACTGAATACTTTTAAATAGGTATAATAAATAGCAATGTAGGTAGATATCTACATGTTAGTTACAAGAATTAAATCCACTGACTACCGCTTTTGTGAAAGATGCCTGGATGGTATCGGAATATTATTTTACTAAATAAATCATAACAGATCATTATAGTAAATACTTATTCGTAAGTTTTCGAGTGTCCTATGAAAGGCAGAAGTTCGAAAAATAAATATATTTTATCCACGGTGTCGGTGTTTAGGTAGTAGAATTCTATAATGAAATAAAAAAAAACTAATGTCTTTTTATCTCTTTTTACTGTCATCTCTCTAAAGAGATGTTGTCCAGTATAAAGGTGAAGAAAATGGGATATTTGGGACAAGCACTTAGAAATGAAAAATATCGTTTGCCCCAACTCATCTTGAACGAAAAAATTGAGGGTAGTCGCGGTGTGGGAAGGCGGCAGATGTGCAAGGCGGTCTTGGCTAAGAAATATTCGAGAGTACACCAGAGTCCAGAGAATGGAAGAGCTGTTCCGGCTAGCACAAGACAGAGAAGCCTACGCCAAGTTAGGCTGATAGCCGACGTCTGGGGAACCTGACATGACACTTTACGAAGAATTTCTTTTCTATTACATTGTTTTTTTATTGAGAGATACGTCTTTCATCTAACAAGGACGTTGTCTAGATTGACAAATTATATAATAATAAATTCAACGGTGAGGTTTGCCACCCGTTCTGAATGTCTTAATTTCTGGTTACCACCCATCCTGGATGTTTATCACTTGAATTTAATCCACTAGTAGAATAAACATTGATGGTATAGTAGTAGTAGTTTTTGACATTTTCTTCATTTGAAATATCTGATCTGTTATAAGTAGGTAGTTATTAATCTTGCGAGCCTTGCTATTTTGTATCTTTTGAATAAAATATACCTGCATTCCAAATAGTTTTATTAGGTTATAATGATAATTAGAAGGTATGGTTAGTTAAATTAATTACTATAATTAAATAGAATTATAATGTTATTATTATTATAACTATCTTTCTGATATTATAATTTAATATCGTCATTGTTCACACAAATGGGAGGGTACTGTATCGGAGACGCATAGAAATTATATTTTATCGGGACCGTTGTAAAAAAGTCCGCAATAAACAAATCATATTTAAGTTGACTGGAGGACGTTGCTTAGCAACATGTCCACCTTTTGGTCTAATTTTTTTAGTTCTCATGTTGCGTTTTATATTGTATTTTATGTAAAATTTTGGCCAATAAAGATTTATTTATATTAAAAATCAAATTGATATATTAATAAATTTTTGATGATTGTAAAAATTCATATTCAAATAAGTTTATTTCCTCAAACAAGCACATACAATCAAATACAGTTCAAATATCCGTATACCAATAAAACTTATTCCACTTTGCCACCTCAAGGGCGGTCGTGTATTGAGTAACGAAAATCGACGTGCGTGTACGAGAACTTGTATTGATGTAGAAGAAGCGAAAGAGAATGTAAGAATAGATCGTTATGGCATTCCATTCTTCCTGCTTGCCCCACTTGGTATATGGCGTGGGGGTAGGTATAGAGTGCAGTCATTTTTGAAGTCGTCTTGAAGAGTAAGTAGTCAAATCTGTGCTAATAAAAGTTAGACATCCAGGACGGGTGACAAATCATGCAGTAATGAATAGGTCTCCCACTCCCTACTGTATTTTTTGAAGTCGTCTTGAAGAGTAAGTAGTCAAATCTGTGCTAACAAAAGTTAGACATCCAGGACGGATGACAAATCATGCAGTAATGAATAGGTCTCCCACTCCCTACTGTATTTTTTGAAGTCGTCTTGAAGAGTAAGTAGTCAAATCTGTGCTAATAAAAGTTAGACATCCAGGACGGGTGACAAATCATGCAGTAATGAATAGGTCTCCCACTCCCTACTGTATTTTTTGAAGTCGTCTTGAAGAGTAAGTAGTCAAATCTGTGCTAACAAAAGTTAGACATCCAGGACGGATGACAAATCATGCAGTAATGAATAGGTCTCCCACTCCCTACTGTATTTTTTGAAGTCGTCTTGAAGAGTAAGTAGTCAAATCTGTGCTAATAAAAGTTAGACATCCAGGACGGGTGACAAATCATGCAGTAATGAATAGGTCTCCCACTCCCTACTGTATTTTTTGAAGTCGTCTTGAAGAGTAAGTAGTCAAATCTGTGCTAATAAAAGTAAGACATCCAGGACGGGTGACAAATCATGCAGTAATGAATAGGTCTCCCACTCCCTACTGTATTTTTTCTGTAAAAGGTAGGTTAAACTTCAGCAATCATCCATCCTGCACCTCTAAACTAGTATTTCTACGGAGAGGGCTACTCACATACTTATTATTTGCTATCGGAAATACCGTAATAATATGAATAAATAAATAAATTCCATTAAGAATACGCAATTATGCAATTAAGTATTTTATGTGTTCCAGAACTGTTTTGCTTTGATCTCAAAATATTTATAACATGAAAAGGATAATTTGTATAAATCTTCTCATGTCTCAACATCATACTTATCTTTTCTATGTAAAGATAATAATATTAAATGTAAAACTTCAATACAAAGTATTCATAAACATACACAACATTATGCATATTATATTATCAGGTATTAATAATAATAATTCATATTAATCCACACATAAATATTTGAGTCGGTTCGTATGTGCGTATGTCCTTTATGGACTCTGAAATAAGGAAAGACAGAAGTAAAATAATACACTCTATACGAGGTCTCATCTCCTGGGCACGTTCAAGGCTAAAAACATTTAAAATATCTTATGTATTGATAAAGAAATTATAATAATAAAATTTGTATGGAAAAATCTATGAAAGTTTTTGTAAGTAGCAATATTCATGGTCGAACATTTTTCAGTGTACTGAATTAATTTCACAATGGATGTGACGCGAAATACATCAGTACTGAAACTAAACATTTGGGGATTATTTTGGTTATAAATTGTTGTGTTTGATTATGATAAAAACTCCTGAATTATGCAAGTTAAAATTGCATATTTTTGACATCTTGGGCTAATTTCATAATGGCCGACATGAATGACATAGAATCCAATACATTAATATTTTGGTTGGTACATCAGTTCATTAGTTTGTTTGTTTTTTGACTTTTATGTCCTCTGTACGATATATTGTATCATCCAGTAGGCGAGCTGAAAACATTTAATATGTATACTTTTATAAAGATTTAATTTATAAATGATGATGTATCAACGATCTTTTGTCGATGTTTGGTAAACTTGAAAATCACTAAAAATCTCATATATCTACGACCATGCTATTAATATGTGTTCTTATTTTATTGTTGATATTCAGTTTCTTTTTATTTCAAAATATGGTTACCAATAATATCAAAAACACAGAACTAATTCAATGATGCTTCAATGTTCTTTTGTCAAAGTAAGGTAAACATCAAAATAAAATAAAAAAACTCATATCTACAACAATACTATTTATATGTGTTCTTATTTTATTGAAGGATATTCTGAGTTTCTTTTAATTTCTAAATAAAGTTATCTGTTATAACAATCACAGAAAAGGGTGTGAGATGCATCATTCTTAATTATCTCATAATATAATGTCATCATATAATATAACTATACCAAGCCATAGATAACATTTCTAAAACTTGCATTTAACATAATGGTAGTTAGGCACTTTTGTAAAGGATATCATTTCAATATTATGCTTGCATCAATCTGTTTCATTAGAAGTATTTCATTTATTCAAAACATGCATCTAAAAACATAAGATTTTCAAAATTTAGATATTAAGATACTGTCTATTGATAAAGATAATTGTTAGAATTGCATACCAACTTTATAATTCTGTTTTATGACTCACTCTGAAAAGAAATTTGTGTCTCTAAAGCATTATTTGCGTTACATCTATTTTTTAGGAATATAATTACATTTCAAATAAAGAATAATGTCCGCGATTTGTACTTTCGTATAATAAAATTATTATTGTATGGTTTGCAGTAATTTTAAATTTCATGAAAGTATTCTAAATTCAAAATAATTATAGAATTTCTAACACTAAACGTAAACAATTCAAAACTGTCATAATAAGCATAGAGATACTAAGTGTCAAAATCAGGGTTGCCAGATTGTGTGACCAAAATTACCTGCATTTTGCCAAGAAAATACCGCACAATCGGACCTTACACATGGGAAAAATATAATTTTTACTACAACATGATTATTATTAGATCACTTATATTGCGCTGTTTTTGTAATGAAATCACCTCAAGAGCGCATTTACAATATTATTTGTCACTTTAATTTATTTTTATTACTCTTAAAATACAAATCATGTAAACTATTTTTATTGTCACAAATTTTAGGTATTAGATATTTTAATTTTATTAAAATTTATCACTTAATTTTAAGAAACAAACACAAAAAACAAAACTATCAAATAAAAAAAACACTTTATTTTGGTCGGAAAATAAAAATAAATAAAAACTTAATCGATAAACTATTATATTTGATTAAAAAATTGGAGAAGTTATGGGTTCAGTCAGCTACAAGAGCGCCATCTACCCAAAAATGATATAAATCATACTGTTCACAATTCTGTTTCATATTTCAATTTCTACCCCCCCCCCCCATCGCTAAATTTTCGAAATAGTATAGGAATAAATATCGTCAGTTTTCTAAAGGGTCGTTCACATTTGTTCACTTTCAGTGATCACTCCGGATGAACCTCCAAGATAAAAAGGTGTGAACGGGCGTTTCATCAATAATGATCACTAGCGATGACGGATGAAAGCGATAACAGCCCGTCATAATTTCGATGAAAGGACCTTTCACTGAAACGACCATAAACAAATTTTATCTTATTTTTTGTTTTATTCTCTATGAATTTGTATAGAATGTCAGAATCATATACAAAATTATTATGCAGTCGAGAACTATATTGATTTGTTTTAAGGGCTTTTTTTCATTTTTTTATTTATTTAATTATATTTTTGTACGAAAATATGTCAAAATACAACATGACTGAAAGTGTTGACATGGCAGTGAGAGCATAGGATGAACAAATGTGAACAGACGTGTTCACTTTCGATGAACAGGTTTGACCCTGACACTCTGAATGATCATCCAGTGTGAAGCAATGTGAATGCTACTTTAGAATAATTATTTTCTCACGATTCCCTTTTTTTCTAATGCAACAGATATTTGTACCGATGATAAAACACAAATTAGTTACACTGGCAACACTGTCCGATCTGTCAATTGTATGGCGTTTGGTGATCCGGTAAATTTTTTTGACTTTGTTTTGATTTTAAAAGACTTTAAAAATATAAAACTGAATAAAACAATACGTAGTGTATCTAAAAAAAATGTTTTCAAGAAATATTCCCAGTGTTAAGCGGAGTTTGAAGCTCAAAAACTACGCTGGTAGATTAACAATGTTTTCCAAAAAACATTGATTTGACTGGTAAGCACTGTCTTAATATTTTAAATTGTATTTTTTTATGTTTGACGACTCTTAATTGTATTTCTATTACAAGATTACTATTCAATTCTGTGCCTTCTTAAAATATATTTAATGTAATGAATTTACTTAAAAAGGCAAATTATTTTACCGAATATTAGAATAAGCTAAATAAAAAGCTGAAGTGAATGTCTCAGATGCTTAATAATAATGCATCATTAAATGATTGTGTATGGAATGTTTCGATGACTCACTTATATGACAATCCCGTGTTTCTAGGAAGTTAAATTACTGTATTGCTGATGAATTTCAATGTTCTTTTCTTTCAGGATTATCTGTGAGTTCTATAAGAAGAATTATAAAAGAAAACATAGGGAAGGCCGTCCAGGATGATTTTGATATCTACTCCATTCGCCAAAAAGTGCATTTGTATTACACTTCTTCTTCTTCTTCATGTGTCTTGCCGGGTCCCCCCGACGTTGACGACCATTTGAGAGAAAGCTTCCCTGTCCTGGGCGGCGCGAAACAGCTCCTCCACGGTTCTGACACCGGTCCACTGTCGAATGTTACACTACATATTTCTTATATTTATTTTACTGTTTTTATTAAATAGTTTTATATTATAATTACGAGTCTGTTTTATTTTCCCTTTAATGTAAAATATTACAGTTAACAGCATATTTTCATGGATGTGTAATTGTGAGGATATCCTTAGTTAGATGATGTCTATCATTATGCAGCCATTTAACCAGTATATGCTTCTGAAGGTGAAAATGCTAAGTATTTATTAAATGATTTTATCATGTAAAAGAAGCCCAAAGTCATGGTCTTTGAAAGAGGAAGTGAGAGAACAGTATGACAGGTAATGATTGACAACGAAGTGTTAGAGCAAGTTGACGAATGTGTGTACTTGGATAGTTTGTTCACGAGAGATGGGAAGTGTGAAAGCGATTGAAAGGAGAAAAGTTGCTGGCAATAAGGTAAATGGTGCAATCCGACCAATAATTGCAAATAGGAACATATCTACCACAGCTAAATGGTTAGTGCACTCTGCTATCTTAGTGCCAACACTCATGTATGCAAGTGAGACGTGGACATGTTTAGAGAAGGATGAAAGTGGTAGAAATGAGATCGTTGAGAAGGATGTGTGGTAAAGGTCTGAGAGATTGTGTGTGTAACAGTTATTTACGAAAGGAATGTGGAATGAAAGTTGGTGTGGTTACAGGGATGAATATAAATATGTTACAATGGTTTGGGCATGTGGAAAGAATGAATGAGGACAGAATGACAAAGAAGATATATTTGGCTAAGAGGAATGGTGCTCGGAGACGTGGACGTCCGAGGTTCAAAAGCAAGATCATTTAAATCAAATCCTACAGGGCGGTCACGTGTTGAGCACATTGAACAGGAGAGCATGCATGAGAAATTGTATGACAGTGACGGAAGCGAAAGATGTATGCAAGGATAGAAGGAAAAAGCGCTCAATCCTTTTTGCCTACCCCGCGAGGGAAGTGGCGTGATGGTATATATGTATGTATGTAAAAAGTCCATTTACTTGGAGAGGTCCTAGCTTATTATTATTAGCTATAGGATTTTTTTTTGTCTGGAACTAAAAGAGTGAATAATAAAAAGAGTCAGCAACTAAATGTATGCACGGAAAGAGACTGATAGAAAGAGTGAGAATTGAAAGTGATGAATGTAATGTGAAAGTAGGTTCTCTTACAAGGTTTCGTTTTTACACAATCAATGTTTGAATAGGGCTACAATGTGAAAGATAACAGCGCCCTCGATTATTTGTCAACTATTTTTTGACAAACTGTATGTATTGTATATATGATTTTGGCACGCATAGAGCTGATTATTATTATGACATGTACTTTTTTTGCTGCTAAATAGATTTTAAGTTCATTTTTTCAATAAGATTGTGTAGTTTTAACTCACATATTTGGATGAATATCTGTTTTTAAACCCGAGCGTTGCCGGGTTATAAAAGCTAGTATTTTAATAAAGCACCATGACATTATTTTCTTTTTAGAGATACAATATATACATACATAATATTATAAATTATAGGTAATAATACTTTTATAGCGTACAAACCTTCTGTACGAGATGGATTAAGTATTTACTATAGCAGTGTTGCGATTTTATTTGTTCGATACAATATTTTGCATGGAGAGCTTTCAATAACGATGTAAAAAGTACCTGTTTATAATAATAATATGTATCTTGCGGGGTCGAACTGGAAGAAAAATTAATAAACTAAGAAATTAATTAAAAAAAAATTATACAATACTATTTTTTTGATAAAATCTTACAAATGAATCAAAAAGACATAAAACAATATTATGGGTGCGAATTTCACGTTCCTTCAATTCTATTTTCATTAGAATTTAGTAATATCGTACCAATATTCCTTGAATATTTAAAAATAAGGCAAAAGAAATTTGGAATTTAAATTGCACTTAAAAGTCAAATGCAAAAATATTTGAATAGGTTTTAACTAGATCGGTATTTTGTATAATATGATGCACTTACATATGTGAACTTCCTTTTAGGAAAACATGATAAAGAGTTTGAATGCGTTAAAAAATTACACTAACGTTCACTTAAATTTAAAATTAAGCTTTCTCTGTTATTACAATTTTAAGTTCTATACTTTTCTCTGTAATGCAACATATCGATATCTTTATGTGTATATAATTACTACTTATTAGTTTCCTTGTTTTGATATTATTAATAAACATTATAATATTGATAAAATCAGAACAACACTGAATATTAGTTTTGATTTATTTACTTGATTTTAATTATTAGGTATTGTGGTATGTATTGTGATATTATTACGAGTATTGTCGTTGATTCATGTAAACATTCGCAAAACATAGAGAACAAATTAATCGTTCATTTAAATATCGATCAATTGATAAGAGAAAATTATATACAATGTTCTATATATCTACAATATGTAGGTAGGTACTATTAAGTTATAAAATATATGTTATTCGTCTAGTCTAGACATTATTAATAGAATTTAGTTATTGTAGGTAATATTATTTGACGACAAATAATATAAGGAATAGAATTAAAAAATAATAAACCATACACTTTTCTGTGGAGTTCTGTATGGAGATGGACCCACCGACCACCCGGATAGCGCAAAAGTCTGAAGACTTCCATTTATCCGAGATGGAGAATTTAAAATTAATCAATCTAATTAAAATGATTTTAAAACACTGTATAATTTCCAAATTAAATTTATTCACCTCAAACGTTTTCGCCAAAGCTTCTACTTGGCATCTTCAGGACAGTGTTTTAAAATCATTTTAATTATAATGAATTTCCAAAGTGTTAACCCAAAAACATTTGATTTATTAATCAATCTAGTCTATAATCCGGAATGAGGACAGTGGATGATCTGTTCAGAGCAGCACAGGACAAGGAGGTTTTCGCCGGAGTGATCGCCAACGTCGGGGGACCTGACATGGCACAGAAAAAAGAAGAAGAAGTCTATATAAATGTAGATAATTTCTTTTATAAAACAAAAAAAAATATCGTAAAATACCTAATAATATGTTATATATATCAAGCAATTTGTGAGATGTTTGCCCTAGTACAGGATATACCTAGTTGGGTAGCATCAGTAAAGTATTCATGTAAATTATAATTTATTAAGTAATAAATAAATAAAATAAAAATAAAAAATATAAAAAAATATTTTATTTATTTATTCATTCATTCTTAACTGTACATTGATCACAATATACCTATACAATTTCATAGAAAAATGCATTCAAATTAGATATAATCAATATACAGAAGGCGAGTTTATTGCAAAGCCGTGATCTCTTCCAACCAACCCAATTTTATTTATATTTTTTTATGACGTAGATACTTATGTACGAGATTCATTTGGCTTATAATATATTTATTAAAAAACGTAGAAATGAAGCAAACCTCTTCATTTTATTTTCATTAATTTCACTCGTTTTCGAGAATTTTATCTAAAAATAATATTTCATGATACCCGAATGACCTATAATTATATTTAACGCAGTCCAGTTTTTTGAATGGTTCGTACAAAAATAAGTATTAATTAATTAATGTATTATTATTTTTTGAGAAGTTGAGAAGCAAAGTCATAACCATCTATTTTTTTTATTTTTTTCTAATGACATCAGTTATTTTTGAAGGATTAATTATAAAACAGTTAAGAGACATTTGAATTAAAGGATTTTCTATTGTTTTGGAAACAGCCTGTTTTTCAATGCATACATAAAAGCTAGCAGATGACAATATTTCAAATAAGTTAAAAAAAGAAACAATAAAATTTTCAAAAATTAACCAAAAATAGTATTACCATTCATTCATACCTACAGCGAGAATATTGTTAATTTTTATAAAGTGTCGGTGAATACCTTAAAAATATTTCTTTTTTCGAGGACATTTTCTTGAGTGACAATCTCATTGAAAAACGAAAGACGCCTCTCTTAGTCAAAATCAATAAAGTGGAAAAAAATGTACATATTATATTAATCAACAGACACCTTATCCATACAACCAAGAGATTGTAAAAACTTCATCTAGAAAGAAACAGGAACGGTGTTACGATGCTCACGAATCGGTTGAAGCTGGTTTAGGTGCACTTCAAACATGAAACGTTCACCAATCTCATTATTTTATTCCTATTTAAAACTATTATGTTCATCTGTTAAGCATACAAAACCAAATGCGTAAACTACATTTTGTGAGAATGTTACGTGAATTTAACACTGGAAACTACTACATAGGTAAAACTTGGAAAAGACAACGTCAGTTTTTTGGTCGAACCCTCATCCCCAACCCACCCGTGTTTTACGCGTGGTGTACTTTATCCAATTAAGTATATTATTATGATTATTCATCCAATGTGCTTTGCAAAGGAGTATGAATTTAATGATCAACAATAACAATGCAGAAACGTACGTATTTTGGCAGGCAACACAGCAAATACCTACGTCATAGCTGACTTTTAAACGCATTTATTATTATATATCATACAAGTATATATTCAAATCTATATTTATAAAATTTCTTATTAAAAACCTAATATGTCAAAAATAATAAGTTCGAAGTAGTCGAATCTTACTAGGGTAAGAAAGTAACGGTTGTTTTACTAGAATTTTCTATGTGGGTATCAATCTCAGTACATTTTGAATAAAAGAAAAATATAATATTATACTTGCGAATGGGGTGACGAAAATAGACTTAAATCTAGGGAAGCAAATTATTATTCTACCGATGCAAAAATAGACCAGGTTATCCGGGATAAATTTCGAAATGGAAGTAGTTACCAATATATTATTATATAATGTACCTATTATAATGTGTATATAGTTATATCTTTACATACATAATAACCTTTGTTTTGGAAGTTGTGTTGTTTGGTGAAGGTGAAGGTGAAGGTGTGTGATGGTGAAGGTGAAGGAAGGTTGTGGAAGGTGTATAAAGTTGTATTTGGGTTTTTGGGCATTTGGGTTTATGACAAAACCCAGATATATCTTTTTTTAAAAATTAAAAAAAAAAAATCCTTAATGCGAATCCCGGTGGAAGATTAAGTTCGAGTACTCACACTTACATTCAATATTGCTTTCGAAAAGCTCTGTGATCTAAATTATGTAAATAAATAACGACATAGGTAAATTATGTCTTGTCTTGGATCTATGTTTTAATCTTTGATAAACAGGAGTCCTTGGACTCCTGAAATATCCGGGGAAAGAGGTTACCTCAACAATTTACTATGATGATAATTATTATACTTTAATTACAACACAGTGAACTTTTCACTAAGATTTATTCAAATCTTGAGCGCTTTCGTCAATATATCAACATTGACGAAAGCGCTCGAGATTTGAATAAATCTAAGTGAAAAGTTAACTGTGTTGTAATTAAAGTATAAAATCATCATTATGAATTTTCACTCTATTAATGTACAAACCTTGGAGTTATAAATTTACTATGAAATAAAATAAAATATAATAAAATGAGAGGGTGGTTGGATATTTAGTCCCCACTTCTTTTTTTCATCAGAGCTCCAGCCATTACGTCGTTGCTTAGGTCTTCCTATCGTCAGGTGGGCATTTTAATTATTGTATTCACTATGATTCGAGACTTATTATATACTTCATAAGTTCACATCATTAGGAACCTACTAATTATTGATTAGAAATACGGCATGACCTTATAAAATTATGTGCTATTTTAAACATGTATATTGTATATGTATAAATAGATTATGACATTATAAAGACAAAAAAAAATGTATTTTCTAGGTTCATCGATTTCTGTTTTTAGAATTTAAACACATGTTGGTTTAAATGAACATATAATAGAATATATGTTATATATAAGTTCCCTAAATTTTATTATTGTTTTCATTTGACTAATGCTTTTACCCTCATATAGGTAAAGTTGTTTTTCTCAAAATTTTAAATAAACGCTATTTTGACTGCAATTACGATATGATGGGCATGTGTCCAGAATAACACAAGATTACAATAAGGCCCAGCAGTTTGAGGTTCCAGGTTTGAGGCCCAAACGCAGGTGGCGGGAAGCGGTAAGGCAGGACATGAGAGACTGCGATGTCACTCAGAATGATGTATTGGACAGAACCACATCACCATCATCATTGATGGTGATGTGGTTCCAACACTCTACAGCCTTGGCCTTTTCCAACATTTGCCTCCATCTCCCTCTATCTTGAAATGTGCATTTCCAATCCCTGATGCCAATGATACCTACAGAAGAGTGGACTGAACCACGTGGCGAAGAAAAACTAAGACGGAAAACCCCGCCGTCATGTAGGACTAACAATTGCCTAAGGAGAAAAGTAAAAGAAGAATTATGATAATGGTACAACAGTTGTTACAATTAGGTACAGATGGATGTACCAGTTATGTTGATCCATAATCCAAATTATAACCACAATCATGCGCCGCCATAGAACTTGAAATTGAGGATTTAGTGCTCCCGCTCAAGTGTCCGATGCTAAAGATCTACATAAGATAATATTATAAATATTATTATGTTGATCCCAGATCCTACAACAATACCTTGATGGTTCTTTACGGGTTCCCTTTACAATGACATAAATTATATCGGCGGATCACAAGACACAAACTCAAAATGAACTCGTTACGAAACGATTCTTGTAATTCAATCGATTCCGAATAATTATTTTATTATTTATTCAATACTGTTTATCTTTTACATCATCAGCTAGCATTAACTACATTGTGCATCTATACGTCAACAAAACATAAAAAAGCTCAATCTAAAATTACAAATCTGAGCATCTACTATGGATATTTTCCCCAAAATAAAGCTTAAAAACAACTTAACGAGAAAAAACATAAATAAAAATTATTAATGATTTTTTCCTAATCTCTAAATAATTTCAAATAATGTTATTTATGCTCTTCAAATGGTTATAAAAAAACTTAACGAAACAAAAATATATCGCACCAAAGGCACGATCACGTTGGCAAACAAACGAACTCAAATTAATTATTGGGGAAATAATCGGTATGTATGTTTTTTTTTCACAAATATTTTTTTTTAAAGTTCGAATATGAAAATATTTTAATAACACTACTATTATAAATTTTTTTAAAATCATTTTAAAAAAATTTAAACACTACTACACATTTAAACACTACTATTATAAATTTTTTTAAAATCATTTTAATTATTATAAATGCATTAGATTGAGAGCGTTTCATTGTCAAATTCTATCAAGAGGATTACCTGACATCTACTTCTACTACTTCAAGGTCCTACAAGGAGGGTAGCCATAATATAATGAAAATGCAAGTTGTTTCATCCATACCAACAAAAAAATAGGACATTTAGGATGGAATTTAAGATGTAAAATGTCATTATTTTTTCGGACATTTGACTTTAACAAGACACTCAAAAACTTGAGGAAAAGAGTGGGAGACCAATCATTCGTCGGGTGCTCAACAGAAATTACTTGACAATTTTTTTTAAATAGTTTACGTTTTACTGTTACTTTTTCGTAGTGCTTCGAGTTCCTGATTGCTAACATAGTCATGTTGAGAGATGATTCATAAACATATAATATTTTTATGATTGGAAATGGTGAAATTTGAAATACGTGAACATTTTTTTCTGTACAAGTAAACATCTGTTGTATTGATTGCATCGTGAGTTATCTGGCGGAGTGCAGAGGGCAATATGATATTATTATAACCACATCTCCCGAATATTCTGATACATATATTTACACACAAATAAATATGTTTTTATGTAGGAGTGTTTAATAAGATCAAATAAATAGATCCCGAAGATTGGTATGGATTGGCTACGTCGTTAGATCCGGAGAAGAAAGAGCGATTAAAGGTATTCTGCAAGGTATACCCGAGGGCAGAAGACCGTTAGGCAGATCTAGACAAAGATTGTTGGATAACATCAACCGAGATCTACAGGAGTTAAATGCAAAAGACGACTGGCAGTCCATTGCTCAAGATAGAAAAGCTTGGAGATCTATTATTTCAGAGGCAAAGGTCCTGCAAGGGCTGTTCGGTCATTGGAAGTAAGTAAGTAAATAAACCAGCCAAACTAGTGTTCTTCATGCACAAGGTCTTTGCGCCTATTGAGTCACCCCTTGCCACGACATTCCTAGCGCTCTAATGTCGTTGTCATAGGAACGCTGTATTGTGAAAGAAGGACTTCCGGGCGGTCGGAAAGGCTTGTGTAAAGAAGAACAACGCTCTTTTTGGTCTTCTTTTATACTTATGTAAAAACAAAGTGAACATTTATAAAAAAATAAATAAAAAAAACAAATACTACTTCCAAGTATAGCAACACGACACATCTCATTTGTGGGGTAGCTAGCAGAAATAAGTCAATATATTTTATCACAACAAAATATTAAATACTAAAAATATAAATATTATACACAGTTTTAAAATCATGAAAATAAAAATTTGTTACTGTTTAAATTTAAATTCAACTGGCTACTAAGTACAACATCTATTGCAGTTGATTTGCATCATTGAACCCCCGGATTCAATCCCTAGTTGGGTCGCTGCGTTTTCTAATGAAATTTTCGCATCCGAAATTTGACGATACGTTTTCTCAGTAATATTGCGTTGGTTGCCTAGAAATCCAACATAAGATCAATAAGACTACAACCACTACACTACCTAGTGTAGTAGTATAGGAATTTAAACAATAATATAATTATCTATCTATCACATCGTGTGCATAAAATATCAATATTGAATGAATTGCGTAATAGAAATAATAATTCGTGCTGACTCGAGGCTGTTAAACTTCTGATATCGATATCAAGGCTTATAATTACAGCATGCCTTCAATAACTTTCAGTAAATTTCTCTACGTACAGGCTATGAGAATAAAAGCTTTGAAAATATTGATATCTTAAAGTGTTTGAATCCTATTTTGATACACATGAAGTCTAATTAATTAGAATAATTGTCTCAGACAACATGTTGTTTACCAGCCTATCGGTAATTTCTTTTTAAAATAAATTAGTGTCTAGGTGATTTTTCTAAGAGCTTTTCTTTCATGTTTATGTTCTTCCCTTTACTTCCCCTTTCCTTTTCCCTAGCCCCCACCAGGAGTGTACGGTTTTTTTTCTTAAATTCAAGTTTTGGATTACCTATTACTTTATCATTGAGTGTTCATTGCTCACTATTTATTTTATCTTATAATATTTATATACCTATGTAGATATATTATATTTTATTCATTATGTAAAACTTTTTCACTATTGGTTTATTTATTTTTATTTCTTTAGTTCGCTCATTACTTACCTCACTTATATAGTGACCAGGTTTTAACAAATGAAGTCTTGTCGAGTTTGACAATGACTTAACAAGTCGAAACCTGGTCACTATATGATTAAATACCAAGTAGAACTAAAACCAATTATGCTTTCTTCCATATTATATTATAGTACATAGGTAGGTATCTACTGAAGAATCACTTGTTGTGGATCAGGTATTGCGCATTCGTTACCAATCCACGTATTAATTGCGCAGGTAACCAACAATATTCATCAGCCATAGCTGCGGACGTCACAGAGATGAGTTGTAAATCTTGACTTACACTGGCCATTACAATCAATAATAATAATAACATGCCGGTACCTGTGTACCTAATATTATTACTACTACTATACAATCAATTTACCGGTAATACAATCACAATCAATACGCCGATATTGTGCTCAGCCCCCGTGGCGTGCCGGCTTTATGTTGTTATTACGTTATTGATACTTGAATCTCAGACTTTTCCCTAAGTAAGTATCGATATCAAATATGTTCTTCTTTCTCTGAAGATTTTTTTCGTATTTTTTTGGTGTCCTGTAAAATACTCGTATAACATACCTAATTGTAATACAGAATAAAACTACCCATGTTTTTTTATGGCACGAAATAATTGATCTGCATATTAACAACTTAGTCCACTGGTTACCAAATTTATGAGTGATGCTTTAATGATAATATTTATAGTTATTTTGATCTACCATAAACATAACAGATTCCGTGGAGCACCCAGCAAATAATTGGTCTCCCACTCTTTTCCGACTTTTTTTAAAAATCTTGTAACAAGCAGTAGGTCTTTCACATCTGAAATTCAGCGATGAGGTTTGCCACCTATTCTGGATGTGTGGATTTAATCTATGTATCTATCTATCTATTCCCTCACGCCGTATCCCAAGTGGGGTAGGCAGAGAGAACGGAACGCCAATTAGATCTGTCCTTACATACTTCCTTCGCTTCCTCTACAGTCATACAATTTCTCATGCACGCACGTCGGTTTCTTTTACTCAAAACACGGCCGTCCTTGAGAATTTGATCTACATGTTCAAGCCATGTAGTTCTCGGACGCCCGCGCTTCCTCACACCCCTCCTTTCAGCCAAGTATATCCTCTTTGTCATTCTCTCCTCTTTCATTCGTTCCACATGACCAAACCATCTCAATTTATTTACACGCATTCTATCCACAACACTTCTCTTGCATCCACTCATTCTTCTAATATCCTCATTCCTCACTCTATCACGCAACGTTTTACCAACCATCCTCCTCAGCGATCTCATCTCCACAGCATTTATTCCACTTTCGTCCTTCTTCAACCATGTCCACGTTTCGCTTGCATACATAAGTGTCGGTGGATTCAATGTTGGCCAGAAAAGCACCACATGTTTATTACGTGCAGCTGGTTGGCTGTCTACCTCACTTGTTGGATATGCCGTGATGATATAGCAGTAGCAGTAGTAGAAGATGAACATTGCGGTGGAATTTCGATTAGATTACAGATAAACTTATGATATACTTGTGTAGGCAAATATACAAATGGACAGGAATCCTGAGTATAGAGGAGCTGATCCAATTAGTACACGACGGAAAAGCCAATGCTATAGTGATGGTCGACGTTGGGGAGACCTGCATGGTACCTACCTACTAAATAAAGGAGAAAAATATGACATACAAATAATATTAATTAAATACCCGGAAATGTATGACAAAACAATAACATAATCTTTACAAAGATGCCACATTGATGTTATAATATTTCGGCCGTTTAAATAACGAAAGTACATTCCTTTGAAGCAGTGGTCGTCCAACAGTGGCCGGCAGTCTTTATTTGTGCAACATCTTTATTTTATTTGACAAATAAAACATCTTTGTGCTTAAATTATATGGTAACATGAAATTATATAAACGATTTAAGTAATTATTTTAATTTTAAATAAAAATTTCTATGCACCATTTTCTTTTTATTTATGCATATCTACATTATGAATATTGACACCCTTTCACATTAAGATAGGCCAGCATTACTGATGTTCCCTTATTTTTAGAAGTAATTTTTGGAATCAAATTTACTTTATTGATTTATTTACAGCCTTAATGGATAAGACAGTAAACACAATAAAAATATTAATATTTCAAATTTAATAACTAAACCAATCAAGGTCTCGCGTATTACCAGAGTGCATGGTAACACGTTGTTAGCAAATAATAACAATAGATATAAACGGATGTTAGTTTTATTTGTATAAATTATAAGCAAGAAACGAGACTAAACCTGTAAATTTAGTAATTAAAATAATATGATAATTTAAGTCACTAATTGTGTCATTAAAATTAAGTGTTTAGAATAATGGAAAGAAAATATTGAAAGGAGAAAAAATATCAAAACATTAAAACTATTTCTACATCACAAAACAAGATAAAAATTTAAACTATCAATTGTTCAAACCATAAAAATAAAGCATTAATGAAAAAAAAAGAAATGTCTTATTGAGGTCATGTATCTAAATGCGAACACTGTACCTATAAATATCCAATTCATAAGTGTGTGGCCCTCAACGATACCTCACATTGTCCTATGCGGCCCTTAACCAGAAAAGTGTGACGACCCATGCTATAAAATATGAAGCCCGCCTCACATTAGTGAAATACTCCTCATAAATCAATCTGTTGTCTTCTTTTAACAAGACCGTAATCGAAATTTTATAACAGGATAAAATGTCGAGTGGTAATTATTATTATTATTAGTATTAATTTACCCAATGTGCTCGTGACATTATAATTTGAGTTTGAGTTTGATAATAATATCAAACTTCGGTATTAAGATATAAGAGTTCCAATTCTTCATGATATTTTTTCCTTCATTAGCTTTTATGTGAATTCTTTTTTTAAATTTTCTCTTTTTAATTTGTTACAACCTTTGCTAACAGATTGCACTTAGTTCGATTTCTTTTTATCGAAATTCTTTATATGTGTCTGTGCATTTTTTTTTGTTGGAAATAAGTTAGATATCTAATACTAGTAAATGTAACTATGTGCAATCTACAATAAAGTTAATACAAACTTTTAATCATTGTAATTGTATTATAATGTTGTATATCTTACAGTCTGTTGAATTGCCAAATAGTAAAAATAAAATTCGACAGCATGTAATCTTTGATTACATCGTTTTTATGTACATATTGTGTGAAGTGTACTGTTGATGGTTAATGAATAAATAAATAAAATAAATAAATTGTATTTTTTGATCATCATCGATTACAACAAATCAACAAATCAATTTATATTAAAAAGCGATTATATGCAGAGACATGATTATAAAAATTCTATATTTTCGAGTGTAACTTTGTGGAAATGCATTTTAAAGGAAAATATTTAATTTAAATCAAAACATGATTATACTTTTATGTATCAGTATTTTTTTTATTTTTTATTTTATCAGTACTACCTTATAACCAATGTGGAAGAGCTGGTCCGAAAAGTGCGGGAGAGGGAAACTCCAGAGTAATCGTCAACGTCGGGGGATCTGATAGGGCACAGACAGAAGAAGAAGATCCTATATAATTTTTTTTTTTTTTTTTTAAAAAAGATATATCTGGGTTTTGTTATAAACCCAAATACAACCTTATACACCTTTCACAGTAAGCTAAAAGCTTGTGTCGTGAAAGGGGAGTTTGCCGGCACCTGGGATCGAACCCCGGACCTCATGTTCATAAGGCCGAGACTCTACCTCCAGGCTACCGACGAACTCTTTATATTGATGGTGGGCCTCCACAGTATGCAAATCTTAGACGCGCCACTGATATCTATTGATCAATCAAACACATGTAAGAATAATTGCAAAGAATGAATAGGTAAATTATCCAACAAATCAATCTAACCTAACATTTGCATAGTATTGTACACGTAAATTAGCATTTTGAAATCTTTAATTTTAATACCCAAATTAGTACATTTTACCTACAATGTCCACATAAATTCAATACATAATAACATACATATCATGCACTTGTAAAATATCTCATTGATAATTTTGTACAATATGCAAATGAATAACTTATCCGATACCAAACTATGCAGATATCTACAACCAAATCAGTTGAATAAATTTCGTTGAGCTGTGAGATACAAATATGGAAGAGTTCATACATTGAAAAGATCAAAGTAATATGGATTCATATCCAAAATATCAATATTAGGAGGAAAAAATATTTTTTTTAGAAACTTTAAGTATGTTGTAGGTATGGTAATAAAAGCGATTCAAAGAAATAAGTCTGAGAGTAAACATATTTTATTGTGTATTGAACTCTATATTTATAAAAATATATAAATTTATTTCAATATTTTGTACATAATTTTAAATACTAAATTAACTTTGTTTTTTGATTTTCAAAAGCGTAAAGGTTCAACATTATTATGCTTAAAATACGCCTAGCGCTTAATACGTTCTCAAGCGCAATATTTGACTAATGTCAGGTTACCTCTTGAAACCTTGGTCGCGCGTATAATATTTTTTAGTGGTATTTGTAAAATTTTTTGACTCCAAACATTCGTAATTATGTTTTAAAATTATTGATTGGGTTAACGTTTCTTCCTGTAAATCAATGTCGAATTCAATTGAATATAACCTTTTTTGTTCCCAATCATTCAAATAAGTAATTTCGTGTGAATTACTTATGTATACATAGGTCTCTCCTATTTAGGATGTGATCTGAATCTTATTATTTACCTATTTTGCAAAGTATATTGCAATAATAATTGTTCTAGCCATAATAATGCTTCATTCATTTGCCATAAATCACGGATTTGTTAGACTTCTTCATGTGATCTCAATAACTTTTAATAGGAGGTAAATAAATAGGAATACATTATTATTTTAATGATGAAACATGAATAAAACTTACGGGCGATGATTTGTAATGATACAGGTGATAAAACATTATAGAACGGGCAACATTTTGTAGGACCTTAGTCACATTGTACCTATATTTTATTATTTACAAGTTTTCAAAATTTTCTATAATTTGTCCACTTTAGTATACATTATTTTATATGTTACGAAATTCAAACATTTTTTGAAATTTTACAAACTGTATAAAAAAAAAGTATATAAGATTTGTGAATAACAAATATTTTCCTTTAAATACACATTAGCGTTATTGATAATTGAAATAATTTTTTTTTTTAATTTTTGAGTATTTTATGACATCGAGAACAAATTTCATGTTCGTTTTATGCGACTAGTCAACAAGCTGTCTTATTTGTGGAGTATGTCGTAAAGGTGTGTGTATGGCAGAAAATCTGGCGCCCATTCTATCTGAATTTGTCACCCACTTTGTTAACATTATCGCCCAATACAATAAATTTCGAAGCAATAATAGTAATAGTACGTAAGTAAATTATTATCTCATTACTCTATGCAACGTTACTAATAATAGCTTTTCCTATTTGGGATGAAGATCGTTCAATTACACAAACTGTCAGTCACAAGGATTGATGGCTTTGTATTGGTATTGGAAGAGGTTGTTGTATTAGAAATAACAATCACAATAATATCTAAATCTGTTCTGTTTGCCTTCTGCAAGAACCCTGCTGTTACTTATTCTGGATAAAGCCTTTCCCATTTCCTTTATTCTTACCTTGAAAAGCAAGTATTAGTTGAAAATCGAGTACAATATTCAAATAAAATATTTGATGCGATGTCTTATTGTATAAATTTTGTAGTGAATTATAATGATAATATTTAATGCACATTAATACCGTTAATAATAATAATAATCGGACTATTTATATGTGGCGCCGTTTAATGATCCGTGACCATCTCAAGGGCGCCGTGACTTCTCCCGAACAGTAGTGTTTTTAACTTGGTTCTAAATGTGGTTGTGGACTGATTCACCCTCAGATCTGTGGGCAGTCTGTTCCAGACGGATGGCGCGGCGGCTCTGAAGCTCCTTTCTGCAAATTTGGAGGTGTTCGCCATATTGGGTTTAACGAGTTTGTTGACAGCAGAAGAGGCCGAGCGCAGCGGTCGTCTCGGAATTTCGTCGACGGAACAGAGTTCGGTTAGACATGTGGGTGCCGTGCCGCATAAGGCCTTGTGGACAGTGAGACACAATTTAAACTCCACTCTCTCTGGGACCCTCAGCCAATGTAGATCTTTTAGTAGTGGAGTGATGTGGCAACGCTTGTTCTCTCTGTAGATAGTCCTGGCGGCAGCATTAAAAGCCATCTGGAGGCGATTGAGAAGAGCCTGGGGCAGTCCTGTGTATATGATGTTGCAGTAATCCAGACGAGAGATGACAAAGGAGGCGATCAGACTTTTTACTGCATCTACAGATAGATTTTTGGATACGAGATGCAGTTGACGAATGTGGAAAAAGGCTGTGCTTACTGTCCTGGATACTTGGGCTTCCATGGAGAGTGCTTCGTCCAGTAAGACGCCGAGAACGGATATTGTGCGCGATGGTGTTATGTTGGTGGTGTTAATAATATGTAAGTCTACAAAAGTGAAAATAGTAAAAATATAATGTTATATTTTTTTTTATTGAAAACAGACATACACCAACAGGAAGTCAAATTCATATAGAAAATAACAAAAACAAAATTAGAGACAAAGATTTGTCCTGTTTCGGGCATAATACTTGAGTGTACAAACTGACAATGGGTAGTCGAGGTTTATAGTTGCTTATTTACGTTGATCTTCTCTGGTATTCGATGCCTCTAACTGGATATGTTCATGTGACTAATTGTTATTTTTTTTAATGTGGCGAATTGCTCTCTTAACCACTTGACCTAAACTTATGTTTTTTAATTGATCTCCATAATTTGAATTTTTTTATAATATCAATTTTTTATTAACTTATGAATTTTAACTAATTGACTTTTTACTATATTTGACATTTTTATACCACTTTGATTTCTCTTTGTAATGCCTTGACCAATTTTTTTTTAACAATTTTGTATCTTATTTTATAATAACATGATTAATGTTATATTGTTTGTTAAACTCTCGTTTCTTTAGTCTAATTGTTATGTGTCTTTTTTGTAACAGATCTTTCCTTTGTTTACATGTTTTGTATGTATACAGAGGTTTAACATGTAAAAGGCTTTGGCCGTAAATATTTGTAAATAAAATAAATACATAAAATTATTGGTAATACACTGAACCAATCGTGCTTTAAGACCAAACCAATATCCCAAAGCATTCGAAAAAATCATGAGAGCACCGGATTAATCCCAAGAGTCTAATCAAGCAGCGTCAAGACACCAGGGGTTAACCCGACAACGAAAGACACATTAATTAATTCTCTATTTTGCATTACATTACCTATTCCTAAAATTCACTGTGTCGGTGTTTAGGTAGTAGAATTCCATATCGAAATAAATAAAACAATCGTTTTATTCTACTAATGATTTAATCGGTGAGAGAGACGTCTTTCGTCTTATGAGGACATTGTCAATCTCCTCAATGATTGACAATGTCGTTGTCATTAATAATAATAATAATAATAAATAATTAAAAAATAATTAATTAGACATAATCTTTTAAACTCAAATAATGTAATACCTTATTTTAAATATAACCCGGAACCGGTTTTAGAAAATCAAAATTATAGGCTCTATTATGATAAAACCATAATAACAGATAGACAAATACATCATAATAGACCCGATTTAGTATTACATGATAAACGTAATAAAATAACGTACCTAATCGACATCGCTGTCCCAAATACACATAATATACAAACAACCGTTGCTGAAAAAATACGTAAATATACGGAACTAGCAGGAGAAATAAAAAATATTTGGCATTCTAGGTCCGTTTATATAATACCTTTAGTCATGTCAGCTACAGGGGTAACTCCGAAATCTTTAATAAATAATTTACAAAAATTAGATTTACCGGTTAATTTGTACATTAAAATTCAAAAATCTATTATAATAAACACTTGTAATATTGTAAAAAAGTTTCTGAACACAGATATTTCAGGCACAATGCTGGTATTTTGATCCCGCGTTTTGAGCCTAATCCTTTGATATCCTGTATATCTGGATAGGTGAATTTTTCCCGGCATTAGACTGTTAAGTTTTTGTGTGATCATGACTGATCATATGGAGACTTATCTGGTTGTATAATGCTGAGAAGTGTGGATGGCAATTCTGCCGCCGCATAAAAAAAATAGATATTTTGTATTTGGCGCCGTTTAATGATCCGTGACCATCTCAAGGGCGCCATGGCTGTTCTTGAAAAGCAGTGTTTTCAGCCTACTCCTGAACGTTGAACTATTGTCAATCAATGTCAATCACTGATTTTGACAATTAATGATTGACAATGTCCTCATAAGACGAAAGACGTCTCTCTCACCGATTGAATCATTAGTAGAATAAACGCTTGTTTTATTTATTTCGCTATTTCTAAAAGTAATAATTAAATGAGACAAAAAAAATATGTGTCTCCATCTGTTACGTATCTGCTTTTAAAATGAAGCTTTACATTTGCATGACAACGAGAGCGGATGCTTACCCAAACATTCTCGCACATTAATGATGTCACCAGTGAGATTATTATTATTGGTATTATTTTTAGTGTATTTTAATGTCTTTTTACCAAAGTGTTTCATTAAAATGAACTTTAAACAAGAACAGTCAATCGATAAATTAAGCTTATGCTTATCTATGGTTCATTACTTCCTTATAATAATAAAACTATTACTGTCTAGTTTTAGCATTTTACTGGACTTATCACACTTGCGGGAATGATATTATTAAAGGAAGTTTGCAATATTTTTTCTTTTCTTTTAAACTTGATGTTTTTCACCGAAGGTTCTTGTCAAAAGTTCATTTCAAAGTGAATTGAAAAAATAACACTACGTAGTTAACTTCCACATGACTTCATTACCTACGTTCACTAGTATTCGGAGACTTTCGACTCCATCTTCAGGCGATTAGAAGAAAAGTGACTGAAAAGTGAAAACACATGGAATTAACTTTCTAGTTTTTTTTTTTCAATTCACCTTAATAAATTAATATTTACTGATATGCAGAAAAGGAGTAATAATATTCTCAAAATCTTTGATTGTTTCCTTATAAAACTTTCTACACGATTCCTTCTCAGCAAAATATATAATATGTATGTTCCTATAAAATTTATTATGTGTCGGGAGTTGATACTAACTTGTAATTTATTATGAATAATAGAAACCATACAACTCCTTAGGTGCATATATGTATTAATAATGAGAAATGATATTAAATACTCAAAGTATTAAAACACATTTATCATATCGATCGCAGCGCCAATTTATTAGTAATTATTCTCTATCAATCAGATTGGAAGTATTTATGTTTTATATTGATATCCATTTAATTCCATCATTTGCCCAAGGCTTTTAATAACATTACTGCTGTACGTAGTTTTATAACATACAGCAGTTAAACTGCAAAGGGAAGCCAAATTAATGGACTCACTCAAAAAATCTATTTTATTACATACATTTTTTTAGCAGTGGTTTCGATATTTAAAGTAATATCAACATGTTTTCTTTCTGTAACTGATTACTGGTAGGTAGTATTGTTTATATTTTTTATAAGTGAAAATACCATAATTCGTATGTAATGAAATTTGCTACAGACGTAGGTATGTTTAATTTTAACTGAATTTGGATGATTTGGATTTGCACGCGTTTTTTGAAACTATTTTATAAATTTTCGTTCGGTCCATTTTTTTATATATAATTTAATGTCATTCTTCATCTAACCACGTTAGTCTTTAATTTTCTTTTATAATAAGCTCAAATGGCACGTGCATATTCAAAGACAGCGAGAACTGAACTTACATACATCAATCGGCAAACTTCTACTGCCACAAGAAAAGAATATAAAGAATACTACCAGTAATCAGATACAGAAAGAAACAAATCAAAATTACTTAAAATATCAAAACTAATGCGAGAAATGTGTAAACTAGATTTTTCAAGTGAGAACATTAATTCGGCCTTCCTCTGTATAATTAGATGTAGTGGTGGTTTACAATCATAAGCCCATAGACTTGCAGATAAATCAAATGAGGAAACTATAACCAACTGCGTGTAGTCTGTAGTACTTAGTTATTTAAATATATCCATGTAATGTTGATAGCTGTGATAGCTTCTAGCTCAAATTAAACAACTCAGGTAAATATTTATGTAGGTAGGTACCTAGTATAGAAATTATTATTTTTACCAATAAAATATTATGTAATCACTTACTGAGGAGGTACAACGAGATCATGAATAAGGAATTGTATGAAAGTTGTAAAAGCAAAAAACATGCATAATAGAGAAGTACCTATGAATTCAAATTTGATTCAATTCTAATTTATTTATTTATACAACTATTTCTTATAAAATAATATTTTTGTTAATAGTACAATATTTGGTAATTATATATGTGTTGTTCTTACTGCTCCACTTAGTA
Source organism: Athripsodes cinereus (assembly GCA_947579605.1). Lineage (NCBI taxonomy): Eukaryota > Metazoa > Arthropoda > Insecta > Trichoptera > Leptoceridae > Athripsodes > Athripsodes cinereus. Next base: position 1,460,797 of record OX388316.1, on the reverse strand, counting down.
CAGAGCACCTGTATTGGGGCTTTCAACAAACAACGTAAAGAGAATTTGATAAATTGGTTAAACATTCAGGTTAATAATGAGCTAAGAAGTAGAAAGACGTCTCTCTCGTATTGTTAGCTATCGCTCTGAGATTACATGAAAATTCTTCGAAATACAATTGTTCGAATTTACAATTGTTCGAAAAAAATATTATTCGAATTAGCAAATCTTCGAATAACATTTGTTCGACTACCTATCAATTATTTGAATTACAATTAATGGAAAGTGAATTGTTCGACTAACATTTGTTAGAAAACCTTATTCTTTGAATTATTTTATATTAATCTTAATTCATTTTATTTTGATCTTCAGAAGCAGGTCATATTGACACGATTATAATACGTTTCATATAAAACTCCAGCCATACCTCATTCAACTGTGGACGAGTTCATAAGGAACAAATGTCATTTTAGTTTCTTAAGAAAATGAGGCAATTGAGTTCATATCTAATTATCAACATATTTAAATTATTTTTCCAAACGTTTGACACTATTCAAATAAATTTATTGCAAACTGAGTCGGATTATATATAATATTACTTCGCTAAGCACGGCACTTTTCGCCGAAAATAGGAGCAATATTATCTGTCTTGATAATAAAAATTCGAAGAAATGTGTTTCGGATAATTGTTGTTACCAATATAACGTATAAAAATTCGAACAATTGTGTTTTCTGATAATTGTGGATTCGAATAATTACCATTCGAATAATTGCCGTTCGAAAAATAGTGAATTCGTACAAATGTTTTTTCGAAGAATTGTCCATTCGAATAATTGTGATTCGAATAATTTTCCTGTCACCAAAACATCTTAGTACCTTAACATATCGATTGTCCTGTTCCATAACTCAACAGGTAGATTTTTCCATATTTTTTTTTATTTAATTGGTAATACACATAATCAAAGCAAACTCTTTAGTCCACAAACAAATGACTATAAAAAACACACGGCTACCTTTGCACGTATATATTAAATCTTTAGCTAATCAAAAATAATAATTCATTCATACCATAACGGCGTTTCCCACACGTGGGGTTGCCAGCAGACCAACTGCACGCAACAAACATGGAAATCAGCCTCTTTGTGCCAACATCCCACTCTTTTATGCTAGAATCAAATGGCTTGTAAAAGGCAGGTCTCGTATTGTTGAAACACCACGTTCTAGATATTTAACAAAATCTTCAGTTCTGCAATGAAGTTTGCCACTCATTCTGAATGTCAAATGTAACATTCATTGGTTTAAAAAAATAAAGTACCTATTTTCAATTCCATAAACAAATATTTCGAATTTTTCATTTGTTGAACGGAACAAAGACAACAGTGCGATTATTATATTTAAAGTATATTGCACTTTCTGTTGTGTTTTTAAAGCATATGTAATATACTACTACTATTCCATCACGGCATATCCCACAAGTAGGGTAGCCAGCAGACCACCTGCGTATAATAAACATGCAAACTATCCTGTACGTGCCAATATGAAATCAAGACATTCAGGATGGGTGGTAAGTCTCATCGCTGAATTTAAGATGTAAAATGCCTTAATTTTTTCGAATAAGCATAAGCATAATATAAATATACAAAAATTGCTATTTCTCGAATATAAGACATTTCTACTTGTTAAGTTTTATAACTAGTCGATACGCAGTAAGCGCCTACTTGTATTATTGTTATGTTGGTTTATATGTTTGTATGTAGGTATATTCCTATATCATGATACATAAAGGTAATGTGATTTCAGGTAACTGATAGATCCACTGCTACCCGGTGGCAGGCAATTAGTTATCATCTGTTGCTAACCACATGTGGAGCTGAACGTATATCAATACCACACATTAAATACTATATTACATACCAGTATAAGTATACATATACCTACTGAATCAGATATAAATAGATATAGATACATTGTGAATTATATCTTACATGTAGTTACCTCCTTACAGGCATTGTTGTAGACATTGTTAATTTTCAGTTTGATACAACACTAATGTAAAAAACGTTCGAGCAATTTTTTTTTATACGCAGCACGTCTCGATACAGGGTAACCTAGTGAGGCTGCTGCGACTTAAAACATACACATACATACATAAATCTTCTTCCCCTTGTCCTAGTTGGGTCGGGGGCCTATTGCGCCTAGGTACCTCCTCCAGAGATCCCTGTCCACTGGCCTCTAAGACCTCTGGCCACTCCAAACCAAGCATTTCAACACACAAGTTTAAAACCTGCCCTTGCCAGCTTCTTCTAGGGCGGCCCACCGGTCTTCTGCCCTCTCCCACACCAACTTTATTGAAGCCATATTGTCTCAGTTTTTGTATGTAATTTTTATTATTGATCGAATAAAATGTATTGTTTTATTGTATTGTATATCTTAATAAAACATAACTAACAACTCTTAAGTTAAATTAACTATGTATACCTGGATTCTTCTTGTTTCATTTTATAGCAATGCACCTGCAATCGAGTGAATTATACCTGTACCTGGTTTAACTGTATTTATTTTGTAAACATTTTTTCTGGAAAAACGAAAATTTTGATAATTATATATTGAATTTGAACGACAACAAAAACACCACAAGATACAAGTTCGAGCAGAGAAGAAAACAAATACAAATTTTCTTTTAGCAAGAATTTTGGATTGATTTATTAATTATTCCTTATCATGTTACTATATTTTATATATGTATTAATATCTATATACAGAGACAAATTGTTATATGTTAGCTATTTTGTTAGTCACATTCCAATATTTGTAAAAGAAGGCAGGTACCTACAATGTGAGAGCTATACTACACTATGTCACATATTGGTTAACATGAACATACATAGTGTTGCAGTTTTTGTTATGATTTTATTCATGATATATTCACTTACCATGAAAAAATTATGCGTATAAATAGGAGTTCATAAATCCTGAGATATCCGGGTGGAAGTAGGTTTCTCTTCAATAACCGTGAAAATGCGTTACCTACATTTTGTGATATCAATTAAAAAATATATCTCACTTTTATCTAAGCAAAGTATGTTTTAAAATTAAATTGTGTATGTTTAAATAAAAAGTGTGTGAATATGGTTAATAATGAAATCATCTAAAACCCTTTTTGATAGTATAGTAGATAATTTTGTGTTAACAAACATGCAAAAAGCAAATATAATTTTACCAATCTTGATTGGAGAATCATGTTCACAAATTGCAACATTGTCCAAAATCTATTCGGAAGAAGTGAGAAAGGCATCCAGCGTTTACAAATTGGCTATAGGTTGCGTTCAACAATTTCGCCATACTCACAGTGAAGATATAAGGTCCGCCACTAAAGAAACGTTCAATCCAAACCATAGAAACAAGCATTTTTTGGGATCTCATATTTCAAAGCTCAAATGGATCAAGACAACTCGTAGTCATGACACCGGAACATTTAAGTTCAATACTTTTGCGGCTGCTACTTTTACCAGTCAGCAACCAATGTTTAGAATATCAACATTTTTTTTATTGTTTAGCAGGATTTCTGCACGATTGTGTAAACATAGTTCTCCAACCGAGATATTAGTTTTTGTTTAGTTAGTTTTGTTATCTGCGCGCTCTGCCCAAATCCAGTTAAACAATAAAAAAATGATAAATATTATAACTTTGTTCTAAAACTTTGAACGGCCGTAGGTATTAAAAAATGACGTCTTATGACATGGTGCACTTTCACTCCGGCATATAGATATGTATATATAGATACAGGTACCTAGTTAGGTGGTTGGTAATAAAATATCATTCTCAATTACAAACATGTGTAATGCTAATCTCTCATAAAACAATGTTATTTATTATCCATTGACCCAACTCACTGGTGGCATTGTTCTTCACTAGGCAATAAGTACATTAGGGTGTCCCTTATTTTTCAAAGTTTTAATTTTACAACGCATAGGCTATTATTTTGTTCATTTGGTCCTAAAACACTCAAAAACCAATTTTTATCATATTCGGAACAGTGCAACCCGTGCCGACTTGCACGGAAACATCTTCATACAAGTTTCATACAAAAACTCACAGGGGCGGTGAGTGCCCGTTGTTACTGTCACTCAGTCTCGGCTTTTCTGGTAATTATCACGGTTTTTTTTATATTTCAAAGATGTCAGTGGTACTAAGAAGCAATATAAAAATATATTTTCTTGGTTGGTGAAGTAAATCAATAGATGACAGGTGCAAAATAACCGTCCAATCGTCAAGTTCTCGCAGTTCTGTCTTTCGACATACGCGATATCAAGTTGAATGTTAGTGAAAGCAAAATCTAATCATTTGCGTATGCATTACATTCTGGGAAAAGGTTACAATACCTAATAGAGATGTCACTAATCGTGTTAAGGGTTCAGGCGATCTTTATCAGGTCTGGCAAGACCTGCCAAAAAATAGCAAGAAGATTCAGGATTTTCATAGGCACCATGAGGAGAACATTCAACTTGAATTGGATAATTTATGCAATATCGTATACGCCGATGCTCTCAAAAGACTTAAAATTAAAGAAGATAATAGATTATTGTAAAAGCAAAGAGAACCAAGACGTACCAGGATACTTAGCGGGTGTTGACAAAAAAATGGCTGAAATTGAAAAAGAGCAAGGCTGAAAACACTAACAGAAGAAAAAAAAGAGATTAAAGCGTATACCTTCAGAGAGCTCGTTGGCAACTGCTGCTTTACACAGCTTTGATACCCCTGAGAGAGCCTCTGGCATCCACATAAATTGAAAATCAGTCCTACTGGCGCAATGCATCAAGCACGATGGATGGAAAGAGCTATTTACTCATCAAAAATATGTTTCTTGAAGTCTCAGTTAAAAATAGGCGCTATGGACAAAGACGCTTTACTAGATGCTTGTTTGTTTATTGCGGTAATTCATGTAATGCCCTTGCTTGAATGCTGTTTGGTGGTGAAATCGCCGAATCAAGCTTTGTGTTTTTTGAAAACATTAAAAGGTAAAGAAAAAATTGACAAATTGATTTCCAAAGCGACTTTAAACAAGTCCAGTCAAGATTTTGCAGTACTTATTAAAAGAAATAGCCATCCTTTTAATTTTTATGATGAAATTGATGAACAGATGAGGAAACACTGTGGAAAATTTGCAAAAAAGAAAACTTTCGTGATTTCTGTAAGAGATATAAACAATCGAAGGAACAGATGTCTGGCTCTCTAAATGTAAGGTAGTAGTGTTCAATTTAATATGTTAAACCATGTTATTTTTAAATATTCTACAAGTAGCCTCAATGTTTTTGTAGGAAAAAAAATGAGTTATTTTGTATACGTCAAGAGCAAAGATTTATTTTCACAACTAAAACTTGACAGCAGTTCCCTTCAAGAAGGTGTATCTTCGTATAAAGAAATCGTGGCATTTGTGGAAGCTTAAAAACAAGATATCTAACTAAAATACAGTGAATGACACACCTGAAAGGGCTGTTAAACTAATCCAAGGCTTACATGGTTTGATAACCGCAGACGAAAAATATAATCAGTTCTTATGACGTTGTGTGCATGAACATAGAAAAATGTACCTAGACTGAAAAAGAGACTTTTTAGAGGATATATCCACATTAATTAATATCAATTTCGTAACTTTTTTTGATAATTATAAGAAATGCTTCATATAAATTTGTGTTTTTATCAATATTTAGCTAACATATTGGTATTAAGTGATGATCTACAGCTAAATTTAAAAGATGCTTCAAGCAGCTTTTTCCCAAAACTTTGAGGCTCTGTCGGCACGGGTTCCAATCAACGTAGAAAGCTTAAATTCTGTATTTGGGTAAGTAGTAGGCTAATAAACACAATTAGAGGGTATGCGTTTCAATAACTGAAAAAAAATATTTTTCGACCAAATAAGGGACACCCTAAAGTACATATACATATTTTAATATGTAGGTAAATCAAACTTTATATCAGAATAAATACTAGCACCTTAACCTTCAGAGACTCGAAGCTTTTTTCAAATAAAACTTTCCTTGGACAGATTACAAAATAACAAAATTCGGCGAAACGGTATTCATGTCTCGAAAAGTAAATAAGTTACTTTCTTTTGGTTTAAAAACAAATAAATTGCCCTTTTCTCAAAATTTCAAATATATGTCATGACTCCTGTATTGTTAACTTTTGTCTATGTATTTTTGTGTGAGCTACTTTGACTTATCTAAGAATTGTTTGTGGTCTATATCTTTGAATATTTATTTACCTATTTGATTTAATTATTAAATTTATAACAAAAAATAATTTATATTATTTTAGTTATTATTATAAAGTGGTGGTAGATCTTTGATCTTTGGAGGCTGTGGGAGAGGGCAGAAGACCGGTAGGCCGTCCTAGAAAAAGCTGGCAAGGGCAGGTGTCAAACTTGTGTGTTGAAAGGCTTGGTTTGGAGTGGCCAGAGGTCCTGGAAGCAGCAGTGGACAGGGATCTCTGGAAGAGGTACCTAGGCGCAATGGACCGCCGACCCAACTAGGACAAGGGGAAGAAGATGTATGTATGTATGTATATGTATTATTATAAATAATTTCGTCTGTTTGATATAAAAAAGAACACAGGACCAATGAGTCCATCCTTAGGGAGCTAAACATTTCTACACGGCTCTCAACGATTTACGGACAGCGCGTTTTGCGATATTTCAGGCACATTGCAAGAAGAGAGCCTGAGAACTTGGAAAGAGTATTTATAACTGGGGCTGTAGAAGAAAGGCGTGGAAGGCGGCGAGTGTTAGCAAGATAGGCAACACAGAGTTCACTTACGGGGCTTTACACATGGCAGAGGATCACTCAAGGTGGAGACAAATGGTCTACAGAACGAGGCATGATGATCACGATCCTCAGATGATGATGAAGATAATGATTATTTATTTATTTATTTATTCATCCTACGGCAAAAGCCCTTATTACATGATATAATATATAAACAATTTTTACAACAATAAAATCGAATACACAACACAAACACGTATAAAAGACAATGTAATAAAAATTATATTTTTATTATTATACCATCACGGCACATCCCACAAGTGGGGTAGCCAGCAAATTAGCTGCATGTAAGAAACATGAAAACTGTCCTCTCCGTGCCAATATAAAATCAAGACATTCAGGATGGGTGGCAAACCTCATCGCTGAATTTAAGATGTAAAATGTCTCAATTTTTTCGAACACCTGCCTTTTACAGGACATTCGAAAACTTACGCAGAAGAGTGGGAGACCAATTCTTTACCGGGTACTCCACGGGATAAATAAACGGGATAGATAAACAAAAATTATATAAAAGATATTAAATTAAATTAAATAAAAAAAAAAAAATTAAAATTAAAAAAAAAAATAAAAAAAAATAAAAGATAATAGAAATTGTATAAAAGATAATAGAAATTATATAAAAGATATATAAAAAAAAAAAAAATATTAAAATTTAAAAATGAAATCACAGAATATAAAAAATTCAAAACCACAACACAACAAAAAAAAGAAAAAATAATACTGTACTAATAATATACTCGTACAATAAAAGACATCTCATCCCTTATTTTCGACAAGTATATCTCTTTTTTCATCCTTTCTTATATGAAGTAAAAGAAACCATAACGAATAAACAAACGAATGTACACGTACATGAATAAACTCTTTTATTATTCAAAGAAATAAGCATAGATAATAGTAACTTGCTGTTTGTTGGTAGGTAAGTACCTACCATTAATTCAACTTTAAGAACAATCAGCTTCTATTTCTAAATGTGACGTAAAACAGTTTGTTTCTTATAGTCAATCATTAATCAAATATTCGATATTGCTATAATATTATTCATTCCTTCATACTTTTACAGGTATTTTGATCCCGTAATGATGTTTGTTGTATATTTTTTTTATTCCGATTCACGGGTTATCATCTCGGGGGTATCAGGTATTGAAATTGTTTTGATATCGCATTATATTGATGGATGTAAAATAATCATTCGATAAAATGTTCAGATTGTATGTATTTGTTTATTTACATATTTTATGTCTACCAGGCATCCTTTACTATTATTTGTATAAGTAAACATTTAAATTAAGAATGTTTTCGAAAATAAATATTGAAAAAAAAGTTTTATACTAATTATTGCAGAATGATTAGTATAATACAATAACTACCATCACAAAATGTCTCATAAATGGGGTAGTCATCGGATTCAATTCAAGTAAAAAAACATGCAGATTGTCTTCTCCATTCCAATGAATTATAGCACATTCGGAATGGGTGGCATGCTTCATCGCTGAATTTTAGATGTTTATTGTCTTACACGCGACTTTTAACTAATATCTACCTTTTGCAGGACACTAGAACTTTTACAGAAAAAAGTGGGAGACATTTTCGTTTGGTTAGCTGGAAGATATTGCCTCCAGGCAATAAGCTCGCCAATTGCTCATGATTTTTTTTTTCTGATCAATAAAGTGTTATTATTATTATTATTTATTGTAAACTTCACTTGTGCAAACACTGTAAATTAATAAATATGAATAATAAATTCTGATCATAAATCACTCGAATCAGGTGGATTGCCGCAAACGATTAATTAATAGTATTCTGATATGCATTCCAAAAACTACCCCCGTTCTTTGGAACACCCGGAGTTTTTTTTATCTCCTAATCTGTTAGTTCCGTTAGTTTTCAAGTATTCTGTAAAAGGTAGTTGTTTTAAAAAATAAAGGCATTTTAATCATAATAATCAGAGTTATTCTCACCTATTGCAATGTCCACTGATGCGGAATGCATGTAATATGAGTGACCTGATGAGGGCGAATGACAAGGCGATAAACGTCGCTGCATATTGAAGTGGCAAGGTCTGAAATCCGGACCCGAAAAGTTAGTAAGTAATAATAATAATAATAGTAACTAGACATTTTTTTTAAAGATACGCCGTTTCGTGAGAAAACCACCGCAAGGGCCCATTCAAGAATCAAAACACCTCCTGAACAATAGGGTCTTTAACCCTGCCTTGAACATACAAAATTTAGCGATGAGATTTACCTGAATGTCAAAATTATTTGCTGGCACGAAAATAACAGTTAGCATGTTTACTTCATGCAAGATGTCTGCTGGCTGCCCAACTTATGAGTTATAGTAGTGATATTATACATTTTTTGCATTGTGAGACCACATGTGGGTAACCACTACGGCTACTAGATAACTGATGCAATGCATACAAACAGTATCGTAAAATATAAAGTATACAACAGTATTAATTCAAACTATATAGTATTACTTCTACTATCAAATGATATATGATGGCGCATCAGTGTTACATGAACGGTATGGGATTGCCGGTGTTACTGACGATAGTGCATCCGTAAGTGAATATATTATTATACTGTACCTTACTTATAATAAATGCACGCAGTATCAGTAACTTGCAATATTATTAATATTATTAATAATAATAATGTACAAGTGTAATTAATAACTTGCAACTGAATACTATTAACATACATTCAGATACATTGGTCAGTTTATACTAAGACCGATATGAAGGAATTAATATCGACGAACTGATTTCGAATAACTGAATAAAGTTGACTTGATGAATACCGGCTCTTGCATACTTTTTTCATTTCTCATTGCACATTGCATACCTACATTCAAAATTTTCATACAAAAGAATCGATACTAAAGATAATAGTGCTTCGATCATCAGCATCGTCCACTACATTCAAGCTAAGAAAGCTCAGCAAGTGTAAGACCACACAATTCCATGACAGAGCCTTTGGTATTGCAGGTCCTGTTACGTATGCAATAGGCTGTCAGCTGATCTGCGACGCCAGAGTAACATCACCAGTTTTAAAAGCAAAACGAAAGCTACCTTTTTACCAGTGCTTTTGAGGAAGTCGAAAGATCGTAAAACGGAGCCAAAGAAATAAAAAAAAGTAGAATTCTACAATTTAACAATCGGATATACTGAGTTCGTCGGTAACCTGGAGGTCTCGGCCTCGTGAACAGGGGGTCCGTGGTTCGATCCCAGGCGCCGGAAAACTACCCTTTCACAGCACAAGCTTTAAGCTTACTGTGAAAGGTGTATAAGGTTGTATTTGGGTTTATAACAAAACGCAGATAAATCTTTTTCTAACAAAAAAGTAGTTTTGAAAGCTGTGAGAAGCATTCTTAATACACAATGAGTACTCGTTTTGAGAACGTGTGTTCAAAGAGAGGAGTTTGTGGCGCTTAGTTCTGTTTACCTACCACGTAGTTATTCAAACATAATAATAATAATATCATCTTTATCAGTTACTATAAAACGATTACTATTATCAATGGGTCATACATAATGTACCGAACAATTGGATTAATTTAAACATCTTTATTGTTATAATTGAATATGACTACAAAAGAATCAGAGGACCTCACAGAGAGCAAACTAAAGCTTCTATATTGGAGACATCCGTCATACATGTAAGACTTACTAGTACATAGATACAAGATGAAGAAAATAATATGTATAATCAGAAGTATCAAATAAATATATATTATTATTAATTTATTTACCTACCAATTACTACTGTTTATATTATATTTGTACAGGAGACAAAACTACCAAAGATTTATAGCTTTGTTTTCTATTAAATAATAAAAAAGATTTAGTTGATTTATTACGCACTAAACTATTTGTCTACAACTGCATTTTATATGCGTTGTGTATTATGATATTATTGTTCATAGCCAACTTAGAAAAGCTTTTGAGAGTCGTATGAATAATGTTAAAACATTATTTAACATACATGCACTTTACCTGTTCAATCAGCAGATTGTATAGGTAGAAACATCCTTTAGTAGGAAACAAGAAAGGTGTTGAAATGCTTACGAATTGTCTTAGACTTATTACAGAAGTATACATACTCAAAATACGTTCACCATCCCTCCAATTCCTCTTTCGGATAACTTTCCTATGTCTTACTAAAAAGAGTTTCTCACGACCCTTTTTTCATTATGTAGGGTTGACTGGAAGACGTTGCCCAGCAACAAGTTCGACTTTGGTCCAGTTTTTTTTTTAAATTATCATGTTGTGTATTTATTTTAAATTTGGCCAATAAAGATTTATTTATAATGAATTTACTTTACGTGCCCATATAATCACACGTTTTATTGCAGAAAAATTATGATAATTTAAAAACTTGCAAAGTTTTTCGTGAAAATGTGTGTGTCTAAAAAATCTTTCTTTTATCATTTTAAGTGTTGAATCAAGATCCAAAAAAAATGTACGAAACAGCAGTAATTATTAATGAAAAAATACACGTCATTAATATTTTTAAATTGATATATTTATACATTTTCGTCCACACCCACACTAATGGAAATTTTCCAGAGTACATTATGGTGGATGGGAGTGAGTGTAAAAATAGGGGGGAAGTGGGATGAATTTGCTTGTTGATAAAAATGATCTTTATGCCTATATATTTTTAATGTTTCCATTGTATTTAGACATGGATAACCACAACGTGAATGTAAAAAAACAATCTGAACTTTTCATATCAAATTAATAATTATGTTTAATGCAGTAGTCCGCCATTTCCGAATAACAAGAGAGACACCTTAAAGCCCTGGAATGTTTTTTATAAACCTTAATTATATTTAAACCGAAATGAAGTATGTCTGTATAACTTCTGTCTAGATAGGTACCAATATTATTATGTCTAGTTGTTAGTAAGTAGCAGTCGTTGTCCCTATTCCCGGATTATTAATTATGTCCCATTTGACTCTCTGCTGGTGGTCTCTGGTCTCGTGTTCACCTCTCGCAGGACATTAATACTCAACAATACAAGACGACGATGCACCAGGGCCTCTTCTTCTGTACAAACTGCTATATTTAATATATCGTCTGCCCAGCTCCATAACTCAACAAGTCGAAAATTTGGAAAATTTAATTTAATTGGTAATACACACAATCAACGCCATTCTTCCAATTCCACAAACAAATAATTATAAAAAATACGGTTTTCTTTATATATTAAATATTTTGTATCGGAAAAAAATAATGTGCTTAGGTATATTCAATTTCACCAATAAATATTTCGAATTGTTTAACTATTGGATGGAACAAAGACAACGTGCCTATGTCTTTAACAGTGCAATTATTATGTGGTTAATTTCTCTTTCTGTTGTGTTTTCAAAGCCATAAATGTACCAAAATTACAAAAATGGTGAATTTTCGAATATAAGACATTTTAACTTACATAGTTATGTACCTGGACAGTCGATATGCTCTCAACAAGGATCAAGAATCGTTTCACAATGCTAAATTCACTCGATATTGTATGCAACTAGTTGGCAATCAAGATTTAGAGCCAATTTTTTAGGCCTTTGATATTTCGACTACATAATAATTATATTCAATAGACATCAGATATCAAATAGAAAAGTAATTCTTAATACCTATCAGATTTATTGTTTACACAATTTAACGTTGTGAATAATCTAATCGGAAGAAGTGAGAAAGGCGTCCCAATGCTTACAAATTGGCTCTAGGCTGGCTAAGGTGATAACTTTTGGTATCTATAAACAACGTTTACCAATTGCGCCATTCTTATGGTCAGGTCAGAATATAATATTTTAACACGATATATAGATAGAATTACTTGATCCATTTGAGGTCTGAAATATGAGATTCCAGAAAAGAGTTTACATTAAATGTTTCTTGATTGGTGAACCTTATAAATGAGAAATAAAATAAATATATATTTATTTATTTATTTATTTAATTTTATAAAGTTATAATTATACCTTAAAAATAACTTATAACAAACATATAACATATATAATAGTTTTCTATATTAAAGCACCTGATAAAATTAAAGAAGAACTCCCGTATATTATGATTTAACGAAGTGACTGAAAAAATACATAACATATGTAGATTTGAAAATATACCCAATATTATTCGTGTGCGAAATTCGCAAGACTATCAAGTAGGTATCAGACTGTAATTATGCACTTATTGCATAAATGTGAAAAGGTCATAGTGTGTAGTGAACTGGTAAAAAGGTTGTCAAAGTATGTAAATAATAACACTATACTCTCTGAGTGATACCCTCTTTATCAAGTAGTCGTAATAGTGTATAATGACCGTGTCTTTGTAACAATCTAAATAACATTGCAAACATAATTATTATGTACAAGCCTACTCGACTTTAAGAAGCCTTTTTGTAATTTAATTTATCATTTTATTTCATACTATCCTACAGTCACATAGAACGTAAAATGGAAAGAAGTATTATTGTATTATTATTTTTGTAATTATTCTTTGGTAGTTTAAGTGAATGTTGAATGTTGTTCTAACTCTTACTCATATTCCTTCCTAAATATCTACCTACTTGTTAAATATTATCAATATTTAATTTCGTTATGTAACTGGAGAAATAGAGGGCCATAATCTTATCCTACCTACACCCTGGGTCCCGTGATATATTCCGATTATTGTCACATTGTCCATTACCTATCCCTTGGTACTTGCATAACAACAGTACCTATACATATCTACGGTCGCAACACGGTTCACATATCTCACTATTTTCGGCGGAACAATCATAACTCAATTCAACAAAATAAGTGATAGTGATTCCCCCAAGAACAATCACAGCAACTACAAAATTACAGTCCACATATTGGCGAACACAGGACGGGGTAAGTACCATTCCATCTTCACATTCCTCAGGCTCTGTGTATCTTATTCCGGATGTTCTACATCTAATATACTCTATGTAACATCCACTCCATTACTACTGAATATAAATATATCTACATCTACTTCATCATAGGATCTCCCACAATAGAGGAAGCCGACGAAGGAAATACGTGTAATGATCATGCAGATTTTTGATATATTATATTTGATATATTCAAATTCAAATATTTTTTATTGAGATAATAATAAAGACATTAAATATAATTACAAATACAATAAACACAATTATACAATTCTTTATAATATCTGTTTTACCCTCAGAATTGAGCAGAGCTCTGCTTTGAGGGATAATATCAATAGATATACCTACATGGAAAAATAATATTTCTCAAGCGTATGTACATACGTAGGTTTGCAGGCGTAGGCCTTTACCAATTTTATAAAATAATTTCCTTACATGTTATGTATTTCCCGTGACAGGAAAGTTGTCTCCCACCAGGCCACCACCCAGGCCACCACGTTATCGTCACCGTCACATGGGAAATACATTTCTAAATATATTATTTTATTTGTTTCCTTAGTTTTGTAATTGTTGAGCTTACATTTCATTACAAAAAAATATTGTATTCTCCAAACCAATAAAAATTGATCATTCAGGATGGGTGGCAAACGTAATCTTTCTTGAATAACTGCCTCAACAGGCCACTCCGAAAATAACAATAAAAAAATGAAAGAACAATCACAATCAGGGAAATTCACGAATACATTAAATTTAGTATCTAAATGTTCTAATAATCAATTGAAACACGAAAGAAAAATACTAAAGACGCAAAAAGAATCATCCCTTTCTGTCTTAAATCCATCTATACAATCACAGCATATCCCACAAGGAATGTTGTCAGCAGACTAAGTGCTTGTAATTAACATGCAAGTTGTCCTATCTGTGCCTATGAAAATTATGACTTCTTTATACAAGAAAACACAAATGGTTCAAGTTTTACTATTTTTTAATAATTGAGTGACTTGGTTTCGACTACCAAAGTCATTGTTAATCAATAAAAATGGAGACATTCAGAATGGGTGATACAGCTCATAGCTAAATTGAAGGTGTTAAAACATGTCATCTTTGTTTTAAGAAAATCTGTTTTTTACAGGGCAATCGATAACTTGCAGAAAAGAGTGGTAGGTTATTCTTTTTGTTTTGTTTTTGTGTTTTTTGTAGGTGATGTAAATTAAATGTATCAAATGTATCACAATTAAATAAAAAATATTTAATAATTATCGCTTAGAGAATTTTATATTAATTAGGTTGAATTCATTAAATACTTAAAATTCAAAAGCATCCTACCTTTAATCCTTATATGGGCAAGTATTTTAAAAATGCGTTACAAATTTAAAATTGTAAGTAATTCAGTCGAAATATTAATATTATTTCCTATTACATTAATGGGAATGTAAAAAAATATAAATAAAATAAAATAAAAAACATAGGTACCAAATATCAAATGTATTTTAAAATGTTTTAATTGCCCTACAAAACGATCGAACGATTAATCAAATGGTTGATATCAATAATCGATAAAATGATATTCAATAAAGAGAAATTCCACAGTAGTCGTTATATCGGAAATTAAATTAATCCGTAAAAATGATAATATCTGATTCGTCACAGGGAACACCCAAATCCAAAACTAAGTCGAGATCGTATCATCGAAAAAGTAATCTATAATTTAATACAGATTCAGTACGGTTATAACGAAGTTCTAAGGACTGAGAAAATTTATATCCTACTATACTACTAAACAGAGCGGATTCTTAACTGCAAGTAATAAACGTGCAATTTTTCCTTATAAAAGTTTCCTCTTTCCAATTCCTGCCAATAAAAGAATAATATGTTAATGTATAATTTTATCTATCCATACCCTCGCACCGTGTCCCAAGCGGAGTAGGTAGAGAGAACGAAACCCCAAACAGACCAATCCTTACGTATTTCATTGACTCTCTCTACATTCAAATACAATTTTAATACACGCACGCCAATTTTTCCAACTCATCAAGCGGCCATCCTCAAAAATTAGAGCCATGTTGTTTTTAAGACGTCCGTGCTTTTTCACACACATTCTTTTAGACAGATACATCATCTTCGTCATCCTCTCATCATCCAAACGCTCCACATGTGTGAATCATCGTAACTTAGTTACAAGCATTATGTCCATAATACATATCTTACACCCGTTCATTCTTCTAATATTCTTGTTCCTCAAACTTTCATTTGACATTTTGCCAATCATTGTGTTAAGCGTACGATCTTAAAATTGTTATCACGTTATATTTTACTATCTCGAACGCTTTTATTCTCAATGATCGCTGTATTGAAATCATCGTTATATCAAGATTGCTTATAAAAATATTCTACGTCGTAAAAAAAACAGTAGCTGCACACATTGTCCGATTACTAGATTCATCAATAATAAAACAATCTATATCTATACAAGAGAAACAATTATTAATAACAGATAGACAATTAATCTACATGTATTCAATTCAAATCAATGATAAGTAATTTCATATCAGATTAAAACTATCAATATATATAGTTATATATTATATAATTTCATCTATTAGATTTTATTCATTTTAAATGTTACCATATTTTTTGCCCTTTGGCTAACTATGATAATTACAATTTAGTGATTTATATTTTATGAAATTATATTGTAACAATATTTTATTCAAAGATTCTCAAATTATATTTGCATTCTGTAAAGAATTGGCACGGAGAGGACAGTTTGCATGTTTCTTACATGCAGCTGATCTGCTAGCTACCCCACTTGTGGGATGTGCCGTGATGATATAAAAAAAAAAAAAAAGAAATATAAGATGTATTTAAGTAAACTTTTGACTGTATTAAATATATTTAAATTAGTAGACGGATATACAAAGAACTTCTATGAAAGGTTCTCGGACGCTTACGCTTTCTTACAGCCCCTCTTTCCAGATAAAAGTAAAATTGTTAGTCACTTCTTTCTTTCTTTCTTTTTCAGTTAACGCACCTGATGACGAGTGAATTATGTGTCACTTCTGCTACCAGTTTATTTTTGTAAAAATAATATTAGGTCTAAATAAAACTCTCCTTTTCAGTTATGCAGTACAATATTATATGTCAAAGAAACGTTAGATACTATTAAGCATGTCAATTTAAAATCCACTGCAGCAGACAATACTCAAATCAATGCCATGTCTGCTACCAGTTTGGGAATGACAATGATCCTATTCGCTGTAAAAAAATATAGAGTAGATTATTGTAGATGTAGGTAATATTAGGTAAGTAAGTACTGCATAGGTCTTCAATTCGGGCGGTCTCCTATGAATGACTAACGAATATTGATACCCCCATAGACTTGCTAGACTGTTTGCCCAGTACAAATTTCTTATAAAATTATGTTTATAATTTATAAAAATACTAATATTATTTTGCTTTTTCACTTCATAACATTAGGATGGTAATGGTCTCTTTCCAACTAATGCTGAAGTATAGGACATCCTTTATACCTAATGAGATATTAAAACGTCTTAACAATAAAAAAAAAAACAATGAGTGTCCTTCAAGTCTGAAACACTAAATATATTATGTGCCTATATGAATTCACCGTACCAGTCAATATTTGAGTAGAAGAATTTCACAATAAAATTAAAAATATTTGTTTTTTTTTCCAACATACCTACTGATTTTTTATTTAATAAGACGTTTTTCGGTATTCAAAGACATTGACAATATATGAAAAAAAAATCATCACCTATATGAACATAATATTATAAACAAACTGTGGTAGGTAATTATTGTCAAAAAGTGTGATTCCAATATATGTAATATGAACCATAAATTTATTCTGAATCAACAGTAACTTATTTTTATAAATACCTACATCTACAAGGAGAGACGACTCGACGGAGATATGAACGTACCTTTTTGAACTAACACTCTTTTAAGACTGACAGATATGAAATTACATTGATCGCAATATTTGATTGGTCGCATTACCTATTTTCTCATTAAATTCCAGTCTATATTTATTGTCATTGGATACTACTGATTATTAGTCTATGGTCACAGTGATATTTGGATATGTACGAACATGTAATTATTATTAAATGATTCTTCTTTAAAGTTATCTCAAATATTCCGGTACTCGTCTGGCTACTGATAATGCAGTACTATACATAGTTGTATAGCAGACTCATATTATTATTATTATTATATTCATCTCTATCAGTTTTATCATTTGTTAGCGGCTGCCTTTTGTACCATTCTCAATATTTAGGTACTTACCTACTACAGTTCAGGCCTGTACAACTATGATTACTTATTCAAAAATATAAGTCTTTAAATCATTATCATCATCGTCGCCCTCAACGCTCTTCACAGAGCACAGGGCAGAAACCAGCGTCTCTTGTCAGCCAATCGTGTCACCTCTTCCCACGACATTCCCTGTGCTCTGATGTCGTTGTCATAGGAACGGTGTACTGTGAAAGAGGGATGCCCGGGCCTATAGAACCCTTGCGGACGGAAGAACAGTGCTCTTTTTAGCGACTATCATTGGGGATTCTTAGAACATGATCCAGCCAGGGCCATCGTCTCTCCTGTATCACGGAGATAACAGATCTCTGCCGGGTGCATAGGCGCATAGCATCATTTGTTCTATAAATAATAAGTATATTATTATCAAAGCACTTTTGTAGCAGCTTGCCTCAATACATGCATTTGCTTATTGAGGCTGCTGCGGGTGCTGATTGCAAAGTCCTTATTTCCTCGCTTGTTCGGCGCGCATGCGCACCAGCATTGTCTGTTTGGTGTGTCTTACTCTTATGCATATTAATTTGATCTTTTGATTTAATAATGGAAAGACCAAATTGGATGGATCGCTTAAAAAATAAAAATTACAAACACAGAGAACAAAGAAACAACACCCACAAAAAAATATTAAGCATATTTTTCGCATTTTACGGGAATTTCCACACCTCATCTGCACAACAAACCAATAGATTGTGCCAACTTCTTTTGTTTGGAAACAGAAAAAGTGTTCCGATGGGAACGAATCGGCTAAGGTTGGTATACCTAATCCTTATACATGATACACGGTTATAATAGATGATGTTTCTGCTGAGTAATATTTTAAAAACATACGAAGAAATGTTTTGCAATTTACCACTTACTTAATAGTTGAATCGATTTATAAAAATTTCATAAATTAAAAAGTGTATAAAATAATAACACAAAACACTTATAATTCAAACAAAACTAAACAGTTATAAGACCTTCTGTTTGAAAAGTTAGATACCTCTGTAACTGCTGATCATTCAGACACATGTATCGATCATTGCTTTCATAACAGACTAACTTCATTACGCTTTAGTATGTACCAAATATTATATATTTTGATATTTTTTATATAACAACCACAACTGCTGTATAATATGTACAGTTGAATGTCTATGTTAGTTTGTATATATTCTGAATATAGAGCCTTATTTGTGTTTATCAAATTGACCGTTAGACTTTTTTTATTTATTTAATATCAAATATTATGTTCAGTGAAACACCAGGCAATAAATTGGTCTCCAACTCTTTTCCGTGAGTTTTCGAGTGTTCTGTAAAAAAACAGTTAGTGCTCGAAAAGATAAAGAAATTTTATGTCTTACTTCTAGCGACAAGGTCTGGCGACCTTTAATAATGTCTTATTTTTTGTTTGAACGGAGAGATGGGAGAACGGAAAGGAGGTATAATTCTTTTAACTTTGATGGTTTTTATAAAGGCTTAAACATCTCTGGTAAGTTTAAGATCTTTGCTGGTTTTAGATTGACTGTTTGATTCAAAAAATATTTTGAAATAAAATATAAATAAATTACACATAACCCTATGGAGCACACTTGCTGGTATCAGGTGTTATAATATAGGTATACAGCGTCCAGCTAAGATTTAAACTATTTTAGCATAAAAAAAAACAGTGTAAGTATAAATTAGTTTAACTACTTACATACTTAAGAGTCAATTTTTTCATAGACAATTCACACAGATCGAGCTAGTCCCAAACTCAGATATGCATCTTGTATTATGGGTACTAACGCGACGATACACATATATACAATGAAGGACAATTTGAATAAGCTCATTCATCATTTTGCTCTGGCCGGGAATCAAACCCGGGACCTCGCAACTCAAAGGCAAGAGCGTTACCTCCGCGTTTCACCGGCCATCATAAATGACATAAATGTTTGAAGAAATTAAAAATAATTTCGCAAACAATATTTAAAAAAGCCTTTGTTCTTAAACGGAACGCTCCTTAAAAGTCATGTACTAAAAATTTTGAAGCATGTAAGCTCATGCAGTGACCAAAAAAATATATATTAATAATTCGACAGTAGGTATATGTATATAAATTAAACATATTTCTATGACTGCTATTAGGAATTTTATAACATATTAGATACACGCATTCATTAGCAGAGGTTTGTTAATCTTGTTGTCACATTATATTATTATCGTTGACTTTTTATCCGTATAAAGAGATATGATAAATCGGCATTATATTCAGAGTAATCAATAAAGATTGCGGTATTATTATACATTTGATAATTTGTTTTTTGATTATCTCAATCGCTACTTCTTGCTAAACTTTGGAATGTTTAGAACAAAAAAATTAAGGCGGGTTGCACAATATTATGTAAGTATTAAAAATAATGTTAGTCTTTTATCTAGATGAACGGATGTAGATAAATATTTTTTTTCACAATTATCATAGTTAAAAATTGCTGTTTTTTTATTTATTATTTATAAGGTTCTCAAGAAGGATTTAACAAATGAAATTACATTATATTACAATGCAAGTATCACTCCACGTGCATTGGATAGTTTATATAATTCATTGATGTTTCTAATATTGTTAATTTTTCATTTATATTTGCACAGACCATGCCACACTTGTTGGAATGTCAATTGTGCCCTGTCACATGCACTATGGAGGATATTTTTGACGCATCACGTGCTGTGTGTTCTGCACAGTACCTACTGGAGATCAGTTTGATTAGTTTTTTCTGGGTTTAGAAACGATAAAAAAAATTTATAAAGACACTGTATTCATTTGTAGATGATTTCTTGCTTTTGAATGATACGGGGAACAATTATTATAATTCATTGGTTCCTGTGTCGAGTCCATTAACATGACTTTGTTCACAGTGTGTTCTGGTGTTCTCCTCTTTATATTATGGTCATTTCATCTAAGTAACCTCTCTTCTATTTTGCTATTTATATCAGTAGCATGCATGCTACCACGAAAGCTTGAATTTCTTATAATTTTTATCTTTCCATGATATACCCGCTGGCTACCTGAGCATTTGCACCTCTGCTGAATATTATATATATCTTCTTCTTCCTCTCTTGCCGTTTCTTGAAACTCCTCACGATCCTGGGCCAGCCTGATGGGAGTTGCTGCATCCGGTATTCTTAACCATTACCACAGATTCATGAACCATGATGCTCTTTTACGCCCCGAACCCCGTCTGCTCTCTATCTGTCCCTCTAGTATAAGCTGTAGAAGGGCATATTTTCCTCCACGGAATGTGTTACCAACGTATGCGACTCTACGTCTTTTGACAGTCGTTGGCAGCTCCCTATTATATACGTATAGATGTGAAATATTAAATGTTATGTCATTTTGAAGGTAGTAAGTATCAATGTTTGGTCATTTTGAAGGTAGTAAGTATCAATGAAATATTTTAATTTCAATGTTGTATTAGAACTATGAAGTCCATCATCTCCTTATAAGGTGAGGTCTAACATCATTTCATTTGAAATTTTTTCTAATCCAATGATATTAATTTAATCAAAAGCTTCATTAACATCAACGGTAATCACGTGAATTACGGTTTTGCTATTAAATAACATCGTACTTGGATACATTTTTGAAGTAATTAAATATCTCAAAAAGCTATTCGAAATTGAACAGTTGACAAAATTCGAACTCAAATACTTTTTTTTTTAATAATATTATACATATTAACTATATACATACATGCATTGAACACAGTCATACAGTTCTTTATAATTATCTATTTTACACAAGAGGGGAAGCCAGCGGACCAACTGCAAGCAATAAACACCTAGATTGTCCTCTCCATGCCAATACATTCAGGATAGGTGTTATGCCTCATCGCTGAATTGTTGATGTTAATTGTCTTATACGTAAGGTTTTGCGAACATTTTCCTTTTACACGTCACTCGAAAACTTACTGAATCTTTCATAAGTGAGGTAGCCAGCGGATTCGTGTTTTTCATCTGTCAAAATTTCTCTCTGAAACAAAGATAATGTATAGCAGGTAAAAAAGCCAATTATTTTCCAAGCTGCACATAATATATTAGGCTTTTTAGGCTGCCCAACATAGCACCTCCTGTGAGGACATATTTGTTAGTGTAGAATTAATTTAATCGGATAAATGTAAATCCCCAGACTTCTGAGCTATCCGGGTGGACGGTGGGTCTCTTTCAACGCACATATCTTAGTAAATTTCACGATAAACACGGTTTACCTGTAGTTTAGAGGTATTTTGTATCAGAAATACATAAGTTAGTATAATGTAATAGCATTGGATAGTTTCATCTTCTAAATGATGACAATTAAAATTTTAATGGACTCATTTACAAGCAGCATTCAAAAACAATTTATCGAGAGACATTTGATTCGAATAAAAGTAGATTTATCCACCAATGTTTGAGTATAAAAACGATACAAGTCGTAATTAATTTGATTCATAAAAAAATACATCTTTATATCACCTCCTTTCGGGAGCACAGGGCAAAACCATCTTACTGCATTAAGAGCACCCTTGTGCCAATAAAATCTATGCAGAGGGGTCGCTTGCTTATGATGATATATGTATATAGGTATGTGCCAATTGAGTCACCTTTTTCCACGACATACCCAGGGCTCTGATGTCGTTGTTTTAGGAACGGCTTATTGTAAAAGAGGGACTTTCGGACCGTCCTTGTGGATGAAAGAAAAGTGCTCTTTAAGGCTAACTATCGCTGGACATAAAAATTGTCATTCATCGTTATTATAAAGAAACGTCAGATAAACAAAGTTTTTAATAAAAAAAGTATTTTAATTAGGTCTTTCGTTATTACTATCTGAGATATAAAATAAATTCTTTAAGATTTTTTTTGAATTGGCGTGAAAAGTATTAAAGAGGGTATAAATGTCGTATAAGAAACAATATAATAATGAGCTAATACTAAATGATAGAAAAAACATCACCTCTGTCATTGCTAGATTAATTATATCAAAGATAGCTTGAACCAAGATTATTTCCGATTGTAACGGCCTGCTCTTCCCAAATGAGCTACGAAATGAATTCTTTAGACCACTAAATTTACGCTCACCGCATCTGATTGTTCTCTTATACATTTTTTATAATTATAATATTCCCCTGAATGTCGCCTGTCACTGAAAGAAATATTAGTAAAAATATTTCAATAGCTAGAATGCTGAATAATAAAACAATCAACTAAAAAAATGCATTTAGATAAAAGAAGATGTTCAGAAAACGTCTTGACTTGTATCATTTTTCGCATCATAATTTCATTTAGGGTCTATATTCCAGTGATATCTCGCCGACAAATACTCCGATTTAACTAATATGTAATATATATGGAATAAATTGGTTCAAATTAATGTGTTAAATCTACCTTAATATGTACGTAAGTTGTCTCAGCCAGCCCCTCTAATAATAAATACTCTAAATTGAAATAGTTACGCCTTTTTCGGTGTAATGAATATTATTTCAAGAATTTGAGTTACGTGATTGCGTATCTACAGCGAAGAGCATATAAGAAAGCGAAGAGCATATAAGAAAAGAAATAAAATAAATTTATATGATATATCTTTAAGTATCAAAGTATTTGCTACAAAATGAAAGATTAAGACACGAGAAGGAACTATTTTGGATAAATCAATCATAATAATTTAGGTAATTTTTGAAAACGTGTAGCGTAGGGGAGTTTTTGATATTGCAAGGCAGATTATTCCACATTTTATTGCATGGGTCGTGAATGATGAACTGAAGTAGGCTGTGGTGAGGGTTAGCAAAGCAAGTAACTTATTATTCTGAGATCTCAGAGGACGTCCATGTGGAGACAAATATTCAAAACGCTCAAAAAGGTATTAAGAGGAATTATGCTTCAAGAATTTCATGCAGGTAGGTAACTAGGTACTCAGCAATGAATCGACTGCATGTAATAGGGAATAATTTCTGTGTTGAAGTCGATATCTTTAACCATTCAGAGTATATTGTGAGAAAATGTGCTGTGAGCAGATTTGTTCGAAGATAGGTACCTACAATAACAAAAAAAATCACATTTTTTTTTTTTTTTTTTTAAAGGGCAGCGCCCGCCACATACCTCGTGCCGTACCTGGAGATATGTTTCTCCATAACGACACACACATGCACAAACAGGATTTAAGGTCGCATTAAAGCGAGAAATGCTGCCCCGAGGGAGCACTCTAGATTTAGTGGCCACACACCAAAAATGTTGGTGCAAAAAGGGAAGGGAAGAACTGGGAAAATGCCTTCTTCTCTATGCAGTATCGTTTGCACAAAAAAATCACATTTGAAACAAACACAATGAAAACAGAAAGTACATGGGATTCTCAATGGAAAGCATGTACCTACCTACTGTAAAGGCTATTTTAAAAGGCCGTTTATTATTTTGTGTGATGGAGTCGAAGGTAGAAGAAGCAAGAGCCGAATTACAACAAGATGGTCATGTGAAAGATGCTGCAGGAGGTACAATGTATGACGCGTTTAGGCAGGTGGAGGACAGGGTGAGGTGGAGGAGCTTGTCACTTGGTTGGGGTCATGGGGGTCACGATCCTCAGAATTGAGGGACCGACTTGGAAGAAGAAGAAGATATTATGTTACTAAATAACGTTTACTTCTGAGCGAATTATAATTTGATAACTATCATAATATTTGAATTACTGTTAATACTTTGATAGTACAAATAATATGTATTTAACATTTTATTGTAAATTGATATCAATGATGTTATTTATACTGTGCACCTGTATTACCAAATATTATTATGATATTATTATTGTATGGAATTTTATATCGATATCATTGCCCAGGTAAGCATCAGGTAGATGTTACTATTGTGATTATGTATTATGGAAATATAGATAGATAAATACCTGTTGTATTTCTCTACCTGTCTCCTCTATTGTTGTGGTTTAGTAGGAACACTAATCTTTATCTAATAATATTAAATTCTATATCACCTACCGCAAACATCGAGTTATTCTTAAACTTAGTACTTAATATTATTATGAAAGATCCAAATAATGTAATGATTGAATTGATGACTGGTTTCTAATGAAATAAAAAAACATCGTCAATGTCCTTGAAAGACGTCCTTCTCTGTTTTTTAATCTCTGTTGTTTTTGAGGCTTGAAAGAGAGATTGGTCTCCCACTCTCTTCCTTAAGATTTCGTATGTCCTATAAAAGACTGGTGTTCGAGAAAACAAAGACATTTTACATTTAATAAATTACACACTAAAAGTGCACACGTATAGAATACTATAATAAGATAAATTATAACATGAGTTTCTTTCTAAATTCACGAGAATGAAATGTCTTTCGACTTATCAGGTTAATATCAATCTACTGACAATGACCTATTAAGTGCAACTGGTCAGCTGACAACAAACTTGTGGCATTAAGTCGTGACGGCATAAAAAATAAATAGTTTTAGAATATCTGATACAGAGCGCAATATGATAAATGATTTAGAAGCATTTAATATGAAATAAATAGACATTAGTTATGTCCTCTTTGTGATAAATTTATTTTATTATTATCAACAAGAATTCACACTAAATCCCCATATTTATAGAACAACTTGCTATAAAATAAAATTGATAATATGATCCACCGCATGAACCTACGAGTACTATTATTAAACTCTCGTAAATTCACATACTTACTCTCCTGTATCATACATTGTTGCATTTAGAACTAGTAGCATTTAACGATTATATTGTAATATGTATATGGTCATTATGTAAATTTTATGTTATTTTATTTTATACTGTTTTCATTTATTTAACACAAACTTATAGATATTATTCTCAACAACATCACGGCACATCCCATAGTGTTTGAAATACCTATTTCTTCTTCTTCTTCCTGTGCCATATCAGGTCCCTCCAACGTCGGCGATCACTCTGGTGAAAACCTCCCTGTCCTATGCTGCCCTGAACAGGTCATCCACCGTCCTCATTCCGGTCCACTCTCTAATGTTGCGCAACCAGGACATCTGCTTTCTGCCAAGTCCCCGTCTTCCCTCTATAATACCCTCCAATATAAGTCGTTACCTATTTGCAGAGTAAAAGTATTCAAAGATTGAAATAAAATATAAAATAGTTAAAAAAGGTGTCAATAAGACAATTCGTCTAAACGAAATTAAAAATCAAAAATGTTTTCTTCTATTATAGTATGGATCATTCTCGAGCTTTCGTCTTGCAACAAGATGAAAGACCATCTCATATTTTATAGAGCAACGAACCCAGTTTACAGCTATCTTTTGGCCACTAGCTGCAATGATCCTCGTAAGATTTATTTAACTTTCAATAATAATAATATCTCAGAATAAAGCTTGAGAAGGTTAAGTTTTTGTTGCACTCAAAATAATATTTTGTGTAGAAATGCCATCTTATATCAGTGTCCGAGCCCTTGAAATTAGAGGGTTTTCCCGGGCGGGAATTCCCGGGAAAACCCTCTAATTTTTATTTATTTTCGGGAAAAAAACGAATCCTTTCCCGGGAAAAAATACAAATTATTAGTCATGCAGATTGCCATACCGATACCGAAATCTTTGTTTAGTTAACTGTAATAGTCGTGATAAACTTGTAGAAGCTGACGAATATTTTGATATGAAAATATGAAAAATAATATTAATTACCAATATAAGTGTTATACTTTAAAAAAAAAACTTAATTATAGCTTCAATGTATTCGTTTGAAAGAAGCATAATTTATTATTCTAAATATAATTCGAAATCGGAGGTGTGTTTGGCCGACAATGTATAAGAATCCTACAATTTTTCATGTTTGTTTTTTACATATTTCGAAAAGTTAGATAGTTCTTAAAAATATTAGTGCAGCCAACTGTCATTTTTTTATTTTATTCATGGATATAAACCGATATAAAAAATCTTTTTTTGTCGAAATTTTTCATTTTTTAAAGTCAAAAGTCTTTAAAAAGCTTTGCCAAAATCCATAACATTTTTTTGCTTGATAGGATGATCAAAAATTAAAAGTTTATATATTTTGTAAACAATTTTTATTTTGATATAACATAGAGTACCTAAATAAATCTCGTCAGTCAGCTATTTAGTTTTTTTAAGCAAATTACTTATATTGATAACAAAAATTTGTTTTTTTTTTATCAAATCAAAATGTTTGCAAGGGTCAACAAGTTATGAGAGTTTTTATACCAAATTTGTTGAAAATTGAATATTTATAAATATAATAATGAATTTCCCGGGATTCCCGGGAATCCCGGGAAATTCATTTTAAAATTTCCCGTTTCCCGGGAACAAAAATAATCCGGGAAAAGATACCCTCTACTTGAAATGGATATGGAACCTAAGAAATCATCTGTCTTGATCATCATCTACAAAATATAAAAAAAAAATTGAAATACTGGCCTGAAACGGTCAAGGTAAAACTATATGTCACCCGTAAGTGACTACTGTCTGCAAAGGGTTAATCTATTTATAATAAAATAAACAAATAGGTAGGTAAATAAATCCTTATTGGCCATAATTTTACATAAAATACATATACAATAATACTCAATGTGACAATTGACAAAATTAGACTTGTTTCATACTTTCAAATCAAGAAATCATTCAAATTGGTATGTTTCATTTGGAAAAAATCATAGAAATAGCTAAAAACACAATTAAGTTTAAATAGCAGCAAATACCTAACAGCATAAAACTGCTACTTTTCCTCTCCGATTCTCGCACATCTAGATCACTACATATAATATCATAAAACGAGTATTATTTTATTGATAGTATGAGTGGTATTTAGAGTCGGCATTTCAACAAATTAAGGACCCCTTGCTCTGTAGCAATTAATAACACGTCAGAAGGCTTAATTAAATATCGAGAAATAATAACACTGTTATTTATAGCTCTGTTCACATCATTAACTTCATTACGCACACATAATAATAATACACAGAGGATAGTTATATGAGATTATGCCGCTTACTTTCTTCCTCGCCGCATAAAATCACTTTATCCAACTTCGTCTAGAAATACAATTTTTAACGTTATTTTGATCGAGCACAACTCTAAAATGATATTTGAATGGTACCTAAATAGCGGGTGTCTATTATTTCTGCATAATTGTAGTATTATTTTATATATACCTAGTTGTTAAATATACCTAATGATTAGAATGGTTAGATGCGTAAAAAAGGGTAAACCAATTAGCTTAGAATTGTAAAAATAGATAAAATAAAAGAGGAAAGCAATATTATCGTTTTCTAAATAAAAATAATTTAAAAATAAGAAATAAATATTAAAATATTTTCAAAACTTTCACAATTATCAAGATGTAGTAGACTGGCAGCGGAAGGTTTCGAACCCAAAATCTTCAAATGAAAAGTCCAAAACTTAACCATCATATTATTAGAATCAGAATGGAATTTAGAGGTATTATGTACATAAGTTGTTAAATGTATTATTTACCAACTGTTTACTGACTATTGCACGAAATTAATACGGCCGGCATGTTATGTACATCAATGGTATCAAATTCGGCCACCGTCTGTCGGCTCCTCTGATATTATATTCGGCTACTCGGCTACCGAGAGATTGCCCGGGGCCTCATTATGATTAGTTGCCCGCGATCTGATTGCCTTGCTGATGATACTTTCCAATTATTATTATTGCCTTAACACCCTAAAGGAGAATCGATCTTAAGACTCTACAATGATTTGCTATAAATTAAAATATCAAGAATCCTACGGGATACAAATGATGGTAATGGATATCATTTATTAATAAATGATGCATTTATGTTTTATCGTATATTTTTTTTTATGTTGGTATTTTATTTCGATGTTCGTGTTCGCCACTTTGAAAATCATAACTCCGTTACAAACAGGTTAGTATGCGTAAAGAAATGTAAAACACATTTATATGAGTGGATTGGTATGAAAATTGGGCAAACCTTAACAAAATATGCAAAAATATTATTCGTATTGACTTCAATATACCTGCATTTTCCTGAATAATAAATCCTATTAAATTTGGGCGACAGACAGCAGAGTGAATCAATGTTAGTATTCAAAACATCTGAAGGAGTAAAGTCCAGGAAGAAGGTACGAGGGATACTGGATGAACATCCATAGCTCAACCCCAGAGGTGGTGCAGTGGCTTTCTGGACGAAAACCAATGATTTGATTTGGAATGATTATTAATACAAGCCACAGCCATACAAAAATTCTAAAATTGATTAGTTTTTGGGACATTTTAATATAAACGGATTTGTCCAGTGTCGATACCATATATTGCTTCATGTATCAAACTCTCCTCTTCAATACACTCAGTAAGTGTCTGTATCCTATAGGATCTATTCTGCATCATCTAGCAATTACATCCAGAGATGGACACATCATTGTCCACCCAATTTTTGGTACATGAATCGTACAAATCATATTCTAAAAACAACTTGTAATAAAAATATATGAATTTAAATAAAAATAAAGTGATAGTGATATTAAAAATAATTAGATAAATCAGGGGTTTCTAGAAAATTTTGATATTTGCGCCCCTGAAGTGGATTTATTCCACAAAACGGCGCATTATAAATTGTCTATTTATTTTTATTATTATTTATTTATACTAAGATACTTCAGGTTGACTGGAAGATGTTGGTCAGCAACAAATCCGCCTTTTGGCATAAATTTGTGTAATATTGTAGGTATTGTTTATAATTATGTTTTGGCTAAAAAAGATTCATTTATTTATTTATACTTTCGTCTCCCGTTGGCATCTTTAAAACATTGTCATGACGTATTTATGTACAACTTTACAAAATGTTCAAACTGTTTAAAGTCTATTTATACCTTTTTTCTGGAAATGTAGAAATGGATAAATGGAATTTCCCAGACTTTTGTGATATCTGGGCGTTTATTTGGTCTCCATCAATATTCACGAAAACGGGATATTGTTTACACACAGGCTGAGAAATAAATAAAGAAATCTTCATATTTCCTGTGCCTGCATCATAATGCTGTGATAATAACATGTTATTAAAGACACCATCAACTATTGTTTGTTAGAAAAAACGTTATATTATTATAATTTGATACCAAAGACCTTAAATAATATAGAAAATATATGCATTTGAAAGTTTGGTGTGGTGTGGCGTTCATGTGAATATCAATTGTTCTAACTCAAGAAAAAAAAATGCAACTAAAAAATCTGGTCTATTACATAAGTACTTTTTCACATCTTTAGAGAAACTAACGGAAGTAAAGCATGTTTTGTGAAGCTGTAAAAAAATATTTCTTTAAAAGGTGTTTTCTATTTCGAGGCTTTTCAGAGCCAGTCATTTGTCAGCTCCAGACTTTCAAGATAATTTCGTAAAACAGTGTTTTTCATACACATACCATTACAGCATTTCCCAATAGTGAGATATCTAACGGACAAACTCTATAAATATAATAAAAATGAAGATTGTCCTCTCAGTACCAGCAAGAAAAAAAGACATTCAGGTTAAGTGGCATGCCTCTTTCACCGAAATCTAGATGTTGATTGTCTTATGTGGGACGATTAACTAACACCTCCCTTTTACAGGCAACTCGAAAAATTAAGAAAAAAAGTGGGAGACCAATTCTGTACGCGAACATAACGGGATGGGGACTCGAGTTTTTCATTCATTTACTATTGATATATTATACTTGTTATGCCCGGTATAGTAGGTACTGTGCCGAAAAGTTATCATTAAAAAAATAATTGTTATTTAGAAAGTGGTACTGAAATACCGAAATAAACAATGCAGTTCATGAGAACTTTGAAAGCCCCAACATTAAAAATATCGCCGCACTTAAAATATTATTGTTTGCTAATCTTCGTGCCTGTATTCAAAATATTA
Organism: Athripsodes cinereus; assembly: GCA_947579605.1. NCBI lineage: Eukaryota > Metazoa > Arthropoda > Insecta > Trichoptera > Leptoceridae > Athripsodes > Athripsodes cinereus. The sequence goes on along the minus strand of OX388316.1, from coordinate 1,429,876 downwards.
TCATTGTTTATATATATTTGTACCTGCATGGCAACAGGGGTAATAAAGAGAATAATATCAACAAAAGATTAAGGCGCATTCATTATGTATCAACTTAAGGCGCATTCATTATGTATCAAATTATTTTATGAAGATTCTAGAATGTCTGCTTATTGTAATTATTAAGTATTTGCTTGGTTGGATTTTTTATACCTACGCTTCGATCTATTGAGTTTTGATATCGATGATATATTTTGAATTATGTAAACGACTCTTTAGGTATGAATTTTAATTTTATTGTAACATACGTAGTTTGAGTATTTAATTATCTACCTTAAGGGTTGTATTGTGCTATGTAATAGAATAAGATGTGTGTTATTTGTGCTGTGCGAAAAGACGCTATAATAATAATGGTGATAATGGACACAAGAAATGTTTTATATTTAATATCAGTGCAAGAGACGCTTTAAATATTCATATGTGAATTAATTAATAATTATAAATCAGCGCATTGGACGCTTAACAATATCAAACTTATTTGTAAATATTTATTTCATCATGTACATAATTCCTGGAATGCAGACAAGGGTGCAGGTGTACTCGCAATACAATGGAACTTGCGGTGAGCGTGTATTGGTATTCAATTAGCCAATCACGGCGCTGCACAGAGATGCATCACAGCGTAGGAGGGGTATATGACCAACCCCTCTCTACACCACTCAAGGAACAGCGGAGAAATGTCCTTGAAAGATGAGTGAGTCTCCATCAGTCATCAGTGGTAAACAGTTATCATCAGCGAGTCGTAGTGAGTAGTCAGTTGTCCTTGGTAGAAGGATTGCTCTTGCCATCACTCAATCACTCATCATCTGACCTTCAGAGAGACAAGCCTGTCTCTGGCCACTGGACTTCAGTTGAGTCGAGATATTCTCCTCCTGAAGTCATGACGAGCCAACTCTGCACCTGTGTAGGCTGGTAATTGCCTCCAGGAGCCTCGGACGTGGGACTTCGCCCTCCCAGCACTGCGCCAAGAGGCGCTTTCTTAAACTTGTGTTGCCTCTAAGCATTTTCATGCTAGAGGCGCCCTCAACGCGGGATCCTTTATATATTCATCGCAAAGTGTAAATTAATTGATTTTAAAAGTGCTTCGTTATTAATTGAATTATCATCAAGTGTGTTTTTCTTGTGGGACAATTAAATGTGCATAGACAATGGGTAGTGATTAAGCCGTAGTATTGTCTAGCCTTGTTTTTGTGTGTCTGTAATAGTGGTAAGCAATTTTTATTTTCATTAAATGTTTGAAATTTAAATTTGTCTTTTACACATTTGTCCATTTAATTACAGATAACTTGTCGTCTCTTAATTTATATAGCCTCACTGTATAATTTAATCGAGACCATTTTATTGTTTTAACTCCTGGAGTGCTGTAAGTAGCCCAGTAGAGTCTCAGCCGTTGGCATTTTTTTGCATAATATTTTATTTATTTTATCCTCAACCAAAAACCATCCTCTACCACCCCCCCCCCCCATATCATATTGGCTTCCGAACGTGGGGCCGTAACGAAAAAATGCACTCCTGTGCATAATCGTTACAACGAATCCATCCCTGAGATTTTGTAATTAGTTTTTTTTTGTGATATCGGAGGAGGGTGTATATATTTTTCATATAATGAACTGACAAGTTATTTGTAATGGCGAATGTGTATTGTTTTGACTTTTGGCTTTGTTTTATTGACATGTGTTTATTGTGTATTACGGTATGATTCGATCGATGGATAAGGTGTCGGATATCAGATGCTATGTGCGCGAATTTTCGCTTTCGTTCGGAGGCTGGACTGATGAAGGCCCCGAACGGTTCCTCAAAGAATGCGAGGAACGCTGGAAGCTTGAGTGGGAAGATGAATTGCCAAGGGAGGCTGTGTATTGCTTGCGCGGCGACGCAAAGCGGTACTGGAAGTCTCTGGGGTTTCGGTATTGTCGATGGGGTGTATTCAAAGAAGTAATTTTGCGAAGGTTTGGTGTGGAAGGGCAGATAAATGCGATCTACAATGACCTGTTGACAGTGTGTCAAGGTCGGGATGAACTGGGGAGTGATTTTGTTGACTGGAAGGTCAGGATAAACAATCGTTTAAAAGGGTATGGCCAGGTATTATTTAAAGATGAAGGACCAGCAATGAGCGTATGGAAGCAAATGACATCCTGGTATAGGACGAGGATTAATGGTCGGGAGTTAGTTAATCTGGAACATTTGCAAGGGTTGGTATGGCGCCTGGACTTTCCAGAATACACTCCGGAGGGACAATCTGAACCTGAAGTGATCACAGAGAGTTATCAGGTTGTGTTAGATAATCTTCCAGACATAGCATCTGTTCGCGATGAGGTTCGGTATGTACCTAGCCAGGACGCTAGGGAGGAAATTGTACCCGTAGAGGATGGGGTTACCCTCTCGGAGGAAGAGATAGATGAGGACACCGAACGGGAGGTACTCACACCTCCCTCTATTCACGAATGGGTTAAGTCTTTCGCGTGGGTGTTGAAATCAGTGTTGGCAATGCTGATCGTCGCGGGATTGATCGCGGAAAGCTGCATACGTTTGCTTGTATGTACAGCTATAATTATATTTAGATTCGTGAATAGAAAAATATCGCGTCGCCGTAGAACAGCGTTGATATTGTTCGAAAAGATAAAATATGCATCCATCAATCGAATCAACTATGAATGTTATGCTGTCGATGATTATTTTTATAATTTGTTCATCGATATGGATTCTCGATGCTTGAAGTCGAGGAGAAAATTCAATCAAGTCAGATAGTCACATGTGTGTATATTGGATTAGGATTGACTTAGGCTTGTAATAGGAAAAATGTTTTTTGTTTAAATATTTTTAAATGGTTTGAATATTTTCCGGAAAAATATCTCTGGCGCCCAGAATTAAAATTAAGAAAAGTATAGGTATAGTTTGTGTAAAATGTTTTAATTACGTAGGTAGGTAGGTGCAACTTTTGTTTATGCCTACGTGTGCATTATTTTTTTTATCGTTGTAAAATGTTTTAATAATTTTTGAAAATGGAAAACAGAATTTGTTTGAAGTAACCAGCGAGTGTAACGTGTGAAGATAATTTATGTGGATGTTGGATGTGTGGAAAATGTGAATATAATGTTGTTTTTCTGAATATGGAAGTTGTAACAGAGGAGAGAGATGCTTTGTATGATAGAGATATGTGAGGGATTCTCAGTTGGCACGGGGAGTTATTTGTAAGGAGAGGTATTTATTCTGCGTGTTTTGAAGAGAAAGTCTGCGTGTATGAGAAAGATAGTAATTCTGCGTGTATGAAGGACATGTTTTATTGTACTATGGGATAAGCACAGAGGCGATGAGTGTTCCGTCCAGCTGATCTCCCAAGTATATTTCGTCGTGTGGACGGTGATGTTGTTATTTGTATTATGTTGTGAGGGACAGTGAGGTCCGATGTTTGTGAAGAGTAATGTATGTGCAATTGAGAGAACCAGTCCCCCAGTCTGCTGTCACAAAGCATGCTTGAGGAGTGGAAATGTATGAAGAATATAATATTTGTTTTGACATTGTGAGTCACATCTACGTTGTTTTATTTTGGTCACATACGAGATGTATGTTTGACAATGTGTTTTTGTAATTCAAATTTAGCTGGTTTTAAAGGAAATGTAAAGGAAGAAGAATCGCGTTTAAATGTTGTTAATTATTTTATGGAAATGTGTGTGCACCTACCTACTTGCTAATTGTGTTGAATTTTATTGCTAGTTTCATAATATTTGTATTGAATTGGAAATATTGCGGGATGTGTATTTTAAAGAATAGATAACTTTTCGACAAGGAATGGGTGGCGATTTGTTATGCCCGGTATAGTAGGTACTGTGCCGAAAAGTTATCATTAAAAAAATAATTGTTATTTAGAAAGTGGTACTGAAATACCGAAATAAACAATGCAGTTCATGAGAACTTTGAAAGCCCCAACATTAAAAATATCGCCGCACTTAAAATATTATTGTTTGCTAATCTTCGTGCCTGTATTCAAAATATTATCATTGTTTATATATATTTGTACCTGCATGGCAACAGGGGTAATAAAGAGAATAATATCAACAAAAGATTAAGGCGCATTCATTATGTATCAACTTAAGGCGCATTCATTATGTATCAAATTATTTTATGAAGATTCTAGAATGTCTGCTTATTGTAATTATTAAGTATTTGCTTGGTTGGATTTTTTATACCTACGCTTCGATCTATTGAGTTTTGATATCGATGATATATTTTGAATTATGTAAACGACTCTTTAGGTATGAATTTTAATTTTATTGTAACATACGTAGTTTGAGTATTTAATTATCTACCTAAAGGGTTGTATTGTGCTATGTAATAGAATAAGATGTGTGTTATTTGTGCTGTGCGAAAAGACGCTATAATAATAATGGTGATAATGGACACAAGAAATGTTTTATATTTAATATCAGTGCAAGAGACGCTTTAAATATTCATATGTGAATTAATTAATAATTATAAATCAGCGCATTGGACGCTTAACAATATCAAACTTATTTGTAAATATTTATTTCATCATGTACATAATTCCTGGAATGCAGACAAGGGTGCAGGTGTACTCGCAATACAATGGAACTTGCGGTGAGCGTGTATTGGTATTCAATTAGCCAATCACGGCGCTGCACAGAGATGCATCACAGCGTAGGAGGGGTATATGACCAACCCCTCTCTACACCACTCAAGGAACAGCGGAGAAATGTCCTTGAAAGATGAGTGAGTCTCCATCAGTCATCAGTGGTAAACAGTTATCATCAGCGAGTCGTAGTGAGTAGTCAGTTGTCCTTGGTAGAAGGATTGCTCTTGCCATCACTCAATCACTCATCATCTGACCTTCAGAGAGACAAGCCTGTCTCTGGCCACTGGACTTCAGTTGAGTCGAGATATTCTCCTCCTGAAGTCATGACGAGCCAACTCTGCACCTGTGTAGGCTGGTAATTGCCTCCAGGAGCCTCGGACGTGGGACTTCGCCCTCCCAGCACTGCGCCAAGAGGCGCTTTCTTAAACTTGTGTTGCCTCTAAGCATTTTCATGCTAGAGGCGCCCTCAACGCGGGATCCTTTATATATTCATCGCAAAGTGTAAATTAATTGATTTTAAAAGTGCTTCGTTATTAATTGAATTATCATCAAGTGTGTTTTTCTTGTGGGACAATTAAATGTGCATAGACAATGGGTAGTGATTAAGCCGTAGTATTGTCTAGCCTTGTTTTTGTGTGTCTGTAATAGTGGTAAGCAATTTTTATTTTCATTAAATGTTTGAAATTTAAATTTGTCTTTTACACATTTGTCCATTTAATTACAGATAACTTGTCGTCTCTTAATTTATATAGCCTCACTGTATAATTTAATCGAGACCATTTTATTGTTTTAACTCCTGGAGTGCTGTAAGTAGCCCAGTAGAGTCTCAGCCGTTGGCATTTTTTTGCATAATATTTTATTTATTTTATCCTCAACCAAAAACCATCCTCTACCACCCCCCCCCCCCATATCATACTTTAAATGAACATTCAAAATATTACCTACCATAAGTAAAATAGAATACTATACTATACTATACCATCACGGCATATCCCACAAGTGGGGTAGCCAGCAGACCAGCTGCATATAAAACATGCAAGCTGTCCTCTCCGTGCCAATATAAAAACAAGACATTCAGGATGGGTGGCAAACCTCATCGCCGAATTTAAGATGTAAAATGTCTTATTTTTTCGAACACCTGCCTTTTACAGGACACTCGAAAACTTATGGAGAAGAGTGGGAGACCAATTCTTTACCGGGAGCTCCACAAGATATAGTTTATGAATCTTTTACTAATGATTATGCACCTATATATTAACAAAAATAATAAAAGACTATTATTTATCAAACCATTTTGTTAATGAGTATAGAATATAAAAATAAATGGAATATTTCCCCATGTCCTTCAAGAACAATAATTGAATGAAAAAATGATGTAAAGAAAAGATGAGTTAGTCTAAACAATATTGATATAGTACTGTTTAGTTTTCAATTAATGATTTCGACATAGTATTGTTTTTGCTCGAGTGTCGCATCAATCATAACCTTTATGTAGGTACTACGATATTTGTAGAGGAAATAGAGGGATTATGTTTCATTATGGAAATTTAAAAATAAATGGTTGATAATAATTTAATTTCATTTGGCTTTTATAATATCTTTATCACAACACAGGTAGACAAAAACATACACAGGTGTAAGTAATATAGTGAATATTATAATTTTATTTATTTAAATAAGTTATTTCGATATTGAATTCGTCCAAAGGTACCTACTCACAGATACTTTTTTTTATTATTACAGAAGCTGCGTACCGTCTTCTTAAATTTCTTATTTTTATGGATGAATGAAAATATTTAAAATGAGTACATAATTATTTTATGATATTGTAGGTACCTACTCATATTGACACTGCCTTTGAGATAGAGATGTGGTGGTATAGACGCATGCTCAAGATCCATTAATAATAATATTAAAGACAGTTTGTATTTGGCGCCGTGACCATCTCAAAAGGGCGCCGTGGCTTTTCTTGAAAAGCAGTGTTTTCAGCTTACTCCTGAACGTTGCAGTGGGTTGGTTCTGTATTAAATCCACTGGTAATCGGTTCCAGGCAGTTGGCCCCACAACGCTAAAGCTCCTCTCAGCAAATTTGGAAGTGTTTACATGGAATTAAATGGAAAACCATGAGTAAATAAATCGTATGAAAGTAAAATAATGAATTATCAAAACTTTTTTTTCCATGAAATTCATCGGAATTGTTGACATTTTCGTCGATCATAGCTTCAAAAAAAAATACAACCATGGGGAAAATAGATTTATCATAAATGTTTATTTTTCTGTATGTCGGAGCAAAACTACGCTATGTCGAATTTTGGCCGATGTGACTTATAAACATAGTATTATAGTCCTTGTTATTTTCTTTTTGATGATAATTATATTCTATGATTTTATTTGTGCACAACTTGTAAAAATCCATAATTTTAATTTATAAATTATAATTTATTTGTTTTACAAAATATTTAAAAATAATGTGACATATGTTTCGGCTGCAATGCCATAATCATACTATGAGTATGATACTATGACATACTATGACATACTATGGCATTGCAGCCGAAACATATGTCACATTATTTTAAATATTTTGTAAAACAAATAAATTATAATTTATAAATTAAAAAAAAAGATAATTATATTCATTTATCTTGTAAACGAGTATAATATTTTGTAATATCGATTAATAAAAACGGGACACGTAGAAAGGATGAGCGATACATCAACAATGAAAATGATATACTCCACAAAGCCCAGTGGAAGAAAAAGTGTCGGGAGGCCAAAGTGGAGATGGATAGACAGGGTGGAAATGGACCTGCGAGCTTTGGGCGTGACCAATTGGCGACGAAAGGCAATGGATAGGAGGGAATGAAGTTGACTTCTAGAAGTGGCCAAGACCTTCACCGAGTTGTAGTAGCGCCATTGATGAAAATGATGATTAATAAAAAAATATGTCGAATTTTTGTTAAAGTGAAACAACGCCATTTTAACGTAACATTGGGGTTTTTTTTCAAAATGAGAGTAAGATATGATTACAAGCAATCATTCAACATTATTTTTAAAATTAATTTTGTGTTAACTAACATGTGAGAAGCAAGATAAATATAATTTTGTTTAAAAACGGCCATACTGAAAAACAGCGTCTATTGAGATAGTGTAGTTTCGCTCCGACACAACGTACAGATTTGTAAACAAGGATAATTCTCATTTGAAGTTTGAACGTCTTAAATATAAAACTCTTAGTAATGTAGTAAATAAAATCATTTAAGTATTTGTATTTTTTTTATAAACAGTAAGTTGTTTGTAAACAAACAAGTCCACAAATACTCATATTATTATGTGTGGGGTGAATTTGTTTATCTGAGTAATTCTAATCTGATGTTTACAACATTTTTATTAGGAAAATATCAAGGAAATTCCATAAATTTAGGTTCCTCTTAAGTCCGCATTGTATTAAGGTATATTCAAATCTACCAATGGCGTGTCTTAGGTATTCATTTTTGGTAAGCCCATCTCAATAATTAATGAGAATAAATAAATGTTTAGATATATACTTTTTTTTTTATTGTTAAGCCAGCCTAGAGCCAATTCGTAAGCATTAGGACGCCTTTCTCACTTCTTTCGATTACATTTTACACAATATTACATTGTGTAAATATGGTTCTCCAATCGAGATATCTGATAAAAGTACATATAAATAAGTTAATTGAATAATTGTTAAAATTGAATTATTAAGTTTTGTTAGTGGCACAAATCACTCGTACGGGGTGGAATGCCTATGAATAATAAATAAATAAATATGAAGTATAGGTATAATAAATATTATCTTATATTTTTTCTGAACGACATGTATGTACTTGTTTAGCGATGCCTACTGGATGCACTCTGTATAGATTATTGTTTTCAATATGCATGTACATACTTGTTGTTTTGTGTAACTAATGGTTTTGTTTCGATTCACTGTATTGGTGTTTAGGAAGTAGAATTCCATGATAAAATAAAAAAAACAAATGTTTTCTTTTTCTATAATATTTTCTTTATGGAGAGAAACGTCTTTCGTCTTACAACGACATTGTCGAACAGACAAAAGACGCCTCTTTCAATAAAGGACATAAATAAAGTACCTAGAAGAAAACATATTTTTTTAATTTTGGTTTTGTTTCGTTTTATTGTATCTTTTCGTTATAATATGTACGTTTTACAGATTTTATTAATGATTATCGATATTTTTTTTACAATAAACCTTTGTATGAGGTTATTTATATGAAAATTTAGTATACGAAACTAGCACACAATTTAATATACGAAACTAACATACACAGCTTATATTCTGAAATATTTGACGCAATATTATCACATCAATAGATTAAAAATTGAAATGAATTGAAAATCAATTCATTTCAATCAGTATGATGAAACTATTTGATGTATCACCATAATATTTAAAAATATCCTGCAAGATACACATACCTAATATAATTATATTATACATAGAATGGTATAAGCATTATCAGTGTTTCAAATTATAATAATATCGAAATCAAAATGTATGTTATTCTTACGAAGGAAATGATTTATAACACTCTTGATGCTGATAATCATAAATTAGCATAAGACGGATAGCATGTGCTATAACGTCGAGGAAAAAACATCGAGAGACAATAGAACTCTTTTTACGATTTTTCTATTGAAATTTCTATTTTTCAAATTTGTCTATTATTCTGATCTTTGTAAGTATTTGATAGTATGAATGCTTTTTACATATTTAAATTCGGTTTTCTGAAAAAAATAGCGACATCGGTGTTAACTCACATGCACGATGGGTAAAAAATAATATTTTTGAAGCCCCAAGCAATAAACTGGAGAGATATCAAGGAACCGTACAATAGTTTTGATTAATTTATTACATATTTTTGATTAAAAATCTGCTGACCCTATTTAACTGCACTATGATGCTGTGTGTGGACAAAACACATTATTGTTGCTTTTTTTTATAAAATATTTATTTTGTAATTTATCAACACCGATGATGTTGAGTTGTGTAGCTGATGAGTAGATGGATTGCAGAACAAACACTGTTTTTGAGTATAATATTGAATTTAATATGAACACGTAACAATTAAATGTAACTGAACAGTATAAATGCTGATGTTATTATTCGAACACTGAATTATTGAGGAAGAGGCTGAATCAAACGTGTGCTTGTATTATATACCTACACATAACCAAAGACAAACTATGATTTTAATTATTAGCCATAGATCATCATTTATGCATGTGGTCAGTATCAGGTGCTTCAAAAATCACCACACAGATGGCAGTATGTAACATCGATATTCATTTATCGTGTCGAAACCCAGAAAAAAAAACAATCAAACTGATCTTTAGCAGGTACTATGCCTTCCATAGTGCATGTGACAAGGCACAATGGATACTCCAACAAGTGTGACATGGTCTGTACATGATGATGATGACTCGGTGTTTATTCACTCGTCGAATTAAAATTGCTATAAAATGAAGTTGAATGGTGTGTAAGGTGCCGATACGGGCCTAAGGGTGGAGTTGTGTACTGTCGCTGTTATTTATTTATTTATTTATATTCCCATATTTCGTCCGGACCCACACAATCGATGTCATTCAATGATAATTATCATTGTCCCCTATTATATTTCTTATAAGGGAATTATTATACATGTGACACAGTATTACTTCGTGCAGTTTCCGGCAAACAATACGTCTCCCAATCTTAAAAAAAATAATGCATGCAGTGAAACAAAAAACACAGATATTATGGATCGTGTTGCAAAGCTTAAGTGGCAATGGGCGGGTTATGTTGTGAGACGAAACGACGGTAGATGGACTCCTAGAATCCTCAAATGGCGACCATGAAGTAGCAAAAGAAGCATCGGCAGACCACAAAAGAGATGGACTGACGACATTACTCCAATCGCGGGAAGGAAATGGATACAGAGGGCACAGGACCGCAATGATTGGAAGAGTTTGGAAGAGGCCTATATCCAGCAGTGGAGAGATGGCTGACTAAGAAGAAGAAGAAGAAACAAAAAAAAACTAGCATCATTCGTTGGCACAAAACGAGTGTGGTTTAATATTTTCAACGGCATTGCGTTGAATTCACCGATGGAATTCATTCGCTTACATAATGTGCGACTGCGCGCATGATTTAAAATTATCGTTTTGTTAACAGCACGAAATTTTATCATTTTTTATTAATATTTAGGCTAGAAACCTCAGGAAAAGCCTTTCTACTAGGTTTACATTGAAGATGCCCTACTACTGTCTTTAAGATCTAGTCAACATGACCTGCTTTTTGATCACTGCCGACAGTATTTAAAATGGTTTGAGGGTTATTTATTATAGTTACATAAAAAAGTAGCAAATATACATAATTAGATTAGTAAAAAAGTAGGTTTTTAGTCTACTTTGATGGATAACGACTTTAGAAGACAAAAGACGTTTCTCTAAATAGTTAAAATCTATTGTGGAAGAAGACCTATATGTATATTTCATTAATCCAATTGTTCATGTGGTCACTGATCTCGATTATTGTAAATAAATCATCAAAAAAATTAAACTATGTAGGTATTTTGTTGGCATAGAGAGGACGACTTGCATGTTTTTTACAAGCAGTTGGTCCGTTGGCTGCCCCACTTGTGGCATATGCCGTGATGGGATGAATGTATGGATGATAAGGTCGTATTGTAGAACCACGAATAAACAAATGTATGTGTATCTATACAGGATAATAAAATAAAATTATTCAGGTTTTTGAACAATGCATTATTATTATTATTATGTGACTTGAGTCCAGCCCTCCCACTTCCCGCGTCCCTACTTACCTACCTACTCTATAATAATCATAATCCACAAACATAATAATATTATTAATCATTTTATTCCACGCGCATTGTCTTTGCGCAGCTGACATTAGATACTCAGATCTATAATGATGATAATTATTTATTTTATAGATCTTGCGGGATTGTGCTATTATCATTTTGTTTCGCGTACACACCTCACCCAAAAACCATTTATATTTATTTCTTGGAATGGATTTTAAATGAGTCTAAATGAATTTTTGCTAAAAAGTTCGTTTTGGGTAAGTTGGTAGAGGTCTTCTGTAGGTATATTGTACTTAATTTCAATGTACCTATACCTTCTTTGAAATTGTTTGTAATCAATGTAAGCAAAGAATGAATATATAAATAAATAAAATAAACCTAAATGAGACGCTTGATGCACTTTTCACAGTGAGTTAAAAGCTTATGTCGTGAAAAGGAAGTTTGCCGGCACCTGGGATAGAACCTAGCACTTCTTGTTTGTACAGTTATTAGTAGGCCTAAGTTCTATTTCCAGGTTACTGACAAAACTTGGAATAACTACAACCTACTTCTATAATACCATCAAAGCATAGTAGCCAGCAAACCAGCTGCATGTAATAAACATGCAAGCTGTCCTCTCCATATCAATATTAATCCTTGTTTGAATTTATATCGCTCGTATTTTTAGAGAAAAAATATTTTACATTCCTAAATTTAATCACTCATTCAGTTAATTGAATCGTCAAGCAGATTTTTTTAAAAACGTTTATGTAAATAAATAACAAAAAAGAATACCTTGCTGCAGGAGGCGATCTAATGGGACATGGAAAACCCTAAATCGACTGAGATCTGGTGTAGGAAACTGCCGCGACAATAGAGAACGATTGGGCTTCCTACAGGACGAATCCGGAGCATGTGACTGTGGTGCAGCACAGACTATGCCACACTTGTTGGAGTGTCCATTGTGCCCTGTCATTTGCACTATGGAGGATATTTTTGACGCATCTCCACCTGCTGTGCGTTTTGCGCAGTACTGGAGATCAGTTTGATGGGTTTTTTCTCTGGGTTTCGACACGATAAATAAATAATAATAATAATAACAAAATATTTAAATGAACGTATATATTATTATTGCTAGCGTTACAGATGGACAAAAAGCATAATTGAGTAAATATCTTCTTCTTCTTCCTAGCCTACTCCCGTCCACTCCTGGACGAAGGCCTCCTCCATCGCCTTCCACGCCGCTCTATCTTGGGCTCTCTGCATCCAGTTGACACCGACGTACTTGACCAGGTCATCCCTCCATCGAAGTGGTGGTCTTCCTACACTCCTGGTAGTTGTTCTTGGTTTCCAGGTTAAGACCCTCTTTGACCACTTATCTTCTGGATCTCTGGCCATGTGACCTGCCCACCGCCATTTGAGACATGCGATACGTTGGGCAATATCTGTTACTTTTGTTCTTTGCCGTATCGTTTCGTTTCTAACTCTGTCTCTCAGGGTGATGCCCAGCATGGCTCTTTCCATGGATCTTTGGGTAACCCTTATTTTCTCGGTGCTCTGTTTGGTCAGTGTCACTGTTTCTAGGCCGTATGTTGCAACCGGTACTATGCACATCTCGTATACTTTTCGTTTAAGGTTCATTGGGATTTTGGTGTTTTTGAGTATATGACTCATTTTCCCGAAGGCTGCCCAACTTAATCCAATTCGTCTTTTGACCTCAGCAGTTTGGTTTTCTCTGCCTAGTCTTATGACGTGTCCTAGATATACATATTCTTGGATATTTTCTATTAGGTTTCCATCTACCATAATTTGGGAGCCTTCTGTGCTGGCCGGAGTAAATATCACATCGATCAAATTGACAATAATCATTAGATTTGATGATTTTATTATACGATCGATAAACAATGCGTACTGATCTTAAAATGTGTTAATCTTCACACTTGGATCATACGCGAACTAAATTGGCAATAATTCAAAATGGATACAATATATGATTTCAATTAAAATATTTAGATCTTTTATAATCGATACAAGTTTTAAGAAATGATTTCATTTATTGGCTTTTTATTGTGATTATGTTTTGATATTAATTAAATTTAAAGTAGGTGCGTTAACGTTGTGAAAATTCATTTTAATATTAATTTTAAAATGTTAAACTAAACACTGTTTAATTTTCCTGAAGATGCCGCAAGGCGAAAGCGCTTGGCAATTAGAATTTAGTCTATATTAAATGGACTAAATTAATCATAGTGAAAATTAAACAGTGTTTAGTTGAACATTTTAAAATTTAGATTTTAAATTTATTTTTTAAAGATTTTTATAATGTTGTTACGATGTGCAAAGCTTTATTAAAAATAATCAAGTGTCCCGTAGAAAACTGTTAAGCTAATCGAAATTATGAACAATTTCTCTATGATTAGCTCGATGCCTTCATGCCTCATATAACAAAATCATATAACAAAATCAACAGAGCGGTTTATCTATGAAAAATTTGATGATGTGTATTGGCAGGATTATCTCTATATAGAGATTATCATTATCGTGGCATTATATTGAATCACGCTTCAATTGAATTCTCTGATTGTGCATACTGTAGAGTGTAGACACTCTTAATATTGGGGAACTGACCAGATCTTATTGTATGTTTGTAATTTATGTATTGTGTTGTTAGTTTTCTGTGAGTGCCTCTATAAAATAAAATTTAAAAAAAAATGTCATAAAATTACTGTTCAAATTAATAATCTGTTAATTAATCCAGCTTGAAATATCGATATTTTTCACGGTACATAAGTAACTACTACGTGTATCTTTGATGAGAGAAATTGAGAATATATTGTAGTGTCTGGAGCTTTACTTGAATCAATCGTTTCTTGGTATAATTTGGGATCAAATTGGCCTTTAAATCCTAACAAAACAATCATTTTATAGTCTATAATATAAATTATTATTACTAGACTATCATGGCATATCCCACAAGTGGGATAGCCATCAGACCAGCTGCATGTGATAAATATGCAAATCGTCATGTCCGTTTAAAGATAAAATATTCAGAATGGGTGTATAGTAGTAGTATAGTTATAGTAGGTAGTAGTCTTTAGAAAATCTCATATCTCATTTTTTAAAGTACAACAAAAAACTTAAACCGAATTGGATAATGTACAAATATAATAAATACTGTACGAATATAATTCATTTTAAAAAATATAATATGGTGATATAATTATCTGTTTTGCATTGACAATTATTTCCTAGAATTCATATTTTTTTCGAGTTGCATGATTATTTCAATCATTTTAAAGTTTTATGAAGATATATTTTGATTATCTTTATTATTTAAAAATTTGGTATTCAATCGATTTAAATAAATTTAAAAATTAATAAAGAAAGTTGATGATATTTTTTTCTTCATATTTCAGAAAAACCTTCAGAATATAAGGCTCTAGTTTCACTAAACAGCTCAACTAAAAGTCAACAAAGTAGTCTGTAATCGTAAAGATGTATATATTTTTGCAAATAGTTTGTGAAAATAAATCTAGTTCATTCACGACTTTAGTGAAAACGTCTATGCTTAAAAGCATTTACTTAATACAATAATACATAATGTCCCTTTAATTTGTAATATTATGTATGTATGTTAATAACGTAAAGTTACCAGTGATAGAGCAATAAACTTAAATCATTGTTGTCGGGAGATCATTATTTAGATCAAACTGTCAGACTACAAGAGATATTAATGTGATTGCCTCATGTAAAAATAACAATATGTACCTAACTGACGACAATAATGTTAAATTATGTTTGTATGCATGTATGTATGTTCCGTATGACACGAACCGGCGACTTGTTTTGTACACCAAGTGTCCGTATAATGTACATATTGTTATTGTTATTATAACTTAATGGCATACTAGCTGATGCGTCCGATATCGTTCAGTATTCCATAACGTCAATGGGGAACATGCATGTGTGAGGAATATGATTAAATGTTATCAATTCATATTAATAAATATACGATGATCACGAATCCTAATAAGAAACGATAAAATAAAACTTTTCATTCATTATTTTAATTTTAAAAATCCATATTTTCTGTTATTGAATTAGTCCGGTGTGACGTCGCTAGGCGCTATTTTGTATTGCCACACATTTCACTCTTAGTACTGTTTGTAGCGCCTGATATTGTCAAACACTGCTCCGCCACGAGTGAACCTTTTTGCGGCGAAGTGCGAAAATTGCTTTTTTAAATGGTAATAAAAACCTTAAAAATGCACATTTAAAAATATAAAAAGCACCATAATTTTTCTAATAATCTGTAGGTACTATTTTGTGGGTTAAATTTTTTTTTTGTGAAAGTTCCCCAGATATTTAAAAAAAAAATTGGTATTATAGCTTTTGAGCAACTTTTTTCTTGCCTTGAAATACTTGGATGTAATTTTTCATGTGGCAACTAAGCTCGAAAGAAAAAAAAATCGGTTGTGAAACTCTTAAACCCACAGAAGCCTGGAGACATATGGGGGAAAGAATATGTTCAGAAATGGACAGGAATAGGTGTATAAGCAAGTAAAAAAATATTTTTTAAATGACATAACATGACATGTAGGCATAGACAAATCCCAAACAATAGACAAGTTAGAGTTAGTCTCAAACAATGACATAAATTTTGTATTATGGGTATTAACACCGCGAACTAACAGTGCGAAATTGGGTGAATGGATGTATTGTGTGTGAGATTTTCTATAATTGTCTTGTGCGTTATTGCTGAAGTGTGCACTGTTTGGATGTAAGACTATTGGAAGTCTTTGATCTGTTGTGTACCATGTAAATAAATAAATAAATAAATACCATGTGTGCCATATAAATAAATAAATAAACACGAGGATACACATAATATATGCAATACATTAAACACATGGTACATAATTATCATGCCTAGACCAAGAAAAAAATTGAAAAAGGTCATTCTTCATTTTGCCCTTGCCAGGATCACGTGACTCAAAGGCAAGAGTGTGACCTCCACGCCTCACTGGCCGACAATTTTAAAATATTTATTTACTGCAAAAACAAACCTCACTTTTATAGATTAGTATTAAAGGATCGTTATGTTTGTTGTGTAGTGTACTTGTTACGTATCATATTATTTAAATAAGCTAATAATATACCTAAAGCAATAACGCTATTTGTGTCTCAATGACTGTGTTACATTGGTCAGTGGTCACTCTAATAATAATAATAAGTGCACATGATGAATTATTGTTATGAGTAGTACAGAGTATATTATACTAGTACTTACCCCAATGAAATCAGAACAAGATACTATTTTTAGATTTTAATTTTCAGCGGATATGAGACCACAGATCCCTCAAAAATTCGAGTTTCTATTTACCAACCAATTCTTCATATTTTTGTCATATAATGAGAGGAAAAAATATGTCATCCTAATACTGTAGGGCTACTCTTGACAAAACTAAACACGATCTTAATCTAGCCTTGATCTTGATCATGCGAGCACATTCGCACATTTATATTGTTCGCGGTGATTCCTCTGGTTGTCTCGGTTGCTTCACTGTATTTATAATATTATATTTCATATAAAAATCATCGACGTGAATGCTGGCCTAAAACTTTTACACTTAGCCCAGCATTCGATTCCACCTATTCATCATACTGTTCTGCCAATGTTGTATTATTTGTTTTATTTAGATAAATTGACGAAATGCTGTTCGCAGCCATTTACACTCGGATCAGCATTGATTTTGAAATAAATTTTACCAATTATTGTTCTCTGACGTCTCTCTGAAAAATTGTATGCTTTTGATATGTACATGTACTAATTGTTATTTTGACTGACGATTCCAAGTGTCCGGTTGGACCTAGGGATGATAAACAAATAAATAAATAAATACGACGCACGAAGTGACTATTGGCCAAAAATACACGCAAACCGATCGCGCGTTAGCGGTAGCGCGGTGTTTTTGACCATAGTCCTTTCGTGCGTCGTATGATCAAGATCAACACTAGATTAATATTGTGTTTAGTTTTTTGTCAAGAGTAACCCTGCTGGTCATAGAAGGGAATATTGAGGACCGTAGAGGGGTTGGAAAAAGCAGATGATGGGCTTAACAGCTACAACAATCCATAAAGTATTAAATTATAAATACGAATATAATCTATGATACCTATTATTAATTTATATCTTTATGGTTAAGCACCCAAAATCAAATAGAAAGATTATAATCATTCCAAAA
Source organism: Athripsodes cinereus (assembly GCA_947579605.1). Lineage (NCBI taxonomy): Eukaryota > Metazoa > Arthropoda > Insecta > Trichoptera > Leptoceridae > Athripsodes > Athripsodes cinereus. The sequence continues at coordinate 1,412,168 of OX388316.1, read as the reverse complement.
ATAATAACGGTTATGCAATTATGTGGTAAATATTTTAAGTTGGACGATTATTAAATTTAGTGCTGGGTTCGTGTCCCCCGGCATGACATGGCACGCGTTGAGGAAATGACAACTTACGCGCCACTTATCCTCTTCAGAACAATATATACCTACTCAGTATTACTACTAACTTACCTATTCATTTAGATCCGTACAACCGACTAGTACCTATATATGTAGACTACCAGTAAGTAGTTATGCGTGATAAACATGATACACTCTCTGTAAACAATAAATTGTTGGATGCGATGATCAATCAGCCATTTTTTGGTAGAACATCAACATTTATCATCGGTTTAAATCATCCTGATAGATGGATGGCCAATAAAAAATAATAGTGATTCCAGCTTTTCTTTCTATCAATATCATCACGGCGACTCCCTCAAGTGTGGTAGCCAGTTAATAAAATAATTCAATACAAATCCTCAAGACAAGAGTAGGTATACAGGAATGTGCTTGTTGAAGAATTTGAATGTCTTACAGATTCTTTCAGTTTTAATCAATAAGAAATCAGCATTACCTATAGAATTATATCTGTCTCCTAAACTCCCTTTCCTTACGCACGTGCATGCTACAACAGAATTTTCTATTTTTTTTTATCATTAGGTATATGATTTTTTTAGCACATTGTTGCTTGCATGTGTACTTTTTATTTTCTTTGTTTTATTTTTATGCATAGGTACTTGTATATATCCTTACATCCTGCAAACTGCTTGTTTATGATCAATATGTACCTATGTATATTATTTTTTTTAATATTTCTGTTGTTTATTTTTACTATAAGTATATATTCTGATTTATGTGTTATTCCTTTACTTTAGATTATCAGACTAGAGGAAAGACATCGCATTCAAAATATTATATATATCAATATTTCAGTAATTTTTATATCTTTATCAATAATTCAAGTAATAACTATTTCATTCTATAGGTAAAAATATTCTTAGCAGTAAGAACGCTATTTCCACTTTTGACCAACTACAAATTTAAAGTGCTCTCGTGACGATGAGACCGGAAGTTCTTGAAGGCCTGCTCGCAAAAAATAATAAAGTCAATAGTGGAATACTTAGATATCGTGTTTCATTTAAAAATTATTAACAAGAAATTTTATAGAAATGTGTATTAGATCATGCAGCATTTCGATAGGTACAGCAATAATATAATATTTCATGCATTACTTTGTATGTCTAATGTGTAATAAGTATGCTAGTCTACAAAACGACAGAGTCCAGAGTGTGCAGAGAGTAGATGTTATTATCATATTGAGACGTCCGTGGACAAGAACAATGTAATAAAATAACGCAATCAAACAAACACAATGAGTACTTACTTACACCATTTCATACTTAGTTCTATATATAACTAACAACAGTACAAACTTTTCATAGCATTCTTCAATAAACATTTCATTGCGCACGGTGCATCATTATTCAATAATAATTCATACAGCTGCACTGGTTAAGAGTAGGTGAAAAGGTCTAATACAAACTGTGCCTTATGGTCTACAAGTCTTTGAACAATATGCCACCTCAGTCACTTGCTGAGCTCTGTGTTCTCAAAACACCTGCAAGTAGACCTCTACGCTCAGCTAAGACATTCACCAACATGCTCGACGAAATCAATAGAGCAAACAAGTCCTTTTTTTTAAAAAAGGGCTTTTGGCGTCGCAGAACTCGTCATCTGGAACCGACTCCCCGAAAACCTCCGTAAAAACCAATTTATAACAACGTTCAGGAGCAAGTTGAAGATATCGCTCTTTCAACATCGATTCCTGCGACTTTGAGATGGATGCTCCATTAAACGGTGAAGAATATGTAAATCATCTAATATACATACATACATTCAAAGACATAGATTTTATTAACACTATCCCTATTCCTGTAGTCTTAATACTTTGTAAATCTGTGGAGTAACTAGGTAACTATACATATTCTATTAAATTATTCTATCAGAGTGCAGGGAATGTCATGGAAAGAGATGACGCTATTGGCGCAGAGACGTTCTGAATGGAGGAGGCTGGTTTCTGCCCTGTGCTCCCGAGAGGAGAGTTGAGGGCGAGAGAGAGAGTAAGATTATAATGAATGTATGGAGTCAAAAATTTTACCATGTTAAAGTAGAAGGTCACTCGTTTACAAAATCAAAACTCTGTATCTATTCACGAATATTAATTACTACTCTAGACTTGCTTCTTTGGAGATACTGGGAATAAACAAAAACATCAATACTATCAACACAGTGGTAAAAAAAGTCTTGTTTCTAATCCGTCTCTCTTTACACAATTCCAAATACTGAAAAGTCTTCACACGTCATCCCCTTCATAACGTCGATCATTAAGATACATAATATGCTATACATTTTAAGGTCAATAAATTATAGTCGAAAGCTATATAAAATATTGTGTTAGAGAATGAAGGGATCTCTGTCGAAACCTTAGTCGCATGTAGAATAAAAAATATTAATAGGATTAGTTAAGCTTTTGATTTTAAACATTTACTATAATGTTTAGAAACTATTCGATAAATAATATTTTGCTCAATGTTGTCTTGTCTTTGTAGATTAGTTGCTACTACAAGGTATTCTAAAACTTGAGAGTAAAAAAGACGAAATACAGAAAATAATCGTAAACTCTCAAAAGCTCAAATTTCATAATAAGTAGGTATTAGGAGCATAAAATAATACCAAAAAAACGGATATAATGAATCGTGTACAACACATTAGTACATGGACCGCAACGTAAAGACCATAACAAAATAAGTATAAAATAATAAATTATTATCATATCATTCGGGGGCTCCCTAAAAGCCTTCACAGCAGGGGGGCAGGTTTGATTTCATAAAAATCATTGTTGTTTTTATTATATGTAAGTAATATACAAACATAAATGTTATAAAACAAACAATTGTAATAATGAAACTATAAAATGTATAAATTTATTTTTGTACTAGGTTTTATACCCAGCTTTACTAAGTAAAGTAACAATGAATAGATTTCCTGTATATGATTTATCATGGCTTATTTACTCTCTCCTTCATAGTGACATATAGATTGTACATACATTGAAAATAACGTAGCTAATGTTTTAAAGTATTGAAATCTTGAATAAATTCAAATCGTGATGCTCTTCATATGAAAACAAATTTAAAATATTTCACAACAGTGTTCCATTTCTCTCTGAAGATGACATTGATGTCTAAAAAATGCAATACATCAGCTGATTCAATGCGTATTGCAATCATAACTTTAAAGAAAGTAAGTAATTAACTGACAATTTAATTTCACTACAGAGATATATCTAATGTTTTGTGTATCTTTAATGGAAATATGCGTACATAATATCATCTTTTCTTTTTTGTTTAAAAAAAATACGGATGCTCACATAAAATCTATGTACACGTATAAGATTGTAAAATTAAATATGTTGTGTAGTAATATGTGTGTGTGTGTCTTCCTTGGTGTGCTGATTTTTCAAATTTTTCATCAGGGTTACACCAAGGAAAATTTTCGAGTGAATTTTGCCCATGGGAAGCCCATAAAGTCAGTCTCGAGCCCACTCTTGACAAGACTGGATGACATGAAAACTGTTGTTCTTGAAACATCCTGGGTTAATTAGAGGGATCTTTTCCCTTAATGTTATATTTAATGGGTTTATTTTTCTTGAAACTTGCTGTTCAGGAAAAGGCTTACAGACACTAATATGTGCGCATAGACAAACATGTCTATAAAATTATTATGAAAATATATATGTTAAATTTAGACGCATATTTTATATAGGTGATAGGAATGTGGAAACATCCGCTTTGAATCGAAATACCACATCTCAACTATTGGAATTTTGTTATTTTGAAATATGAAGGCTGTAGTGTAATCAATAAATTAACTCTATTGAATCTAGGCGCCTGTGTTAAATTATATAAAGCTTGACTATTTGACCTTAAGAAAGATAATTTAATAATTATTATATATTTTTTCAAAACGTATTGAACACATATTTATCTATAATTATAATAATAATTATTTTAGACAACTTTACCACTCATTTCTGTAAGTTTTCAAATGTTCTCTAAATGAAAATTATTTGAATAAAATAAAATGACACATATTAAAATTTGTTTTTCGATGTTCCTTCAAACATCACACCAGAGGGAGTAAACAACGGAAAATAAGCATAAAGAGCGTATACAGATAATCCTTTCCTTGTCATTAAATAGTAAGCTATTTGAGATGAGTGCCATATTTTTTTGCTGAATTAAATATAATAGGAACACCTGCCTCATATAATATAAATTTTGATATTCAAAACTAATACTAAAAAACACTGGTCTATATATTCCGTTTTGGAAATTCCATGGATACAATTTTTTATTATAAGCATTGCAGTCAAAAGCTATAAGGAGAGAAGAACATCTACGCAGCACGTGTGAAAATATAAATATATGATAATCAACGCTATTTCACTTCCTGAGAGACTACTTGGAAGCTCACATACACCAAATGTAAAATTATCGGGTTTATTATAAATATGTAGATGCTGTTACGTTTCTACTAATTCCTTATTTAATAAGAGCCTCCATATCTAATTATTACATTTGTTCTCTTTACGGTCTTACTCTTTAATGGGATAATTATAATAAATAATAATAATTTAATAAATAAAATCACATAAAGTGTAAAGGGTACGATCACAGTGCTGTATGGTTGTCATATTATAAAATTGTGTCCGAGGATATCAATATAAACTTGTAACTTTATTGCGTCTATAAAATTAAATAATGTATTTATGTAGTTCTTAAGATGTCTCGCTATTTTCTGATATATTATTAAATGAATCTAAGCTTTCATAATAAACTTTTCATTTCCATGAATCGAACTATTTTACTATCAGTTAACAGTTTTTATGGGTAAATAGTAATACTTAAATCAAGATCCTAGCTCTATGCGTTTTTAAAATTACGTATTTTTTTATTCCCCTGTTGAACTTTCTACTATCTGTTTCCGAATAGAAAATGTTTTTATAATAAATTATTATTAAAAAAATGTACCTATATCCTTATTATTACATACTATAACTGATTTCATTTATTTCTGTTTTGTGTTAGTTACTTTTAATATTGTGGAAATACAGGAAAACTTTTTTGAATTATAATGTATATATTCAACCAATACTTTAAAACTTTATAAAATTTTCAAACATATTAAAAATAATCAATGCTGCAAATTTGAAATATGTTAAAACAAACAAAACCGTTTATGCAATATTGTGTTGTAATGTTTCTAATGTGTGTTTGTATTTTTAAGGTTGTTTTTATATATGATTGTATTGAATATTTTTATGTTATTTTGAATATTTTCTGTCAACTTTATTGTTTTACAATTATTAGCTCTCGTGTCGTAAATCGTATCAATAAATAAATAAATATTAATTGTTCTTAAACTTACTATTTATGATGGCTGTTTGTTCCTTTGAAGAATAAATAAAGAAAAATTCACAATCAATTGTAAACATTCGAATCAATACTTAAAATTATTTTACCCGAGTTCATTAAATAAGTACAGAAATTCAACAAATATTTAATGTAATCCTGATTATACTTTATTTTTTCCGTTGAAAATATCTACAAGATATAAAAAATTAGAGACGCATCAATATTTTACCATTGTTTCAACACCAACTGTGAAAAGAATTCAAAGAATTCTCAATTGAAATAAACTGATAAAATTATTAATATTGGGGATATTCAAAATCAAATGAAATTTATTTATTTGAAATTAATGGTTATAATTTGCCTAATTTTATAATCAAAGTCGTTTAAATTTCATTAATGGATTAATTATTTTAATATTATTGTAGACAATAATTTAAATCTTTTTTTTTAATGTATAAACATGTGGAGCCTCAATGAAGTATAATCATTGCACTGTAATTATTTTAAAGGCTTCTAATTAACTTCTTGATAGTTTACAGAAAATAAGTTTTGTATTATGACGTGGATGTAATGTCCTAGATAAATTGAGTAGTGTCCTTGAGGTGATGTAGTACGTTTGTTACTTTTAAAATGAGGAATTATAAAACTCTTCCTGAATTGTATCTAAATTTTGTTTTGGCACCGAGAGGACAACTTGCATGTTGATTTCATGCGGTTTGTCAGTTGGGAAAACCTTGATAGGTAGATGCTTAATACAATATTATAGGACCCTTACGTCGTGACCCAAATATGGTGAGCAGAGAGGACAAAACGCTGAAGATCATTATTTACATAGGTACATACATTTGGTGCTTTTTCTACATACCTACCTACATACATACAATTTCTTATACACGCAGTTGATTTTTCTAACTAAACGCAAGATCGTAGTAGAGAATTTAATCCACATGATCATGTCGGTCGGTCTAAGAGTAAGGTCGACAGCCGTATACATCAGGCTAGACTTGCATTTAATAAAAAGTCGAAAATAATAGAATCAAACAATATAGACCTGAGACTTAGAATACTCCTTATCAAGACCTATGTATGGAGTATCCTGATGTACTGCTGCGAGACATGGTGCCTATCTGAAAGAGATAAACGAAGACTAGAGGCGTTTGAGATATGGACCTATAGAAGACTATTAGGAATTTCCTGGAGAGACCACATCACAAACGAAGAAGTTCTTCAAAGAATCGAAGGAGGAAGGCACCTGCTCAAGATCTTGTCAGAAAGAAGGCGTGCAAGGTGGATCGGCCATGTAATACGACAAGAAGGCCTCTTGCATGCCGTAATGGAGGGTATGACCGAGGGGACAAACTCTAGGGGACGCCCACGCCGAGAGTAGGTACCTGGAGGACCTGTTGGTGGACATGCGCTGCTCATCATATGCAGAATTCAAAAGAACCGCACAAGGCAGGGAGGAGTGGAGGAGAATAATTAAAGAGATAATTGCTGCAAACCAATCCCAGGATTGAAACCAGAGAGAGAGAGATCAAGCAGCATGGTTCTCGGATGCCCGCGCATTCTTACACCCCCTCTTTCATCACCTATACGTTTCACATGTCCAAACCATAGTTACGCACCTATTCTTTCCACAGCACTCAATCCCATAGATTGACAATGTCCTTATAAGACGAAAGACCTCTCTCTCAATAAAGAACATATAGTAGAAAAAAAACGTTATTTTGTTTTTTTTTTATTTATTTCATTGCCCAACAAACAGTGTTTTTCAAATAATAAAATCTATCTATCTATCTATTCCCTCACGCCGTATCCCAAGTGGGGTAGGCAGAGAGAACGGAACGCCAATCAGATCTGTCCTTACATACTTCTTTCGCCTCCTCCACAGTCATACAATTTCTTATGCACGCACGTCGATTTCCCTTACTCAAGACACGGCCGTCCTTTAGAATTTAATCTACATGTTCAAGCCATGTAGTTTTAGGACGCCCGCGCTTCCTCACATCACTCCTTTCAGCCAAGTATATCCTCTTTGTCATTCTTTCCTCTTCCATTTGTTCCACATGACCAAACCATCTCAATTTATTTACACGCATTCTATCTACAACACTCCTCTTGTATCCACTCATTCTTCTAATATCCTCACTCTATCACGCAACGTTTTACCAATTTTAAAATCAACAACATTTATAGAAGTTATTCAAAAGTAGATTATATCAGATTATTTTGAAATATTTTTTATTATTTTAGTTTTGTTAAAGCAAGGCATCCAATATAGAGGGAATCGTTTGAACTTATTTTCATATCGATTCAAAATTAACTCAGCTTTAATATTAAGCACGTGCCCAAAATTTTGAATGAATATTCATATTTTAATAAGCTGAACCACCCGTGAGCAGATTTTAACATCTCAATTTCGGCATCAGCAATAAAATACATTGTTTATTAGGAATTAAAAAATAAACCACAATTTTTATATAATTAAGTTATCATTAAGAATGCGCACATTAATGTATTAAATTATATTTAATTACTCCGTCATATTTTAATAAAATTAAATAAATGTCAACCGAATTTATCCTGAAATCATTTGCATAAAACAATTAACGAACCTTTTATGTCACGAATTGTCTCAGTAAAATATCTTAATCACAAATCTATATAATGTCTTTTACATACTTATTTAGTATATTTAATGCGTCAGCTCGGACATATTTTATATGTTCAATATTATTTATTATAGAAATTGATAGGCAATTATTGTTGATGGTGTATAAAAAATTGAGATTTTTGATAACAGAGTTTCAATGTAAGATGATGCATAATATCTTTTTAATCATAATTAATTGAAGCTCCATGGAGCACCCAGCAAAGAAGAATATTAGTTTTCACCTCTTTTTCAAATATTTTCGAGTGTCCTGTAAAATTCAGGTGTTCGAAAAAATAAAAAAAAATTTACAACTTAAATAAAGCGATGAGATATGCTTTTCATCTTGAATGCTTTGTATTAATTTTTTGGGTTAGAGAGGACAGGTTGCATATTTATTGCATACAGCCGATCTACTGGTCGCTCCACTTTTGTGTTTAAATAAGAATATTTATTTCAAATTTTACGTGCTTCCTTTTAAATGACCGACGTACAAGTAAAAAAAAATTGCGAAATATTTTGCTTTCCTTGTAAGAAATCTATGGGATATTTTTTAGTCACGTATAAATGAGTCATGTACTGTATGCTATAGTTGTGAGATGGGAATGCATTTTATTACTTTGTAAGCACGTTGAGCTTATATTAATGAAGGATCTTTGATGACCTTTCATAGCAGCACGCGGCTTCCGTTTACATTGGCGTAACTATTTCTTTTAGTAATAAAAAAATATAATTCTTAACAATGAGAAATATTGAGAATTTGTTTAAACAAAATGTGTATTAAACAGAGTATCTTAATCGATGTTATTCTTACAGTCAACTATTGTATGGGGTTATATCATATGTAAATTTAACACAAGAAACTACCATATAAGTCTCGTCCGGGGTATTACCGAATAAGGTGACGATGTCTTTTCTAAACTTTATGCATATGATTGTTTTGTGTGTTAAATTTGAATGAAACAGAGTACAAATTTTGTTTTCGTTTTGAATAAAGAAAATTGTTAGAATCTGGAATCTACATTTGGAATCCACAATATAACATTCACATTGATAGTATAGAACGACTTCAACGTATATTTTTGAGAGATATGAAGTACAAATTTGGTAATAATTATAAAAACGAATAACAGACATTACATACAAGACGAAGCAATTCAGATCTTTTGTACCTTTACGATTTAATAAACTCCAATATTGACTGTACAGACCTTTTAACAAACATTAACTTTAACATACCAAATTGACGAACGAGAGACACCTCGACTTTCTTTAGTAAAAAAAAAAAAACGCTGCTCAGAACTCGCCACTACACCGACGCCTTACCACCTACAATAATTTGGAGAAAGTGAGGTCCGTGGACGAATTCAGTATAATCTTTCTTTCTGCATTTTGTACTATACTGGCAGTTAAAAAGAACAATGAAATCAAAGATGGGCTGATTAAGTAAAATAATTATGTTGAATTTTTATAATATTATATTGTGTAAAATGTTATTTGTATGTTGTCCATTTTTTAAATAAATAAAAAAATGGGAGTATATTTGGATACGCCACTGTCACTTCATCTGTCATAACATCTCATGTTTGTATTGTGATGTTATGATACATATTGTGTTATGATGACCGCCCAGAACATACGCGTGACGTTACTTTATGTAACATAAAACTACATTCATGATACTAATTCACAATCTTCATCAGTATGTTGATGTTAGTTTTTGCTTCTAGTCAGTTAATGATCTTGGTAGGCCTCACATAAATATTATTTTTATATGTCTGAATTTTTGTATGTTTATATTATACCTATCCTTTATAGTCTCTTTTACCAAAGAATAAGTTGACAAAACCAAACAGATATCTTATTTTCTGGTAAATTTAAACATAAATTTTTTTATAAATCTACTATAAAAAAATTGGTCCTACTTAAAATAGTTTTAAAAAATAGCATAAGTAGATATTTCTGGCAACAATACTGGTGTTTTGAACCCGCATTTTGAATATACATAACCCTTCGTTATCCTGTATATCTGGATAACGAAGGGGACAGGTGAATAATTATTCCCGGCATTAGACTGTTAAGTTTTTGTGTGATTATGACTGTTCATATGGGAACTTATCTCGTTGCATAATGCTGAGAAGTGTAAATGGCAATTTTGAAAAATAAACACAAAAACATTACAAATTCAATGCCACCTTAACGGGAACACTTTATGATACAATTGAGTAGTTGACATGCTTACTTACTTCCGATGGCTGGAAAACCCTTGTAGGGCTTTTGCCTTCAAAAAGATAGATCACCAAGTCTTTCTATCTTGAGCAATGGATTGCCAGTCGTCTTTAGCATTTAGCTCCTCTAGATCTCAGTTGATGTTATCTAACAATCCTTGTCTTGGTCTGCTTAACGGTCTTCTGTTCTCGGATATACCCTGAAGAATACCTTTAGTTGACCTACAAAACTCTATATAATTATATAAAGAAAAACAAATGATACAGCAAACAAAAAAAATCAGTTGTGCATTAAAAATGCATAAAATATCTTGGAAAGGAAATTATTAACAACTCATGAAATACTTTTGACTTATATTGTCAAATTGATGTAGGAATATTCCTTGAACGAAACCGGGTTTAAAGATGGTAATGAATAAGCTTTATCTATCCGTTGGTTTATACTTCTAACCGCACTCATAATCTGCAAGCTATCTAACATAGTAGAACCTAATTGATAATTATAACTAACAGTTGCTTCAATAATAATGCACTGTATTATTATTCTACTGTACCGCAACTTAACTAATCGTAAGATCTTTAGTGTTAAAGTTTAACTATAACTGAGATCAAACAGCGCTATAGCGATTTAATTGACTTGTTAGTTTAAGATTATTACAAACTATTATTTTGCATAATTATTTCAACGATTTAATTATTTAATTGTATCATCTTATTTTGTATTTCTATTGCTTTAGGTGAATAATTATGGAAATGACATTATGCTTTAGGTGGATAAGGCAGATAACGTTGATCGAAATGTGCGAGATATTGTGAAGAATAAGGAAATCAAGAGAATAAACGGATGAGAGAAGTGTGCTGTGGATAGAATGCGTATAAATAAGTTGCGCTGATTTGAAGATGTGAAAATGAAAGGCATACGGCGAAGATGCCCTTAACTGAAAGAGGGGTGTGAGAAAGTGGGGATCTCCAAATACTATGTGGCTTGACCATGTGCGGATCCAGTTCTCAAGGAAAGCTGTGTCAAGTGACAGAAATCGGCGTGCATCTTAATTGGTCCACTGGGTCGTCATTAACATATAAGTCGTCGTCTTCGATGATTGTCTTATACGTAAGGTTTTATGAGCATACTTAAAAAAATACAAAATGAATGGAAGACTTATACATCATCGAAGACTCTACGGGGTATATTCTATTTTTCCCCTCTATTTAATATATTTGATTATCTCCATAGATTGCGAGACCTATAAAATCTCCTGCAGATCCTACATAAAGTGTACCCATAATGGTCCAAATGACAGAAATATTATTAAAATTATACAACCATAATTATTGTAATTAGACGCACGCTTTGGGACAGGATTATATTGTCCAGCCCGTAGACTCGATAATAATATCATGTATTAGTGATGTATCCGAAAATGACATTCGGAATAGTGCGAATTTTGCAAGGACGATGTGAAATGGTATGATAGTGACAGAAACGAAAAGTTTTTGCAAGGATAGGAGGAAGTGGAGCTCGATTCGTTCTGCCTATCCCACGAGAGAAACGACATGCAGCATGTATGTAGCTCTTATCAGTATATATTATAATGTGTTATAATCCATTGGATTGGTCTGCAACGAGTTTGGATTTTCTTCTCCATTCCTCCCTATTCTCAGCCAGTCTCTCCAGCTCCACGTATGAGCCACAGTTCATGTCACTCTTCAGTTGGTTCATATAAGCGTCTCTTGGTCGGCATCTCTCATTTGTGCCTTCGGTCTTTCCCTCCGCGATGGCAATGAGCAGTCCTGGGTGCCTGATGTTGTGGCCAGTACAATAAGAAAAAACGGATTTATCAGTACAATAAGAAAAAACGGATTTGAAATGTGAGTTTGTACAATACTGAAGAAAATAATTTGAATAAAAAAAATATAGGTTTTTCTAATGACTAAATGAAATGTGATCTTAAAATTTGTGATTTCTCGAGTGATATTCACATTCCCGAATATCAAAATTGGACATTCGAGACATCACTATCACCAACTACAAGTATCCAACAATTCGACTTGATCGTATCGTTAATAATAATAATAATCAAGGATTTGTAGATGAACGATTAATAAATAATTATAATTACTGATATTGGCGATGTCCATATCTAATTATACATTACTTATTGACTTGAGAAACTATTGAACGAGAGACGCTTATTTTCGATATCAGTGGATAGTTATTAATGGTTATTGAGCAACTGTATAAAATAAAATATCAAGAAGTTAGAATCATTACAATGGATACACCTATAATAAAAATGCATGGATGGAGCAAGCAAGTAAATATACCATCACGGAATAACCCACAATTGGGGTGGCCAGCAGACCAGCTGCATGTAATAAACATAAAAGTTGTTCTCTGCATGCCAAAAAAAATAAGGCACTCGGGACGAGTGACCATCAAAATCGTTGAATAAGATGTAAATTCAAAATTGTTTTAGTTCTTAGAACATCTGGCTTTTGAAGGACACTCCAAACTTCACGGAAAATATGGGAGACCACTTCTGTCGGACGGCCGTATGTTGAGTAAGAGAAATTGAAGTCTACTTTCGAATCCGGAAATTGTAAGGAAAAGGTTGACCAGTAGAGGTGAATCACTCCATAACCAATTTATACGCAGATATAAATAAAGAAATTCGATAAAAATAAAATAAAATATTTAATATTGTCGCGAGGTCGAATTTATTAATTTTATTAAAGGACTTAGTCACTTTGCATATTAATTGTAATATTTACAATCAAAGGATCACTATTAAAATAATATAATCCGATATAAATGCGAATTCTATCCGTATCAGCCATCTCAAGTGTCCTGCGGAGTCTTTATTTTGTCTACCGATATGAAATATTTCTGTCATTAATCTGCAATTATTCTGAATAATAAATAAATTGTTTTACAACGTAGGTATAAAATCAGATCGGTTTGAATATTACTACACAAATTCTACCTACACCATACCTTCACGTCGTAGCCCAAGTCTACATAGATACTTACTTGTTTCGTTTCTTCTACATTCATACAACAATTTCTCAAACTCAATTCACACCCGTCTCTGAAGTAGAGGGTTATTCCCGGGAATTCCCGGGCGGGAATTTCTTTATTTTAATTTCTTTAATTTTTATTTCCCGTTTCCCGGGAAAAAAGCCAAACATTTCCCGGGAAAAAACACAAATTATTAGTCATGCAGATTGCCTTACCGACACCGAAATCTTTGTTTGGATAACTCTAATAATCGTAATAAATATAACATTTCATAAACAACATATTATGATAACGCACTTATCAAATAAGCATTCATCACTTTATAAATCAAAATGATCAGAATAAAATAAGAAATATAAAACATCGCTTAAAAAAATAAATTGATTATTTATTTTACGTGGAAAAATCATAAAATGCTGACATGTGTTTCTTTCGGTCTTATGGTACAGTTACTCAATTTGATATTCAAACACATAGGTATACAAGTTTAAAAGGAATCCATAAATTTACCAATTTGTATTTTTTATTTCTATGGTAGGTATGGTTTTAATTCATTATTAATGTAAAAATAATACATATGAAAAAAGAAAAAAAAATTTTCTTTGAAACCGCCAAAATACTAATAATGAAAACATATAAACGTAGGTACAAATTCCACCACAACTTAATATTCGGACACTATAGATAAATATTATTTTTATAGCTTTTTCGGAGAATTCGGTCAAACGTGCTGAGGAAGTATCATTTCAGTTAAAATAAACACTTTTATATTGCAAATACAACATTTATTTAACTTTTCCGTAAAACTTTTACAATTTCCACCTCAAATTTAATTTTTTTTTTTAATTTCCCGGGTTATTCATTTTTAAATTTCCTGTTTCCCGGGAACTAAAGTAATCCGGGAAAAATTACCCTCCACTCTGAAGATTTGATCCACGTGATCAAGCCATGTAACTCTTGGACACCAGCACTTTCTCATAACCCCTCTTTCAAATAAGTGTAACATTTTTGTTTGCATCCGGTTCAAATAAAATTTGTACAGTATATCTGAAGATAATTACCAGTATTATTATAAAAGTCAGTCGAATGATTATCAGACTCATGGGTTAATTTTGTGAATAAAACATTTATTAGGCTGGCGTAGAGATGATGCCTGATGATGAGAGCGAAAGCTCTTGAAATCCGAAAGTGTTCTATATATAATTAATTCAACATGAACTCCCACCACCCACCGTCACGTCGGTTGAAAATATCAATTTTGTGAATATTCAGAAAGATTCACATTTAGCAAATTCAGTTCAACGATGAGTTTTATTGTCACAGAGAGGACAATGTGCATGTTTTTTTTACAGACAGTGGTTACCCCACTTTTGGGAGATGCCGTGATGGTAAGGATGAATAAAAAATATCATCGATGACTTCTTGCTTCATATTTTGTTAATTTTAAGATAAACTGAGAACCTGTAGGTAGGTACTAGTCATGTGAGCTAAAGCTCTGAATAACCTGCTCTCAACTTATAATGTCCTGTTGAATTTTAAACTACATATTGTTTTATTTTTTATATAAAGAATCAAAAAAATGTAGTAATAGATATACAATCGTCTAAATATAAAATTCTTGATATCAAATTCAACAAATTCCATAAGAATGCCATACGCATACCTTACTATTCTCGGAAACGATTCTGACAAAAATATTAAAACGGAATCCGTTAAAAAGATACAATTTCAAAGAAAAATACTAATGATCGGTAATTATAATTTTAGTGTAATTATCCTATATTATAAAATAATATATAAAACGGCGCCTAGTAAATACGTAAATGTTTATAAATTCAACAGCATTTAACGTTTTATAGTTCACAATATGAATATTCTAGATTTTATCAAAGATATTCTATGGTAGCCTCATCCCATAACAGTTCGTTTGATTAGTTTATTTCTTCTATGAGACCTTTAGTAGCCTTTGGTACACTATTATTACGCAGATTAAACCTTAAAATAACCGCATACTTTTAATCTACAAAGTATTGAACATGGGTAAAGATGACCCCATACAAAAAGATAGGTGTTCACTATTCTAGAATGAACTTTGCATAGTATAATCTCCTTATGAGCATAAGACTATAAATAGGACGCGATTCATTTCATAAGTTGGACTTGATAAATTAATTACTCATTTTTTAATAACATGGTAAAATACGATGATTAAGACCGCATTCGAAAAGAGATGGACAGGAATGAATTGCGCTCGATCCATTCTGCTTGCTCAACCAGAGAAGCAATGAGGGAAGCAGTTTTGTTTCAAAGTCACCTTACATAAAAATCACAATTATTAACTTTAGAATTTATAGAACCAGAATGATAGGTATATGCATTGAAAAATTAGATATATATTTTTTTAAATAAATTTAAAATATGGTTCAATAAAATAATATAGGAAATAGGTAGGTACCTAGTTTTACACTTTCATTATATTTGGCGTACGGCCATAAAACAATAAACTTATTATGAATGTGGATGAAGCGAAAGTATGTAGAAATTGGTATATGTGGCGTTCCATCCTTTCTGCCTACCTCACCTGGTAAACGGCGTGAGAATATATTTATTTATTTATTCATTCTTTACTGTACATTGATAAAAAACAATTACATAAAAGGTATACATTCAAATTAAATACAATCAATATACAGAGGGCGAGTTTATCGCAAAGGCGCGATCTCTTCCAACTAACCCAAATACATATAGACATACATTTAAAATTATTCTAAAATTAGTGTGGCATAATAATTATAAAAATGTTTACCTAGTATTATCAATGAGATAAATTTATTGTTTCTTACAAAAAAAAATTCATGTGGTTTAAAAAGCCCGATACAGACCTTTGATGGTTAATATGAGTTTAATACGGACGATATCGGAATTTAGTTAATTAAATGCACATTATTTCGTTTCTTGAAGATTATTTACAAATAAAATTATCGGCTGTAATCTGAGCACCACAAATTATTATCTTCAGATGAAACTTATATTCCTAATAATTATACCTAATATGTAATCAGTTTGTAAAGTGAAATTCTTAGTACAAATACAATAAATATATAAATTGTTGAGACTCTGGATCACATGTCCAATTTCCATTGCGTTTGGACCATGGTCTATATGATATTTAATACAAACAATCTCAAAAACATTCAAATTCTCTCAATATTTTTTAAAGAGAATATTATCTATTTAAGAATGACCAATTAAATTTTAATTATCTGTAATAAATTAACCTAATGATTAACATCCGACTATCATATAAAATACATAAATTTATAAAAGTAAATAAACTTTACAAACATAGGGCGAATTTATCGCAAAAGCGCGATCCCTTACCAAATTATTAAGTTTGATTTTACTATCCCAAAGTTTAATTTGATGGATTAATTATTTTCTTTAATATGTAAGCTATCGTACTACAAATTTGAATTCATCGGAGCTTTTTGATAAATACTTAAAAAATAATTCGAGTTCATTTGATAATGATGATCTTTCTTTGGAGCCGTTTTACGATCCTTCAACCGCCTCAAGAGCGGCATTAATTTTGTTCCTGTAACAGGTTGCTCTAGCATCGTACATCGGCAGACAGCCTTATCCACGTGACAAGATCTGCAATACCGAAAGCCCTGTGATGGAAGTGTGTAAATGAATGACCTTCTTGAGTGTTTGGCACGAAGAGCATGATATTAAATTTATGTACAAAACATACAGAGTATTATTCCATCCTTAAAGATACTGTGTTGATACAACATGCAGATCGATATCTATGTACAAAATAGTAGAGAATTCTTCTTACAAATAATACTATGTGTAGTAAGCAAGATTCTGCTTTCTACAACATATTGATTGGTATCTCTTTGATACTTACTAGTACATTTAATAATATGTATTGTTATCGTTGTGTGTATTTATAATTCAAACATATGTTCCGATTAGGAACAAAGGAACGATATATTATCACTAAGGTAAGTTAATGCAGAGTATACAGGGAAGACAATAATTATTATAGCAAATTTATTATGGAAGAGAATTTCTACCCTTTATGGTATTTTATTGTATAGTAAAAAGAAAAGATGCGCCGAGTGTAAGTTTTACCGAGTAACCGGATATTAGTCGGTTTTTTGTTTGCCAAACCGATTACGAGTACCTACTCAGAAGAGTTATCCGGTTACATGAAAACGCTTTAGGATACGAAAAAAAGTTTCAACAGGCTCGTGATGCGCCATCCACCATCGGGAAAGTGAGGCAGTGACGTTCCTCCATATCGATGGCATAGCGCACAGAAGTGGTAAGTACAGTTTTCATAGTTTTGAGATAATCAATGTTGAAAGTTTGAGATGTCATACAATCTAGTACTAACCACACATAGTTTTTGTTAAATATCTCGTGAATGACACAGAGTTACGCAATAATATTCCTAAGGAACATACTTCAGATGATATAGATTCGCATGCGTATAATAACTCATTTTAGGTAAAAACTGCACTTACCACATCTGTGCACTACACCATCGATATATTAATTGCTAATTTTCTTCTCAAATTGATGCGTACCTACTTACACGTTTTTATTAATTAGTAAATACTCATTATTTTACTAGTTAACATGTTTGTTGTCGTTATATCCCTCGCACAACTATTTATATATATTTTTTTTTATCGACTAGGTACTTGGCACTTGAACCGAGTAATTCGGTCGAGTACCGAGTAGTATCCGAGCTCTCGGCGCATCTATAGTAAATAGTACATTTTATTGTATATAACTATCTACAAAACATATCATTTGAGGATAAGATTGCCAGTGAATCTTGAATATTCAAATCTGTATTAGGTACATGAATGGCGAGGTTCATAGTGTAAACACGTACCATTGGATCAAATAATAAAAGTCACAAGAGCTTACTGTTCATGCACTACCAAAACAGACGCCGTTCTATAAACAGGCAGACTGTGCGTTTTACCAGGGTTCCTAATTTAACGCTGAACTTACATAAAATAATATATGTACCTAAGTGTCGTTTTTGTAAAAGAGCTTTAATAGACAATTTTTACCAAGACATAATTCGTTATAACCTGGGGCCTCGACGGAAGAAATTTCCAAAAGAATGTCTAAAATGCTCAAAGCAGTTCAAATAGATTCAAGCATCATCTTGCAAACTATCCATTGGGCAGAGTGTCGAAGTAACAAGTGCGCAAAATTATCTCTTAGTAAAAATACATTTATGTATTTATATTGAAGAAAACTAAAACCAATTGTATTTTCTTCCATATGTAAACATAGAGCAAGATCAGTCCACTTTTTGGCTTATTATCACTTTTTTAGAATAAATTTACACCCAAATTAAATTAAAATGTGAAGAAAAAGTAAGTAGGTATTCTTTTTTAAAAAGTTATAGTTTAAGTATGAAAAACAAAAATAGAAAAAATAATGCTTTCAACTTGATCATCCCCACATCATGCAACACAGTGTAACTATTTAACCATATCAGTGCACTCTTTTCATTCCATTTAAAATAATAATTGTTTGCATAATATTATGTCCTTACTCCTTACCTACATGGCTTTACCGAGTTATTTAACATTTATCAAGAGCGTATTTTATAAATACATTATAACTAGTTAAAATATTGTCGTTTTGTTTCTAAAATAGGCAAGAATTATTGTTACAATGTTGAAGTGTTGAAGTTATCAAACACACATCATTATATGTGCATATTTTTTTTTCTACATATATCGGTGGGTTGCAGATAGCGATGGTATGGCCACATGGCTAGGAGACCACCTGAGTATGTAAGCAACAAAGCAATGTATCTAAGTTACCGACAAGAAACCAAGAGGAAGGCCTAAACGCAGATGGCGTGAAGTAGTGAGACAAGCCATGGAGAACTGCGATGTTCCCCATGAGGATGCACTCGACAAAACCAAGTGGCGAAACAAAATAAGAAAGGCAGACCTAACCACCATGTGAGACTAATATTTATTTATTTATCGTGTCGAAACCCAGAAAAAAAACAATCAAACTGATCTCCAGTACTGTGTAAAACGCACATCAGGTGGAGATGCGTCAAAAATATCCTCCATAGTGTATGTGACAGGACACAATGGACACTCCAACAAGTGTAGCATAGTCTGTGCTGCACCACAGTCACCACAGATCCGGATTCGTCCTGTAGGTAGCCCCATCGTACTCTATTGTCGCGGCAGTTTTCTACACCAGATCTCAGTCGATTTAGGGTTTTCCATGTCCTATAGTCTTGATCGCCTCCTGCAGCAAGGTGTTCTTAGGCTAGGAAAGGTTCTCAAATAAAATAAAATAAATATTTATTATTTTTGTTTCGTGTTACTGTTGAGTTGTTGTCAACAGTAACACGAAACAAAAATAATAAATATTTATTTTATTTTATTTGATAATTTAAAATGAAGTGTTACAAAGTAAATGCCGATACAATTAATGAAATAGGAAAGGTTCGTTTATTTGCGGATCCTGGGACTAATAATTGCCCAAGAAAAGAAGATATATCGGTGGATCCATGAAACCTCCTATATGTCTTTTTTTTACACATAGGAGGTAGAGTAGAACTTCACAGAATATAATACACATTCTATGTACATATGTATTATAAATAGCACGCTTCTCGCATTAGTGCCTGTAAAAAAAGAGCATACGAGATTTGCATCGGTATGATTCTACATACAATATACATAAAAGACAGTCGTCCATAATAATATAAGCTAATGGTACATACAAAGTGTTATATTGTTAATCCAGTAATTTGAATTTATGGCAAAGATAGCATTGGTATTAATAACAAATAGCTCGCATTACGGGACAAGTGAATTTAATCTGCATATTATTATTATTATATCGAAACAGCCATTTATACATACATACATATTATCTACATGCAAAAGAGAAAATGATAATAATAGTACCAACATAATTTTATTTTATGCTCTATATTTATGACTATATATAAGAAATTATGACCTCTAAATTATAAATAACATTGGTCAATTTGTTTTAATTTTAATTTTTTCATAGAAATATTATGATATACACAATAGAGATATGTAGGTACATCTGCTGTTTGCTATTGAGTTTGCTTCTGGAATTTTGATGCAGCTCGGTTGGACTCATGGGAATACTTAGGTGCTTTTTGGATTTTTCAGAGTGCTTTGGGGTGTTAGGTTGGCTTAAATCTGCTGCTGACTCAGTAAAAAACCAGTAACGCCTGTAATAAGGCGCATCTGTGTTCCTAATTTCATTTTTATTGTTAACCATAATATGTATTTGATATGCCTGTTGGTATATGTTTCTTTCAATAACCAAATAAACTGAAGATATGACCGGTAGTCTAATAGCAATAGGCTTTCAATCGAGAGTTTGGTTCCACCTTTTGATGACTTCATGGCGTACAATGGGTCTCTCACTATATTCTGCAATTTTTCATTGGAACTTTCAGAGATATTTTGAGTGTTTTTAAATGTGTATTTTACAATGCATTCCAGACTTCTAGACTTCCAGAGATATATTAATGAATGTATATTTTTTTTTATGTTAAGAAATTTAACACCTAGGAAAATTTTACAAACCTAGTTATAAAGTAAAGTTCTCTTTCGTATAAAGTAAAGTATTCATATTAATAATTGATTGATTCAATTGACGTAATTTTGTTAAATTCGTTATTAATTTATGGAATTGTACACAGATTTAACGAGTTTTTCTACATTTAATTATAGCTTCGGTTACCTGCTTTCGACATACAAAGTCGCCATTGTCGAACTAACCTTTTTTTAAAATATTGTTAAATTCAAACATTTTGTGTTCATTCCCTTAAATTAATATTTATTATATTCTGATCGGGTTATGTTTGCTAGTTGCACGGGCTCTGCATTACGCCCGCATAATTTGTCAGAATTAGCGATCTTGATTTTCGGGATAAATCACCTTCGATAAGGAATTAATGCGACATTATGGTGGCATAAGAACACAGTGAGAATTAAATAACAAGTTGGTTATTTCCTGTATTCGTTTATTGATTAATAGTTTATTCAATATTAACACAATCAGACCCAGTCCTTTTTTTTAAATATTATGTTTTTAAATTTATGTGGTGAACTACATAATAACTAGGTATAACAAAATATTTTTAAAATGTTTCGTTATTACCTACCACATTATTAGTGCCAATAAAATCAAATGAAAA
This sequence comes from Athripsodes cinereus, assembly GCA_947579605.1. NCBI lineage: Eukaryota > Metazoa > Arthropoda > Insecta > Trichoptera > Leptoceridae > Athripsodes > Athripsodes cinereus. The sequence continues at coordinate 1,390,558 of OX388316.1, read as the reverse complement.
AAAAAAATATCTCTTAATCTATCACAAACCATTTAAGAACAAAAGTAATAGGTAATTAGATATATGAAAAAGAAACTATTTAAAATCATTAACGTGTCTAAAACTAAGGTTCTCTTAAATACTATTTTCGAATATTGTCCGTCCTTTCATCTATACCCTCACGCCATGTCTCAAATTGTACAATTTCTCATATACACACGTTGATTTCTGTTACGCCCGTTTTATTTTACTTTATTTTATTTTCCTTTATTGGCATTTCTACAGGTTTTTACATAAATATAGTATAAAACAATTAGGTATAGTATTAACCCAATTACAGAATGCACACATGTTTACAAATACTGTATATAATTAAGATTCCCAGATTAAAAGTACCCATCTATGTAACCCAAAAATAAAAAACCCAAAACAATAACTTTAAAAATTCGAAAAAAAAATTAAAATAGTTACAGAACTAAAAATACATTACATAGTCACCATAAAATAAGATAAAAATAATAAGCGTTAATGTAAGAAGTGCAAAATTCAATACGCCAAAAAATAATATGTAATAGTGACAAATAAAAGTAAAAGTAAATAGTTAAAATTAAAACAATGTTTATAAAAATAATACTAAAAACATTAGCAAAAAATAAAAATAATAATCAGAGATTAAAAAAAAATATACATAATAATATAAAATATAAAAAAACACTGTTTTATGTTTCACATTAATGTATACTAAAGTATATTACAATTACGCCTAGCGCTTTCACCAATATATTGGCATCAGTGCTAGTTTATACTTAGTTTATACTCCGCCCTGATGATGCCAATATATTGGTGAAAGCGCTAGGCGTAATTGTAATATACTTTAGTATACATTAATGTGAAACATAAAACAGTGTTTTTTTATATTTTATATTATTAAAATGTTGTTTCACAATGTTAACACTGAAACATTAAATTTAATTAAATATACATAATTTTTGAGAATTTAATCCACTTAATCAAACCACGTGGTTTTCGCATGCCCGCGCTTCCTCAAACCCCTCTTGCGGATAGCTTTACCCTCTTTCTCATCCTTTCCTCGTCCATTAGTTCCACATTTTATAAAGTATTAATGATACCTAAATTTGATACAGAAAATGCACCTATATTAGATAAAGTTTACAAACGATTGCGTCTGCGAGAGTTAAGCCATGTCATTAATAATAGCGCTACCAGTTACTCAACAAACTAGTCATGTTATTCATGGAATTTATTTTATATTATAGGGAGAAATATTTATGCATTAAAATATTACAGTAAAGACAACAGTGGCTGAAAGAAAACTCAATATCTACAGTAAATATGACAAAAATGCTCTCAAGGATTCTAATACAAATTCATTGCGAGGATCCCAAACTACTCGGAAATACTATACAAATTCATTGCGAAAATACTAAACTACTCAGAAAACGATGGTCAAATAAAATCGTATTATTTTCTGCGAACTTTCGTCGACACTTATTGATAGCAATATTCGTGCACCAAACAAAACTCAGTGTGATTAAGACAGACGATAGTTCTGGCTGAATAGTGTCTTTAAAAAAATGGTTTGTCAAAAGAATCCACAAAGTTCAACCTGGACTCTTTCAGAATACACTGTTTCTATGACAACGATACCACATAGAGTTGACAATATCTTCAAAGAAGGTGTCTCGATCAGAATCGCTCTGAATAGGAGTATGCTTGTCTCCACCTTAAATTCAATGTGCAAAAAAAGAAACCAAATTAAACTCAGCGGGGATCTTAACATGACTTTTCTAATCTAAGTGACATTTGTTTATTTTTATCTTAATAATTTTGTCTAGGCTCTTTACGAAGAGACGAATTTTATCAATTTATTAAATGCACTTATGTCACTTCTTACTTTACTACTGTAGAGCATAGTATATAACCTCACTATGGAACCTACAAAAAACCAGTACAATATTTCACACAATCAATCTTAATACAGCGACCGAGTACTTCTGCACCTGGTCGATGTAATTGATCTGATCTCAGAAAATTTATTATGTCCGGACACTAAACCTCGACTAACTGTGTATTTACGTAAAGTATTAATTGATTTACTGAATATTTGAAATAACTTTTTAATGATATTAAATTATTAACAATCTAATTCTCAATAAATTCAATATTTATATGGAATGACATTAGAAGAGCTTAAGTTTCTGAAAATATGGATCCCAAAGCGTTTCGATACAGTGCAGTTGATTTTTAAATACAAATGTATCTATATATTAAGGGTGGGATATACAGTATGAAAACTCTAGACGCGCCACTTGTTGTACTCTGTGATTACTCGTATGTATGTTGGATGATTTATTCGGTGCCGTTTAATGGAGCGTCCATCTCAAGGGCGCGGGAAACTATGTTAGAAGAATGATGTCTTCAACTTGCTCCTGAACGTTGTTATCGATTGGTTTTTACGGAGGTCCTCGGGGAGTCAGTTCCAGATGACGGGTCCTGCGACGCCAAAAGCCCTGTCATAGAAGCAGGACTTGTGATCTATTGATTTCATCCAGCATGTTGGTGGATGTCTTAATTGAGCGTAGAGGTCTACTTGCAGGTGTTTTGAGTACACAGAGCTCAGAAAGTGACTGAGGTGCCATATTATTGTTCAAAGCCTTGTAGACTATAAGGCACAGTTTGTATTGAACCCTTTCACCATTATATAGAGAATACTAAACTATATTATAAAACATTCCATATTGAACTTGATGGATAAGTTAAAATCATTCAACAAAAAACCAAGTACCTATCTACTAATAAAAGACTCACGATTTACATTCCTACATGTATGTATGTAATATGCATAAGTAGGTACCTCCCTACATATTATGTGTGTGATACGGATATTGTTCCGATACGTAGGTACCTTTATATGTAAAAACAAGATGAATATTATAAAGATAGTGAAACATTCATTAATCTTATACAATGAAGGAGTAACCTTCCTTACAAATTATTGTAAAACATGGAGTAAAATGTTCTGTATCTGGCCGGCTAAAGGGTTTTGTCGAAATTGAAACATAATTATTACTATTAAATAAAGTCGGCTGGTGTGGCGCGGAGGTAACGCTCTTGCCTTTGAGTCACGAGGTCCCGGGTTCGATTCCCGGCCAGGGCAAATTGAGGAATGACCTTTTTCAAATTGTCCTGGGTCTTTGTGTTACATGTATATGTGTTTAGTCCATTGTATATGTGTGTATTGTCGCGTAAGTACCCATAATACAAGATTCATCTTAGTTTGGGACTAGCTCGATCTGTGTGAAATGTCTATGTATGTTATGTTATGTTAAATACTTGAAAATTGAGGCACTTTTGGGAATGATTTGTTTTCTCTGAGACCATATTGGCCAAAAGTTTTAATCGTTCGAGTGGAATGAGATATGTTTTCAATAAGTCAAATCAAAATTGCAGCATCAATTATGTCAAAACAGTTAGAACACAGACAAATACATCATAATGGACCCGATTCAGAATTATGAAAGCTACTAAAACAAATTTATATTTTACTTTTATCTATAACATTAATTTCATAGAACCTGAACAAATATGTTGGTGCATGTCTTATGAATTTTCACATAAAAACTGTGGAATTCAACAAGACTTCCGTTTATTTTCATAAAAACAAAAGTAGTCTCAATAGTGATAGTGATGGTCCATGAGATTAACTTTTACATAATGACTTTGTTCATTATCTATCTAACAATGTCTTATTTTTAATATCAAAACATCTTGTGCGTTTTGTATTAGAAAGCTTCTTTACTATCTCTTGCATACTTGAATGAATCTTCAATTATGAGGTATAAAAAATATTCAGAATTCATAAATAATACTTCCAATTAATACATAGTTTTTATTTTTATTTTATTTTTATTTTATAGTTTACGCAAACACACAGTTATTACAATACATAGGTAATACAAATAGATAAAAAAAATCGGCACATAAACCAGCAAAGTTTGCTAACACATTACAAAATAAATCTTACCAAACATACTACAATGAAAGAAAAAAAGAACATAATAATTTTAAAGAATCACTGCCGAGTCCGAAAACCCGCCAATCATGCGCATACATTATAAAGAAAACTTACAGTAAGGGAAGGATTAGGGACAGAAACGGTTAGGAGAAAGGAAGACATCAATAGAGCGGAGGACCCCTGCCTATGCCCGCCGAGTTAGTTACAAAAATATAAGTTTTAAAATGTGACATTAAAACACTGTATAATTTTCACATAGAATTTTGTATTTAGTCAATTAACAATGACTAAATACTAATTTCCGAAGGCTTTCGCCTTGCGGCATCTTCTGGGCAAGAGTTACTCAAAACTTGTAATAAAATGAATTTTCACAACGTTGACGCACCTACCTTAAATATAATAAGTTACAAGAATATTTATAAAATACCTATTTATAAAATTTTCTTGATAGAACACAGTCGGATACTCTGTTATTTACCCTTCTCGTATTGTTATAATATTACTATAATAATTATTATACAATATAGCAGCGTACAATATGATCGTTGTAAGAATTCAATCCAAGTACAAAATAGGTACTTAATATGTACAACATTAAACTTAATGATAATTTGTTGATTGGCAGGTGATTTAAACTATCTCCATGAACACTTTTAATGTCTTCATTTTATACTTAGTTATTGACGGGACCACCCAACGTCATCGTTATACCTACATAAAGCAATGTTAAGAATATTCTACGTACATTTTGTATAAGCCATCATTTCTTATTGTAATTGTCTACAAGAGAAACAAATTATAGATATGTACATGTGTTACTTACATCAAAAATCAATATGATTTGCACGTACATTATTATCGTAAATTTGAAAAAACTGCATCCCCATTCGCTTTTCAAAGAGAGTCTCGTATTTAAAATACCATGATAAATATTCTTTCGTCTACCTCCTTAGCGAATTTCAATATTTTTTTTATTTGTTTCCATCTATCTGTTTCTCTAGCTATACAACCATGGTAAGTAATTCTTATAAGTGGGGTGTCATTAGACTAACTGTAGGTACATATCATGTAATAAACGCGATAGGTCGTCTTCTTAAATTGAGGCATTCAGGAAAAGTGGCATATCTACTCAGAAATTAATATGAAACAAAATATTAAGTAGTTCCACTGATTTCGCTGATTACAATTTGCGAGCTAGCATTCTTCTGTTGAGAACGGAAGCCTTCGAAAGTCGGCTCAAAAATATTTGAAGTCACCAGTAGAATTGCGGAATATTTGGTTTTATTTCAATTTCTTAATATTATGAATTTTTAAGAATTTCGTTGGGCAATTAAGTAAACTTAATATATATAATAATTGTTGATTGAAGATATGTCTTTTGCAAGAAAATCGAATTTTTACAGCGCATTTGAAAGTTTATATGTAATAGTGGAAAGCTCATTTATTCCAAAAACTCTATTCGGAGCGTTATTCTTTATATAAAAAAAGATGATTTTAGACCAGCATATTATACCAACAACACTATTAGAAAATACTTATTGAATAATAAATCTAAAGTACCTACCCTACAAAAAAGTGGAGTTTACAAAACAAAGTGCAGAGATTGTGACGCAGCCTACATAGGTCAAAGCGGAAGAAAGATTGAACAACGTTTTAAAGAACATGAAAAGGCAGTGAAAAATATGACAATAAACAGTGAAATAGCTGAACATTCGAGAGATACGGGACACACCTTTGGAATGGATAACATGTAGAATTGATTCATAACAGTGACAAAGGAAGAAAGTTGGATAATTATTATATTGGAGTCATTGGAAATAAATAATTGCTGCATAAAGAATGAAAACATTATAAATATCCAAATTCCACCCATATCATCTCCACTCTTGTCTATGCTTCTTTATACTCCACCCCTGCCCCCGCCCACCACTCCTTCACCTTCACCACAACATTGACTGTCCTTGAAAAACTATGTTTACTGATGATGGAACAAGTAGTTCCGAAAACGTTTTGACTATAATTGAAATTATTCTAGTGGAAAATACAAAGTTTCTTTTAATATAAATCAATAATAAATATGGAATTCCACAGTGTTAATCACGAAACATTCGAAAAATTATAAAAAGATATGTACAAAAAATATGACAAAGCTGTTAGAAATGCTATTTTTAAATATTACAGATTGCTCAACTTACTATCCTTATTGAAAGAACTCATAATTATGAAACAATTAAATACTCGCAGGTACTAAGTAGGTACTACCCGAAGGATAATTTACTTGAAAAGTACCTGCTCGAATACTTGACTGCAATAATCGGTACCTACATACATGCATTTACAATATAAGTGTCGAGTACCCATTTTATGTATGAGCACACCTATTGAGTAATAACGATACGAGTATTTTGATCGCACATTCACTTCCCAGTGCATAGAGTACTTACAATAATAAATCTTCATACACTTTGTAAATTTATTGAGTTTAATTCACACTTTTGATTGAGACCGTTCCCTCTGTACTATCTCTTATGTTACTTCTCACGGTCTCACCTCACGAAACTGTAGTGAAAACGGGTGTTACTTAAGATAATATTAAAAATATTTTTAAATGTCAGTTAAGACATTTTCTTACATATTTATATTAAGATGTTGCGTAGAGTTAATAGTTATCACAGATGTCGTAAAATAACATTTATTATTTAATTATTCAAGAGTTTTTGTGTTTACACTGTGGAAATCCATTTTTAATTTTAATAAATAAAATATAAAAATATATCTATTATTGAGCACTGCTTAATCTCCACTTTGTTAGGTTAAATACCGAACGGTTTTATTATTTGGTAAAATGAATATTGAAGAAAGATCCACCTCACACCCGGATATCTCAGGAGTCGTTAACTCCTACTTATCCGCACATTCAAACCAAAATTGTCCTCACGGGCGGGCCATTGGGGAGGTCTGAAGGGCCGACCGGCCAAAACCGCCGTCGTGGGAATCTTTTATACTACTTCTCTCTTCAATGTCCCTTTTTGGTGGTAAAACATTTATTGATATAATATAATACATATAAGTACAGAAAAAGAAAAGAGAAAAACAAACAAAATAATACAAAAAGTGAGGTAAAGTAAAAAAAAAACATGATAATAAAACATATACAAGTATTATGTACAGAAGGCCGAGGTGAGGTGTCCAGAGACGCGCAGTTAGGCGTTTAAAGGGCGCGAGCCCGAGAGTCGCCAGCGCCAGTATGGTGTGGAAACATTTAACCCTCCCGAAAGGGATATCCCTACCAAACCTACTCTCCACCAAGGGAGACAGGACGACACAACGAAAAGACGACGAGTTCGCCATACGCACCACCGCCACAATGGGCAAAACCAACCCTAAGACACACCTACTTCAGGCGGGGGTAAAGCCGGCTGACGCAGAAGCTCCCAACGAGATACCCAAACATCCAAAACCTCAAAAATGCCCTTAGGTTCCCTGGGCATTGCAAAACCTCCCCAAACCATATTGGTCTGGGAGTGTTCTCACTCATATCATCTAGCATTGCATCTCTAGCATCATTCATCACAGAGCACTCCCATAGGATGTGCTCGGCATACTGCGCCCCTAACCCACAAACACACCACGGATTCTCCGCAAGGCCAAGGTCATACAACTTGCCCTTTAGATCACCGTGGCCCGTCATAAGCTGGACGGCACAGTGATTAAGGGAAAGGAAACGCCTCGTCATTCTCTCACATACGGTAAAATGAATAGTATTAAATGGTTTTTTGTTGTGCTAGAAACGAGTAGATATATATTCTACGACCGATTTCGCGAACTTCGAGTTCGCATCGTCAGGTGACCTGAATATAATTATAATATGAAAAAGAGTAAGTATAGACCGGCACCTGACAATGCGAGCTCAGCTCTGCGAAATCCATCGTACCTACGTCATTATATTTATACTCATTAGTGACACTACATACTTAAACAGTAATCATTTTTTCAAATAATTTAAATTGAAATATTACAATGTTAATGCTGATAAAATTAATCAATTCAAAAAGTTTTTACCATAATTATCAAACTTCACAACATTTTACGAGTATTTAATATTCATTGAGATTTCCAAGATTCAAACATTATACAAAGAAATTCAAAATAAAAAGTCAAAAAAAGTTTTTAAAATGTTCACTTTTCATTCAGACTCACTTTACGTCAATCGAGTCACGTTTTTGTACGTACGCAAGTACGTCATTCAAAACGCTCTCATACCATCGTCATAGCAACGGTATGCTGTAAAATAGAAATCGGGAATCTTGAACATTACCAAAAAAGAATATGTACTTAAGTATATTTTCTAAACATAAAAATAATATGTAAGTATATTTTCTAAACATAATTTTTTGACTGCTCAGAATGTTAGTGAATTAACAGATCTTTTTGGTTTATTTATAAAGAAATAATAATAGACTTATCCCACTATTCACGTGATGCACTTACGCCAGATGTGTTAATGTCAGTATAATGCAGATAATTTTCACAAATTATTGTGATATTTTGATTGGATGTGATTGATTTTGAAGTCATGAAATATAAAAGGTACATTGTATTGAAATATTAATAAACATTGTCTCTAGTATAATACGCAATACCTGCTAAAACAGAATCGTGTGAAATAAAAACTGTCCATGTAGCTTCAAGTTTTCATTTGTTAAGCCATTTCATTTGATGGATATATCAAATGAACTATAAAATATGCAGCATTTCGTTTCAAACCATGATCTTTTTCTTTTTTTTTTACTTTTATATGAACACTTACATACATCTAAAGTGACGGAGAAAAACTGTGGAGTATGTAACTCCCGACACACAATATTCTTGAAGTAGAATCTTATCTAGTAGGTATCTTAGAAATATCGAATTGGTGCCCTTATATATATATATTATAATGAGTTACAATCTATCAGGACTGGTCTGCAACGAGTTTGGATTTTCTCCTCCATTCCTCTCTATTCTCAGCCAGTCTCTTCAGCTCTACGTATGAGCCTCAGTTCATGTCCCTCTTCAGTTGGTTCATATAAGCGTCTCTTGGACGGCCTCTGCCATTTGTGCCTTCAGTCCTACCTTCGATTTGTTGTGGCCATTCCAGATAGCTCGTTGTTGGCTGATTCTCTTAAGAAGTTGCCTTTTTTCGCCTATCCTGATTAAGACTTCTCTTGTGCTCTTGTATATAAGTTTTCTGTATATAAATCTCTCTAGTGCTCTTGTATATAAGTTTTCTAGTCAGAATATAAATTGCTGAATAGTGTCGTTCTCTGGCGTCATTCAGTATTCAGGTTGACAGTCAACAGCCTCGAAAAGAATCATAATAATGTTTGCTGTTAATTGACATATTATACTGTGCTCAATAGATATCGAACATAATGTTTGAAAACAGGGATAGGTGGGATTGGTGAACATACCATGTGTATTATTTTCGTACGAAGAGTTCGTCGGTAGCCTGGAGGTAGAGTATCAGCCTCGAAAACAAGGGGTCCGTGGTTCGATGCCAGGTGCCGGCAAACTCCCCTTTCACGACACAAGCTTTTAGCTTACTGCAATAGGTGTATAGAGTTGTATTTGGGCTTTTAATAAAACCCATATATATATTTTAAAAAAATGTATTTTCACCAGCCAGAGTTGATTCGTATGAATAGGGACACCTTTTTTGTTCCCTTCCTGAGGGAGTTTGATTGTACAAACGGGATGTCTGTTCAGTAATATTCTTCAGCCTCAAGAATCCTCTTAAGATTCAAGAATGTTGAAAATGCTCAAGTAACGCAAGATTGTAGTTATTTTCAATACAATCGATTTAGAAAAATATTGCAGTTTATTTCCTTCACCTGCCAAATTCATATTATATCAATTACCCATTCAACGGAATAATGATAGCATCAAGCGTAATATATTACAATGCATACTTTAAAATTTGATTGAAATTATTGTTAAATCAAAACGTCACAGAATCATAACATGGAACCTTCATTGGTTGAGGAAGTTGTGGTGTGGGTTATTTATTAGCCTTTAATGGACTATAATGTGGTCGTAATCAATTGAAAGGCGGTGAATTGCACAAAATGAATAACAATAATAAACTACCCGAGTAGGTATTCGTCATATTGTTTTGAATCTATCTACGTGTGAATTGATAAATATGTAAATGCTATAATAGGTACATCAAGTTTTTATGGAGTTCATGTTGTAGTTAAATATTTTTATTCATTATTTTGGTTTTGGTGAACATACCACGATTCAAGTGCACTTTCACCAGCCTAAGCCGATTCGTATGAATCGGGACACCTTTTCCATATTTTACTTCAGGGAGTTTGGTTGTGCAAATGGGATGTCTGTTAAGTATCTATCTATCTATACCTTACTCACGCCGTGTCACAGGTGGTTTAGGCAAAGAGAACGGAAAGCGATATAGATCTATAATTATTTTCTATAAGCTTTCTAGCATTGTGTAAAAGGCAGGTATTTTCACAAAAGATAAGACTTTAAGAATTCTAAATTCAGCAATACTGACCTAATTATTGTATTATATTATATTATTGTATTATATTACTGTTTATATCGTAAAGCTCCATATTAAAAAAAAACCGAAACGACAACTTTAAACTATACAAAGTTTTTGTTTTATTTACATCTTTATATTGTGTTTACATATGGAATGGAAAGAAAAAAATGTATTTGATATAACGAAAACAAAATTGTTTTAAGTTTTACCGTGATATATTTATTAAAATAATAACCAGGTTTCGACTTATGAAGTCATTGTCAAACACGTCGAAACCTGGTTAATATTTTAATAAATATATCACAGTAAAACTTTAAACAATTTTGTTTTCGTTATATCAAATATAATGGAGTTTTACAAAATTAACGTCGACTCAATCAATAAAAAAAATGTATATTATTTTCCCGCAGTTGTTATTTTAATGAGTGGATGATTCCATGCAGTTATATCAAAGTCTCCAAATGCGATGAGTGGAATAGGTATGTCTGTTTACATTCGCAACTACAAAGATACTAAGATTTAATTGAATTAGTTAATAAACTGTAACAAAGTAAGGGACCAAGGACAATGAAAATTAATAAAATAATAAAATACACGTACCTGCATAACAATATTATATCAATAAAATAAATAATTATGAGGTAATAATTAAGATTACATAAAGTTAGTTAATTATGACATAATAAGACATCAAACTCAATTGCCTGTCACAATCATCAAGATTCGTGACTATCATGGCCATTATTTTATTACTGGCTTTTATACTCGCTGTCTTACATGAAACCATCTATCAAATATGTTTAAAAATCTATCTTTGAAAGAATCCTATACTATACCCTCACGACGTTTCTCAGGTGGATGTACGCAGAGAGAACGGAACGGCATATAGATATTTTTCGCCACAAAAATGCTATATAGAAATGTTTAAAGAATGTCTGAGGTAAAATATTATGTATAGGTAAATATTAAATAGACGACGAGTTGCATGTTAATGATGCGCTGATTACCCCAATTATGGTAAATGCTATGATGGTAGAATAGTTTTACGAATGATTGAACTGCTAAATATAAAAATATTTATTTATATTTATATTCAAATACCAACTGTTTATTTCAGAAAAATTGTTAAAATAAAATTATTTCGAATTTTACAATAACTATCCATCCTATTCTTAGCCTCAAGCCGTGTCACAAGTCGGGTAGACAGAGAACACGGAACGCCAAATAGATCTATTTTTAGAAACTTCTTTCGCTTCTACTACATTCATAACCTGCATTCCACATTTCCCTTTGTGCCTTGTTTTTTTTAAACGCAGTGTTTATTTTTGGGTGACTTTTGTTGTTGTTAATCAGACTTTACAAAACTCTGTTTATAATTTACAGTAAAGCAACAAAGTTTTTAAAAAAAAATTAGATATCCTATTAGATCGAAGCTTGTTCAGAAGGACAAAAATTAATTTTATTGTTATCCCACTGTTCCCAAAGTGTTATCGTTTAAGATATCTATTAACCCAGACAGTCCCAAATAAAAAATTTCGTCTGATTTAGTTTATATTCACAAGATTTAATAAAAATGTCATCAAAAAATCATAATTGAAATCAAAATTAAATTACATCAAGCCATTTTTGAGAAAATTGGTGTTCTTTTTTTAGGACAGTGGGACTATAGGCATGTATGGATGTATGGAAATGAAAACATTCACACAAATTTCTAAATTTATATTTATTCTAGGTTCCTCTATATTCTAACATTTATACATAATGCTTAACAAATATAAAATTTAACATGAAATAAAAAATATGGACATATAAATGGAGACTTATAATAGGTAGGTAGGTATATTATATTCTTTATTCCTTCTTGTGATAAATTTCAAAACATTTCAAATGCAACGTTATATTACATTTTCTGCACTTTGTTGTTGCTTTTTTATGACAATGTCGGCATCGAGTTTGCTTCTCTTGCTTTATAAGAACATGATGTATCTCTTGATATCTAGAATCTATATTTTCGAGAAAAGATGTTCGACCTGGATGTGGAAATCTCTTTCTCCCGTATAATTCTAATAGCGTCAAAACCAAACGACGTCTAAATGTTAAATGGTCGAATACATTTTGCTGGATACAATGAATTTGCCAAGCATTTTGCTCAGCTGCGTCTATAGCATGTGCTATTAGGGAGAAATACCATTTTTTGCCTCTGATCGATGTTCTATAGAGACTCATATTCTGATCCGCTCGGTCTACTCCACCCATAAATTTATTATACATACGTATTATATGCGGCTGTTTTATATTTACTCTCTGTTTCCTGGCTTGTGAATATCTTTGGACAGTTCCTACTGGATTATAGGACACTGCATTACTCGATATAGTCACCACGTTATTGTCATTCCACCTTGTAATGAGTATATCAGTATTTGTTTTTCTATATTCATACGTGCCACGAGGAAGTTTTTTAAATTCTTTTGAATTAGGAATAGGGCACCTGTGAAGTCTATTTTCCCTTATTGTACCGGTTACTGAAAATCCATTAGATTTCAATTCTTCTAAAAGATGAATGCTGGTAAAGAAATTATCAAAATAAAAATGGTAACCAAAATCTCCAAGAGATCTTAAAATCTCGCTGTAGGACAAAACAACAGATCCTCCCACGCCGAATTTTTTTTTGTCGGGCGCTCTTATTATTGTAAGCAGCTCCTTGATAGGGATCCATATTTACAATATATCCTCTACTGGTTGTTCCTGTCCATAACTTGAACCCATACCTGATGGGTTTCCCTTTTATGAATTGCTTTGCTCCATGTTTTCCATAATAAGGAACCATTGATTCATCAATCGAATGGTTTTCCTCGTGAGGTGCATGATCTAAAAACCTCTTATTTATTATATTATATAGTGGCCGGATTTTACTAAACCGATCACTATGATCAAGTTCATTATTATTACAAACATGTATGTTTGACATGATGTGCTGAAATCTGTTCCTACTCATCGACATTGAGACAAGTTCATTGTGGCAATCTGGAGTATCCCAATAAAGTTTTTTTCTAGGAACATCGACATATCCACTTAAAAGTAATATTCCTATAAAACACATGATCTCTTGTTCAGTTATGTCATTTTCTCTATTTCTGCTTGCTGCATATTTATTTGTATACTCGGTAATCATTGTAATGACCTCATTATCAAAAAATAAATTGAAAAGTTCCAAGGGTGTTAAATTGTTTTCCGCCGAATGCATAGGTTTCCACTCAATATTATTTGTCGAAATATCTTGTTTTTTCCACTTATAATTTCTATCTATCTTCCTAGGCAACTCTTCAGTATCTCGAGATCTTCTATGCAACATACGCAACTCAGCGGGAGCTCTTAACTGACTACCTGGAACGTTATCCAATACTGGAGATTCTTCATCACCTGAATCTTCATCGGTTAAGTCATTACATGCATTTGTTGGTGGTAATAACGTTATATCAATGGTGCTTTCTTCCATATTTTCAATTTCATCTTCGTTTCCTTGAATGATCTCCAGAACCTCGTGCATTGATAGGCCCCTTAAAAAAATTGTATAATAATGATACCTATGTAACAAAAAGATTTTTGTATGGCGTCCTAGAACTGACAATGAAAGAAAAAATGTGTCTGTAGACCCCAAACAACGACTGATGATGATGAAAAATACATATAATGTAACTTTCAATATATTTTGTGATGTAAAATAAAAAAAAAAACAGTTTAACAGACTACTTGAAAATGCAGTACATTGATGCCCATAGTCCCACTGGACTAAAATAAGGACACCGAACTTTATGTCAATATATCTTTGAAATAAAATATGTAACAATAAATATAAATGTAAGGTTTTATAAAATGATAATTTTAAAAGTAAGATTCAGTATAAAAATCAAATTATATTACAAACTCAAAATATTATACTTACTTTTCTAACGGAATGTCGTAAAAATCCATCTTAAAAATTATTGTTCAAATTAGATGTGTTCAAAATGGCGACTGTCAAGAAACTGATAGATTAAATATGTCAAAATCAATATAGCCAACCTTAGAAAACACACATATGGTGTTACCAGTGGAAAAAAAATGTCTACACATGTTAAAATTTCTTGTTTAGTGAAACATGTCTACTGTTCTTTTTTTAGGACAGTGGGATCATCTGGGTTAAGGACGTATAAACATAGATATATATTTTTAAGTAAGACCTTACAAAACGATTAATTGGGTATACGTAATGAATGAAGGATGTACAACTAACATCGCTGTACCATTGATAACCCAACATATTGTTATTAAACTGTCTATGCTCAACCATCTGTCATTTTATTCTGTTTAACACGTACATATAAAACAATACTATTATTTATGACTATGGAATCACAAATGACAGGTTCTTTGTTTATTATTAATGTAATAAATTGTTTATACGAGCAATCGAATATATTTGTCTCATTTATATTATGTCCTGTTTATGTCTTCTCCGTGGCAATAAAAAACTAAGATATTCAGCATGGAAGGCATCGTAGCTGAATTGAAGATGTGAAAAGTCTTGATACACGATGTTTTGCGGGTATATGTCTTTGATAAGATACTCGATTACTCACAGAAAAAATGGGAGACCTATTTTTCGCAGGGAACTTTAAATATATAATAAAAAACTTAATGCTTTTTTTGACTTCGTTATGTTCAGCTTGTAGAGCAGTTGAAAAAATCTTCTAGATATACTTATGTTTTTGATATTATAATAAAACATACACACATGGCAACATTACATTTATATATTGCTGGTATGTACATGTACCCATAAAACGGATATTTCAAATAGTTTTGTTTGAAGCGGTGCTGTATAAATCATTTTATTACTTTTGTTATAAATCAAATTGTCGACTAGTAACACTCAATACATTCGAGTGTATTTATCGTTATAATAATGTTAGTATGTTATTATTATTAATATTATTGTCTGTGTTCAATTGTGAGGCTTTTGTTTTACTAGTGTAGTAACAGTTACCCACTTACCATAAACAATATAGACCACGGAAGTTTTAGAAAAACCGTTTTCAATAATCACTGTTCCTTTTTATAATTAGAAAAATAATTAATAAACATAGTAACAAATCTAAAATGATGTAGAACTATTCACATAGCTAAAGTTGTGACTTTACGTGATTTTAGAATCCTTTGAAATGTCAGCACAATTTCTACGAGAAAGGGAAGATTCGGCAGGTCACAGGTGGTAGGTGGTGGTTGATAAAGATGTGGAAGTTTAAGGCGAAAACCTCTAATTCAACCCTTCTGATGTTCAAATTTAATGACATTGAGATCAACCGACTGTATATTGGTCTATTGATTATAAGTTAGCAATTTTATTATCACTTTATAGCATGACATTTTCACAGTATTTTTAAATAAAAAACACAGTAACTGTTTTTTTTATTATCTTGTCAACTCTGATCATTACAAAGAACAATACTGAACCTTATTATTATTTGATCTATGGATTATGGAGCTTATTATTATGTAGAGAACATTGAGTATGTATATACCTAATATATTGTAAGTTACTAAGTATGGAGAGTATGTGCTTGACTGTTCAGCTTTATTATTATTAATATGGCGCCTTCAGCTGACACAATGTATTTAGAAAATTGAAATTTTAACTTATAGACATTGTTTCAACAAATCACTTTAACTTACATATTTATAACGTAGCATTGTTTGTGTCAAGGCGGTTTTTCAATACGTTTTATTTATTGAACAATATAAATATCAAACCAATTATAATCGATTTTCCAATCTTTTCTGTAAGTTTTTGAGAGTGCTTTAAAAGGCGGGTATTTGAAAGCATCCCAATTGAGTCATTAGAGATCTTCAATTCAGCAACGAGGTAACTCACCCATTCTAAATGTCTTAACTTTTATTGGCTCAGAGGGGGTGACTTACATGTTTTTAACATGAATTTAATCCACATGGTTTCCTAACTTGTGGAAAATTCCGGAAGATGGTATAGATAGTCCTTACATTGCAAAAAAATATTATCACTAGATAAGTATTAGAACGTAAAAAAATCGCTTTTTTGGTATAACGAAAGGAGAAGCTCATTGCTGTTCATTGTCCAACTTCAGGATCGAACATGCAGTTCGATGGTCACGAAGGATGAGTATGTATGTAAAAAGGGCGTATTCTAACTCCTTTCATTCTCATTTTGCAAACAACTGTTTAATACATTGACTGCAAAATTTGTTTATCGTACTACTTTGGGGAAATTTTTTTTAAAGCGTATGCTTAAAGATTTACATTAAATTACATTTTTTTTAAATGTTTTTGTTAATATCTCTCATTAGTGATATTAGATGGGATTTTTTAAATTAGAGCAAAACCGAGGAGGCTCGTTTTCAACTAGTTATTCAGAGAGAAACGTTAAAAGAGTTATTGATGGAGGGGGGGGTATTACATAAAAACCTTTTAAAAAAGCTTGTAAATATTAAAGTATTATTTAATTATGTGTTGTGATATGTTAAACACACTTGTATTATTATAAAACTTGGTCAAGTTTCATAGTTCTCATGTTATCTGTAAGTTCAGACTTAATGACACGATGTTGGTACTCACATCCATTCATTATGCAGCCTTATTATACATGATATATGGCTGAAAGCTTCAAGCGAAAGCTTACATACCTGTTGTAGTCGTATGTTTAAAGACATTGCGAGAGAAAATCAAGTCTCTCAAAGGCCTGGTAGGTACATTTAATGAAGTCTTTGGCCACGAGGTAGATATACATACATACATACATATACTGAGTTTAAAACTTATGTGCAAAATATTGCATGCTCTATTAACCTTTGTCCCTTGCGAGGTAGACAATGATAAACTTTAATGAACTTATGTATCAAATTGATTGCGTCAATATTTTTTTTATTAATGACAGTATGGTTATTAACCCTCCAATTCCCATGCCTTACCTAATCATAATATTCCTATGAAAATTTGGGTCTAAATGGAGTCCAAAGTAATGGACGATGGACAAAAAAATTATAATTTTTTGTAGTTTTTTTTATGGGGGAGGTGGCACCTGAGGGTGACATTGGGCACTGTAGGTACCAAATTAAACAAAAACGTAAACAAACATATTTTTGTTTGATTTGATTAGCACTAACATTGTGGTAATCACGAAACATTTTAAAAATATTTATTTATTGTAATTATGTACTATACCACATACATTTATGTTTCTAAGTACATAATTACTATAAATAAATATCTATCTATACCATCACGGCATATCCCACAAGTGGGGTAGCCAGCAGATCAGCTGCATGTAAGGAACATGCAAACTGTCCTCTTCGTGCCAATATAAAACCAAGACATTCAGGATGGGTGGCAAGCCTCATCGCTGAATTTAAGATGTAAAATGTCTAATTTTTTCGAACACCTGCCTTTTACAGGACACTCGAAAACTTACGCAGAAGAGTGGGAGACCAATTCTTTACCGGGTGCTCCACGGGATAATAAATAAATATTTAAAAAACATATTTTTCCTACGCAAAATTAAATTTTTAATTTCGGTAAACATTTTTTTACACGTAGGTAGATGTGTTTGATTTTATATAAAATTTACAGGGATAAGGCTCAAAATTGACGAGATACCCGAAACGAGTAGCCGCTGCCCATATCTTGTAACCAAATCTAATAGGTTTTCACTTTATGTGCTGCTTTCTCCCATGATGCCCATAATATGGTACCATTGATTCATCTATTGATAAGTGGCTTGAAGCAACAGAAACAAAGTTATTTCAGAATTTTTTGTTCAAGTATTCAAAATACATTTTCAGCTTACCAAAAGAACCATTTTTGGGCACAAGGCCTAATAAAATTAACGAAAAGCAAGAATAATACAATGCAAATAAATGGTTCTTAAATTTGTTCAATAATGTAACTGTCTTGCCCAATGTCACCTGAAGGTGACATTGCAATTTTAAATAGCTATAAATCGAATATTTAAATGAAATCATGATTACAAATTTGTGTAAATACCAAATTGATCATTTATAAATCTGTTTTAGAAAAAATATTTCACAAAAATTACTATTTAGATATTTTTTATTGATGTTTATTTCGGAACGTAACAATAACACCACTATTCCCGCCAGGAGCTGACAAAAAATGATAAAATATGCAAGTTTAGTGTTGCCAGTCGTAAAAAAATATACAAATTTGGATTGTAATACCATTGTACAAAAATATACCTAATACCAAAATAAAAATAATAAAACTCCACATATTTTTAATATTTTTTTGAAAACGCGGCACCTGTAGGTGACGTTGGGAATTGGAGGGTTAATTTCCAGGAGATTCTTTAGGAGAGAATTTAATTATTGAAAAATCACATTAAATTTTATTGATTATTATGTACCTTTTTTTAGATAAATAATTTGAGTAATTAATTTAATAAATATCTTGAGTACATAAGTACTTAATTTTTGCATCAAGAACAATGTTAATCTTTAAGTCATGAAAAAAATTATTCCCTAAAGCATTCAAATATTTTAATATAAGTACATACATTATTTACCTAAATTAATTTACAACACAAAGATGCAAAGTCAAACGCAATATTTCAAAAATATAACCAACAATCATCAATTCACTTTTGAAAACTTAATTTACTAAGTCTCTAAATTTCCATTACATATTTAACACAACAAATGAATCAGACTTCCTTGGTGTGTTTTACTTTTTTATTTTACTTGCTATATAAAAATGCCATTTTTCGTTTTAATCTAATAGGTATATAAAATTCTCGTGTCACGGTTTCTGTTTTTATACTCCTTCGAAACGGCTGGACCGATTTTGATAAAATTTTGTGTGCTTATCGGGTAGGTCTGAGAATCGGCCAACATATCTTTTTCATACCCTTCAAAGTTAAGGGTAGTCCACCCCGATTTTTTTTAAATATTTTTGGACAATTTTTTTATTTTTGTTTTTTATGGTGAGGCATTAAAAAATACATACGGCTCTAAATTTTCACTCTTCTACCATCAACCCCTATTTTTTGAAATCGATATTAGTATATTATGTGATCGAAAGAAGAAAAGTGGCCGGTGCTAGGATTCACGGTGCACTTCGGCCCATTGTTAGCAATGACAATGTGTCGAACATGGCAAAATTGCTAGTGCACAATACGATCCTGGTACCGACACTTATGTATGCAAGCGAAACGTATACATGGTTGAAGAAGGACGAAAGTGGAATAAATGCTTTGGAGATGAGATCGCTGAGGAGGATGGCTGGTAAAACGTTGCGTGATAGAGTGAGGAATGATGATATTAGAAGAATGAGTGGATGCAAAAGGAGTGTTGTAGATAGAATGCGTGTGAATAAATTGAGATGGTTTGGTCATGTGGAACGAATGGAAGAGGAAAGAATGACAAAGAGGATATACTTGGCTGAAAGGAGGGATGTGAGGAAGCTCGGGCGTCCAAGAACTACATGGCTTGAACATGTAGATCAAATTCTCAAGGACGGCCGTGTTTTGAGTAAGAGAAATCGACGTGCATGCATGAGAAATTGTATGACTGTGGAGGAGGCGAAAGAACTATGTAAGGACAGATCTAATTGGCGTTCCATTCTCTCTGCCTACCCCACTTGGGATACGGCGTGAGGGAATAGATAGATAGAAAAACAACAATTGCCGGTCAGCTTGTTCTCCTATAAAACTAGCCATAGTTTGTACATAGCGCATGTCAATATCGTTAAAGGTAACCTCATAGAAGAACTGTAACTCAATAAATTAGTAAATGTTGTGTTTTAGACCTTGTCAACTGTTCTCAGTAAAGAAGTGTAAAACAATATTGACTGAGGATCGCTCTGCCCTTATTTTATTTATGAAGGTGTCTTTTTGAGACTAGAATTTCCTACTTTGACTGAGACCAAAAAAAAATACCTTGCATTGACAAAATGGTGTTAGTTGATTTGTACACAAAGCCTTTGTTATATTTTTATTGTGTTGTGGAAAATAATAATAGAATGGCTCGAAGGATCGAAATGATTTGACTAAGCGAAACCATTAATAAGCATAACGAGGTTATTTTAATGACTTAATTCTAGAAAATTCAATTAACTCGGAATAGGCACACATTTATCATTATGAACTGGGGAGATTTATTGGTCTTGTACGAGGTATCGAATACCTTGAACCAACTTTGGAGATCATCTTTTAGTAAGTTTTTACACAAAAATGGAATAAAAAATGATTCAATCAATAATGAATATTAATGATAATTATTACTACTTTTTTGCTGGGCACGTGGAAAGAATGAATGAGAACAGAATGACCAAGAAGATATATTTGGCTGAGAGGAATAATGCTCGGAGACGTAGACGTCCGAAGATCAAATGGTAAGATCATTTAAACCAAATCGCTTCCTTCGCTGTCGTATAGGATATGGTTTATATGATTTTTTTCCATTTTATCTTAAAATGACCACGTCTCCGTGTACATTACATTCTGTCCTCGTTAATTCTTTTCACTTGTCCAAACCATCGTAGCACATTTCATGGTATATAATTAAATTAACCCTAAATGATCAATAACAACAAAAGTTTTATTGAACACATTTCAAATTAAAATAAATATAAGATCAAATTAATTTTTTGTCCAATATTCATCGATTGAAATACTTAAATAAACATTTTATAACAGATATTGATAAGTTTATAATGTTTACAATAATAATATATGTTATATTAATGTTATTTTATATATTATACTATATTAAGTACAAGTATATTTGTATAACATTTATCTGAATTCATATAAATTCACATACCTACTTCATACAGCCTGAAGATATGTTTTAATAAAGCTCGTTATCATAATAAGAGTACTTGTGTATTAAAGCTGTAATATTTATATTGTTAAGGATAATGTGTTAGCCTGTAAAAGCTTAACTCTAATAACTTATGAACAGAGAGTCATAATGTTGTATAAGTTTAAACTCAATTCCTGCATAAATACGATTATTTGATCCACTCAGCTAATAATTCACTGAGAAAAATACTCACAACGAATCATTGGTACGTAGGTACTATCAGATTAGGACCAGAGATAGTACAAACGATTCATAAGTACGAATCTATAATATTAACTTTTCGCAAACAAGTCATATGTAAATTTACCAACAATTTGTTTGCGAAAAGTTAATATTATAGATTCGTACTAATGAATCGTTTGTGCTATCTTTGGTCCTAATCTGATAGTACGTACCAATGATTCGTTGTGAAATTTCGTTAGTAATTTTCTCAGTGCAGGTACTGGCAAACTCCCCTTTCACGACACAAGCTTTTAGCTTACTGTGAAAGGTGCATTAGGTTGTATTTGGGTTTATAATAACACCCAGATATATCCTTTTTTTTAAAAAAAAATGTTGGATGATTTATTTGGCGCCGTTTAATGGAGCATCCATCTCAAGGGCACGGGAAACTATGTTGGAAGAGCAATGTCTTCAACTTGCTCCTGGAGCTATAAATTCCTATAAGTATAATATTTCTCCATAAATTTAGTAACCTCCAGAAAAAGACATCGGAGAAAGAGTAGTAGCATAAAAATTCCTACGATGGCAGTTTTGGCTGGCTGGCCCTTCAAGCCTGCCCAATTAATTCACTAATAAAATTTTGGCTTAGGAGCCTATCTACTTCTTCTGAGATATCCGGGTGTGAGGTGGATCTCTCTTCAGTATTTATGTAAATCGTAGGTTTAAATTCTTAATAAATTATGTAAAAACTCAATATGCGTGATTGAAAAGTATTTTAATTGGCCGCATTAATTCATCAATATTTGACATGAATTCAAATAAATTAATATAATTTTCCATTTTTATCAGATGAAGTAAGTATATAAGTTTTCAAGGATTACGCCGTGTTGAGCAAGAGTTATTGACATTGTGTGTAAGAGGAAGTCCATGAATGTGAAGGGCACGAATGTAAATGCAAGGAAAAGCCGAAGAGGCTTTCCGTGCTCTCTGTCTACCCGACAAGAGATACGGCGTGAGGGTATAGATAACAATAATAAAAAGATGAACAGGTTTAAAGACATCAAGTTAGGTAGCATATTATTAAACAATTTCATACAATGTTTTAAAACGTTGATGTGTTTAAAAAAACAATATGTAATTTACAACTTTAATAAGATGAAATTAAAATAAAAAGTAATCACACTCAGGTAATGACGAATGGTTCATTCATAAAGTATTATCATTAACTTTAATAATATGACGTGTCTATTAGAAGACGGACACCTCTATCTAACACTTTAATTATTATTTTCATACGAGAACTTTCAAAGTAGAACTATGTATGTATGTATGTATTAGTGTTGTGGAATTCTCAAGAAATAATTTCTGGAAGTAGAGAATTTTCGGAGATTTTCTTTTATTTTTTATTTAACAGTATAATAATAATAAATACTTTATTCAATCAATCAATAACAATGTACAAATGTTGAGACAATTTTTCACCAATATGGCTACAATTAATTATGGAAACAAAAAAATGTTAGGTACCTACATGGAAAAAAGTGCTAATAACCGATAAAAAATCTTGATGTTTGACACTCCACATGCCCATATTTAAGTAAAAAAAAAAATTGCAGGTACGTACATGGAAAAAGTGTTAATAACTTCTTGATCCAAAAATTTGTGGGCCTTGATCAGGCCCACAAATTTTTGGATCAATCAGGTTGGCTGCGAAGTGTACTGGGCGAAAGGTCATAATACCACTAAGAAAAATTATGGAGAGAAATTTTTCTTACACCAGAAGAGAAATTCTCGGAGAAATTTCTTTGGAGAATTTTCTCTTCTCACATCACTAGTATGTATTCAGTAAACGGGAGTCTATTTGAATTAATTTAATACATGAAATTATATATTATCTCATGATACCAATTTCATTGAACTATTATTTAGTTTCACGTATTATTTCGTCTCATAATATTCATTATTTCCAACAAGTTCTGTCCTTATTATAAATTTTCTTCTGATGAACTGTCAGAAGCGATGGATTTGAAATTATAAGATAAATTATAAGATTTTTATATTAATGTATATCATGGATCCTTCAGAATAAAATTGATCTCTTTGTTTAATCAATCTATAATTGCTTTTGTTCTGTATTGTGCAATGATGTTTATTATTATTTTAATTATCTCTCAATCTTTTCTTTGAGTTTTCAATGGCATTAATATTGGCACAATTCAAAGGATTAAAATATATAAGGTTGTAAAAAAAATAATTATAGATTAATTAAATTGTAAAGAATTGTAAAGGACCAAAATAAAATAAGATCATAAAGAATGAAAATGAAATAACTCTGTACGGGTCCGTGGTTCGATCCCAGGTGCCGGCAAACTCCCCTTTCACGGCACAAGCTTTTAGCTTACTGTGAAAGGTGTATAAGGTTGTATTTGGGTTTAAAACAAAACCCAGATATATCTTTTAAAAAAAAATTAACACCGTACATGCAAACCAATATAAAAAACTAAGTAGTTAAAATTAACAAACCTTAAAATAATTTATACACATAATGTATTCAAAAAACCAATACAAAATCTTATACATACTCAGATATAATAACTTGTCTGAAAGGAGGGGTGTGAGGAAGCGAGGGCGTCCAAGAACTACATCACTAGACCTTGTAGACCAAATCCTCAAGGACGGCCATGTTTTGAGTAAGAAAAATCGACATGCATGTATGAGAAATTGTATGACTGTTGAAGAAGCGAAAGAGGTATGTAAGAACAGATTTATATGGCGTTCCGTTCTCTATGCCTACCCCACTTGGGATACGGCGTGAGGGAGTAGAAAGGTAGGTTGATAGATATAATAATAGATTGTGAAAATTCGATTTGTGCAAAAGGCTTAGGTACGTATTGCACTGAGGCATTGTCCTATAGTAAACCCAGGAATTGAAATCTCTATAACTCATTCATTGATTTTGTTATACGAGGAAAAAACTTGATTTTATTATCAAATTTAATTCGATAAATTAGCTATGATTAGACACTGCTAACCTGTTCGTTAAGAGGCGATAATTCCAGCAATTATTCCTAATAATAATAATAACATATTTATAAAAATAATACTCTCGACAACTCAGTGGCGTACATGCCATACATTCAAAAAAGCATCGCATGCCCGAAGATTTAATCTATAATTTACAAAAGAAAAGAAGCAAAATCTAGATTGCAAAATAAAATTGATTCATGCTTGACGCCAAACGCACAAGTTGCAAACTTTATTTCAATTAAAAGCATTGATAAATGTAACTCTTAAAGTAAATTAAAATAAATTTGAATTTGCCGCCAGCATAGAGAAATTCTGATGAACCCTAAAACTAGTTATATCTCTTTTCCCCATTGTTGCATCTTATGCAGCATTTGCGTTCTCTTCTTTGCTCACTAAAAAGATAGTTAGTGATATCAATACATTACCAGTGTACGTTTGTAGACATGGTGGTATAAGTTTTATACTCTGCAAAATGCCTCACATTTACTTACGATTTGTATGTATTAGTTCGCGCTTTGGATGTATTATGTTCTCGAAGAAAACAATTTTATATTTTACGATGTTCTGGTCTTCGGTCATGTTATGTTTTCAATGAATTAAAGTTTTTATCCATAATCAACATTATAAAAATTTAAGGAAAATGGTGCAAATTTTGGTCAACAATTGTTTAGCTTGTAACATTATTAAGACAACATGAAATAAAGTGCCTACGTATCAATCGCAAAATGGCATGCCCAATATAAAAAACCTAGTCCCACCACTGTCTCAACTACACACGGAGGCAGAAGCTAACACTAATATTGTTAAATATATATTAATAATAAGAGGGAACAGATTGAATTATTGAATAATAAACAGTGTTTCCTATTCATTGAGTAGCTACTCATTATTGAGGAATACTTTGATTCATGATTGAAAAAACATAATGATGATTGATTATTTTGTGTCGGAACTTATAATACTCAGGTAGCAATTTGGTATTTACGAGCATTTTTTTTTTTGAAAGCGAAAAAAATATGTAATATTAATAGCCAGGCAACTTATTTATGATGCGCCGTTTTGTGGAAAAACCACCGCGAGGACCCATTCAAGAATCATAACACCTCCTGAACAATAGGGTTTTCAACCTCGCCTTGAACACCTCCACACTCTCCAGTGTTCGCAAATCATAGGGGATTTTGTTCCACAGCAACGGACCAGCTACACATAAGGCACGGTCAACATAGTTGGCCAAGATAAGGATATTATACCAATATGGCGTTCCGATCTCTCTGCCTTATCCACCTAGGACACGCAGTGAGGGTATCGATGGATAAAATCGTCGGTAGCCTGGAGGTAGAGTCTCGGCCTCCGGAACAAGGGGTCCGTGGTTCGATCCTAGGTGCCGGCAAATTCCCCTTTCACAACACAAGCTTTAAGCTTAGTGTGAAAGGTTGTATTTGGGTTTATAACCAAACCCAGATATATCTTTAAAAAAAAATAAAAAAATATATGTTTAAATCAATAAATTTTACAATACATATATAATAAAATATAGTCGTAATAGACAAACTAAAAATAAAGAAAATTGTCCATCAAAGTCTTAATTCTGCGGCACAAAAAATGCAGAAAAATTCTTCAAAAATAGGTTGAGTTTAGTTGAAGTTTTCCTGCCGAATTTCAGAAATTAAGTTAGAAAAAATATGACACATTTTTCAACACATTTTTTGATCAAATTTACTAAGTATAAATAAAATGTTAAAATGTCCAATATTATCTTCAATGAGGTCTTTCGACCAAAATAATATTTTTATGAGATAAAGCACTTAAAATATATTTGTGTGTACAAATTGTATGTTAACGAAAGTCCATCGCATCATCAGATAATACATCCCACCCATGAAGAAGAAATTGGTCTATTAACACCTTTAAACCTGATTTTCGTGTTACATTATAAGTTAATATACTGTAATTATTAAGTAGATTATATTATGTATGTACATAAAAGTTCCTATTGATTATGTTAAGTTTTTCTCATGTACAGGCATAGTTAATATTAAAGAGTATAATTTTAATTAATTTCTGATCAAGCTTCTGTAATAATTATTTGAATTATCGAGAATATAATATTACGTACATAGTATATAATATATATGTAATGGAAATAATTATGAGCTTTCTTGGTCGTTGAGCTTCCAAGTTTATAGAAAAATTGTTATATAATAATATATAATCAATAATAATCACTGCAATTAAACAACCTACAAATATTTAATATTATTTATTGATTTGGCGGTAACGTTGTGGTAGTTTCTAAACGAATGTTTAGAGTCAAAAAACTTTACAAAGTTTTTTGACTCCAAACATTCGTAATTATACAAATACTTAGTTTGTTTTATAAATTTTATGTGCGAATTACTATTTAAAATAAATCTTTTTATAATTTTGATATTATTGACCGAAGGCATCTGTTGGAAGTCCATTTCAATGTAAATTTAAAAAGTCAGATATTTCATATAATCGGTTGAAGATGGAGTCGAGAGTCTCCGAATAAGCATAGAATAAGCATAAAGTCACTTAGAAGCAAATTAGTATTTTTTTCAATTCAATTTCAATCTTTCTAAAATAATTCACAAATTCATGGCAGGGCAAAATGAAGAATGACCTTTTCCGAATTGTCCTGGGTCTGGGTGTTACATGTATATATATGTATTAAGTGCATTGCATCTTGTATGTTTACCGTCGTGAAAGAACCCATAATACAAGATTCATAACTTAGTTTGAGACTAGCTCAATGAAAGGTGAATTTACTATGCATGTTATGTTGTGTGATTCATCCATACCATCATGGTGTTTACCACAAGTGGAGAAATTAGCGAGACTAACAAACATGCAATTTGTTATTTTCTTGTCAATAAAAATTAAGATACTCTTGAAAAGTTGTTAATTTTTATATTCGCTGAATCGCTGAACTGAGCATTTTAAGCGTCATAAACAATATGGTTTTTTTTATTCCTGCCTCTTACGTGAAAACTAACAAAATAGAGCTGAAGACCTTCTCCTTACCGGGGACTCCAAGGGATTAAAAAGGAGCGTTTAATTAAACCACAATTAATCCTGAAAATCTATTCTTTACTTTGTTACTTTACTTTATCAGGACATTTTTAATCACAGCGGAAAAGTCAGTGGGTAAATAGATTAAAAGAAAATAGGTACATTTGTTCTCCATGTGCTTTAAAAAACAAGAAGTTTTGAATATTATTAAGGTTATAGTTAAATTGAAAACTCAAAAACTAATCGAAAATCATCCGAAAATAAAAGTAAACCAATTTAATTATAATAAAAAAAATTCTACACTAGATTTTTTTTAAGTGATTGAAATACTATGTAATTCAATAGACTTAATACGTTTCACTGTACGTGTTCTTGATAACCGCACTTACAACATGTTGCGAACCAAACTATCTTCAAGTAGTGTACTTCGAGTCGTTCTGATTTCCATATTTGTCGCTACATTTATCACAACCATATATGAAAATCGTGTGAATACCAAATAATTCACCATATTTGAAACCATATACAGAAGAGTTATACGTACTCGCAATATACAAATGAATTACATAGAAATTCTCCTACTAAGCTCATTATCAAGGTAGCTACAATAATATTTCGTATAGATATATAATTTGATTCATTCTCCTAGAACTTCTTTCATTTTGTCCAGAGATGGTCATAGTAGTAAGGATTATTCGCACGATAATGACATAACAATTCTAAGATTTGTCCTCTTTGCTTGCCCTACAGTGGTGTTAGGATTATCTCAGCGTGCATCTACAAGTTTCTATACCGAGCTGCATATCTTCAAACACACACCGTCTTTGTAACATTTAGCAATGAACGTAATATAATAAGTTTGTATCTAGTTTTATGGGACAATGCTTTATTTTAACACAAACGGTGATAAAATAAAGCTAACATACATTCTTGAGAATAATACTTATAGAGTACAACTATGTACTACTGCTTCTCTTCTTTTATACTATCACGGTATATCCCATAAGTGGGGTAGCCAGCAGATCAGGCATACAAGCTATCATCTCCATTCCAACAAAAAATAAGACATTCATTCAGCTAGATGGCAAACCTTGTCACTGAATCCAGGGTGTAAAGTTCTTTGTTTTTAGGCTTAGCTACTAACTTTATAGACATTTTAAATAAATATTATTAAGATAAATAAAATCAAACAACTGTGGTGGATTTTCATAGCATTCGTAAGTATTAAATACATTTTTTTTGCCTTAATGAAATCCAAATGCCCTAAAACCTATTGCTATAATATATACTGCTAGTTATATTTTTCTTCTGATTACTACATCTTTTGGCCAATACGAGTCAAATTTTCTACAAACATATTAAATAATAAGCGAATAATATTTGATTGCTCTAAATTATAACCATAAGTAAGCGAAGTTTTCATTGTTAAAATTAAATAAAATGTCTTCGAGTAATGTGATATGAAAAATAATATAAAACATATTTTAGTTTCATCACAGTTAACTGCATGCCAGTCGTAACATTTATTATATTTTTGCTCTGATAAGAAGAAGTAGGTACCCACATAATAATATAACCAAGTCAAGCTAAGCTTTGGGGCATTGTTTACATACTGTGTAGTACAATGTACAATTACTACTATCTGCTTACTTGCACTAGTGCAGTACATGATAATATGCAAATGCGGCTTCCGTAAAGTTGATTCAATTAATAAATAATAATAATAACAAACCTCCGACTAAGACTAAACAAGTACATTATTGTACACTTAATAGATAACTTTGTTGGAGTAAAATATGCTATTACTGTCTTTTCTGAGATCGCATAGGCTAAAAGTTGTAACGGTTCCAGCAGAATTTCAAGTTTTCTTTCAATAAAAAAATCTATTACTACTTTACCATCACATAATATCCTACAAGTAAAATAGCCAGTAGAATAGCCGCATGTCATAAACACGCTAGCCGTCCTCCCGAAAACTTACAGAAAAAACTGGGAAACCAATGCCTTGCCAGGTCCTCATCAGAGGAGCACAAGTCATGCACAAAATAAATGCTACGCCTTGGTTTTAAATTTCAATAAATCGGCTACCTTAAAAGATACCTAAGTACTTACCGAAGGTTATAGTTCACATTATACAATACCTTAAACGCATAAATTTGTGAAGGTATCTAATATTTATAAATAATAATTGATGTTTTTAGGGTAAGCAATGTCTGGTTTTGTAATACCGATGATTTTCGGTACATGCTGGTCCAATTTTTGAATTGAAGTAACTTCGCAACTTTAAAACGGCGCCAGCACGTGCGCAATAACATCAGTATTATAATATAACCACGTGGTTTATTCGAAAAACATCAACCATCAATAAAAGCTCACCAAATAAATCTTCAATCGATTATTATGTAATACAGTCACGAAACTTTATTGATTGTGAATTTGATTTCGAGAACTTACGATTTCTGCGAGTAAAATGTGATTTTACACTTTACACTTGAACTTTACGCGTTTCAAGCTAAAATCACACTTGTGAAAAACAAAAGTAACTTGAAATATTGATAACAAAACAATTCATATAATAGAATTGAAGGTCATATTATTAAGCTGTACAGAAACCAAATATTGGATATTCAGAGTGCAAAGGCCTGAGGATTTGATGTGCTGTTTAGATTTCCTATTATAACAATGATTTGCTTCAAGAAAGCACCACAATGTTAAAAATGAAGTCGAGCTTTATAGCCGTGTTTACCTCACGCAGATATATTTAGTTGCACACTGTGTGACCAGCACGGTGTTAGGTATAGGTAAGAAGTAACATCAAAAGTTACCGTTGACTCATTCATTATAATCTGAATTATTATCACTGCATGGCTAGTGCCTGAGATTTTAACCCAATGCAAAATGTGGTAGTACACAGAAATAAACAACCATCTTTCCTTTATTAAAGAAAGATGAATTTGTTCAACTATTAACACCGTCTGTAGAGTCTAAATACAATCTTAATCTTGACTTGATCTAAATCATACGACGAGCCAAGTAACTATTGTCAAAAATACGTGCATACCAATCTCGTAGTAGCGGTAGCGCGATTTTTTGACTATAGTCCTATCGCGCTTCTTATGATTAAGATCAAAACAAGAATAAGGTCGTATTAAGATTGTGTCAAGAGTAACCCTACTGAATCTTCACAACTTAATCATGGACGATTGTTTCTAAAATATAATTGATTGGAGTAGCCATCAATGTTTTTTTAATGCCTACATTTAAGAGAAAAATCAAAAACTTACAGACAAGAGAGTGAGATCTATTACAGAAACTCTCCAAGAGCTTTCGAAGGCTTTCGCGGTCTTTGTTATTGTAGATGAGATTATATTTTTGAATTTACCTTGTTCTGATGTTTCGGCTCTGCTGATGGAATAATTTTCAATAATACTCGAAGACATGTTAAAAAAAATTTAAAACTCTCTTATAGGAAATATTTTCAAAAATATCCAAGGAAATGCATTAATCAATGCTATTTTTACAATTAACCATTGTATACCTACTCCAATTCTTTATTCAGCTCATGTTTCATTGATTCCTAACTCCTGCCATAGAATCATCTACTGCAAATAATATAGCAGGAAGAGTGTTTACATTGATTGTGCTTGTTGCTTGTGATGGCATTTAAGGTAGGTACCTACCTACCTTCTCTGTTATTACGAGATAAATAATTGAAACGGTGAAGCGCTTCAAAGTTATTAGTTATTTAAATATCTTTCTAAATGTTTAACAACTAGAACACCAGCTGATGGTTGTAACTATTCCATTATGTTAATATCGAAAAAAGTTTCTATCAAGGCTTTATATTACAAAAGGATGATTTGGGCATGTGGAAGGAATGAACGAGGACAGAATGACTAAGAAGATATTAATGATCGAGAGAATTGGTGATCGAATTCGTAGTTATCCATGGATTAAATGAAGAAAAAATATAAACCGTACCATACAAGACATGAGAAATTGTATGATAGGAACACAAGCGAAAAATGTATGCAAGGTTAGAAATTGACTATGCTAGCTAGATTCTTTCTGTTTACCTAGAAACGAAAATGGCATGATTAAAATAATCATTGCATACCTACATATAACAAAAGTTTTTCGCAAATTCGTTTTATTAAGATATTTATTTCATTACATTTTTTACAAATAATTCGATAGAAACAATTCCATAGAAGGCATACATTCATCGATCGGTATCTTCCCACTAACCCAATTTATATGTTTGAACAACAAGGATTGCCTTTAACAAAAAATCGAAGATATTGGAATCCCCAAATATTGACTTAAGCGTAAGGAAGAACCTTACTAAAGCCTTTGTATGGAGCATTCTACTTTATGGTTCTGAGACATGGACCATCAGCAAGAGTGAAAGCGGACGGTTGGCGGCCTTTGAAATGTGGTGCTACAGACGCATGCTTAAGATCCATTGGTCGGAGCACGTCGAAAACGAAGAAGTATTAACCAGGGTAGGCGAAAAAAGGCAACTCTTTAAGAGAATCAGCCAACAACTAGCTAACTGGATTGGCCACAACATCAGGCACCCAGGACTACTCATAGCTATCGCGGAGGGTAAGACCGAGGGGACAAATGGCAGAGGCCGACCAAGAGACGCATATATGGACCAACTGAAGAGTGATATAATAATATAATAATAATAATAATAATAACAGCTTTATTGATATAAATAAATTCAATTTTAACATATTCATTATATGATTCACCTAACTAGGCTACAGCCCGTACTAAGGTAGATCAATTTATGTGTGGTCAAAGAACATTGCTCTTAGTTAAAGTAACGTTAACTAAAAAACTTAATTAATTAACATAAAATAAAGAAAAAACTAAATAAAAAGACAGTTAGTAACGTTAACTAAAAAACTTAATTAATTAACATAAAATAAAGAAAAAACTAAATAAAAAGACAGAATAATAATATGCACATTATATACATTTACACCTATGCACACACATGTACTATAGACACACACACACACACACACACCCGCACCCACACACGCCCACACCCACCCACACGATGAGTGTTAAACATTTATAATATATGAACTGTCGCTCATACGTAGAGCTGAAAAGACTGGCTGAGAATAGAGACGAATGGAGAAGAAAAACCAAACTCGTTGCAGACCAATCCAATGGACTGTAACTCATTATATATAGAATCTTCCGCTAGTGGGGTTAAAAGTGGACTCACTAAATTTAAAACAAAAGTTTTCCCAGTTTGTGTCGTAAAATTAAATGTTTAATCTGTAGTAGGTAACAAACACTTATTTATTTATACAGAGACACACACAGATAGTTGACAAGACCTTAATAAAAATAAGGAAAAAAGACGCATTGATCTGGTCAGGTCAACCCCCCAATTAAGCCTGTCTACAGCATGAATATTGAAACAAAACTATACAAAACATAAATATAAGGGAAAAAATGAACAGAGCCCACCCAATGCAAGTCTAGTAAACCAGACTCTCATTACCACAAACAACAAATTACAAAATGCATTTAAATGAGGAAATGAAGAAATATCATTTAATTAATTAAACCTTGTTTCAATTTACCTTATAAACTTTAGGTTTATCCTTTCAAATCATTCCTAAGTCAATATATTACGTTACGTGTAGTGTGTATGTAGATTGTACATGGATTGATTGGTATAACATCTTTTGATATGATTGGTAATATAATTTATCATGCATTTTGTTTCTCGAACTGTGTACAATACCTTGCTTTGAGATATATCGCACCATTTGTTGTTCACAACTCACTCGCCAAGAACTCAATCGAGTTAAAGTTAAAATATTTTTGATAAATTTGATACAATGAAAAAACTGTGCCCAATTATGGTGTAATATAGCGTGATAAAATATATTTATACATTTGTAAGAAGAAAAAATTGAGTTTTATTTGTGCAATTGATAAGTGGAAGTTTTTTTACTAATTGCTTTTAGACTTTAAGGTTTAGAAGCATGAAGGCTTACTTTGAAATGACTTTCATTTTATATTTTCAAATTGGTAAAACGAATTAAAAGTTTTAAAATTTAACTTCCATAAATTAATACATATTTGTATTTTCAGGTGAATATAACACAGCAGAAGCTTTGCAAATCCTAAAAGTGACCCTGGAGATGGAAAATATATAAGCGAAGATGCTGGAACGCTATCATTAATGGTGGTCATAAAGACAAAAGAAAAGGATGAGATGGAGCAGAAAAGCCAATGAGTAAAACACAGTAAATGGTTAAGCCAAGAAGCAGTTGCGTGGAAGAAAGTGGGGTGGTTCTAGCTGGTAATAATCTGGCACTACCTACATAATTCTCTTGGTGTCTATGATAGATATCCTCCTTTGAAAAAGTTGTAAATAAATGCTTGAATGTACTGTTTTAATATCGGCTATGCTCGGTACAAAGATTTTTATCCATAATTTAAGCAAAACTGGTTTTATGTTTGAAAATTAACCATTTGCGTCTCTACTAATTTCAATTATTTTATTTGTGACTATTAGGAACCTTAAAATTTTAATAAAATGTATTAATAAAACATTAATTTGTTTAGTACTTTCACATTTGCCGACTTTCAAAAACTTCCATTCTCAACATCACACTAGTAAATTACAATGGTCGTAATTTTATGAACTAGGGTCCTTCAATTCTCAATGTATGTTTTGTCGGTAGATGGGATCTTATAACAATAAAATAAACTTTTATGTTTATAAATATATTTATTATTATTATTAATAATAATATTATTTTGATTTCTTCTGTGTCTTGTAAGTGAGAGAACACTGTATCTAAATCATCCGCACAGCGGGAATAACGAATCACTGAAAATCATCGTCTTGTTTGTTTATTTATTTATTTATTATTTATCGTACTTTTGATGTTGTTATTTTTATTGTTTTTTGTATACATACAACATTCGCAGTCAATATTTTCACCTCAAAAAATGCCTACCAATTTAATATTATGATGATTTATGTATTTTCGTATTATGTTTTTACAAGCAATTTTCTATCCAATATTTTATATTATTTATAATGACTTTCTTCGGAACATTTCCTTGACAAAACACCACTAAATATGCCACAATAAGTCTTCCAGTTTATATGCACAAGTAAATACGTAGAGCTTCCGAAAGAAGCTGAAGATATATTTGTTTGCTTGGAGTTATATATGGACTTGAAACATTTCTGGTATATTTGAAACCTTTGCGGATCCACATGTTGAATGAATATTTTGTTAAACACATTTTGTAATTGACTTTTTGATTGTGTGAAAATTACTATCACGGCATTTCTCACAATTCGGGTAACCAGCGGCCTAACTGCACCCAATTAACTAGTTAAGTAAGTTGTCTACTTCGTAACAATAAACGTTAAACATGCAAGATAGGTGCTTTGGCATGCCTCATTGCTGAAATGAAGACGTGAAATGTTTTAAACGTTATATTTTACTAATACCTGTTTTTCCATATTAAACTCGAACATTACATTACAGAAAAAGTTGGAAATTATTGTGTTCCACAGAGTACAGTATTACACATTAAAGTATAAATTCATTCAATTTACAGTGTTATGTATGGGTGAATAAAACTCCTATTAAACATAACAATACGAGTGTTGTACTGTATGAAGATGAATGAAAATCCATCCGTATATGTAGGTACTAAATCCTTTGTTGACTTGGTCTTGTCAAAACTTGTTCAATAATTTACATGGCGCATGAAAAATGATTTGTTGATATCAATACGGACGCACCTCTTGATTTGTGATACAATAAAACATCTTGCAATATAAAAATATTAACTTTATATAGGTACCTACTCAAACCGTATTTACTATCCGGGAATAATTTGCTATATCAACGTTTTTGACTGGTTAAGTGATATATTACATATTTACGGAGACTAGCATTGTTCTGATATTATACGTCATATATGGCTAATACATACATTACTGTACTACGCTACTGAACATTATACTCATGCCGTATCCCATGTGGAGTAGCAGAGAGACGTCTTGCGACTTCTTAGATCGACGTCTTAAAGAGTCGAAAGACATTTCTCTTGCGTTATTGAATAATAATAATAATAATCGGATGATTTTTTAAGCGCCGTTTTGTGGACAGATCCACCTCAAGGGCGCATAGGATGTTTTAAAGTATTCGCTATAGCGTTACAAAATATTAACAGTGACCTTACATTATATATTCAGTTTAATCCATATGATTTCTTAAAAAGATGCGTTTTCAATTGGGTCTTAAACTGGGTCAAGGTCTGTGCTTCCCTGATGTTTGTGGGAAGCCTATTCCAGGCACTAGGACCCGCAGATATGAATGCGCGATCCAAGTACGCTGGCGCTGGACTCATTTTAAATACTTCTAATCTTGTTGAGATGTTGGATTGAGACCTTAGAGAATTTTGTCTCTGATTTAATGGTTGGCGATTGCAGAGTTCCGAGATATATTCCGGAGCCATACCATTCAATGCCTTGAATACTGTTAGGCAAAGTTTGAATTCAATCCTCTCTGGGCACTTAAGCCAGTGAAGATTCTGAAGTGTCGACGATATGTGTGAAAACCGATTCATTTTATATATAAAACGTGCAGCAGCGTTAAAAACCGACTGAATTCTTTGAAGATGTACATTGGGCAAATTCGCCAAAATACCATTACAATAATCTAATCGAGAAACAACAAATGAATTTATTAGAGTCTTGGCTCCATCTTATGACAAGCACCTTCACACATTACTCAGCTGACGTAGAGTATAGAAACATTGACTAACAATCGATGATATATGTTTCTCCATAGAAAGCGCATTATCCAGATGAGAACCAAGAAATTTAACATTTTTCGATGGAAATATCTCTACATTTTGAACGGAGATGGATGAATCTATAGTATGTTGAAATAACTTTATTTCCCAGGATAATATGTCGGGAGTACAAGGGCTCCTATTTATCCGTTTAGGTGATAAATTCTTTAGTCTTTCAACTCTTTCCAATTAGTACCACTATGCCAGTGTTAGCAACTCTGACCCTACCACGTCAGCAGGCGGTGGACGTAACAGATCCCACCTTGAGACCCACACATCCATGAATATCTTAAAGTGTGCAGCGTTTGTCACATTTAAAAACACTTTTCCAAACCAGATGGGTTGAGAAATGTCGACAGTCATACCCAGAATCATTTCTTCTCTTGCATCGGCCATCAAAATAGAAATCTAAAATTTTTGAATCTATAGTAGAAAAAATGCTTGTTTCAATTTTAAATCAATTTTTTTCAACTATCAAAGGAAGCGGCATAATGGTGTAGATGCCTATAGAATCTAATATTTAAATGTGTACATTTTTATGGATAAAATTCTTTATAAAATTCCTATCTACACACTATAATATCCACGTGCTCGGCGCATGCCCACGCTAGTTCGGTATTCCACAATAAAAGTAAGCAAATTAAAGAGAAAAACAATACTTTATAGTTATTTTTAATTATATGGTTGGTGAGTAAATACTATACAATCTGAGATATGTGGTAGTTTTATATAAATAATATATTAATTATTATGTATGTATTAATAAAGAATTCAATTAATTATAAGGAAAGAGTGAGATGTGAAGACTATTATTTTTATATAGGTACCTATCTAGGTAGTAATTGAATAAAATAGGTTGGTCTAAAGATGGGACCTCCCTTTGGAAATAAATAAAGAATTATCAACGGTTTAGTTAGTATAATGGAAGCGTGTCACTTAGCACGCATTCTTATATTTTAATCTATTCAATAAAATCACTTATTATATCTACAGGATGTGTCCAAATTTTTTTGTCTAAAGAGAAACATTTTTTATCTATGCTTCATGAAACATCCGATAATAACTTTGCACGTAAATTTTGGTGTTTTTTTTTTATTTATTTATTTCTTCTTAAGGGACACAAAAAGTTTAACTTAACAAATATTAACAGTCTTATTTTTCCAGAAAACAAACCAATCAAGGTCTCGCAAATTACCGAAGCGTGTGACTATCTATGGTAGGATCTATCGAAAGTAGGTACCTACTATAAAAATATTTACAAATTGTGTTTGTTTTTTACTGTTTTGCTTATTAAAGAATGAATTGAAATTGTTATTAGAAAACATTATGTATATTTTATGAATTCAGAATTAAATCCACTGCATGGAAATGTAGGTATTTCCTAAAAAAAAACTTATAAAAGCTTCAGTACGAAAATCTTCTCTATAATATGCTGTGTCATTAAATACGAAAAATTAAATCAACTAGGTACCTACATTTTCGCATTTTATAATTGTAGCAAGTCTTTGCTTATTTAAGTGTCTTTAAATTATCAAGAAAATTTGCTTAAATTAACCCAACTTAAATCTTGAAAGGATTGATAATTATACTTTATTCAGCTACTGTGAGACGAATATTATTTATCAGAAGCTCAAACAAATATCAGTAAAACAAAAATATAAGATTTGTATACAATACTTAAATATTAAACCATATCACAGTGTCTTCCATTTGTGGGGTAACCAAGATACCAACACTATGCAATATACACACAAGTTGTCTTCGTTACGCCGATGAAAATAAAACATTCGAAATGAGTATCATCCTTCATCGCTGAAGATATTTATGTTTTTATTTTATTTTTATATTATTTATTCTTTATGGGTCATACAATTATAACAATATTACCATCTTATTTGTCGGAGATGTGCGAGATGGAGACCATCAGTGAAAGACGGCTCATGCTTCGCTCAGCACAGGGTGAGGCAAAATGCAGACTTGTTGAGCCATCTCGATCTCGCAAAACAGGCTTTGGAGATAGAGCGTTTAGTGTTGCGGGTCCCAGATGTTGGAACAAGCTGCCTCTGTGTCTGCGAGAGGAGGTGAATGGAGAGAGTTTTAAAAGAGGACTGAAGACACACCTTTTTGCTGGGAGTTTCGGGTGATGGATACGATAAACGGCGCCCTTGAGGTCATGTTATGAGTAAACGGCGCTTTACAAATTGTCCATATATATATAATAAATATAACAATTAATTACAACAACGAGCAAACCAATCAAGATCCTTTTCTAACCAACTAATAAACATAAATTTCAAGTACTTTATCTAATTCAGAAATGAAGAAAGATAGAAAAAATGCTTAAACACCTCTACAAAAAAAATAGAAACATACATACATACATACCATCACGCCGCTTCCCTTGCGGGGTAGGCAGAAAGGATCGAGCGCCACTTCCTTCTATCCTTGCATACATCTTTCGCTTCCGTCACTGTCATACAATTCCTCATGCATGCTCTCCTGTTCAATGTGCTCAACACGTGACCATTCTGTAGGATTTGATTTAAATGATCTTACCATTTGATTCTCGGACGTCCACGTCTCCGAGCACCATTCCTCTCAGCCAAATATATCTTCTTGATCATTCTGTCCTCATTCATTCTTTCAAACAATACATTATCAAAATATACACCCTGTAATTACTTTTATCACATATTAAGTATAGTATGGTTTGGTAATACTTTCAATGATTATCTTATTGGATTATATTAGGTACATTACATACA
Source organism: Athripsodes cinereus (assembly GCA_947579605.1). NCBI lineage: Eukaryota > Metazoa > Arthropoda > Insecta > Trichoptera > Leptoceridae > Athripsodes > Athripsodes cinereus. The sequence continues at coordinate 1,351,255 of OX388316.1, read as the reverse complement.
ATATAGGATTCAGGCTTTATAATATTATTCTTCTTACATACACACATAGGTACTATTGTAAAAATAAATAATTGTATTTGGTTATGCCTCTAGCAAACAAACGTTTATAAAAAAATAATAAATTTTCATCATCTCTATACGCCAACGTGCTTTTTTATACAATTCCTATTCTATTCTTTAGAATAAATGCTTTGAAATAAATTATATACTATTGCATTTAATGCTCAGTGATTATACACTTACAAATTATCTGTAATCAATTTTATACTAATGTAATTTGAATCTCAAATGTTGAATGTGTTGCTTGTTAGAAGGGATCTGCTTTTAAATAACTATTTAATTTAATTTTTTTAATTCAATCGTAGAAAGTTATTCACCATACAGAAAGCTAAAATTTGCCATTATTGTTTATGATAATTTCTTAACTGATTGGTCAAACATAGTACATTTGATTGTTAGCATTATATATGTAAAAAAGAGAAATATATTTAATTATTATTAACTAAAAACACTGTATATACCACTAGAACAATTTTATTTAAAAAATTAAAACGTTTTCAGTTGTCTAATGCAACCATCTTCAGTAAAGATAACACTTATACATTTACTTATATATTTACTTATAGTAATTTAACAAAAATCAAAAATCTGACAATTTTCCTACTATACCACAATTAGAATGATCGATTTTACCATAATACTTCATAAATGTTTTCAAATTGTCACAGAATCTCCCTATGGGAAGATTTTCAACATTGTATTCCTGGAACAGTAATATTGTTGAAGGAAGAATATAATAGCCAATCATGTATAAGTTTATGTGGCTAGACCTATCTGGACATATTGTGCATTCAACTCAACTACCTATGATAAAACAAACAATTTCTATAGATAATTTGTTCGAGAGTATGTGCATTTATTTATTTTTTATTTTATTTTATTGTAACAGAGTCATACAGTTTTACATCGTAACAAAATATTTACATCGTAACAAAATATATTTTAGAATTTGAAAAATGTAGAAAACAAGAAAAGTGTTCATTTTCCACTTTAATGCCTACAATATTATGTCCTAGCACTTTCGTTAAGATAGCTTGACATTATGGAGAGAACTGGGGGCCTAAAATGGCCACATTGAGCAATTATTCTACAGATGATTCATTTCCCGAATTGCCAGCAGATCCGTAGCAATTCCTCTGATTTTCGTAAAGTGGTCACGCATGTACGCGATTCACCCACAATTCATTTCATCAAATGATTCATATTTGGTGAAATGTTGCCGTTTAATCGTATTACAATTCCTAATATATGATCTTATTATGATTCATATAAAGTGGCCTTTTTAGCCCCCCCTGTTCTCTATCAAGCTTTCTTGACGAAAGCGCTCGGGCATATAATTGTTATTTATTAGTGTGAAAAATAAACATTTTTGTTGTTTTACACACTTGTAAAATTCTTTAATTTATTTTTATGCTTATATTTCTCATATTATGTTGAATGGTATTAAATTCACTCAATTTTTTATAATTTCGTGCCGTAAAGTATAACAAAAATTGTGTTAAATGTTATTTTTATTCACTTCTTGAGTTTAGTATTTTTTACTGTTGGTAACCATACAGCTCCGTTCTTGTACCTATCTAATTGTATCTCATTCCTAATCTCAATATGTTCCGATTTCCTTATACGGATATAAATAAATAATAATCATATGTACCTGTAATAATTTGTCATTGGAATCTTCTAAAGAAGGAGAACTAATTTCTTCAAACACCCACCGCCTACATACTTACTCCATTGCAATAACACCCACTAAACTAATATTATATATTAAGGGTGACCAAATATTTACAGACAAAATAAAGACATTTTTCCGATTTGTTAAAGGAAATAAGTATACAAAACAAAGGTTGTTGGATAACATCAACCGAGATCTAGGTGAGTTCAGTACCAAAGACGACTGGCAGTGCATTGTTCAAGATAAAGGCTTGGAGATCTATTGTTTCGGAGGCAAAGGCCCTACAAGGGCTGTTTGTCCATTGGAAGTAAGTGAGTAAGTAACTTTGAAAGTTATAAAAATACGTTGAAAGAATCTCTACGCACTCGAATATCTCAGGAGTCGGGGACTCCTATTTGTCAGAACTTGCAGACATACTTTCTTTTCAACGTAAGTCGCCTCGCAAGAATACTAAACAAAAGAAATATTAAATAATCCACATGGAAAAAAATAAAATTAAAATGAAATACACACAAAACAATTTTCTGGGATATAGTAATTAGAAATATTTTTACATCTCCTCGATTTTTTAAAGAATATTTTCAATGAATAGGAGGACGGGAAGAATATTTTGTGACACTATCAAACTCGGTAAGTTTCGTTCATTTTTCAAAAGTATTTATAGGTCTTTCATTTTTAGAATCTGATCATACGGTCAAGTCTTCAAGAGTGAATACCGTTTTTTATGTTTCATATTTCAAATTTCTGCCCCTCCCTCGCCAAATTTTCGAAAGTGTACGAAAATTTGAAATATAACAAATTTGATTGGATAATATAGGAGATGAATGCTTTCTGTGATTGTGTTTATGTTTCAGTATGATTGATATGTTTGTGAGATGTTTGCCCTAGAACAGGTTATACCTAGTTGGGCAGCATCAATGAAAATATGTATAAGATTTGTTATTTATTGGTGTAATAAAATAAAAATTTAAAAAAAAAAATAAGTTTTAAAATATCAAAAAGTATGTATGCCTGAATTTTGAAAGTAGAACGTACTCGTATATTAAAGGAGAATAGAACTTGAACAAGGAGAGCTGTCTTCAAATAGAAAGACGGCTGGTCACCTTAATATTATTAGATATATTCTTTATACGCGAGTAATCAAATAGTTTTATTCATTTTTATTAAGCATCATTAAGTACTTTCTATACATTTATATCGTCTATACGTTTTATTTGAATTCGATATACTAACTCTATCTTGTATCTTATAGATTTTATCGCTGATATGTTTATTACAAAATCAACTCTTTTTTTATTTATGTATCGTTTTTAAAGTAAAATCAAAATTACGCAAAATAATAATGAAAAAGATTTGATTTCATTTATACTTGTATATCGTTTTATGAAAGTATTCTTTGAGTATAAATCGTTATCAAAATTTTCCAGAAGAATCAAAATACTGTTTTGCTGGATGTAGTTTTCTGTGTATCTGGTTCGTTACGTAGGAGGCGTGATAGAAAATCTATAGTACCTACCTATATTGAATTTCTGGGCTTGATTCGACAAATATCACAAAATCATTTTTTGGTACAAAAAAGTCTTACATTTATCTATCTATTTTCACCCTCACGCCGTGTCCCAGGTGGAGTAGGCAGAGAGAACGGAACGCTATATTGATCTATCCTTAGATAGGTACTTATTTCGCTACCTCCACATTCATTCAGTTTCTTATATATGCACGCCGATTTTTCTTACTCAACACGCGATCGTCTAGAAGAATTTGATTCGAGTGATGAAGCCACATAGTTCTTGAATGTTCGCGCTTTTTCACATCACCGTTCCTTAGAAAACTAAATTCTCTTCGTCAGCCTTTTATCGTTCATTCGCTCCACGTTATCGCAACCATCGCAACTTATCACACATTAAAATCTACAACAGTCCTTTCGTATTCGCTCATCGCTGATATCTTCATTCTTCAATCTATCTCGCAACGTTTCTCGTAATTCTTAAATTCTCTTGGAAAATCATAATGTTAGAACTATGCGCTAATATCCCATCACAGCATGTCCCGCAAGTGAGGCATCCAGCAGACCAGTAGCATGCTATAAACATGCAAGCTGTTCTTTCAGTGCCAACAAAAAAAATGACATTCAGAATGGGTTTGAAACCTGAATTTGAATTTAAGATGTAATATTTCTTTATTTTTTCGAATACTGCCTCTTACAGAACACTCGAAAACTTAGGAAAAAAGTGGGAGACCAATTCTTTGCTGGTCGCTCCATGGAAATACTATATAATAGTTTGATCAATTATACTGCTTAACTGTTTGTTGGCATGAAAAAAAAAATATAACTAAATAAAAATCAATACTGATCAATCACTAAGAACATACAACTATGTGTACATAGTGTTCTCCTCTAAATTTATATTAAACTTTACACTTACCTTTAAAATAAATCATTCACATACAACTGATAGAACGTTGCATAGTACCATTCTTCTTAATAAATGTGATTACAGTCACCATATGTTCACATCCATACAGATTCCATTGTACAAAACTCGTATGAATACAATTAATAGTGGACATCAGTTCTTCCGATGGTATTTTACATTACATACTCCATGGATTTACAATAACAAGAGCTTGAATGAACTGTAATCCGGATAATCCCTATGTTGTATAAGTAAATATTATCATAACGTAATACGTATCTTTTTATGTTATAATAATATTAACTCTACAGACTGTAACGGATATGGAAGAGAAAATAATGATCGTTTTGGTGTTATGAATTAAAATACTTTTGACCATATGTCACTGGTGTATCTATATAATAATAATATGTAGTTTTTCGTTTCTGAATTCGTTTTATCTGCAAGTATGATTATTTTGTTTTACGGGCAAACTGGATAAGCCACAACATCAGGTATCTAGACCTGCTCATCGCCATTGAAGAGGGCAATACTGAAATAGGAGATGGTAGAAGCCGATCTAGTGAAGAAGGACATGAACTGTAGCACATGCGTAGAATTAAATAGACTAGCTGAAAATAGGGAGGAATGGAGAAGAAAATCCAAACTCGTTGCAGACCAATCCAATGGATTGTAACCCACTATAAATAATATGATTATTAAACCACGTGGGATCTCCAGTAAAAAAAATGTTCCCTAACAAACACACTTAATAAAATATGTTTTCCACCATTTTCTAAATGTTTTCGATTGACCAGTAAAAGCCAGGTGTTTGTTAAACATCACATATAAAACAATTGACATTTATAATTCAACGATGACTCGGAGAAGACAATCTGTATTTTTATTACATGCCCTTCGCGCCTTTGCGTTAAACTCGACCACTGTTTATTTTATTTTCATTTTATTTTTGATTTTATTTTCATTATATGAATATATGTATTTCTTCATAAGGTTGCTTGTAATCAATGTACAGTAAAGAATGAATACTTGAAATATATCATAGTTCATAATATCTTATTTTCAAAGTAGGAAAGCGATCGTGGGAAACTGGTCAATTTCTCTATTGCTTGGTTGAATAATATGTTAACAAAAAAAAAACACTTAGGTAGGTACCTATTACACATATCTACTAAATACTCATATTTATACGTTGATTAGGTAATTGGGTAAGTATATATTTATTTCAGTAAGCAGAATATTGTAATAACACCAAAGAGATTATTTGATATCACCATTGTCATAGTGCAAGTGACAAGAATAATGGACCATAGACGTTGTTAGATTTTAAAGGCTGTTTGAACATAATAAATTATAATACATGAGGGCTGCTCACAAAGCTATATGAAAATACAAGAATATTGTACAATCTTAGGTATATCGGATGTTGACACGAGAATTCGATACTGTGCTTGTGGCGGCACTAGACCATTGCCCTCATTTTATTTTGTATATGGTTTTCTGTAAATGTTTATTGAACAATTAAAATGATTTTAAACTTTATTGAACAATTTACATCTACGAAAATGTTAAATTTTTCACAATGTTTCATTGTGTAAACATGGTTCTCCAATGGGTGCGTCCAGATAGTAGGATGCGAACGTCAGTCAATCATCAATCTTCAATCATTCGGTGACAATTCGAAGTATTCTCCGAAGAGATATTTGAATGAATGCCTTTGTTTCCCATCCTTATACGGGTTAAGTTGCTCCGAATCGTCACCAAATGATTGAAGATTGATTGACGTTCACATCCTATTATCCTGACGCAACCTATCGAGAAGTCTGATTGGTTTAGCCATTTGCACGTTTCGCCCAAATCCGGTAAAATAATAAAGAAATATTCTAAACAATTTAATAAGGTTTTGTGTCCGTTTCAGAAATATTGCAAATGTGTCTAAAATAAAAATATTCTCCTGAATGGGTTATTTGAAGGACGGCGCCCACCAGGAAGACCCCAAAACGATAGAAGGACTGCTGGGTCTCTACATCGCAAGAGAACCTTCCTGTATGAACAGACATTTGGGTCTAATAAAAGACGATTTCTAGACGTAAGTTTTTCTTTAAAAACCATGTATTATGTTGTGTAAATGTGTGTGTCATCCTCGGTGTGAGGTATTCCACCAAAGGTGCATCAAGGGAGTATTTTAATTGTCGACTGGGCTTTTTTTTGCAGAGGAAATCCCATAAGGATAACCTCGACCCCACTCTTTGGTTAAAAAAATAAAGCTTTTGCTCTAGATTGACTGGATGACATGAGAACTGATGTTCTTGAAACATCCAGGGGTAAGTGGTGGGAACCCCTCCCTTAATGTATGTATGGTCTAATAAAAGATTAAGATAGCTCATTCACTCAATAAGTACATAATAAGGGACAACTTATAGGAAGTAAGCTTTTAAGTTGTCCCTTATTATGTACTTAACAAGTGAGCGAGTGTAAGTAGGTACTGGCTCCATGGCAAGATATTATTACTATCCTTGTTCCCTTGTTGTATGCATAATCAGTGTATAAATTAATGGCTGCGTGATCAATGACATTAAATCTTTCATAGAAGAAACACTCTGAGTAGGTACTATTATTATTATTATTATCATTATTTGATTCAGAAGAATATTAAACAAAACTCTACATGCATATTATTATTACAATACAATCATAATAGAATAATAATAATAATGATATTATATGTAGGTATGTATTGCCTATAGGGACATGAAAATAAATTATTTATTTGTATTTCTCACAATTAATTATTCGGATATTCGGCTTTGTTTCATTCGTGAAAATGCTTATGACGGTTCACTGTTGTTATCCATGAAGAGTTACAGGAACGTTTGGGGTTGGCATTGATAATAAAGTAAAAATACTTGGAAATATTGAATAACATTCTGATTAATTATTAATTTAAATTGTATAAAATATCTGAAATGTTTATTGGAGGTTGCAAAATAGCTAATGCTCAAAATTTAACAATTCGTTTTTTTAGCTTTATAGGAACGTAAGTTCTATGTAGATAGCTTTGAATTATTATTTGGATACAAAGTCAATAAGGACTAAATGCAGGTATCTGGAAGAAGTTAAATAAGACATGTGAGGTTGTGATGTTACCCAAAATGATGCACTGGACAGAACTACGTATAAGTGGCTCCAGAGAAACGTTACAGATTAAAACTCCTAGACCCCTTTTCTACCTATTCTTCTCTTTTGTACTTCCTCTTTTCCTTAAAGGTATTTTGTGCAAGTTTCATGAAATTGCGTTAGTTGAAAGAAATCGCGCATCCGTAGTAAGCTCGCCCTCTGTATATTGATTGTTTGATTGTATTAAATTTAAACATATTTATGTAAAATTGCTTGTTGTCAGTGGAGAGCAAAAAATAAATAAATAAAAATGAAATTAATTATGTATTTTTAGATTATTTGCCTGTTCTAAATATTAGTTTTTATTTCACTATAATCTTTTTATGCGAAAGCACTTTATTTTTTAACGGATATCCGATTACATTATACACATTTACACACCACTAATGTAAAGTTAACACCTGAGATGGTCGCGTGTCGCGATGAAAGAAGTCTTTATTATACAGAGATGAAAACAAAAGGTATAAAGACACATGCCATCCGCAGTATGTACTCGCCGGTATACATATACCTACATATGTATCTGTAGTGTCTTGAATGAAAATTACAATGATAAAAGGCTCATTTGAATGTGAAAACATAATACATACTACACTCCTCAACAACTACAGGGTTACAAAACTATTTGAAACTACGCGATTTTCTATCTTTAATAAAATCTACAAACCCAATTTATGTAGAGTGGTTAGAGTTCTACTGTCATAATAACGGTTTTCAGTGTATTAATGTTGATTAGGTCACAAATGTTGATTAGGTCAGGAATGAGTTATAAAAACAGAAGAGCAATCTGGAGCCTATACAAGAATGAAATGGCTGTAATTAAAAGCAGAGAGAGCTGCGCAGAAGCAAGGGTAGAACAAGGTGTAAGGCAGGGATGCTCAATGTTGCCAGCACTCTTTAACTGCTATATACAGCGAGCTATTGATGAACTGAGAGAAGAAATGAAGAACTGGACAGGAGTAAAAATAAATGGGAAAAAGGTCGACATGATTCGATATGCCAACGATATAGCACTGCTTGCAGACTCCGAGATGGAGCTGAACGAAGCCTTAGGAAAAATGGAAAGTATACTGCTGTCAAAGTACAACATGAAAATAAATAAAGACAAAACAAAATGTATGGTCATTGGAAGTATTGCCATAAATGGAGTGAGCATCAAACAAGTAAAATAATTCGTGTACTTGGGCAGCAGAATAAACCAGGACGGACGCTCCAAATCAGAAATTGTGAGCAGAATAAACCAGGCACGAATTGCCTTTAACAAAAAATCCAAAATATTGGAATCCGAGACGTGGACCATCAGCAAGAGGGAAAGCGGACGGTTAGCGGCATTTAAAATGTGGTGCTATAGACGCATGCTAGAGATTTATTGGTCGGAACACGTCGAAAACGAAGAAGTGTTAACCAGGGTTGGCGAAAAAAGGCAACTCCTCAAAAGAATCTGCCAACAACGAGCTAACTGGATTGGCCACAACATCAGGCACCCAGGACTGCTCATCGCAATCGCAGAGGGTAGGACCGAATGCACAAATGGCAGAGGCCGACCGAGAGACGCCTATATGGACCAACTGAAGAGGGACATGAGCTGTGGCTCATACATGGAGTTGAAGAGACTGGCTGAGAATAGGGAGGAGTGGAGAAGAAAGTCCAAACTCGTTCCAGACCAATCCAATGGATTGTAACTCATTATATATATAGGTCATGAAAAATTTGTGAATGGAAAAATAATAATATGTTTTGACTGATTTTTTATTCAAAATTTATTGTCTTCATAAAAAAAATACTTAATAAATTTGGAAAAATCTTCGTTTAAACTTTAAAACGTTAGATAGACTATGTTTACGACGGACAATCCAATTGACTTTGCTGATTCTTTCCTTTAAAGTATTTTCAACACATCATATTTTTTAGAAATATATTGAAAATTTATGCACAAGTATCCAATTAACATTAGAAAGGTAAAATTGTACATTATTCATAGAAGTTTTAATTCTGTGATAACGGTACTGTAAAAATATATTTCGTTACAAATGGTTTTCGATGAATGTATGTTGCATTCCTAAAGTTCTCTTTCCTTTAGCTTGTTATGTATACACTGACACCACGGCACGTGGAAGATGAATCTCTTTAGGCTCTATTGATCAATTCAAAGCCTTTTATTTTTTACTAGCTGCAAACTCGGTTCAACTCCCGAAAATCGAAGTGGAAAGAAGACACAGTGCGGATATTTAAAGCAACATTCATGCAGCTAAATATACAGATTTTTTTTAAATGTCATTTACATTTTTAGTGATATTTGTTAAAAAAATCTCTTAATAAAATTAATATTCATCAGATATATATTATGTTACTTTAACAGACGAAATTGTCATATAAAGTTTAGAATACAATGTCACCTTATTTGGTAGTGCCTTGGATGGGATTTGAACTAAAACCCATCCCTTTCACGAGGTGTGCATTGTCCAATTAAGATATCAGGAGACATTCTGAAGGCCTCTTAATTCTCTCACAAGACACAATGACAGCTTCACGTGTAGATATTGTTGTTGGATACCTAGTATGGGTACTGCATGATGGATACTTCCAAGTTTAGGTAGACTGAATTGTACTTATTATTATCTACGTTCTAGATATTTTTAAATCGACATAGTAAGAGTATCAATCATTTTTAGAGTTTGAAGCCTTGATACAAAGCGATATCTAGGTTTTTTTTTTATTTTAAGTTAAAATACATAATAATATCTGACTCATAGTGATTATTCATAGTGAAAGTAATAAAGTGTTTTATTTTATTTTAAATCTATTTTAATTCTTTTAAGATAAACTTTCACAAAGTTATTCCAAATACTATACAATCATTTTAATAATATTATTTTATTATCTAATAATCAAAAGTTCAAGGAGTGCAAGTTTTCTTTAAAAGCGAGAAAAAAAGAATAAAAGTAACAATAAGAAACACACACATATATCAACAAATATACTGAAATATTTAATAGATTAGACAACTACTCGCATAGTTCACAATAAATTAATCATAGACAATATATTATTATTTTATTTCTAAGCCACGAGTGGGTAGACAACCAAGTGCTGAATATAAGTACTCATACGTTCTTAACTGAGACGATAAATACATACTTGACATAGGTAGTATTATTATTATAAAGTGTGGAATGAAAAATGATTTTACTTCAATATGCCAGGAATTCATTAGGCATTAAATCGTAGGTGTTTATATAAAGCGATCATGATAATATAAGTGGTTTGATTTCTACTTTTCAACTCAATTTTATGCTGAAAATATAACTTATCAATTATCATTAGTAAAATTTCGAAGTTTTCAATAATAAATTAATTTTGGTTTAGTTAATTGGTTTGGCATATCACCTATTCTTACATAAAATTTATTCTTTTATCTTTTTCATATAAAAAATATTTCTCTCTCCATCTGCTAAGGTTCATGATCTCCTGAATAATATTATTTTGCTCTGCACCATTCTCTTTTAACATGGTTACCCGCACCAAAGTAGACTGAAGACATGTCTTTATTTTGCGCTCCTGAGATTTTTTTCACTAATATCTTAAAGCTCTGAAATAGATATAATGGGAAGGATGTAATTCTATATAACAACATAGATTTAAATAAAAAGCTCATTTCATTGATTTATTCGATATATAACAAAATTGTGGTCCGCATGGTTCATATTTTGCGGGAGTATAAATATGAATTCCTCATTTTAATGGAAAAGGTTTAAGGACAACGTTATTCGGACAGAAGACAATAAAACACCGGACTGGGGTGGGGCGTGTGTAGGAACTCTTTCCACTCGCAACAGAAAAGATAGGCCTTTGCAGATGTGATTGACAACGTTGAGGAAACCTGATAATCCAAGAGGAGAAGAACAATTAATAAATTAGGAAAATTTGAAATAAGTCTATTGATTACAATACATATAAAACAATATAACAATAAAAACTTTTGTGAATTAGTATACACTCAATACTCTTATAATAGTTCTAAATAATTTTAATAGAAGAAAATGATAGCATGATCAATTTATAAAATCAATTAGGATCAATTGCGGCGTTTTCAATAAGAAAGTAATGATCACTAATGTATGATCATAATCCGATACAATAATAGGTTCTCATGAAGCTAGGCACTCAATCCACAAACAACAATTTCCTCTTTAATAAACTTTGTATCATTTAGATAAGTAGCTTTCAAAATAATAATATCATTTCATAGTGCACCTAAAAATTCTAACAATTTGATTTGATTTAGGCAGGTATCATAATGATATGAAAAAGTGTGTCTTATATTATTTTCTTTATAATATCAAATTGGGTTGTATTTTGTTTGGAACGTGCCATATCGCTTTAACGGCCAACATAACAATTTAATACGTTATTAACTCGCTATTTATCCTATAATACAATCTAATAACAGATTTGAGAAAATAATCAGATGTTAGTATCTATCTAATACTATCTATTATCCCATTTGTAGGGGTGAGAAAAATTCGTCAAAATATTTATTTGCATTAATGAAGACATTTTTTTATTGGAACCGAGAGGACAGTTTGCATGTTTATAACAGTCAACTGGTCTGCTGGCTACCCTATTTGTGGCATATATCGCGAGAGAGACTTCATTCGACTTTTCAGACCCCCTAGACAAATCTTACTTGGCGATCGACTACAAACGAATTTTCGACTATAACCGAATTAGTAACGTATATAATTACATGGCACATGTAGGTAAATTGTCGAAAAGTTCGCCAGTGTAGTCGATCGCTAAATGCGGTTTGTCTACGGCCCCTGGGGGGATCATTATCAATCTCTATTAGAAAAAAGGAAAGAAATGAGGTATATATTTTGTTTGGGTTCTCAAATGTTCAATATTCATTGCACAAACGTTATTGTTCAGATATTCATCAACTAATAAGAATAACTCTATGTATGACAAGAAAAATTGAAAATTGGCTCAATAAATCAGTACCTAAATATTCTCAAAAATAACTTCTCGGATCTCGATTTTCACAGCCCTGTGTTATTTAGTATTAAATAATATAAATTGATACGCTACAGGGCAAAGAGCAGCTATGCTTTTGTATAAAGTTACATACATTTAGTATTATTTTTCATATAATATCCCCTCACAGCTTACAGGTCAAATGTCGATTACAAACTTACTGTCTAGAAGAATGCCGCAAATTAAATGGTGAATAATGTTTGTAATATTAATATGAAAGAATGAATGAGGACAGAGTGACCACGAAAATAATATATTTGGCTGAGACGGATGGAAGTCAGAGACGCGGTGGTCGTCCGATGATCAAATGGTAAACTTATTATATAAACCAGATCCTACAAGACGTTCACGTGTTGAGCACTTTGAACAGGAAAGCATGAATGAGCAATAGTATGATAGTAGAGACCATTATTTTAATATTAAAAAAAAAACATGTGTAATAATTCTTCCCTTCATCGAAATATAGTAATCTTCCCTCAATAGGGATTTTTCTTGATATGATTGATATTATAGGAGATATTATGTAGTTTATAATTCCGTGGAACACCCGGCAAAGTATTGGTCTCCCACTATTTTCCGTTAGTTTGGGAGTGTCCTGTAAAAGACAGATGTTTGAAAAAATAAAGACATTTTACATTTTAAATTCAGTGATGAGGTTTTAGATGACAGTTTGCATGTGTAGGTATTGCATACAGCTGGTCTACTGAATGACGTGCCATGATTAAGGTAGTATAATTTTATTTTATTTTATTTCCAGAAATATAAAACTTTACTACAAAATCGATTAAATAACATCACTTTATCTAAAATCTAAATACATTTTTTTTAATATTTATAATGAATGGAATTTACTTTATGGGAGAAATGATATCCCGAGGAGTCCCATTTTTTTCGTTAAGTTTTCGAGTGTCCTGTAAAAGGCATGCAATCGTAAAACTTCACATTTTAAGATTATATTCCAAGTATTAGTAGTTACTTGTAATACCTAAAATTTTCAGTTCAATTATTGCCACCCATTCTAAATGTCTTAACTTTTATCGCCACCGGTCATGATTCGCATGTTTATTACAAGCAGTTTGTGCGCTGGCTACCCCAATTTTGAGAGATGGCGTAATGGGATGAATGATTTTATACGTTAAACGTACAATAATTTTTGTGTAGGTACATATTTAAAATGATGAATAAATCCAAAAATCACATACAACATTAAAATTATTATTACATCAAAATTTCTCGTACAAGTACTACTCTGTTCAAAAAGTATCGCGAATTTTGAATTTCCGTGGGCTACGTATATCTGATTTTTTATTTTTTTGTAGCGTTATATTGGTACTTATGTCTCTTATTAATGCTGACAAGGTCGGCTATTTTGAATATTTTGAATATTTATTTAATTTTTGACAGCTGTTTTGCTTGGATGTGTTTTGGTTCGTCTTCGATTTTTGCCTATTCAAAAAAAATGGATCAAAGAATCTGTATCAATATTTGTGTGACAAAACAAAATTAGGTGCGCAAATGCATTCCGAATGTTGACTGTGGCATATGGTGAGGCTACCTTGGACCAAAGCAACGTTTATTGGTGGTACAAAATGTTCTCAGAGAGCCGAGAAGATGTGAACGACGCAGATCGTGCCGGACGCGCCCGAGCACATCAACAACAGACAAAAACATTGATAAAGTGAAGAAAATAGTTTAAGCGAATCGTCGAATCACCATTAGAGAAGTTGCTGAGGACCTAAACATATCGACTGGCTCGTGCCATTCGATTTTAACCTATGATTTGGGCATCAGTCGGGTCGCCGCGAAATTCGTGCCAAAATTGTTCACTTTCAACCAAAAACAGTATCGCGTTAACATTGCTCAGGAGATGTTGGACTCGGTCCGTGACGACCCAAATGTGTTCTAGAGGATCATAACTGGTGACGAATCATGGTTTTATGGTTATGACGTGGAAACCATAGCTCCATTCATTGGAATAGATCCATTTTTTGGAATAGGCAAAAATCGAAGACGAGCAAAAACACATCCAATCAAAATAGCTGTCAAAAATTAACTAAACGTTAAAAATGGCTGACCTTTTCAGCATAAGTAAGGGACATGAGTACTAACATAACGCTTAAAAAAAATCAGAAATCAAATGTATGTAGCCCGCGGAAATTCAAAATTCGCGATACTTTTTGAACAGACCTCGTATATTGAACTAAAATCCTTTCAAGTGTGTAGTTTGTAGAATAATATTATAATCTAGATCAAATTTCACTTAATCAGTTATCAACATTAAGGCTTTCCTGCGATCTCACAAAAAGGGGTTTAATTATTGTATGTTAAAGCGAAAATATACTATGTCGAATTATGAGAAAAGTGATTCAAGAACAGTCAGCATTTAAAATACCTACTCGATATGCTGTTTTTGATAGAGTATTTAATTACCTAAATTCACACGCGTTCTGTAAAGCAAACGAGGTGAAAGAGATGGAAATATCGTATGATTACAAACATCCCTTGAATAGATATTAAATTTGTTCGTTAAGACTTAACTGAAGTTTTTGCTGAATATTTCGTGGAAGATTCAAAACAAGGTTAATTTTAATAATATAATATTTTAAGATCTTTTTTGTGAATATTATGGCATTCGTTGCATCTGTGCATATAAAGAAGGCACTTCACTGATATCTAGTAGGGATGATTGCAGACCAAACCAATTACAATTCATTGGTTTGGTCTACATTAAGCTTAGATTTTCTTCTCCATTTCTCTTTATTTTCGGTCTACGTATGTACCACAGCTCATGTCCTCCATCACTTAACTTGATCTATGTTTATACTTATAGATAGTTGTATCTTGGTCCATGGATAAAAAAAATATTTAAAAAAAATCGAGTACATAAAACCACACCATTTTATAAATATGATGTCTTAAAAATAGAAGAAAATGAGAGATATGGTTAAATTCAACCATCCAAAGTCATTTTTGACACTATTTTTTTGTTTACAAACATGTGAGTAGCAATAATAAACTTAATTTTATTAAAAAAAAACAACTTCGAACAACTGTCATACTAAAAAATGGCTCTTCCTGACGTAGTATAGTATAGCTCCGGCATAAAGAATTACAATATAATTGATATTTACCTATCGTGAATGAGTAGGAATACATATTATTATCTCCTATTTTCTATTTATAGTATAGTGATTTTCATAAACCAGAAAGGGCGGCAAGTATTACTTATTTAACTTACATAATATATTTCCTGATTCTGACATTATTCTGATTCTCATAAAACGTACACGTTCATATTTGAAGCATTCAAAGCAAAAGAAGACTAATCCATATAATGACCAATCTCCCCTCCCCCTTTTCTCTCTATGCTGCTGTGTGTGTGTGTGTGTGCTTCAACTCAATATTAGCCATCATGTATATTACTCCACTTTTGCTTGCATATAATGGCCAATCCAGACTAATCCATAGGTATAGGTACCTAATGGCCAGTAATCCATATAATCCATATAATCCCAGACTAATCCATATAACGGCCAATCTCCCCTCCCCTTTTTCTCTCTATGCTGTTGTGTATGAGTGTGTGTGTGTGTGTTTGTGTGTGTGTGTTTTTAATAAATTTAGTTAAAATATTAAGAACGAAGTAGAATCAAGTTTGGTTTCATTTTTAATCGATTGAACAAATAAATATCAGTTATTTTAGAAGGATTAACTATGTAACAGTTACGAGACATTTTGAATGTTTTTTTTAAGTATTCTACAATGCACATCCGTTACTTGATTATTTAAATCGCGATTGATTTCGGTAAACCTATACCATTGACGAGCGACATTAGTTATATCGCTCATCAATGGTATAGGTTTACCGAAATCGATTACGATTTAAATAATCAAGTAACGGATGTGCATTGTAGAATACTTAAAAAACATTCAAAATGAACAAATAAATTTCCGTTTTCAACTCAGTATTGGCCATCATATAGGTATATTACTCCATTTTTGCTTGGAATGCCTCATTTTTACTTTGATCATGAAACTAAAATCAAATAAAAAGATGGTGTGAGAGTATGAAAAGATGGAGTACATATGTCTTACCCCACGTGACTTGATCACGTGAATCAAGTTCAAAAGTATGTTGGGATAGTGGCGTCCCGCCTTCACTGCCTACCCCACTTGGGATACGGGGTGAAGGTATAGTATAGTATAGTTCAATATTTAAATTGAATTGTTAACAATTTAAAGATCAAGTGAACAAAATGATATTGAATCATTAACAATTTACTCGTATTATTATCACGGTACTAGTGAATGTATGTAAAATCAAACTGCCCCCGGCACACGCAAGTATCTACTGCGCATGTACAAACTATACACCATGAAACATGCGTGCGCAGGGATTATTATTACGTGCTTAAACATTAATAATGTCATGCGCTTAACTACATCATAATGTGTCAAAAACCCCGAGGACTTTCGTAATGTCGTTGTATTGATAATAATTATATTGCATCGAGTCGTTGTTACAGTGAAATGGTTATTTTAATATCATATCATTAAACAGACATTTAATGTATCATTTTAAGATGATTTATTTCAATTGAAAATCCTACAAGCCACAATAATTTATAACGAAAGCAATGCTTGTTTTTTCAATCACCTATTCGTCGATAAATTAGTCAAAGTAAATAGTCACCTACTTACAAATTTGAGAGGAGAACGAATGTGGGGGAAGCCAAAGATGTGTTTATTTTATTTAATTTCACAAACAGACAGTCAAGACATAATTGGCTATATCTTATAAATAGCAAATCATTTTTTTAAACATTATATTTAGTACACAGAGAAAATACATATTACATACAAAATATAAAAAAAGGTCCCTAAGGAAAAATTCATTCATCTGGCGAAGCTAATGTAGCTTATGTACAGACATTAATACATAGTTACATATATACTTATAGTTACAATATTTATAAATTAATACAGTACTTAGGTACAAAAACCATAGCAATCATCAAAACAACACATTAATTTTTAAATCCTTTTACAAGTCATATTCGTTCTCTTTTCAATACATTCAATCAATATTATTACATCTAGAGAACCAGGGTTTAGTTTGCAAACATTGTTCACTTTTATATAGTAATGTTACATACAATAAGTTGAAATCGACTCTCAGTGATATTGAAAGATGATTAATTTACTACTACTACTACTATCCCATCACGGCATATCCCACAAGTAGGGTAATCAGCAGACTAGCTGCATGTAGTGTTGTGGAATTCTCAAGAAATAATTATTCGAGAAATTTACCGAGAAATTTCTCGGTAAATTTCTCGAAGTAGAGAATTTTCCGAGTTTTTTTTTTATTTTTTATTGAACAGTATAATAATAATAAACTCTTTATTCAATCAATCAATAACAATGTACAAATGTTGAGACAATTTATCACCAATATAGCTACAATTAATTATGGAAACAAAAAAATGTTAGGTACCTACATAGAAAAAAGTGCTAACAACTGATAAAAAATCTTGATGGCTGACACCCCACATGCCCATATTTAGTTAAAAAAAAATTGCAGGTACTTACATGGAAAAAAGTGTTAATAACCTTTGATTTGGGCCTTAATCAGCCCCACAAATTTTTGGATCAATCAGATTGGCTGCGAAGTATACTGGGCGAAAGGTAATATTACCACTAAGAAGAATTAGGGAGAGAAATTTCTCTTCCATCAGAGGAGAAATTTTCGGAGAAATTTCTCGTTCTCGAGAAATTATACTATACTACACTATACTACAACATCACGGCATATCCCACAAGTGGGGTAGCCAGCAGACCAACCGCATATAAAACATGCAAGCTGTCTTCTCCGTGCCAATATAAAATCAAGACATTCAGGATGGGTGGCAAACCTCATCGCTGAATTTAAGATGTAAAATGTCTTATTTTTTCGAACACCTGCCTTTTACAGGACACTCGAAAACTTGCAAAAAAGAGTGGGAGACCTATTCTTTTCCAGATGATCCATACTAAGAACCTACATATTTAGAAAAAAAATGACAGAAAAATTATATAAATAATTTGATTTGATATTAATATATTTTTATTCACACAAAACAACACGATAAATGAAATAATTAACCACGAATTTAAAACCATTCAAAAGTATGCAATATAAAATATCTCGGATTTTTATTTCTTTTGATTTGACGCTACCACTTTACATTCAATATTTAATTAAAATTATCACATACTATAACATTAATTGACAAAAGCACTCACTCCACCAATACTCCAATAAAGTTCAAAGTTACATCAAAGAGCTTCATACTCAAAAAGGTAGTAGGGAGCCGATACAAGATATTGGATTTTTATTAATTTGTTATTAAGTTATAATGTCTTAATTAATAAGCGAGAATTTTGATTAAACGTATCTTTATGAAACGTAAATCATGGATTAGTCGCTTCATAAGAATCGTTTAATTTAATTTACATAATTTCATTGAAGCTTTAAGACATGTAAGATTTTATACATTTTAGTGATTTGATTCGTAATGCAGAAGAGATGTGAAAGGGCAGACATTGAAAATTAAACAAATTTATAAAAAATGTTTACATGTTAAGTTTTGTTCTTAAAATGTAATTCGTTTTAATAACAAACTATACAAGTTTTACCACCTTTTTAATTTCAATATTCAAATACTATAATATGTACTATTACGACATTTCTCTCAGCTGCGATAGTAATAAATGAACAAACAGGCCGTCGCCTCTGCGCCGATAAAAAATAAAGCATTCAGAATGGACTGCGTGCCTCAACACTGCTAAATTGAAAATGTTAAATGTCTTTTGCATGATAGAGTTAGGAATGAGGATAAAAAAAATAAAAAAAGATAAATGTTGCGTGATATAGTGAGGAATGAGGATATTAGAAGAATGAGCAGATGCAAGAGGAGTATTATGGATAGAATGAGTGTAAATAAATTGAGATGGTTTGGTCATGTGGAACGAATGGAAGAGGAAAGAATGACAAAGAGAATATACCTACTTGTCTGAAAGGAGGGTTGAAAGGAAGCGCGGGCGTCCGAGAACTACATGGCTTGATCATGTAGATCAAATTCTCAAGGACGGCTGTGTTTTAAGTAAGAGAAACTGATGTGCGTACATGAGAAATTGTATGACTGTAGAAGAAGCGAAAGAAGTATGTAAGGGCAGATCTAATAGTATATGGCGTTCCGTTCTCTCTGCCTACCCCACTTGGGATACGGCGTGAGGGAATAGATAGAATAAATAAATTAAATGTCTTCTACCTGATATGTTACAGGGCACTAAAAAACTTAGAAAGATTTATTTATAAATGTAATGGTTTGACTCCTCGGAACATTCATACCATTACTCATACGAGAACATTTTGTCCCGCTTGTTACTTTGTTCTGAGAATTTAACTATCATTATACTAAAACTCCTCAGCTGTTTTGACCAAATTCAGTGCAGATCAAGTTGATGATAAAATAATATATTATTATAACACTAATACATACTTATTAGTGTACTACATTCATTATGTTAAGTACATCTGTGTACAAAGCTGTCCTTGCTTCTTCCATACAAGTCGAATAGTGTTAATAGGTTTTCGTGCGACCTTTGCTGCGATTACATATTATTGTAGACTTACAAATAAATTTAAATATAAAACTGTAATATAGTTAGTTATCTCCTCTTATAACTATTATTATAATAGTCTTATGCAAAACGGATTCAGTCAATTAGATTGGAATCGCCCACCATGCATCCATTTACTTTGATTCTATATATTAATTGACTCATGAATGAGATAAATGACGAGTGAGATTATAAGTGTTTAGTTGAAACTTAGTCCTAAAAAACCATCATTTAAAAATGTTCGGTGTTTTAGATTCGTCGATGAACTACATCACCAATTCTAAATGTCTTCTTATTTTAATAGCACGGGGTGGACAACCAGCTTATTGACAATGGCATGGTGTAATTAATTTATGGATAGATGCAAAACTTTAATATTATCTTAAAGAAAATATGTTTGAGTATCTTTCGAGTCATCAATAGCGAGCGTCTTCTGACGATACCAGCTCATGGCTCAAACTCTCTTTGTGAACTCATTTTATGTTTATGGTGCTCGCTGTTAGAATAGTTTGCCAACCATAATAAGGTTACTCCCCACTCTTCACGTTTTCAAGAGAGCTGTCAAGGACCACTTATCACTCAAAATTTGGACTCTGTTTCCTAGTCCCTTTTCCTACCAATCTTCTTCTTCTATGCACCTTCTCTTTTCCTTCCTTTAAAGTTTTGTGTGAACGTTTCACGAAATTAGGTAAGTTGGAAGAAATCGCACCTCTGCAATAAATTTGCCATTGGTATATTGCTTTTATAATAATTGTATTTGATTTGTTTGTATTTTGTGTAAATTTGCTTATAATCGATGTACAGTAAAGAATAAATAAAGAAATAAAAATAATAACCCTGAATAGCCTATTTACAACTCACGCGTGTCAGAAATGTCTATAAATTATGCGTCCTTGAAATATATGTTTCATAAAACGGCGCCGAATAAATTATCCGACATATATACATACAAAATAAACATATTATCGCGTACTTTTGATACACGCCTACTATGTTAATCCACATATAAAGCTCGATAAAAAAAGGAATCCCGGTTGAAATTGGGTTAAAAGATAGTCATCCACAAATATTTGTAATATTCATTTATTTGTCAGTGTGACATTGAGTAATATCAAAGAAAATAAAACAGATACAGGTCATATTCAAATTCCGATTCATTCAAATAATGCACAGCTAAGTAATACTATTGTTTTATCCAATCATGTAGAGTTGTTTGTTTTTTTACTGTGACATGGTATGATAATTATATTGTGGATATAATTTGTGTTTTTTTTTAAGGTTTACTAGACGATAAAGCCTTACGGAAATATGTAAGTAAGCCTATTGTACAAAATGTATTTTTCAAATGAAGTGTTATATTATCAAATAAAATAAATATATTTTATTATTATTGTTTTGTTGAGTAAGACTAACGCACGACCGGTTTCGCGACCTCCAAGTTCGCATCATCACGTGCTGATCTATACTGTACTAAAATGAAGTGTTACAATGGAAGTGTTCATTCATTTTTACAGTAGTTTTTATAGAATAAACTCACAGATTGTGCGCAGCAAATGCATCAGTCACATGAAAGAACTCATGTGACTGATGCATGGACATGAAAGAATTTTAAATTTGTGTTCTAGAACGTTGAGGAAAAAGAAGCAGAATTATATTTAACGCCATCAAAATATGGAAGGGAAGCTGGTGTTCAGTACCACAAGACGAATTTTTATCTAAGCAATAGATTATTATTAACAAAAAGACAAACCTTGCTGAATACATTAAACCTCTAAACCAATGCAATTTCACATGAATGAGTGGTAATTTAAAGGGCCCCTTTAGCAAAACCGATAAAACATTCAATTTTCAACAAGTTTGGTACACAAACTCTCAAAACTTGTTGAACCTACGAAAATTTTGATTTGATAAAATATGAAAACAAATGTTAATTTCCCAAATCAAACTTTAACTTTAAAAAAAAATACTTGATTTTAGCTTCATAATATTCGTTTCAAATCGATTTCGGGGGTGTGTTTGGTACATAAATGCACGATAACCCTACAAATTTCCATATTTTTTTTTTAATTTTACGAAAACTTATATATTTATTACAATTATAGAACAAAAAAAAACTATTTTTTTTCATGGGTATTGACCGATTTAAAAAATATTTTTTTTGATAAAATTTCTCATATTTTGATAGGATGAATAAAAAATATACATATTTTACAAATAATTTGTATTTTGATATAACAAAGAGAACCTAAATAAATCTCGCCAGTCTGTAGGGTTACTCTTGACAAAACTAAACACGATCTTAATCTAGTCTTGATCTTGATCATACGACGCACGAAGGGACTATAGTCAAAAACATCGCGCTACCGCTAACGCGCGATCGGTTTGCGTGTATTTTTGGCCAATAGTCACTTCGTGCGTCGTATGATCAAGATCAAGACTAGATTAAGATCGTGTTTAGTTTTGTCGAGAGTAGCCCTGCTGATATTTATTTATTTTTTAGTAAAAAACTAATATTGGTAAAAATTTTTTGTTTTTTTTTTGTTATGAAATCAATATGATCGCTAGGGTCAACAAGTTTTGGCAGTTTTTCTATCAAATTTGTTGAAAATTGAATATTTTACTGTTTTTGCTTAACGGGGCGCTTAAGGAAAACGAAAAATAATTAAATGCAAAGGAATACATTCTTAAAGCTGTATAGTTATGTCAATCTCCTATAGCACATAAATATTTTTTTCGTATATAATATGAAGGTACTTAATTCGAAATGATACAATTGTTGATAAAGTTTGCATAATATTTTGTCTACGTGCACAACAATATGTACTTACGTCCAATGACCTCACCTCACACACCCACTAATAAGTATGGCAAATAATATAATAATTGATACTTTATCAGCTGTTTACATTATATCTATGTATGTACATTGGTAATTTAGTTAATACGTAAGGATTATAAATGACTAGTCAAAACATTATCAAATTATTCCATAAAACAGAGACGCAACCAGAAGAGTAACTACTTTGGAGTAATGATATGATACAGGAGTGTTATAAATGTGAAAAAATAGAAAATAATGATCAACATGTGACGGTATAGTAAATAATGAAGTAGTGACAAATCTCAAAACTCGAAAAGGATTTCACTTGGATCATGTTCTCAGATGGGAGAAGTTTGTAAATTACATCACCTGATTATCAAAGCCAAGATGGACAATCAAATACAGTAGATTGAGAATGGGAATACTATTAAACAAAACGTGATGTCATAGTTGGGGGATCACATTTTTGCAATGAAACTTTGTATTTTTTGACATGGCATCAAATACAAACAAGTGTATCTCTGTTTGAGGGAAACAGAACAATACGTGATTATACAACAGATTTACGTAGGTTTTTACTTATCCTTAAAATCTCAATACTAAGTCTAGACAGTTTCTTGTCCTCTATTTACAAGAAAAACAAAGAATGTAGGTAGATAAAAAAAATATAGTAAGAATTATTATTATAACTCCTTAGGATTACTCTCACAATGAATTTCACGTAAAATTACGTAATTTACGAAACACGATACGTCACAGACATCACAATATTCTATGAAACAGACTTAGTTATATGCAAATATAGCAGAATATGCAATGATTCTTTTTGATATATTGCATATATATAATATGTAATATATAGATTTAATGGGAACTGAATATTTTTAGCATAATTAACACCGAATATAACGAAACCTTTAAAATTCAACTTTGTCATAGAATTCCACTAACTCAATTCTTTTTCTTCTTCTTCTCAGCCCACTCCTGAACGAAGGTCTTCTTCATTACCTTCCACGTCATTCAATTCTGCGAAGGCTGTATCCAGTTGATCGAGTCTCGAGTGATATCATCCCTCCACCTCATTTGACTGGTCATTTATCATCACTTCATTACAATCGGATAAAATAGCATTTTTTAGTAGGAACAGGCTGAATAAGAAGCAACCAACATTTCTACCAACTGGGGCGGGGCCCCAAATAGCAAATTTTGACAAGTCTATTTGCTCTAGATCAGGGGTCTCCAAACATTCCAGCCTTAGGGCCATACTGATTACTCCAGTAAGTTCCGAGGGCCAAAACCATATTATCATTGTTGCCGGTGGTAAAAAGTGAAATAGTCCACTGATGAAAAAAAAAGTCCGAAAAAGTACGCAACGTTTAAAAAAGGCTTCATTTACAAAACTCAAAACTGAACAAGAGGCTGCAACTCGTGCCAGCTTTCGTGTGGCTCTTGAAATTGCAAAACGTGGAAAACCATTCACCGATGGAGAAATGATCAAAGAATGCATAATTGCAGTAGCCGAAGAAATGTGCCCTGAAAAGATAAATTTATTAAAAACTGTCAGTATGTCAGCAAACACTGTGGCTCGAAGGGTAGAAAACATCGCTGAAAATAATATCCTCTCAACTGTTCTGTAGTTAGAACATGACCATAATAATGTAGATGTCAAATTTATAATTAATCATTCCGGTGCTAAGAATGGATGGTCTACCTGTTAAGGTGGTCGATGAAGTTCGGTATCTGGGTGTCACTCTGAATAGGGGATTTTCGTTTATCCCACATGCGAAGGCTATTGCCACAAAAGCAAGCGTGCTTTTCTTCACGTTGCGAAAACTCACTCGAGGAATGTGGAGACTTAAGAGCCGGGCTGTGAAGACTATATACAGGGGAACGTATGTGTCTCAAATCACATACGCTGCTCGGGTTTGGTCACACAGGTTGTCTGTGGGTACTGTGTCCCTCGCTGTGCTTAGAGGTCAGAGGCTTCCCTTGCTCGCGGTAACGGGTGCCTACCGAACGGCTGCAAGTGATGGCCTTCCAGTTATTGCTGGTGTCTTACCGGCAGATCTCGAAATTTTAGATTGTGTAGCTCGACGGGGTGTCAGGGCTGGAAGACTTGTAGAACATCTTGGTATACCTGTTGAAGCAGGAACCGGGATAAGGGATATATCTAGGGCAATCGGCAGGATTCGTGAGAGAACAATGAGTGTTTGGCAAGACAGATGGACCACTGGAGGAACGGGTAGACTTGTCTACAAGTTCTTTCCAGATGTCCGTGAAAGACTGAGAATGAGCTACTTGTCCCTTGACCATTTTTCCGTACAGCTTATCACTGGACATAGGCAGTTAAGAGGTAAACTTTTTGAGCTAGCATTGACCGATAATCCATGGTGCACATGTGGGACAGGAGCTCAATATGCGGAACATATCCTTTGGGAATGTCCTTTGATGATGGATGCAAGAAAGGAAATGATTCTGGGTATGACTGTTGACACTCCTCGATCCATCTGGTTTGGGGAAGTGTTTCTAAATGCCACAAACGCTTCACGCTTTAAGACATTCGTAGATGTGTGGGTCTCAAGATGGGATCTGCTGCGTCAGCCGGGTCCCCCGCCCACTGACGTGGTAGGATCGTAAATGCCAACACTGGCATAGTTGTATTAGAATAGAGAGAGTCCAAATATTAAAAAAAATCTTCACCTAAACGGATAAATAAGAGTCCTTGGACTCCTGAAATATCCGAGAAATAAAGATATTTCAACATTTATAATTATTCAACATAAAATTAGAATACTTCAGTAAACTTTTTGAGCTAGATTATGATTGTGACGCCGTCCCTCTCTGTACCCGGTGTCTGTTTATGCGGACGATTGTAAGTGTGAGTGGGATAGCAGCATTGTTACTTTAATGTGGATAGTCTGTAAATGTTATAAAATAAGTTTGTATACTGGCGGGTGCTATAGTTTTATATTGCTGCATTGTATAGTTATGTGTATGTGTGTGTGTGATAAGTAAATGTGACTGCGTTTGAAATAATTGTTGTATTGCATCGAACTAAATATGATTTTTTGTAGGTATATGTTTAATGGCCTTGTGCCGTATATGTTGTTAAATAAATAAATAAATAAACTAAATTTAATTTGCTATAAAAAATATGTTCTCCAAAAGGAGTTTTCAAGTATGCTAGCTCTCCGCGGGCCGGACAAAATCTGTCCCCGGGCCGGATGTGGCCCTCGGGCCGTAGTTTGGAGACCCCTGCTCTAGATAAAATACTATATCGAAATTGATTGTTCATAAATATATCAGAAGTCCCTCTATTACGTGGTCATCGACAAACTACAATCATTGCACATTTATGGATAGACTCTTTGTAAAAGGGAATATTTATTACGCTTAAATTGATATCTTCAATAATTCGTAATACGCTGTGAGGAAATATGCTGTGAACGCATTAGTTCGAAAGTTCATGCTTTCTACTGAGGATCTCCAGTAGCTTTTCTTCTTCATTGACAGTTATTATATTATGTTAATTGTTTATGTTTCACGTACATTTTTTTGAACTATAAAGACTGTTTCTGCCGAATATTTTTATAATTAATGTGGTGTTCTCACTTTGGCGAATATCACCAGGCACCAAAATATCGCCAGCCATTTGAACAGTGTGAACAAAATGACAGCTAGTCTGAAACGATAAAAACCAGTAGAAACGATATCGTCTCGAGTTGACCATCTTCCAACATTTTCGGCCGATTGAACGATTTGCGCATGCGCAGATGTGCGCGGCGTTCGTATCTATGGTAAAAACTTTATAACCTATAAATTTTATAATGTTTCCCGCTTCGTGACAGCTGTTATCTTTGTTGTTGGTTTGCGGCGTTTGTTTCCTTAATTAAAAGGTGCCTTATAACATCTACTATAACATTTCCGACTAAAAATAAACACTTCGCGATCTCCATCTCGACGCCATTTTGAAAACAGTGTCAAAATCAAAGCGCATCTGACAGATCGTTTCTAAATCGGTGGACTGTGTGAACAGGTGTGACGATCAATGGGCGTACGGCGAATTTTGTTTTTTCGTCTGGCGTTATATTTTGAAATTCGCCTGGCGATATTCGCCAAATGTGAACACCCCATAATAGATAAAAAAATATTGCATAATTTTTTTAACCTCACTACTAACTTTCCAGGTAAACGTAGATTTTACCACATCAGTTTTCAGCGACATAATATATCGCCTAGTCACAAGCCATCCTTAAAATTTAATTTAATCAAACTAAATATTTAATTATGACGAACTTTCACAGTGTTTGCTCTTCGAAAATAAAAAAAATTATCATCCCAACAGTTTGCATAAGATAGTATACGTTATTACTCAACTTGCATATATCCATAAAAAGTTGCCTATTTCAGGGTGTTTACGTTCATATCATACAAAATCTAATCGTAATTTCAAATGAAAACGTTTACAGATCCACAATGTTGTCACGTTATTGCTTATCAATGGACTACGTAATATTGTTGTGGGAAGACAATAATATAATATTACAAATAAGTAGGTACTCACTGATATCAATCTATGTCATGCTGTACGCATAATAATGATTCTATGTCATATTATAATATTATACTTAATTACTCTTCAGTAAGTGTTGTTTTGGATTAAACACAAGTAATAATAGTAATAATAATTATGAAAGCTCTACGTCACTAATACGTTATGAAGCTTTTCACGTGATTTCGTCATAATATAGTTATTGTGTAAAAGCTACTTACTACAACGAGTGATGATGAAACCGATATTATAGAAATATAAGAAATCGCATTATATAATGATAAACGAATTTGTTTGCTTCTTGAATTATTTATGCAAATATTTTTTTTCTTTTTATTCTTCAATAATTGTTTACAAAAATAACACTTTTTACATTATTTAATTTCTAAAAATAGTGCAAAGGCTGTGTTATTTGTAGGTTCTATTGTAAAAAGCTGTTGTATATGATTATTTAAGCCGACATAAAAAAAAAACAATTAAAAATCTTCATTTCTGAAAACTGATCAATTTTTTTTTTATAATGAGCTAAAAAAACCCGTGGCTAACGCCAGACCTAAAAAGACTGAAAAAAGTGTTTCGTAATACATTTTTTCAACAATCGGGCATGTCACCAATATGATTCATTAAGTCATATTTTTGGCATAGAGAACGCTATCACTTTTTCGAGTAGTTGAACAAGTTGATTGTGTTATAAAAAATCAATTAATGTTGGTGCCTTAGAATTGAGAAAATAATTTTAAATATTTTTAAAATGTATAAAAACATTTTTACAATTTTCATTACGATAAATAGGTACGTATTTAATTAATTAATGATTCAATACATTATATACTTTTTACTGAGCGCTTTCGCCTTGCGACATTGTCAGGGCAAGAGTTGAAGTTGGTGAAGAACTATAGTTATTATTACATAAAGTAGTGGGATTCCTACTCTATTCTATATTTTTGAAAATCCTGTGAAAAGTAGATGTTCAGATTACATCTTAAACTAAACGATGAGGGTTGTCAACCATCCTTAATACCTGCACTTTTTGTTCTAAATATCTAATCTGTTGGCTACCCCACTTGTGGTAAATTGACACAGAAGGAGACCCATTTACCACCCGGATGGCGCAGAAGTCTAGGGATTTCCATTTATCCCCGTCATGGTGTAGTAGACTCCTATTCTATTTCTGAGTTTTATAATAGGAATGTGTAAAGATAATAGATCTTATCCACGTGATGATATTTTCGTCTACGCCAACGTTCCGTTAGGTCACTTATGATAGTGAAAAGAATAACATATAATAAAATGAACAATGTCTGAGTTTTTATCTACTTTTTTATGAAGTTTTCTCTTGGCAGTTGATGTGAATGAAATTCCAAAGAAAACGCAAGCGCTTTTTTCCGGTAGTAATTTAAGCGCATCTTTTATTTTGAATCATAATTCATTTTAGTACGGGTCTAACTCAAAAAGAAACACCATAAAAGGTTACGCGTTTTTTATTTCATTTCCGGTTCAAAGGAAACGTTTAGTTAAGTATTTACATAAATAACGTTAATTATATTAATCATATTATGACAATTTATCCACTAAACAAAAGTTTTGTATTATTGGTTTCCGTTTGTTTTATAAAACTCCATAATGATTTATGGAAAGAAACACAAATGATTTATTGATTGAGTTGACGTTCATTTTGTAAAACTCTGTAAAACAGTTTGTAATATTCAAGATGGGTTGCAAACCTCATCGCTGAATGAAGATTTAAAAATGTATAATTATATAATCAATCTCCTACCTTAAACAGGCCAGTGAAAAACTTTCGGAAATAGGTGGGAGACTAAGTCATTCATGGATGCTCTTCTTCTTCTTCCTGTGCCATTTGAGGTCACTTCGACGTTGACGATCACTCCGTCGAAAACCTCCCTGTCCTGTACTGCTCTGAACAGGTCATCCACCGTCCTCATTCTGGTCCGCTCTGAATATTGCGCAGACTGGACATCTGCTTTCTGCCAACTTCCCGCCTTCCCTCTCGTATCATGCCCTCCAATATAAGCCAGTGGAGACGGATGGTAATTCAACTAAATTAATTAAATAAGTACTTCAAATCAAACTTTGACGTAATTAAATTACTCCTAATATAAAATTATTTCAAATTACAGTATTTTTTAAAATTATTATTATTATGTCCTACGTATTAAATAATAGTAAAGTAGTTACATATTTTGTATTAATCTATGGATTATATTGGTAATTAAAGTTAATTATTACAAAGCACTTAGCGTCACGTTACTTACATATTATATACCTATACTACATAACTATTATAACATTGATACGTGTCATTCATAATAAAAGTTGCGTCATTGTGTTCATTAAAACTATGTATTGATTTATGGGTATCGACATTTATTTTCGATTATGTAACCTATACGACAATATTTGTAATATTTTTGTCAAAACAATAACTGTATCTATTCAATCATGCATCATCACATCACAACATTTCTCATAAATAAGATAGGTAATCAAATGCTGATGGACGGGACACAATATGACTATAGAAGCCCAGATGCCAAATTACCAAAATCTCTTACATCTTAAAGCCCTTAGGTTTGACTGGATCACTTGCTCAGCAACAAGTCCGCCCTTTGGTCCTAATTATTTTATTATCATGTTGTGTATTTATTGTACATCACCCTTGAGATGGATGCTCCATTAAACGACGCCGAAAAAATCATCCAACATAATATACATTTATTTTAAATTTGGCCAATAAAGATGTATTTATTTATAAAGACCACGATCGGCAACCAAGAGTATAAGAAGGTCACCAATGCGGTGGAGGGGTTACATCACTCGACACGCTGGTGCCAACTGGATGCAGACGATGCAGAATCGAATAGCTAGTTGGAAGATATCACTTGAGCGATAAACTCGCCCATTGCACAATATCA
Source organism: Athripsodes cinereus (assembly GCA_947579605.1). NCBI lineage: Eukaryota > Metazoa > Arthropoda > Insecta > Trichoptera > Leptoceridae > Athripsodes > Athripsodes cinereus. The sequence goes on along the minus strand of OX388316.1, from coordinate 1,320,921 downwards.
TTTATTTGTATCACATTGTTATAAAGCTTGGTAATTATGGATGCTTCTTATTGTGCAATAAAGTTTATTATTATTATTTATTTTATTTTTGTTTTTATCAGTGTTTTCAATTAGTTTTATTTTATTGGGTTAGTTGGAAGACATCGCGTCTCTGTGTATTTGTACAAAATATTCGTTTATAACTTGTTGTAATCTTATTATTTTTATAATAATAATAATAATAATAATAAAAAGATGATTTGTATTTGGCGCTGTTTCATGGTCCGTGACCATCTCAAGAGCGCCGTGGCTTTTTTGTACAATAAAGTTTTGTAACACTTCTTCCCTTCAATTACTTCTTCCCAAATTATTCACAACTTCTTTCTATTATACTTCCCTCCAAAACTTTCTCTGACTCCAGTCCACCTTTTTATACATTGTCCAGCTAATTCAGTCGAAGAACTTGAGTCTCAGGTCAGGGATAATTGTAGAGTTCTTAGGTTGGTTTCACAGATCAAAAGAAAACAGAAGTTAAGTTAAACAAAAGAAAAACATTTATTCATGGTTCAATTATTACACTGTCCGGTTCGACACAATCATACACACATTTTACACAAGTACTTAATATTATACAACAAGATCTACTTGAATTAATCAAATCACTTATCACTATGTACAGTTTATATTGATACGGGTTTCAATTATTGGTTACTATTTTTTAACACAAACGTTATTTTATCTTTGATTCGGCCGCTGTCCGGCGCTCTGCGTCGGACAGCAGCTACTCAGGCAAGAAGCAAGGGGCAAGTGAAGTTGGTTACAAAATGGTCAACAAAGAGAAATTTAACGGAAGTCAAAATAGAGTTTAATTTAATATTTGCGGGATTCTTTCCTTCAAAAAAAAGTCAAATGGTAACTAAGTAAATTTAATATGGAATACTCTAATAATTATCTATTGTTATTTTTTAACTACGACATTCCATCTCAAGTCATTTCACAATGAAAAAAAATTAAAAAAAAGTCAAATGGTAACTAAGTAAATTTAATATGGAATACTCTAATAATTATCTATTGTTATTTTTTAACTACGACAGTTTATTATTATTAATAGCATGGAAAGGAATGAAGGAGGTCCGTCCAGGAATAGATGGTAGTAGGCTGAGAGGAAGATAGATACTGGTAGACGATGTAATGAATATGTAAATTGTAATCTCTCTTCCAAAAAAAGGACGGACTTATCGCTGAATTGAAGCTTTCATACGGAATGTTTGACGAATATCTGCTTTCAAAACGATACTTGAAAGAATTCTTCCACATTCATACGATCTGTCTTACTCAACACTTTGCCGTCGTCGAGAAAAGAAAAGAATATACTCCACAAAGCTCAGCGGCAGAAGAAGTGTCGCAAGGCCAAATCTGAGATGGATGGACGGCTGAAAAAGGATCTTGTAGCGCCACTGATAATAATAATGATGATAATCAAGATATTCGCGGTTTCTCATACTACTTTTTAAGATAAATAAAAAAATTTACCATCCTCGCATCAACCATTCGCTTCATATGTCCAAACCATTTTTATCGCAGAAATTCAAATTATTGTTTATGGTAACAAAATAAATTTAGACTACATACAATGGGTACATAACAATATTTTATGATAAAAAATAATTCACTCTAATTCCTAAAATATAACTACGAATATTTTTTTTTATATATTTACGTTTATTCCCACTCAATTTCATTAGTAATATTATTATTAATTCATTGAATTGTTCTCGGGGCTACATAACAAAAACAATTAAATGAACGCTGAACCAATACATTTATTATTACTATTTTGGTAATGAATGAAAGAAAATTAACGAGAAAAAAAACGGACAAACAACGTTTCTAACAGAAAATGTGTTCATAAGTGGCAAGGTTTAAAAATAGAATTTTCAGAATAAAAATGAAATAGTATCGAATAATAGAACCAAATAATTTAATGTTTATTTATTTTAGAAATGTTTTTGTACATTATTACCTTGAATCTGTTTATTTTAAGATTCTAAAACGAATTTGAGGAGGTTGCTCCCTATTTATATCATTCTTTGTTTTTTATCGAACTTTTCAATATGTGTGCTTTTATACTACCTACATACATAATATTATAAGTGTATTTCTATTTAAAGAGATTTTTGTTTTACGAGCTTTTCGCGTTTTGCTGGCGTGAATTTTCTGAATAATCGATTTTATTTATTCATTATCATAATAATTATTTAAATAAAAAAGGAATTGAACATGTGCTGACAAATTATATGCGTATTTATACTACACAAACAAAACATACCTATATCAAATCAAATATGACTAAATAAAAAACATGATCCACATTTTTTTTACCCGATGAAATCAAAACCTTAAGTGTCAACTCCATACTCTCTTACATAACAAGGGAAGATATTTTTTTTTTTATAGAAAAAGAAGTTTTATCTGGGTTTTTATTATAAACCCAAATACAACCTTATACAACTTTCCCAGTAAGCTATTAAAAGCTTGTGTCGTGAAAGGGGAGTTTGCCGGCACCTGGTATCGAACCACAGACCTCTTGTTCACGAGGCCGAGACTCTACCTCCAGGCTACCGACAAACTGTGTAGATTGGTTATTCGTGTATCGTTACCTAATATTAAGTTGCATCGTGCGAATTTGAGACGTTGTCATTTTTTCAAAACGCGTTAAAGGGATGCGTACATCCATATCTTTAAAAGTGGAAGCTCTTGAAAACCGACTCGCGATTAACAAAGCTAATGTGGAAGTGAATATAGATAATATAATGAGTTACAATTCATTGGATTGGTCTGCGACGAGTTCGGTTTTTTTCTCCATTCCTCCCTATTTTCAGCTAGTCTCTTTAGTTATACGTGCTACAATGCTAATCTCTGCTTGTGATTGAGATGATACTTAGTCAAGTCTAAGAGTTGGAATAAAATTTATTCTTTGTTTGTGCAAACGGCTGAATGTTTTAAATAATCATAGCCAAGTATACTTTTTTTAAGTACGTTTGTGTGTTTCAATTACATAAGTACTTAAACATAATATTTTATTTATAAATTACATGAGCTACACAACGCATTCTTCAATAATAAAAATACCGATCTTTCTTTTACAAATCAATTCACATTAAAACAAGAAAATAACAATAAAACAATTAGAATCATCATTTATTTACACACATTATTATTAATGACATTGGTTGACGCGAGAGAATTGTTTTGTAGAAAATATTCTAAGAACGTTAACAAGTATGTCGTTTTATTGTTTGATAAATTATCAAAAACTTGAAATGTGACAAGTCTCGCTGAAAACATGTTTATTATTTAATATTATTTTTAAAAGTTTCTAAATCAAGCAAATAAAAGCTTATTTGTCAACAAATTAAATTATTTTTCTTAAGTGTTTTCAGTAGAACACCCAGAAAAGAATTGGTTCCCACTCTTTTTCGTTAGTTTACGGAATATAAAGGGTAAATGTTCAAATAATAAATAAATTTTACATAACTGGAAGACATTGCCTCATGGTAATTTATAAGCCTTGTCGTAGTTAAAAATAACAATAGATAATTATTAGAGTATTCCATATTAAAATTTACTTAGTTACCATTTGACTTTTTTTTGAAGGAAAGAATCCCGCAAATATTAAATAAAACTCTATTTTGACTTCCGTTAAAATTTCTCTATGTTGAACATCCTGTAACTAACTTCACTTGTCCCCTGCCCCTGGCCTCGGTTGCACCCGTCTGACGCTTTTGCGTTGGGCGGTGGCTGAACCAAAAGAAATAACTTGTGTTAAAGTGCTAAACAATAATTGAAACCTGTATCAAAATAAACTGTACATAGTGATAAGTGACTTGATTAATTTTAACTTAGAATTTGTTGTATAATATTAAGTGCTTGTGTAAAATGTAACTGTGTGTCTGTTTGTGTTGAACCGGACAGTAATGATTTGAACCATGAATAAATGTTTTGTTATTTAACTTAACTTCTGTTTTCTTTTGATCTATGAAACCAAACTAAGAACTCTACAATTATCCCTGAACTGAGACTCAAGTTCTTCGACTGAATTAGCTGGACAATGTATAAAAGGGTGGACTGGAGTCAGAGAAAGTTTTGGAGGGAAGTGTAATGGAAAGTAGTTGTGAATAATTTGAGAACTAGTAAATGAAAGTGGAATAATGCGTCTACAGCCTTTTGTACAAATTTATTTTTACAATGATGTATTTATCTATCTTTCTATTCCCTCACGCCCTATTATTACAAGTAGGGTAAGCAGAGAGAATGTGTTTATTACTATTATCATTAATTCAATGAAGAGGTTTGCCACCCATTCTAAAAAAAATACTTTTGTTGGCACGGACAGCTTTCATACTTATTATTTATTCTTTATTCTTATCCATCATGCGTAGACTCGAATTTGAGCGCTTGCACTCGTCAGTTAAGCATTACAGTAATATTACATTAAAAGAGAATAAAAACAGACAAATAATAATACAATAACGGGCACCTAACACCCAGAGAAATATCAATGGCAAAATCAGAGTGTAAAGAGCTCTGATTTGCATCTCGTCAGAAACTGTAAGTAGTCAATTTTAAGCAGACAAGTTGTGAGAATAAAATCGAATGCTGAAAGGAGTGTATAGAGCTCAGATCAGCACTCACGTCCATTGATTATCAACCACTCATACTGGCAGTAACACCCGTTATGATCAACCAGAGAAAGCTTACATTCTGTAAAGACAATCAGAAAAACCGCAAAATCAAAGCACATGTAAACAATTTAATCAAATAATCAATGCTATCTGGGATCCCTGGTCCCAGTGAGCATCTCGTCTGATTGATGATGATGATGATGGATGATTTCATCAGCGCCGTTTAATGGAGAATCCATCTCAAGGGCGCGGTTAGCTCTGCTGGAAGATCGATGTCTTCAGTTTGCTCTTGAATGATATTGTCTTATTACATGCAGCTTCCCTGCTGGTTTTCCCAGTTTTGAGGTATGCCGTGATGTTAGTAGTAATTTTGTATTTATAACGAAAGTACTAAAAACAAATATGTAAAATAATACCCGAAAAATTGAAAACTTTAGAAGTCCCGGGAAATAAACCCTCATTACCAGTGAAAAAAGGATCGAATTTAATTGACCTAATACCTTAATTCTCTTAAAACAAACATTCCTTCAGTATTTAATAAGAATATTATTTTATTTTGATTCCAAGAGATTATAATATGTTTTACTTGTTAATATTCTAGAATACCTAACATTGGATATAATTTTGTTTTGTCTAGGAGTAAATATCTGTCCCTGAATACTTGGAATGAAATCGTAACGAGAATGTTATGAGGAAGTTCTATTTTAGTAATTATGTAAATGTAATATGTGTGTTTTTTTCTTCTAAGTTGTATCAATTTGTCTCATGTTGTGTTAGGCTGTAATATTTTGCCGTGTTTTATTTTTCATAAATGCTTTCATTATTATTTGAGAATTCGAGTAGAATATTAATAAAACTATTAACCATTCTCATATAAATATAATTATTATATTGAAATGATATCTATTGATAGAGAACAAGGTCATTGTATCTATTATTAAAATATTCATACTCAGACAGTTTGTGTTTATTTCCCAAATATGGAGTTTTGCAAAATAAACATCAATTCAATCGAAATAAACAAAACAAGTGTTTTATTCTACTATTGAGACGCGACACTCAATAGTAGAATAAAACACTTGTTTTATTTATTTCGCTATGGAATTCTACTACCTTAAAACACCGACACAGTGAATCAATTTATATCTCTCTCTTCAACAAATCTCTCATTCATTTATTTGATTTTTCAAATGTTTTGTAAAAGATAAGTAGTTTTCTTATAATCTCCAACAGTATGACATTTAATAGCGTATTCCACACATCCGAGATGTTAGGTTAATTGAAACAAGTGTTTCATTATACTATAAATTATAAATTGCAAGAGAGACGTCTTTCGATTTAGAAGGTCATTATCAATCTGATAAGTCAAAAAAATTGATAATAACTTGATATGTAAGTCGAAAGATATCTCAAGGTTGTTATCAATCTGATAAGTCGAAATAGTAATAATGACTTGATAAGTCGAAATACGTCTTAGGGTCGTTATCAATCTGATAAGTCGAAAGATTAATGATGATTCAAGAGTTTTTGTGTTTACGCTGTGGAAATTCATCTTCAGTTTCCCTGAAGATGCCTACAAGTATAGGCGAAAACGTTCGGTATTTAACCAAACATAGTGGAAATTAAACAGTGCTCAATAATATATTTTTATATTTTATTTATTAAGATTAATGATGACTTGATAAGTCGGAATGCGTCTCAAGGTCGTTATCAATCTGGTAAGCCGAAAGATTAATGATGACTTGATAAGTTATCTACCTATGGTAAGTCGAATGACGTCTCTCTCGCAATAAATAATTTAAAGTAGAAAGAAACACTTGTTTTAATTTACTTAATTCTGGAATTCTACTACGTATGCTCCGACACAATAAATACATTCACGATGTCTTACTTTATTCTTGATATGGCCAAGAGGCTGGAAGAAGAGGCTTAAGTCTACTAGCTACCTTACTTCTGATAAAGGTCCATTGATATTTTTATATGCAATAAATAACTGATTTGCTTTATTTTATAATTTAGTAGTATTCATTGAGTTTTCATCCAAATTTAGCTCACAAAAGATATGAAGATAAATAAATCGATCAGATCGTGTGGGATTATTTTGTATTCTATTTTTCGTTGTAATGGTTCATTGCACTCATATGAACATTGACGCATTTGATTCCTACATCAATATTGAATTATGTTTTGTCTTTCATTCATTCATGCGTTATGTTCATGTAATTTTTTTAAGCATTTGACATTTGGTCTTATATAAATAGATTAAGCTGCAAGTTTCTCAGCTAATCGGTTTGATTGATGATAAATTCGTGTAGGTTTAAACCAGGGATGTTGCGGATGTCGATTTTTACACATACGCGGATGTGAATGCGGATGCGGATGTTTAAGATGTTATAGAAAAAAAAGTAGGAACTATCTTAGTTGGTAGGCCCCATTGTCAAATATGTGGCGAAATTGTTGCTACAATAATATTATGGATTTTTTGGCGAAATATTTTTTTTCTTCTTTGTTATTTGCAAAAATAAAATAAAACCGGCAAAAATAAAAACGCGTCGGATCTTGTCACCATTATTTTTGTTCCCATTGGTTAAATTCAAGTGCAAACGGCACACGCCATTCGCCTGCCCCGCCCCATTTCTTTCTTGACGCAAATTGTCTTACATCCGCATCCGCATGAACATCCGCATCGATTATTGCGGATGCGGATGCGGATGCAGATGTCCAAATACATGCGGAAGCTCCGCATTTGCCGATGCGGATGCGAATATTCGCAACATCCCTGGTTTAAACAACCAAACTCAAATCCATACAGAGGACATTTCACAATATGGTTCAATTTCTAGTGTTGTGAATCGCGTTCACACTCAGAACTAGAAGGCAAACCCCATTGAGGCATGTTATGGTCCGCACATTCGCCATGCCATCCATATTCGTCGTCTATTTAGTATGGACCATTATTTGTGTGACTGGTATTCGGGCAAAGGAGTCAGTAACTTGTTGAACATTCATCACTCCAGCCTCAGTTCATTGAGATATCCAATCGTCTTTCATAGTCGGATGGTGTAGAGATAATGTCACCTCTCTCTAAAAACATGTTCTAGAGGACAATCAAGTTGGTGATGGTGTTCTTTTATCCGGATATCCAGGCAGCGACCTTTGACAATGATATCAGAACTCTAAGAATAGGTATCATAGGAAAAGGTGACCCAAATCGAGCAGTTAGGTTGGTTTCTGCCCTATGTTTATGAGGACTTTACAAATGCATAATGAAAAATAAAGTTAATTTTTAAATTGGTTTAATTTTAATAAATTCTCCATTTTCTTGAATTCTTACTTTACATTTGCGACGCCCAATTTCACATAAAATTCATTCATATTAAATATCAATTTGAGGTTTGGCACCCATCCTAAAAGTCCTTGCTTTTATTGACAAGGACAGATTAATTACGAGTTTAATATTTACAGTTAGTTTGGCTACCTCAGTTGCGGGAAACAACATGGTGGCATGGGTGATTCAATAAATTTAACAAAAACATCATATTATATGGGGGAGTTTTTTTCCGAAGGAAGATTCCTTCAAACTAAACCGATAAACTCTCAACATGTGGTTCAGGGAAACATTCATTCATTCAACAAATCAAATATTATTGCACCAAACTTTTCATTACATGGGGGTATCTTGTTTTTATCAAATTTCATATGAATAAACTTTTCAAGTAGGTGGTTAATAATTTACTTCCTTTCGGATAAAATATAAACCCACGACTTCCGAGTACATTATGTACCGACTTACTTCTTATACATATACAAAATATTACTTTTACAAAATACTTTTCATAAAAATCGTATTAATATTCTCGTAAAACAGCATAATATAATGTTATAACAGTTAACTAATATAACATATGAAAACTGTACTTGACATTTTGCTGTTTCATAGAATATGATATTTAAAGTTAAATACTTTGAGCTAAGGGAATTTAAAATCGTCCATTACAATGAAAAAAGTAGAGTTCATAAATATTTCCATACACTCTATCAAATCGCTTTCATTGCGGAGTAGGGTAAGCAGAAAGGATCAAATGCTACTTACTCCTATCTTGAAATATTATTTTCGCTACGGTCATTGTCGTACGTGTTCATATTGTATTCTCTCCCAGGTATATGTATGTACAATAATAATCTCGCCACTGCACATCATTACATTTTTTCTTATGTATATTGCTTTATGTATTTTGATATATGAATGATGATGTGCAAGAAGAATAAAATAAATAAATAAATAAATTACTTAGATAAAAAGCTATTTTAAAGAAAAAAGGGATCATTCTCATAAAAAAATGATTTATTTATTATAGATACAACAATAAGATATTTATAATAATAATAATAATAATAAATCTTTATTGCACAAAAAAACAAACATTATTGAAACACAAACATTGCAGAACCAGACAAATAAATTTGTGCAATGGGCGAGTTTATCGCAGAAGCGCGATATCTTCCAACTAACCCATGTTTCTATATCTGTAAAAACAAAATCATCGATGCCTACACATGAAATAATAAACAAAGGCATATAACTTATTTCAGTTTGTTATTGTAAATGTCAAAAAAGGTCAAAGTGCCACACGACATAGGTAGGTACAATATTTAATATTTCTATATTATGAACTGCCTAGGTACTTCAGACAATAATAACAGCAAAACAGGAATCGAGCTATTTTGATAAGTAGTTCCTGAATAGGGGAATATTCGGTTATGAGAAAAACGTTTATAGAATTGTAAATATAATAATTTATATAGAAAGAACTTACACAATGTCACACGTGTATTGTGTGATATCACTTTATTTTATTTTTTACCAATATGGGCTATTTTTTGTTTCTTTTTGTTTATTGTTTCAACGAGGCGACTTACGTTGATCTGTTCTTCGGGTCGCCCGTGAGAAAATGAAAGTGAGTGTGCAAATTCGAATAAATAGGAGTCCCCGACTCCTGAGATATCCGAGTGTGTAGAGGTTCTTTCAATATAGAAAGAACTTACAAGTTTATTTGTAAGCTTTTCATGCTTAAATTTGATTGAGTTTCGAAAATTATCATTTTTGGTTTAACTAAAATATTTAAAACGTTTTTTTTGCTGACTGAACCAGAAACTGATAAAGTATGTATTGAATTTAATTGGTATGCCACCATTTAGTCGGCAGATCAGGATTCATTCGGAATCTGAAAAAAGAGATCCTGAAAAAGTGGTTGCTTCTATGGTATATTTTTACGCACTTTTGTAAGTTGTGTTTTTCGACAAAGATAATTATAAAAATAATAAAATATTTCTTTTTGTAGTGAATATTCTCGACCGATGGTAATTAGTGGAGGTTCATATTTTATTAATAAAAAAAACTTTCGCGAGCCAGCTTTCAAAAGTTTTCGCCCTTATAATCAGGCTGTTTTATTATTTTGTGTATTTTTTTATTAGCTATAGTTGTTCTACTAAAAAAATGAATATCTATACCATCCCAAACGTAGGTAAGACCAGCTGATGTAATACACATGCAAGCTGCCATTTCCAAGCCAAAAAAAAAGGTCATTCAGGATGGGTGGAAAACATCCTCGCTGACTTATTTTTTGACAAGATCCTCGAAAATTTGCGGAAAAGAGTGGGCTTATTCTTTTCCAGGTGCTCTACAGCAAAAGAACAATTAGACAATTAATAAGTATTGTTTATTGTCCTGCTGTAAGAACAAACAAATCAAGGCAGTGGGAAGATTATTACAGTCAGGCATTATTTTAATTGTTAGTGCACTGATAGTAAAATATTGTATTATATTACATTTGATATAAGATGAAAAGTTTGTATGATGCTTTCATCACTGTCAAGGAAAATAATAAACCTATCTAAATAATAAATTAGTTTTCAAAAGATATAAGCTACGTACTTAGTACTGTCACAGAAGAAGAAACTTATTACATAATTTGAAAGCAATTTGTATGTAAAGTTCAATAATTTGATGAGATTTTCAAAGAAAATTTATAAAACATTGAATAATGCAGTCGGTCTATGAAAAGCTTTCAATGAACTTACAAATCTTAGATATATTAAATTCTTAAGTTTTGAGTATTATTTTTTGATTATAAATGCGTACAAAATATTATGTAACATTTTCATTGATAATCTAGTACAAATGAAAATATTTGATTGTGTTTGTAAATACATATATTTTTTATGTTGACCTTACCTTTCGCGTGACTAGACCGTTGCTGTGAAACAAATTTCCCTATGATTTGCGAACTATGAAAAGTGTGGAGATGCTCAAGGTAAGGTTTAAGACCTCATTGTTGGAATATGCTATGATTCTTGAATGGGCCCTTGCGGTAGTTTTCCCGCAGACAGATTATTATTATTATATTTTTTTTTATTTTTAAGACACCCTTATTAGGGATTAAGCAGGAAAAATAAAATATTCTCTTCAACGTGTTTCTTTTTGTGAAAAATGTTTTCATTTTGTTTCCAATCATATTCTCACAAGAGGAGTAGCCAGCAGACCAGTCGCATGTAATAAAAGTGCAAGCTATCGACTTCTCCATGTCAAAAAAAATATGCCATTCAGAATTGGAGGCAAAACTCATCGCTGCGTTAATTTGAATACCTATCTTTTTTTTATTAATACAAACAAACTGCTTTTACATATTATGTAGTACAACTTACATATTACATTTTTCACAAGCCTGTGAAGTTTGTTAAATTAATTTATTCAACTCTATGTTCCAAATTAAAAAAGATGACATAAAATAAAAAAAAAAATTAGGGGACATTTGAAATATCACGGAAAAAAGTGAAGGACCAATTCTTTCCCGTACGGAAAAATTGGTAAAATATTATGCATAATCTAAATTATAATGTAGATAATTATTGTTCATCATAAAGTAATTTTTAAAATAATTTTTACGCGGCGGCAGAATTGTCATCCACACTTCTCAGCATTATACAACCAGATAAGTCTCCATATGATCAGTCATGGTCACACAAAAACTTAACAGTCTAATGCCGGGAAAAATTCACCTATCCAGATATACAGGATATCAAAGGATTAGGCTCAAAACTCGGGATCAAAATACCAGCATTGTGCCTGAAATATCTGTGTTCAAAAACTTTTTTACAATACCTATTACAAGTGTTTATTATAATAGATTTTTTAATTTTAATATACAAATTAAATTATATTTATCGGTTTTATAATTATTTTATCGAGTAAATAGTACTCAGTACCTGGTAGTGTAAGTAAGTATTATAATATAGCTTTATTAAGTATGTATACCGTATCACTTATTCTGCGTGGGCGTCCATACAGCCTACACAGACCAAACGCCTACTAATTTTCGCCCACCTTTATATGCGAGTATATTATATCTACCTACACCGTATGCCTCCCTTGCCTTGCCGAAACCACTTGCTTATACACTGTGATACTACTACTTTACTAATAATAATATAATGAATGAATGTATGAATGAAATCAGCTAGAACAAGTAGTAGTATTATTAGTTCGCGATCTTGCCGTAGGACTTGTAGTGTTTTTCCACTGCTGCCAACAAATATTGTTTCTTTTGCAATATTTTTTTTTATCAGTAATTCGCCGCGTGTTGTATTCTTGGGTAGGAATTATAACGCTTGTATTTTTCTACTCAAAAATGTTATTTTAACACATTTTTAATTGAATCTACAGTTCAAAAAGCTAATTAATGCTAAAAAGTAATCTATTAAATAATATGAAGTGTATTTATCATTCATCTATTTATTTTTTACATTAATAAAAAGCAACTGCATACAAAAATTACATACATCAACGCTAAATTTATGTAATCTGTATAGAGAAAGCGAGTTAATCGCAAACACGCGATTTTTTCCAACAAACCCAATTAAAATTATTTTTTACAAATTTATATTTTTTTCATAAAAAATATTACGAGCGTTATAGGTACCGAAATATCAATAAAAAATATTTTGAAATCAATCGAGCCGTGAGTGCGCTAAAGGAGCAGTGTTCTCTTCTCCAAAAGATTTTCGATAATCTGAACGTTAGCACATCTTTCGCAACACATTGTTCCTATAACAACGACATCGAGTGCTAGAAGTATTGGGGAAAGAGGTACAATTCAATCGAAAGGAGTGGGGAGGCTAGTTTCTGTCCTGTGTTTCGGGGAGGTTCGTTGAAGGTCTTTTAATTGGGAGCAAAAAGTAGAAGAAACATTTTGTTACTTATAATGGAACAGGTAGTTCCGAAAACGTTATTACTAAATTGATACAGTTATTTGAAAACTTTTTCTCTTTGGGTTCCTGTATTTATTTTTTATTTTTTATTATTTTTATTATTAGGTAGGCATATAACTATTTTTTTTTATTTTTTATGTTAATGTTTTAGGGTTGACTGGAAGACGTTGCCTAGCAACAAGTCCGCCTTTTGGCCTAATTTTGTTAATTGTCACGTTTTGTAATTTTATTGTTTATGTATTTGTGTAAAATTATGATCAATAAAGATTTATTTATTTGAGTGGAAAATAAAATGTTTCTTTTATTTTGCATAAATTAATAATAAATATGGAATTCCACAGTATTAATCACAAAACATTTCATAAGTTATGAGAAGCATTTTAAGGAAGTGATATTATAAGTAGAAAAATTGAAAAAAAATCATAACCTTTAAATTTAACCATTTACTTTTTATGTATCTGATTAAATTTGACGTAGGTACTGCTGTAAACTGAAAACTAATGATGTAAGTATTTCGCGCAAATTAAATTTTATCTCTGCAAATTTAGTATCGCTTCGCTTTGCACTATGTAAAGTATTTTGAAACACGTAGGTGGGACTCCACGTGTAGAAGATACATAATATGTTATTAAAGTCATGATACATCATTTGTAATACAAGTAATAAACCCTTATTCTGATAAAATATGCTATTTCACCCTCGTGCCGTATTCCAAGTAAGGTAGTGTCGTGGTCCCTCTCCCCAAGAAGGAAAAGCAAACTCTCGTTGAAACCACATTGACAGGAAATAAATAAATACATTTATTTATTTCGACGAGAGAATAAATACGTATTTATCCTCCGAGTTGGAAGTAATTAAACTAAAAAGAATCGAGTTTATCCAATCTACGCAAATTTATAAATTTCTTTTCGCAATTACGTCTTTATAATATTCCGATTAAAAATTAATAATATGATATTCCTTCATATCTGCTACCTACTTATAAGATCTATGAATAATTATATTCGTTGTGTGTAAAGATGTCATACGTACATAATAATATATACTCGCTAGTTTAACTTATATCATTCCACACCTAACCGTCATTAAAATTATTTCAGACGTTTAACGTAAAACCCGTCAAAAGTGTCGGTCGCTAAATTCAACAATTTTCGTTTCTTCAAAGATTTTGGCACATGATATTCTAGTTAATAAAAAAAATGCGTTAAGGACCCTTTCTACGTTGTGTTAACGATTTATAAAAGAAAATTTTATCAGTGAAAAACAAACAATAATTTCTATTCAGAACACATAAAGCATAATTTAATAACAATCAAAAATTTAATTTCTGTTGTACATAAAGGTTAGTAATTAATAAATTATTTCCTTTTACACTCGACGTTAGCGAGTATAAAAGACTTACCTTATTGCTGAAAATACACAAAGAAAACAACACACAATATTGCCGAAAATCAATATTTTTTTATGCACAACAGAACTCCATGTTGTTGGTTAGAAATGGTCAATGAAATAATATTTTATCAAATTTATGATTCAACGTTATCGAAAGTTTATTTCTGTAATTATATTACAGATTAGTTTTGAATGCATTTTTATTTATAAAAACACACATAATCTCACACATAACTAGTATCTGTCTACAGCGCCAGGGGCGCATCGAGATGAAATATTATACTGAACCAAAATTCTACTAAATTCAGTCACTGACCATTTTTGGTTAATTTAACAATAAAACTTGGTTTGTTAGTGGAAATTGGCCCCTGCCACGCCAATTCCGATCTGAACACAGCCTTCCATTCACTATTGTCAGCCTCATTAGTATACAAATATGATACATTAAGAAAAATATAATACATAGCATGCAAATAATATAAATATAATAAATATAATCTGTGGGGTCAGAATTTTTTGTAGTGGGAAGGCACCAGCACTTTCTGACTTAATTTTTTCACACTGGGAACTGTCGGCCAAGTGACAGCTTGTTGGGTTCGGAATGTGGGATATTAATTTATGATATAATAAGAGATATTTACATAAACTAAATATGAGTTTAAAATTCATGCTCAATGTTAGTATCCAAAATATCAGAAAATAAAATTATTAAATGTTTCTGAGTTCGACCCTGTTCATATTATCAAATAGCTTCTATAAATTTAATTTACAAATAATATTAGTTATCCAAATATTATTAATTTGGGAAAATAAAATAGGTTTATGTTCTGAATTCGACTCTGTTCACATAATTGAGTAATCCTCCACAAGTCAAAATTGCAAACAATGCTAGTCTACAAATCTAACAATGTAGAAAATAAAATATCAAACAAAGTCAATCTCACAAGAAATTATCAAACTTTACTTTAAAAGAGACATTTAATAAGATAAAAGAAAAAATATTCCTAACAGTCAAATTCAACAAAATAAAATAAAACAAAATCTTAGCTTGGGAAGATGATAAACTGCCAATTCGCTGCTTCGAAACACTGAATTTAATGTAAAATTATAATAAATATTAGGGTGAGTTTCTTATTATCTCAAAATAGAGATAATCACAAAATTATATTAATTACTTGAGAGAGCAGTGAGAAAGAAAAAAAACAAATCAAACACTGAATTTATCAATTAGTCCACTCTCCTTTGATCACAAGTAAAAACTGTCCTGAGTCGATGTTGTGACCTCATATTTATAATCTCCCATTTCTTTGTCTAAATTCAATTAGGTACCTACCTACTTTCTTCGCCCAAGTAGATACTAGTATCTACTGTCCATGTTGAAGTATATCTCCATGAACCCAATAATTCCAGGGTTATAACGCTTCAACCAACTATTACCACCATTTCATATAAGTACTAAGTTATTATTTATATAAACAATTCGTATTTATCAGTCAACTAAGATCCCAAAACTATAGATAAAATGAAACTTCAATCTCAATAAAACAGTAAAAGTTGTATATGATTTTGAATACAATTCCTTAAAACACTTCATAAATACATACCCCAATCTTAATTATGCAATTTAAATTAAAACATCTATCCATTTACCTCACTTTGTCAAAATAAATAACTGAATTGTTAATAAATGCTGTTTTCTTATCTATTTAACATTCGGCGAATTTACTTATTCGAATAAATTCATTCTTATTGCAACTGACAATAAAACAAGCCATTATAATTTTCCTCATTTTGTACATAAATATTCTCAGAAAATCAAAATATAACACGCCTTTTATCCTTACAGTTTAAAAAATCGATGGATATTTCATGATATTCTTATTAACAGACGACACGTGTCAATAACTAGATCGAAGCGTTGGGTTACTTTTATCAGTTTTTCGTAAATCGAATTTCCTTAAGAAACATCAATTTCATTGTAAGAATATCATTTCTATTTACAATATTTTAATTTATTTATATATAAATAACTTTTACAAAATATCAAACAGTTTTAATACTTCAATAAAACCTAACTCCACTATTATAATAGTGAGGAATTTAATATTCAATACAATTTTACAAACATTTTCTTATTTGAAATGTTTACAATTGTTTATATATATACCTTTATAAAGTTTCAGACTAAGCAAATCCTAAATAAGCTATAGAACTTCCCATTCTTGTCTCAAGTAAATTATCAGTTCAACAAAACCCAAATGCAACTTGCCTCATCTTCCCCACAAACATTTAGTTATGTCTTAACATTTTTTTATATAAACAATTATTAAAGTTCATATCTTGATTCTTTGTCCATGTGTATTGTCAAGGATTTTCTTTGTTCAAAATAATAACACACGTGTCTCCTAAGCAAGTGTCTACAAGGTTAACCTTGTACTAAGAATCTTAACTCGTGTCTCTTTAATAACACGTGTTAATTACTCTGAGTTCAATATTCAACACGCGCCTTTTATAAGTATCAACGTATTGTTTATAAATTTAAAATAGAGCTCCCATAATCTAACTTATAATATACATAGTTAAAGATTTATTTAATTATTAATGAAACTTTGCAAAACTTTATCCATGTCAGTAGGCAAAGAGAGAACAGAATACCACGTTGTTCTATCCTTACATAGGTACTTCTTTCGTTTTCTACATGTTCATACAGTTTGTCACGAAAGTGTGCTGATTTTTTTATTGGAATCGTGCCCAACTTTGAAAATTTTATGCACGTGATCAAACATGGTAGGGGCTTTCTTCAGCCCATTTTTTCAGATGAATATACTTTCTTCACCTTCTTTTCATGTTTCATTCGTTTCACGTGTCAAAACCATCTTAATTTATTATTCGCCCTTACTTACTTACTAACTGCTAGCCCTCTTCTCTCTACTGCAGGATATAGGCCTCTTCAAAACTTTTCCACACTTTCCTATCTCGAGCAACACGATACCACTGTTTTCCCATCATCTGGACAATATCATCAACCCATCTTTTTTGGGGTCTTCCTACGCTTCTTTTGTCCTCACACGACCTCCATTCAAGAATTCTGGAAGTCCATCAGCCATCCTCTCGTTCTTACCACATGACCAGCCCTTTGCCATTTCAGCTTGGAGACTTAATCAACAACGTCAACGACTTTTGTCCTTATTCCCAGTAATTAATGAATGACAATATTAATACAAATAATGATGAGAGTTTTTTATTTAGGGGTATTTTTTAAGAAATCAAAAATAAATATTTTTTACTAGCCTATTGATTTTTTATTGAGAGACACATCTTTCAAGGACAAATATATCTCTCTTGATGAAAAATCAATAAAGCAAAAAAATGCTTTTTCTATTTCATTATGGAATTAAGTATATTTTGTCAAGAGATACAAAAAGAATTATAATAATATGTAAAATGTTACACAAATTTTGTAACACGTTTTTACAAAAGTTGTATTCAGTAATCTAAATAAATAATATCTATAAATAATATATTTGTAACAGAAACACGTTCAATGGATGCAAGTTCGTATAGAGTAGCGGTTTTCAAATTGGGGGGGGGCAGGGGGGACGCAGAAACCTTCAAAGGGGGGCGCGGACAACCTGTAGTGGACCTTATTTAGAGATAAAGTGGGCTACTCACACGTCTAAACAACGTTCGTAGGTAGGTACTGTTCTAGTCTCATAATAAACCTAAAAAAAATTGGGGGGGGGGGCGGAAATATGTTTTTGTTGGAAAGGGGGCGCGGCTCAAATAAGTTAAAAACCCCTGGTATAGAGGGTATAAAATTTCTTATAGCATTCTAGTTACGAAAATATTCACAGTCATACATGCAAAGGGAATAAAATATTTATAGGAAGATCATTTCAGTTCAACTTCAAAAAACTTGCCTAATCAGTAAACTATAATAAGAGTATTGCGGAAATTGGATGTAACTTGTTTTGAAAATTGAATACTATGTACTTACGATCTTCCACTTTAAGCATTATTTTAAGATTTTAAGAAAACTTGGAATTCATGAAAAAATATTACCTTAAAGTATGTATTTTAATAATAATAATTATGATTTTTGGAAATCACGTGATAAATTTATTCGCTAAATAAACATCCCTGACCTTTAAACTTCTCCGCCTACTCTAAAAGAGATACCGCGCAAGGAAACGAGATTAATAGTAGGTACATGTTATGAACAACGAAAAAGAATTGGTGTGCCTATTAAACATTCATTCATACCATATCACAATATATCAAAAGTGGGGTAGCCAGCATTTTAGTTACCTTCTATAAAGATAGAGTTCCATGTCAATAAAATTTAAACATTTATAATGGGTGGTAGACCTCATCGCTGAATGGAAGATTTTAATTGCTGCTTCAATGCTTGCAGCTTTCAACAGGGCACTTGGTGTCATTGTAGTAGAAATTTAATATTTTAATTTTTTTTTATTTTTAAAATCATGACAAAAGCCTGAAACATGTTGAAAAACATACCTATACGTAACACTTAAATACAATAGTGACAATTTTAATAAAATAATTTTGAAAGAGGGTTGGCCGCTGGAAGCCTTGCGAATTATGTAATGATACAAGCCTCCTCCATTTAGAGCGTCTTAGCACTTATGCAGTCACCTCATCAAATGATATTAGTAGGGCTTTAATGTCATCATTATAGCCCTGGTGTATTGTGAAAGAGAGTCGTTCGTTTCATCGAAAACCTTGAAATGAAAAAATATTTTTTCCCAACTATCATTAGATATTCTCAGAACATTACCCAACCATTACCATCGTGTGATATTTACTAAATAGCAATTGGATTTTTTAATCAATGTGAGTGTTTCTAAAAGGAATAATAGTGGTATAGGATAGTCAATATCTACAAAGCAAAGTGAAAATTTCATTCACTGAAACACAGTTTATCTAATAATACCTGAGACTGAGACAGCAGATACACTTTCACAATACCGTCCTTTTTACTTCTCTTTCCCTCCCTTTTCACTGTCGGGCGTTAGGGTAGTTCAGCGACCTTTAATATCTGGTTGGCGAGAATCATGTTATAATCATAGGGTAAATAATACAATAACTGACCGCATACGATTTTTTATAACATTCACTCGAAATTACATTTTCACAACTCTCTACTGACGTTAATTTGCTCAGAGAATTAAAAAAATGCAGTGGATATACATAAGTAATAAGACTTTCGATTGCCAAAATATGTGTATAACAAATTTTGTTGAACGACAACCTCGTTCAAATTACAAACATATTCATTGATATTCTTTTTAAGGCCCTTTAATTTTTAACAGAAAACTAGGGTAGTGTAAGTTTTTGCAGGGGAAACCTCACGAGATTAACCGTAAGAACACTCTTGATTTAAAAATACTTTAATTAAGCATTTAAATTGTTTACAAAACACTGTTAGTTTTCATTGTCATACTGTATTTAATCAATTGATGAATAAATTAACTTATTGCCGAGTATTTTCCTCTTGTGGCATCTTCAGATCAAGAGCAACTTAAAGCTAAAAATATTTTAAATCTAAAAAAAATTATAAGTAAAAAATACTTTAGAGTTTTAAATTTCTTTATTTGTCAGTCACGTGTTTCGGGTTGCAAGCCCATATTCATACCCATATTCATACATAGTATGAATATGGGTATGAACTACCCATATTAATACATAGTATGAATATGGGTAACTGACAAATAAAGAAATTTAAAACTCTAAAGTATTTTTTACCTATAATTTTTTTTTATTTAAAAATGGAGTTTTACTCATTAAGTGAAAACAAAATCAGTGATTTTAAATCTAAATTTAAAATGTCCTAGATTGACTTGAGAACACGATGTTTTTGAAACTTCCAGTCTTGTTAGCTTCTTTAACCAGGAAAAGGTGTCAGAAAATCAAGCGAAATTTTAAATACATAAATTTACAAAACTTCACCTTATTTTATCATATTTTACTTCAAAGTCAGCTATTCAGGACGCAGGAGAGGCGAGAGAGAATAGGTGCAGAGGACAGGGACGGGACTAGCGTATCAGGACACTTATAAGACGGACACACGCTAATTCATAGACGTCAGGAGACCAGCATCATACCTACCTATATGAATATTGGTGTGTGTAGACCAAGGATATACCTACCTACGTATACATAGATGTATTAACTTGAAGGAGCGTGGACACTAATGTATTTACCCTAAGCTATATAATTTACTGTTATAGTTATCGTGATTATTATTGTTGATTTTATTAAGTTATAATTGTTGTGTATAAGTTGTTACGAATATTATTAAGCTATTTTATGTGTGTCTAGGTAGTAGGTAATTAGGTAGTAGTAATTAGGTAGAATGTACACTTATAGACTCATATTAATGAGTAAGATGATGAATGTTTAGTTTTTAAGATAACCCCTAGGACACAAAATGGCAGCGGTGAGACTCGCCATCCACCATGCCGCTCCCGTGGGGAAAGGCGCGAAGAAAAGGAGAGAGTGTAGAGTGGGAGTATGGAACATAAGGGGAGGAATGGATGGAAAGATGAATGAACTGATGGATGTAATGTATGGAAAAAATCTAGATATTGTGTGTTTAAGTGAAACTAAAAAGAAAGGTAATGGATTATGTGAGCGCGATGGTATGATAGAAATTTGGTCTGGAGTGCCTGAGGA
Source organism: Athripsodes cinereus (assembly GCA_947579605.1). Taxonomy (NCBI): domain Eukaryota; kingdom Metazoa; phylum Arthropoda; class Insecta; order Trichoptera; family Leptoceridae; genus Athripsodes; species Athripsodes cinereus. Next base: position 1,299,901 of record OX388316.1, on the reverse strand, counting down.
ACAGCATGCGTGTCAAGGTGTAGGAGTGATTCTCGCAAGGAGAATAGCAGAATGTATGAATGGATACGAGTGTGTAAGCCCAAGGCTCATTTGGGTTCGTCTCAAAGTAGGGTTAACTAGACTTCTCCTAATTGCAGGCTATGGCCCTGGAAACGATGCTAGAGAAGAAGAGAAGGATGAGTTTTGGGATAGTGTGAAAAAGATAGTAGAAGCTAAGAAAGATAATGAAAGGATTTTACTGGCTGGAGATTTTAATGGATGGGTTGGAGTGAGAAGAAGAGACTATGAAAGCGTGTTAGGTGATCACGGTGACGCAAGAGTGAATGATAATGGAAGAAGACTGCTTGAGGTATGCATGGAATGGGATCTCTTTGTGTCCAATACGTTTTTTGGGCACAAAGATATCCATTTGTTCACTTGGGAGAGAGGGAGTGAGAGATCTTTAATCGATTATGTATGTGTTGACTCAAATCTTCGGAAAGCTACCATTGACACGCGTGTGTATAGGGGCGCGGAGCTGGAAACAGACCATTTTCTTGTGGTTTCAAGAATATGCTTGTTCTCTGGCTGGCGGTCAAAAACACATAAAGTTGAAAAAGCTAAGAGGATAAAAGTCGAAAAGTTGAACGACAAGGAGTGCAGGGAAAAGTATGAAAGAGAAACGAGAATGAAATTTGATGCAAATGAAGGCAATGGACTGAGTGTAGATGAGAGATGGAGTGTGATGAAACAAGTGCTAGTGGACTGTGCAAAAGATATCTGTGGAGAAACTGTGATCGGACGGAAAAAAGGTGATGCATGGTGGGATGATGAGGTAAAAGACGCAGTAAGGAAGAAGAAGAGTGCATGGATGGATGTGTTAGCTTCACGTTATCTAGATCAAGAAAAAAAGGAGAGTGCTAGAGAAATGTACAAGGGATGTAAGAAAGTAGTTAAGGTACTGATAAAGGAAAAAAAGAAATTATTGGACGAGGAAGAGTGTAAGAAATTGTCGGAAAGTGTGAAAGAAAATATGAAAATGTTTTGGAAAGAAGTTAAGCGTAAAAGAAGCAACAATGAGATGAATAGTATGAATGCGATTAGAAATAAAGAGGGATGTATGTTGATGAATGGTCTTGACGTTGTGAATAGATGGAAAGAATATTTTGAGGAGCTGTTTGAAAGTGGAGGCGAATATCCAAGCCAGAATAGTGAAAGGGAAAATGCGAATGAAGCAAGGGATGAAGAAATAACTATGGATGAGGTTAAGAATGCATTGAAGAAGGCGAAGAATGGCAAAGCGGTTGGGTATGATATGATCTCTACGGAATTCATCAGTCTGAGTGGGCTGAGGACTCTCGAATGGTGTCATGCACTCTTTAACCAGTGTTGGAGGGAAGGTTGCACGCCAGAAGACTGGCGAAAAGCTGTGATATGCCCTCTATACAAAGGAAAGGGGTCAAGACTAGAATGCGGGAGTTATCGGGCTATTAGTCTGCTGAGCTCGGTGGGGAAACTGTATGCAAGAATATTGATTGAAAGAGTTCGAAAAGTGACTGAGACGAATGTATGGGATGTGCAAGGTGCCTTTCAGAGTGGTAGAGGGTGTGTGGACCAGATCTTCTCCTTGCGAATGGTGACAGAGAAGCTCCTGGAGAAACACCAGAAGCTTTTCTGCGCGTTTGTTGATCTAGAAAAGGCTTATGATAGAGTAGATCGTGAGAAAATGTGGCAAGTACTATCAATGTGTGGGGTGGGTAGTCGGCTAATTCGCGCCATTGCGTCCCTATATACAGGAAGTTCTGCGTGTGTTAGAGTGAACAATAACCTGTCGGAATGGTTCACATTGACAAAAGGAGTAAAACAAGGGTGCGTGATGTCGCCATGGCTTTTTAACCTATACATTGATCATTGTATTCGTCCATTGAAAGAACTGAATGTAGGTGTTGATATGAATGGGATGAATGTAAGAGCGTTAATGTTTGCCGATGATTTGGTATTGATGGCTGAAAGTGAAAGTGATCTACAGCGAATGATGACGTGTGTGTATGAAAATTGTGCGATTAATGGATTGAGAATGAATGCAAAAAAGACAAAAATCATGGTGTTTGAAAGAGGAAGTGAGAGAACAGTATGCCAGGTAATTTATTTATTTTTTTTTTTTTTTTATTTTTTTTTTTTTTCTCGAAGGGAACAAACAGTCAACACAACAAGTATTACAACAATTAAAATTAAATGAAATATAGACCACAAGAGTCCCCCTATATTACCACAGTTTAAAAAATTCAAAGCAACTAAGACACAAAACTAACAACAAAAACAAAGAAATATAATAATAAGATAGGATAAGACAAGATAAGAGAAAAGTTAAACATAATGATCAATCACACTATAACTGCGGCGACAAGGCAAAGGGGCACAAGCCAGCTCCGCAGCACCGAGCCACCCCCCCCACAGAAATGCAGGTGCATGCCACACCCCACAAACAATGGCATCAAGGATAGCCCATGGTACTAGGCAACCCCCGACGCCACCACCCGCGAGGCACGACACACACCCACACCTCCGCGGAGGGAACAACCCAAAACCGCAAAACCGACCCACGCCCCCTCACCCCGCCGCCACAGACAATACAATTAATAAAATTAATAAAATAAATATTATTAAAATTAAAAAATAAAATTAATAAGTAATGATTGACAACGAAGTGTTAGAGCAAGTTGACGAATGTGTGTACTTAGGTAGTTTGTTTACGAGAGATGGGAAGTGTGAAAGCGATATTGAAAGGAGAAAAGTTGCTGGCAATAAGGTAAATGGTGCAATCCGACCAATAATTGCAAATAGAAACATATCCACCACAGCTAAAAGGTTGGTGCACTCTGCTATCTTAGTGCCAACACTTATGTATGCAAGTGAGACGTGGACATGGTTGAAAAAGGATGAAAGTGGCATAAATGCAGTGGAAATGAGATCGTTGAGAAGGATGTGTGGCAAGAGTCTGAGAGATCGTGTGCGTAACAGTGATATACGAAAGGAATGTGGAATGAAAGTTGGTGTAATAACAAAGATGAATGTAAATAAGTTAAGATGGTTTGGGCACGTGGAAAGAATGAATGAGGACAGAATGACTAAGAAGATATATTTGGCTGAGAGGAATGGTGCTCGGAGACGCGGACGTCCGAGGATTAAATGGCAAGATCATTTAAATCAAATCCTACAGGACGGTCACGTGTTGAGCACATTGAACAGGAGAGCATGCATGAGGAATTGTATGACAGTGACGGAAGCGAAAGATGTATGCAAGGATAGAAGGAAGTGGCGCTCGATCCTTTCTGCCTACCCCGCGAGGGAAGCGGCGTGATGGTATGTATGTATGTATGTACTTCAAAGTCGGTTTTTATATCAGAGAAACCACCATCTCCTCCCGTCACCACGTGGTATAGGCAAAACAATGCAATTTTTTTCATGATTTATTTCCAGTCTTAACTGGCAAACTTTTATATTATTTACCCCACTAATATCAATCTGAGATAGTTCAGTACTAAGAAGTATAGATATTGAACTGAAGAAAGGCCCAACATTCAGTAGAATACCGCATACTAGTGGGTTTCATTCAGAGATAGTAAAACTTGTAAGCTATTTCCCGCTCTGTATAGCACTGGGTTAAGTGTTAATAAAATACATCATTCAATACGCTTTTATATACCTCTACAAGAATAATAGACTCTCGAATTAAAATTCTCCTCTTTTTTAATTCCTCTCGGCAATTTAAGACGGAAAAAAATATCTTCATATTTCATAAAAATCCATCTTATTTGTTTCTTATGCTCAAATATCATTGTCACAGGAAATGGAATCCTCCAGACTTTTGAACTATGCGGGTGATCGGTGGGTCCTTCCATGTCACAGGAAGTTTATAAAGTGTGTCAAGTGTTAAAATTATCAACGCATTCACTGGGTACCCCATTTGGAATAACATGATAGATCAGTGCTTATATTATATGTATTTATTTATTTATTTTTTCTATCTTCAGCCATTTACTATCTATTTTTGCACACAGGTTTCCCCTTTCATGTTCAACAATTTTTTCTTTCAATTTTTTCGTACAAAACATAAAATAGTTAGAGACATTTCATAATTGTCAAATTCAAATTTAGAATCAGAAATATTTACTGCTGAAAAATTATCACAGAACTTTAAAAAAATGTTAAGTATGAAAAAAAATAAAACGAAAGTATTTATTCTATGCACGTAATTCTCATGAATGTTACAAAAATGTGAAAAATCTTAATGAAAAAGTTTAATAATTCCATCTGGTATATTATCATCAGGTGGGCGGGCGTTCGCACAGGCGCTGTTAGAATAAGCATGGGCGGTATACACATGGGCGGCACATTGAAGCACCCGGGACTGTACCGGACATCTCTTTCTCAGTTGACATACAGAAATCGGAGGACAAACGTCGGAGACACCTTCGATTTAACAATTAATCAAGACGAGTTTATCATCAATAAACTCGTAGCACAAGTACATAGTAATATAAACTATACCAACATTAATTACAATTGTCAATTCAAAATAGTTTGTTAACGTGTTATCTTAATCATTTTATAGTGTTCCTATAATATACATAGTTGATGTTGCGGTGCACAAAACATGTTTAACCTCTTTCACAGTGTCAATTATTACTATTATTATTACTTCTCTTATCAGGTGTTTCAACTGTCAAATAAACGTCAGCGTTATCATCAACAAGTTCAAAAACTTTTGGCGGGAGTGTTGTGCTTTTTTAAAAATATATAAATATATATTTGGAGTGTTATTGTATTAAAAATATAAACTGTAATTGGTGTTTTAATATTAAATTGAAAATATTTATTCAACTTATCGTTTGGTCGTTCAGTGTTTTTAGTATTTAAATTAAAAATACCGTCGAGATCCCTAGTTTTTAAAATTATTACCACGTCAAAAAGTTGTTCGATGTTTATAGCAGTGTTTCTACAAAACACTACGACGATAGTTTATACTGAATTATAAAAAAAAGTGTGCGTAGTTGTAGATATATTATGTAAATAATAAATATCGAATAAACTCATGAATAAATAAAAAGTAGTTAGTTAGATAGATAGATAAACAATAATAATGTTATATACATAATTAATTCTACATTTATTTAGAATTCAATACAATTTAAATAAGTAAATAAAAAAACTCAAAATTGTCGTACAATAATAAAGTTAAAATATTCCAAATTTCGATGTGATAGTTTCGTTAAATGTTTACAATTAAAATTTAATAAAAAACGTTAAATTTGTATTTGGATTTTTGTATAAATTTAATAAATTGTTATCAAATAGATAATCCGTCACATTTAATTGGAAAGAGTGTTTTTTATAACTTTGTATCGACTTTTCTAAGCATAACTTTACATATCAATTGAACAATCTGTCAGTGTCGTTTTGTATTAAATCTTAGATCAAAAGCGATTCCGTCAATTCTATAAAATAATAAATCTTTTAAACTAAAAATGAAACAAGAATTTCTTTTCTATCTTTATACTACACAACTGATACTAAATTATTTGTGCCTATCTAGTTGTGAAAAATAATCTCTTTTGAGCTTACAAATGTTGTGATATTTTATTTAGTATCTTAATCCATATTGTGTTAGTAGCTGTAAGAGAAAAAAAAAGTGTTTGGCTATCGCAATGACTGAAAATAAATGAAATCTTATGAGAAATAATATTCAGAAATAGATTTTTTAAAAAATAAAAGTATTACTAGAAAATTTTGATACTCGAATCTTTACAAATAAATCATAGAAAATTTTATAGAAGAAATTATACAAATATATTCATCATACCAACACTTTTTTTGTATTCATAAGTAAAATATAATTGCAAACGCTCAAATTTTTTAAAATACTTTATTATAAAAGTGATTTTATTTCATAAGTGAAAAAAGTTCCTTGTGATTTTTGCTCGATGAGACTTCCTGAGTTTTTGTGTTGTCAAGGATTATTGTTAAGTAGTTGTTGGAGTGTTAAGTGTGCCGTCGGTTGTTCGGCACCTTCTGGGCCGGTATGCTGGCACTAATGATGCGACGGGAGGGTGACGAACCTCAAGATAATCCGTTCTTACCGCCACCCCCACCCCGTCCGCGTCCAAGACAAACCGACGAGTTCGTCGACATATCACAAGTTCAACAATTGCTTTTAGAAACGGGACCACAACAAGGACAAAGCATGATGGTAATGGGCGGACAAGGCGTGATGATCGGAGGACAGAATCCCGTACCGGGAAGGAGCAGACAGATTCCTGTACAACCAACATATCAACCATATCCCCAACAACATGCCAGTGTTGAAGATTTGGTTGCTTTGTGGTTCTCAGGAAATCCTACACAGGGTGAGAAATTTTATACTATAAAACATGAAATGAAATGAAATTCTTTTATTTCCCTTCTTACAATAGGTACATTTGACAATTTTCACAATATATTTTAAATTATTATGGACATCACATATCACTCTTTCTTCTTATCAAACTCATCATGGGCTCCCTATAGGGATCTCAGATGAGCGAGCCAGGGGCAGCCCTCATAGGGACCAAAAAATGAATAAATTAGGTATGTTGGTTACATTAAACAAAACTTTTGCAACAATTCCAGTTTGATTACAGTCATAATAATTTGATTTGATTGTTAACATGTTAAAGCCTAACGCCGTGAGTATAATAATTATATGTAAATAAATAATTAATATTTCAAAATTTTCAGAAATTTCGTATTCTCGATAGAAAACTGTATGTGTTGATGTTAATACTGTTTTAATTAAAGTCACTTGTCTACATATTCAAGCAGCCATAACTTTCGTTTAAATTTATTGCAATTGTTTTTATAATAAATTCAACGCTAAATACTTCGCCAAAGATCCACAGGAAGATAACGGAATTAGCTTAGTAACAAAATTCTTTTCAAAATCACACATAGAAGAATTAGTTGGTACTAAAACGAAATAAAGAGGAAAATTAAAATGTTTAAAGTCAAATTAATTGTTGAGCATTATTATTGTAAGAAAATTAGACAAAACAATGAATGGAGAAAAAAAATAAACGATATGAGATGTTGGCCAAAGATTCTAATAATGATAATAGATCATATCAAAAATAACTTATTATAATAAAACAGGTTGAAAAATAACAGTAGGTATGTAATAATATTGGCAAAGTTCGCGTTTATGAAAAAAAACGCAAATCTTCTCGAATGTTCTATCGGCTAAAACAATGAAGAGTTCTAATTTCTGATAAATTTCTGTTTATTTCGTATTTTTATTACTATAAAAATACGAAATAAACAGATGAGCATTCGATCTAGGTACGGAATATTTGTATCACCTTGACTACATATAATCTTATGAACGATTGTACACTGCTGTAAGTAGGTGCATATACCTATACGAATATTATTATGTATATGTTCAATTATACAAATTTATTCCACTCGAAGCTTTCATTCATCGATTCAAACCGCCTTAATGTAGGAACATTAAGTTTAAGTAAATTAAGGAATACTTAGGTCAAATTTTCTTAGTGTGAAGCTTATCCTGTTACTGATTTTACCTCTGATACCAGCAATCCAGATTGCTGTTTTGAGGTTTATTGTACAATAAATAAATCTAAATTCTAAAATCCTGAACTTGCTCTTTATTTGGCTAACTCAAGATACAATAAAATTCAATACTTCACAATCATTATCCATCGAACTCTAAGGGGCAGATAAGAGTTACCCTATGTGACATGTTTACTCTTTATAGCTAGATATGTTTATCATTTAGCTGGTTTGCCTCCCATCCTTATTTTTTTGTTAGTACGGAGAGGACAGCTTACATGTTTGTTATATGCAGCTCGTCTTTTGACTATCCCACTTGTGAGAATATATGTAGTTGTAATATTAATATTATTTTAAGATTGATCACTTTAAATTGATAATATTAAACAGATTCAAACTTTGACAGGTGTCAGTGAAAATCACTCTATCTGCCCCAAAGATTTTGGTGTAAAATAGTTGCGAAATATTGAAGTTAATAAGATGTAAAATCAAATGAAACTAAGTAAAGGGCTAGTTCAGAATAAGTTTAATCGAAATATTGAACCTAAATAATATTATGATAACAATACATATTGTACTATAAACATAATCAAACATTAACATACCTATACATACATTGGATATACTAAATATAACATCGGTGACGTAAGTGCCTACGTATATCGTTACGTGTGCATTTCGACTGAACGAGTACAAGTTGAAACTAATATCCGAATAATATTATGTACTACTTTTCAGCTATCTATCGCGAATAATTTTTATCTATATTATTCATGATCTATTTTTAGGTTCACATACATTATTACTAAATATACCGTCCGACCAATGCCCATAGGTAATCGAGGTTTAAATTAAATAGTTTGCTCTTGAATATGTTCGTTGATTTGTTTTCTATAATCACCTTTATCAAACTATAAAATCATGATGATAATTAATGATTATGGATGGCATTGTTCTAGCCCTTTCTACAGTCTTTAGATCATTTCAATGGTGTTGATAAATGGGACAGTTTTTCAAATGTTTCTGACGCTGGTGACCAGTTGGTTATTCTTCAATTACGCTAGAAAGCGATGCAAGAGAACAGGTAATAGGTAAACTATTGACCTCTGTATGAACAGTGAACACTCATGCATCGAAAGTGTAACTAAAAAATAAAATAACCTCTATGCACCTTGTATATTCAATCACATATACATGAAAGTCTTATGAAAAAATATGCCTAATACTTAGTACCTATGTTGATTGATAAAACGATAAAATAAAACTTTCATTTCAAAAATCCATATTTTCTATCAAAATTTTAAACGCCATATCATTTAATTAGCCCGTTGTGACGTCGTTAGGCGCTAAGTTGTATTAGCACTATTTGACTCGTAGTACTGTCTGAAGCGTCTGCCATGGGTGGACCTTTTTGCGACGAAGTGTGATAATTGCTTTTTCAAATGGTGATAAAGCCTGAAAAATTCACATTTAAAAATATAAAAAACACCACAATTTTTCCTAATTTTCTGTACTATTTTTTGATCGGATTTTTTTCGTGTGAAAGTTCCCCATTGTTTACATTCATTTGTTGTATCAGAGATCTTTACTGGTAGATTGGATAGAACCTTAATATTGATGATTGTTTCCTAAGCTAAGCTGGGTCTATGATAAGTATGTATCTAATATTAAGATATTATATTATTCGTGAACTATTATTACATTTTAGTCAGTAGCCGCTTATGACGCTCTAGCGGGATGTGTAATGAGTCTAAATCTAGACACGGCGATCTTTTAATGAAATGGTAGGTGTTTTTAAAAATAAACTTGTTTTAATTTCCTTTTTGCCCACGAATTGGCTACTGGTTTGTTATCACATGCATATCTTGTGACGCTACCGGACACACATAATTATATCTCTATGTAATCTACAATTTAGATGTTATGTAGAAAATGTATGTAATATATTAAATTTAACTTCTAATACTACTACACATCCAGCTTATCCCACAACTGCGGTAGTCAGCAGACCAAGTGCAAAAAATAAAAATTCAAGCAGTCCTATCCCCGCCAACAAAAATAAAGACATTCGGGATGGTTGGCTAACTTCGTCGCTGAATTCAAGATGCAAAATGTTTTTTTATTTTTCCGAACACTCGCCTTTTACAGGACACTTAAAAATTTACGGATGAGAGTGGAATACCATGTCTTTTGCGGATGTCCCACAGATCAATTATACATATAGTAACAATATGTAGGTAGTACATTTTTTATAGCGCAATGAAACGAAAAAGAATGGTATTGATTACTGGTAGACTTTGAGGTTGGTGTCTTAAATGTCAGAATTGTCTTGGTTATATATTGTTAATGTACATTTTTGGTTGATTATTTAAAATCTCTTTCACAATAAAACGATCTCATATATATTCGTCATTTAAACTTTAGGAATGACGTGGGATAAGCTGAGACAAAATTAGTGCGGAATTCCTAAAGGAAATGTGTTTCAATCCTGTCTCAACAAAAAAATATGCACAACTATAAAAATTCACTACTATTAAATATTTTAAACCTTTATGAAATCTGTAGTCTTTATTTAATTATTCAAATATTTATTTTTATTTCATAACACGACTTAATTCGATAAATTTTACTACGTTTTTAAATATTTAACATACTTTCAAAATTAAAATTAAAAATTTATTTATTTATTTTTTATTTATTTATTTATTTATATTTTTTTTTATAACATATTTACATAGTTAACAAATTCATATAAATAAAACATTATTTTTCAATGACTCAACTTCAAAAAGAGAAAATCTCGTGTTTTGAAGTGAGCTACATTGTTACAATATTACAAAACAATACAAAAGTAAATAAAAAGAAAACAATTTCAAAAACATTACCAGAATAAATCCTGAAACTTTCCATAAACTTGAAAAGAAAAAAAAAAACACATCGTACAAAAATAAACATGTTAGTACAAATTAAATAACAATAAGGTACACTTTCAATCATCAATAATCTATACCCAAAGAGAAGAAAAATCTACTTCATTAACTTTTTTAAAGCTAACTTAAACTTAGCTATACCAATATTTGCTAGATCCTTGCAATCCACCGGCAAAGCATTATACCACTTCACTCCTAGGTAGGAGTAGTGGTTTTGCGCAAACGTTGTGTTTTTTTTTGGTATTTTTATAAGACCACCTAAACGAGGCAATGTGCTAATGCACTCCACCGGGTGGATCGGATCAGTTATATATTCCTTACAAATACGCAGTACAGCTTGTCTCCTATATATTGTGTCCAATCTTAATACTCCAAAGTCAGAAAACAGTTGGTCAGATGGGTAATCACTCGGCTTATGCAATATAATCTTAATAATTTTTCGCTGTATGATGTAAAGTGGCTTCAAGCTGGTAGAATATATTCCTCCCCATCCTATTATTCCATACTGCATAACCGACTGCGCAAGAGCATAGTAAACCATTTTTAACACATTCGTACATAGAAAACTTCTGAGACGATAAAAGACATAAAATATCTTTCTCAATCTCTCTACAGTCATAAACAATTGATCTCTCCATTTTAATTCCGAATCAACCAGCACACCCAAATACCTAACCGAACTATGTACTTTCAATCTAACACATTCAGTTTCTTCACCATAACATTTCATATCACAATCATAGCGGTGGATTCTAACATCAAAATTTTTAGGTACATTTTTTTCATTAATAGAGAAAGGTAGCACAGCAGTCTTTCGAAATAAATAATTAACAAACCACAGGTGTCGAGATGAATGTTCATCTCGGTGTGTCATTGTCCATTACTAGACTGTGGGTCTATGTATATCTATACTAATACGTCGCGACGCTTTTCAATGATCCATACTACACACACGTAACATAATATATTATAGATCACATAGATCATTACCTACACCAGTGTGATCATTAGCGTTATTAGACACAACTACTACTATAATACTAACACTTCTTCTACTATTAATAATCTTACACAGACTCGACTATCACTTGAGCAGCTAAACTGTGTCAAAGTTTGAAATAGATCGAATGCATACACAAGTCAATACACCTTTCACGTTATATTTTCTTATACTATTCTTAACTAAATGGTCAGTTTTACTAATGAGTTCTGAATAGTTTTCGTAATCTTATTTCTTCGAAAGATTTTCATCTAGTATTACAATTAATGATTAACACTTTATCTGTGGCATAAAAATAAGAGATTCGGAATACATTATTGCTCCATTGCTGATTTATAAATTTTATATATTGGAGGTTTTATCGTGGAGTAGGTAGCTACCTTGCGTAGAATTAGTCACCCACTATTTCTGTAAGTTTTCGAGTGTCTTGTAAAAGGCAGGTGTTCGAAAAATTAAGATATTTTAGATCTAAAATTCAGCAATGAGGTTAGCCACCCATCCTGAATGTCTTGATTTTATATTGACACGGAGAGGACAGCTTGCATGTTTCCTATATGCAGCTGGTCTGCTGGCAACCTCACTTGTGGGATATGCCGTGATGGTATAGTTGTAGTAGTAGTAGCATTATACTTTTTTTTATTTATTTATTTTATCAAAAATATTACAAGTAAATATTACAAGTCCTGTTAAGTCTTTTATAAGACTTGTCAACAGGTTCTTTTTTATATACCCATATACAAATATAATAATTAATATCAAGGAAGGAAATTATTTTTTTTTTATTATAAGATAATAATTAGAGATAAAATAAAAATTTAGACATTCATTAGCGTCAAACAAAAATAATCCTTCCATTGTTTTAAAATAACAGATAAACACAATTACAGTATAAACATATTATTATTGTGTGTAGCTACTCTGGGTAGGTACTTATTCCCTTTGTAATGGACCACACATTATTAGCATTATTTTGAAGTCTTGAAGCCTATCTCACTTCGACGTAAAGATATCGGAACCTATATTACTCGACACATATGTAAATATTTCAGTTCGTTCGTAAATTTGTTTATATCTGCTTTATAGACACCGCGATAAGTGAAAGAACAGAGATTAAATAGTGCCTACATTTTGCACATAGCCTCATTATTTTGACATTTTTAAGCTGAACACATTAGAAATTTCTTGTAAGGATGTATATTGGAAGAGATATTATAGTTTTTATGATACCATATCGTCAGGTTTATTTGGAAATTGAATAAAACATTGATCTGCATGATCAATCTTCTTGGCAATATTTTTTATTCCATTGTGTTAAATGTATTTCAAAATAGAGATAAATAAAATATACATATTAAACAAATAATCTCTTATTTCCAAAATTTCTTTTAACACAGAAATATTTCAATAAAAAAGGAAATTAATTGAATTTAAATTAATTGCAGAGCTTTTTTAAAACAACATTTGTATACTTATGTAATGTTATTGTCAAACTAGTATCTCAAGTATAAGTATAAGTTAGGTTAGTTTGACAAAGACATAGCATGTCTAAACATAGCATATCTTAACTTATCTGAAGAATAAGTAAGGTTATTTTGACAAAGAAATAGCATGTCTAAATCTAGGTATCTGAAGTATAAGTAATATGGAATTCTACAAAATAAACATAAAGAAGATACAACATTTTTTTAAGCTATTTATTTTGACACTGAACAACACCGAATTTATAAGCTAGTAATTAATGTAAACGCAAAAGGTTTTATATGAGTTGAATTATCATATTAATATCAATATTAAAATGATGAGTAGAACATAGCATTATCTTTTGTTTATTCAGAAGAAGTGAGTATTGTTTATACAAGCAAATCTCTGAATATTCATTTATTCAGATTGTTAATTATTATTGTATTATTATATTGTCTAAAGCCCTCCCAAGAACAATGCAATGAATCCCCCATTGGTAGATTATTATAATATAGAACCTTACTCATACGAGAATAAAGAATTATACTTTATTGTGTTAAAAAATAGATAAGTAATGTATAAAATTGATAAACTTAAATATATGAATCATGCGCGCATGTTTATTTTCTAAAAAATATAAATTATTGAGTGTTCTACTTCATCACACATGATATTTCTAGAGAAATATAGGTACATATACCATGGTAGCATTTTCCACCAATGAGGTAGCCAGATAACAAACAAACTGCATGCAATTGACCAGCCAACACAAAATAGATGCTTTATAAATAATTAATGAATCAATCAAGGAACTCAACACATCAATAACAGTATTTATATGTTTAATCACTTTTATTGTAACCTAAATTTATCATTTTTTTTTATAATATGTATTTCATTTCTATTATTTTCTATTCTACATAATCTTTATTCACTGTATCGGTATTTAGAGGTAACATTTTATAATGAAACAAAAGCAAATTTTTTATTCAAATTTTTTATTAAAATATAATTTACAATTTAATAATATTACATACACACCTTATTACTAAAAAAAACACATATATTACATATTTGACCCTCAAAACTGAGCAGTGCTCGTGCTTTGAGGGTTTAAACAGATTTTATATAATTTAGATAAAACAATAGCGCTCACCAAACAACAACAAAAACAAACACATATCCACAATACAAACAGCAACCAAATACAGTGTCTTAACAAAACTCAACAACAGAGCAGTTGAACAGCTATTTAAAAATATATTTCAGATTCAATTTAAAAATCTGATTTTTTTTGTAGAATCATACTTAGAATTTTGTCCAGCTTATTGTAGGTACCACACAACACCCAAATGAGTATAGTGGTGTTGTCCAGCTGATGTTTTTCTGGGAGGTACCTACCTTAATTAGGCCTCCTAGTCTTGGACACGCACTAATATCATCCGGCGAGTGGAGTTTTTGTACAAAATACTCTATACAAACCTGAGACACTGCCTTTCTCTTATAAATATTATCCAATGTGGGCACCAGAAATTCTTTAAAAAGTTCTGAGGTTGGGTGGTCCATAGGTTTTTTAAGAATTATCTTTATAATACTTCTTTGGCTGACGCCCAGGGAATAGAGAGAGTTTTTATATGCCCCACCCCAAGCTATAATACCATATTGCAACACAGATTGGACAAGAGAAAAATACACTTCTTTCATTTGCTTAGCATTCAAAATATCCCTTAGTCTATAAAGTATATAGAACATTTTTCTCATTCTCTTTACAGTAGTTTGCACATGGTCTTTCCATTTCATATTTGAGTCAATTTCAACTCCAAGGTACTTTACAGTATTTGATTCCTTTAAATTTACACAATTTGAACCACCACATGATTTTATCTTATTTGCGCAAGAGTTACTATGAATTTTAATATCAAGGGCGGAAGTAGGCTTACCTTTAATATTTATAGAGAAATTGACATAATTCGTTTTCTCAGTATTCAGTGATAATAAACTCGCGTCAAACCAGCCCTCGAGCAAATTAATTTCTGTATTCACAATTGTTTCCACTTCTCCCATGTACTACCACGGGCAATCAACGCTGTATCATCGGCAAATGACAACACTGTCGACTTAAGGGAAAGGCTAAAAATTTGATTTACATATAAAATAAATAATATTGACCCAAGAACCGTACCCTGCGGAATCCCAAACTCTAAATCTACAATATAGATTTTTATTGACAGAAACGTCTATCGTTTTTCGAAAATATTATCAATTTTGGACAAGGACATGAATCAAGGCGATTGACAATGTCTTTAAAAGACAAAAGACGTCTTTTTCAATAAATATCAATATTGATGAAAAAAAATAATTTAATTTAGGTATAATATGTATTTTGAAATGAACTTGAGAGGTTTCCACACCCCACCTTCAAGTCTGGAGTAAAGGTTGAAAAAAAAATAAGATGATTGGGTATGAATTGTAGGTACAATTTAAAGTGAGTACCTACTATGGAATATGTAAATCCTTCTCATTCATCACTATCTAAAATATTTTCCATCTCGCTCTTCCCTAAACCTCAAGCCTATTCCAAGGAAAAGCAATTTGTCTTATTTTCGCTACCGCACAGTGATTTTTTTCTGTTATTCAGCATTTATCGCTGCTTTTATTCATCCATTAATTTTCATATTATTCATAAATCATCCGCATATAAAGTAAAATAAAATTAACCTAAGGAATGAAAAAAACATCCCATCTGTCATCCAGACACATCTCCAATAAGCCTGTGAATTATCTTGACTCATATTTCTGAGCCAGGTTGTCTGTGGTATAAATTGTTCTATTTTTTTTCTACTTGCATCATCTTAAATATTATAGAATAAGCTGCCTCTGAATCTGCGAGAGGAGTTGAATTGAGAGAGCTTCAGAAGAAAACTGAAAACACGCCTTTTTGCCGGAAGGTTCGTACGATAGACGCACAATACTACTCTCTGGAGGTCATGTTGCGAATTGCCAACACAATTATAATAATAGAACCGCGCATTAACTTACAATAACTTAGGGTAATTTGGAAAAAAACACACTTTTGCGAAAAACTCGCTCTCTGTGTATTGATTGTATTAATATGAACGTACTTCTTTATAAAATTGTTTGTAGTAACGCACAGTGAAATATGAATAAATGAATAAATAACAATGCCGTCTGATTTCATATCCTACAGGAAACGAGTTGACACCAAAGCAAATGCAAACATACGTAGAAAACACTGAATGTATGTATGTATATCGTACTTAAAGAATTATGAGGCAATTGCAAGGAATTCCTTGGTCCTAATGCAGAGTACATTGAATACTGGCATGATCCTACATATTATTATAACATAGGTATTCTAAACGTGCTACCAGTAACACACACATACACACAGTCAAGTCAAGATACAATCTTTGTGTAAAACATCTCAGACAGAGTGTAATAATGTGGACAAGTACCTGGAACTATTAAGCAATTAAGCAGTTTCCTAAGTACAAAAGCGGTACTATTATTATAGTTATGTGTAACACGACATACATACATATAAATAAGAACGTTTAATTCACGATCAAACATTTATTGTGAATATTTTTAAATACAATATTTACCTACTATTATTTAATTTTTTGAACCAGATTTGGGCACAACGTATAGATGACAAAACCAATCATACATCTCGATTTGGAGAACCATTTTTAGACAATGTAATATTGTGCAAAATCTAATCGGAATAAGTGAGAAAAGTATCCCAATTTATTGTTGTGAAAATGATTATGGGCTTACAAATAGAGAAGTTTTACTACCAAAAGACTTTAAATTACATTAAAAGCTTCTCACAACTTTCCCCTGGATGTTTAAGAGCTAAGCTCCGATATCATCTTGAAAAGAATCTTTTTTTTCAAAGGGAGGTAGTAGACTATACGTGCTCACGACACTGAGTAGAACTCGATACTTAGAAGCAGTATTTTGAGGGATTATTCCATTGGGCTGCATGTTAAAACATATGTTTACATTTGGAAATTGTAAATGAAACAATAACATAAAGAGTTAAACTAATAACTTATTTTTCGGTTACCTAGGTTTCGACATGCATTTAATGCTTTTGTCAAACTCATGAAATATAAGTTCTTAGTAAAACTCTACAAATTAATAAACATCAATAAGATACAATTTGTATTCATGCTCCTGTGATATAACCTAATTATATAATCAAAGCAATCAAAAACCATTACAGTAATAGAAAATTGTAAAATAAGCAAAAAAAAATCGATTATATCAGTTTGAGGATGGTGTTATTTGAAACACTTTTTCAAAACGCCATTCACAATTCAAAATCAAATTAAAATATCACATTAATCGTGATATATTACAAATTAACAATATTTTTATTATAAGATATCAAATCTAAAAATATAACAAATATACATAAATTTGAAGATTACAACAGTATAAAAATACCTATAATAAAGCAGTACGGTTCATTTCGCGTTACTCTTTTTGATGCGAAGCAAAGAAGAATAAAATAATATCTATAAATATTATTTTATGTTTATGTAGATATTTTGACATTCTCATAATACGCTTGACAAAATTTAATAATTCTCGTATATTCGCGAAAACATATTATAAGGTAGGTATTATTATTGTTGATTTTGTTACATACCTACTCAATGTTATCTTTTTAAAAGGTCAGAAAGAAGCAAATATATGAAGTAAAATATTATTTTATCCTTACAAACTTCCTTCGCTTTCTCCACCATCATCCAATTTCATTATAATACAAGCACGCCGATTGATATTATTCTACACACATCTGTTTTTTGAGAATCTGATCCATGCATTCAATCCTAGGCTGTAATTTGTAGATCTGTAATCGCCGTGATATAGGAGAGACGATAGTCCTGGCTGGGTCATGTTCTAAGAATGCCCAGTAATAGGTAGTTGGCCAAAAAGAATACTATTCTTCCGTCCACAAGGGTTCCGTCAGCCCAGGCGTCCCTCTTTCACAATACACCGTTCCTACGACAACGACATCAGAGCGCACGGAATGTCGTGGGAAGAGGTGACGCGATTGGCACTGAGACGCTCTTAATGGAGGAGGCTAGTTTCTGCCCTGTGATCCCAAGAGGAGCGTTGTTGAGGGCGATAATGAGGATGATTCAATCCTAGTAGTTCTCGGACGGCCGCATTTTCTCACAACCCCTCTTTAAAACTCATTCAATTAATTGAAGAAATTTTAATAACCACTTATTATAATTATTTACTGCGTGAGTTATAATTGTATTGAGAACTGTTTTAACATTACTAAATAATCAAACTATTAATTTTTTCGGTAGTCACTTGGTGAAAGTTCATTTTTAATAAATTTTGTTATAAAAATAAAATCAAAAACACTGTTTACTTTCACTTGTTATTTATTTTAAATATTTTAGCAAAGATCTTTCGTTATATTAACATCATCAGTACAGTATATGTATACCAGCAGATTTTGTTTTGTGTTTAGTTGTAAGTGAGCACTGATGATGTTAATATAACGAAAGATCTTTGCTAAAATATTTAAAATAAATAACAAGTGAAAGTAAACAGTGTTTTTGATTTTATTTTTATAACAAAATTTACTAAATAATCTATCATTTAGTAATACATAATAAAAGGTATGATTGTGTACTATGTTATATCCAGTTCATCAACTTGACTCATCTCAAGACTAGTAGTAAATTGATAAACACTGGTAGCAATTTGCTAGACACGCCTGTACCTACCTTCTGATACGTTTTTATGTGTGTGCTCTTGTTTAATTCACCGACAAATTTAAAATAATGTTATCCTAATGCGGTGTATGTGTAACTGCTAATCAGTGGCGTGACTTCCGTATGTGCCTAAAAATAAATTATTGTCTGAGATGTATAGTTTCTGATGATGTCCCTTGTCGGATCATATATCTTAAGAATATTCTGTGAAAGCTGACCAAAAAATCTTATTCTTTCGTATACTTACAAGTGCAAGGGGGGCCTTTTTTCATAATACTTCATTCCTATGACATTGATATCAGAAATGTCATGGTCTGGCCAACTATGTTGACCGTGCTTTCTGTGTGGCTGGTCCGTTGCTGTGGAACAAAATTCCCTTTGATTTGCGATTTCTGGAGAGTGTGGAGGTGTTCAAAACGAGGTTAAAAACCCTATTGTTCGGGAGGTGTTATGATTCTTAAATGGGCCCTTGTGGTGGTTTTTCCACAAAACGGCGTATGATAAATAAGTTGTCCAGTTATTATTATTATTATTGGATGACTTTACTGACGTAGAGACTAAAATGAATAAAATGCTCTGAAAACTGAGCAAAAAAGCCCTGTTTTTTCGTCGACAAGGGCTCAGGCGTCTTAGTACTCCGTTCCTATGAAAACGACATAAAGATTTACGTGGTAAGAGGTGACTTAACTGGGGCATAGACTAAAAATAAATATGTAATCGTAGAATATTTCGAATTCTTATACCAAGTTGATAATTTGGTGGCAAAGAAATAGATATTTTAAAAGTTGGGATTTTTCTTAAACTCCTATACTAAATCGCGAATAAAATAAAAATTTACTACTAAATCATGACGAATATAAAAAGTCTAGTTCTGTCACTGCTGGTTACTGGTATTACCGAAACGATAATTATAATAAGATTTTGTTTTTTATTAACAGTACAGTAAAACAAAAATTGAACGAATGTTGGATCAATCGGAACTAAATTTGATATTTGAAAATAAGAACTTTACGTATTGACCGTAAAGTTCGTTGTACCTACTAGAAATAAACTTTGCAACGAATTCGCCTTTTGGCATTATTTTCTATCACTTGTATATATGCACGTTTTGCTCTGTTTTCTAATAAAGTTTTTATGTATTTGATGAAGAAATTCATAATTAAAATACACTAAAATCTGCAATTGATTTTTTGGTTCATGTGAAGAGAATTGCTATCTTTTGTTCATTTTTATGACACGGAGAGCATCATTTGTATGTTAATGCAGTTTAATAGATATAAAATATCTATAAAAAAATATTCTTTTTACTTCTTCTTCTTTCTGTGCCGTGTCAGGTCCCCCCGACGTTGGCGATCACTCCGAAAACCTCCCTGTCCTGTGCTGCTCTGAACAGGTCATCCACTGTCTTCATTCCGGTCCATTCTCTAATATTGCGCAGCCAGGCCATCTGCTTTCTGCCAACTCCCCGTCTTCCTTCTATCTTGCCCTCCAATATAAGGCAATTTACTATCTTTGTACTTAAAGATATTAAATTGGATGAATCTTTATAAACATATGTTTGCAGCAAATCTATTACTACAACAATTTCGATGGAATTAAATTAACTTGTATGATGATTTGATAAAAAAAAAACTTCTGTGCCATTACGGTACATTCCACTAGTGGGGTAGCCATCAGACCATCTGTATGCAATAAACATGCAAGCTGTCCCCTCAGTGCCAATAAATAATGAAGACATTCAGGATGGAGGCAAATTTCATCATTGAATTTTTAATAAAAAAATCTTCATTTTTCAAACACCTCTCTTTTACAGGGTACTCGAAAACTTACGGCAAAGAGTGAGAAAACAATTCTACGCTAAATGCTTCACGGAATATAATAAAAATATTGATTAACAAAATGCCAATAACTTTAATGAAAAAGCGACGCTGCTTGACAAAGCCATCTTCACCTTGCCGATTTATTGTGACATCAGAATATTTCATATCTATTATATATAACAATATTATTATATTGTATCTTAAACTCTTACATTTTTTCATTCAACATTTCAATCATTCTTCTTGTAATATAAACTTTATATTATATTTTGGAAGGTACCAATTACATAAATAAATTTGAAAACCAATTCATCGATACGAAGATAAGAAATTAATAATTGATTGATCCGAATCACGACTCTTCAATTCGTGACGAAATAAAATTAATTAATAATATTTTATTATCTATACATTTTTCTGTACATCTATACATATTATCTATACAACTAATATACCCACCTAGACTTTAATAAGCTTCATTTTGTTAGTATAATAGTAACGTATAAATTTAATAACTGTATAAGTGTGAAGTAATAAATTGATTGGTAGTTAATTAACTAAACAAGAGCAATATAGAAATTTAATGGTAATATTATTTTTTAATAACTACGAGTATAGTATCATGACATATCCCACAAATGGGGTAGCCAGCGAACCAACCGTATGTTAATATAAATAAGCAAGTAGTCGGCTGAAGTGGCATGCCTCATCGCTTAGTATAAAAATGTATTTATTTCTTCGAAAGCCTGGTTTATACAGGACACTCGAAAACTTACAGAAGACCTTAAGAAGGGAGACTGTTAGAGGTTTAGTTTGAAAAAAATATCGCATGTCGACACCTAGGTCGCTAAAATAAAGTAACTAGTAAAATTTTGAAACATATTTTTATGTTGTTATAAATAATGGAAGTGCTTTTCTTTGCCAGGGACTCCAAGGAGATATTTTTTTTTTAAATAAAATATTTAAACTTGAATTACTATGTTTATTTGTTACATTAATTTAAATTACGAAAGTAATGTAACAAATAAACATAGTAATTCAAGTTTAAATATTTTATTTAAAAATGTCTAGAAATTGTTACATTGTTAATGCCTCTAAAATAAATGAGATATTATTTTGTAAATAGTTTTAAAAGATATTTTACAATTCTTAGTCTCATTCTCAATAACATTTCATCATTAAAATAACAAATTATTAAGTAATCCCATACGAGACTTTATTAATTTGCGAGTCGACTTTCAAAAGTTTCCGCTCTGATCAAGTAAATTTGAAGAACTTTACATTTTTTTTAATCTTTACATTTGCCAAATGACGAGAGGAAAAGCTTTTAAAAGCTGTCTCGATTAACTGATCTTTAATGAACGATGTAGGTGCTATTGCTCTTTGGATTTATTGACAAATAATAAGTGTCCAGCTTTTCCGTAAGTGTTTTGTAGTAAAAGGCAGATATCCATCTTGAATGTCCGAGCTTTTACCGAAAGGACAAATGAATGAATAAGAAATAAATATAAATGGGTAAATAGTTTAATAATAATTAACACTGTTTATTTCCAGCTTATGCCTAATTTATGGACCAATTGGTAGGGAATGAAACTCAAAACTGATTGTGTATTTTAATTAATTTGATATTTCCGCCTACGCCAAACAATGATTTGTACTATATAAGTGAATATTGAAAACAATTCTATCTTCAGGATAATAATATGCTATATAGATATTAAATAATAATATTTGAAGACACCGTAAAGTGGATATTAAATGTCAAAACTGTGAGGAAATTAGGGGATACGTAAATGTCAAAGTTCATTTATTAATTATTATAATAAGTAGGTAGGTACCTACTTGCATAAAATAAAACCATTTTGAAAACATCCTCGTGTAATGTCAGACTTGAAACAATACTATAGTCAATAGGCGCTTACTTGAATTTTTCCATAAAATTAATCGGATCGTGGAGTAAGGAAGGAAATTAAGAACAAATATTTTTTTCTACTTTATTTTTTTTTAAATTTATATCACATAATCCAACATTAAATACAATTAAAAAGTCGCACCAAATCTATTACAAGATTTGTCGGAGCGTTCATTTTCATAATAACAATACATACATCTTCTTCCCCTTGTCCTAGTTGGGTCGGGGGCCCATTGCGCCTAGGTACCTCCTCCAGAGATTCCTATCCACTGCTGCTTCCAGGACCTTTGGCCACTCCAAACCAAGCCTTTCAACACGCAAGTTTGACACCTGCCTTTGCCAGCTTTTTCTAGGACGGCCTACCGGTCTTCTGCCCTCTCCCACAGCCTCTAAAGATCTAAGTGGTAATGATCCATAATAACAATATATAAATAATTTAAACCTAACCAAAAACAGCAGAAATATACTTAATAACTATAGTATTTACACAATTTCAATTATATACAAATCCACATCTCAGGAGCCATTCCTTGACAAGTCTTTTTGTGGCAATCTTACTACAACATTTCTTAATAGATGTTTATTGATTTTTATTGATTTTTTATTGAGAAAAAAATGTAAATAAACTCGTCCATTGCACAAAATTATTAATTCTATTATTGTGATACCATGTTTTTAGTTCTTCTTTATATATTGATTTTGTGCAATAAAGTTTATTTTTAATTTAATTAAAACTTATAAAAAGGTTATAGAGAAGTTTCTGGGAAAACACCAGAGGCTTTTTTGTGCGTTCGTGGATCTGGAGAAAGCATATGATCGAGTGGACCGGGAAAGGTTGTGGCGCGTGTTGTCGGAGTATGGGGTGAGCAGCCGGTTGATCCGCGCAATATCTTCACTTTACGTGGGAAGCTCCGCTTGCGTGAGGGTAAATAACACTCTCTCGGAGTGGTTTGTTCTCACCAAGGGAGTGAAGCAAGGTTGTGTCATGTCTCCGTGGCTGTTCAACCTATTCTTCGACTACTGTATGCGACCTGTGAAAGAGATGGATGTTGGTGTCGAGTTGAATGGGTTTCGGGTGAATGCATTGATGTACGCAGATGATTTGGTGTTAATGGCTGAGAGTGAAAGGGACTTACAAGAGATTGTTACGTGTGTGTATGATAGTTGCAATTTGAATGGTTTGAAAATGAATGTTATGAAGACGAAAGTTCTTGTTTTTGAAAGAGAGAATGAAAAAACGATTTGCGAGATTAGAGTTGGTGACGAATGTTTGGAGCAAGTAAGTAAATATGTATATTTGGGAAGTATGTTTACGAGGGATGGAAGATGCGATAGGGACATTAAAAGAAGGAAAGTGGCCGGTGCTAGAGTAAACGGTGCACTTCGACCCATTGTCAGCAATGACAATGTGTCGAACATGGCTAAAATGCTGGTGCACAATACCATTCTGGTACCGTCACTTACGTATGCAAGCGAGACATGGACGTGGTTGAAGAAGGACGAAAGTGGAATAAATGCAGTAGAGATGCGATCGTTGAGAAGAATGGTTGGTAAAACGCTGCGTGATAGAGTGAAGAATGAGGATATTAGAAGAATGAGCGGATGCAAGAAGAGTGTTGTGGACAGAATGCGCGTGAATAAACTACGGTGGTTTGGGCATGTTGAACGAATGAACGAGGTAAGAATGACAAAGAGGATATACTTATCTGAAAGAAAGGGTGTGAGGAAACGCGGGCGTCCGAGAACCACGTGGCTTGATCACGTGGATCAAATTCTCAAGGACGGCCGCGTGTTGAGTAAGAGGAACCGACGTGCGTGTATGAGGAACTGTATGAATGTGGAGGAAGCGAAGGAAGTGTGTAAAGATAGATCGGTTTGGCGTTCCGTTCTCTCTGCCTACCCCACTTGGGACACGGCGTGAGGGTATAGTATAGTATAGTATAGTATAGTATTTATTATTATTATTATTATTCGTCTCTCAAAAACATTGTCAGTCGTTCAAGAATTATTCACAATGTTCTTTAAAGGCAAGAAACATCTCTCTCTCTCTCAATTAATAATATTAATAAAATGGTAAAAAATATTTGTATTTAATTTCATCGTGAGCTTCTAGTACGTAAACACTGACACAGGGAATAAATTAATGATATTAGTATAAAATCATAGGAAAATAAAGATAATACATGTAAAAACAATTCAGATATAACATTTCAATGAACATACAAATACCTACTTGTACTATCCCATCACGGCTTATCTCAAAAGTAGGAAAGCCAAGATGCCGTCTCCATGCCAACAAAAATTCAAGACATTCTGGATGGGTGATCAACCTCATCACTGAATTTGAGATGTCTTTATTTCATGCTATATTATTCAATAAATCAGTCAGATATGATATTCAACCTTTCACCTTTCAATGCTATTATTCCCGGGAACACGGGGTAGGAATCAACCTCTTACAGTCAAAGCATCTTTGCACTAATTGAGTCACTTATTCCCACGACATCCTAACCTTCACATATATTTTTTTCATATGAAAAGTGAACCTACTGAAAGAAGAACATCTAACATTTTACATTGACTTTGTTTCTGTCTTTCTTCTTCTACTAAAAAATAAATAAATATTCTCAACTTTGTACATTCTTGCCAGCGTCTTTTTCTGGGAATACCCACGGCTCTTCTGCCTCCTTAACTAACTCGCAAAGCTCTGAAAGATTATAGTAAGCCTGACTATTCAATTGTATACTTTAAATGATTTCAAAGTATACATAATATATGTACTCGTATACCTTTATTAGTTATTTAGTACAAGTACTGTTTATTAGAAATAATATGAATCCAATCCAAAAGTTCTCACGCTGTTTTATCAATGCATATCGATCAAAAAACTAGACAAAAAAACATATGTGATAAAGTCGATCGATACTATCAAAAAATAATAAATAATAACATATTATTATTTGAAAAGTGTGATACTTCGTTTAATTTAATAATAGTTTTTTTTTAATAATAATTATTATATTAGGTAAGTATGATTTTCTTCGACCGTGTAGCAATTTGTTTGGTTATTTCTGTGTGGTCTGCGAGACTCCCATACCTACATATTATTGTGTATTATTGTGAATGTTAGATCCAGGCGTCGATTGTTTGACATACGGGACCAGGTGGTAACGCCTCTATGGTTGAGGACTACATTATAATAGCGACCATTGCAGAAATGTTCAACCATTTGGTTTACACACTATTTCGTTATAACTTTGACATTACAAATATTAAACTTTTTGAAAGTTTTTTTATTTACAGTACGGTAACTAATATAATGAATTACAGTACAGATATTCAGAGTTTACAAATAAGTAAAGGTAAAAGAAATTAAACAAATATTTTTTTCCATAAAAAGAATATCTACTACTTTTATTATAGTGTGGTAGCCAGTAAACCAGCTGTATGTTATAAACACGCATGCTGTTCTCTCCGTCCCAATAAAAAAAGAAGACATTAAGGATGGGTGACTAATCTCATCGCTAAATAATTTGAGATGTAAAATGTCTTTATATTTCAAACATCTGAATTTTACAGTACACTCGAAAACTCATGGAAAAGATTGAAAGATCTTATACTGGCCGGGTGCTCCACGGTATCTACAATAAAATTACATACATTTTTCAATCTCTACAAATTATCTCTAGATTATCCTTACTTTTTTCATAAAATCACAAATAAGTATGAATACAATATTATCGTCTTATATTTAAAATATTAATATTTATCAATTGTGTCGCTGCATAGAATTCCATAATTACGTAATTGAAACAAGCGTTTCTTTCTACTATAAATTATTGATTCCGAGAGAGACGTCTTTCGATGACCTGATAAGTGGAAAGACGTCTCTTTCGGAGTCAATAATCTATAGTAGAAAGAAAAACTTGTTTCAATTTGTTTGGGTCCGTGGTTCGATCCCAGGTGCCGGCAAACTCCCCTTTCACGGCACAAGCTTTTAGCTTAGTGTGAAAGGTGTATAAGGTTGTATTTGGGTTTATAACAAAAACCCAGATATATCTTTTTTAAAAAAAAAAAAAAAAAAAAAAAAAAAAAAAAAAAAAAAAAAAAAAAAAAAAAAATTACATACATAATTAATATTTATAATAAAATATTCACTGAATAGAATATTAATTCAATTTAAATATATGTAGGTTGCGCGACTAGATCATACGAATAAATCAATAATCTAATCCTTTACACTTTTTCGCGTTCAAACAAACGAACGCAACTTTTGTGTTCTTAAAATTCAATACTTTACGAACGATTCTTTTATTGACTTATTCCGTCCTGAATCACTGGTGTACGACCACTGGATTGAGATGAAATGTTAAATGTTCCCATACCTAAAAAAATGTAAAATATTGTTATATTCTCATAATTATAAAAATATCACAACAACAAGCATTCAGGCTGAAGAATGAAATAAAAATTAAAACAATGAAAAATATATTTATAATAAATTAATACAAACGCAACTTTTGTGTTCTTACAAATACAATACTTTACGAACGATTCTTTTATTGACTTATTCCGTCTTGAATCACTGGTGTACGACCACTGGATTTAGATGAAATGTTAAATGTTCCCATACCTAAAAAAATGTAAAATATTGTTATATTCTCATAATTATAAAAATATCACAACAACAAGCATTCAGGCTGAAGAATGAACAAAAAATTAAAGCAATGAAAAATATATTTATAATAAATTAATACAAACATACTATAACATAATGACCAATGATGTGTTCCGTCGACCCGGGCGTCCCTCTTTTACAGTACACCGTTCCTATAACAACGACATCAGATCGCAGAGAATGTCGTGGTAATAGGTGACACGATTGGCACAGAGACGCTCTGAATGGAGGAGGCTGGTTTCTACCGTGTGCTCCCGAGAAGAGCGTTTAAGGCGATGATGATTTTGTCAAAAAAATAAAAGCACTTAGTAAAAAAGTTCGTGTAAAACGGAGAATGTCGTGGGAAGAGGTGACGCAATTGGCACAGAGACGCTCTGAATGGAGGAGGCTGGTTTCTGCCCTGTGCTCCCGAGAGGAGCGTTGAGGGCGATGATGATGATGATGATGAAAAGGCAAATGTTCGTAAGAAATCATATACCTATAGGACAATCTACATCTACATTCAATGTTGAAGCATGCTGCAGCCTTCCTGGATGTCTAATTTTTTTTAATTGGCACAGACGGGATAAACCGCACATTTATCTCTTACATCTGCATAGTTTCCTCTGGTTTTCTCACTAATGGGATCTACCGTGATGACATGTTAAAGTGGAATATTTATTTTTTTATTAACTGTTTATAGGTTATTAAGTCAATCTTTAAAAAGTGTCATAAAATTATAGCAGTATTCAAAACAAACACAAAATGACATAACGCTAGATATAAGAAAAACTTTTGAATTGCCAATTAATGTGATTTTTACGGCCTGCGTTAACAATGGAAATATTTTCTGCCTTAGTACATTAGTGGCCCTTAACCTCAAACCTAAGCCATACGTTGCAAAATTAATTAACATTTCTACTGAGGTGTATTTCTTTTTCAAGTACAAGCACACTTAAGACTAAATAATAGTCGGGAATAGTAATAAAATTATTGATTAAGAGGTTAAAGTGTAGTCATGGAGGACATAAGGATAGCATGAATACTTATCCAAATTAAAATTACTACAGGATGAAATTATCAGACAGTAAAAAATGATCGTATTATTAACATTACACCAGCCTGTCTTTATTGTTCTTACATTTGTACATAATGGCACATTATTAATATCCTGTAATGTTGGTTGGTCTGTTCTCATTGTATGAATATCGTAACAACAAACTTCATAATACGAGTATGTACGTAATCTAATAAATATGTGAGTGCATTTGATAATTGTATGTATATTTCTTTGTTTGTATGTATGTACGTTTACACTACTCGTATAGACAGATTATTATTGGCCACGTAAATATACATTAAATCCATTACAATCAATTGGTTACAATACATTGGATTGGTCTGCAACGAATTTGGATTTTTTTCTCCATTCTCCCTATTCTCACGCAGTGTCTTCAGCTCTACGTTTGAGCCACAGTTCATATCTCTCTTCAGTTGGTCCATATAAGCGTCTCTCGATCGGCCTCTGCCATTTGTGCCTTCGGTCCTACCTTCCGTGATGGCGTTGAACAGTCCTGATGTTGTGGCCAATCCAGTTAGCTCGCTGTTGGTTGATTCTTTAAATAAATGTCATTTAAGAAAACTTGCTCCTTTAAAACATGTTCTTGGGTAGTTAAACTGTTTATGTCTATTTATCATCAATAATAATACCGATACGTTTAAGGATATACAGACCACACAGATACTTGCTATAAAGGTTGGGGATTTTTTCAATTTTATGTACCTTCCAAAAACACAAAACCGTGATGATGCGTGTTTAAGATATGAAATATTAACGATTGAGTGAAACAATCTTAAAAAAAATAGTCATTTTACATTACCGCCATCTTTAGTAAAGCCGCCTTTCCCAAAAGTTTTTACTAGCCACGAATAAATTGTTTTTTTGATTTATGGCAAGAGACACCCGAAATAATAAATGTTTGAATCAGCAACGATGAGTTTATTTACTTTGTATAATTTTTGCCTAGAAATACACCATTTCGTTGAACTAGAAAATTGCTCATGATATCCACATTATTTGATGTTTATCACCTGTGCGAAACCGAGTTTAAAGCTAGTTCTAAACGAAATTTCTTCTTAACAAAGACAATACGAGTAGTAAGTACTGTACAAAGCCAGCATTTAGGATGATAAAAAAATATAATTCATTATACATAATATGTAGGTAGGTATGTGTTACGTCTATCCTCCAGGATATCCTAATCGCGAGTGATCACAATAATGTAATTATATGGCATGTACACTTTTTAATGTCTTAATAATATGTTGGCATATATTCACGCTACAAATAAACAAGGGATTGGTATCATACCGAAAATGTCTATTGAATATACATAAATATCTTCTTCTTCTTCTTAATCTTTCATTAGACCCAGAGGTCTGTTCATGCAGGAGGGTCCTCTTGCGATGTGGAGGCCCAGCTGTCTTTCCATCGTTTAGGGGGTCTTCCTGGTAGGCGTCGTCCACAAGGTAGTCCATGTAGAACAATATTTGGGATTCTGGTGCTACCCAGCCTCTGGACGTGTTCGTACCAAAATCTTCGGCGTTGTCTTCCTCATCTAACAACATCCTGGACCTCACATATCTCCCGGATTATGGTATTTCTCACACGGTCTCGCAGACTTTTTCCGGCAATGACTCGCAAAATTTACAATCTCTGTTGTAGGTACGTAGCATGCTTTTGGATTTGGTTGTGTCTGCCCTACAAAAATATATATTATTTTATTCTGTTTTATATTTATTTCGCTTGTTTTATTTTACTTTGTTATGAACGTGTAAATTGTAAATTATTATAGAATTATCCCTCAAAGCACGAGCTCTTCCCAAATTTGAGGGAATGAATTATGTTTTAACTCTATATTCATAAATAAATGACTAGGTATTGTTGATAAATGTATTAATTCCATAACAAAAATATTTGAAACAAGAATCAGAATAGTTATTATTCGTGTCGAATACCAAAAACACAATCAAACTAATCTCAAGTACCTACTGTGCAAAACGCAGAGCACTTAGAGATGCGTAAAATACCTATATTCTCCAAAGTGGAAGTGACAGGGCACAACGGACACTCCAACAAGTGTGGCATGGTCTGTGCTGCATCGCAGTCACAAGCTCCAGATTCGTCTCGTAAGAAACCCCATCGTAATAAGAAACCCCATCATAAGAAAATTTTATTTAAAGTAAGTTCATTATTAGACATATCGGATTTTACCTGTTTTTGTAAAGGTAGCATTACATTATCTTTGAATTAATATTATCCTTTTGGTGATGTTTAACAGAAGCTGCCTTATTATGTTTTAAGGACTAAATTTGTTAAGACATAACATCAGTATCATATGATAATATATGTAGTAATTAAATACTTATGTGTATCTTGTTGCACACTTGACCTTTACCTTTACCGAATACACTCAATGATGATATTGTTATTTCACATATAAGGATGCGATGATGTCGGAGACAGACTACATATCGCTCGCTTGCAAGAACAACGTCATAAAACTAAAAACACAGAAATATTTCATTTTACTATACCTATTCATTCATACTATTACGGGGTAGCCAGCAGATCATCTGCATAAAATAAACACCCAATTTGTCCTCTGTCCCAAAAAATTAATCTATTCTCAGCCAGTCTTTTCAGCTCTGCGTATCAGCCACAGTTCATGTCCCTCTTACGTTGGTCCAACAACGACCAACTTTTACATTAGTAAGGTTTAAACATATTTTTACAATAATCAATCAACACATATAAAAAACATAAAAATTTAGAATGGATGGCAAGTTTCAATGCTTAATATAGGACGTAAAGTGGCTTAATTTTTTCGAACAACTGTCTTCTACAGGGCACTTTTGGTGCGAGAGAGATAGCGTTTGTGTCTCTATTATTCATTACTTGCGACAACAGTGCATTATGTTGAGCAGGTTTTTTGCGTTGACAAAGAGAAATGAACTTACGATAATGTCTCTGCATGGATATTGTATTGTAATGTATGTTTTACATATTTTTAAATATGAAAAACAAATCATTTGTCGAGTAATATCAATAATTATTTTGTAAAAATTAAAGATCGATATAATAGTAATGCATAATAAACTGCCTAAATGTTATGTAATTTAAAAACTCGAAACTGCTGTTCTTGACATATGTCACTATTTTTTCACAGGAGCGATATGAAATGATTCATAATAATAATGATACAAAACTGTATTGTTCCTCATGAAGACAATAATTAGGATGACATGAATTCAACTACACGTAATCCTAAACATTATACAAAAACTTGGTAGACCTATAAATTAATACACAGAGGAAATTGTTACATTGGGATTGGAGTAGCATTTTATAATAACACACAAATTATTTATATCTACTTTGCATTTACAACTTTTATAATAATATAAAATCACGGCATATCCCTCATATGAGGTAGCCAGCAGATCAGCTGCATGTTATAAACATGCAAGCTGTCCTCTCCATGTCAACAAAATATTTAGACATTCAGGATAAATGACCAAATTCATTCGAACTTTATTATTGAGAACACCTGCCTTTTATATGCAACGTAGGTATATTTGTTGTTGTTTTATAATAAATAAAAATAATAATAATAAAAAAATGGAACTTCAAGGAAGTTTTATAGGCAGCGTGATAATGTCTTATTAAATATGGAAACTGTTTGTATTATAAATTAAGGAGATAATAGTTGTAGTACCTATATAACTGCATTAATAAATTTACAGTCTAGAGTGAAGAATTCATATCATGGAATTCCTTTCCAATTGAGACAATAAGAAATGATAGAGTAATTACAGGAAACGTAGCCCAGAAGACGGCGAGATTATCCTTAATTCACCTTATGTGTACATTCATGTATATAATGTTGTATTTAATATACAGAGTTCACAGAAAAACATAGGATTATACAAAAGAGTAAAAAAAAGTATCCCGCCTAGTTAAATAATCCATGAATCACTCGACAAAGCAATGGTTTCCCATTTTTTTTCGTAAGTTTTCGAGCGTCTGCTTAGAAAGGTGGATGATTGGAAAATAAAGATACTTCTTTAATTCAGGGATGAGGCTGGCCACCCATTCTCAAGGTCTTATTTAAATACGGTACAGGCCAATTTCATGTTTATTAAATGCAATATTTTTACCGGATACACCACTTGTCGAATGTGCCACAATGGATATAAATAGATTCATATTTTATTTTAAAAGACGTATCTAGGATAAAGTATCAAATACAACCTTATACAACTTTCACAGCAAGTTTAAAGCTTGTGTCGTAAAAAAGGAGTTTGCCAGCATCTGGGATCAAACTCCAAACCTATTGTACATGAGGCAAATATGAAGAAAATATATTATTTAAAATGCTAGAAAAACAATGGATAGGTATCCACCTCTAAAAGTCAGAAATGGGGTTTTGATCTTACACAGAAAATAAAATTCTACTACTACTACTACTATACCATCACGGCATATCCCACAAGTGGGGTAGCCAGCAGACCAGCTACATATAATTAACTTGCAAACTGTCCTCTCCGTGTCAATATAAAATCAAGACATTCAGGATGGGTGGCAAATCTCATCGCTGCTGAATGTAAGATGTAAAATGTCTTAATTTTTCGAACACCTGCCTTTTACAGGACACTCGAAAACTTACGGAGAAGAGTGGGAGACCAATATCTTTACCGGATGCTCCACGGAACACCAATAAAATTCAAACATTGAAAATAAACTTTCTTACAAAGAAATTATCTCAATTCTCCGTGTGTGTCTTATTTGTTTTCGCAAACACCGCTTTAATTACAAAGTATGTAGGTATGACAAATCCATTTATTTATTCCTTTAAATCTGATTGTATTGTTTTTGTTTACCGCGTAAGTGTAGTAGACATTCACCTAATGAGTAATCAAAGCCACAGTAAGAAATGTATTGAACTGTAAAGTTTATATTATGCCTATATGGATATTTGTTAAGGTTAACTGATGAAACATGATGCATTGGAATAATACTAAGATTGAATAGATTGAGTAAAAATTACTTTATAACAGCAATCTCAATTTTCTAAGTCAGTGTTTATTTCTATTTCTATCATCAACGGCTTTTAGCCTTTTACATTATATATATATATATATATATAATGAGTTACAATCCATTGGATTGGTCTGCAACGAGTTTGGTTTTTCTTCTCCATTCGTCTCTATTCTCAGCCAGTCTTTTCAGCTCTACGTATGAGCCACAGTTCATGTCCCTCTTAAGTTGGTCCAACAACGACCAACTTTTACATTAGTAAGGTTTAAACATATTTTTACAATAATCAATCAACACATATAAAAAACATAAAAACTTAATTAATCAAAAGAACATTAAAAAGTTTGGCGCATCAAATCGTTGTACCTACTACTACATCCGCCAAATACGCCCAGTGTCGAAAAACCTCACATCTGATGAAAACATTAATGTCTGCTTTTGAAGTCTCCAGACTAGACAAGTGTAGTAAACAGCAATATGTAGGACTTCCGCAGATCTAACGTGAAATTAATATGCACGCATTTTTTACTATAGTTTCTAACATCGCTCATCGTAGGATAAGATCAAGACAAGATATGATCTTAGGCTTTCACGGCCGGCGTCACTAGTAAGAATATTCATTTCCGGGCTTAGTGGCCGTGGTCTGTAGGGTAGTCTGTGACCCAACGTTTCACAGACTACCCTACAGACCACGGCCACTAAGCCCGGAAATGAATATTCTTACTATCAAGACAAGACTTAGGTCGTATTTAGATTGTGCCGAGAATAATCCTGCAAAGATGAGTTTTGTGTTTCAATCACGTTCCCATCCTTTACAAATCAGATACCATAAAAAAAAAATAAAAAAAAAGATATACCTATATGCAAAAGTTTGATTAATCGACCAACGCTTCTTGGTGGAAGTTCATAATATTAATGATGATATATTTTGTTTTATTAACAAATTATATATAAAAAAATGTTTTATTTAAAATCATTTAACATGAACAAGAAATTTACCAAATTATTTTTTGCCTCTCCGGATAATTATTTTTACAAATAAAATATATCTGGGCTTTTTTTAAAAACCCAAATACAACCTTATACACCTTTCACAGTAAGCTTAAAGCGAGTGTCGTGAAAGGGGAGTTTGCCGGCACCTGGAACCGAACCGCGAACCTCATATTCATGAGGACGAGACTCTACCTCCAGGTTACCGATAAACTCTATACCTTTTGTATTTCTTGACATGCTTGGACCGTTCAACTAATGACGCATTTATTGAAAATAAATGAGACAACGTTTAAACCCAGCAAATACTGTAAAAGCAATGCCATAGGTCGTTGCTAAAAAATCATAAATACTAGATTAATGTGTTCAGCGCTTTATAAATACCTATCCTAGATTCTTTCGAAAACGACGTATTACCCAATTGTACGATATCATTGCCATTAACAAACTGCGATACTGTTATAAATGCAATAATGATAATGCACGCATCTTCATAGGTGGTCCAAAGAACGTCACACTGATTCAATATGACTACACCTACGTATTAATACATTATTGTCATTTTACCTTTTATGATTATAAAAGGTTCTTTTACCTTTATTGAAATTGTACGTTAAATTTTATCACGTTAGATATTATTATTTTTTGTACCTATAGTATAATATTTACTTTCTATTTATTTATCACTCATTGATGTTCATAAAATAAAAACATCCATTAAAGACTTTTGATGCTCACAACTCCAGATCGCCAACGCACCATAGACAGATTTATTTAAGATTAATGTCTAATGGCATAAATTTCTGTCTAATTTTAACATCATGGCATCTTCCAACAACTGAAGTAACCACCAGACTAGTTGCAAACTGCCAATAAAGTATTGAGATGTTCAGGAAAGGAGGCAAACCTTATCGCTAAACTAAATAAGTAAAATATTTTATTGGAGATGTTTTGCGGACACGTGTTTTTTACTCCACGGAACCGTAAATATAACATGTATAGACAATTCACACAGTTCGAGTCAGTCCCAAAAAAAATATGAATATTTTAATATGGGTATTACTCGTATCATGATGATAAACATATACAATGCACTAAACACATACATGTGACACCCAGACCCCGAACAATCTGAAATAGGTAATTATGTATTTATATATAATTACCTATTTCAGATTGTTAAAGTATATTTAGAGGTATGGTGCTTGGAGACGTGGACGTCCGAGGATCAAATGGCAAGATCATTTAAATCAAATCCTACAAAACGGTCACGTGTTGCGTACATTGAACAAGAGAGCATGCATAAGGAATTGTATGACTGTGACTGAAGCGAAAGGTGCACTGAGAAAAATACTCACAACGAATTATTGGTACGTACTATCAGATTAGGACCAGAGATAGTACAAAACGATTCAATAGTACGACTCTATAATATTAACTTTTCACAAACAAATCATTGGTAAAATTAGGTACCATTATCTATACTATCTCTGGTCCTAATCTAACAGTAGGTACGTACCAATGATTCGTTGTGAAATTTCGTTAGTATTTTTCTCAGTGTGTATGCAAGAATAGAAGGAAGTGGCGCTCGATTCTTTCTGCCAACCCTGCGAGGGAAGCAGCGTGATGGTTTGTATGTATGTATGATATTATATTCATTTTATTCTGGTTCTGAAATTGAGCCCGGGACTTCGTGACTCAGAGGCAAGAGCGTTTCCTCCACGCCATACCAGGAAACATATTGATATGTTTTAAAATAAATTATACCTACTACTACTACTATACCATCACGGCATATCCCACAAGTGGGGTAGCCAGCAGATCAGCTGCATGTAAGAAACATGCAAACTGTCCTCTTTGTGCCAATATAAAATCAAGACATTCAGGATGGGTGGCAAGCCTCATTATACCTTCCTGATTAGAAAAACAAATGGGTGTGAACTTTAAAACAATTATTGTTCATTGGTTACGTTTAGTCATTGCCAATTTATGTACATTTTGTTAAACCAATGAGAGAAGCGAAGACAATTTTGAACTTTAAATGCTGGAATATTCCGAAATAGAATTCATAGGAATAGGCGTGGCCTTCTGAAAATATAAAAATTTCTTAGTAAAAGAATACTGCGAAGTATCTAATCCAGTAATAATTTATTCTAAGAAGGGGTGGAAAATCAGTAACGTAATATTTTTTATTATTTTTATTTATTTATTATTCGGAGATACCTACTATATATTTGAATGTATCCCTTTTTCTAGCATTCCGTATAGTTCAGACATAAACTTTTCCTCTTATCCTATCCCCTTACGTCACATCCCTAGTTGAATAAACAGAGAAGGACATAATGCCAATTTAATCTGTCCTTACAAACTTTATTCGCTTCTCCGCATTTTCTCTACAATATGGACAATTGTATATTTTATTCTAACATGGTTGTCTTTGAAAATTTTAACTACGTTTTGAAGTCATTATACGATTTAAGGAAACCCATTGAACACTCGGATATTGCAGAAGTCTGAGAAATTCAATTTATAAGAATTGTATCCATAAAGTCCCCGGTATAGAATGGGTCTGAGTGTCTCTCATGAAAAATACAATTAACACAGGCTTAGAATTCAGTTGTGAGGCACGAAACATATCTTATTATTTTATTAGCACGGAGAGGAGAATCTTCGTATTTATTACATTTTTCATTTTTCCTGCTGAGATCACCTTGGACAAAAGCTATTAGGGTCTCAGTGCAGGGTGATATTTTAAGAAGAAGAAGAAGAATAATAATAAAATAAAGAAGTGTGGATGGCTATTCTGCCGCCGCGTAAATAAAAAAAAATGTAGTGAGTTTGCTGGTAACCTCACTTGAAGTAGAAGTAGTAATAGCAGTAGCAGTGGTAGAACTTGTCTTTTTATATTGGTCATGTTTTTGTTATGAAATTTTATATTATTTTCACAATTTGGTAAAGGAATTTAAGAAAAACCCGATTTTTTAAATTTCTACCTCCCTCATCGCCAAATTATCAATTATTTGCAATAAAACCTTCAATGACAATATTTGAATATTTTTATTTGGCACATACCTAATTATTATTAAAATTACCCAATACATATATATAATGAGTTACAATCCATTGGATTGGTCTGCAACGAGTTTTGACTTATTTCTCCACTCCTCCCTATTCTCAGCCAGTCTCTTCAACTCCATATATGAGCCACAGCTCATGTCCCTCTTCAGTTGGTCCATATAGGCGTCTCTCGGTCGACCTCTGCCATTTGTGCCTTCGGTCCTGCCCTCTGCGATTGCGATGAGCAGTCCTGGGTGCCTGATGTTGTGGCCAATCCAATTAGCTCGTTGTTGGCAGATTCTTTTGAGGAGTTGCCTTTTTTCGCCAACCCTGGTTAACACTTCTTCGTTTTCGACGTGTTCCGACCAATGAATCTTCAGCATGCGTCTATAACACCACATTTCAAATGCCGCTAACCGTCCGCTTTCCCTCTTACTGATGGTCCACGTCTCGCATCCATATAGCAGAATGCTCCACACAAAGGCTTTAGTGAGATTCTTCCTCACGCTTAGATCAATATTAGGGGATTCTAATATTTTGGATTTTTTGTTAAAGGCAATTCGTGCCTGGTTTATTCTGCTCACAATTTCTGATTTGGAGCGTCCGTCCTGGTTTATTCTGCTGCCCAAGTACACGAATTCTCTTACTTGTTTGATGCTCACTCCATTTATGGCAATGTTCGCAGTCGCTTCCTCCCTTCCAACGACCATACATTTTGTTTTATCTTTATTTATTTTCATGTTGTACTTTGACAACAGTATACTTTCCATTTTTCCTAAGGCTTCGTTCAGCTCCATCTCGGAGTCTGCGAGCAGTGCTATGTCGTCAGCATATCTAATCATGTCAACCTTTTTCCCATTTATTCTTACTCCTGTCCAATTCTTCATTTCTTCTCTGAGTTCATCAATAGCTTGCTGTATATAGCAGTTAAAGAGTGCTGGCGACATTGAGCATCCCTGTCTTACACCCAATACATATTCCTACCTTAATCTTTCAATCGATTATATTTAAATTACCTACCGAGCTGAAATGTTCTAACTATGATTTTTTATTAATGTATGATATTAGTTTATTTTCATTTTAATTTTTTTCTTCTGTTTGTAATACTTATTGTCACTTTTATATTATGATTGTAATTAACACGGCAAAGACTAACGCCGTGTACGTATGGGAAATAAATACTTGAATAAAATATATCTACTAACTTTCATCGATATATTTTGTCATTAATACATACCTATATACAGGTCACTTGTCAAAATATGTAAATACAACTTAACATTGTCTATGGTCATGTTTGCATCCGCGTATATATACGGTTGCAAACTTGACTTCGCTCTATGTCTGATTTGACATAGACACTTACTTGATTGAATAGATTAGGCTCTACACTTCGCTTCAACACCGAAAGCTTTTGATTAAATCCTCGATTATAATTCTCTTGGAACAAGTTGCAGGCCAACACCACTGATAGACTTTATGTACACAGAATGGTTGTTGATAATATAGCTGCTAAGTATGTAGGTATTTTTGAAGATATTTTTACATTTCACGATAATAAAAATAATATGCACAGTAAGTAAGCATCAGATACAAAATAATAATACCTACTTATAACGGAGAGAGAGAAGCGGTAGTGGGTGGTAGTTCCATTAACATATGCGGCTCATGGGTTGGCTACAGTGGGGGTGTGATGGAAAATTAATGAAAAAAATACCTCAAAATAGAAAACGAAAATTTCCCCTCTTGCCGCTCATACATGATAATGAATAAAGAATTATTGCGCTGTCGTTTAAAGCATAGTACATACCTAAGAGTTGGGGTGACAAGGTGCAAAGGTAACCAGCGGAAGTGGGGCTTTTTGGATGGAGAGGACGCCAGCTGCGACTGTGGGGAGGAGCAGAGTGACTCTCACCTATTGCAATGTCCGCTGATGCGGAATGCATGTAATGTGGGTGACCTGATGATGGCGAATGACAAGGCGATGTACGTCGCTGCATACTGGAGTGGCAAGGTCTGAAGTCCGGACCCGAAAATTGAATTGACCTATACAATGAAGTCTAGGTATTTTCATTTTTTAATTTTAATTTCTGCTCCTACAAGACAGGAGGTGCTTTATGTAATGGGCAACTTGAAAGGCTGGCCAACCAAATTCGCTACGTTAAGAGTCTTTTGATTACACTCTTTTTATTTCTTCACTGAGGGAAACGTAGATAATTATAAAAAAAACAGTAATGTTTGATTGTAATAAGATAAAACATAAAATTGTTATAAAGAGAGTCTGCCAGATGTGGTGGCTAGTTACACCGCCTACTCGCTATTTTTTTTAATTTAAAACAAGCGTTAACAAGAAAAGCAGTAAATTTAATTATATATAAGACTTCATTTTTCTTAACTCATCAAATCATCATTGTTTTTGAATAATCATATAAAGATTGTATATAGGTATTATTTGTTTAAATAACACGCATACTTAGGGCCGAAATTATAAACGAGGAACCCAATATTCGTAAGTATGTCGACACTTTACGAACGGATGGCGATCTGTTCGTACATTCTACTAGATACTGTATTATAAAACTATTTTGACAATTCGTTAAAAAGAAATATTTTTGCCTACTGTACCCATTGTTTTCAACCGGTGGTCACATAAGATCTTGCCTGTCCCTTTTATCTACCTGCTCCCCATTCATAAAAACTTCACCCAACAATCTCATAATTTACACAAAACAAATGAGTAAATGACAGCGATGCTATGAGAATATATCCTAACAAAACACGTGCGTAGATTCATCTATTGTTATTTCTTTCTCTCTTCAGGCAAATAGTGAGACAGCAATGCTAGTCGTCAAAACTAACCCCTGGTCGGTCGGCCAGTTAAAGCCGATGGTAACATTTTACTGAAATAATATCAACGGATGTTTATAATGCTGAAATACGAGTAGTTATATCAAATTTTGAACCACATTAAAATAACTTGAGCTAACGGACTTTTATAATATTGGCCCTTAATGAACAGACTTTTACTAATACTAACAGAACTATCTTCTAAAGAGATCAAAACCCTAGTGGAAGAACCGCCGCCGTTACCGTAGAAACCATTCAATATTCAAAGGGCAAAGATAAAGCCTCTGTCCCGTTTCTTAGCATCTCAGTATGTTATTTTTCTATGTACATATTATATTATAATATGTTGGTGTTATAATAAAAATAGATGTAATATTAGGAATATGATAACTGGTACAGCTAGCTATATAGTAACCACTGCCAATCCAAAATAATAATAATATGTACTATTATAATATTTATTATGATGAAAAAAAAATATAAATAACCATGTCATACATTTATAATATTATATCTTTTATCACCCTTTTTGAGAATGATTTAATATCTACTTAAGTACAATGTTAAATTCTTATATGTGTTTGTGTAGACACAAATACGAGTAAACATATAATTAACCACCATTCATTCCTTCCCTGTAAAGAAGCGTCATTTTTATTTTGACAAAATATCTCACAAGTGGGGTAGCCAGCAGACTTACTAGTATACCATAAAGCATATCCCACAATTGGGGTAGCCAGTAGACCAGCTATATATAATTTACATGTAAGCTGTCCTCTCCGTGCCAATATAAAATCAAGACA
Organism: Athripsodes cinereus; assembly: GCA_947579605.1. Classification (NCBI taxonomy): domain Eukaryota; kingdom Metazoa; phylum Arthropoda; class Insecta; order Trichoptera; family Leptoceridae; genus Athripsodes; species Athripsodes cinereus. The sequence continues at coordinate 1,258,969 of OX388316.1, read as the reverse complement.
CTCAGAATGGGTGACAAACCTCATTGCAGACAATAAAATGTAAAATTTCTTAAATTTTCTGACACCTGCCTTTTACAGGACACTCGAAAACTTACGGAGAAGAGTGGGAGACCAATTCAGCCAGCAGATCACTTGTAGTAATAAACACGGACGCAAACCGTCCTCTCCATGACCACAAAAAATAAAGATGTTCACGATGGGTGGCAAATCTCATCGCTGATTTTAGCATGTAAAATATAATGATTTATTTTTCAAATATCTCCCTTTTATAGAACACTCAAAAGCTTTCAGAAGAAAATTGGATACCAATTTTTTGCCGGGTGCTCCAGGGAACTGTATTAAAATTTAAAAAAACCCTTAAAAGTTGTTCTACAATATCAAAATCCTAATTAAATTGTGTCATAGTGTACAGAGTGAGAAAAAAATACTTCATTCATACTGAAATGAAAGAGAAAGATAATATGTAAATGTTGACTCGCCAACAGAATTTACCCACATTTTGAATTAAATTTGAACCAATCACAGAGATTCTTTTAATAATACTAAGTAATAACAATATCTTTCACTTAACTAATTTTAATTTAAGAGTTGATAAAGGTTAAACATGAATTATTAAAGATCATTTTTGCTTATTAAAGATATCTTATGTAGGCAGACATTTTGTCTCCTGAAATAACTTGTTGGTAGTCTAGTTAGTATTATTATTATAAAATTAAAATCACTCTTAGTTCCTTTTCAACAATTCACAACTTGAATTTGTCTGGGCGACAATTCAAAATATTATTGTCTCAAATATTTACTACAATAATATTTGTCAAAATTTAACCATTTTATAGATACGACCAAAAATCTTTTGTATCGCGAGAAATGCTTGTATCATTTTTGACAAGTAGTACAGTCATGTAGTTAGTTGCATATCGCATAAACCACGAATTACTCGTCTATATTATATTTAATTCTACTATAGGTATCTAGGTAAGTTGTAAGTATCAATAATTTCTAGGAATTCTTTCTACAAAGTTAAAATATGAGAATTAATTATATTTAGTGTGAAATAATTCATTTTACGTAATATTTATGTAATTATGTTACCGTCGCACTAATAGCGTGACGATACTTTCTTTAATTAAAATCATTCCATGCTGTGGAAAATATGATGCGTAAAATAATTTACTTGGAATAAAACTTTGATTTAATGAATAATTCAAGAGTTTTGGTGTTTTCACTGTGGAAATCCAGTTTTGATTTTTTTATTAATAAGTAAAAAGAATGAAAATAATATTCAAAACTCTTTAATTTTCACTATGTAGGATATTACTTCCGTACACTTTCGCCTTTGCTTGTAGGCATCTTCAGGGAAACTGAAAATGCTGACGTCAACTTTGATTTCACGTTTGGATATGAAAAGTGATAAACATCTTTCAGAATGAATTGTAGTTTTTTGTAGCATAGGCGGAATATCGTAAGGGTTGCTATAGGCATCTGATTGGTATCCGACAAATATCATGTAGTGTAAAAAGTATATATTATAACACAGTCATTATGAAGATGTAACGTGGGATGCCAGCTCTATAAAATTTATTTAATAATGATAGCTCGGTTTTACAAGTTTAAATTTCCTTTTGAAAATCTGAATGATGGTTTAATTTTTTAAAACGACACATGTCTTCTCGAAATTACTGTCAATAATTTCAAACTTACGAGAAAAGGGAGCAGTCGTTGAATCTTTGACACGTTTATCTAGAAAATACAGGAAAGATGTTCGGGAATATACTATCAAGATATTTAAGAAATTGCGTGAAAAGCAACAAATTCTTCAACAAAGATTTCAGTACACAAATAATTTGTTTTATCAATTCCATTATTCATATTTTGACTTCTTTGCACGTAAATTTATTTATTTGAGTGTGTGTGATCTATTTTTGTCGAAAAAATACGTAATATATAAGTATCCAAATAGCAATTATCATAAAACCTTTGTGTGTATACCAAGAGGGCTGATAACACTGTCACATAATTCAAAAACCTAAATCATCACTTGTCATTCAAAATTTTCATATTACTCAAATGAAAGTGATGTACTATAAAGATCTATATAAAAAAATGTTAAAAGTGTATTATTTAGTACAAGTAGCCCCGCCTCGATAGATAACAGAGCCCGCCTAGAATAATTCTAAATTTCAATCCTGCAAACTCCGCCTTCCAAAAAGGAGGATTTTCTGAGAAATACTTTATAACCAAGAATATTTGGTAGAGTTCTAGAACCGTCTCACTGTATATATTTTATACATTGAATGAACCTAGATTTCAAGTGAACCCAAATTAACAAACCCACACACCCTCACAGTTAGAAATTTTCTTGTATCGTAAAAGCATAGTACCTAAGTCGGCAGCGGTAGGAATCGGACCTGGATTCTCCGATTGAAAGTTCGAGATTTTACCATCAGACCATCTCGAAATGAAAAAGAAAAATGTCTAACGTTCGAATAAGGCGATAACATACCATGATATCTCTCTTATAAATATTATACAGCATTCTCTAACACATAGAACGGTCCCGAAAGCGTCATGTAGTGGGATCGTCCAATGATAGTTGGACGAAAAATTATAGTTCTTTTGTTCACAAGGTTTGAAATGGATTGGATGTCCATCTTTTGCAATACACCGTTCTTGTGACAACGGAATCAGGGCACAGCGAATATAGTGGTTAACTAGGTACAAACACATTTTGAGAGGAAGAAATGAGAATCTCATTTTTTCTCAAACTTTGTACCGATATCAGCAATCTCTTTACAGGCATTAAGCTGTTTAGTTTTAATGTAGTCATAACTGATGATACAGGATTTATCTAGTTGTATAGTGCTAAGAAGTTCAGAAGGCCATTCTGTTTTTTTTTGTTTATTACCTTAAATACCTATTAAAAAAAAAAATGCGTCATGGTTTGGGTCATGAGCCCAAATATAAATTTAAACTTCTTTAACAATAAGCCAAAACCTTATGTCGTGAAAGAGGAGTTTGCCGGAACTTGGGAACTTGGGATCGAACCGCACACCTCTTGTGCATGAAGCCGAGATTCAGCTCCAGGCTACCGACGAACTCTATAATAACTCAGAAAGAAAACATCTTCTTCCAAGAAAATGTTTTATTTCTGGTAGGAATATTTGATTATTCAGTTTAAGGATGTTCACTAATTAATTACCCTGGATTATATTACCTACCTTTATTTTACTTTCTGTGTTTTGTGTAATAAAAAGTTATCCTTGTTTGTTATACCTTACACTAACATTTTATATTATATGGATATTTTAACTGTTTTAGTTTGTATGTACTAGTACTTATTTGAGAAAATAAATTAATTTGAATATATGATACAATCACTAGCTATGAATCACTAACAGGGAAGAGAAGAGCTAGAGTATTAGGTGTTCCGAAACTTACAAATTGGATTTGGCTGGCTTTAGCGCTTTACACCATGCCATTGTTCACCAATTTGCTCTTATCCCTCTTATGCTTCTCTCATATTAATACTTTTTTCTTTATTCTTTCTCTACATGCCAATAAATCTTAAAATATTCAGGAGAGGTGATAAACCTAATCGCTAAATTGAAGATGTTGTATCTTTAAACTTGATTTTAAACGGATACTTGCTTTTTATTGATGACAACCAATGAATCTATAGGGCCAGATTGCCAAATGCATTTAAAAAACAGGACACTCAAAAATTCACCGAGAAGAATGAGAGGGCAATTTTTATCCGGACACGCCTCGGGGTATTCTACTAGACTTCGCTAGATATTATAGAAAAATTAAATGAATTTAGAATAAATATATAAACCAATATATTTTATAGAATGTACTATAAGTATGTTTGTTCATCAAAGCTTTAGTTTATTGAATAAAAGTCATCGGGAAAGTACTGCCATAATAATAATAACAACAAAACATTAAATGGTGATATTGAATTGAATGTATGGAGGAATGGATTAAAGAGTAAAGAGGATGCACATTATTCAAAGAAATGGAAACACTTGTGGTTAAAGATATCGCAGCATATATCTCTCCGTGGTCTTTAAACAAAGAGACATCTTGCATGCAGTCTGGGCATCCAATACAATCAAAAACTAAATTTACTAAACTTCAATCAAATCAAACAAGAATCATTTTTGAAATAAACACTTTTATTAACATGAATAAATCAATATATTTTTTAAGATGCTCCTAAATCATTACCAATATAGTATTTTTAATCATTTTTTTTAGTAAGGTGTACATACAAACATTTAGAATAAGTATTAACAACTGAAAAGAATACCTACCTTTTGAAAATTGCTCAATATAATGTTTTGTAAATAAATGTAAAGAAAATTTGTTAAATTGTTTATGCTAAATGATTATCGTTTAACGAATATCGGAAAACAAAAAATACCTACATGTTCAACGAAATACGTCGAAAAAAAGTAAAAAGTGGGTACGTATTTCTATAACTGTCGTTTTGTTTTTTTATTTCAACTAAATGTTTAAAGTATTTATTGTATTTCCATATACTTAGTTCAATTGCAAAACAGCCAGTAGGTATGGATTAATTTTGTAAAACAACATGACTTGATATGTCACGTGATATGAACGAAAGAAGCACGATACTCTGGCCTTTATTTGGATGTGTATTTGTGAATAAAATGGTAGCCCGTATATTTCTTGAAGACGCCTTATTGCCTTGTGTAAGCGTTATTATATAAATACAGTTGGAGATTTAAAAAGTATTACAATCTTAAATCCATATTCTCGTGAACCATTTAATAAGACAATCAACAGCTATTGTTCTTATTTATTTTAAATCAGGATTAATGACATAGTATAAAATGGCTTTCTACGAACTCTTGGTGATTATTGCATTAGGAAATCTAACCTTTTCTGGATACACTATTTTTTGTATTATGCATTTATTTGGATAGATAACATATTTTATAACTAACAGTAAAACATATTTTTGTGTGGTTGTGTGATTTGATTACGTTTTAATTAGATAAAATATTGGTAAATTTGTATTAAAAAGAAGATTTTACTAAACTAGTCTAATAGTTATTCTAATTAATAAAGAAAAAAAATGGCGAATAGTACAAACAAATAAAAAGAGATGAGTTTAGAAAGTATCATGCTGCATTCCAAAATGTTTACAATACTAAATTCGGCGACGTTCACATGTTTTTGTTGACGGTTTTTAAATCAGTTTTATGGGTGCTGAGAAGCGATTTGATATTCTCAGAGTAGTGTTACTGTTAGCAATATTCTCAGAGTAGTGTTACTGTTACCAATATACATACGTTTCTCCACATTTCAATGGCTATCCTTTTCCTGATTTCCTTCTTTCTTCATAATTATGACTTAAGTTCATCGTTTTTTTTTCTGTGTTTATGGAACATCTAAGTAGGTTAGGTTAATAAAGTGAATAAATGTGTTTATTTGTAAATGGCGATATATTGATACCTTCTTTGCTTGCATTATTTTTGTGTTTATGCATATACCTACATTGATTGAAGTGTTCTGTTGATGACTAATAAATAAAAAAAAGTTAATTAATATACAAATTGCTCATTTCTCCGTCTAATAGTTACAACTTTTAGGTGTATTCCTGGATTCTTACTCGGAATGTTTGAGTTTTTTTATCCTCGATAGTACGTTGAGTACGGAGTTTGAATACATAGTATTATCATAATAATATTTTTCCAGTATGTCGGTAGGTACATAATGTATGTTGTACGTATGATACCTTCAACAAATCCTCAGCAATGCATGCTAACATAACATGGAATGATAGCATCAATCATTCATATTATGAGATGCAATATAAGACTGTCAATTCAAAATGCTGCATATCTTAAAAATACTATTGAACTGATTGAGTGAAATAAGTTTCTATTGCATGGAAAGTTAAGCAATAAAAATGATATACCTATGTGAAAACAATAACATAGGTTTATCCTAATGAAGATATTTTCATTAAAGTTTTATGATATCCCACTTTAAAATACTTTCGTCTTAATTTATATTTCGCATTCTGCCAAGTTTCGTACAGCACCCGGCTAAGAATTGTACTCCTATTCTTTTCCCTAAGTTTTCGAAAGTCCTGTAAAGGACAGAATGATGTTTAAAATAATGTAAACATTTTACATCTTAAATTCAGAGATAAAGTTTTCCACCTATCTTGAATGACTTTTTGCAACCCAGGTGGTCTGCTGGCTATTTCACTTATGGAATATGCCGTGATGGTTTAGTGGTAGTATCTATTAGTCAATTTTACAAGGACTTATTGCATAAAAAAATCAAAAACTCTTCCACTTGGCACCAAAATGAACAGCCGTGAAACGAGGTGGTCGGTATATTGATGGCAGAGTCTCAAACTTTTTATCCTTAGACCCGGATTTGATTCCATTCACATTTAACCTACTCAAGCTTCGCGACACGAGCATACTGTTACTGTAAGGGTACCTGGAGTATATTTGAATTTATTTTAATTTCTGGTTTATATTAATAAAAATATATCAAATTTGTTCACAAAATTAACTTCTGATAGATTGTTGAATGATACAATATATTATAATTAATATTTTTTTATACAATAAATGTGAATAAATAAATTGATATATTAAGCGCAAAAATATAAACAAATTTGTAGGTATTTGAGAAAGTTTTTTCATTGTATTATCACACTTTGAATGTGTCTCTTCTTCTCATGGTACATCCTTCGGTGGCTTGTCTTTTTCTCTCGTCTCTCTCCAAGTCACATCAAGTGGGAGGATGAAGCGCGTGCCTTTTCTTCAAAACACCAACAAATTATTTATCTTCCGTATTAACATAATAGTACTGCGCTGTATGTAATATTATTATTATTGTTTATTATAAGCGAAGCAGCCTTCAATAAAATCCACAACATAACGGCTATAACACACGGTTTTATTACAATACTTTATATATTTATATACAATATGATGACACTTTCTGCATGATGTGAATTGATTTATTGTTTTCTTACAGTCAATCAGATCTCTTTGCCTTATAAATAAAAATAATTGTATAAACATGATTCTCCAATCGAGAAATCTGATTGCTTTTGTCATCTGCGCGGTGTGCCCAAATCGAGTTGAACAATAAAAAAATAGTAAACATTCTAAACATTTGGCGCTGACTTGTCGAACAATCGGCCGATAAAGTATTGAACATAATTAATTGTTTCGGCGCCATTTAGACGGAAGATCTTTATACATTGGAAATCTGAAATATGAGATGGTTGCTTCTATGGTTTGCATTAGATGTCTCTCGATTGGTGGACCTTATTTCATGACAATAGGTACTGCTTTATTGTTGCTGTACGTAATCTTAATTGAATAATATTTTCGGGTGAACCGCGTTTTGTTCTTCCTTTTCCTTCTTTATGGTTTGGTCCTTCTATTCGGGCCTTTTTCAAGATTTCATCATCATCATCATCGCCCTCAACGCTCCTCTCGGGAGTACAGGGCAGAAAACAGCCTCCTCCATTCAGAGCGTCTCTGTGCCAATTGCGCCAATTTTCAAGATTTATTCCATATTAATTTTGAAAAAAACAATATAAACTCATTTCACCCTAAAGTATGTATAATACTACTACTATTAGTACTACTGTAGCACGGCATATCCACAAGTGGGGTAGCCAGCAGACCAGCTGTATATAATGACATGCAAACCATAAAATCGAGACACTTAGGAAGAGTGGTAAACCTCATAGCTGAATTTAAAATGTAAAATTTATTAATTTTTTCGACAACACTTGTCTTTTACAGGACACTCGAAAATTTACGTAGAAGAGTGGGAGACCAATTCTTTACCGAATGCTCCATGGGATAATATTATGTATAACACCATCCTTAATAATATATCAACTTTGTACTTCTTATGGTATATTTATAAGATAGATAAAATCTGTGTAAAGTCTCAATAATTACTAAAATGTATTGTTTATGAGGATGCCGACACGTTAATTTCACGACATGTTGCTTAACGATCTGTGATTTCCTTATCTTAACACACATCTTCCTACTTTGTAATATCAAATTATTTATCGATCGGTTTGATTGAAACATAAAATTATGCACTGGAAAACATGACCATGTTTTCGTCGGACAATTACAGTGAGTCTTTCTGTTATTTTGTTTTTTTTTTTTGGAACTATGAAATTTAATTCAAGGCAATATTTTAATTTACCAGCATTTGCAGCCTCCGATACGCACGATACTGACATTAAATTTATTTTTCGTGATTTCAAAAAGTGATTAAAAAAAACAATTCTGATTTATTGGTACTTAGAATTAGCACAGATGTTAGGTAATGATTGTCGTTTCTAGAGAATGTCTTGATACAAAGCATAAATTTAATCATTTGGTTATAAATAAAATTACTAGGTGTCAATATGAAAACATGGTGATGATTTATTTATTTTATAGACTGCTTTGAGTTAATGTCGTATTATATACAAATGTTTTTAAGTGCTTTTGTTATGAAAATATATTCTTAAACAATCCATAATACCTAATAAAGAGTTGTCCGCGCGATTAATTTATTTTCAGGAAGAAATATCAAAAAATATTCCCAATATCAGTGGTTTAAAATCTGACACAGAAATAAATATTTTAAGAAATTTCAAGTAAAACGAAATGTGTTATCTGTTTATCTTAAATAAACGTGCGGTGAATACTAACAAACAAACAAAAATATTGAAATCTTTAACACTCTTTATACTGAATCTCAGTAGCCAGAAGCTGAACACCTGATGCCTACATAATAATAAAAATTATAATCAATTAACGAATGTTGGTTGGTACCTACTATGAAATTATTCAGTTTTATTAATTTACAAGAAAAACAGTTAGTTAGTTCAAAGAGATTACAATATTACTTATATAAAACACAACATATTATTATAAAACTCCTTGTTACTCGAGTCAAAAAATCATGAATATTTTACTAATTTGACTGATTAACATATAGGTATTATAAAGTATAGCAGCCCCGTGCTAGCGGCAGTCGATATGATACCTATATGATACATTAGTTTGTATGAGAATATATCGACTGTCCTGTTCCATAGCTAAGCATGTAGAAATGTTTTACATATTTTTTTCGAGAATAAATGAAGTCTCCAGACTTCTGCGGTGACCAGGTGGACGGTGGGTCTCCTTCAATATATTCGAGAAATCGCCATATTTGTAATTTTGGTATATTTATATATGTTGGTATATTACCCTTTGTTAACACAAGTTCAATTTACGCACACCCTGTTCAGTCCTGAATGGTGCAGATAGTGTGTCTTCCATGCGGATCCTGGGTGATCCCTCTACGTATAAATTTTGTTTTGACTGGAAGTGTGGAGGGCAATAGAGCTAGGGGGCGCGCACCAATGAGATGTAGTGAGCAGGTGAAGGGGGCTACGGCGGGGACCTTGCATGAGGCGCTACGAAGAGCGGAGGATCGAAGTCGCTGGAAGCATTTTGTGGACACCTATACAAATGATGGTCACGATCCTCAGCACTGAGGGACCGACAACAAAGAAGAAAAAGAAGAACACAACAAAAAGTGAAATATGCAATATGATTATCGCACTGTTATTAAAGACATTAGGTACATTGTCCTTGTTCCATTCAATAGTTAATCAATCCGAAAAAAATATTTATGGAATTGAAAATATTTCACAATCGTTCAATGTCTTTAAATCTTATGTTAAGGAAAAAATGCTATCTTCTAACTCAGTATCCGTTCCCTAGCCCCCCCCCCCCCCCTCCTCTGATCCATAATCCCTACCACATGTTGGGTGTGTGTCAAATATATTATTTTAAATTTTGTTTTTTTTTTCTTTTGTTGTGTTTTGATATTTTGTATGTTTTTTTTGTAAGTAAATTTGTTTTTACTAGTTTCATGTCAATGTGTCGTGGTTAGATGGAAGAAATCACTTTATAGTGATAATCTCGCCACTGCACATCGTCCTAGTTTCTAAAATTTTATATTATTTTGTTAACACTGTTATGTAATGATGATGTGCAAAAAGAATAAATAAATAAATAAATAAATAAAATAGGGATAATATTATTTCCACAATTAGATATTAACATACACAAAGGGAAAGAATATTTTTATAGTTATTTGTTTGTGGAGTTGAGAGTGGCGTATTTTGTTTATTACCTATTAAATCAAAGCTTCCAAAACTTTGAACTTGTTGAGTTATCAACTGGACAGTTAATAAATTCGTAAACTTTGAATTATGTTTAATATACTAAAAAACGTTTAAAATAGGTTGATAATTTTCTATTCAACGACTTTGGCGTACGAAAAATAATAAGTATTGAAATTTAATAAATAAATCTAATATATAAAAGGAAGTCGTGTGTGTTACAACACTTATAACTCAAGAATGGCTGTACCGATTTGAATGATCTCTGATTTGTTGGATTCTTCTCCGCCCGGAATAAACTATAGGCTATTAAAACATCTTACAAATTCACGGGAAGAAAAAATATGAAGAAAATTATTTACGCCATACATTTTTAATTTCAATAAAAAATGCAATATGGAGAATTATACAAAATCAACAATGAAGTTTCTTTTATAGATTGGCCTATTAATATGATAATTTTTCCATACATTCTCAAATTAGAATCGTTATCCATACAATTTAACATCTGTAGTTCTGATATTTCAATTTTTAAAAAATCATGGAAAGTATTTTTATAAATTTTAAATGAATAGGTAAAATCTACCTGAAAAAAATAGTACCTACATAATTATATTACGTACTGCAGATAATTTATAAACAAATCTGAGTTAAGTATAATTGTTCAACATAAATTGTTCATGTCGGCCGGTGTGGCGCGGAGCTCTTTCCTTTGAGTCACGAGGTCCCGGGTTCGATTCCCGGACAGGGCAAAGTGAAGAATGACCTTTTTCAAATTGTTCTGGGTCTGGGTGTTACATATATATGTATATAGTGCATTGTATATGTGTGTCATGCACTCTTTAACCAGTGTTGGAGGGAAGGTTGCACGCCAGAAGACTGGCGAAAAGCTGTGATATGCCCTCTATACAAAGGAAAGGGGTCAAGACTAGAATGCGGGAGTTATCGGGCTATCAGTCTGCTGAGCTCGGTGGGGAAACTGTATGCAAGAATATTGATTGAAAGAGTTCGAAAAGTAACTGAGACGAATGTATGGGATGTGCAAGGTGCCTTTCAGAGTGGTAGAGGGTGTGTGGACCAGATCTTCTCCCTGCGAATGGTGACAGAGAAGCTCCTGGAGAAACACCAGAAGCTTTTCTGCGCGTTTGTTGATCTAGAAAAGGCTTATGATAGAGTAGATCGTGAGAAAATGTGGCAAGTACTATCAATGTGTGGGGTGGGTAGTCGGCTAATTCGCGCCATTGCGTCCCTATATACAGGAAGTTCCGCGTGTGTTAGAGTGAACAATAACCTGTCGGAATGGTTCACACTGACAAAAGGAGTAAAACAAGGGTGCGTGATGTCGCCATGGCTTTTTAACCTATACATTGATCATTGTATTCGTCCATTGAAAGAAATGAATGTAGGTGTTGATATGAATGGGATGAATGTAAGAGCGTTAATGTTTGCCGATGATTTGGTATTGATGGCTGAAAGTGAAAGTGATCTACAGCGAATGATGACGTGTGTGTATGAAAATTGTGCGATTAATGGATTAAGAATGAATGCAAAAAAGACAAAAATCATGGTGTTTGAAAGAGGAAGTGAGAGAACAGTATGCCAGATAATGATTGACAACGAAGTGTTAGAGCAAGTTGACGAATGTGTGTACTTAGGTAGTTTGTTCACGAGAGATGGGAAGTGTGAAAGCGATATTGAAAGGAGAAAAGTTGCTGGCAATAAGGTAAATGGTGCAATCCGACCAATAATTGCAAATAGAAACATATCCACCACAGCTAAAAGGTTGGTGCACTCTGCTATCTTAGTGCCAACACTTATGTATGCAAGTGAGACGTGGACATGGTTAAAGAAGGATGAAAGTGGCATAAATGCAGTGGAAATGAGATCGTTGAGAAGGATGTGTGGTAAAAGTCTGAGAGATCGTGTGCGTAACAGTGATATACGAAAGGAATGTGGAATGAAAGTTGGTGTAATAACAAGGATGAATGTAAATAAGTTAAGATGGTTTGGGCACGTGGAAAGAATGAATGAGGACAGAATGGCTAAGAAGATATATTTGGCTGAGAGGAATGGTGCTCGGAGACGTGGACGTCCGAGGATTAAATGGCAAGATCATTTAAATCAAATCCTACAGGACGGTCACGTGTTGAGCACGTTGAACAGGAGAGCATGCATGAGGAATTGTATGACAGTGACGGAAGCGAAAGATGTATGCAAGGATAGAAGGAAGTGGCGCTCGATCCTTTCTGCCTACCCCGCGAGGGAAGCGGCGTGATGGTATGTATGTATGTATGTATGTATGTATATGTGTGTATCGTTGTTAGTACCCATAATCAAGATTCATCTAAGTTTGGGACTAGCTCGATGTGTGTGAATTGTCTATGTAAAAAAAATTAATGTAACTTTCGCAGTTTAGCGGCCCCACCCGTTGTCGAGTACTTTTTTCCATAGAAAAGGTAATATTTTTGAAACTTGAGGAAATTGTTGCCATAATGTAGAATTATTTTAATTTGCCGGCAAAAAAAATCCACTTCGAAAATTAATTTCCTAAAATTCCGTACATATCACTCGACAATGGGTGGGGCCGCTCAAGTTTCATAGTTGCGAATTTTTTTTCCTATAAAAGAATTTTCCAAAAACTTGGTGACCAAAAAATAATTCACCATATGGCAACAATTTCCTCAAGTTTCGAAAATATTACTTTTTCTATGGAAAAAAGTACTCGACAACGGGTGGGGCCGCTAAACTGCGAAAGTTCCAAATGAATTATATTTTTTAACACTATACCTTCGATGACACACTTTGACAATTACGGGAGTTTGTAAAGAGATTAATAATATTAATCATTCATAAAGTCAGTGGGAGAGGGCAGAAGATAGGGCAGAAGATAGGGCAGGTGTCGAACATGTCTTGAAAGGCTTGGTTTGGAGTGGCCAGAGGTCCTGGAAGCAGCGGTGGACAGTTATTATGGAGGAGATACTTAGGGGCAATGGGCCCCCGACCGAACTAGGACAAGGGGAAGAAGATGTATGTATGAAATCGTTCATTGATTCTTAGGCGGTACGAAGTTCGCCGGGCCAGCTAGTATGTATATAAATAAAACCTTCTAACATGGCAGTTAAAAGATTATTGAATATAAATACTTTTTTTATATTTTGAAATAACAATAATTTGTTTCCTACTACTTTCTGAACAAGCAATTAATGTTAAAAGAAAAATTCGTCACATTGCTAAATATAACTTTCTAAAGTTTTTTTAAGGCTTTGCAGTTTTAAAAAGCTATTACAGAAATATGTGATAATTTGACAAGCACGTACATAAACTACAACATTGTTCACATTATAAGAAATTAAGTGTAATACAATGTTCCTTTTGTTATAATAAAGCCTTGTAAAACTATTAGTTAGTAAATACTTAGTACGTATTTTATTGTACAGTACAGTACATTACAGTGTTTAGTATGTAATGATTAGTATCAAATCCTGTTTGATACCTAATAGTAAAATGGGTACTCATAAAAGGAACAACTGTGGCCATTATAACTAAATACCCAAGACAGAATAAAGTTACGTTGATATAAAGTAATGCACTATGAACAAGAAATGTATTGGACACTGAAAATATGCGATTAGTAATATAATGAAATTGACTCATCTTCCGTTTAGTACGAAACTAGCGTTGTTTCTACGTTGATATATCATTGAAGCTTGTTTTTATGCTGGCTTGCATATTTAAATTTATGCATATTTAAATATTGTGGAACTGTTATTTTGCTTAAAGGAAATAGGTATTATACACTACCAAGCAAGTTGGCGTTGTGTTATAATAATAATAATAACTAGACAACTTATTTATGATGCGCCGTTTTGTGGAAAAACCACCGCAAGGGCACATTCAAGAATCATAACACCTCCTGAACAATAGGGTTTTTAACCTCGTCTTGAACACCTCCACACTCTCCAGAGTTCGCAAATCATAGGGAATTTTGTTCCACAGCAACGAACCAGCCACGCAGAAGGCACGGTCAACATAGTTGCCAGACCCCTCCTACGCGGTTCCATAAGTCTATTGACAGAGTCTGTGTTTGCAGACCTTAGCGATTTTTGCCTGTCCGTTGCCTCCTCAGAAATGCAGAACTCCGAGATGTACACTGGTTCCATGCCATGTAGTGCCTTGAACACAGTCAATTTGATTTTAAACTCTACTCTTTCTCTGACTTTGAGCCAGTGAAGATCTTTTAGAAGAGGAGTTATGTGACAGGTTTTGTTGGCATTGTAGATCAATCTTATCTAAGCCTTATTTTATAATTTTATAATATGTTCAATTTCCATACTCTATTCTATTTTCAAATGTTATCCACTTGTTTATAGAGAATCAGGGTAAAAGGATATACAAACAATGAAACTGCATTTCGTAAATGTAACTTCTTATTTACATTTTGTTCATTTTCATGATATTTAATTGTAAATAATAATTTATTACATAGTCTATTGTATTTTAACAATAAAATAATTTTGATATTTAAAAAAATGTTATATTTTTGTCTACATATTTAAATTATGTCTCATTAATTACCAACTCTGCTATCTCTTTCATTCTTTATTTGAAGTATGAAAACAGAGGGAGTTATAGCTACTAAAGTTTATCTTCTTTGCCAGTACGTCATCTTCCTCATCTCAAATTCGCAGGGAAACGTAAATATTGAATAATTTTGTTCTGTGTGTCTCATCTAGTGGTTTATATCTATGCATTGGCCATGTAGCATTTTGTATACGGCTAACCTAAGACTAAACCGCAGTTAAAATGAGATCAAACCGTTAAAATTGTTTACAATCTTGTTTTAATATTACTTAAATAGTGTAATAGCTTCGAAGAAAACATTATATTATACTGATAATTATGTAATTACGAATAATTGTAACAAATTATTGCACGTTTAACATCTTATATTTTACGACACATCAGCACAATATTATATTTTTTTATTCTTTTTGCTTTTTCTTCATTTTTAAATATTTCAAAATTAAGTTGTAAGAAATATTTAGAAATAAACTTTGTTTAAGTGAATATCAAAACTTCGTTTATGTAATGAAGACTTAAAATAATCAAGTTATCACGACCACAATAATGCAATCTATAAATAACTTTCTCAATACAATTAAGCGCTTGACCTTTTTAAACTTTTTATATAAAAGTGTTATTATTTTACTTTTTGAAGTCATTTAAAACTCTTAAATAATATGTTTTATTTCTATAGTGACTAATTGAAAAGATATTTTTTTAAAGTATAAAAAAGCAATATGGAATAATGTATTATCCAACGGCAACCTCAAACTGAAAAATCTGTTTTTTCTACTTTATGTTTCGTATAGAATGTGAATTGATCTCGACTAAGTTTAGATATTCCACTTTTTCTCTAAGTTTTTGAATGTATCATAAAACATTATAAAACGAATATTTAACATTTTTAATTCCTGTGATTACTAATATTCTGAAAGTCTTGTTTTTATTACCACGCTGAAGACGTCTCTCGAGTTTATCACATACAATTTTTCCACTGGCTACCACACTTGTGAGATATGCTGGGAAGGTAAATGAAGATAGAGAAAGATATAATATAAACTAACCAGTGGTGTGCTTCCCATACATGCAAAAAAGCGCCGCAAGCTCGAAGACTTAATCTAGAATTTACAAAATAAAAGAAGCAAAAAAATACATTGCAAATTAAAATTGATTGCCAAACCCAAACTCATCTGTTGCAAACTTCATTTCAATTAAAATTTTACGGATAAGGCATATTAAAAATATTATTTAGTAAAAATCAAACGCGAAATTGCATGTCCAATATAAGAAGTCATGTCCCGCTGCTGTTATAAACATATAGATAAGATTTTAAAAAGAACTTGAACTGATAAATTATTAAATATAACTAAAAATATTACTCCACAAGTTAAAATAATAACACACGTTTTTTTCGTTTGATATATTGTTGTTCCACCCCAAACTATTTTAATCAAACTTTTTACGTAATTTTTTCCTCATAATCAAAAGAAAAGGTTAACGTAACAATCAACTGTTTAATATTTTTAAGTTTTCAACAAGCTTTTGTGTTTTTTTTATAAATTATTAATTAATTGTTTTGAATTGAGTTTCGTAATTAACTCAAGTAAATTCTCCTTCCTAGGTATGGTATAATATTATACAAATAAATGATAACTTGTGTTAAAAAAAGACATTACCTAATGAATTAAGTTTAATTGTTTAGTAATTTTTAGATAATAGTTTTTGTTATTATTTTTACATCACGTTTTTTGTGAAATCTCACACAAACAAAATATTCTTTTATTTTTTTATTCATCCGTTACTATACACTGATTATACAAACTTAAAGACTAAATAATGATAAAAAAAGGAATCCTTAAAAATTGGAAGAAAAAATAACGGATAAGCTTGAAATATACAAAGAACAATATTAGATATATATTTTCATATTTTCGCACAAAATATACCTAATAATCAATTTTTTTTAGTGTTAAAACTCGGTATAAAAACATGTGACCAACAAATAAAGGCATATTCATAACACTGGTAGGTATATTAGTCTGTTCGTCATTGTTTGGAAATATTTTCTCCTTTTTAATTTATCCTATAATCACATCAAATTCCACAAATAGGCTAGCTACAAGACCCACTGCATTTGACGAAAATACACTTTGGCCTTTTCCTTCACATATCTTACTGAGTTTCCTCGACGTTGACGACCATTTAAGAGAAAGCTTCCATGTCCTGGGCGGAGTAAAACAGCTCCCCTACAGTTCTGACACCGATTCATTCTCAGATATTTCAAAGCCATGATAGCTGTTTTCTGTCAATCCCTCTGCGGTCCTCGATCTTTCCCTTTATAACGAGTTGAATGGTTTATTTATCCTCTTTGTATCATAAAAAAGCAGAATCGTTAGATTGCCCTATACCCGGACTTTACCCTTAATAAAGAGACATTGAAGAGAAAGTAGAAACTTGAAAGATTCTCAAGACTATGTTTTTGGCTTGCTGGCCCTTTAAACTAGCCTAATAGCCCACCCCTGAGAACATTTTTGGTTTAAACGTGTGGATAAATGGGAGTCTATAACTCCTGAGATATCTTGGTGTGAGGCGAATTTCTCTCTCTTCAATACGCTATATCTAAATTAAAAATACCTCTTGTGGATGAATTCGGAATTTTGTATGTTGGTGCTCATACATTTATTTTATTCATACATAAGGATTATTGATATTTAAAACGTGTGTAGTTATTTCAATACATACCCTGGCTGCAATGTATCGTAAGGACACAATCATAAATAAATAAATTTACAGGAAATATAAAATATAAATAATATGTCTATATTATTATCATCTCGTCCTCACAACAACGTTCAAACTTACAAACAGGCTGCAATCAAAATGATATAAGACAGAATTGATGGTATTGTGACACGGTACAAACTTTGTTTTGAACAAGCTCCACGCTGTGAAAATCACCAAAGGGTGATGTCTCCACAACGCACACCTGTAATTTACGATAATGTCTGCAATTGATATCAATAAAGTATTAAATATATTGTCACTTCCCTAACATAACGTGTCTTAGATTTTATTATTATGAAGCATTTGCATTTTATTGTCGGTAAATTTTAAGTATTTTGAAAGCTACATTGTAATAAAATTGTCCTATTTAATGCTTAAGCTTAAGTTATTTGATAGAATCATTGTCTTTCGCCTTTAAGTTTGTAGACAATTTAACATATTGCAGCTTTACATAATTGATATAAAATAAAGTGACAGTTTGTGAGTTTATAGCAATATGTACGTATTTAATTCATTCAATGAACCTACGAAATTATCTCCGATGTAATCTTGAAGTCTAGTTCTGGTATGTATAATAGAAAAATCAAATTGGATTTTTTGAAAATAAGTCTATTTGGGCTCAAGAGTACCAAATTTGAATCATGCGTTATTTGATGTTTTCTAAAATCCTTATCAAAAATGCCAAGTAATTGAAAACCACTATTTTTCTCAAGACTTTAAATTTACCAGACTACTTCTTTGCCATCACAGCATATCGCACAAGTGGGGTAGCCATGAGCTGCATGTAAAAAAATGTAGCTGGTCTGCTGGCTACTCCAGACACTGACGAATGGATAAGCAAAGGATGACAAAGAGGATATACCTGTCTGAATGGGGGGTGTGAGGAAGTGTGGGTGACCTAGAACCACGAAGCTTGATCACGTGGATCAAATTCTCAAGGACAATCGTTTGTAAAGTAAGTTAAATTGACTTGCGTTTATGAGAAAATGTTTTTAGTATAAAAGAAGTGAAATATCCGAATATACAAAACATGTATCAGGCCAATAATGACTTACGGCGTCGAAACAAGAGCAGACACAGCAAGAACCAAAAGCCTACTCAGAACATCTGAGATGAAAACCTTACGTGCTATCGCGGGAAAAACTCTCAGAGATAGAATTAGAAATACTGAGATTAGAAGGATATGCGACACGGTGGACATAGTGAGATGGAGTAGGAAGAGGAGACGATTCTGGAGAGACCATATAGACAGGATGGCTGAAAACAGGATCGCCCACATTGCTGCAAAGAAGACACCGGCTGGCTCATGTTTGCGAGGAAGACCACCAAAGAGATGGAAAGATAGCTGGTCCTCAAGGTCACAAGAGGGAATCACTTCCGAAACAACAGATCGATGATCTATCACACGAGGAAGAAGAAGAAGAAGTGAAATTAGTAGATTTATAAGGGCAGATTTATATATTTCAGTGTTTTTTGCCTACCCCACTTGGAATGTGTGAGGGTATAGAGAGATAGGCAGAAGGTACTAAATAGGGAATAAAGTAACGTTCACTTTTTATAACTATTTTACAATATATTCTGATTTCTAAAGTACCTCATCTCGTCTTCTAATCAACCATAATATTATTATTACACCTACAGCACGTACTATTACCATTTAGTCACACACACGTATGTATGTATGATGCACGCCTCTATGATAACCATATATTCAATATTACTTATACTTGGTACACACTCATGTACGCATTATTGCAATAATGTAAGCACACCTTAAAGTACCTATTTATAGTTACTTGCATTGGAGCTTATAAAGTTATAAAATTATAATATTTTTGCAACTGCGTTGTCTTTTCACGGCTTAATGCATAAAGCATCTTTGAATAAAGTATTATGATAATATTTTGTTCTGGCATTTATTTATTTATTTACAGGCACAAAACAGACAAAAACTTCATATATAAAAGCACAGAAAAAGTTAAATCCTTCAAAAATCAGCTATCGTTCAACACAATGCGTTGCGGAATGAGGATATTAGAAAAATGAGCTGACACAAGAGGAGTGTTGTAGATAGAATGCGTGTAAACAAAATGAGATGGTTTGGTCATGTAGAACGAATGGAAAGGGTAAGGATGCCACAGAGGATATACTTATCTGAAAGAAGGAGTGTGAAGAAGTGCGGGCGTCCGAAAACTACGTGGCTTGATCACGTAGATCAAATTCTCAAAGATAACCTTGTGCTGAGAAAGATAAATCGACGTGCGTGCATATGTATGAGGTTGCATGAATGTAGAGGAAGCGAAAGAAGTATGTAGGGACAGATCTATGAGGCGTACCGTTCTCTCTGTCTACCCCACTCGGAATGCGTCGTAATGGAATAGTAGAACATAATAGGATAAATGTATAAAAGGTACATAAGCATCAGGGGGTAAAATAGACATTTAAAAATTGTATAGTTGTGTTTATTTTATGTAAATATTTTATGTGTTTATTATGGTCTCAATAAATATTTGAATTTGAGTTCATACAAAATAGTCGAGTAATAATCCGCCCGCTTAATAGCTAATTAAAAGAAATTTATCAAAAACATCGCCAGTTTTGTTTCACGAGCTAATCATTTCTTCAGCATTTAATTGAAAGTGATATTTCTGTAAAATCAAAAGGTTTCTTGTCGAATCAGTAAATTTACTAAAGTGACAATGCCGACACCTTGATCCGCGCCGCTTTTATCGTCAGACTAATTAAAACATTTTACATTATAATATTACATTTCATAAAATTAAAATCAACTTCTTATTAATAAAAATAATTAACCAATCATATTATAAACGCTATTATCATTATTGAAGTCTCTGCGGCAAGTGACTCCAATGCAATTAATACAGTCGATAAAATGAAAATCTTCAAGTGCTCTAATTTGGTCAACCTGAATGCAAAAGAGGATTCATAATAATTAAACAGCAATCGAAGTGTATGGATACCGACGGTCCAGTTCCACAACTCAACAAGTGGAAATGTCATGTAATATTCGAGAAATCGCCATTTTTGTAATTTTGGATTATTCATATTATGTATGCTTTAAAAACACGACAAAAAGTGATACCATTTAATAATCGCACTGTTAGAGGCATTATGTTGTCTTTTTTCCGTTCAATAGTTGAACAATTCGAAATATTCATTTGTGAAATTGAAAATAGGTAGGTACCTACATTATTTTTTTCATTTACTTATTAATTAATATTTAAAGGGAGCCGTGTATTTTTTATAGTTAGTTGTCTGTGGAGTTGATTTTATGAATTTGCAATTAAATCAAAATTTTCGAAAATTTCGACTTGTTGATGTTTGGAACTGTTTCGTCGAATATTCACTGTTTTTTTTAATAAAATCATTATTTAGTGAAAATTGAGTACCAATAAGGTATTATTCATCTAATTTCGTGTACTGTTGCTCCAAAATTGATAATCACTTGTGAGAAAGTATGTATCCCTATTCTGGGCACCCCGAAAAAGCTATTCAAAGCTTTTCAATAACGTATAATATTACGGAGTCAGGAGATAGGTATGTCCTTCCAACGCCGCTTTGATACTTTACTACCTCGCACTTGATAAGTTTGTTTGGATAAATTTATCGGAAGAGTGTTCTAATATAACCGATTTAATAATGAGTGGTATAAATTCTTTGAAGTCGCCGATAAAGAATAGGTCTCCTTCTCTTTTGTGCCTGTTTCGAGTGTCCTATAAGAGACAGGTTTTCGTAAAACATTTAAGTAATACATTTATGATCTTCAGTTCAGCGATGAGGTGTGCAATCCATCTTGAATGTCTTAGATTTTATTGGCACAATGAGGACAACTTGCATGTTTGTTACGCGCAATGCATGAATTCCGGTAAGATCTTGTTGTGTAAGTAGAATCATTAACTAATCAATTGTTAAAGGGTGTTTGTGTTCACACTGTGAAAATTCATTAACTAATCACTTTGAATTCACTAAAATAGGAAAATATAATAAATTAAGTCTAATTTCGAACCTTCACTCATTCCAATTAAACATTATTTTGTTTTATATCTCTAGAAACATTCACTTTTCGTTAAAAATCAACACAAAAATGAACAAACACAAAGATTTTATCAATAATTATCAATATACTTGACTACGAAGATGTTATTTCATGTTTTAAATTTACGTTCGTACGTACTTGTATATTTAAAGTATATTTAAAACACATGCAGTAGACACCTATTTATTTACTTATTTATTTATTTAATAAACAATTTATATCATATCTGAGACATTTATTATAGAAAATTTAATTTAATCATAACGAAGGTGTTACTAAAATTATGATGCAAGGTGCAAACCTGACTCTTGACTCAATGTTCTACAGCCCGATTGAACGATACTTTCCTATTTTATTTATATTTTACTCTCGTTTATAGTTAGAAGTTTATTCTACAGTACTTTTTAAGTCATAAATCATTTTGAAAACCTATCAAACTCGTTGCAGGTAAAGGTACTTGGCATGAGTGTGAAAGTTATCGAGTTATTAGTTTAAAAATTTCAGTGCGTAAACTATATGGAAAAATGTTGATTGAGAGAGTATAATATGACAATTAAATATTAGAAATGGAATGCGAAAAGAGTAAAGGGTGCACCGATCACCGATTGTCCCTACAAATGGGGGTATTTTTCAAACTTTTGGGTAAACGCCGGAAGCTTTTTGGGCAAACGCCAGAAGTAGACTTCGTGAAGGCATACGATCTCATGAACCGGGAAAGATTGTGGTGCTAGTAATTCGCGCAAGTTTTTCACTGTACGTGGAGAGTCCCGTTTGCGGGAAGATAAACAATACCGTCTTGGAGTAGTTTAATCTCACATAGGGAGTGAAGCAAGGTTGTAGCTGTTCAACATATTCATTGAGTACTAAGTACATACGATCTTTGAAATAGATGGATGTTGTTGTTGAATCGAACGGCAAAAGGATGAAAGAATTTGTGTAAACCGATGATTTGGTTTATTCACTGTGTCGGTGTTTAGGTAGTAGAATTTCATATTGAAATAAATAAAACAATTGAATTATTTATTTCAAGATGATTTGGTGTTAGTTGCTGAGAATGAAAGAGATTTACATAAGGTTTTATGTGTGTATAATAATTATGGCTTAAAAAGGAATAATCATATATCGGCTTCGTATCAAACATTTTGATAAACCGATTTGTCATACGTAGAAAAGATATTTAATCAAAATATAAAGATCTCGCAAACTTTCTCAAAAATAATACAATTCATTCATATTCGTTGCATACCTACAAATTTTCTTATTACTCTATAGAGTCTTATAAATTTAACATGTGTGACAAGTTATGTAACAGCAATGAGAGGATATTATATCCTGGCTCTTTTAAAAGGACATTATCGTTGTAGCAAATCTTTATCAATAATAATTATATAGGTACAAGGACTTTTACAAGTCCTGCAAGTTATATTTAATATAGTGAAATGTTTATACGAGTATTCCGTATGTAAAACATAATTCATGCAAACATGTAGCATTTTCACAATATGTTATGTAGATACTAGTTCGAAATGTATATATAGTTTAGCAGGCTAGATGATCGTCATCGTCAGTAAACCGAGCATTAGAAATGTCACTACCGAAAGGAATGTTTAAAACAATGAACGGTTTAAAAATAAACTGTTCAATATTACTAAGTATGAATATTTCTTTTACAGACATAAAATTATCCATCTATCGAAATCCGTCCAAAACATCATCCATGACCTTTTATTAAGCAAATAGCTTCCCACATTATGAAAACTAAATACTTACATTTTCCTAGAAATGCTCCAGCTAAAATTTCTAACCGTTTTAAAATAATATAGTACAAGAACGTTATATACATACATCTCCCTCTTTCACATTTAATTGACATAAGTAACGACTCTTCGTCAATTGTTGAATGTCTCGAGTCACGTGACTGCCTCATAGATTTCAGTTTATTTCCACATGTTCCTAAAATGAGGCATGCGCAGAAGACAAAATTTATAATGCGGTCTCATTTACTCTAGTGGCTGTGGTAGGTACTGGTATTAGATATACAAGGTAGAGTTTTCATTTATCCCCGGCTAACTCATTCATATTTTATAAAAAGCTTTACACATGAGTTGGCTCTCCTCTTCAAGGGACAACATATCTTTTTTGAAATTCAATTTAATTTATAAGGTCACGTAATGATAACGATCATCATCATCATCATCTCCGTCGGTTCCTCAATCCTGAGGATCGTGACCATCATGCCTCGTTCTGTAAACCATATGTCTATACCTTGAGCGATCCTCTGCCATGTGCAAGGCTCCGTGTAGTCAACTCTGTGTGGCCACCTTAGTTTGTAATGAAACATGTTAAATAATTGCAGCAAATTCATTGTGAATCGCTTAAAGTCACCATTGCATTCCACTGAAAACCACATCTGTTGCTCTACAGCCCGTTGTGAGCCTTGGCCTCCTCTAACATTCGCCTCCATCTCTCCCTATCTTGACATGTACTCTTCCAATCCCTGATGCCAATAATGTCCACATCTCTCTGCACACCATCCATCCAACGGAGTTTGGGTCTACCAACGCTACGTCTACCTTGTAGTCTTGTATGAAGGATTTTCTTTGGCATCTATACAAGGTATCTATACTTAACTGAAATTAAAGGTTAAGCTTTTTTCAAAGTAAAATATCCAATATGAAATAAAAATGCATTTCCCGGATATTGAGAGCCTCACTTAACGGCACAATAATAAAATAATTGTTGATACTTTCACTGTTTAACCTTTCGCCTTACATCTGAATGTCATGTTAACTCTGTGTGTATTAGGAACAGGGGATTATAAGGGAAGAGGGAGCAGAGAGGGGCTTATAGTAGATACCTCATTCTCAATACATGTGAAGGTGGGTGATTGAGGGTGTTTTGGTATAATATTCATGCCACCCTAATAACATCATCTTCCTTCCTGCTCACACAGTCAATGGTATGAGGTAATGGTGTCTGCTGAATTTATGAATGGAATGACGTCATGGGGATGAACCATTCTTACTCCGAGGGGTAGACACGAGGAAATGGGAACACCGACTATACATATAATTATTATTATTATTACTACTATAAGAGTATTAAGATTGAATGAGGATACGGCCTATTCAGTACGTAGTATGATAAATTGTTAATCATTACAATATTCTAAATGTGTAAAATAAAAAATAGCTCTATCAGAAGCACACATTTTGTCCACAAAATACCTTTTGTTTTAACACGTGTTCTGTAAATAAGAGTACTTGTAGATCCTTATCTATAAGAACCACATCTATCAATTGTTTTATTTCTGATACTCAGCAATGCAACTTGTAAATCGAAGTAAACACCTATTCTAATTTACGGTCTTTTTCATGTTGCTTTGTTATCTTGATCCCTATGTCGTAGTTAATTTTGACTCGACGTTTCGGCGAGCATGCTGTTGACATCTTCAAAATTCACAAGCACACCAGATTCAAATTTTGAAAATTGTTTTCTCCAATTTTTGCTAGCTACACCGTAGTTTAATTCATAAATTAATGAAAATTAGCCTTCATCCTAGACTAAATCAATTTTCAAAAACTGATTTTGGTGCAACGATTTATTTATTTAAGATTGAAGTTTTAGTTACGTAGTTATTTCAGATATACACCTATCACGTCACAAGAAAATTTATTAACATCCACGATTCAGCAATGAAGCATGAAATCCATTCTGAATATCTCTACCACTGCTACTGTATTTTCACCTTAATTGATTATTATTTGTTTAATTTAGTTAAGTATTGATAATGTCTCATTAACGGACTGTTTCACCACCTCTGGATAAAGTGCCGGACAGCCAATCCAACACAAATCTAACGGATAAAACGAAAAATGCGTTTCACGACTCCCTGACAGCGCTATCCTATAGATAAAGGTCTAGATAAGTTATCCAGCGGATAAGTCTTAGATAGTGTTAAACTGTCAAAATTTGTTTACATTTGTGTTGCCTAGATATATTCCTTGGCAACGCACGATATATTCCTACCTTCGTGCATACATTCATGCAACAAACGCATGAAATTACAACGTTGCCACTGCTATCTGGCGGATAACAATCCGTAAGAAATCTGTAGGTGGTGAAACGCTCGCTTCAGTTTATCTTGTAGATAAATTTATCCTAAGGATAGTTATCTAGAACTTTATCCAGAGGTGGTGAAACAGCCCGTAAGAGACGAAACAATATTGTTTACAGAAATAAAAATAAATAGTGTGTATAAGAAAGTTTAAGTTTTTTTTTAATTCATTGAATATCTTATTTTTATTGGAAAATTAATTGAGTGTAGAGGACAATTTGCATGTTCATTACATTCATTCAGTCTGACAGCTAACCGACTTGTGGAATATGGCCGTGATGATGTAGTGGTGGTAGTTTTGATTAAGTATCAAAAATACTTTTCTCAGTTTTAATATTCTAGGATCAGTGTGCCTTAGCATGTGAACCTCTCACTCGATATCATGTTACGTGGAGAGTAAAATTCATTTCATGGGTGAACGTTTTTGTTTTTTCTTTACTTTTATATTTTTTTGCCTCAGCTGGTGCATAGAGTGCACTTTACTTCTTTTTTTTGTTTGTGTTATTTTTTTAATTTGGAACATAGTGTTAAATAAAATAATTTAACAAACTTCACTGGCTTGTGAAAAATGTAATATTTAAGTTGTACTATATAAAATGCTGAAGCTGTTTGTTTGTATTAATAAAAAAAAAAAGAAAAAAAAAAAAAAAGAGTGAATTATATTAAACAGAAGAGTGCCGAACGACACGTCCTCCCTTTAATAAGTTATGAATCACTCGTATGAACATAAATGAGTAGTATGGGAGGGTAGTAAGTTATCAATGGAATGTTTCAGTGAATATTAATTTATTACGAGAAACTTTGACTTTACACATGAAATCTTACAACCCCATTATACTAATGTCATTGAAGCTCTTGATGTGATGTTAATTAAAGTTTTTACCATGGTTAAGAACCCTCAATGAATTTGAGTACCTACTTGCAAAAATTCAAAAAAATTATTCACGTTGTATAAAGGAAGTATATAACTACTCTAAAGTTAAGGATATAATAACTGTAAAAAAGCGATTAGGTGTCATTTAATTAATGAACACTGTTCGATGCTATGGTGACATTAAAATGACTTAGGAATTTGTTACACCTAAGAATATTGAGTAATGCGAACCATCCTGATTGCTCTAACTCTTACCAGCATGGAAAGAAGGATTCAGATGTTCACCAGATGAAGTTATTTTTCTGGCTTCGCCACTTGTATAATAATATGGACGAATCGTATTTTGCGCAATTTAATTATTTGCGACCTTCTCAAGGGTTAAATTATTCCAAAATTTGATTTTTCTGGTTAACGACTAAGTCAAGCAATAATGGTTATTGAAAGAGGTGCAATTTTGAAATCGAAATTAAAAAACATACACATTTTTTTAAGTCCAAAAGCTACAGGTAAAGTACCTATTGCACGTGAAATCCGTAGAATCTTATCTGAGTTATTATATTATTACTAGGTACGTAATTGTATAGTATTTACCTACGTAACAATATTTGGTTTCCGGATACTACGTTCATTCATGAAATCCTAAACCATGTTTAATTCAGACGTAGAATAACTTGAAGCCAGTCAATGTTAAGACCTACGCATTATATAGTTACTCATTACTACGATGACCGACGACCCTACGCTTTCCTCAGATTTTAAATATTTTGATTCTACGCACATAAGCCAGCGAAGATAACAATATTGTGTAGACCTGCCTACGTCGTAGCATTGATTAAAATACTACGTAGAGACTGGTTGCAGGTAGTAGTAATAACTTTAATAATCTATAAGCCATATTAGCATCCCAGTCAATGAAGGGGGTTGTAACAAGATACCAAAATGATTATGTAATAATAAATTTAATATAATGATCATTCATTGTTTATTTTATTTCAAAATTTCATTGTTTTTGTTAATTTCATTACTTATCCCGCTGAAAAACAATCTACCCTTGTTGTTATTTGTCTTGAGATATACCTAACAGTAGGAGGTCCAGGTTTTTGATACTTTATCTACTCCCACGTATAATTTTGACCAGGTTTCAAATTGCTTTCCTATGAATTTTTCTTTCATATTATCCTTTTAGAAACGTGATGGGTTATTAGGTATACTCACTCACCTGTGTATATATTTAATACAAAATTTTCAAAAACCACTTTTTTAATATGTTTTTATAATTTTTTACCCATTTAACAAACCTTCACTTAAAAATATGACAAAACGCACTCACAATATTGAAGAATTATCACAAATAAATCTAATATGAAAAAACTCATTATCAGTTTTCATGAAGCAAATCTTTATAGATTGTTCATGAAATTTGAAAGGATTTGATTTCAAAAATTTGTTATATAAAGTACGTGCACTCAATATGGAATAAATTCATGTCATAGAATTTTCAAAAATATGTGTCTTTTTTCTAAACAAGGCAATTCATTCCATAGAGTTTTATTTATTTTTTTAATTTAAAAGTGATGATGAAGAAATATTTTTCCTTATTTACTTTATGAATAAAGAAACCGTAAAACATTTTTGAGGTATTGATATGTCGTCACTGAGAAAGATAAATATTATTCTCATCTAACTCTTAGTAAAATTAATTTACCTTTGTTTTATTATTTATGAAAAATGTTTGATTTATCAAAAACGTCATCTACAGAATTCACAAAAATTATTATAAAAAATTCCACTCCGCTAAATGTTTTCAATAATCTTCCACCAATATTATATAAAGATTGGTTACCTCACTTACATAAATTTCTGAGCAATGAACACTGACAATGAAACCCGACATAATAAATAAATAGCACCCACGAGATATCACAGACAATATTCCGTTACACCATCATTTTATAATATTGTTTTGTTTCACAGGAATTTCATTATTGTACGCGCAGCAAAAACGTTACATCACTATCTCTCTACACTCTTCCTCTACGCACGGTTGTATCCTTTTTCATTAAGTTCTATTATGAAACTCACAACACAGTTATACCCCGGCTTAACGATAATCCGTTGTTTGTAAATTAATATAAATACACAGTATCTGTTTAAATCCATCTTATTATACCTGGAAGTTGTATGATGTGAACGAAGCTTAATTACAAGTTCAACCATATTTATAAAAAAAATATAATTGTTTCAACTAATATACATAAGTTAATAGGTACGCCAGTTCCCCCATTTCTAGTATACGCCTTCATTGTATTGTGATAGTTGTACTAGTTCATATTTTATTAAATGAATGTATGCATTTTTATCAAGCACGCAAAAAACTATTTTTATTGAACAACATTTTCATTTGTTCGTCATAAAAAAGTGCGGATCAATTAATTTTTTTTTATAATTCATTTTTATTCAGGAGTACTTATATAATTTTTCTTCAACAATTTATGTGCATGCTGCTACAAAGTCTATTAAATCTTCGTCTGTCAAATTGTTATTGTTGCTTTTGTTTTTTTTTATTAAACATCAAAAAAGATCTGCAATGTAAAGATGAAATAAATAAATACCTAATTCATTTGTCTTTCAATACTCCCTCGGAAGCAAAAGGCAGAAATCAGCCTCCACCATTTAGATAGCCTTTGCGTCAAAATTGAATCAACAACTCTTTCCATAATATTCCTTACACACTGTTCTCGTTATCATAGGAACATTAGGTATCTTGTGAAAAAATGTCGTGCAACACACCAATCATGAAATTTCGTAACTACAGGGTCTTACTCAATTTATCTTATATTCTTTTAAATCAACATTATTATGTATTGCATTATTTTACGTAGGTACCTATCTATATCTGAGCTGTCATTATCATTTGATAAATCCGCTGAAGTATATTCTACTGTTGACATTGCGCAAGATAATAATATTATTACAACACTTTGTTCTTCTAACAATGTTGTTGTAAATAAAATTACGAATGAATGAATGAATGACTGAATGGATGGAAACGTTGGTTGACTGTCTGTCTATCAGAACCAAAGGATTCACGTGACTGACGCCAAGTTTTCATTTTGATAGACGTATGTCTCGTTTATTTTATTATTATGAAATGAACGTTTAAATTTTGTACATTAATATTCTTATTTTTTTAATAACTTTAGTATTGGTATTAAGATTTTGGTTTGTCGTCATCTCATTAAATTCACTTGGTCATTTTTTTTAAGATCAACTCAAAAATCTCTTTAAAGACTACTGTTCGTAGAAAATTCAAAAAAATAATATTTTTATTATATTTTATTTATTTTTTATGGATTACCCATTCTTACCAACTAATAAACAAAAAATTGAGGGCTTTATTTAACAAAAACATGTTTTTTTTTTTTCTTTTTTTGTGTGTTTTGCATATTTTTTTTGTAAGTGAATTTGTTTTTACTAGGTTTATC
The DNA here is from genome assembly GCA_947579605.1 of Athripsodes cinereus. Classification (NCBI taxonomy): domain Eukaryota; kingdom Metazoa; phylum Arthropoda; class Insecta; order Trichoptera; family Leptoceridae; genus Athripsodes; species Athripsodes cinereus. The sequence goes on along the minus strand of OX388316.1, from coordinate 1,228,894 downwards.
TCAATGTGTCGTGGTTAGATGGAAGAAATCACATTATAGTGATAATCTCGCCACTGCACATCATCCTAGTTTTTATATTTTATATTATTTTGTTAATACTGTTATGTAATGATGATGTGCAAAAAGAATAAATAAATAAATAAAAGAAAGAAGAAAAATCAAAACATACCTATATACTTATAAAAAAATACTTCCACAAATTACACAAATCCAATCCATAAAGTATTATATACTGTAGCGATATTTTTATATCACTATAGAAAAATGATTTTGTTCGTTGGCAAGACAGAAATTGATAACGCGACGCCGCGCATGCGTGGTGGGAGGATTTCTCAATATTGGCGGTCGAAAGCAGGAATACTTCCTCTTTTGTATTCGACATTCCAAATTGGCAGATCGCAAAATGCGATAGTGAATATTAAGGTTTAAAAAAAAACCTTACCATTTTAAAATGGTTGATTAATGTATAAATTAGTTGTAGAAATGTGTTCTATTTGTCGATTGACAGTTTAATCATATTTAATTATTAAAATCAGTGGTAATTCAGGCCGTCATCAAAAATATGGTGAGTCTAAATTGTTACAATTATATTTTCGATGAGAGAAATTTCGTTGTTTAATAAAATAAACCGAAACATAGTTTGATAAATACTAATTACGTTGTCCTTTAATGTTTAAGGATGTACGGCTCTCAGTACCGGAATGAATTCCTCAGTTATTCAGGATATATCTCAGTACCGGAATGAATTTCTCAATTATTCAGGATATATCTTGTGACCAAAATAAATTCTTCAGTTAACAAGAGAATAAATCTTTTTCAATTATCAAGATGCTGACTTCCTCTTATACCAGAATAAACCTTATGTACCTATCAGGAAGGAACCTTCAATTTCGGGAAATGGGAAGTGAAGTGGAACTCGAAGGAAGATAACTTGATCAGGTTGTTCTCATTCATTCATAATTATATTTAAATATTTTGTTCTAAAGTTAATGTAAATTGTATAATCAAACAGAGTTTGATAACTTTATGATATATGTAGGTCGTTTCTGAAAAGAAAGGGTAAGAGTTAAGGATGATGTGCCACAATTATTACTTAATTTTAAACTTTTAATCTAAGGGTTAGTTAGATTGCCACATAGCAAATGATTAACAAGGTTTTAATCTTTTATTATTTTACTGTCGAGAAAGTTTATATAAAATGTATGTAAATTCATCGACCATACCAAAGGTGTCACCGAATACTGGAGGTTTGGAATAAATTGAAAAGAAAATAATGAAATAGCAATTTTATTTCGTTTCTGAATCTTTCCTTCTTATTGGGGATTGTTGGAAGGCACCGTTGATTTAATGGCAATATGCATTGTTGAATTTATAGAGAGAAAAGTCTTGAAGTCTTTGTGATAAAATCTGGGTTAACCCATTCGACCCTGAGCATTTATCGTATAGTCAATTGTACTTTCCAATACTCTTTGTTTTATTTTTGAAATCTCTACCGACTGAGCTAAAAATTATTTTTTTGAGATTGTGATAATTGATTATTTTACCTTGTACCATGAGGGGTACAAGGTAAAAGAGCGCATGAGAGTGCAAGAATAAAAAGTATATGCAAAAGTCCGTCGCAATACTTTAAAGAAATTAAAACTATTACTAGGTACTACACCATCACGGTATATCCCACAAGTGAGGAAACCAGCAGACCAGCTACATGTAATAAACATGCAAGCCGTCTTCTCTGTGCCAACAAAAAATAAGACATTCAGGATGGGTGGCCAATCTCATCGCTGAATTCTATTATACATTGAAGGACCCACTGACCACCCGGATAGCGCAGAAGTCTGAGGACTTCCATTTATCCGAAATTCTACACTTAACAAATCTTATCCACAACGGAGGCGCCATAGTGGGCAGCCTGAAGGGCTGGCCGGTCAAAACCTCCGTGTGAAATCTTTTGACTAAACTCCTTCGATGTACCTCTATACGAGAGAAGCAAACAACATATATGAAACAAAACAAAATAAAAGTATACAAAAACATTCTTAGCCAATTTTACAAACCACACAATAACAATTAAACAGAAATAAAACAAAATAAGAAAAACAAATTTATATACATATTTGAGCACAAGGCTGAATTGAGGTGTCCAGAAACTTTTCCAGAAGAATTTGTGAAGTAAAATGTCTTTTTTTTCGAACGCCTGCTTTTAACAGGACACTGAAAAACTTACGGAAAAGAGTGAGAGACCAACTCTTTGCCGGGCGCTACACGGTTTTTTAATTATTATATAGGTACACATAATATGCTCGAAGAAATCAGTCCTCTTAAAAAAATAGGCATATACACCTTACAAATTACGGCTTTATTTTCAGCAAATCTGACCCCATTTTCAATATAAACAAAGACCTTATGCTTTCTAGGGATGATACAAAGGTTAAATAATGTTTGTAAACAAGGATATCACACAACGTGACGTAGTATTTAGTGTATGACTCTAGTTGTTATTATCACTTAGCTAACTACAGACGTACTAACGTACATAGATACTTCATACAATTACATCATAATTATTATTTGGTCCTGATAAGGACACGGCATACTCTTTTATATGCAATCTGCATGCCAAACCTCGTCAGCCTACGTTGAATACATACATTCAATACATAACGTTTTTATGTGCATAGTTTATTATCGTAAATATTAATATATTAAGACTAGCTGACCCGGCAAACGTTATTTTGCTTATACATTACACGATCCACGTGATCAAGCCACGCAGTTCTTGGACAGCTGCACTTTCTCACACCCCTTGTTTTAGATAGATCCATCTTGTACGTCATCCTTTCATGTTGTTTTTGGACCGGTTACGTGGAATCGCCTACCGGTGCCATTGAGAGATAGTCAGACTATCACCAGCTTCAGAAGCAAATTAAAAACTGGACTCTTCACTGGCGCCCTTGAGACAATCTAGGGACTGTTAAACGGCGTCAAAATCATGATCATCATCATCATACATTCACTCTACATGTCCAAACGAACGCATGCTATTAACACACATTTTATCCAAAACACTCTTTTCGCACCCGCTCACTCTCCTTATACCTAAAAAAATACTTGTTAAATAATAATATACTTATGAAATTTGAAACAAGTGTTTCTTTGTGCTATAGATTATTGATTCCGAGAGAGACGTCTTTCGACTTATCAGGCCATTATACGTCTCTCTCGGAATCAATAATCTATAGTAGAAAGAAACACTTGTTTCAAATTACATAATTATGGAATTCTACTACTTGTGCACCGACACAATTAATAATAATATAGTTCAAGCAATTAGCTAATATTCTAAGTTGAATGCAGGTTTGTCCATTTAATTCTCATAAACTTTTTTATCTTATTTAGCTACCGAATAATATAACACAAAAACGTAAAATTCATTCATTCATACATATATTATAGGTACATACTCGTATCCATTCAATATTTTCGTTTATTTTACTCTTTGTATGGAAAATGATTTAAACCATAAAAAAAAAATATTTTCCAAGCGCGACCATAGCACATCATGGTAATTGCTGACAAATATGGAAAAGACTGGACAACTTATAAATTATTTGGTATTATTTTTCTCATTTCGACAAGATGATAATTTAAAATTCAAATATTAATCAAGATGAAAACATTTTAGTCTGTTCACATGTGTGTATGTATTCTAACATACACTTTGTTCGCCTTTAACCCGGGGTCATGGGGGTAGAAAAGTTTTACACGGACGTTGGGGTGGGTCTCACAGACCCGTTCATTAGAAATAAATATTATTCCAATACTTTATAATTAATAATGTTAAAATTTATTCGTGTTTAGTTTTTAAGGTATTTATGTACGTAAGTGAAACACAAACATCATATTTTATTATGTTTTAATCATATTTATTAGAGAATTAAAAAAGAACGACAAATATCAACAAAATCATTATTTTCGTCGTTCGGCCTCTTCGAGATCCATTTTTTACTAAGTACCTACAAAAACCACAAATAAAATACATTGAACTATATATCAGCAACTTAAATTGTAAGCATAAACAAAGAAAAACAAATAATACTCCTAAAATAATTAAAATAATATGTATAAAAAATGGTGCGAAATTATAACACTAACTGCGGGGATGGGTCTCACATACCTTTTTCAATTTTGTGCACGCGTAACTTTCACTACGGCTATCGCACGTTTAACTCGTTACCTGCGACACATAGAACAACTCAACAGCTCCAGCTATTGAAAAAAACGGTAACATCGCACACATATTAACCAAACTAGAAGCGAAATAAAATGTGACGGATCTCACAGACCCAACCCCCATGACGCCGGGTTAAAGTCTCTTTTTTTCAAATTCTTGTTCACTTAACATGTTCCTGAATAACAAAAACATATAACCTATGTACGTATCTCATTCAATGATAAAATGATTATAGTTAATGTGAGATAATCTCATCAAATTTCGATGAACAAATTATACATTCTTGTTTTGTATAGTCAATAGTACCTATTCACTTTTTTTATAATTTGTAGTATGTTTTTTTGTGGAGAAGAGCCTAAGAAGTGAACTTTGAGCATTTACTCTTAGAAATAAGTCACACGAAGAGCACGGATGACGTAGGAATTGAAATTCCTGTGCTATCCACGTGCGAGGGAGGGAATTATACATCTACGAAATGATCTTCAAATAATTTTGGATTCATCCGATTTTTTAAAAAAATATTGAATAAATGCGGGAAGTAGAGAAATTAATTAATCTGGTTTATCATAGGTAAATATTTTCAAAACGTTACATCATAATTTTAGTTATAAGTCGCTGGTATAAAAAAAGTTTGAAGCAAGTGTAGTATGGGTATAAAAAAAAATGTTCAGGAAACCAAAATTAAGAACTCACAAATAAAGAATTCATTTTTAACAGTTCCTATTCCATAAAAAAAATATTCGTTCTTTTTTCATTTAAAAAATTAAACATATTTCCCGATATGAACCAAGTTTAAGACTAGTATAAAATTATGAAGTAAACGTAAACGAGTAAGATGTTGTCGAGGACCAGTTATATTTGAACAAACACATTATAACCAAATTTGGGTGAGAACAACATGTCGTCCATATATATTATTTTCATAATAGTACATACCATGTATGTAAGATAGATGTACCTACATAAATTTTGAAATCCATATAACATTAGTTTAAAAGGTACATGGTTGTTATTTTCCTATTCATTAAGTTTGATGTCATGTGTTGTTTTGTCATAGTAAATGAACGCATAAATGATTCTTTGATAAGTTAATTGAAATACTTATAATGACAAGAATATTACACGCAGATTGTTTAACCAATACGTACCTACAATAAATCTTCTTTTATATCCAAATTGCAACATTGAATTTTCACCATATTTTATATTATTTAGTAGCATTCATATTATATAAAACTAGTGATGTGAGAAGAGAAAGTTCTCCAAAGAAATTTCTCGAGAACGAGAAATTTCTCCGAGAATTTCTCCTCTGATGGAAGAGAAATTTCTGTCCATAATTTTTCTTAGTGGAATCATGATCTTTCGCCCAGTACTTTTCGCAGCAGATTGATCCAAAATTTGTGGGGCTGAGTAAGGCCCAAATCAGAGGTTTTTAACACTTTTTTTCCATGTACGTACCTGCAATTTTTTTTTAACTTAAATATGGGCATGTGGGGTGTCAAACATCAAGATTTTACATCAGTTATTAGCACTTTTTTCTATGTAGGTACCTAACATTTTTTGTTTCCATAATTAATTGGTGATAAATTGTCTCAACATTTGTTCATTGTTATTGATTGATTGAATAAAGTATTTATTATTATTATACTGTTAAATAAAAAATAAAAAAAATCTCGGAAAATTCTCTTCTTCGAGAAATTTACCAAGAAATTTCTCGGTAAATTTCTCCAAAAATTATTTCTTGAGAATTCCACAACACTATATAAAACTACTAAGTATTTAACAATATATATTATTGTCTAAAATAAAATTGAAAATGATCTACATTTGTTTCTCAAAATAATCATACTAACCATGTCAATATTGGATTGCCACTTACGCTTGATAAAAAAATAATACAATTAATATGATTAATTGAATAATTTTTTTTATTGATATTTCAATTGGTCTACATAACATAAACACTCATTTTCAAATGAGACCACATATCCACCACAGCTAAAAGGTTGGTGCACTCTGCTATCTTAGTGCCAACACTTATGTATGCAAGTGAGACGTGGACATGGTTAAAAAAGGATGAAAGTGGCATAAATGCAGTGGAAATGAGATCGTTGAGAAGGATGTGTGGCAAGAGTCTGAGAGATCGTGTGCGTAACAGTGATATACGAAAGGAATGTGGAATGAAAGTTGGTGTAATAACAAAGATGAATGTAAATAAGTTAAGATGGTTTGGGCACGTGGAAAGAATGAATGAGGACAGAATGACTTAGAAGATATATTTGGCTGAGAGGAATGGTGCTCGGAGACGCGGACGTCCGAGGATTAAATGGCAAGATCATTTAAATCAAATCCTACAGGACGGTCACGTGTTGAGCACATTGAACAGGAGAGCATGCATGAGGAATTGTATGACAGTGACGGAAGCGAAAGATGTATGCAAGGATAGAAGGAAGTGGCGCTCGATCCTTTCTGCCTACCCCGCGAGGGAAGCGGCGTGATGGTATGTATGTATGTATGTACCAAATTCTTTGTTAAAGTATCGTTTTGATTTAGAAATTTTTTCAAGACCTTGAAATGTGTTTTTTATTGTTATTACTAAAAATGTGTATTGTTTCATAATACAACAATTACTACCAAAAATAAAAAGCTATATTTGAAAAAAATATTCACATAAAAATTATTAACACTACGCCAGTTATACTTAATAGGTAAGCAATTTATAGCGGAATAAAAATATGCTCTATTTTATACTATAATCCTACGCATTTCCATAAAAAAAATATTATTTTGAAATTGTGAACCTATTAGTTTTAAAGGGCCTTATTTTTACTACAATAATACAAGGAGTAAAATTAAAAATAATTTATAGGTTTTACCTCGTGATTCTTGAAAGTTCTGCAATATGATATTATATTACGTTGCCCATTAATTAAAAAAAAAATACTGAATCACTCGTACAAAAAGTATAAAATTAAGCATAAAGTTTAATTTATCGACCGACGGTTCTTAGTGGAAGTCCATATTAATAATTTTTGAAATGAAACTACATACACTACTGACATTGTATGTGTTGTCACATACTTAACTTGTAATGAAGCTTCACTTTACTTTTGCCTGACGATGAGAGCGGAAGCTCTTGAAAGCCGGCTCGCAAAAATAAATAAATTCAATAGTGGAATAACTATATACCTATTGTATTTCATTTTGAAAATTCATTAAGCATATTTGTCGAAAAAAATCTTTGTAGGTACCTAATAACGAAGAAATTTTATATAATTGAAAATATGAGAGAATTCTAAATTTTCAAGTATCATGGTTAACTCCAGTAAAAAATCAACGATTTTGCCAAGTCAATGACTTGACAGGAATATCCAATTTTTACGTTAATGCTATTTTTTGATATTTTTCTTCACATTTTTGCCAGGATTAGTGTTCATATTTGCAAGTGTTATTTTTTTCACGATTTGATGATTGTTTCCAGAGCGAAGCTAAACTATCAAGCTTAATCGTCACGGTCTTGTGGCCTCTACATCCTTTTCATCCAGTGAATGACGGACTAAAAGCTAGTTCTCAATATTTCTGTGATTGGTCTGCATCCATATAAGACAGTGGTTGTGGGTGTAGCTATGTATAGGAACTAATACTAGATAGTTATAATAATAATTGTGCAAATTGTTATTCTTTACATATATCTACATTCGTATTGTTATTTAGGTATTATATCTAGGTACACAATATAAATACTACCTTTTCAAAACAGTAATAACAAAATAATGATAATAGGTATTACGTGGGCACTGAATTAACGTAGGTGTTGTAAAACTAAACAGAGGTCATCGACAATGTTTTCAAATTAGTTTCACTGATCTACGAGTACGTAGTTCTATCCAGTTGGTGTGATTGACTCTATGCTTACGAGTATTATACCGTAGGGCTTAGATGGTTATAATATTTTCCATTTATGAAAATATTATAACCGTAAACGTAGCGCTGACATGAAGCAACGAAAGTAAGATTCACAAATGCAGTTCAGTTCAGAATTTGATTTTGCAGTACTGTTTTTTTTATTTTAGTAGTTCATGCGACATTAAATCCTGTTTGTGCATTTGTGTGTCGTTATGGAGAAACATATCTCCAGGTACGGCACGAGGTATGTGGCGGGCGCTGCCCTTAAAAAAAAAAAGTTCATGAATTGCTATCAAATTCTCATAAACATTTGTTTAAGTTGCAAAGACTTAAATAATTCATGTACTTCATGGAATCAATCATGTTCTGCTTGAACCAAACCTTGTTCTTGATAATTTTATGGATGATATACTAGTGGAACCAGTGGAATAATTACTTAATCTCTCTTTTTTGTTAGTTTTTGAGTGCATTGTTAAAGAGGAATATTTCGTAAATCGTAACAATTTAGCGATGAGGTTTATCACTTATATTGAATGTTTTGTTTGTTTGGTTTGCCGAGGTTGGTCTGCATATTTATTACGTACCTACAGTTTTACCACTGACTACTCCACTTGCATAAGACGCCATAAAAGTATCATAATCATCATCATCGTCGCCCTCAACGTTCCTCTCGGGAGCACAGGGCAGAAACCAGCCTTCCCTATTCAGAGCGTCTCTGTGCCAATCACGTCACCTCTTCCCACGACATTCCCTGCGCTCTGATTTCTTTGTCATAGAAACGGTGCATTGTGAAAGATGGACGCCCGGGCTGACGGAACCCTTGCGGGCGGAAGAACAGCGCTCTTTTTGGCTAATTATAATTGGGCATTCTCAGAACATGACCCAGCCAGTTCCATCGTCTCTCCTGTATCACGAAGATCTCTGCCGTAATTCTCATAAAAGTATATAAAAGAATAAATTACATTTATAAAGATTTTCTTACAGAAATAAAAATATATTTGATTAAGAAACCCTACATATAATATAAAGTTGTAATATCAAGTGTCGAATATTGCAATATAATCTAATCCTTTCTTATATATTTATATACAATCTTTGAAGAGCGATTATCTTAAGTGCGCTTATAAAGTAATAAGTCTTGTAATAATTGCGTCCTGTTTATATGGTTAGCAAAGGATACAGGTGTTGTTGTGAAATTTGTTACAATTTATTATATTAAAAGATTTGTAATAATTAAAAAAAATACCTCTATTTATGTTAAAAAGCTTTAAAAGCTATTTCCTTTATGGAATCTTCACGTTATTTTATCAATGATAGCTTTCGATGGTTATAGTGATGATAGATAAATATATAGATATTGAAAACAGCTACAAATTGGGTCTTAACGGAAAAAAACTATATCATATATTTTTGAAGAATTAACTATGTAACAGTTTTGAGACATTTTGCATGTTTTTAAACGAGTATAAAATTATATTTTTAAATAATGTTATCAAATAACAAAAGTTCAAAGGTTATAAAATGAGAAACACATTTAGCAGCGCTTTCTTTTTTAATCACAATCTGTGTTTATGAATATGTCGACTTTAGCTAATATAAGAGTCGTATGAAAACGGTATTTTCATTTATCAATTATTTAGAAGAATTAGGTAGCTTTTGAGTGCTTAACAAAAATATTTGTGTATTAAATATGAAAAATTAAGTGAAAAACAAAAGCCTTTTATAAGAGTTGTAAACATCATAATTAGTTTTTGGAAATTTTCATGGAGTATTATCGGTCGACTATATTTATTTTATTTATTTCAATAAATATTTTAATATATTCACAGTATATACTGATTGTGATAAAATATAACTATATATTATTTTGAAAAATATGAATTGTTACAAAACAGTATAACCTTTTTTCTTTACGTTTCAAATATACATGGTAGGTAGGTACGTATATATTTGTACCATATCTATCAATAAAATATTTGTTCTTTATAAATTTAATATTGTAATAGGTATATCTTTAAAAAATAAAAAAGTAAAATTATTTACGATTGAAATATTGCCATATTCTAAGAATTTTGAAGGTATTTCATTACATCCAAATTCGTTTAGAACGATACTTAAAAAAGTTCAATATTTTCCTCATATGAAAATTTATTGATAAATCATACGAAATGGATCCTCGAAAATTTCAATATTGCCTTTGATTTTTTCCAAAAATTTACACAAAATAGAGATCCATAGACGTACTGTAATGTCTCTGATTTTTGAAAATGTATTGCCAAATGCAACAGAAATGAACTACATACAAATAATTGTTGAAATATTTTCAAATTATTGAATTGGATATCATATTTGATATTAATAAACTCTAGATCATTTGAATTGGATATCGATAATAGGGAAAAGAAAAGTCACAAGATGGAGTGAGAGTGTATAAAAAATAGAGGGGTTTATGTGGAAGTCGTTGTTGGCTGAGAGAAGAGAGCACAGAAATAAGTGACGTACTCATGAAGAAAGAAATATGATGATATCGATTCTGGATGATTTTGTTTTGACGCCGTTTAGCAGTCCCTAGACCCTCTCAAGGACGCCTGTGAAAAGTGCAGCTTTCAATTTGCTTCTGAACCTGGTGACAATCTGATTTTCTTTCAATGACAGCGGTAGGCGATTCCACATAACCGGCCGAACCATACCAAAAGCCCTCTCATAGAAGTTAGACTTACCAGCTCTATTGGACTCATTAAGTCTATTCACAGCCAGCAGGGCTACTCTTGACAAAACTAAACACTATCTTAATCTAGTCTTGATCTTGATCATACGACGCACGAAGTGACTATTGGCCAAAAATGTACGCAAACCGATCGCGCGTTAGCGGTAGCACGGTGTTTTTGACTATAGTCCGTTCGTGCGTCGTATGATCAAGATCAAGACTAGATTATGATCATGTTTAGTTTTGTCAAGAGTAACCCTGCAGTTTCGAAGAGCGCAGAGGTCTTCTAATGGTCAAGTCAAGGGGACAAAGCTCTGTGAGGCACGATATCTACCAATCCTAAATGAACTCGGGCTAAAGAAGAAAATTACGTAGTTCAACATATTGGTTATATTACTGTAAGTGGTAATAATTTTATATTAGGTACTATAATAATATATCGAAGTAGATGTTGTTACTAGACGTGGGAGGAGACTCGATTGAATTTAGCGGTCTGTTCCAAATAAGGACATATGAAACGTTTCTATGTCGACAGCCATCTTTGTTATTTCTTTTTTTTTATATTACAGACATATACTTATGATTACTTACTTATTTCGATGTATAATATTTCAATAGTATGTAGAATAGTATTATACGTTTTGTTTTTCTAGTAGAAGACTTCTAAGGAATCAACAGGCAATAACTTGCCAGCGCCAATGAAATCATCATCTTGAATTGCAAAGCAACCATATATTATATAGATAAAACTTTGTTATTACACGTACTAATGAAGATTGGAAAAACTAACGGTAGATTTTACACTTAGCATTGTATGTACAACGCAAAAAGATTTTCTTTTGTATTACTCATACAATGGTTCAATAATAAATGTAATGTTTTTCATATTGTGTGCTAGCGAAATTCATTTTGAATTATTTATTTTTTTATTTATAGAAATATAAACGGCAAGAAGCCTTTTACATGTTAGTACAAATCTTAAAAAAATACAAAGACAATAATGACATAACAATGGATATAAAAATTCTTACTGTCGAAAAATCAAACAGTTACCAGAGAAACGTATTAAGAATAAATAACTAGCGCAGTACACACATAAATCGATAACATCTACACGATAACACTAAAAATATCAAATAATAGGTAAAACAATAAATAGAATTTATTGAATTCTATTTTTTGTTTTTAAATAGAATTTATTGTTATAATAATTATAAATCATTTGATAAATTAATATGATATTTATTTATTTAAACACAATACACGGCAATTGCCTTTACAAGTATACAGATAAACTTTATAACATCACACAATCATTCAACACATGTACAAAAATATAAAAACAGACAAAACATAGGTACACCATTATTATTGTATGTAACACAGTCTGTTGTTCACTGTGTCGGTGTTTAGGTAGTAGAATTCCATATCGAAATAAATAAAACAAGTGTTTTATTCTACTATTGATTTATTCGATGAGAGAGACGTCTTTCGTCTTATGAGGACATTTGATTGACAATGTCCTCATAAGACGAAAGACGTCTCTCTCATCGAATAAATCAATAGTAGAATAAAACACTTGTTTTATTTATTTCGACAGTCTGTTGTGTTGAAAACTGGATTTTCACTTACTCAGAAGTGTGGATGTCAATCAAATTAAGTTTTGAACTACTCTAGATGACTCGGATAGGTAGGTACTCCAGTTAAAGTCAAAAAATAAAAATGAAAATTGAGATAAAATATGTTAAATGATATGACATGAAAATGATATGATATGAAAAAAATAAAGGTAATATATAAAAATATACATACATATACATACATACACACACATAGGTACATTACATAGACACATAGATCTTATTCCTCTAGTTCAAGTTGTATTGGAGGGCCATTGCGCCTAGGTACTTGCTCCAGACATTCCTGTCCATTACTACTGATTCCAGGACCTCTGGCTTCTCCAAAGCAAGTCTTTCAACATATATTTTTACTACTTAATACTTCCAGCTGCTTCTGCCCTTTCCTGTTTCGTTTTACGATAAATATATATTTAAACTACACAAAATTATTGTTCAGTTCTATTATATTTTATGTTTTGAGGCCGTCAAATCGTTTTCGAAAATTATTTGTAGAAATGCTGTTTTGTAAAACAAAAATAACACTTATCATATTGGTTTCAGTTAAGTATTTTTATCAATGAAAATGCATTCTTGTATTTCTCTGTTTACCTAAAAATGTTGAACATCTTCTTCTTCTTCTTCCTCGTGTAATAGATCATCGATCTGTTGTTTCGGAAGTAATTCCCTCTTGTGACCCTGAGGACCAGCTATCTTTCCATCTTTTTGGTGGTCTTCCTCGCGAACGTGAGCCAGCCGGTGTCTTCTTTGCAGCAATGTGGGCGATCCTGTTTTCAGCCATCCTGTCTATATGGTCTCTCCAGAATCGTATCCTCTTCCTACTCCATCTTACTATGTCCTCCGTGTCGCATATCCTTCTAATCTCAGTATTTCTAATTCTATCTTTGAGAGTTTTTCCCGCGATAGCACGTAAGGTTTTCATTTCAGATGTTCTGAGTAGGCTTTTGGTTCTTGCTGTGTCTGCTCTTGTTTCGACGCCGTAATCATTATTTGCCTGATACATGTTTTGTATATTCGGACTTTACTCTCTACAAGCATGTATTTGTTCGTCCATATGACACTTTTCAAACATCCAGCTGCGACTGAAGCTTTATTGGTTTGCTGCCTCACTTCATTATACAGATCGCTATTGCAAAATATTTCTAGGCCGAGGTACTTAAATTTTGCCACTTGTTCGATAGGCTTATCATCGATAGTTAGTTTACATCTGAGAGGGTGTTTTGAAATAACCAAACACTTTGTCTTATCGATAGACACACTCATATTGTACCTTTTGGAAGTGAGGTGGAATTTATACAACAAACGCTGCAGACAAATGCTGAGCGATCAACTAAAATTGTTTGTGTTTGAATTTCACGATTCACAATAGAAGCTCTATTTTATTTATTCATTAATTATAATGTAGAAAATAGATGTTTAATAAATAATCATATTTATTTAAATATGCTAAATTTACTCAATCAACCAAACATCCTCATAAAGACATCTCGCAAACACTGACAGATAAATTTAATATTCACACTTTTAAAATTGATTCAATTAAAAAATCCTTCTATAAAAATATATTCATACCCAACTCTGCAAAAAAAAGGAAACAATTTCAGGAAACTTATTGGATATTTCAGGAAACAAATCCATTTACGTTTGCTTGACGTTATAAGCAAAAGTTCTTGAAAACCTTCAAGTGAATACGTTATAATCAAGTGCGATTCCTTAATTAAATGGGTTAGTTGGAAGATATTGCGCTTCAGCAATAAACTCGCCCATTGCACAAAATTATTAATTCTATTGTTGTGATACCATGTTTTTTGTTCTTCTTTGTATATTGATTTTGTGCAATAAAGTTTATTAATATTATTATTCCTTAATATAAACATACGTCATATTTTACGAACTTTTTATGAAAAACATCCGCCAATAGGCTTTAGATAATTTTCCTTGAATTTGATCGTTTTTTTTTCTTAATAGTAAACTCTAACGTGCAGTTTCCTGAATTGTCTTATGTAATCGATATGTAATTTACTACATTACAACTCTTCCAATATCAATAATAATAATAAACTTTTACCGATGATAACACAAACTGTTAGCGAAGCTTTATCTTCCCCAGATACAGTCAGAATGTATGTAACTATCATATCATTTGCGTAAATTGCCATACCCTTATCAAATTCTCGATGACGTTTACTACATATTTTGACGTGCAAAATACACAATGATTACGTATGTAAATCCGTCTTGTATCAGCTATTTTTAGTAATTATTCTGTCACTGATAAGGATTCTTCATACTTTTGTTCCGACTCTCGTTTTGTTTTGGTAGATTAAAAGAAGCGATAATAGTTTTTCTGCCCAATAATGCGGTTATGGTCATTGAAATACTAAAATAAAAATCACTATAGTTTTAATTTAAAATTAAACGTTTTAAAACCAAATGGTTTTTCTTCTACTATACTATCATGACATATTACACAAGTGAGGTAGCCAGCAAACTTGTTGTATATAGTAAATATGCAAACTGTACTCTACGTGCCAAAAAAATTGAGACATTGAGGTTGAGTGGCAAACCTCATTATAAAGTAAATTGAAACAAATATTTTTTTCTACCATAAATTATTGATCGCGAGAGAGACGTCTTTCCACTTATCAGGTCATCATCAATCAATAGTAGAAAGAAACACTTGTTTCAATTTATTTTTATTTTAATTATGAATAATACTAATTCGTGTACACCGACACAATTAATATATAAGAATCCTCATCGCTGAATGATGTAAAATGTCTCTTTTATTTTGAACAGCTGACTTTTACAAGACACTCGAAAACTTATACACAAGAGCAGGAGGCCAATTTTTTAAAGATAACTACACGGAATCGAATATGTAATTAAACGATTACATAACTTCATAAAAGGCTTAAAATAAACGGTGAAATACCGAAACATTCACTGCTAATTGCACAATGTCGTAGTTGATGTCCAACTAAATCATAATACGTATTTGTTACATGATTAATGGATTTTATTACATAGCTGTATATTTAGAATAATGATTTTCCGCGGCTTCTAATTGTTAATAAAGTGTGCAATTATTTGGCATTGTGTGTGACAGGCTTATAAAATATCTATGTGAGACTTCTTCACATTTCTAATTAGTCTGATGAATCAGAATTCATACATTATAATATGATATTCAATTATATTAATAAGTTTAATTGCACATCAGTATGATTTCATTATATTATGTATTATACCATCGAGTTATTTATTAATATACGAGTAATTTATTAATAGTCTGCGGTTACTTAAACCACAATTACGTAAAGTAGAGTCGTTTAAGTAGCGAAAAGAATATAATTGTCCAATCGGAAGGTGTCCATCGGAAGACACGTATGTTTTAATGGTAGAAAAGGTACAAAGAAAATTTTTAAGGTCGCTATATTGGAAAATATATGGATATTATCCCTACCTGTTTCCATCTTCATTCGTAATGGGTTGCCTTGGCTATAATACTTTAGAACATCGCCGAGATGTATTCTGTGCTCGTCACTTTTTTAAGCTACTCAACGGTATCATATTTAATCCAATAATACTTGAAAAATTCAATATATATGTTCCCGATGCATATGGACGTTCTCGGCATCACGATTTTTTTTATCAGCCTCAAAGCCGAACAAACATATTGGCAAACTCCCCAGTAGGAAAAGCTATTCAAATGTTTAATGGTCTGGCTGGAGAGGTTGATATCTTCAACGTGACGTATGCAGAATTTATAAGGAAAATCGAGGATATATTGTAGTTGTGTTGTCGTTTGGATATTGTTTAATGTTTTCTTCTGGGATCGCATTGGCCTTCAGCTGTAATGATCCTTGTAAGAATCGTCTTATTGTCAGTAATAATAATAATAATAATTCCGGGAACAATTTTTTTTCTATCACTATGCTATGAACTTCATGTACATATTATTTAATATGCATTGATTTAATTGATGTGATCCTAATCCTTCGATTCATTTAATCCATCTTCATAATTATATACTTTGAACGGAAAATAATTCACATACCTACCTGTATTCAGGAAACTGTTTTCCCTGATTTGAGTAACTAAAATGTTGGCGCACTCTGCTTTCTTAGTGCCAACATTTATGTTTGCAAGTGAGACGTGGACATGGTTAAAAAGGATGAAAGTTGCATAAATGCAGTAGAAATGAGATCGATGAGAAGAATGTGTGGTAAAAATCTGAGAGATCGTGTGCGTAACAGTGATATACGAAAGGAATGTGGAATGAAAGTTGGTGTAATTACAAGGATGAATGTAAATAAATTAAGATGGTTTGGACACGTGGAAAGAATGAATGAGGACAGAATGACTAAGAAGATATATTTGGCTGAGAGTAATAGTGCTCGGAGACGTGGATGTCCGAGGATCAAATGGCAAGATCATTTAAATCAAATCCTACAGGACGGTAACGTGTTGAGCACATTGAACAGGATAGTATGCATGAGGGATTGTATGACAGTGACGTAAGCGAAAGATGTATGCAAGGAAGTGGCACCCGATCCTTTCTGCCTACCCCGCGAGGGAAGCGGCTTGATGGTATGTATGTATGAGTAACTAGATATTACCTACTCACAAAAAAATTCTATGATTTATCTTTGTAATTTTCGAATGTTAATTGTTGTCTTATAGTCAGAATTGGAAAAAAAAACAATTTAAAGCCGAGAATAATTTGATGGCGCAGCGGTTTTAGTAGAAAAAAATGTTTTATTTTGACTAGGTGAGATATTTTTAGAATGTCAGCAATGAATAATTTCGTGGGACTGAAACTAAATATAGAAAAAGGGTAAATTTAACATTGATAGTCCAGCTGAAATAATTATACTGATATTGCTGAAAGTTCTTGACAATTATTTACCTCCATGTCAATGTCTTTGTCACGGAAGCAATCATAATTATTATTGTTTATGCTGATTTTCTAAGCCATTGGCCGCTTATTGAGTCTTTGTCACGGAGGCAATCATATTTTTTGTGCTTATTTTCTGAGCTAGCAGCAGCTAATTGAGTGATTAACAAATTTGGCCAACTCTCATTTGTCATTTTGATTTATTTATTTATTTTATTTTATTTAGTTTATCATCCCTAGGTCCAACCGGACACTTGGAATCGTCAGTCAAAATAACAATTAGTACATGTACATATCAAAAGCACAAAAATTTTCAGAGAGACGTCAGAGAACAGTAATTGGTAAAATTTATTTCAAAATCAATGCTGATCAGAGTGTAAATGGCTCCGAACAGCATTTCGTCAATTTATCTAAATAAAACAAATAATATAACATTGGCAAAACAGTATGATGAATAGGTGGAATCGAATGCTGGGCTAAGTGTAAAAGTTTTAGGTCAGCATTCACGTCGATGATTTTTATATGAAATATAATATAAATACAGTGAAGACACCGAGACAACCAGAGGAATCACCGCGAACAATATAAATGTGCGAATGTGCTCGCATTAAGATAACGATAATAAGCAGGTATATTTATTATATTACAAAGATAATATAGATCCACGCTAAACAGGATCTCTAGTCCCGGTTAGCATTTCGTCAATAGTATAAAATTCTTTACCTACGAGATGCTTCTTCACCTCCCTTCGAAACACCGCAGGCTCCAGATGTTTCAAATCGTCAGGCAGAACGTTAAATAGGCGCACACTCAAACACACAAAACTTTTTGACATTTTAGCCAATCTGTGCTCTATGGGCCGAACGCGGCCACCTGCGCGAGTATTATAGTCGTGTGCATCTGAGTTTAGTGGGGTATTTGAAAGATTTGACTGTGCATAACATAGACACTCGTATATGAGCATACCAGGTAAGGTTATAATCCCCAGCCCTTTGAAAATGCTACGACAGGTCTCCCTGGGTTTCATGTTAAGCAACGTTCTGATTGCCCGCTTTTGGAGGATAAATATTCGTCTCCAATCGGCACCCGAACCCCAAAACATTACTCCGTAGCTCATAATGCTATGGAAGTATGCAAAATAAACTGTTTTTGCTGCTTCAAATCCGCAAGATTCTTTTATTTTCCTAATTGCGTAAATAGATGAACTTAACCTCTTACATAATTCCTCTATATGTGACGACCATTGCAATCGCCTATCGATCGATTTAATAAACAAAATAGTATTATTCTAAGTCATCATTATGATTTCAATATCTAAATATGTAGATTAAAAATAAATAAAACGACAGTAATCATTATTGTTGTATCCTTAAGATAGTAAATAAGGAGCGTTATATTTTGTCTTCAAGGGTTCCGATGGCACGAATGACCCTCTTTCACAATACAGTGTCAATAACACAACTCCATCAAAGTATAAAGAATTTCGTGGGAGGAGGAAAATCAATCGACACAGAGCCGCTCTGAATGGAGAGATCTGCCCAATCTTCCCGGGAAGAGCTTTAAAGGGCGAGATTCTTTAGGTAGAATAATAAATCGACAGCAAGATTTGAACTCGAAATGTTCAATTTTAAAAATTCGTGTCTCAGTCGTTAGGTTTCCGATCACATCCAATATTTATTAAGTAGTCAGTTATTTTAGTATTTCCCCTACTACGTAATAATATTGTATTATATGAAGCGCAATTACCGATCATTATGATGGAGAAGGTTGTATATTTCTCTCCCTATATACCTCCATTAATTTATATACATCGGAAGGCAGTATGGTCCGGAACAATAATATGTAAACAACATAAAAAAGGGCTCTGTTGTTTACTCTATTGATCTAAATATAGCTGCAAACCATTTTATATAATTAAATATGTTGCAATGACATAATGTTATTTTAGTAATATTTATAATTCCGTGGAACAGCTGGCAAAAAAATTCTCTCCGATTCTCTTCTGTAAGCTTCCGAGTGTTGTAAAAGGCAGATGTTTCAAAAAAGTTGAGACAAGTTACATCTTAAATTCAGCGATGAGATTTGCAACCCATCTTGAATGTCTTAATTTTTCTATGGGTGAAATAGGATGCCTTGCATGTTTGTAACCCATTTTTGGGATTTTCCGTACTGAAATAGTAACTAACATGTAGAGCCGATGCAGGTGTAGCAGAATCGCTATTATTTTTAAAAAGATAAACGTATTCCTACCCTGTATTCCAAAAAAAAGTATTAAAGGGCGTTATAATATTGTAGTAAAAAAAACATTACATTTATTTTCACGTTACAAATTAACACATCGAAGCAGCATCTCAGAAAAATAAGAAATAATTGAATATCGAGAAAGAAAGACATTAATAATTAATTAAACAATAAAGCTCAGTCATGACGAAATGAATAAAATATAGGAATTTCGTAATACGTTAATAGAATGAAATTGGGGAAAAAAGAAATGTCAGGAGAACTCCAAATAAAAACGATCAAATAAATTCATTGCTATTTATATCTTATCTATTTCTGGATCAAATAGTAGTAACTATGTGGACCAGCCAATATACTACTGGTCATATATATACCATTGGTTCTTATTGAGAAGTAAATAGAATACCTACTACGTAATACAACATATGTGTAGTGTATTATTATTATTAAGTTATTTATATCGGATGATTCTTTATTAGTTTATACTTAGTATTTACTAGATCATCCCGATATATATTATATTGAGACAAATAATGATTATGATTGTCCACGATGAGAGATTAAAGAACGTTAAGTACAAAAATAAAACTTTGAAGTAATAATGTCACAAATGTATTTGTTTTTTTATTGCAGTACCGTCAATTTATTTATTACGTAATTATTGCTATTTTTACCATTGCTCTATGTATTTTGGTAGATATTTAAGTAATAAAATGAAAAAAATACAAAATCATTCAGACATGTTAACTAGAGAACTAGGATTACAAAATGTAACTAGTATTGTGCAAAATCTAATCGATAGAAGTGAGAAAGGCGTTTCAACGCCAATAATAAATAAAAGCCTATTCGTAAGCGTTGGGACGCCTTTCTCACTCCTTTCATTTAGATTTTGCACAATGTTAGATTTAGTAAACATGGTTCTTCAAAACAACGACATGTCTGATTGGTTTTTTCATCTTCGCGTTGTGTCAAATTAAGTTAAACATTAACATAAAAAAATTGAAAATATTTCAAATATTTGAGAAGAATACGTCAATTTAATGATAAATCCGTTATTTTATTAAACTAAGCATCATTCGTATTGTGGACTTACAAGTTTTTCTTCCGTTTAACGTTTGGAAATAATTCAATTGGAGGAATTCATGAGTTTTATTATGTTTTTCAGTCATTTTGAATCCATTGTTGTATATATAAAAGCTATTTTCTTCAACTCCCCACTTATCTCTATCTTGAGTGCATGTTGTACCAGTTTGGTTGCAGAATTCTATTTTTCAAAATTATTTGAGATGAAACATTTTTTTCTATCCAGAGATCTTTTTTTCCTACCACCTGATCACAGTACACTTTTCTAGTGACAATAACAAAATTACATAAGAAATATTCTGAATAGAGGTCACTTCAATTGGTGTTGAGTATCTCTCCATGGGGAAGTATGTTTCCGAATAAGATATTTAAATGCGAGTGAGAAGCATTTCTGTAAATTCGTACATAAAGTCCTTCTGCTCACACATTTAAAAGGAAAACAGTGTCATATCATTGTGGAAGTTCTGAAAGTTCGTATAACTTTTAATAGAATAGAGATACCGACAACACACATAATACCGAAAAAAACTATTTTGGGATGATTGCGTTCGCCAACTTACAGCTGTGACGTGCGTGAGCGGAGTACAGAAATAGTCTTCATCACAATACATAATGTAATGTAACAATAATATAATAATATGCACATCTTATGATACCCACCTTATAATTAAGTATAGTTTACTGTACGGTAGTATTATACGGAAGGATTTTGAATGAGAGAGTGCGAAAGACTACTGAGTGTAAGATATGTGATGCGCATGGAGCTTTTTTGAATGATACAGAGGGTGCACTGATTAATTATAAATCTTCTCCCTACTAATGTTCCTAGAGAAGTTTTTGAGTAAATACCGGAAGTTTTTTTTTGTACGTTCGTAGACTTAAAGAAGGCATAATATTATAATAACGTGGACTGTGAAAGATTGTGCAAACGTCCAATAACTACGTAGTTTGATCACGTGGAAAGTCAGAGAAATTGCCGTGTATGTACGAGAAAAGCAAAAAAGTATGTAAGGATAGATATACATGGCTTTCCGTTCTCTCTACCTACCTTACCAGGGACACGGCGTGAAGGTGAAGATAATTAGTAAAACATCACATACAAATGTTGTGAAGATACGACCACTGAAAAAAAGGGTTGGTAAGAAGATTTTCTTTTTAAATGTAACGTTGTTTATAGCGGGTGCATAATCAAAGAGAACAAAGATTTGAAGTTCGACTTCATCCGCTGCTGATCTCTTTTTAATTCTTCCAAATATTTGATGACCTATTTGGATGTTTATTTCCTGCCATTTGAATCAAATACTCTACCAGACCTCAGACTTCTTTTCTTTTTACATATATTATAATACTATCATGTATTTTCTCACAAGTGGGGTAGCCAGCTGACTAATATGTAATAAATATGCAAATCATTCCCTATGGGAAAATAAAACACGAGACAATCAAGATGGATCGCGCACCACACCGCTTCATCAAAGATATTGAATGTATTATTTATGATGATTCGTGACACTCGAAAACATACAAAAAAAAGTGGGAGACCAATTCTTTGTCGGGAAATTGACGGAACATTGCAAGAATCTTTTAATAAAAAGATAATTAGTAAAGATTAATTAATCTGAGTCGATAAGTGTTGGGCTATATAATTAAGTGATCTGCCAATTTTCATTAGTTCTCTGTCTTAAATTTGATACTCGATCGACCTTGTTGATGACAACTAATTATTTATCAATACTCGCAAATCGAATAATCCACTTTGCGGAATCACGTGTGGCAACATTCAACTGAAATAAAAACAAAAGTATCTATTAATCTCATGCCGTATCTCAAGCGGGATAGGCAAAAAAGACGTAATGTTATATAGATCTATCGTAAGATACTTCTTTCACTTCCTCTACATTCATACCATTTCTCATCCACGCATGCCGAATTTGTTTATTCAATTCACAACCATCTTTTACCCACGTGATTAAACCACGAAGTTTATGGAATTTCGCGCTTTCCCACCCCTTTTTTAAGAAAAATATAAATTCTTTGTCACCCTTTCATTACCCATAGGTACTATCATAACATTATTCACATGCATTCTATCCACAAAACTCCTCTTGCAAAAGTAAGGGCACCATTTTATAAAATCGTGCACATTGTAGCGAAAGCTTTTGGACCTACTAAAAAATATGTTGAAGTTTTATTTTCCTTGTACTATAATATTTTTTGCGGTTTGACTTTCAACATAACATTGTTTGTTTTTCTTTCTTTGATACAAATAAATTTGCTAATAAATTATTATTTTTGTTATGACATATTTAAAAGACAAATCTTTTTATCCTTTACTTACACCGCGTTTATTTTCTTTGCATTAAGTTGACATTATTTTTAATATTAATTTTTCTTTCTACCTTGACTGTTTCCGTTTCCTAATCACATCTTATGCAAGTGTGAAATGGAAGTTGTTTTAATACATCACCGATCAAAGTAAATAGCTTTGTTAAAATCACAATGTTTTTTTTGTTTTTCTGTGAATACCTGTAACTAAATGCTAAAATCACATTTATTTGTTTCCCTGTGAACAACTTTAGCTAAATTACTAAATGCTAGGCGTGTTTTTGGAAAACGTTGTAAGTATATACCTTTGTGAAGCAAAGAACAGTATTAATTTTATATTTATTTATTTTATTCTTCACTGTACATTGGTTACAATAATCAAAACAAAGTATCATAAAAATATCAGTTATACAATTCAATGTACAGAGGGCGAGTTTATCGCTAAAATGCGATATTTTCCGACTAACCCGGTTATTAAAATTAAATGAAAAAAAACAGACATATACATACATACATACACATACATAGCAAAAATTATAGTAGACATAAAAATACAACATAAAGCAAACAAAAGAAATAGACACATGCAAGCAACAATCTACCAATATATTTTAAAATATCAAAAGAAAAGTAAAGAATATTAACACTGTAACAGATTATTTTTTATTTATTAAATCATCATGCTTTAGCAACAACATTTAAAATAATACTGTAAAGGTGGATTTTTTTCAAAAGCGCTATCTTGCAATAACTTACGTACATACATACGTACATATAATACAAGCTTCCATTAAACGAGATGATAATTATAATAACTTTTTTACTAAACGTTACGTGAATTTGTTTATAAGTTTAGGTAACTAATAATATTTCTTTACTCATTCTCACAGAATTGGTAAAACGTTATTATTTATTTATTTATTTAAAAATACACGTTAATACCAAAGTAAACAGCTACTACTTCAAATACTAGAAAAACATCTCAAAGCGATGAGCAAACAACATCCAATGTTTACAGAGCATTTTTAGAATATATATTATTATTTAACTTATTCATATTTTTCTATTTTATTTTCAAATTGAAATTGATTAAGTAGATTTACTTTTTCTCACAAATATCAGACACTCGGTTTCGCACGTAAATATAAATAGATTCCCATCGATATCTGTCGACCGTTAAAAATAAATAAAAGCAATTCAATTGAAATTTTTGTTTGATAATATTTTTAAGTGGTCAATTTTTTAAATGTACATACTTAAATTGTTTTTTATTTAACAAAATTCAGAACGGTGACAGAACATTTTCACAGTACATCGTACTAATAGCATATTAAATTGCATGGTGTCCTAAAAGAGCTTTAGCAGAGAAGTGACTTGAAAAAGACAAACACATTATTTTCATTTTTTTTTTGAATGTCCTGTTTTCATCTTTTCCTTCCTATTCTTGTTATATGTGTGCTTTATTTTTAATACATTTTCATCTTATATATTTTGTTGTTATGTATTTTTTTAAACAAAGATTAATAAATTAATCGAAGATATTGCTTTGCTGTAAGTTTAATTTAGAAGAAAACAGGCACATAATAAAACAAAATAAACAATAATAATAAGCACAGAGTCATTAGATACACATAAACCTATATTGAAAACAAAAGCTTTGCTCTCACAGCTTTTGTATTAGCTTTTATTTAATATCTACTCTTGTTACTTTTATATATAAGATAATTGTATGATTTGAGACTTCCATTCATTTTCAATTAAATTCACTATATATACATAATTTGATAATATTTCATACGAATAAATTGGCAGTATTAGTACAAGAGAACAACTTTGTATAATGATACTATAGGTAAATTATGATTGTAATAAATCATAATAAAAATCTCGTCCTCACCAAAATGATATTCAGATATAAATGATACTTACTCACTTATGGGCCAATCACTTTTTCAAATTATCTACTCGGATATTGTGATTTATAAAACCATGTTGTAATGGTTCAATATTGAATGAATATCCGAAATCGGACAACACATATTGAAAGAAATCATAATAAACTTTCAAAGAGATTAATACAATAACATCTAATCAAAACGTACTAAAAGATAATTGTAATTTGATGCGTGATGTGTGTTTTACTTTTTTATGAAAATTAAAGATTTAAAGAATTGAGGAGCAAATTTTGACTGATAACTACCAATTATTTCAATAGAAAATCTTAAAACCAATCATTTGTTAAAATTGCTTGCATTGTTTTGTTTACTTTTTTTTAATATTAAACTTTTTTTATATTTTTATTTATCATATTATTTAGATAAAATCTCAATCTTTAAAATCGCAATTGTAAAATAGAAATGTCAATTCAAGTGAATTAAGTGTCTTTTCAGACTTCTTCTTTTCTTTTCAGTCGATTTGCTTACGATCATTAAGTTATTCAACTAAGATTGAACCACGTGGATACAGATTTTTGTAACTGCTTTTGATTGTTCCAATAGACTGATACAACAACAAGTGTTGCCTAGCCTACGCAACCCGCCTACCCCCGATTTTACATAATGAGAAAAGTGTATAAATTATCCGTACATGTACAAAGTAGTAATAGAAACATATTACTTACACATACATACACACGCAAAGCTGATAATTTAAATAATCATATTAATAATATGTTAAGTATACAAACGTACGACATACAAAGATAAAATATGTATTACATTATGTGGAAACTGTCGGACGATTCTTAGAAAAGCATTGTAACAGAGTCTGTATTGTGACGACACAGTTCAATGTATCAATATTGACGGTTTAAAGTTCATGTAAACAGAAAATTTTGACACTTTGATCACAATGTAGGGTTACTTTTTGAATATATTTTTAAATAGAATTTTTGATGATTAAAGAGATTGGTCTCTATTTCACTTAATTTAGAGGCATCAACTATGTAACAATTTAACTTTTTTTTTTAAAAAGCTTTTGACGGCTTTTCAAGAATCAAGAGTCTTGAAAAGCTAGTTAATGGTGTAAGTGCACTGAAATCCCGATAGCGTATTTTATATTCATGTAACAAATAAACATTCAAGTTAAATTTTTTTTTAAAGATATTGGTCTCATTTAACAATTTTAACTCATCTGTTACATCACCCATTATGAATACTCTATTTGTTATAAAAGATATTGGTCTCATTTAACATTTTTAACTCATCTGTTACATCACCCATTATGAATACTCTATTTGTAATAAAATTTGTAATAAAAGTTTGACAATGACTTAATAAGTCGAAAGCAGGTCAAAATTTAATTAAATATTTAGTACAACTAAAACCTTGTGTTTTCTTCCATATACGTAAAATGTTGTTAGTTAATCCGAACACCTGCCTTTTTTCAGAACACTCGAAAACGTATGGAAAAGAGTGGGAGACCAATTCTTTGCCGGGTGCTAAAAAAATTGAAAAAATGAAACTGATATCGAAAATATTTCTAGACTTGATAAAAATACAGTTTTGAAATATTTTGACGTTATTTTAGTCTATAAAAAATATTCTATTGGTAGATACAAATATGTTGGAATAAAAGTGATAGATTTATTAGGATAAAACACAAGTCCACAAACATGAAAATGTCCTTGTCGAATGAGAGCATCATTAAATTGTAAAAAAATAAGTCGATAAATTTTCTTTGAATTAATCTTTTGACATTGAACTATGTCTAGAATCATAAAACGACTTATTCTCGATAAAAATATATTCGCGAGGCAGGAATTTTTCTCATCTAATGAATTAAATTCGGTTAAAAGAATATACCGCTTGGGAGATCTTCAAACATTTCTGATGTATTGTGACAAGAAATGTCCACTTAATTTATTGAAGAAAAAATTTGAATTAATTCACAATCAACAAATAAATTACGAGCTTTTCTTTATAAATCTAATAAATTTCAGGTAAATCCATTCGCTGACCACTTACTTGTTAGTGTTGACGTAAAATTAAACGATCATTTAATTACATTGACACCATTTTCAAAAGTTGTTTTCGTGTTTGAAATAATATTTTTACTTTATTTCTCAACAGTGATAAATCGAACTGTGTAGGTATATTAATAAAAAAAAACGTATTTTTAAGTTCATTTAGTCATTTATTTATCACGACACTCAAGACAGATAATTGACATAACGTAAATAGATGGACTTAAACGATTTCTATTTGTATATTATAGCAGTTTAAATGACTCATTTTCCTTCAACTGAGACAGAATAGAGTGTATACCTTAGTAATAATAGCAAAAAGCAAGAAAATATGTCTTTATTATTGCATGTGAAACATTGTATGTCTTCGTATTTGTGAATACATTTAAGAAAAGTCGATTTTCTGTCTCTCAAACGTCTCATTTAGAATGTACGTATAAATTTACAGTTATTAAAATGTTCTCTTATATTTTTTCAGCTATCAAAGCCTTAGAAAAATCGTGATTTTTCTTAATAAATTGAAATGAAATTGTTGTTAGACTTAATGAATTAATTGATATAAGTAGTTGCTAGTCTTACTAACCCTTAATAATACTTTTATTACAACTCTTGAAGATTTGATCCTATGTAGCTTACACAATTGAGACCTCAGATATAATGTTTAAAACTTGATAAATACTGTGATATTTAAAATATTATTATCTCTAGTAACTACCTGAACAGATAAGAGGTCATATTGGAGGTACAATTTTTCCTATTGTTTGTCTTGTTAAAATGAATATTACTGATCTATAAACATACAAAAGAACCCGCGTACTTATGCGTTGATAATAAATTGAACATCTTTGTGAACATGCTATCAGTAAACGTTACACAACAAACAAATGTCTATGAACTTACACATATATACATTGATATAGTATAATGTGACAACCCTAACAAAGGTCGTCTGCAAATGTTATTTGAATGAATGAATTGTCGCCCATACGGAATTCCGCCGCCCAAACCCACCCAAAAGGTCCAAGTATCTAAATAATGATATGTAGGTTAGTAGGCAGTTGTCCATTAATGAGATGAGATGCATGAGCAGCAGCAGCAACGAGTGATGACGACAAATAATAATAGCCATAACAGTTGTAATGTGTAAATACTATACTTCTCATAGGAGTGAAGGCGTTGGGCGAGGGCGGCGGACTATCGTTTTCTGCAGCAATGAACGATCATTGATACCACGTATTTTCTACTTCTTTGGAGACGTGCCTTGTTGATATTGTTGGTCACGGTCAAGGATGATATGTTAATAGTTTTATAATAATAATATTATATAATAATATGGGGGAGTACTACAAGAGCACCACTTGTTTTATGTCAGACTACGCCATTTTGTCGTCACACCAATATGTAATAACACATACGTCACATGAAACATTGTGTAGGTATCAGATTTACAGCTGATGTGAACATATGTATGTACATACGTACGTAGGTACAATCCCACAATCATGACATAATTATTATGATGGCATTTGAACCTAATACAGTGGGTTCCAAGACGACCACACGTGCCACTGACTCTTCTCTGTTTAGGAGTTAATAAGACTCTCGTTTTCATTAACAAATAATATCTAAATCAATACCACACAAAGATGTCGTCTCACCATATTATGTCGCTTTGTCATGGCTCATGAGTTTTGCATTTGAGATATGATGCTGGAAGAAATTGCTCCGAGTGCATTGAACTGAACACAGAACCAATGAGTCCATCCTCAGAGAGCTAAACATTTCTACACGACTCTCAACGATTTGCAGACAGCGCGTTTTGCGATATTTTGAGCACATTGCAAGAAGAGAGCCTGAGAACATGGAAAGAGCAGGTAATTATAACTGGAGCTGTAGAAGGAAGGCGTGGAAGGGGCCGAGTACCAGCAAGGTGGAGCGACCAAATTAAGGAGGTCACACAGAGTTCACTATCCGGGCCTTGCACATGGCGGAAGATCGCTCAAAGTGGAGACGTATGGTCTGCAGAACAAGGCATGATGGTCACGATCCTCAGAATTGAGGGACCGACGGAGAAGATGATGAATAATGGAACTAATATGAAGAAAATGAACTGTCACGAAATTGAGGATGGCTATTTTCAAGAAAACAGTAGGTATAAGATAGAGCTTCCTTCAAGCTCTGTGTGTAGTGCTTGCGACCTGGCTCTAAACAATTCATATTCTATTGCCTCGATGTTCAGTTATGGTATGCAGAATCTAATTTATCAAAATATTCTTTTATAATTACAGGGTAAATCTGTTTAGTCCATAAACTACATTTTCAAACAGATATAGATACACGAAGGCTTTCTAGATAATTATTCAATTACGAGACCAGCCTTTATTGTGTTTTTGTTCAATGTCCTTTATCCTAAAATAGAGTGCTGTTTAAATAATAAATTATATTTATCTCATTAATTAAGTAAAATCAATCATTATTACACATATATTGATCCTTGACATGAAAAAGTATCACGAAGTAAATAATATTATTTGATCATACAACCTACTCTTACTAGATAAGCTATACAGTTTACAATGGTACCTACATGTAACAATAAGGTTTGGTATTTAATAGAAACGATGAATTTCTTATAATTATATCCGATTACTAATCAGTACTTTAGTTTGGTTTCACTATCCGGTCTGATCGTCATTACAATCCGAAAAATGCTCCTGTATGAGGGCCTCATACATTCCTTTCCATGTTCATCTTTGACCATCTGCATCCAATTTACACCGACATATTCAACTAAATCATCTTTCCATCTCAAAGGTGGCTGACTCTTCATGTCAAAAACAGTTATCAAACAATATATTTTGAAAAGTGTAATATTTTCACTTACTAGACACTGGAAACTTCACTAACAAACTCACAACTCATCTTACCTCACATTTGAAAATTCTTTGATATAATGAAAACAAAAAAAAATCTGAAAATTCTTTCTAATCTTAACACATGACAATGATCGATTACTCATCATCATCGCCCTCAACGCTCCTCTCGGGAGCACAGAGCAAAAGCCAGCCTCCTCCATGCAGAGCGTCTCTGTGCCAATCACTTCACTTCTTCCAACGACATTCCCTGCGCTCTAATGTAGTTGTCATAGGAACGGTGTATTGTGAAAGAGAGACGCCCGAACAGTGCTCTTTTTTGCCAACTATCATTGGGCATTCTCAGAACATGACCCAGCCAGGACTGTATCACGTATACGTATATATCTCCTGTATCATGGAGATTACATAGCTCTGTCGGATGCGTCGGCACACAGCATCATTTGTGACATGTTCATATCATTTTATGTACATTCAAATTCCTCGATCGATTACTCAGCTGGTTCAGAATCTACGTTATTCAGTATTCATAACTAGTTGTTCCAAACATTGAATAAAATTAATTTGCTTTATTTCGTTTAATGTTATTAATTATTTAAATGAGTACCATTATATTACTGTTACCAATAACAAAGATAATAATAATAGGTACCCAATAATAATATTCCTTCATGAATAATGCGAGCGTGACATATTGATATTAAAATGAAAATAATATTAAGTGTGAGGCCGTTGTTCATACCTCCCATATCGAGTTAACACATTTTCAATTTTAATAATGTTACACTTTGCATGTTGTTCTCTGAATAAAAATTTGGACTTACTTTGGTACGTTGTAATTTAAATAATTTCTAGTTTCTTACTTCTAACATTTTGTTGATGTTGTAGGTGAATGATATTATAGCATACAGTAAATCGAACATAATAATTAAAATTATTTAAGTATGTATAAAATTTTTCTTTGTTTTACAAAAGTGCATCTATACAATATGTATCACAAGCACGCCTAGCGCATTCATAAACGAACTGGCATCATCAGGGCTTCTTGAGAAAGATCATTCTTTGTACATACTCAGTCAAGATCAAGACCCTCAGATTTGGGAAAATAACTGAACAGAGAAAAACTGAGATAAATTATTGAATAATTAAACAAAATATATAATTATTCCACAGTTAACAGTGTCAACAGTAAATTAATAATATGAACTTCCACCAAGAACCATTGGTCGATAAATTAAACTTTATAGAGATAAAAAATATTTTTAGAATATCAGAAGTTCTTCATTGAAACGATACTGAATTGTAATAGGCCAGGCGTCGCATCGAGACAATTTTATTCAAAAAATTCAAAACTTTTATTCGACATATTATTTAAGCGAGCTTATCATAAGTTTTATCTAAAAACTACGTGTAACATTGCTCTGCTAGGTATGTTTTTGAAAATCTTTCCAAATATACAAATCTTGTTTGGCATGGCACTCGGAGACCAGTTTTATAAACTTTACCATATATACAAAAAGGATATGAATCGTGAAAAAATCCTTGATAATAACAACCAAGTGACTTGTCGATATATAAATAACAAAGCTTATTAGAGTTTCTAGATTTTTTCTAAAATACTCACAATACAAATAAATTGATCTATGAGTTGTTTTAAATAATTATATTTTATTTTCATTTGATCAATCTGGTTCTAGAACGTCCAGTAATTTTTAAATTCAATTTGATGTACAAAGCAATGTCCATATTGAGGAATCAATGAGAAATAAATAATGTACCTGTTACATTGTAATTATTCAATGTAAATGGTAATAAATGTATTAAGTGATTTGGTGTGGGCAGATTTCTTCTGTGTTCCTTTATAAATTACTAGCTGGCCCGGCGAACTTCGTACCGCCTAAGAATCAATGAACGATTTCATACATACATCTTCTTCCCCTTGTCCTAGTTCGGTCGGGGGCCCATTGCCCCTAAGTATCTCCTCCAGAGATAACTGTCCACCGCTGCTTCCAGGACCTCTGGCCACTCCAAGCCAAGCCTTTCAACACATGTTCGACACCTGCCCTATCTTCTGCCCTCTCCCACTGACTTTATGATATTATTAATCTCTTTACTCCCGTAATTGTCAAAGTGTGTCATCGAAGGTATAGTGTAAAAAAATATAATTCATTTGGAACTTTCTCAGTTTAGCGGCCCCACCCGTTGTCGAGTACTTTTTTTCCATAGAAAAAGTAATATTTTCGAAACTTGAGGAAATTGTTGCCTCTGGAATGGAAATGGGAAAAAAGTACTCGACAACGGGTGGGGCCGCTAAACTGCAAAAGTTACATTCATTTTTTTTTACATAGACAATTCACACACATCGAGCTAGTCCCAAACTTAGATGAATCTTGATTATGGGTACTAACGCGACGATACACACATATACAATGCACTATGCGCCCTTGAAGTGAATATATTCCACAAAACGGCGCACTATAAATTGTCTAGTTATTATTATTATTATATACATATATATGTTACACCCAGACCCAGCACAATTTGAAAAAGGTCATTCTTAATAATAATAATAATAATAAACTTTATTGTGCCTTAAAAACATACATATAAATAGATTATAAATACAAATAATCATCATGCACAATGGGCGAGTTTATCGCGTGCAAGCGATATCTTCCAACTAACCCAAAAATCATATAAAAAAGAAAATAATATACCTATACATACATAAAAAGTTAAATAAATATACCTACAAACAGGCAAACACCTGCGCACACATTCTTCACTTTGCCCTGTCCGGGAATCGAACCCGGAACCTCGTGACTCAAAGGAAAGAGCTCCGCGCCACACCGGCCGACATGAACAATTTATGTTGAACAATTATACTTAACTCAGATTTGTTTATAAATTATCTGCAGTACGTAATATAATTATGTAGGTACTAATTTTTTTTCAGGTAGATTTTACCTATTCATTTAAAATTTATAAAAATTCTTTCCATGATTTTTTAAAAATTGAAATATCAGAACTACAGATGTTGTATGGATAACGATTCTAATTTGAGAATGTATAGAAAAATTATCATATAAATAGTCCAATCTATAAAAAAACTTCATTGTTGATTTTGTATAATTCTCCATATTGCATTTTTTATTGAAATTAAAAATGTATGGCGTAAATAATTTTCTTCGTAATTTTTCTTCTCTGTCTGCAAATTTCACTACACAATCTTGCATCAGAACTACCTACATGAACACATTCTTATTTTCATCTTTAATGGTTAGATCGATATCGATAGATCTTCTGGCACAATTTTTGGTTCGATAATAATTTTCCATCTGCAAAAATAAAATACAATTTCAAATATAATCTGTGCACGTCCACATTTATGTGACAGAAGATCTATCGATACATAAATATTAGTCGAATAATTCGGTAGTTACATGGCAATAGGTTGTATCTCGCATTTTTTGCGTTTTCAAGTTTGTTCCATAAAATGCTCAAAATAGTGTAATATTTGATGTGGCAAAAGGATATGTCTCTTTATAGTCAGAATAAAGAGAGAAAAGACGTGGGGGTGCTTAAAACGTCATTACTCTCCATATTGTTTTTATTTTTGAAATTAAAAATGTATGGCGTAAATAATTTTCTTCATATTTTTTCTTCCCGTGAATTTGTAAGATGTTTTAATAGCCTATAGTTTATTCCAGGCGGAGAAGAATCCAACAAATCAGAGATCATTCAAATCGGTACAGCCATTCTTGAGTTATAAGTGTTGTAACACACACGACTTCCTTTTATATATTAGATTATACATATCTAATAGAATTACCAGTAGAATATATACGAAGATATGGTAGTCATTGGATATGTTAACCAAACAAGGTAAAAGACACATGTGCTTGGTATTTTTCATTAATAATGTGTTGACTATTTTTTCATCACTTAATAAAGCCGTCAATATAAAGATTTTTTTTCTTCTTCTTTGTCATTCCATCATTGCTGATGCTCGTGACCATCATTTGTAAAGGTGAAAACAAAGTACTTCTCGGGATCCTGTGAAGATCCCTTTTGTTGCCTCTTTCATCTAGTCACTCTATCTCATCGGTGGGCGCCACCTAGACCTGTTGTATACAAGATTTGACAATAGATTTATTTTGACAGTAGACAAAAACTAATTACCGTTTGTTAAATTAAAAACTTATTAACCAAATTTTAAAACAGGTGCCATTTCTATAAAAATATTATATATTTGGAAAAAAATGGAGTTTTATGAAATAAACGTAAACCTAATCCAAAAATATGATTGGTAGACAATAGCTGGAGTCCAGAATATAAAACTTATTATGTCAATCTTCCGAAAACTTTATTAATCAGACGCATTTCCTTTCTACCGATAGTTAAAAATTTTTATATATTCAAATAATTCAGATTCAAACTATTAGGTATGTTATTTAAAGTATAATATCATTATTAGGTATGTACTTTTTCAGTTTATAATTTACATTACAATAAGGTATCAAAACTAAAGTAACATTAGCAAAATACCTGCATTAGTTTAAATTAGCATAAAATTAACTTTTAGAAGAAAATGAACAATACAACCACTTTAATATCTACTTGGATAACTTTTTTAGAAGGAATTACGTATCAAGTCATGATTTGTCTTTTTTTATATAACTAAAAAGATTGTTTTCTTATCTTACGATGAGATAAAAAACAGTTTATTGTAAATCCTGATGTGTTTTACTTTACCTAGCGGTTAAATAGAGATGAAAAAAAAATATCGATGCACATAGCAGTTTTTTTTTAAATGAAGATTTTTTTTATTTTGATGTGGAATACCTTACTGTCACAAAGTTTCGGAATTGACAACATACATTTGTAATACCGCTAAATAAACTTCATCTCTATATATTTATATGTACTCACTTACCATTTTATATGTGCTTAATTAGTTTTAAATTCACTAATTGACATGGATATTTTTATACCCAGTTCAATATTTTATATGATTCCATTTTATTTGTGTCTTTATATTCCTTAAATCATGTTTCATTTTTTACTTACTTTATATTTGTATTCTTTTAATTTAAAAAGGCTAATAAGCCATAAATTGTATAAATAAATTAAATACAAACATAAAATTATTAATATTAAAATGATTAAGCTAAAACACTCTAACTTTCATTGTATAAATTTTATTTTGGCAGAGATCTTTCGGACTAAGTCCATCTTCAGTGCCGTTAATTTGGAATAAAAAACTTTTTTTTTCTAAATTAACGGCATTAGGTAATTACGAAAGGCCTCTGCCAAAATAAAATCTATGTAAAAGTTACAGTGTTTTAACTTAATCATTTAAATATTAATAAAAATGAACTTTCATAAGGTTACCACCGAAAAAATAGAATACAAACAAACATAAAACGTCTAACATTACTAAATAATGTTATAACTTGACTCAGTATTCCTGTTAACTTCAAGACATTCTCATCAGGTGCTTCGTCCTATTATGAATACTTTTATTATGTACTTAATGCTATCGAAGCTTTCGATTAACATAATCTTGATCGATAATAAGTATTTAATAATTGTAATTTCAAAATGATCGAACAATGAGACAATTTACAAATCATCGATTGTGCTGCGCATAGTACGCATGAGCGACTTTAAACAATAGACCCTGGTACCATCAAAGGCAATAATAATTATGCAAATGAACCCTACAACTGTCACGTGACGACACAGGTGATGAATTTATTGACTTGATTGAATAACATACTAATAAAAAAATACATGATTCAATTTATTTTATTATTATATTATTCTCTACATAATAATATGTACTCATTTGTCTCCCTGTTTTTTTATTGCATATCAACTATTTTATTTATTTCCCATAATTGGTCAAATTAAGGATTAGGTTTCACAGAAATTGTTCAACCATGCAAAAGAATAATAGGTTTGTTTACATAAAATGATAAAAAAAAAACTTTTTGTAGTGTGTATTTCTTATGGCACTACACTTAAATACATAATTGATTCGATTATAATATAAAATGTTGGCACAAAGAAGACAGCTGTCCTGCTGGCTACCGCGTTTGTGGAATATGGTGTAACATTCAAACTGTAACATTTCTCCCATAGTCGGCAGATTTCAGTGACTCTCTCAGGGTTTATCGTTGGGTAAATTTATTGTGGTGGTTGTGCTAAGGAAACACTAGCATGATGTTGTATGATCGGTTTATTGACGAAGAATATGGTTACACAGATTATTATTACACCAAACAAAACAATTCACAGTTTTTAATACTGAATTACATTATTATAGCGACACTCACAGTATTTTGTAGAAGAGAAGAGACATTTTTATTTGGAGCGAGCCCCTGCTATGTCTATAGTAAGACGAATAGCAGGAGACTGGCCAAAATGGCTGACTCCCGGAAAAGGATCAAGAAGAAGGAATCTGTTTTTATGATAATATCAAAAGGTATTTACGATTTCTCTAGATAGGGGCCAGGGCTTTCACAGGATTTCGATAGATGGCAACACAAGTACCATTTTTTGGATATTAAATTATAAGGGTCCCATGACACCATCTCAAGTTGTCTTTTAAAGAAAAAAAATGAATAAAAAAAAAAAGAAAAGTTTCAAAGTCAGTAACAAGAAGGATTCTACAGAACTAAGAGTGTCAAAGATAAGAAAGATTTTACAATACTGTGAGTGTCAAAACAAGGATACAAATTATCATAACAGACATTAGTAACAAATTCTTAATTAATCCTTACAAATAGACATGTCTCAAGCAAGCAAGGGACCAGGAAGATGCGCCGACAGAACAGGTCGCGGAAACGGGATCGTAGACAATGTTCTCGCCATACTTCTAGGTAAACCTTTACATGCTTAAGACAAAACAAAAAAAAATTCTTTTACATTATATAACAAAACCTTCAACAATTTCCCAAACACTTTTCCTTACTCCAAGAGGAGGTATCCATTACAATTATATCTGATCTACCTCTATTATAAGGGCGGTAATCCTTTACCCTATAGCATTTTTCTTTTGTGGAAATTTCCCACCAATTTCATACAGGCAAATGGTTAATATCAGGTACCAAACCTATCGCGCAGAGCTTCTCTAAGCGACCTGTATGAACTTTCTTTGTTTGAGCGTCCTCAAACCTCACTTGGACAATAAGCTTGTCGGGCATTAAAAAATTGATAATTACTAAAATTTGAGTTAGAACTGATTGTATTAGGGTAGGACGGTTAGTCATATCTCTATATCAGTCTAACCCAGGAGATGTACATGGAAGATGGCGAATCATCCAATGACTCCTTAACATTCATACTAGGCAAATAGAAATTACTGTAAGGGTACGCATTCCATACAGTAAAATTGCCGCAAAATGGCCAGCAGGTTCACACCATGTGAGAAACCTTGCCATATAATTTATTTACAAAACCATGCACACTAGAAGTTGAAACACAACAAACTTATTCTAATTTGACTGATGCGACCTTGACCCTCAATTTAAGATTTAGCATTAATGATTTGATAAACTACGGGAATTAGTGGTAGCTTTTCACGCATTTTCATACTTCATCTTTTATCGGCCGTTTTTTCATGTATACTTCATTCTTCCGTACCTTGCATTCATCATCTGTCATAAGGCATTCATCAGTTACCACATAACTCAGTGATTCAAGAGTTCACACAAAATTTAAGGAAAACAACAAAAGAATTCGTATACTTTCGTATACTGGAGGGTCAAAATTACATCAGTTGTACAGTACAAAATTCCTTAAAACTAACATGTTGTATGACTTTTGCCTGCGACAGTGGATGGGTTCAGATTATTGTGAACACGTTGCTAATGAAAACGGCTAGCATATGAGATGATAAAGGCAACTTCATGCATCCACGGGCGCAAACAAAAAAAAGGTGATCAAACATACAAAAAATATTATTTGAGGGCGCCACAAGGTTCGAACAATTCAAAATTCTCACAGAAGCGGAACCTTGAAGAGCCTCTATGAGTTTTTTTTAACTAAAAGTTTACAATAACATGGGCTGCAAAAGTTACAAGTACTTTAAGAGTAGAAATACCAAACTTTTGACTATCAACAGTATTATAATTTATTTTGCTTTAAAGAAGAAAGAAAGATAATTCCTTTGACATTACTCTGACTGTAAATATAATTTCTTTTGTGAGTCTAACATTTTTATTACATACAAAATTCACTATTAACATTGACCTGTGATGTATAGACATAGTTCTTTTTATTCATTAAAATTACAGCCCAAGAAAACATTACATTTTTACATAAATTCTTTACATTATCAAAATTACAAGTTTATTTTGATGGATTTACATTCAGAATGAAATATAACAACAAAATTTTTGAGAAACACATACCTAGGACTCAGAACTTAATGATATCCTTAGCATGATAGTTTCCCATTGCTCCAGTATCTACATCGCATAGCTCGTATACGTTAGGGGATATGATTCGGTGAACCTGAGACTTGATGAAACGAGGTGCCAATTTCTTTGAAAAATAATTCGCAGCGTTGCTATGAACAAATGACCTTCTCCAGACAATTTGACCTATGTCCAGACGAAGAGTTTTGCGACGAAGGTTATATCTATCGGCATTACGATGGAAAGCCTTGGTCATTGAGGAGGAAATTTCGTCGTAAAGGGCGTTCATTTCTGATAAACGACGTTGACGTTGTTCGGCAAATGCTTCTAAGGTACCACTATCAGAGGCATTGACAGTTCTATGGAAGGAGGCATGAGGAACATATTCTGTACCATGTACAAGGAAATAGGGAGAGTAACCTGTGGTTACATTTACAGTACTATTAATACAAGAACAGATTTTTGGAAGCTTGGAACACCAAGAACGTTGATCATTTTCTACCAATATAGAAAGAGCAGTAAGAAGAGTAGAATTGTATCTTTCAACGGGGTTATTCTGTGGGTGATAATATGCATTATAAAACAAGTCATTGATACCATAAGAATGTAAAAATGATTTAAATTCTTTAGCAACGAACTGTCGGCCGTTGTCCAAGACAACACACCGCGGAATACAATAGGGAAGAAAAATTCGTTCCTCGAGTAATTTGATTATTTCTTTAGCTGTAGGGTTTCGTAGTGGAAAAGCCCAAAGATATTTAGTAAAGATATCTACAACAGTAAGGATATGCACGTTGCGCTTATATGACATGGGTAATGGTCCTACCAGGTCAATACTCAATGATTCCATAGGTTTAGTAACGGGTTTTGGGTTTTTCATTAATCCATGAGGCGCTTGGTTATTATGTTTATATGCCTTACATGTTTGGCACTGCTTTACATAATCCTTAATGGTGGACAATAAACCACGGCAATAGAAAGTTTGAGAAAGATAGGCATGAGTTTTTAAAACTCCAGGATGGCAATTGTTATCATGAAATTCCGAAATTAAAGGTTCAAGTTGATCAGAAGGCACAACAAGTCTCCAAAATGAAGAATCTGGGGAAGAATTATTAGGTTTCTTATTTTTACAGTATCTATAGAGGTGACCATCCTCTAACATGAAATTATGGCAGTCTTGAGGTCTTTCTTCACAAGATTTGTAAACTTTACGATACCATGGATCGGAGACATTGGTATAAACAGACGGAAAAGTGAAAGCAGAAACAGGAATTCGACTGAGTCCATCAGCAAGTTTGTTTTCACAACCTTTCTTATAAACAAAATCAAAGCTGTATTGTGATAGACGCATAGCCCATCTGGCTAAACGTCCGCTGGGAGAAGAAATGGTTTTTAGATATTTCAAACATCCATGATCGCTCATAAGGGTAAAATGAGTACCTTCTAAGTAGCTACGAAAGTGATGTACAGAATCTACGACAGCAAGTAATTCACGGTCAGTAGTGGAATAATGTTGTTCAGTATCAGAAAGTTTACGGGAGAAATAAGCTATGGCATGCTCAGTTCCATCAGGAGATTTTTGTGAAAGGAAACTACCTATGCTTATTGCACTAGCATCGCAAGTAAGTATATAAGGTAGCGAATAGTCAGGAGGTTTCAATACAGGGGCCGTTATCATGGCAGATTTTAAAGCAATGAAAGATTGTTCGGCTTCATTATTCCAAGAAAATTGTTTATTAAATTTCTTACTTGTCAATTTACAAAGAGGAGAGGCAATAGCAGAAAATGATTTGATAAAACGTCTATAGTAAGAACACATTCCAAGGAAACCTCTTAGTTCCTTAGTTGAAGTGGGACGTGGATAATTTATCATTACATTTATTTTTTCGGGGTCGGTAGTAATACCGTCTTGGTTGATGACGTGACCAAGATATTTTAATG
Source organism: Athripsodes cinereus (assembly GCA_947579605.1). Lineage (NCBI taxonomy): Eukaryota > Metazoa > Arthropoda > Insecta > Trichoptera > Leptoceridae > Athripsodes > Athripsodes cinereus. The sequence goes on along the minus strand of OX388316.1, from coordinate 1,188,660 downwards.
AATCTTTACAAAAAACAGATTTCTTTAACTTTATAGTAAGATTGGCTTCATTTAAGCGTTGGAATACGGTCTTCAAGGAGGCAATGTGAGATTCAAATGTAGGACTACAAATTAAGATATCATCCAGATAGCAGAAAACATGATCACCAAGATCAGAAAAGAGTTTGTCCATGAGTCTTTGCATTTCAGCAGGTATATTCTTCAGTCCAAATGGGGTGACCTTAAAGTGGTATTGTCCTCTACCTTCCACAAAAAAGGCAGTTTTTGGACGGCTTTCGAGTGATAGGGGCAATTGCCAAAAACCGTGACTTAAATCAAGACTTGTAAGAAATTTGGTATCACGAAGGTTATCTAATATGCGATTGATATTGGGAAGTCTATAGCAGTCGGTCTTAGTGACGTCATTTAATCTACGAGGGTCTAATACAAATCGACCAGTACCATCTTTTTTGGGTACAATAAAAACATTATTTAGCCATGGGCTACGGGCAGGTTCGATTACATCCATTTTTAACATGGCATCAATTTCAGTACAAAGTTGTTCTCTTCTGACATGTGATTGGGGGTAAGTTTTCTGTTTTACAGGCAGATTATCGCCCGTGTCGATAACATGACTTATAAGATGGGTACGACCTAAGCCTTTGGTTTCATAAGAAATCGTTGAGAATAGTTCTTTGACTTCATTCAGTTCAGAACATTGTGCTGGAGTAAGATTATTGGCAGAAACTAGGCAAGAAGGGGACGAAGATGTAACAAATATGTGTTTACTAGCTATTGGATTTGTCAAAGAATTATTATTATTCGGAAAGAGTCGTGGTGCTAAGCCGGAGTTTTCAAGAAATGGGACACCCAAAATTATTCCATGAGAAACAGAAGGGGCCACAATAAAAGTAACATGAACAGTCTTGTTATCAAAGCAAAGAGGAAGAATGATCTTTCCAATAGACTGGAAAGAGGAACTGTTAACACCAAACAATGTTTGAACATAGGGTTGCAGGGTATAGCCTAAGGTTGTAAAAGTTTTATAAGTATCTCTACCCAATATATTTACTGCAGCTCCAGTATCTAAGAGGGCTCTAAAGGGAACATGGCGAATTTTAAAATTGATGTGAGGACGATTGTCCGAACCACTGGTAATGGCAACTTCGTTTAAATGACAGGTAAGATGGAATAGTTCAACAGAGGCTAACCAGTCTGACCACTCGGCATCTCTCTTCCCAGGAGAAGGACGAGCAGAAGACCGGTAGTTTACAAGTTTTTTGGACGTCGAGACAGGTTAGGAGGAGGCATACTTAAATTAGGCATTGAAATTCGTGAGGTGTTAGAAGCATTGACATTAGAATTTGTAGAGAAATGACGGGGTCGATAAAAGGTACGAGGAGTTGGCACTTTAAATTTACAATCTCTGGCCAGGTGTCCTGGTTTACCGCAAGTATAACAATTATTGTTCCTACGTGTATCATGGGTAAATGCGACCTTTGGGCGAGTAGGAGGAGGTGCATTATTTGAGGTTGCAGGCATAGAAGAAGAAGTGACAAGAGTGAGACGTTCGAATCCAGTACATATTTGCTCCAAATCAACTATGTTGGAAGGATTTGCACCAATTATGGCAGCCGCAAAAGTTGTTTTTAGACCTTTCTTAACGATTTTTAGAATTTCCGAATCTCTAATAGGAGATTTCAGACTTCTGTTCATCATAGTGACACGCGAAATGTAATCGGATGCGGTTTCAGAAGGTGATTGTCTGGAACACCATATATTCATGCGTCGTTCAGAAGTTATATTTTCGTTATCAAAGCGGTCGAGGAAGGTGGTTTTCCGATCTTCCCAACACAAAGTGTTGAGTCGAGCAGCTCGATAAAAGGTGAGAGCTTTTTCGGTTAGAAATTCTGGAAGAACAGTAGGCAGTAAAGCCATGTCAAATCTTCGAGACAGACATATTTCCTCTAATCGAGTAAAAAATTCGATGAGATCTCCCTCACCGTTGAAGATAGGAATGGGCCAAGAAGAAAAATTGATATTTAAGGGCACACAAGTAGTTTGACGTCGAGGAGTATCCAATGACAGAGTACGTGCAGGAGAAGTGGGATGGCTGAGGTTAACAGTTTCCGTAGTAATGGCACAATTGGAACCGGCGTCACTGGACAAATCAGAACTCTCAATTGATGGAGGCATTTCAGAGATCTTATTGTTGAAACTTACGCACTGAGCTCTAAGATCAGCGAGAGAATGGCTGGGCGTTATACCTCTCTGGGTTAATGCGTGTTTAAGAGTCCGGGAATTGGATACATTGACTCGCGAAATAGGCATAAAAGATGATCCAGACATTTTGAGATTCTAACTTGCAATGACAGTAGAATAATAAACGGTTCTTCTATATAAGCTGATCCTTACACAGGAGAAATAGAAAAATTGCACATGCAAAACGTTTTGAATTGACGATCTGAAAGAAAATTGGCAAATAATACTCAACAAGACAAAAGATTATACGTACCAATATTCAGCGCTGGATAGATTGCGATGGACTTGCAGGAATTAAAAAAAAATTCTTTAAAAGAGGAAAAAAAAAAATTTTTTCCAAAACAAAAAAAAGTTGAGAAACAGTGGACACCTTGGTTTGAAAATTGCTCTAGAAAATATGGACTCCTAATAAGAATCCAAAAAAAAATTCCTCAAAGCAAAAAAATGTTTAAAAAAAAAGTTTGGCAACCTTTGTAACATCAAATCTCAACAGTTGGGAATCATTGGATACTAAAAAAAAATGTTTGGAAGTCTTGTCCTTTGATAAGACTCGAAAAAAAAATCAATAACAATTATTTCTTTAAATTGTTAAAGTTTGGAAATCGCTGGAAAGTTTGACATTCCCTGGAAATATCGTAGACATAACATTACATACATTACATATCATATAATTAACAATTCCAGCATATGAGTAAAAGAATTATTGGTAATTATTCAAATCTGTTTTGTTAAGCCTCTTCCAGCAATATTGAGGTCTATGATCATTTCACTTCAAACCATACATAAATACATCCACAGCCCGCGTGACACGCACGCTAGGTAGGTACAAGTATAATGAATTTAAATTTAATTTCTTTACTTTTGAGTGTAATTAGCCAGATATAGAAAAACTTTACTTGGAATATTTCACAAACTAGACATTTATAAATTTACAATTCTTATTTTGTAGATCCCTCAGTGTAGAATCTTACATTAACAAACAAATAATTCCGTAAATAATTGTAAAATGATCTTAGCTAGTATCACTTGAATTTATGCAAAATTGAAACTGGAATTTTTACAATCTCTTTGGCACAAAAGGCAAAGCATGGAACAACATGTAAAAAACTGTATCTATAGTAGGTATATAAAATATTTCAGTACAAAATGAACACAACAACACCATATTTTTCCATAAAAACCTGTGTAGTAGTCAGACGATTAAGGTTGTCTATTACTAGTGAAGGAAGCATTTATTTCCTCATCCTCAAAACCATCAAGCATCAAGGGTTCTCTGTGTAGATAAAGAAGGCCTCGAAGAAACGTCAGATCTAGATGACAAAACATGGGACATCCTTCTATTGGAGGTCAGGAACCGTCAAGGAAGAAAATTCCGTCATAGACATCCTTCGTAGTGGTGGTAGCAGGCTTCTTAAGGGATTGTAACGTTGGAGATCTTCATCTCATCAGAAGGAAATTATCTGGACGTCTTAGGAAAGTTTGGAGTATCTGTTCACAATCTTGTGAATTTCTTGTCGTATCTATTTCTTAAATTTTTCATTCATTATCAGTATCCGATCGTACTTGCAATATAGCGGATTTTTTTTTGAAGATCATAAATGTATTTCGCATATATTTATTATTAAATTGTTTCTGTTTTAACACTGTTTATAATTAAAAAAAAATGGACTCGTTCATTCCTTTGTGATGTAACGGTTTCTTCTTCTTTATTATATGAGTTTTTGAGGGCGCGCAAATGTATCACGCACTTGATTATTTATTAATTAAAATGTGGTTATTATTAAAATGTTCTTATTATTTCACTGATTATTTAACTCAAATATTCACTGAAGTACCATTATAGTCCTTATTGGTCACGCGGTGAAATTTTTTTGAAGAGCAAAGTTGTACAGTCTTGCTGTGATGGTAATGGAATTTCAACCGTTTTTTGATCGAACATTCTAGAGAAGTGTGTGTGTGTTGGTGATGCATGGAAACATGGGTGGGTCACGTGATACGTAACGAACTTATCTACGCACTATTTAATGTTATCATTTATGCATTGTTAAATTCACTTCAAACACAACAAAAACCACAATAATTAGGCATCACGTTGGAGCGCCAAACTGTAACATTCAAACTGTAACATTTCTCCCATAGTCGGCAGATTTCAGTGACTCTCTCAGGGTTTATCGTTGGGTAAATTTATTGTGGTGGTTGTGCTAAGGAAACACTAGCATGATGTTGTATGATCGGTTTATTGACGAAGAATATGGTTACACAGATTATTATTACACCAAACAAAACAATTCACAGTTTTTAATACTGAATTACATTATTATAGCGACACTCACAGTATTTTGTAGAAGAGAAGAGACATTTTTATTTGGAGCGAGCCCCTGCTATGTCTATAGTAAGACGAATAGCAGGAGACTGGCCAAAATGGCTGACTCCCGGAAAAGGATCAAGAAGAAGGAATCTGTTTTTATGATAATATCAAAAGGTATTTACGATTTCTCTAGATAGGGGCCAGGGCTTTCACAGGATTTCGATAGATGGCAACACAAGTACCATTTTTTGGATATTAAATTATAAGGGTCCCATGACAATGGCTTGATGGTACAGTCGTACAGAAGTAATGTTTTAAATAGAAAATGTTGCAAGTGCTACTAGTAGTTAGTTACAAAAATATATAATGATTGTTTAAATGGTTATTAAAATCGCACATGAAGTGCCGCTGAGATGGACCATTTTATTTTTTTATTGCGTATTAAACGAATGGATGGGTGAAAAATATGAAAATATTATTAATTATTTTCGAGAGTACGTTTGGCAGAATTGTGATCAGTTGTAAAATTGTTCATAAATCATAATAAATGTTTGTTAAATTCTCTGAGCCATTATGACATATTATTATGAAATGTTTAAATTTCATTTTTTCTTCAGCACTTCAAGTGCTTTTATAATACAAATACAGGTTGTTCAACAAACAGAGATCCAGTATACTTATCTACAAGAAGAGCTGCCAGCAGACTAACTACATGTAAAAAACATGCAGGTAGTCCTCTCTGTACCAATTAAAAACTAGCAGGAAGTATGGCTCACCTAATCGCTGAATAATAGATGTTAATTGTCTTGTACGTTAGATTTTACGAACACCTGACTCTAACAGGAGGATCGAAAAATTATAAAAAGGGTATTCATTAACAAAAGCAGGATTCTTGCTGGGTCTTTATAGCTGAGGGCAAATGCGATCTCAGAAGATTCTACAAGTATACAATTAATTTATCGGAAATGCTTTTATGCAAAGACAGCATACAAAAATTCAATCATCATTTGCTAAGATACGTGTATAAAAAGTAACCCTGTATTTTTTTATCACACAATTGATTGAAAATCATATCGACTTCCATGTCAATAATAACAAGTACAAAATAAACTGCAAGTTATTTTAAGCTTTCTGGTAACGTAGAAGAATACAACGTAGTATCAAGATTGAAAATATTTTAAATTAATAAAAATAAAAGACCTATATTAAGTACACAGTGTAGTTCTGTGGAAGATTTATGAATAAAATAATATTTTTTTCATTTATTTAACGTAAACTTCCATTATGTACCAATAACAATATAAACTTTTTTATACAAGATAACTTTCTTTACAAGACTTGCTAGCTTTTGATGGTGGTTACGAGTGAAAAGCTACGAAATAGTTTAAAAAATTAATAACTTGTAGAATCGGCGACTGAAATTGTTACGAAAATAGCATTCATATTGGAATACTTTATATTATACAAGGTCGTATGAAAAAAATACGAAAATTCGAGTCGTATTTAATAAGCGTAAAATGAAAACATCATTAACATGAGATTATCTATCATCAACAACATGAGATATTTTCGTGACAAGACAAGAAATAAAAAAAAGAATAAAACAATGAAACGCTAAACTGAAAATAATTATACAAAAACTTTCAAGTTTCTGTCATCGCTGAAAATCGAAATCGGGAAAATAATACAAACAATTATAATATGTATTGAAAACAAACAATATTCAAATGATGGGTAAACATAAAGATTAAATTAGAAAAAGCTTTTGACTAGCGAAATTGTTCCAATTTTTTTTTTTTGCAAACAAGTTTAAGCTGCTTTATACTTATTATTTTTACGTTAGGTGCATAAGAATATAACGTAAATAATTATGTCATACAAAGCTTAGTATATCAAGCATTTTTATAAGGATTCATAATATTTTCTCAAGAAATTGTCAAACTTTAAATTATTACCCATTCATTTCATAAATATTTTTGTTTTAATGACAATATAAACTTAATGACAGTTATTATAACGCCAATTTAAGCTACCGTAAGAGTGTATTTCTTACTTATAAATTTTATAAAATGTTTGTTATCGAGTCTGCATAGTATGTAATGAGTGCCTGCATGATAGGGGCCTAGGAACAATTAGAAACAATGAACAATACCTATATAGAAACTAAAAAAAAGAAGAATTGCTGTGAAAAAATGGGTCTTTCACTCTCTTAAGAAAGGCAAGTATTTAGTATGGTACACCACCCACTCTGAACTTCTTTAGCTGTCCTTGTCACGAAGAGGACAGCTTGTATGTTTGTTAAACGTATTTCGTGAGCTGGAAACCTCACTCATAGAAAATACCATGAAAATATGATAATGGTGATAAAAACAAAAGATCAATCCTTTGCTTTATACATCTATGCACATAAAATGTATTATATTATGTTGATGACCAAATAAATAAGTAAATATTTTACATATTATTAGAGAAGTAAAATGAATTTGCAAACATAGAGTCCTTCGAATATATCTGACTGCATCTTTCAATGTAAAATACTTGTAGTGTGAGATTTTTGTCAATAATGGGGTGTTCACATTTGGCGAATATCGCCAGGCGAATTTCAAAATATATCGCCAGGCGAAAAAACAAAATTCGCCGGACATCCATTGATCGTTACACCTGTTCACACAGTCCACTGATATAGAAACGATCTGTCAGATGCGCTTTGATTTTGACACTGTTTTCAAAATGGCGGACGTCGAGATGGAGATCGCGAAGTATTAATTTTTAGTCGAAAATGTTATAGTAGAGGTTATAAGGCGCTTAGGTAGTAGAATTCCATATCGAAAAAATAAAACAGGTGTTTTATTCTACTAAAGATTTTATTTTGTGAGAGAGACGTCTTTCGTCTTATGAGGACATTGTCAATCTCAATATGAGTGATTGACAATGTCCTCATAAGACGAAAGACGTCTCTCTCACAAAATAAAATCTTTAGTAGAATAAAACACCTGTTTTATTTTTTCGTTATAAGGCGCCTTTTAATTAAGGAAACAAACGCCACAAACCAACAACAAATATAGCAGCTGTCACGAAGCGGGAAACATTATAAAATTTATAGGTTATAAAGTTTTTACCATAGATACGAACGCCGCGCACATCTGCGCATGCGCGAATCGTTCAATCGGCTGAAAATGTTGGAAGGTGGTCAACTCGAGACGATATCGTTTCTACTGGTTTTTATCGTTTCAGACTAGCTGTCATTTTGTTCACACGGTTCAAATGGCTGGCGATATTTTGGTGCCTGGCGATATTCGCCAAAGTGAGAACACCACATAAAACTGTTTGAATTTATATGCAATCATTACAAAATTCATAGTCAATGTTGCTTGGTTGAATTTCATATTTATTGTATAGTACGCAAATAAATCGGAATGTTTAATTTATCTTCACGAGAGATTGACAACAATATCCTTATATAGTTGAAGACATAATATCACGAGATTGCCAAAATTAATTCACGCAAAAAATATATTTTCCTACATCTAATATAGTCCTGATGACAACATCGTATGGAATTCGTTATATTAATCTGAGACGTATAAATGACTTTGTTTCCAGAACATTGTTTATACGAATGATACAACATTACACTCGAATCTTGACGTAAATAAACGTCCAAACAGCTGGTAGCTTTGTTGAATATACATAGACACTTGATTCATTCATACAATTATAATTTTAGTGTTCCACATAGCAGTAATTAACATACTCATTTAATATTTAATCTGTAATCGTATTATTGTAGAGGACACCCTTTCAATGGACACGTTAATATTCAGCAATATGAACGCGGCACTAGGGCAACTTGACAGAAATTGACCAGAAGAGGGAGCTATTTGTAGGTAGATAATCATTATGAAACAGTGCGTACCTATACAGATTTATCGTGTATCACCAATTAAATTTTAATTACATACAATAAAAATCTCACGGCTGAAGAAATGTGAAAGCTTCTGTTGCTAGGTACGTTTTTGTACATTGAGATATTTTATTTGATTTTTATCTAAACAATAATGTTCATTGTTTCAATACCAAAATATTGTATTTTTCATTATTATTTATTGGCTATAATCTCGAAAGATAAGAAACTGGACACATAGTATTGTAGCTAAGAATAAATAAATCATAAATGCTAAGCTTTTTATTGAAAATACTGAAAAAAGTGTGTAAAGTCTGAAATAAACTTTATGCTAAAATAAATTTAATATTTTTTATTACTTTGTTTTGTATTTTCATTTACGTAATCATTTTACAGAATCACTTTTGCTTCAATTAATTTTACTTAAATAACCAGATACATAATCATACCCTATATCTTACAATCGATTACATTTAAATAACACATACTCTGTCTATGATTTGATATTAATGTGATACTTATATAGTTTTATATATTTGATATGTAATTTTAGTTTTCGTTTATATTCATTTCTACTTCTGTGTATTCTTTTTTCATTATTATTGTTATTTTAATATGCATGACAACCGAATGGGCTTTTATTAAAATAATTAATTTAATATTTGAACACTTATAAAGAGGACATTGCATTGAGTACTTCTTTTCTTGTATAATATTTGGTTGTATTAGATATGTATATTTTGTCTGTAGTGTTCTGTCGATTAAATAAATTAAATAAAATAAAATTTACTTTTTCTACTATACCATCTTTATTATTTTTTTTTTTTTTTTTACTTTTTCTCATTTTCATTATTTTCTCTCTTCTGTTTGTAATACTTGTTGTTGTTTTTATTTGATTGTTATTAACATGTCAAAGACTGACGTCGTGAATGAACCTACGATAAATAAGTAAAAGAAAAATGCATTTGGCTATCCAGTGTTTTCCTAGATATTTTAAAACCATTAATGTTAAGAATTCTTCATCCGTGTTTTGTTATATGAAAAAAAACTACCCTACCTTAAACTTTTGTAATATAAATTTATTAATATTTTATCTTTCTATTTGTTACAGGTATGTAAGAGAAATTAATCAACTAAATTGAATTGATCTATTGAAAAGAGAGTTAATCAGGTAATAAAACATTTAATATCTTTTCCGGACATTTTTTGAGTGTCCTGCGAAAAGAAGGTATTTATTAAATATTACGAATAAGACAATTAACATCTACAGTTCAGTTCGGCAATGAGACAAGCTTCGTTACTCATCCTGTTTACTCAATTTTTTTTATGACACAATGACAACGTCGTGGATACTCTTAACCAATCTGCTGACTGATAGAAGTGTGTAACATTCTTATGTTCAAAAATAAGGAAAACATCTACATAATAAATAAAAAAAATTATAAGTAAATGTACTTTAGAGTTTTTAATTTCTTTATTCACCATGGATATTCATACTATGAAAGTATGAATATGGGCCTGTAACCCGAAACATATGTAACTGGTGAATAAAGAAATTTAAAACTCTAAAGTATTTTTACTTATAATTTTTTTAAATTTAATAATGGAGTTTTACTCATTTAGTGAAAACAAAATCAGTGAATCTACATAATATCTCATATCAATATTGGCTACCTACTAACTTTGTGAAATGTCTAGATGAAATAAATGAAACGACACCTATGATTTAATTTCAATCCATCAACCAGCTATGTCTCTTTTAGGTACGGATGTTAACAATTTGTCAATGTAAGCATTGAAGATTTCATATTAATTATAACACATATCATCAAACCAGTACCTATAGCAGGTTATTTAATTAATCAATCGGTATTTCATTGGACACTATAATGTTATATATTTATTTAACTCCTCACTGTACATTTGCTATAATATTATAAATCAATACAAAGTTTCATAAAAATATCAGTTACACAATTTATTGAACAGAGGGTGTGATATCTTCCAATCAACCCAAATTAAACATAAATTATTAATATGAACTTCCACCAAGAACCGTCAGTCGATAAATTAAACTTTATCAACCCAAATTACTTTCTCATAAATAATCTTATTATTAAATAAACAGATTGTACTCCCCGTGCCACTAAAAAAATGAGATTTGGGATGGGTGTTTTGTAGGTTTTGATTGCCTTATATGTGAGGTTTAACGAACACCTACCTTTTACAGGACATTCGAAAATTAACATTAGAGAATGGCAGGCGTTTTTTTTATTTAAACAAAAGAGAACTTCTAAAGTGTGTGCAATCTCGAAAGAGTCCAGCCCCTCTAGATAAACACGCATTTGGCGATCGACTACAAACTGACTTCAAACGAATTTTCGTCAATAACCGCAACAATAACAACAACAACAATATGGTATATGTAGGTAGATTGTCGAAAAATTCGCCAGTAGTCGATCGCTAAGTACGGTATGTCTACGGCCCATAGTTTGTCTCTGTCACATTTTGCGGGAACAAAAATATAAATTACTCCAACTAACAATGCAAGGTAAGATTTAAGGTAGTTGAAAAGTGGACAAAAGATGTGGATGGAACACCAATCCCCCAAGTGAATGAACTCAAATTTTTGGGTCTACATATGGAACGAAAACTATATTGGAGATCCCAAATAAACCATGTTGCAGCAAAGTGCGAGAACTTAAAAAGACTTAAATACTCCAATCATCCTCTTCTGAAAAGCCTTTATATTCTGAAAACTCTCTACGAAACAAACAGATACTGGTCCAATAAGCCTGTTCCTCATCTGTGCAATAGTATAAATAAATATAATGTTTCATTCAACGTAAAACAGTTTCCGTTCCCTTCACCTTTTAACGATTCCGCATTTGAACTTCTACAATTTATGCCTAATGTGATTGATAACATAGGATTGAACAAATATACTAAATTATCTGAAGAATGCATAAATCGAAATTTTCTTTCCATAGTGGCTGACAAGTCGCCTAATCACGTAACGATATTTACAGATGGTTCAAAGCTTTCTGCAAGTGAATGCACTGGAGCTGCAGCCCTCATACCTTCTCTAAATATTTCTTCTCAATTGAAATTGACATCTAAATTAGTTTTCACTGCGGAATGCGCTGCAATGATTTAAGCCTTGTGTCTATCAAATACGTATAATATCATGAAATACGTCATTTTTACTGACTTTCTGTCTCTTGTTCAAACTCTTATGTCCCCTTCTTCGACTCTCAGTGATAATCCGAATATTATTCGTATTAGAAACCTTATGTACTATCGATCCTTATCCAATCAAGATACCATTATCGCATGGATTCCGGCACATTGTGGTATCCGCTACAACGAATCTGTCGATGAGTTGGCTAAAACTGCTTGCACCCTCGGAACAACAATGGAAGATTTCATCCTTCCAGATGATTATATAAAGCGAACCGTAGAAGCTGGTGCTCGTAAGAAGTGGAGTGACTTGTGGATGGACGTATCACTCATAAAAGGAAAAAGATATAGGTCGATCCAGGTCCAAATCGCAAGAAAACCTTGGTTCCACAAATCGAAATTTAACAGATCTGGAATTACTGCCATATGTCGAATGCGATTTGAACACTGTAGACTGGACGCTCATCTTTTTAAAATTCAACTTGTTGAAAGTCCATACTGCGAGTGCGGCTTGGACGAGGAGACGCTTGACCATGTCTTCCTGGGATGCCCTATCAGGGATGCGTATGATATTTTCGTTGATGCTCTTCAGAACGATTGCCAATTTCCTTTGAGTATTGAATCATTGCTGAGTATGACATCCGAATCAATCCATTTGTCCCTTCTCAAATCAATGAAGGCCAATTTCATTATTCTGTGATGACTATCTTCTTGACTATTTAACTATATTTGGAGACTGACTATTTAACTATATTTAACTATATTTGGAGACTGACTATTTAACTATATTTTATTTATGGCATAGCATCCTACTAGGTAGGATGCTATGCCATAAATTAAGAAAAAAAAAAAAAGTGGACAAAAGGTGGATGGCATCGCAGCACAACATTTAAAATTGGATCGAAATACGATGGGTGAATGAGTTGTTCTAGATTGCACCAGACAAAGACGTCTTATTCACATGGTGACTGCAGACGTTGGAGGGACCGTTTACGGGGATCAATCTAAAATATGATAGAAAAACATCTTGTGCTTTCACCGAAGAATTGCCATCTTCAAAGCTGAGTTTTGACAAATTAAGTGTATTCCAGGAAATGAAGGGGAAATACTCATAATACGATTCACATAAAAATTGTTTATATAATGAATTATTACAAAACACTATCAGATCTCCCAGATATGAAATACTTTACGATCAGTATGTGAACATAACAACTATAGATAGATACTTGTATTTATATTATGCAGGTATATAAAGACACACCTGTTCCCCGGTACTAGAGCAATATGTAGTAAGATACTCTGAGTTAATTAGCTGAGAAAAACACTTCTAATTACAAGTGTTTACTATATACAACTATTAATATCTATACTACTTACAATACTACTTCTAATATAAAAGAATCTCTTCTCTACTTTCTAGTATAATACATACGTTTGTTGGACTACAAGCTAATTAAGTCCAAGCACTCTCAGAAATATTTTAAAAAAAAAGCATTGTGTGCAGAATAACAATTATGTGAAACTTTTGTTAAAATTAAAAAAAGAATTGTATAACTGTAAAAAGTAGCACTTATAAATTTTCGATTAATTATTTTGAGATTCGAAATAAAATAGTTTTTTTATCATTTTGCATAAAAAGTAAAAATAGACAAACACATAAGTCAAATTTCGTAAGCAACGACATTAACATCGTTAATAAATTATACTGTATTAGAACATATTGCAATATGTATGAAGGACACAAAATAAAATTTGTTTAAAATATTTCCATTAAGATTACTCGAGCTATATTGAGTATATTAATATGATGTCACACTATGTCGTATATAATATTGTAATACAGTTGCGTTGAATCCATCACCTATCAGCAGTCGCCACCTGTTGATTTGTATGATTTGTAGATTGTTTTTAACTTCGAAATTTAATAGAATTTATATTATTCAAGTTTATACATGCGCGAAAATTAATTTTTTAATGATCATTATTTTTACGAAAGTGTTGACGAGAACTATTTTGTATTTTATTACAGAAAAATAATATGCTAAACCAAATCTAAGCTTGTTCAAGTTTTGAAAGATGATTTTGGATTTAAAATCAATGCTTTTAAACAGTTGGAGTAGTCCGGAAGTAAAACTAGAATCCACATTTTTTTATTATTTTTAAATAAATGGCTAATGCCTTTATAAAGAATTTTACGAATCAAAATAAAAATATACATTTCACATTAAATATCACATAATAAAATAAAAATACAAACTTCACATCCGTAATCTACAAAAAACAAATTTACAAAACCACAAAACTACAAATTTACCGAATTAAGCTCCGATCTTATGGCTTAAAACTATCGAGCAGTTATTTTTTTAATTTCAATTAATCTACAGACACTTCAAGTTGTTGGAAATATTCATTTAATCAAGATCCTAATTAACTGAACTAAACATCGATCTTATGGCTTAAAACTATCGAGCAGTTATTTTTTTAATTTCAATTAATCTACAGACACTTCAAGTTGTTGGAAATATTCATTTAATCAAGATCCTAATTAACTGAACTAAACATCGATCTTATGGCTTAAAACTATCGAGCAGTTATTTTTTTAATTTCAATTAATCTACAGACACTTCAAGTTGTTGGAAATATTCATTTAATCAAGATCCTAATTAACTGAACTAAACATCGATCTTATGGCTTAAAACTATCGAGCAGTTATTTTTTTAATTTCAATTAATCTACAGACACTTCCAGTTGTTGGAAATCATCATTTTATAAGATACCTAAATTTGTCTCTGATCCAGATTCATCTTTAAAGCAATGCGAAGAATTAAGAAGAAAAAATTGTGGATAATAGTAAACTATTGGCAACTGCAAAAAAATAATAATCAAAGTCACTGCGATTTAAAACAAACAGTTGTAATTATTACATTGTACCAAAATTCTCATTCAACTTGACAAATTCTTAGATCTCGCCTACGAGATTAGCATGTGAACAGAAATAGAATACTTCTTAATAATATATTATCCCAAATCATCGAAAATAACCACAACAATAATAACAAGAATAATATTCTTAGTTCTAATAAAAGCTAATAATCAATAAGATGAACAAAACACTTGATCGTATTCAAAAATAGACGTGATCTTTAGGATGCGATATGTGGATGTGTTATTAATACTTCTGCCGAAATGTCTGATTCTGGAAAGTAGGTATAAAAGCTATTTTAGTAATGATTGGAAGGACTTTGTTTTCATGTTTATAATTGGAAACCCGTCCAAATAAAACAAATATATTACATAATAGAGTTTTCTTAAATATTAATTTATAATGAAGCTGTCTAAGTAGGGGTGAATAATTAGCAAAGAGGAGTATCACACATTCCCGGAGTTTTATTTTTATGATAATAAAATTATTATTTATTGATTTATCGGTAACGTCAAGGAGTTTCTGATGAATATTTTGATACATATTTATATAAACCAGTACTATACTTTTAAAGCATTCTCAAACGCAATGTTGACCTGGCGCAGTCGTTTAATTTTCATTTTTTTTTCTGCAAACATTCTTCGTTCATTACATGGAATGAACCAATAGCTGTCCACCGTATGTACATAAGTTGGATGATTTATTCGGCGCCGTTTAATGGAGCATCCATCTCAAGGGCGCGGGAAACTGGTGGAAGAACGATATTGTCTTAAACTTCAACCGTGCAGTGGGAGATGGCGTGATCTCACCCATAGATCGATGGCGTGTGAGAAATTTGCTTTAATTTTTATACATATTGACATAATTTTGTTTATAGAAAAGTATCTATCATTAAAATATACTTACAAAGATAGTATAAACTGCGTATCATGACTTTGACAATACCTAATAATAATTTTCTTCAAACCAAGTTAAGTAAGTGTTATTAGTTAACCTCCATTAATTAAGTGTGACCCATATTCTTCATTGACAGCAATTATCATTACTTCCATCGACATGAGACAATTTTTAAGTACAAAAGTACTTACTTATACATTATATTAGTATTTAGTCCTTATGTTATAATACAAGTTAGTATATTGTTACTTATACGATTCCTATAATAACATTAAGAAGGAACTAATTCCCAAAAATAATTATTGCATTGACCGGCGTAAAGTTGTTATTTGATTAAATTATACTGTTTATAGAAATCTGGGTATTTTTTAACACTTCAAAAATTCCAAATAACCTGGTCCGTCATCTTCTAAAACGGAAAACTATCCGTGTGAACTCCTTGTAAAAAATGCTAACACATGTTTCAAATTGAGTTGAATACCAAAAGCAATATGACCCTACGTATTTATCAATTAATCAATTAATTTATTATCTATTTATCAATTTATTTATTTGATAGTTACAACATAATTGTGAGTATTAATGGCGCTTCTGTTTTTAAGAATTTTGAAAAATGTATCAAAACAAAAACATTGATTATATTATGCTCGAGCGCTTTAAATAAGCTAGCTAGATACTATGAAAAGAACTCGCTCTCACCAGAGATAATGTCCAGTTAGATTGATGAAAGCACTCGATCTTATAATCATTTATGTAAAAAATAAAGTGTTATTATTTCGGCAAATTTTTAAATATGTTATGTCACGATGTAAAAGCACAAACCCTTGAAAATTAATAAATATTTTTTTAAATAAATAAAAAAAAAAAAAAAAATTGTTGGAATAGCTAAGTTCGTTACGATTTTTTTTTATTTAACTAAATTGCAATAATATCTACCTAAGCACATATTATTCCGGCTGTATAGAGACGAGAGTGAGCTTTTTTCAATCCAGAATGATTTTATGCCAGCACTGAACTTTTTATATGTTTTCAAACATCGAAGTCACATAAATTTTTTGAAAGCTTTTATTTATTATTAAGAATAATCATAGGACAAAAGAACAAATAGGTGAAATGAATAATCTCCAATAAATCTTCATTATAAAGTTTTGTGACTTGGGCAAATACTGAAAAAACTATAAATTCACATGAAATCATACAGTCAAGAAATGAAACTATTTCTCAATGCAAACTATGTACATATGGGAGAAGTGCCAAGGGAATGAAAAATGGGCTCTCAACACTTAGTCGAGGAAAATTGACCGAATATTATTATATTATGTATATTTTCACGAGCTGAAAAAATATAAAAAATCTTAATCGTATCTGCGGAATTCATTAAGTAATAGAATAAATAAACAAATATTAGTATGTTTACGAACTTGCGGATTAAGTTTATTTTAAGTTTATGTGTATTACGATATAATCTAATTTAAGTTAACTGACGACACTATGTATATATTTTCTATCAATAAACACAATAATGTATTTTTTTAATATACATATCTAACAGAAATGTATTTACTATTGTTACAATATCTCAATTCGAATCATTGCTATAATATCTCAATTCGAATCATTGCTATAATATCTCAATTCGAATCATTGCTATAATATATTATAATTTATAGATAATCTTGTATTTGGACGGATCTATAGATCTTTTTTACATATTATCTACGGTCCAGTTCCACATATCAATAAGTCGAAATTTTCGAAATTTTTGATTTAATTGGTAATATTAGGTCCTTACATATGAAATTGGCGTTTGGCGAACTGGCAACTTTGATTCAAAATATGTGGCGTTCGGCTAGGAATTCCAAATTCAAATTTATTTCAAATTTAAGACCATGTATTTCTGTGTTCGAATTACGAAATTTATTTGTTATCGCGTCATTTGTTTTTCTTTCACATCGTTCTGTTCACAATATGGAGAACTTAAAATATCGCTATATTTACGAATATGAGTTTCACCTCGGCACTAGTGCTGCAGAAACGGCTCGTAGGATTAACAATGCGTATGGGGAAGCTACTGCAAAAGAAAATACGGTACGTTATTGGTTCCAACGTTTCCGTTCTGGAAATTTTGACCTACAGAACAAGCCTCGTGGACGGCCGGAGACACAAGTTGATAACGAAGAATTAAAAGCAATTGTGGAAGCAGATCCATCGCAAACCACGTCAGAGTTAGCGGCAGGCTTCGGTGTGAGTGATAAAACCATTTTGATTCACTTGAAACAAATTGCAAAAGTGAAAAAACTTGAAAAATGGGTACCGCATGAATTGGTACTGCTGCTTCAGGACAACGCTCGACCACATACGGCACGTTTGACGACCGCAAAACTACGGGAGCTGCGACTGGAATGTCTTCGACACCCACCATACTCCCCGGACCTTGCTCCAACTGATTACCATTTTTTTCGGAATTTGGACAACTTCATGCAAGGAAAAAAATTCAATTCTCACGAGGCTGTCCAAACGGCCTTCAAAGATTTTATTGATTCTCGCTCACACACTTTTTTTAGTAAGGGAATCAATGAACTACCTTCGAGATGGCAAAAGTGCATAGATAGCCATGGTACATACTTTGACTAAATAAAAAAATAGTTTCATAAAAAAAAATCGTTTTCATTTCTGCCATATGAAACGCCAATTTCATATGTAAGGACCTAATATAATAATCAACTCCATACATATAATCAACTCCACTCTATCAATTCCACACACAAATAACTTTTAAAAATACACGGTTCCCTTTTCATATTAATTATTTATTTATTTTATTCTTCTTGCTCATCATCATTCACATAACAAAATCAACAAATCAGTTTACATATAAGAAAAAATGTGATGATGTGCAGTTGCAAGATTATCACTTTATAGTGATTTCTTCCATCTAACCAGACCTATTAAGCTAATGAAAAAAAAATAATGTACCTTTTTAATTCCACAAATAAATATTTCGAATTGTTTAATCCCGTGGAGTATCCGGTAAAGAATTGGTCTCCCACTCTTCTGCGTAAGTTTTCGAGTGTCCTGTAAAAGGCAGGTGTTCGAAAAAATTAAGACATTTTACTTCTTAAATTCAGCGATGAGGCTTGCCACCCATCCTGAATGTCTTGATTTTATATTGGCACGAAGAGGACAGTTTGCATGTTTCTTACATGCAGCTGATCTGCTGGCTACCCCACTTGTGGGATATGCCGTGATGGTATAGTAGTAGTAGTAGTTTAACTATTAAACGGAACAAAGACAACATAATGCCTCAAACAGTGCTATTATTATACGGTATATTTCACTTTTAGTTGTGTTTTTAAAGCATAATATAAATATACCAAAATTACAAAAATTGCGATTTCTCGAATATTACATGACATTTCTACTTGTTGAGTTGTGGAATTGGACCGTCGTTATATAATATAATAAACAAAATAGATCGAATACGGCAACATGGTACCAATGAGCAAATAGCAAAACGATGTATCACTGAAACAAACCTGGATAGTTCTGGAAGATGTGTCGGAAATAGAATATGATGATGAGCTTGTTTTGGACACTATGTCATAAAACGTTTCTTTACGTCGCTGTTGTTGTTGGCCCCAATTAAGCAATAACGAACACGTTTTCTACGTAATATAAATCTACGTTAGGAAAGATATGTACAATTTACATATGTACTTTAACGCCAACGCTTTACTTATGATTTGTCAAAACTAAAATTAGTTACTTCACATTGTTTTTGTATAATAATATGATATTATTTAATAGTATGAATATTACGAAAATACTTCCCTGCATGATTTAATACATCACGTTGTACGTGTGTTTTAACAGTAATATGTTACTCAATCCACACACCAGTGATTTTCCTCTAGCGTTATTTTCGCGATTCATAATTTGGTACTAAATGCATAATATTGCACTTTGAAACGATTTATTGTTTTAGGTATTATCTAAATTAACAAATATCATTTTAATGTTTTGAAACATTCCTTTCATAATATTTTTATTTTTCCATGATGCATTGATTACTATATTCTAAATAAATAAAAAAGTAAATAAATGGCATAAAAATATCAGTAATGCAATTCAATGTCCAGAGGGCAACTTAAAAACTAGAAGGTGATGTCTTCCAACCATCACGGATATGAAGGATCTATTATTTTGATGACAGGTCTACATTTTCTGTATCATTATTTTTCTTCTCCTATGTTTTTAACGTATTTTGCTAAAGTAGCATGCTCTGTTTTTTCGATACTGTTCTTCTAAATTGAGAAATCGATTGCCAATTTAAAACCAAAATTATCTTATTTCTTTGTGTTGCTTTCTGTGTTGTGCTACTCTTAACATGTTACTTACTTTCTTTACTTCTTTTGAGCATATGTATATACATAATATATACCTTGGTTATAAAACTATAAGTAACTTTTTTTACATATTTATTGATTCATCATCAACGGTACACTGGACTTAAAAAATAAATTTACATTCATGTATTGATAAGTAAACTTAAGATACTCAAATGATTTTTTTTATTGACTTTGATTCTCATTATCATCATTCTACCTAATACTCCAAATAAATATTTTAAAATTGCGTACACATAAATACCTGTAATAAATTCATCATATCTGTAATAAATTCTTCATCACATTCTTTACGGTGCATCTGGAATATCAGAAATTATTTCGCATTAGGTATATGAATAGAATTGAATTCGCTGCAAGTAACACTAACCTAAACTAGCGTAGTATGAATTTGTACTGATGATTCAGTGCAAAGAAACTCTAAAACTTGGCTTCTGTTCTACTTGTGACGTGTGAGATGAGAGATGTATATTATTACTAGCAACATCACCATCAATGTATACATATAATTATTATGTAGGTAGTAGGTATTTGCCATCATAATATTATTAGCAGCGTGTTCAAAATATCTCACAATAAACACCGAATAATTTTATGACTATATTTAGATAAATGTCCGCCGTTTTTGCTATTAAAGTTCAGTCAAATTTGTGCAAAGAGATATTTATAGTATGATAGAGAATAGTGTTGCACTTATATACAATAAGCACACCTATCGAATACATGTTTTATTACAACAATAAATAGTTGATTATTATTATAAGTATTATTCTCGTATTTGATATACCTACCTACTTAGGTCACATTTCATCTGTAAAATTAATTTATTTTTTTATCTGAAACAACCAAATATGGTTTTTTATTGTTATATAGTGAATACCTCAAACATAAATCAAATAGAAATAGTTTAAATAAATCTAAGTGAAAAGTTATTTGTGTTGTTATAAAAGTATAATATTATCAGAAATAGTTTGAATAATAATATACCTATTTGTAAATTATGTCGAATTTGAACTGTTTTATACCCTAAGTATTAAACATGTTAAGATTATCATATAGAATAGACCAGTCATAAACGCTTTCTATTCTCCAAAATATTATTTGGTGTTTTGTACCTACACTTGACATGAACTTTTAGTTACGTGAAAGTTGTAACTGTTATATCATTCATTCATTCATTCATTCATCGCCCTCAACGCTCCTCTCGGGAGCACAGGGCAGAAACCAGCCTCCTCCATTCAGAGCGTCTCTGTGCCAATTGCGTCACCTCTTCCCACGACATTCCTTGCGCTCTGATATCGTTGTCATAGGAACGGTGTATTGTGAAAGAGGGACGCCCGGGCCGACGGAACCCCTGCGGACGGAAAAACAGTGCTCTTTTTGGCCAACTATCATTGGGCATTCTCAAAACATGTCCCAGCCAGGACCATCGTCTCTCTTGTATTACGAAGATTACAGGTCTCTGCTGGGTGCGCCGGCGCACAGCATCATTTGTAACATGTTCATACCATCTGACATCCAAAATCCTTCTAAGACACTTGTTTTCAAAGCTTAGTATCTTCCGCTCTTGATCCTTGGTTAAGTGCCAAGACTCGCAGCCATATAGAAGGATTGGGATGATGCACGCATTGAACAAGCGACATTTTGTCCTGATGCTGAGTCCAGACGCCTTCCAAACTTTGTTCATGTTGTTGAAAGCCCCGCAGGATGCTCCTATGCGGATTGGTAATTCCGACCGGAGATCACCCTCTGGCGTTATGGTTGCTCCCAGGTACCTGAATTTACTAACCTGAGATATTTGGGATTAACTGTTATATCACTGGTCGCTAATTTTATAAAAAAATAATTACACAAAAAAAGAGTAAAAAATTATTCACATATTAGGTATAGAAACAACAATAAGTAATTTGATGTCAGTGGAAACTATACATAAACACATACTGTTAACAGTTAGTAAGCTCCCACCTTGAACTTATCTCCTATATGTATGTATTTTGGGCTTACCCACATTATAGTGCTACTATGTAATATCAAGAAAGCTATTTTCAGATGATTATATTATTATATACCTATGTATGTATTATGAAACGTGCTAACATTAAATTTGAGATCAAGGAATTCTGTGTTTACGTCTTGTGTTAGTTCGATTATTTATTTATTAATAAAACAAAATCTATGTTTATTTGTGCTACGTGCCTCCAAAATATGCACATCTATTATTAAATAGTGTAGGCATAGTATTGATCTTATATTTATTTATTTATTCATTCTTTAATGTACATTGATCACAACACATATAATTTTATACAGCAATGCATTAACTTAAATACAACTGATATTACTAAATAATATCCTGAATGTCTTAATATTTTGTTGGCAAAGCCTGCATGTTGATTACGTGCAGCTGGTCTGTTGGCTACCCCAATTGTGAAATAAACCGTGATGGAATAATAGTAGTAGTATAAGATATTGCATTATTATCAAATATTTTACTGGCAGGTTTTGAACGTGTTCTAAGAACATATGTGCTATGTTTTTTGATAGAATTTGTGAATATTATATACAAAATGTGTCGTTAATATATAGGTTTGACAGTTTTTTATTATATTAAATATCATTCAGTCTTCTCTGATTAGTCAATTTAGATGGGATAGTTAGACCAAGTAACTTGAGCTGAAAAAAATAAAAATCATTCATTCATACCATCACGGTATTTCCTACAAGTGGGGTAGCTGGCGGACTATGCAACTGCATTTAATAAATATGCTAATCACTCATTTGCGCCAATAAAAAATAAAAGATTCAGCATAGATGACATACATTACGTCAAATACGTTCAATGCAATATGTATGTATGTTTCATGATTAACTTCCTATTACAGGACATTCGAAGAATAACATTGACTAATCCTTTTCTTATCTAGAAACTCCACAGAACTCTAGTCCACTCTTAATAAATAAATATTTATTAGGGACTAGCTCGACCTGTGTGAATTTTTATACATGTTATGTTTTATGTAATAATTGTGGTAGGCAAACAACTCTTATATTTATTTATCCATTTTATTCTTCTTGCACATCATCATTCACAAAACAAAATCAACAAATCAGTTTACATAAGAAAAAAATTGATGATATGCAGTGGCGAGATTTTCATTATATAGTGATTTCTTCCATCTAATCACAGAACTTATGGAACTTACTTCCAAAATAATTAATATCAAAGCTTTCCAATATTTTGCTACGATCTTCAAAAGGCATCCCAAACATTAATGTATAAATACACAGATATATTATTTTTTTAACCTTTCGTGGCATTTTTTTCCATTGAAATGGGGCAAATTGTTAACGTCTCGAAGTTCTCAATGTATAGTAATTGTGGTAACACAATCATAGTATGGAGTTATAATAGGTACCTACATATCTACACCAGTCACCGTGTGTTGTGTTCCTACGCCTTGTAAAGCTCATGATGTGTTAAGTTATTTTTACCCGAATTATTTACACAGTATATTATTATTATACAACAGACTATTGTTTTGATTGATTTCCTTCGTCGTGTTTCTCTGTGGGGGTGGTGAGAGTTTACGTGACGTTCATTCACGTCACCGTGACGTGTCTCAATAGTTTTTGGCTTCGAACCCCATGACCAGAAAACTATTTTAGAAAGTGACAACTTGACTAAAATGAAGAGTTTATTATAAATAACAAACATTTCTGACATAATAATGTGAGTCGGAGTAAATCACATTTTAATCAGTGGAACGTAATTTTTGGCATTTCTATACCTGAGAATAAGAGGGTTCCATCTGTCAAATTTAAAAAGCTTAAATAAATTGGATTAAAGCTAAAAAGAATTTACTACTAAATAGTTTTATTTTATTTCAATATATCGTCAGCCCTTTACATGTACAAAAATATATGACAAACATAAAAAGTACATAATAAGTAAATTCTAACAAGACAGGAGTAACCACGACAAAAAGTTATAATACATCCATGAACAATATGAAATATATAATTTAAATAAATTACATATTCAATAAAACTTGATAAAAGTTAATTAATATAATAATATGTAAGTGAAATAAAATAGAAACAACACAATATTAATACTATACCATCATGGCTTATCTCACAAGTGGGTTAGCCAGTAGAACAACCACATGAAATCAATATGCAAGCATTCTAAAAAAAATAAGACATTCAGGAAGGGTGGCAAACCTCATCGCTGAATTTGAGATTCAAAATCTCTTTATTAAAAAGAGTATGGGAGACCAATTATTCTTTGCCCGGTTCTTCAAATAATATTTATTTTATATTCCTCATATATAATGTTATATATTAGGTACATATTTATATTATCTTAAAATAATTAATTAATGAATTATTACTCCTATTCTCAAATTAAAATATTTTTAAATAGAATACAACGTTGCGTATACCTACGAGTATTTCTTGAATGTGAATGAAAAAAGTAAAATAAAATGGGTATTTTCAATTTGTAGCCTTTTTTCGTAAGATAAAAACCATGTCACTTTACGATGTTTTTATTGTTAGAAATAATATTTTAAAGTTAAAATGATTTTTGTTAGTTGAAACCTCTCAGTTTACGATTTCCCTCAAGATAATCGATTATCAAAATTGTTAGCAAAGTTAATATTGAAAAAACTTTACAAATATTTTTTTTTTTTTTCTTTTATGGCGGCTCATCCCGTTGGATGTTATGGCCATATTTTCATCTTTCATATAAAACATCATATATATATTTAAGGCGAAGAGAGAGAGAAAAAAAAAGTGGAAAACAATAAAAAGCGAAAAACATTCATATCAGAATCATATTCTTTTGGACGGATTCAAATATAAGATCATTAACTTGTTGAGAGTTCAGTCCAAGAAGGTAAATTATATTAACAGGGTACTCAACGTTTATGAATTTAAAATATATGTCTATAGCGTCCCTAATTGGACATCCTAGGATGCTATGGTCCGGCGTTTCCTCGTCCCAACCACACTTGCAATCGGGAGATTCAACAAGACCGATTCGGAACAAGTGTGAATCCAGGCGCATCAAATATTTCTTAATGCAGTATTATTTATTATCATAAAAAAAACATTAAGTGAATTCTTATTGTGAATTCAATTTCAAAACTAGTCATGTTGCAGTATCATAAAAAATACTAAAGGTGTATTCAATATAAAAATCCATCAAGAAACGTTGGTTGACAATATTGAAGATTGATAGATCGGACAAATTTTTGGTTATAAGATGAAGTTATTTAAATTATTTTTTATAAGATAATATTCAAAGTTACTTTCTTCTTCTTCTCTACGTGTCTTGTCGGGTCCCTCCGACGTTGACGACGACTTGGGAGAAATCCTTCCTGTTCTGAACAGCACGAAACAGCTCCTACACACCTCTCATCCCGGTCCACTCTTGTTACTTTAAAATTGAAAATTATCATTTATTTATTGAAAACATTTT
The DNA here is from genome assembly GCA_947579605.1 of Athripsodes cinereus. Classification (NCBI taxonomy): domain Eukaryota; kingdom Metazoa; phylum Arthropoda; class Insecta; order Trichoptera; family Leptoceridae; genus Athripsodes; species Athripsodes cinereus. The sequence goes on along the minus strand of OX388316.1, from coordinate 1,163,313 downwards.
TTCGATATTTGACCAAAGAAAATAGCAATGCTTAAAGAAGGATATTTGTGTCTCATAGATTTTTCCTAATTTTTATAATCCTCTTTTAAACATTAATTTATTTTTATTTTCTTAAATCATATTACTATTTTTAATTGAATATCTTTTAACGCGTATTGTTGCTTGTTGAGTGACGTGGAAATAAACTACTTAAACAAAAGTTTTTTTTTTATTATTTTAATAAATTCAACATGAACTTCCACCAAGTTTTATTGATCAACAATATTGACAATGAAATTCAAAAAGTTAGAACATAGAAAAATGAAAAATAAATTAATCAAAGGCTCATACGACATTAAATTTGTTGTGTCTTTAATACGGACGACGCAAAAAAATCATAGACGGCAAATTTTTATTGCATTTTAAATAATAAATACATTTGAAAGTGCGTAAATGTGAATATCACCCCAATGCGGAATGTAGGAACCTACAGGTGCGATCGATCCCGGTTTGGTAATGAATATTTTATTCAACAGATTGCTCTTACGTAGAACGTAAAGTAAACACGGCGTGGAATAGAAAGCAAAGCTCTCTCACTCTCTCTAGCTAGCTGGGTGGTGGTGGTGTGTCGGGTAGAGTGGTGAGTGGTGAGTGGACCGTCTCCATCAAGCAGGCTGGCAGGCAGCGCATACCTCGCACCTCACAGCTGACGACGGAGGCTACAGACTAGATGCTAGAATAGAGAGCGGAGCGTGTCGAGTAGGGAAGTAATATGCCTCCCATCTCACTCCCACTGGGAGGGAGGCGGAGGGAGGGCGCGAGCGAGCGAGAGAGATATGGGCGGAGCTGTATGACGTCACTACTACGTCATACGCGAAACGAGAGGCTATTGGTCCTCCTCCTCCCAGCGACTACCAAATATGGGACAGCGACTCCATTCATAAAAGTGAGCGCGCGGGCGCGGCGGGCAGTACCGCAGCGGCCGCCGCGGAGTGAAGATACGTGTTAGAATCATTACGGCGTTATTTCTTATCCCGTTGGGCGCGCGGCCCGAGGAACAAGTGGTCCCGGGGAGCGCGCCGACCATGGTCATGGACGGGGAGTTCACCCTACAGGCCCAACTTTTGTTGGCCGAGCCCTCGCCTCACATGCTGGGCTTTGACTATCTCGGAAGGTCCACGGGTTCTCCGACTCCCGAGGCTCGCCAGCCTCCGGACCTCCACACGCCCGTCACTACAGCCTCCGATGCGCCTTCCTTCTTCGGCTCTCTGGATGCCGTGGAGCCACCCCCAATTGCAGGTGTGTGTCTCACATATCATGTGCTACATCTTACTAATTGTGTTCTGTGATTTGTGTTTTTCCTTTCTACCCTCGTGTTTCCTTATGTTTTGTTTTGTCCTCCACCTACATCTCTCGTCACCGCGCTTACACTCTATATACATACATATTGTTATACTTACATACATAATATATGTTGTGTTTCATTCAACCGACACTTTAAATATATACATAACAACGATTATATTATACCTAATTTTACTACGATAGCTATCTACATATCTACTATTTGCGTTTCCTTCCGTCGGATGTAGTTGCGAATTATCACAAATTGAGTGTTGCAGTTGGAAATGTAAAATTTGATTCAAAATAATTTCATCGTGTTCCAATTTGTACATATTTAAAAAAAAACTACGACATAGTGTAAACTATATGAATATTATGAAGTTTGCTTTACTCCGGAGTTTCTTTACATGTGCATGCACAAAGAAAACAACAAGTATTGAGTAAATATTATTAAAGATGAAAATATTTAATTTTATATTAAGTAGAGTGATGGTGTTGCATGATATAAGTGAAGTGTCTTTGGTTCCCACACTAATAATAATAATAATTCAGTATGTTCAAATCAAACAAACAAACAAATAAATAAATAAAATATTTCCTCGTCCACTCGGCTAAAGTAGCTACCCGTTCGCAGTGTGTAAACAAAAATAACAAGAAAAGTCATCGTTATTAAATAGCAGTGTCTACGAGAAGTTGGTTATTATTTGCTCTTCACAACAAACCAACATTCAGTACCTAACACACAAACTGTGTATACTTACTATATTATAAATATTAATATATTATATCTCTGAAGTACCTACTCATCATCACTTCTTCATTTCACGTACGTGCATAGTATGAAGTCTCCATAATTATTAAATATCTACAGCTGTAGGTATCTATGTATCTATACTCTGTTGTCGCAAGTAGTAAGTACGACACGGGAATTGAGTCAATCTTGTGACCGTACATGGGTTAAAGGGTAATTACGTTAAATTAACTTCATTCTGCTGCTCTCCTGATACAATTATTATTATTACAACTTCTTGTATTAGGAACAAGAGGACTTGTGTTGATAAAAGTAATACTGTGACACACCAAATAATACACTGTCACTCACTTATGGTTCCCTTATTAAAAAAACGTATCATATTCAAATGCGACGTTCTAACTAAAGGTGCTTTTTGCGACAAAAAAATATTTTTTCATTCATACTGTGATTTTTTTATGTTATGTGTTGTTTATAATACGTATTTTACTTCAAAATAATATCTCGTTGTGTTATTTCATTTGATATTTGCCAACTGCAATGCCTAACGTTAGTAATCCGAAAAATAATTCAAAGTTGTTGTATAACCACATGTGTGAAATTGTTAATAAGGTATGTCCATTATAATTTTATTTTCAAACAATTATTTAGTTAATTATTGTAATGTTGAATGCATTAAAACAAAGTTCATTTATGTTCAGTTGTTTGTTCTCAAATCAAATTTGCCGCCAAGTAGTGTAATATAATGATGAATTTTGTATAACATCGTGTGCATGAATTGATAATGAGTTGTACGAACACATTGCGCACACTCGCAAACAATATTCACTCGATTCATAATATTCTCTGGTTCATTAATACTTTGTTAAAGCAATTCACACATGCGCAATGTAAACCAAAAACCGTCGGATAGTTACAAGCTTGCCTAACTTGAGAGAAGCAGACATGTTCACCAAACAATGAAAAAATACAAATCCCTTAATCACAATGTGAAAATTCAAACCATCTCTTTTTATTTTACTCTTTTTTGTGTTCTTTGTCTTTTTTTGATCAAATTATTTAATTAACGTCAATTATCACTTCCCCATTTCTGAAAGTACCTACGTAAAATAATTTTATTATTTGATTTATGTTGCGCTTTTATTATTTCATAGTCGTAAATTTTCATTACACACTCAGTGTCGTAAGTTAATTGAAATTATTTGATGATCTCAATCAAATATGTACCTACCTATATAAAACGGGAAGATACCTATACTACTACATATTATATACAAAGATAGACACTTCTAGTTACTAGTTGAATGTTAGCTCTTCTATATATCACAATTTTATATCCGTTTATAATTTATAGTGTGTGTTATTTTCTTTGTTATCAATAATGTTAACGTTGTCCTTTTTTTATTTATTATTTAACGAAACCTTTAAACCTGCTGGCCGTAAACATTAAATCTATTAAGTGATATGACGATAAATCAATCTTGAAAAGTCAGGACTTAATTTACTCTGGAAAGAGGTCCTAACAGAGAGGCAGTAAAATAATACGGACCCATCTGTTGCCATAAATAATAATGATATAATATAATATTATGGGATATTGTAATGAGTTCGTGTCTATGTACTGGATAATATTGTGCTTCAAGGAAGATGGAAATATTACCTAATGATTAGTGGTGTTTTGTTAGTTTAATATCGTGTTTAATGGTGAATAAATATTATAGTTAACTTGTTAATTTTCTCCTTTGTAAACCTACCAATAGAAGTAATAATAATATGTACAAAGCTAAGCCGTTTCTACGGTGGTCATACGCAAATACCGCAAATCAGATTAGAATTATTGTACTTAGACCGTATTACTACGGTAAGGTGTCTAAGGAAATTATACTTTATTGTTGTATAGTGCTACAGACAGTTTATTATTATAAATAAACCACTTTAATCTGACAATAAATACAGAATGACCTTATGTGAGATAGTTAAATATAAGAAGTAGGAGCATAAATTCATAGTACCTAAAAACTGCGGTCAATGAAACCTTCGAATTCCTCACGAAATTTCTTCAAGAGTATAATATTATAATATGACATACATAGCTGCGCCTGCGTACAGATAAAACATGCTAAATTTACCCACAATATCATGAGTTAGCTATACGTTATTTATAAACCTATGGTGTTCCTGGGTTCAGGTCCATTAAAAGTAACATACGTTATAGATGCTTGCAGATAATATCTGTAAATAATAATTATTGATAAAATCATTTAGCAGAGAATTATCATCAGTGGTGAAAAGTTGATTTTACATAATTCTTTACACTGGATATGACATGTGGTAAGACATTTCAATTCTAAGTGTAGGACATAAAAGAGTTTTATTATATAATGTCAATAATATTAATAATAATACAGTTTTTCCTTCTGTATAATATTATAGTATGCATGGTCTTTATAGTGTTGCTTTATAAATTTTATGAGTGATGTTTTCAAGAGTAATAACTCCATGTCACTTCCATTCAGATTCTGACATTTTCGCTTATAACAAATCACTCGAGACGAGTTGCGTTCAAGTCGCATCGCCAATCAGGAAGTGATCTTAGAGTAGAACAACTCAACATTTTATTGTATGTAGACATTATAATATAATACAAACAACACATTGCAGTACATGTATGTATACATGATATGCAGAGAGTGTTATAATTGTGATCCCGTTCAAGTGTATCTTCTATCTTGACACCTGTTACATATTAAATTATATTAAAATTAATTTATTCCCGACTTGCAAGCACCGATCAAATAAATGACTATTATTTATATTTAAAATTCTTTTAATTATTTATTTATGTTTCTCTTGTCACTCAGAGTAAATCAGAACGTTTGCAATTACATCTGAAAACCTTTTTTAAAAATATTGTATCTACATGTTCGTGAATCGATTCAAAGTAAAGAAGCACAAGACTTGAAGCTTTATTGTGTCCATCTTGTAAACTTTTTATAAATGGCAAAGCTTATAGTGACTAGAAATGAGCATTACAATATAAATTTCGAGTTTGAATAATTATTACTTATTTACAACACTCCTTTCAGCAATAATAACTTAACAATGAAATATTGATGATGTAAATAATAAAAATAATACCAATATGAAAATTTATAGAATGGACATCGTAAACTATGGTAAAACACTTTTAACGATTAGGGAAGACCCACATAATAATAATAATATTATTATAATATATTAAATAATATTGTACTTATAGTGCTGAACGGAATAATAATATTATTGAGAAACAACATACAAAACTTTATCAACATGACCAAAACGCCTCGGGTGAATTTATGTACAGAAAAAAAAACACTACCTACCATTATAATGTTAATATGTATCTACGATCTCAAAAAATATTTTTAGAGACCGTAGAATATAAAATATTATTAATACATTTTTTTCTATTGAATTTAATTAGGTATTAGGAATACATAAAGACATATTGTAGATATCTATTATATTGTGTACTGGAACGCACACTTTGGCACACAATATTTCGGTGTTACCAGATGATCAAAATATTTGATATTTCATACATATGTACACACATTCCAACAAGAACAGACAATGAACAAATGTAATTTAATATTATGATAGAGGTTATAATATTATGGGCAAAGTCGGAGACAATTTTTCATTGCATTGTGTAAATGTCTCTGCTACAAGATCAAACACGAAATCATTTGGTTCTAATATTTTAACAATAATATTATAGAGAGTTCACGGGTTATCAGAAGCAATACAATGAAAAAATCATATTAAAATAATATTATACCTGTACTATCCATTCTATAAAGGTAGTATAGTGTAGTGAGGTTTTATAGTGTCTATTAATTTTTTAAAATCACCTTCTTGTTAAACCATAAATCAAATGAATATTATTTTTTATCGAGTTCAACGTTTTTTTTGTATATATTGTATATCAAAATTTTAATCAAAGTGTATACATTTTATTTTAAGTCAATATGAAATATGGATCGAAGTATTCACTGTAAAAAAATAATTAGTTATATTCAATTTTCAAATCACTCAAACCTGCTTCTAAAATATTAGAATATTGAGGATTTCTATCACAGAATTTAAGAAACATATGGTAAGAATCTAAGTACGTAATAGATAAAAACATAAAAGGTTAGCATGTGTATAATCCTCCTTCCACAGTTTAATTGAAAAAAAGTTTAGACTATTGCAGTAAACGTTCTTCGTTCATAATGATTACGCGATTAAAATCGTGACTAAAATTATGTAATCATTAACAGTAATCAATTATTATTGTTAATTATGATATTATTCAAAATTAATACCAAACATGGTAATATTATTAATAACATGGACATCGTGATTGTAAACTTATTAAATTAGCATCAGCATGAAGCTTTTGAATACCTACATTAATAAAGTATAAATACCTATAACATACTTATAATATCATATTATTCAGGAAAAGTATAAAGCTCTCAGTAGGGGGTGATAAGACTTGCTCGTCATTTTATGAGATGACATCGAGACCGATCAATTATTTAATCAATAAATACCTTCTTGTTTCATAGGAGTTTAATAAAATTATTAATATCGTGATCATTATATTTACAGCTTGCATATTTTATTACATGCAGCTGATTTGGCTACTTCACTTGTCTGATACGCCGTAATGGGGTAATAATAGTAGTAGTAAGAAAATCTATCGAAATAAGGAGACTTTATAAAACTGATTGCAATAATTACATTTCCAGTAGATAATATTATGCGGGGTAAACAGCAGATCAGCCACATGTAATAAAAATGCAAGCCGTCCTCTTTGTGCTAACAAAAATTAAATATGCAGGATGAGTGACAGACCTCATCGCTCAATTTAAGATGTAAAATGTCTTTAGAATATTTTGTGATAACAAATCGATAGCGCAATAATAAAAATCTAGAAAATTTGTTTAAAAATACACCTTTTGGTGTAAAAACCACTGCAAGAGCTCGTTGAATTATCATAACCACTGAACATTAGGACAGTCTTGGGGAGGTTTGTTCCAAAATAACGGTCCTGGCATGCAGAAGTATAAAATAAATTATGCGTATTGATTTCGTAATTATCTGAGGATCATATAGTTGAATTTTGTAACATTGATTATCATGTAAAATGTGTGGACACGTAGGTAATGATTTCGTTCAGAAATAATAATGTATGAACAACTATGATATTCTCTCTTCCTTCCCTCAAGGAAACAATGTGACAGTTTAATAGCTTACCGTAATAAATACCATATGTTATCTATAACGTATTATGATACAAGAATAATATTAAATATATTATTTCATTGTCTAATTTTACAAAACCCAATAATTATCATTTTAATAGTTCAAGGAGACTGTGTCCATCTTAAACAATAATTGAAATATAATATTAAGTGATAATAATAGTATGTGTTAAGAATAATTAGATTTCTATAACTGTTATTATGTTTCCTGTAATTAACATTTGAAATAGCAGCGTTATTGATTTTGCATAGATTTTATATATTGTTTGAATCGCACAAATAAATCATTGAATATTATTATTTTGAACATTGTCATCATTATAAAGTACCTGTGTACTAAAATGACGTATATGTATATGTGTACTTAACTTTATGTTTTTTTTTACTACTACTAGTACCATAACCATCATGACATATTCCAAGGTTGGGGTAGTCTGCAGACTAGCTGAGTGCAATTAACATGCAAGCTGTCCTCTCCATGCCAAAAAATATAGACATTCTGGATAGGTGATAAACCACTTCATTGAATTTAAAATGTAAAATGTTTGAATTTTTCGAACAGCTGCTATTACAGGACACCCAAAAACTTAAGGAAAAAGGTGGGAAACTAATTCATTGTAGGGTGCTCCACGGAACGAATAAATTATATTTTGTTTTGTTTGATTCAATTTACATTTTGCAAGAACATAAACAAACTCAACACTTTCCTTTTTAAGAATCAAATTACAAAATCATATATTCAAACTAGCAATGTAAGTTTTATTTTACATATTTATCTTTCATTCATTTCAATTTATTTTGATTATTACAAATTTAGTTCAATTGAGTGGTTGAAAATATGATTGCCCTTTATTTTATTATCTTCTTTACTCACCAAATACCGTCGGTTTTATAACTTGTAAATTTAATGTAGGTATAAACTTTAAATATAACTAATGCATTCTCCTTGTAATATTTTCATTTTCAAAACATCCTCTCTACGCTGTAAATATCAATATTTAATAGGTACCACATATAGACAACTCACGTTTTTTTCTACAAAAAATACTGCATAATGTCTCGCACAAATGAGGTAGCCAGCGCCAGCGATCCCACGTACTTAATACATTTGCCGGAAAACATCAACTGAAATATGCTGTTTTTATCTTTAATTTTCCTTAGCTGAATTATCTGGCACACAATTACCTACCTAGTTATCAAGGAATACAATAATATGATAATCATCTCTTGTTGATTTGTTGATATCTATTCCTAAAAGGTCAGTGGTATTGATTAACATCAAATAATAGACGTAATAACACCTATCGATTTTATGCAAACTAAGTCTATAATATCATATTTGAATAAATGTTATTCATACTAAAATTGGTACTTACTTAGTTAAAAGCTTAATATCGATAACAAACTTATTATACCTATTCGTAGGTTTAGACTTCAATTTCATAAACATTTAAATTCGCTATAGTTACTAATAAAAGTTATTACTTATAGAAAATACACTGATTTTCCATATACTACAGACGAAAACTTAATACTATACCAGAATAATTTTAGATATAAAATTTAAATTGTCTATAAAATAACATACAAACATAACGTTTTGTTTTTAGTTGGTTTGTGTGCTTTTATGAATGTATTCATAATCAAGCAATGATTGAAAAATATTTCACCCTCTAAAGCTTACATAATCCTTTAACGAAGTCAGTCAGTTTCCATAACTAAGATTTGAAAAGAAGCTATGAAAAATGTGTGCCTATATTATGTGGTACTCTAGATATTTTTTGTTTGTTCTGTAATTAATTATTTTTAATAGGAACACAGAACAGCCTCTTTGACAATTAATGAGGTGACCAACGAATAAGCATGATTTTTATTTCAAGCTGCCCTTATGTATCATAAAAAATGTAACCATTCAGAAACTGATATTGAAATTCACATAAAAAAACTCTTTCATATTTTGCCATACATCCTTCGTAGTACCTTCTCTAATTTAATTTCACATCGTCGGGTAAAACAGTTACCTACTAGAAAATAGGATAAGTAGTAAAATACCCGGTACATTATACCGGTACCTACTCTGTATCCAATTAGGTATTATTACTGAAACATTTTACTTGTACTAATAGAGTAGTTTTAAAATACTTATATATCTGTTTGCCGGGACGAAACTATACTATGTCACTAGACGACATTTTAAAATATGACAGTTTAAATTTTTGAAGTAAACTTACATTAACTTGTCACTTGTTTGTTGACATGAAAATGCTGTCAAAAATGATTGTAGATGATTACTTTTAACTTTTTTTTAACTACACAAAATTATGTTAAAATGGTGTTGTTTTGCTTTAACAATATTTTTGTATTTTTCATTATTTGTGGATATCATATTTCAAAATATACCATCAAAAAAAGCGTAGCGAGGACTTTAACACTATATGGGCATGGCAATAGAATTGGTGGGTTTGGTGAAGGTACCATGGGTAAACTGAACTTAAACCAGCCTTAGCCGATTCGTTAGCTTCGGAACACTTTTTCCGTTTCTTACTAAATCGAGTTTGCACAGTCTGTTGAGTAATATTCTTAATATCTTCACTCACGCAGATGTGAAAATGCAGTAAAATGCAAAAACTATGTTTTTGAGGTAAAAACTATTATTGTTTGATAGTCTTTATGTAGTTTGTGAGTAGGTACCAATTTTAAATATGAAATGCATCATTAGTATTTTTTGTAGAAAATCATTACCCGTTCATTTAATAAATCAATAAAATTACTTTGGCCAAAATCGACATAATGTAGTTTTTATCTCTCACAAATAGATATATAGATGTGCCCAGTCATAAAATAAAGTTGGTTTCTAAACCAAGATGTTTTCATACAACAATATAATAAGTAATGTAGGTATTTTAGGTATAATATTGGCGTTACATTGAGACAACTGTCAAATGCTAGAGATAAAGTCATACAGTTCAATTATTATTATTATTTGTACTGCATATTATCTTATAGACAAGTTTGAGGAAAACCACAAAAAATGACGGATTTTTTCACTTACAACACCTTATTCTGATTCCCGGTAAAAATAGGTTACCCACTTTTTTCTGTAAGATTTCGAGTGTCCTGTTTAAAGGGCAGGCGTTCGAAAAAATTAAGACATTTTACATCATAAATTCAGTGGTAAGGTTTTCCACCCATCCTGAATGCCTTATTTTTTTGTTGGCACGAAGAGGACAGTTTGCATATTTATTATTTATTCATTTGTTCACTCTTTACTGTAAATTGATCATTATACAGACAATTCAATAGAGAAATGCTATCAAATTCAATACAATCAACATACAGAGTGCGAGGCGCGATATCTTTCAACTAACACAATATTTATTACATGCAGTTGATCTGCTGGTTACCCCATTTGTGAAATCTGTGGCTTGTGAAAAATAATGTCACTGTGGAAGTTTTAAAGAAAAGTGTTTTATTTTTATTAATTTTTATAATGCTTTTTTATTAGGTGTAACTTAGCAAAATAGCGTTAGGGCAATACTTAATACTTTTTATCTGAACTTTTTCGCATCTCGAGTTACAATAAGATTAAATCTTACACTATAAATATGTTACAGAGTGTATTATATTTTCATCGCCACCTATATTTATTATATGTACATAAGTTATATCATCGGCCTCTAGCTACATACATACATATATATCTAGCTAGTATTATAATATTTAGTGCTATCAGTTAGTATCAGCTCCATACTTCAGAGCTAATCTATGCAACAGATGCTGGCAACATTGTTAGTTAGGTATATTGGATACTAGACAATTTAATAATAATAATAAATATATACTTAACATACGTAGGAACAGAGGTGGTCAGTATCCCGATAGTAAAGTATCGGCCTTTCAATTGAGAGACCCGGGTTCGGGTTCCGACCCGCTACCGACTTACTCCATCTTCACAACACATGCATATTGCTTTCTGTAAGGATATTTGCATTTGAGTTTAGGTATTTTAAATAAAGATTTATCTTGAAAAAATCCGTTGACCCTTTGGATGAAAATTAATTAGATACATTTTTTTACTATTGAGTGTTCTGTAAAAGGCAGATATTAAAATAACATTATGTTTCAGAAATGTGACGTCTCTCATTCAGCAATAATGTAGTATTTTGCCACCCATTGTGAATTCCTTAATTTTTTAATACGCATGGAGAGGACGCCCTGTACATTTAAATCATGCAGTTTGTCATTATCAGTATACAAATATACATTGTATTTCGTCTCGTTAGATTGAACCACAATTCGCATATAAAGGACATTCATCTATCTCTTCATGACATCTCCCTCAAATGGCACAGGCAGTAGACAACCCCTAAGGAATAAACATACTCTCTATGCTCAGGATCACTCTTGACGAATGGTGTACTTCATCCAACTGGGTTTGAACTAAAAATGAAAAGCAATCATAGTGATAATTTGCAAATATGTTTGTGCGAAATATTCAAAAATTAAAAATTTAATTCAACAAAAAACAATGCATTATTAATTTTAGGCACACGCCAGAATATGCGCCGAACTTTATATTATAGATGTCTACTAATATAAAGATTTATAAATTCTATACTATAATGCATATAATAATAATAATAACAATAATACCTTGTCTCCAATGAGAGATAATACGAAATCCATTTAGATATCGAAACTTGTATTCCATTGTATTATTAAAAACTAAACCTGATATAAATAGTTGTATTACAATCCTATATAACTTATTTTATACTATCATTTTATGATACATACATATTTACCAGTGGCGTGTCTAATATTTTCATGCTGGGTAGACCCATAGTCAATAATTATGAATAGGTATGAATTAATAAGTTTTTGATCAAATATTAGGTGTAGATATGATATGCACATTTTTTTCCATTTCTACTTATAATAATAACATACCTAACACAAATAAGTAGATACATATAAAATTTTATTCCACATTATCTACTATGCAATGGTCAATCATACAAGAACTGACGACGCTCAACGTAACCTTAACTTTAGTGATCAAACGACGAGAGTCAATGCACTATTATCATTAGTATACGCCCAGCGTATGGCTTTATTATTTTCCCGTATTACTGTGGGTGCCAATATCTTGAATAACAATTGCTAAAACCGACAGAGCGCTGTCAAATACTGTACGTTAAAAGCGACGATCGAGAGAAAAAAAGCCGCTTTATTTTAATAAGTATTGTGAAATTAATTACTTAAAACAGCTCAATCGTATAAAACCGGGTTCATTTGACGATTCGGACGACATAACCGAGTAATAATAATAATAATGAGACGCTTCGGACAATATCGCGTCGAATTCAAACATGGTAAGCGATTGTGCGCGATATTTAAAATGATCGAATTGTTAACTGAACGTAATTTTACAATTTTAAATTATTGACAAGCTAAGTAAGGCCCAGGTTTTCGGCTTACATGGAAGATACACTACTGATTCAATATGTATGTATAACGAACATCGCGACCTTTTTTTATAACTTAACTATATAATGTGATTTAGTAATACTGACTAGCATTTCAACCAGATTTCGCTCAAGAAACTACAAAGTAATATACTTTGAAAAATTGGCAAAAAGTATACTTTAAATCAGAAACATAAAAACTCCAAATAAAAATAAAATATTTAAAGACATACCTATGTTTGTTCAAAAAAAATTTTTAATTTTTTTTTCGTGTTTTCATACGTCGGAACTAACAAGCATACAACATCGTTTTAAAATCAGCGATAATGCACATTTAAAACTCTGAATAATTATCTTCTTCTTCACTCTCGATTTTATCCAAATTTTATTTAAGGTCGGCTCCCCAAGTCCTCATCCTTTAAGTCCTCTGGTCCCCTTCATCCTCCAAACACAACTCTGTCCTTCTTCTTGTCCTTCAGTATATTTCTTATTTTTAAAAAATTTCCAATACCTACTTACTTAATGCATAAATGGTTAGTCATACATATAAGTGTATTATGTTGGATTCTCGTAATAAACAATTATCCAAAATAGGTTTGATGTAATGAAAAGGGTATTTTTAAGAATAAAAAAAGTTCACTTTGAATATCTGACACAAACTCGAATCAAATATGAAGGAGCTTGAATGCTTGTTTATTTGATGACATACCTTCTTCAAAGGATATAATATTATTATTCTTATGAATGAATCACATTGACACATTCCACTGATAATCTCATTTTATTAAGGTAACTATGTAGATGGATAGAGTCAATATTTATTGTAAGAACAAGTATATTTCTATGTTAATTTTATGATTTTTATTGATCAGATCATCAATTCTATTATTTAGAAATCCTTTCTAAAGTTAAACTAGATAATATTTTGAATTCCAAAAACCTTTGTGTGTTGTTTAAACATAACTATGGAATTGGTTGAGTTCATTTTGTAAAACTCCATATAAGTTTAAGTAAAAAAAATAACACAAATGGTTTAAGTTTTAATTGTTTTAATAATTTAGTGTCGTTCATTATCAAACTCTAAGGTCTGAGGTTGTATATATGTGTGTCGTCGTGTTGGTACCCATAATACAGGATTCATATCTTAGTTTGGGACTAGCTCGATTTGTGTGAATTGTACAAAAAAGTTTGAAAATGACTTACATCTGTCTTTTATAAAAAAATTAATGACCTGTTCTATTTTCTCCAGAATTGAACTTAAAATCAAATTATTAATACATACTTTGCTGGTTTATGTGCCGATTTTTTTATCTATTTGTATTACCTATGTATTGTAATAACTGTATGTTTGCGTAAACTATAAAATAAAAATAAAAAAATATAAAGTCTTTGATTCTGCGAGCAACTCCGGGTAGTTTACTAGTCGTCAATAAAATCAGAGTGAACTTTTCAAGCATTTATTTTATTTGACACACTAAAATATTTCATATATCTATGTAATGGTTTGTTTATATGTATGGTTATCTTTTATGCGTTAGTAAGTTATTTATCTAATGTGTTTTTCTGTTTACACAAAACATAGTAATTTCATTGAATAAGATAATAATAAGATTTTTTCTAGTATCAATTTGCATTATTTTAATTTTACGCTAAGAACATCGAAGCCCACCCAACACCCATTAAGGCTTTATTATTATGTATAAAACAGAAATAATACTTAATAAAGTTGTTTTCAATTTAAAAAAAAATCTTATGTATATTGGATTCATGTCAAAAATAATTTTGTGTTATATTACAGATTTTGAGAACAACGCAGAACTTACAGAGTTTTACAAATTTAAATGCAAGTAACTTTTTCTTTTATTTATAAAATGTATAATTATGTGATTTCTTCTCTTTCTCTCTCTCTCTCTTTATCTTTTTTTTTCTTTTTTTCTCTTTCTCATCTTATACAAGTGCGCTAAGTACCTAGTTGATGAAAATTACATTTCGTAGATATGTATACCAAAATTTATTTAAAATGTAAAAAATACTTTTTCATTACTTTACTGCAATATTGTAAAATATACGTACTTTAATATAAATGTTTACAATTACATATTGTATTTATTATTTTATTACATCGACTATCAAATTCCATAACTCGACAAGTCGAAATTTCGAAACTTTTGATTTAATTGGTGATGCATACAATCAACGCTACTTTAAAACTCGACAAACGAATTACAATAAAAACTACACTATTCTCTTTAAACATTGAACATTCGTTATGAAAATATTTAACGGAACGAAGACAACGTGTGTCTTTAACAGAGCGATTAATATAAAGTATACCTATTTCACTTAAGTTTTTAAAACAAAATTATAAATAAACTAAAATTACAAAAATAACATTTCTACATGTTGAGCTATGGAATTGGACAAACGATATTTATCATAGTTTCCGTGATATTTTAGTATCTATATTATGTTAGTTACTCTTATCACTACTCTAATGATACAATAAAGCTTTGAACTTAAATGTACATACATACATACATACATACCATCACGCCGCTTCCCTCGCGGGGTAGGCAGAAAGGATCGAGCGCCACTTCCTTCTATCCTTGCATACATCTTTCGCTTCCGTCACTGTCATACAATTCCTCATGCATGCTCTCCTGTTCAATGTGCTCAACACGTGACCGTCCTGTAGGATTTGATTTAAATGATCTTGCCATTTAATCCTCGGACGTCCGCGTCTCCGAGCACCATTCCTCTCAGCCAAATATATCTTCTTAGTCATTCTGTCCTCATTCATTCTTTCCACGTGCCCAAACCATCTTAACTTATTTACATTCATCTTTGTTATTACACCAACTTTCATTCCACATTCCTTTCGTATATCACTGTTACGCACACGATCTCTCAGACTCTTGCCACACATCCTTCTCAACGATCTCATTTCCACTGCATTTATGCCACATTCATCCTTTTTTAACCATGTCCACGTCTCACTTGCATACATAAGTGTTGGCACTAAGATAGCAGAGTGCACCAACCTTTTAGCTGTGGTGGATATGTTTCTATTTGCAATTATTGGTCGTATTGCACCATTTACCTTATTGCCAGCAACTTTTCTCCTTTCAATATCGCTTTCACACTTCCCATCTCTCGTGAACAAACTACCTAAGTACACACATTCGTCAACTTGCTCTAACACTTCGTTGTCAATCATTATCTGGCATACTGTTCTCTCACTTCCTCTTTCAAACACCATGATTTTTGTCTTTTTTGCATTCATTCTCAATCCATTAATCGCACAATTTTCATACACACACGTCATCATTCGCTGTAGATCACTTTCACTTTCAGCCATCAATACCAAATCATCGGCAAACATTAACGCTTTTACATTCATCCCATTCATATCAACACCTACATTCAGTTCTTTCAATGGACGAATACAATGATCAATGTATAGGTTAAACAGCCATGGCGACATCACGCACCCTTGTTTTACTCCTTTTTTGACTTAAATGTAAAACACAATAATAAATATAATGTTTTATAACATATAAGTACAGGCACATAGATTTCTATTATGTATCTAGAATACTATGCGTTTAATTCAAATATTACTGCTTTACCATCCCAGCATATCAAGGTGTCCTCTTTGCGCCAGTTAATTAAGACATTCAGAACGGATGCCATACCTTATTGCTAAATTCAAGATGTTAAATGCCTTTTTTTTAGAACACTTGCCTTTTGCAGAACACTCAAAAAAATTATGAAAAGTGAGGCAGACCTATTCGTTGTCGGTTGTTCAACGGTTAAAATATCACCAATTATACAATATTTCTATCTGTGCCTATTTTCCAGAATCAATGAGTAACGTAAGAGTAGATGAAATAAATAAATAAAAATAAATAAATAAATAATTTCCAGTGTTTAGACTAGAAAACAATTAAATAAATAATAATAAAAAAAGTTCATAGAATTACAAACTATTTTTCATTGCCTGAATTAAAATCATAATAAAAGCGCAGTTGACATGCAAGTTACACTTCAAATGTTAATTATTGTAAAATGTCAAGTATTTCAAACATTATTTAATATCTTCTATATTTTAAACTCAAACTGTTAGAAAATAATATGTAAACTCATAAAATTTCCATGCAATTCGTAAGTAGGCACGTAATAAAATGTTTAACAATAAATTCCTTTGAAATTAATAAAATTACACCAAGATTCTAAAATACACTAGTTTTTCATACATAATACTGGATATAACGCCAGATACTATAACTTATAGCTAATAACAATATACCTTACACTTCAAGTTATATACATATACATATTTCGTTTATCATTAAAAGCTCTAAAGGTAGTGTGCTATTTTATAGTGGAGGTATTAATTTATGAACTATTTGGAACACAATGTAATGATAATAATAGATGTTATTAACTTTTGAGTTATAAAACGTTGTATTCCATACCTCTCAGGTATAAATATTATTATATGTTCTGTACTCTAAAAGCTTATTATAATGATGGTAACATTTCCATTTAAGTGTTTAAACCACGACCACCGATTTACAGATCGACCCGTAGGAACAATAAATAATTCGACACTTTATAGTGCTTAATTACCTTAATAATAAAATCATTACATATCTTGAATAGTGAAGTTGATATCAATAAAAGTTTTGATTGATACGGAAGCAAGCTTTGTTTGAATTGTTTTGATTGATTCACTAATGAGTGACTTATAATGACGAAGCTTGAAGATTTATTGATGAAATAACTCAATCAAAATTATTTAAATTGAGCAAAGAAACAGTCAGATATTTATGTACCTACATCAAACATTACAAACAATCAATAGATATTATATCTTTGGACATCTCAGAATCTCCCACAAATTAAAACACGTTTATTTTTCGCTTTTTTTTGTAATGATTTAAGATTTACATAAACATGATAGTGATCGTAATTTTTTTCCGAATTTCGAACGTGAATACACATTATAAAGTCTTCACAAAAGCATGTATCAATAAATTTCTTCCTTAATAGAAAAGCAGCTTCGAAACAGTTCAATACCCAACTAAACATGGCATATTACAATTTATTGATTCAATTTTCTCACGAACGTTATGAGCTTCCACCTGTTTGAATATTATGTTCAATCCCACCTGAAAAACAATAAAGTATCAATATTTCTGTCATCTAATCAATAGTTAATGTTATAATCAAAATATATGTGATCGTGTTATAATACTTGTAAATAAATCGGTGATATCAATAATAAGATTATTAAATGGATTACGGATTACAAACTTATTCTCGGTACAAATACAAACCCACACGAGTTCACACGGTTTGTTAGAAACATTATCATAATTTCATACAGATGTGCTGTATGACAATAATTGTATTTACATACATACCTATTAGAAATTATTATAGGCCTATACCGTCATCAAGAATCGATTTGTTATCAGTAGGTATTGTCCTCACTCGAATCGCATCTATTCGTTTATTTAAAGACGAATGGTGAACTGATTTTAACATTGAAATGCGTTCTTCTATCAAATGGTATTACAATGACACTCGATTACCTAACTACTCGAAATTAAATAACGTGATTTTTCACTAATATCGAACAATTTTCATCGTACGTCAACATTTTAATAACAAAACGGCAGTTATGTAAACGGTTCAATTTTGTTATGTGGCTACATTATGACCATATCAGGGACAGTTGAACATTTTCTGCATACATGCGGGTATAATCAAGAATCAATATTTGTTACATTTGCACGTTTCATCCAAAGTCGCAAAAACATACTCGTATTTATTTCCGTATCGGCTGGATGCATGCGAGCCTGAATCTTTAAAGAATCACAAAAGTAATTACAAGGTACAATTCAAACCAATCTAAAGAATTAGTAGAATCAACAGTGTGACAATGTAAGAATAACCTGCGTTGTAAATATACTTTACTGAAATATGTACATAATGTGTTATTATTTAGTGTATGTGTTATTATTATTATTATTATTATTATTTAATAGTAATATTTAGGCGGCCTTCAGTAGGCGGGTGATACCGTAGGCGATCGCCTCCGCCTATCGTGATATTATTATTATTATTACAAGCGTTATTATTATGATTTGGCCAACGGCTGTAGTTCGCGAATCACTTCCCTAATGTTCAATACAAATAAAACAATTCATACATACAAATTAATTTCAATATTATTCACAGCAATTATTGTTGAGTATTGTACCTACTTATCTACATCGCCTAACTAACTGGAGCAAACTATGTATATATTTATTACATTGCTATATATGTCATACATTTTTTTGTTATCAATTATTTATTTATTCAAATAATTTATGTTATTATCATGTTAAGACAACTACTGCTGCCGTTTTTATCACTGCATTTGATTTAATACAACAATTAGTAATTGTATTATAATTACAAATATTCTATGCAATTTTAATTTCATTTGCTGCAGGCTCTCTCACCAAAGATAAGAAATGCTATTGATTTACCGAGGACAATTTTTTACGAATATTTCCTAGAAGAATTTTCATACATTACTTATAATAAATATGTCATTATAATCTTTGACAATCGCCTGTCATTTTGTTAGTAGTGTCAACTGCAACTAAGAACCAATTAGATTAAAAGATCAAAGAGAATTTTAACGAGTCTATTAGCATATACATTAAAAATTATTAATTGTCATTTATTTTATCTGACATGCAGCAAAAGGCATATTGCTAATCCTCAGTGTCTTTTTTTATAGTCTAACAACTATAAATGTATTACCAGAAGCTTTGCAAAGCGACGAAAATATTATCGAATCTTTTAAAGCATTCTAAACGAAAACTGATATCTAATATATCAAAGAACCTTAACTAGAACTTTGAATATCTTATAGACTAAAGATATATACATACCTACTGTTGATAAACTTGAGGAATAAATATCTATATAAACCTAAAATTTTCACGACAAAAAATAATTTTCACAAATATTTGAGCCTAAATGAGCAATGATTCGTTTAATGTACAACATCAATTTTAGGTATTTCTTATGTATCCAAAATAAACATGTTGATTTATGTTTATTATATTTGTGATTACATTCAAAGTGCAAGCATATGTTTACATTCTTTTAAAAAACATAAATGTACATTCGCGACATATATAAATAAACATAGTTAGGTACGTTACAATACCCTTCATCTGTAGTACCTACCTACCCAATATATTTTTTACATAAAAATAATTTTACATGATAAAATCACCAATTGACTTTAACATAAGTAAAAACATGTCTCTTGTTGTTCTCGATATTATAATTGTGAATACAACTTCTACAACGACACGAAGAATATTTTAAAAGGGATAATTTAAGGACCTCAATAAGAGGGACAAGACATATTTTATTATTTGTATTATTCGTTTAAAGACAATATTCATTCCTCAATGTTTTATGCTCATAAAGATATTGTATTCATTTTTTATTTTTCGACAAAGAAACTTTTTTTTAATACTGTGATATTATGGTATCAACGTTCCGAATCCCTCACAAGTGTCTGATCTCGAATTCCTTTTGTAACTTGACTTTTCGAGTGCATTATTAAAATTCTTTTGTAAACTGTGACCCCTTGACCAAATTGCTTTATCATCATAGTATTGAATATTTGGAAAAATACCTTTACACAAAAAATAGTAGAATTTTGTCTAAATATCAACTTTTATTCATTTAAAAATATCAAATAATCTTCGAAAGAGAATTAGTTTCGTTTCTTCTTTTTCGGGCACTTTGGATAAATGTTTGGACAAAGGTCTCCCGTTTAAAATCTTCTAAAATTTAGGTTTCGAGTCTACTTGGAAAATAGGCTTTTATTATAATACTGAACTTCTAGTAGATATAAACAATACAATGAAGTATTTGAATAATCTAGCTTCTAAGAACTCTAAGAAAATATCGATTTTTATTTTAAGGTATCCTCACAGATTTTCTTGAATAATATTACTTACTTATACAATTTTTTCTCACAAACCAGTCCATTAATTATTGCTTTATACATATTATTTATTTGTTCTTATTATTATTCATCATCATATCATACTTTAATTATACTTCATTTGCATTAAACTCCCTTAGGCAAAGTTATCAACTGAATGCAGCGAGCCAGTTTTTTGAGGCGTCAGAGAGTTTTGTTTGCCGGCTGTCAAAACAGTTTTGTTTTAATAAATAATATAAAAATTATTATTTATATGATCTCCTTGAGACCTATCTTTAAGACCGTATTGAATTTATTTATAATTTATTTATTTATATATTTTTTAAAACATATTTACATAGTTAACAAATACATATAAATAAAACATTATTTTTCAATGACTCAACTTCAAAAAGGGAAAATCTCGTGTTTTGAAGTGAGCTACATTGTAACAATATTACAAAACAATACACAAGTAAATTAAAAGAAAACAATATCAAAAACATTACCAGAATAAATCCTGAAACTTTCCATATACTTGAAAAGAAAAAAAAGAAAAACACATCGTACAAAAATAAACATGTTAATATAAATTAAATAACAATAAGTTAAAATTAAAAACTTAAGAAAATAATTACATTGATTAATAATGGTTTAATTAATACAATCGCTTTCCTAATCATATACTTAAATGCAAAGTTTCAAGATAAATTATTAAATTTTCGGCAATATATTTCATTGCTAAAAATATTAACTAGGTAGGCAGTGTTATGTTTTCACATTTCCCACATATAGGGTAGTCAGTAAACTTGCCTTACCTAGAGAACATAAATGCAGTAGAAGATACTAGAAACCTTACAGAAAAGAATTTGAAACCTATTCCTTTCTGGATGTCCCATGGAGCATTGCTATGGGTGTGACAAGTTAGGCTCCCCTAAGATCGGCTATCAATATTGCTTGAGCTTCACAGTCTTGTGCTAATTGATACAGCTCCAGTAACCATTAGTCTAGTCAATAAAATAAAAAAATAAGTTGTTTGCAATATATTATATTTTTTACCTACTATATACCTAAGCTTTATACTGATAGTAACTTCTGAACTGTTTGCATGCTCGTTACATGCGATAAGCTTGCTTGCTGTCTCTCTTGTAGGTGTTAGTACAATAGAAAAGATAGATGATAAGTACCTATAGCTACCACATGAATATCACGCACTGCAGACTCACAACACTAAACACACAACACATAAATTGATGAATAAATAAATAAATAAACACAATGCTCGACTTTTATAACCCTCGCATAAAAATTTGATACCTTATGTAATCATAGTAAGTTGTTGTCACAGATCTGCTTTAGTAAATCAAGAAATAACTTATTCACTGTGTCGGTGTTTAGGTAGTAGAATTCCATATCGAAAAAATAAAACAGGTGTTTTATTCTACTAAAGATTTAATTTGTGAGAGAGACGTCTTTCGAGATTGACAATGTCCTCATAAGACGAAAGACGTCTCTCTCACAAATTAACTCTTTAGTAGAATAAAACACCTGTTTTATTTTTTCGATAAGAAATAACTTATTTCGCGTTAATACACAACAAACAGTTTGTTTTAATGTTCTACTTCCCTAAAAAACAAAATTTCGTGTATAATGGAAGGTTTAATAGAATGTGTCATTGCACTATTATATTATTATTGAATTAATATTGCTACGTGTACATGGTAATACGTATTGGTAATAAATTATATTGTTGACATTTTATTATCACTGTCTTTTAAGAATAATCATGATACATATACATATTGTATATATCTATGTATGTAGGTATTATAAAACGTTATATTATTAAGGATTGGATTATTTTATCGATCTGCTTGTATAGACTTTAATGCAGTAAATAATGTTGCCATACATCTCTCATATTTTATTATTCTTTACGATTGTCACATCCAACATTAATTATTCAACTAACAACACTATAAGTGAATGAGATAATATTATTATTATCGAAACTTAATTTAGAAAACAAAAATGTTTTAGTCCATTTATTATGTATATCTATGTATGAATATGTGTGGTTTTTATATATGTAATATTGAATGGATATTAGTTAATAACGATTGGAGAAAAATATGACCTGTGTACGGACTCAATCTCTAATCCTTCTTCTTCTTCTTCTTCTTCCTCGTGTGATAGATCATCGATCTGTTGTTTCGGAAGTGATTCCCTCTTGTGACCCTGAGGACCAGCTATCTTTCCAACTCTTTGGTGGTCTTCCGCTTTTGTCCGCTTCTCTAATCCGCTTTGTCAAAAAGCACAGTCGACGTTAAAATAAAAAG
Source organism: Athripsodes cinereus (assembly GCA_947579605.1). NCBI lineage: Eukaryota > Metazoa > Arthropoda > Insecta > Trichoptera > Leptoceridae > Athripsodes > Athripsodes cinereus. The sequence goes on along the minus strand of OX388316.1, from coordinate 1,140,124 downwards.
CTTGTATTTTTTACAACTACAGCGACTTTATTAATCCCTAGTTAGCTTTCAAGAGCTTCTACTCTCATCATCATCATTAGTCATTATGGAGAACTTAGTATTATAAGTGTTTCATTTTTATGAATTTATCATGAACTTCTACTAAGTATCGTCGGTTGATAATATTAACTACGATATTACTTTTTTTATTAACTCAAATTATTACAAAGAAAATTAGGTATCTGAATAACAAATTCACAGAAAGCCATATATTTTTTAATTAATATCTATGTATACGTAGAAATATATGTATATTAGCAAAAATTAACATTAACATTTTTAATGAAGACTTATCGATGAAGTAATTTTAATAATTAAAATGATTTTAAAAACACTGTATAATTTCCAAATTAAACAGTGTTTTTAAATTATACAGTGTTTTTAAAATCATTTTAATTATAATGAATTTCCAAAGTGTTAACACAAAAACATTTGATTTATTAATTTTAATAACTTTAAAAAAATGATAATTTGTTATATTTTTCTTAAAGCTATCAACGCCTCTGAGTTCACGATCTCAATAAAAGTTTAACTTGAACATTTTCACATCTTGTTTCGTGAATTTATTACCCACTAATTATTTATTATTTCAATCCAACTGAAGCACTTATTTCCAGAACGAGTCCAGGTTTAGATTATGATAGTAAACAAATCAGAGTAGTAATGTGTGATACCTATGCTAATATTATAAATGAGAAGTTTATGTACATGAACGAGTAAAATAACTAACTGTCTGATACTAAAACTACTATCGTGCAACACAATACAACATCCTGTCATTCAACTGATAAAAGATCATCTACCAACTAAATAATGCTGCTGGAATGAACTTCATAATTCGTATTGTATTTTTACTAACGAATTTTATGAAATTTTAATTGTTTTACTAATTTATAATTCAAGTCTGTTTATGTTCATTTCTGTTTATGAAAAATATTTGTTTTTTTATGTTTATTTCGAAATAAATTATTTTAAGAGTTCGAGTTCGTCGGTAGTCTGGAGGTTAAGTCTCGGCCTTGTGAACAAGGGGTCCGGGGTTCGATCCCAGGTGTCGGCAAACTCCCCTTTCATGACACAAGCTTTTAGCTTACTGTGAAAGGTGTATAAGGTTGTATTTGGGTTTTTAACAAAACCCAGATATATCTTTTTTAAAAAAAAAAGTTTAGTTTATTTGCCCCAAAAAAGTTTGTCGATTAATACAAACACTGCTTAAATATTCATAATGAAATAAAAAGCTATGTTTTCATCTGCTCTATTTTAAAAACGTATGTTTTTTTCTATTGTATTGATTTTTATTAAGAGAGACGTCTTTTGTCTTTCAAGAACATTGTCAATCTCTGAAAGACAAAAGATGTCTCTGTGAAGAAAATAAAAATGTAATAGAAGAAAACGTTTCTTTTAATTTCATTATGAAATTCTACTACCTAAACACTGACACAGTGAATAGTTTAATTTTTCATTACCTATATATTTTTTGAAACTCGAACGTTTTCATCCAGAAACCTATTATACTCCAGAAAATTGTATTATTGCAAAACTTAATAAGTACACTTCATATTTTATTGACATCTTGATAAACGAATTTTTCTTCCTTTGAATAAACTATAGATTATAATATTAACTAGACATACAGAAGCTTTCGAGTTAAGACAAAGATTAAAATTATCTGGTTTAACAAAATGACCACTTAGCTTTTTTTTAATTCAGATAATTTACTCAATGGTATAATGACCGGTTATTCTTTTATTTGATAATAAAATAATAATATTAATAAACGTATATCTCCTATTCTAATGGTGACTCCAGATAATCAGAACGTACCAAAGACAAATTGCTACTACCTGATTTAATAATTATAATTCATTTCCACTATTATTATTTTTTTATTATTATTTAACTAAAACTCAATCATATTATTACGAGTATAATATTATCTACCTTATAATCAATGATGATTATTATAATATAAAACTTACTACTAATATCTTTAAAGTTTTGTTAAAATTATTATTTATATATCGGAGGGAACCAATATTATGTCAATAAATGTCTTGTACCTACTATTATATACCCTCATGTCATATCCAAAGATGACGGAACATCATATAGATCTACCATTAAATATTTCTTTTGGTTCTTTTACTTTCATAAAATTACTCATACGGCACGTTGATTTCTCTTACTCAGCACATGACCGTCCTTAAGGATTTGATCCATGCCCGTGTTTTCTCACACCCCCTCTTTCTGATATATTATATCCTCTTTGTTACACTTCCATCATTAATTAGTTCTTATTTGTACTCCTCTTGCATCCGCTATTTTTTATATACTCATTCCCCTATCACGCAAAGTTTTACCAATAATTTTTCACAGCGATCGGATTCCCGCTAAATTTACTCAACTTTCGTCCTTTTTCAATAACGTCCATGTTTCAGATCAGAATAGTATGGTCAAGAAATGTCGTTTTATTGTATGGTAATTTTTGCGAATACTATATTTTTGTGTCTGGCAACTTAACCCAAAAGGGCTGATTTACCATGTCAACAATTTAATGAATGTCTTAATATTGATAGCAATAATATTTATTACAATGGACCTATAGAAATTTACAAAATGTGCAGTCTTTATGGATAAATTTAAATTTCAATGTAAAGTGTGAGATAAAGTTGTGCAAATGATATCAAGTCGAAAAAGTGTTTTTTTGTTGTTGACAAAATGTGATTTTTTTAGTATGGGTATTACAAAATATAATTCGTTTTCTACAATAAACAGGCGAATAGTAAAAAAGTCAGAAGGATAACAAGGCCTACAATATAATAAGTTAAACTTTGCCAAAAATTCACACAGAGTATTTTCCTTTCGACATAAATAAATTTATTTATTTTGAGCTTAGAAAAAAGGTTTGATTTATATTTAATTTTATAGTGCACGTCATAATAATAATAATTAATTAACTTGATTTAAATTGCCAATGGTATATTTTTATTACAATAACACTGTTCGGCAGGTCGCAGCACGTCCACTCGTAAATTCGCGTTTTATCATCATTAAAGTCAATATTAAATATATTATTTAAATTAATAAAATAACCTGTATATAGTAATATGCAAGTACTGGGAGGTATTCTAAGAATCAATACACCGTAAATTAGAATCAAAATTACTTAGACACGTATTCATAATAAAGGTAATGAGTATAGTCTACATATAAGAAATCTAAAAACTAAAGAAGATAATTAATTTGTAAAATTGTTTTCAATTTGATAGAGAATATTATGATTCCATTAATAGGAAATGAGGAATTATTACAGTCGACATTTTAAAACCGATTTTTTACTGTATACGGGTTGTAGATAGGTACATAATTAATTATGAATTTACATTTATCTCTAGAGTCCCCGGTGAAAAACAGGTATCCCACTCTTTTCCGTACGTAAGCTTTCGAGTGTCCTGTAAAAGGAAGGTAATCGTGAAACATCACGCTTCAAGATTATTTAACACCTTCAGTTCAATGATGAGATATGCCATCCGTTCTGTACGTCTTATCTTTTATTTACACGTAGAGGACAACAATCATGTTTATTAGATACTGTTAGTCGCTTAACTACAACACTAAAAAATGTTCATGATATCAAATAATTTTACTAACATGAACATTTCGCATCTCATTATTAATATTCGAGTTCTTGAGATATTTTATTTATCCTTTATAGACACTTGTTCCAAATAATTAACCGAAAATCTAATGCAGTCTATTTGGACTTCTTTGAATAATAATTTCTAGAGACCCTGACATCTCGCATCAATCAAAAATTCCAAAAATGTTTATTTCTAATCTGATTGCAATACTCAATATGTAATTACACTTTTGTCATTGCTCAATATTGACAGTACTTAGATTATAAATATAAAGCATTGTGCACATTGCAAGGCAAATATTATTATGTACAGTGATACCATTAGTTAAATATAACATTAATACAACATATTTTATTACAATCGTTTATTCTCATAGCCGTACCGATACTCGATCAAAATTTATCTAATAAATTAATAATATTGTTCTCAACCGGTTTCAAAAAGGTTGTTGTTTTTACTCGAGCAAGGCCGGATAATTATATATTATCGATTGACAATAATAATATACGTATTTAATTGTATATTTCGAGAAGAATGCTATGTCCTTCAGTAATAAAAAAAATACTTGTGAAAAATATTAAATCAATTGGCATCTACGTAAGTTATAATTATTCAATATATGAAATAGTTATTCATGCCAGGAAATTGAGAAAAAAAAAACACGAATAAGAATTATAATCATTCAAATCTTAGTACATGCTTTGCTGAAATAACTGAAAATAAAGGTACCATAATTCTCTTCAACATTTCTTATTGTTAATTGATAACCCATAACAAACTTGGAAGATGGGGAATAGGAGGGCCGACCCCAAGTAAATAGGATAAAGGCGCTCGCAAAGAAGAAGAAACCCATACAAGTCTTTTAGCTTATGGAAGTAAAACAAACTGTTTGAGTATTACTACATTTATTTAAAGGTATAGTAACCTGGTTTCGATTTACACAGAGTCATTGTCAAACTCTCAACTTTGTAAGTCAAAACCAGGATACTGTACCTATTATTAAATATACTATAACTCAAACAGTTTGTTTTCATTTCAATAAATTAATATGAATTTTTACAAAATAAACGTCAACTCAACCAATTAGTCTTCAAGTGTTAACAAAATCAATCAAGTATTAAAAAATTTGGTTGGTGCTTCTTAAAACATTCTTTTATATATGTGGATGTATTTAAAAAATCTAAAGTTTACAAAATATTTCTTTTAAAGATCAATAACAAATAGTAGATTTATCGAATCACCACGTAGAAATTATGTATACTATGCAATGTTTCAATCGAAGTTAAACCATCATTTAAACGAATAAGGAAATAAAGATTTAAATCTAAATAGTAAATAGTAATGAAAATTTGGTATCATTTAAAGTAGGATCAGCACTAAACGAATCGATGTATTATTATTACTTATAATTTTATCTCTTTTCATGTCGTGTATAGTATTAGGAGCGATAAATTATTTTATTATGAAGAGAAATCGGTTTCGAATCTTACACGGTTCGCATACTAATGTAGGTAGGTGCCTTTTATTATTAATATTGAAATAATTTCCTCATAAATTCATTATAAAGTACCTACTGGTTATTACGTATTTCTATTACCTTGCAATCAATTATATTTGACAATGTAATTGACAACCCGAACTGAAGTTATAGAATTTAAGAAAATCAGCTGTAAGCTTTGTTTTGTTTTGTTATTTTCAGAGCTTTTTGACAGAAAACAATTATTATTATTATTCTATAACTATATGATGTATACATTTAAAATAGTTTGTTTATCAAATACTTGTTTATTTTATAGCTATTATTATATAAGCATTGCAATATGCAATTATTTTCTGACATAGTTTAATTGTTGTTTATTTTATTGAGTTATTTCATAAAACGTTTCATTACCGTATCTTTAAATACAACCGAATGGGTGCAAAGTGATTGAAATGTGCAATAATGGAATGTCTAAGTAATTTTTTATTACAATTTAGCTGTAATTAAAACATAATGTTGCGTACCTTACGATATTACAGTCAATGGAAATATAACTAGGTAGGAACCTACCTATTCCAATTAAATCACTTTTTGGAAGTTTTGGATACTTAGATTTATTCCGTGGAACAACCGGCAAAGAATTGGTTTCCCACTCTTTTCCGTTAGTTTTTGTGTGTCCTGTAAAATGTAGGTGTTCGAAAAATTAAAAACATTTCTCTCTATCTATTTATACTTGACATTTTACATCTTAAATTTAGCAATGAGATATGTTAACTATTTTTAATGCTTTAATTTATGTTGGCACGGAGAGGAAGGCTCGCATGTTTATTACGTGCAGCTGGTCTGTTGGCTACCCCAGTCGCGGGTAATGGTAGAAATCGTAGTAGTGGATTATTTAGATGGCCAATACTGTCTATAACTATTTCTCTTATACATGTATGACATAATTTATCTTAATTTTGTTGTGTGAAATACGAGAATTTTATGAAGGTTATAAAAGTAATGAAAAACATTAAAGACATTATTTATGAATAATCGATTAAATTCTGAATTAAAATGTATAAAAAAGTACAATTATTCAAGAAATATTAGGAATTGATATCCAATATCCTCTTTTAGCATGATAATAATATTAATAAGATCATTCGTTATTTACAAATAGGTTTTTAAATTAATTCATATTTCCAAATAAAATCAATTTAATTTTATAGTTATTTAATTCTCCACTCATATTAGATATTATTATTGATTTTATATCTGTTCATTATACAGAAATTTCTCTTTTAAAAATTGATTTAATTGTTTAAAAAGAGATTGCAAGTCATAAACATGCAGATTGTCCTCTCCGTACTATTAAAAAATAAATATATATCTGGGATGGGTGACTTGCATCGTTGTTGAATTGTAGATGTTTTGTGTCTAAAACATGAGATATTAAAATCACCTGCCTTTTGCAGGAAGCTTTCAAAAAAGTGTGGGAGACTTATTCTTTACCGGGGTCTACATGAGATGAAATCAAAATTGGATGACCGGAAAATTATCTCATATTTTTACTGACTTAGTACATATTACGTTTTCATAAAATATTCACTTGATAATACTATTAAAACTTCTTATACGAAGTATCAATATAAATTCAATATTGATATTGTCGATCTGTTTCGTGATAAAGTTCTGAACATTGTATGTATGATCGATATAAAATAATAATAAAGCCCTTAGCTCATTCGTACATTTTTTTACTAAACATGTTTACACAAGTCTTAATGTAACGAAAAACATTATAATTTAATATATAAAATTCTCGTGTCACGGTGTTTGTTATCATATTCATCCGAAACGGCTGGACCGATTTTGATGAAATTATGTGTGCTTATCGGGTAGGTCTGAGAATCGGCCAACACCTATTTTTCACACCCCGAAAAGTTAAGGGTGGTCCACCCCAATTTTATTTTTTAAGACAATATTTTTTTTATGGTGAGACATTAAAAGTACATACAGCCCTAAATTTTCACTCTTCTACCATCAATCCCTATTTTTTAATAGCGATTTTAGTAATTCAATCATTTTCAACTCCAGTCGATATTTATAATGTAGGTATATGGCAAATAAATAATGTAGGTATATGGCAAATAAATAATGTAGGTATATGGCAAATAAATAATGTAGGTATATGGCAAATAAATAATGTAGGTATATGGCAAATAAATAATGTAGGTATATGGCAAATAAATAATGTAGGTATATGGCAAATAAATAATGTAGGTATATGGCAAATAAATAATGTAGGTATATGGCAAATAAATAATGTAGGTATATGGCAAATAAATAATGTAGGTATATGGCAAATAAATAATGTAGGTATATGGCAAAACAACGTTTGCCGGGTCAGCTGGTAAATTATAATACAAACTGTATTATATTGTCAGAAAATGAAATGTTAGTTAATTCGAATATTTGTAAACTTGTTATTTTACAAACTTAGAATTAAGTTCAATTTTGAAAGAGTTTTGTTTTTATTTTTATTATTTAAAATCGGTGATATTTTTTTCAATATTTGTTCAAAAATGTATATTTTATAAGTAAGCTGATGATTGACTACTTGTCGATTAGAATGTGCCAATACAAACTTGTACATACACTGTCTTGTTATTCGTATTAAAGATATTTTCTCAGCAACCGGATGCTGTAAGAACCCTTAAGCGTTTATCATTAAACATCGCTTGTGTAAACTGTGTCCAATAGAGCCTCTTCTAGAGCTTTATTTAAATAATATAATGTTACTCTACGTGTATCTTACATATCACGGCGAATATTATTATTCTAGCAGTATGTAGGTACCAAAGCAATATCTCAATGTTAGTTCATTATGCTTGTTTATTCACGGTTTAATACAAGTGCTGTGTACCTAACACCTGTAATAATGAACCGTACCGCAGTTCCTTGATAAGAATCGTTTCACATTGTTGTCGAGTATGTATCTTGTCAAGTGAAACTTATGATCTGTTTATTTTGTTACAGGTTCCTTGGAGAGCGAAGAGTTGATACCGGCAGGGAGCCCATGCAGCACACGGGGAGCCCCCAAGCACGAGGCGTCCCTCTCCCCTGGGGCGCGGGGGGAAGAGGCGAGCAACGCGAGCACAGCCAGCGCCAGCATGTACCCATCCATGCACCGGACTACTCCAGTATCATCATCATCCATAGATCCGCACAAACTATCCTACAGAGGGATATTCACCAATGCACCTGCCACACAAAACCAACCACCGCCATTATCTCTTTCCCCACCTTTATCACAATGGGCATTACCGAGTCCGGACAAGACGCTGTTCCAGCCCACATTCACTATTCAACAATACACAACCACAAGTCCACAGTATGACGACCGACCAGAGCTTCTAGCATTGGGAGATTATGGGTTACGGCCCCCTCCTTCATATCAAACGTTACCTTTAGATATCGCACCTTCAGAAATGGATTATCGAACTGCGCAGAATAAATATCAGTGGCATGAGACCACAACCACACAACAAGAACAAGAATATATTCCTCAACAACAAATATCACATTCGGCAGGACCTTCGTCGTTAGTTCCAAAACAAGAACCTTACAGTGTACCTTCCTCATGTCCTGGCGATGTACAGGCTCACCACGCACAACAGTATGCAGTGTCATTAGCGGAATATAATCCATCAACGAGTAAAGGACATGAAATACTATCGCAAGTATGTCAACAGAGTAACATGCCATTGAAACTAATGCCAGTTAAACCACGAAAGTATCCTAACAGACCCAGCAAGACTCCTATTCATGAGAGACCATACGCTTGTCCTGTGGAGAACTGTGATCGACGATTCTCCAGGTCGGATGAACTGACTCGTCATATCAGAATACATACGGGACAGAAGCCTTTCCAATGTCGGATATGCATGAGATCATTTAGTAGGTCCGACCATCTGACAACGCACATTAGGACTCATACGGGAGAAAAACCATTCTCTTGCGATATCTGCGGGAGAAAGTTCGCGAGATCAGATGAGAAGAAGAGGCATGCTAAGGTGCATCTAAAACAGAGGCTCAAGAAAGAGAAGAGTTCATCGGGAGGATCTGGTGGGGGCGGCGGAGGAGCGCCACCAGCTCTTCTTCCTTTACAGTTGCCGGTCACTACGGCTATGTGAGCGCCCGGGGCGCCAGTGTCCCCGGAGGCAAGGGCCCATATTGGGTCTCCGCCCCCCTACTGTGATCTCCGATAGACTTTGTCGCCCCGCCACCACCGCAGATTCCCGATCTCCGGGTATGCTGATGGGTGTGAGGACGTGACTTTTTGTTTCGAGGAATATTATTTAAACACTTTATTATTAAGGACTGTTATTACTATCGTCTCACTGGCCAGACGCAGAGCGTGTGTCCGGCCCTGTTGTTTAACTTGTATTATTTTTAAGTTCCACTCTTTAAGATTTAACAAACATGGCTTTAACTACTAAATATAATAAGATTCAAAGGCAAACCTAGATAGAATATTCAATTATTATATTTTACTTGTTGCCAAATAACAAAACAATCGTTACGGCGGCGACTTCATCTTACATTCCACGTTGTAGATTTTTTACGTAATATTTATTATATTAAATTGTCGACTATTTAGAATGAAGATTAAATTATTTTTATGAGGATAATGTTGAATAGGCGTATTGTTGTACTACATAATATTATTATATATTTACATATTTATTATAGTATTTGTTGATTAGTAACGAGGCACGTCACCTGTCAGTCACTTCATGAGTATCAGTTATAACCGAGCACCCTTCCTTCTGTTTTAAGACCGGCACCACGAGTGTTTCGGTCCATGCCTTATCTCGCGTGTCTTCATATCTCCCACGCACTCCACTAACTGTTATATTAATAATAAGCTCTTTCCATATCTCACCCTAAACAAAATACTTTAATTCGAGACCTTTACTGCTAATTCTACGGTTTACATAAGCCTAGTCAGGGAATGGTCACGTTTTTAGAAGTGACTTGTAAAAAGGATGATACTGCGAAACTTATTACAATGTGAAACACTTGACATGATATCTTTCTTTTTACATAGTTTGGTATGTTTCCAGAGCGTAGTAAAGCTTTTACTTTTTCAATATTGTTTACCGCCAAACCATTGTTCTGAAAAGGAAGCTAGGGCATAAATTTTATATTGTATTCTGATTTTGATATCACTATAGCTAATATTTTAATGATCTCATAATAAGTAATATTATTTTTATTTAGGCATGATGATGATTTTATACAAAACAAACAAAATGTACTAAAAAATGAGCTCATTATTGTATACATTTTAGTACATTATTAATTATATCAGATATATAAGAAAAATATATATTTTAAATGAATTTTGATTTTTATTATTGTCATTATTTATTTTTATCAATGATTGATCAACAGTACCTATCGATTTTATAGTGAAATATAAAAATATCTCTCTAACTATTTTCATACCATAACTATTACTACTATTATTATATTTTCATTACATATGCAAATAAATATTTTTATAAATTCAAACACAGTGTTGATATTTTTATTACAATAATTAAATGATGGACAAAAAATGTGTATTAATTATTGTATGTAACTAAATAGTGATGAAGGCTGTTGTAATTTTGATGTTTGTACTGTGTTTTATTGATAAATTTCCTGTTATTTATGTCATTGATTAATGTTTCTGAAATCGAGCCTGAAAAACTTAAAAGTGAGATAAAAATAAGAAAGACCAATTAAAAAAAACAGAACCGTAATCTTTTATTGATTTCAAAATGTCTTTTGTTTTACTATACCTAAGCATGAATAGTAAATATGAAAGTTCATTAACTTGTATAGTAAAAGCGCTTTTTCTCAGCAGCTTTTTGAAATATTACGAGCTTAAAATTTATCCTAAATCTTGAACTTTAATAATTTTTGCGACTCGATTTCAGCAACGATATAAAATATTTATTATCGACAAAAATATGAATGTTGTTAAAAAAAATATACCATATTTATTATTATGTAAATGTAAATTTTTGTTTTTCATCTCGTGACCTCGTTTTTTATAGTACAACGATTTGGAAAAATATTTTTGTAAAGGATTATTTATCATTATATATTTTTTATTTTTTAATATATTTGTCTAAATGAACGAAATAATATTGATTATTTTCTCCATGTACAAATCGAAAAACGTCATTAACAAATCATTATTGCATACATTAATATCATAATTATATTTAACATTATTTATGCATAATATTACTGCTCATTGCTTCTATATACATCTTTGAATAAAAAATACAAGACCTTAGAATCTTGCTCTCTATTCGCAAAACCAAATTTAACTTGTGCAATATTTTGCTCCTTTAGCAAAACATCTTTTTTTTAATATATTATTTTCTTTAATCTTAATATTTTCATTTTTTAATCTATTCAAACGAATAACGAAATGCATGTTATTTGATTCTTAGTCAAAATATTGTTTTAAACTATTTTTGTTGGAGATGTTTTAAAAACTATATTTTTTATATTTTTATTTATTTATTTTTATTCAAAAAGTCACGGCGTTATTTTCTACACTACTTGTCTCACTATTGTTAATTGTATGGAATTTTGTATACATATTTATATTTCACTTTTAAAAAACGCACTGATTCTTGGACTATACATAATACGTACGTACGAATTTTTTATCGAATTGGATTAATAAAAATAATAATTAATAAAAAAAAATATGTATCAAAATTTATATTAAAAACTATGAAATTGTCATGAAATTTTTGTGGATGTAAACATAAGATTTTTTATAATAATATATTATATCAAATTTAAAAAAAAAAGTATTTATAAAAAATGTTTTTAATCGTTTGTTGTTTAAATTATATTATTAAAAAAATATGTATGTGTAAGTATATTCACATGTAATGTGTTAAAAATGCCGTGGACGCTTAACCACACTAAAAAAGCGTACAAAATATTGTTGTTTCTTTTTTGGCAAAGTGCCAACACTATTATGTTACACAAGTTCAGAATATTAAATTGGAATGTTATCATTATAATTTATTTATCTAAAAAAAAGATATATTTCTGAGGTCTGCATTATTATAAAATATATGTATTTGTCATGTCTGTACCCGCTACAATGTGCCATATCACAACAGCATGGCTGTATCGACTTATGCGAATATTTTTTTTAATTTTATTTAACATTAATTTCCACCAAGTACCGTCGGTTGGCAATATTGACTTTATATAATTATATTCATTGTTAGATTAGTATCAGGCAATAGCTTTTACACAATTCTGTTCAAATGAAAAGTTCGAATTGCATTTGTATCGTCGAGAATACCATGTTCCTATTACATACAATCATGGTTTAATATTGTGAACCGTCTTCTACGTTCCAATAAAAATTGTTTGCATGTTTATTACATGCAGCTAGTCTGCTGGTAGCCCCACTTGTGGGATATGCCGTCATGGTATAGAAAAATATTGTTTAACATTGCGGATACAGACCTTTAAGCTTTATTTTCTGCATCTTCTACAATAGGCTTTATATATTTTCATTATTCACATTGTCATTCGTGTCTCACGCTGTCTTTGACTAATTATTTGGTTTTTTTTTATTTAATGTAATTTTAATATTATTATCATTATTATTATTATTGTACCTTTGTAAATATTATACATCGACTAATTCTTTTAATTGTGTATATAATGAAGAAAAAACTATTAATTTTATTTAATTAATATAATTATTAAAAATCATTAAAAAAATCAAAATATAATCTTGTTGACTATACTATATATGTTTTTTACTTTTCACATCTCTCAAATTATCCCCCTTATTTTCAGAATGAATACTCTCTTACAGAATATGTTTACTATGAAGGAATTAGTAATATTTATATGCCGTATGATCCGCGATCTCTCTTTTATACAGTAAGACAATATCTCTCATGAGTGGGACATTTGATCTGGGTTTGATATCACTGACTGGGTGCAAATTAATACACTTTCGAAAGCTACTAAATACTATACTAGAAGGAATTCATTAAAAACTTTGTTTGATTAAACTGGGAGCAAATTTGACGCTTTAGGTAGCCTGCATTTGAGCAGCCATCAATGAGAATAGTTTAATCTGCTGCTACTAAAAAAATGGCTTAAGCTTGAAAAAATGAAAGTAAAAAAAGTTAATAAATATTTATTCTGTTCCTGTAGAAAACACTTCTATGACATAAAACTGATAATATTATAAATGAAGATGGAATTAAAATATCTTATACAGAATTCTTGATCTATTAGAATGGAGGAGGAGAACATCTTTTGACTATTTTATCAACAGATAAGTACATAAAATCACTTTTTTTTTAAATATACCTACTGCCTACCAATTTCTTCACATTTTTTTTTTGTAATATCAAAGGGTAGTAAATATGTATGTCTTGATTTTATATTGGCACGAAGAGGACAGTTTGCATGTTTCTTAAATGCAGCTGATCTGCTGGCTACCCCACTTGTGGGATATGCCGTGATGGTATAGTAGTAGTAGTAGTAGTAGTAAATATGTATCAATCTATATTTACGAATATGGCAACCACGAGCAAGGTAGCTACTACGAAACAATATTATTTATGATATCCATGTTAACTGCTCTCTGCATACTTTGTAATATTAAAAAGCAGAAAAATATGATTAATTCAAAATGAAAAAATTAGAAGAAAAAATGAAACTGGACATGTTTATTTCCTATATATAATTCAATTCTAAATATGTTCATTATGTAAAGATATTACCATATCACTTTTACGTCTTGGCTTGCAGCTGGATACGAACCTCAACAGTTATCCCAACAAGAAGTTCGAGATGTTGGCTTCAGGCTTGAATTATTACGTCACCTTAAACATGAATATCTTTGAACATAGGTAAGTATATTGTAAAAATAGAACATATTATGTGATAGTACCTACTGGTATGTATATTATACACCTATATCAACTCATATAATAAAATATATCATAACATGTAGGTACAAGTTCCAATGTAAATGTTTCTTGTCTACCGAATGTTAGCACCCACATAGGAACTTACATTTTTGGTAAAACTACATAATTAAACCGGAAAACAACTATACGTTAATGACACATTGGATAAATTCATAATGGGAAGCATTGTACCAGCCTAACTTCATGAAGCCAGTCAGTAACATCTATCTAAAATTTAAATAATTTAAAAACAACATATGTACGTATCTCAAACTCACTATACTTACTTGTATAGTCTTATGTCCTCAAATGAGCTTTATATCTAATCTTTTATTTTTTATTTATTAATTAATTAATTTAAACACAACAGCACATAATACATAAAGAAATTAAATCATAGTTACAAAAAAATATGGCGAATTACAGTGTTTATAGAAACTTAATTTATTAGACACTTAGTTTTGAGATGTGATATTGACTGTTGATCTATTATGGAAGAGGATTTATCAAAAACATTAAAAATCAAATAAATATGATGGAATTATTAAATATTATGTGAAATAATAAGTCTTCACCGATCAAAAATGAAACTCAGTGTGACTTTTGTTGCTAGGTGTATAACTGTATTAGCATGTATGGATTATTTTTTATTGATGTTAAATGTTGCTGGCAAATATCAGATGAAAGGTTAGAGTCGTGTGTATAAAATCAGATATATATATATATATATATATAGATAGATAGAATATAATCGCAGAGATAATAGAATGAGTATTTATTATTGGTTAATTGTTAGAATTAAGAGGATAATACCACCCCGCTGAGCTTTTTTATTGACCGAGAATTCAATTCACCGTGAAGCTTTAGAAGAGAGATAAAATAATTATATCTCACAAATAAAACAGTCTCACATTATGACGTGATGGTTTCAAAGTATTGTTAACACCATTATTTTATTCTTTAATAAATTATTTAACCTTCAATTATCTTTCACTGTGTTATGAAATATTCTTCATTTAATTATTACAGCAAAACTAATATACCTCCTTAATGTACTATACTATGTGGGGTAGCCAGCAGACCAGCTGCATATAATAATCATGCAAGCTGTCCTATCTATGCCAATATCAAATCAAGACATTCAGGATGGGTGGCAAACCTCATCGCTGAATTTAAGGTGATAAAACTAATATTATTATTATTATTATTATTATTCTCTTTAAATTTCCTTTGCACATCATTACAGCTTTAGGCCAATGCGATGTGCAAAGAGATACAATTTATACATAGCAACACAATATTCATAATATTCAAAACAAAAACAAACAAGCAAACAAAAGATCACCACAGAATGCTCGTTGCCTCAATTAAGGCAACGAACTCTCTGTAGGACAGAGAAAATATGTCACAGTTCTGAGCCAACAAATTAAAAAATACCATTGCTCTGTTGGCCGGAGAATTCATCGCCAAATTCGTTCTTCCATGGGTAGGATAGAACAACAAATGCCCCCGCGATCTATTGTAGGAGTGTGGTACGTAAAATGACAGCTCTGTCAAAATCATTGGATTATGAATTATTCCATTCAACAATTTAAAAAAATGTTTTAGTAAGAAAAATGTTCTTCTCCTCTCAAGTGTATCATAACTCAAACATCCAGCGACAAACAATGAAGGATACAGAAATGGGTAACATCCATACGTTCGGTAATACAGATGTCTTAAAAATTTCTTTTGAACCTTTTCAAGCATTAGAGTATATCTGCCTTCGTGCGGATTCCACACAATTGAATTTGACTCGAGAATACTCCTAACCATGGAATCGTACAATGTTCTCAAAGTAGATTCATTTTGAAAGTACTTCGAATTTCGTAACACAAATCCTAATGTTCTAAATGCTTTCTCAGTTATATTGTTGATATGTACAGAAAAATTCAAATCTGTAGTATATGTTACCCCAAGGTCTTTTGTCTCCTGTATTCTGAGTAGTATACTACCAGCCATATGATAATTGAAAATAACCTTGTTGTGATTTCTCGTATACGACATTGCGTTGCACTTTTTAATACTAAAACCCAGTTTATTTGTATTTGACCACTGCATTATCGAATCAACATCCTTCTGCAGCAAATGTGCATCATCAACATCAGCAATGCATCTGAATAGTTTCAGGTCATCGGCAAACATTAAATATTTAGAATGATCAATAAACTGGCCAATGTCATTTATAAAAAGTGTAAATAACAGTGGTCCCAGATTTGATCCCTGAGGTACACCAGATTTCGCAAAATACTCCGAAGATCTACTTCTATTATATGACACAAATTGTTTACGATTCTGAAAATAAGACGCAAACCACTTCAATAATCCACCTGAAAAACCAAATGTGCCCAATTTCATCAACAGTACATCGTGATCCACCCTGTCAAAGGCTTTTTCAAAATCCGTATAAATGACATCCACTTGCTGTGAATCATCCAAGCTCTGGCTGATATAACTAACAAAGCATAACTGATTAGTTGTCGTCGATTTACCCTTACGGAAACCATGCTGTTCGTCGACCAAATAAGAATTACAATTAAAATAAATTATTTTATGTAACATCATTTCAAATAATTTTGCTGGAGCCGAAAGAATTGCCACAGGTCTATAATTTTCAATGTTAGATCTATCACCTTTTTTATAAATGGGTTTAACTCTTGTGGTTTTCCACTTTTCAGGGAATATACCACTACTGATTGATAAATTAAAAATAAATAACATAACATAACATAACACGTATAGACAATTCACACAGACCGAGCTAGTCCCAAACTAAGATATGAATCTTGTATTATGGGTACTAACACGGCGATACACATATACAATGCACTAAACACATATACATGTAACACCCAGACCCAGGACAATCTGAAAAAGGTCATTCCTCATTTTGCCCTGGCCGGGAATCGAACCCGGGACCTCGTGACTCAAAGGCAAGTGCGTTAGCCTCCGCGCCACACCGGTCGTCAAATAGTAGCACTTCGCACAAATAAAATTGACCACCCTTGATCACAAATGGAGGTATCTCGTCAGGGCCAGCCGCATATTTAGGCTTTAACCTAGAGAATGCATCAGTTACATCAGACAGAGTAAAACTTGTTATATTTAAGTGCTGATTTGCTACTGAGGACGATGACGCGTCATCTACATTTAAAACTGGAACATCGTCACGATACACAGAAGAGAAGAAACTCGCGAAGGCACCCGCTATATTCTCTCCCCCCATAAAAGAAACATCATTCAATGTATAACTCAAAGGTTCAAAATCACTTTTTGATTTACTCTTTATGAAATTCCAAAATTTTTTGGGTTCATTAGCAATATTTTTTTCTGCTTCATCAACGAACTTATTATGAGCATCATTAATCATCTTTTTTACCAATGAACGAAGCTCCTTAAACTTGTCATAAGCTTGTGGTGAGCCATTGGATTTCCATAATTTATGCATTAAATGCTTCCGTTCAATCGTTCTTTTCAGAGCACCGTTGAACCAAATTGGATATTTTCCGCGATTAGTTTGATTATTTACTTTAAAACAATTATCAAAAATATCATACAATTTTGCATATAAAAGATCAAGTGCAGTATTTACATCTTTAGCAGAGAAAACATCCGACCAACAAGCATCAGCCAAAAAGTTATTAAACAAATGCATACATTTATAATTAAAATTCCACCTCGGACTTCTATCAACATCGGCAGATATTTCATCATTCAGGATTGCGTTATGACAATTATTTAAGCATAAATTAATAATCAAAGTAGGGTGTGCTGGGTCCTCAGGCACTAAAGGCACGTCATGCCTGTTGACAGAAATCCGAGAAGGCTGAGCATTAGAGTAAACCATGTCCAACATACGTTGTTTATCATTTAAAATAAAATTATATTGATTGAGCTTAAGTCTATTTACAAAATATGAATTTTCACTCTTAGAAGAGCGAGATGAATGAAAATTGAAGTCACCTACAATTAATACATCTTTTTCCCCTAAAACATTGGCATAATTTTCAATTTTATCATAAAATATACTGTAAGCATCTTCCGAGGATCGTGGTGGAAAGTAAACCACACAAATTAATAAAGAGTAACGTTTCAAAACTACTTTGACCCATAAATCTTCTCCTGAAGATTCCATAAACGTTAAACGCTTTGCATAACATAAATTTGTAGTTCTAACAGCTAAAGCTACACCTCCACCACGAGATTCTCTATCTTTGCGGAAAACAACATATCGTGAGTCGAAAAGTTCGGCATCATTTACAGAAGAGCTCAACCAAGTTTCAGTAAGCAAAATTAAATCCATATTTTGAGCAAGAACATTGTTAGAAAAAAGTGCTGTCTTAGAATTAAGTCCTCTCACGTTAGCATATAAGATATCAATTCTATATGGCGTTGGTTTCCTTTGGTTCTGACCGTTGACCTCTGGACCTCCGAAAGTACCACTGGTTTATAGCTATATTCGGAGGCCACATGTCAGGCTTCATCCAGTGCTCATAATAACCTTCAGGAACTGAAACTTTAAATGATGCGTAGTTCTCACTTTTCGTAATGACCTTCTCAATTTTGATAGATGTACATTCAGGAAGCTTTCTCAGCATATAATTATGAACTTGTTCCTCAGTTGTACCTGCCTTAAAATAAAAGGCATGGATATGCCTTTCTCTACTTGCTGCGATTAATTCTTCGTCTGGACCTCCAACTCCACGAATTATTATTCGAGGTTGACGCAATCTGGCAGGTCTGTCTCCTGTGGTCACTCGGTTATTTATTAAATTATTGGGTCTGTCAGATCTGAAGACTGCAGCAGCAACAGGTCCATCAGGTGCACCAGCACGACGCGCATACGAGTCAGGCTCATTCTCCGTGTTAGGTACATTCGACTTGGAATGTACGATAGGCTGTACTTCCGATTGTTGATCAATTATTGGCGGCAGATTTATTCTATTGTTACGGTTTTTCTCATCTATAAGTGCAACTTTAAGGTGGGAATTTTCTGCTTGCAGCGAAGCAATAATTACCGAAAGTAATTAACGAATTATATCAACTGGTCCACGATTTTTTTAATAACTTAACACTGAATGGCAAAAATAACTATTGTTAGACTTATCAAATCTTTATAAAACGAATTATATATTAATATATTTTAATATAGAATAAAATATAATATATCTTTAGAATAAAATATAATATATCTTATATAAAATTAACACAAATAATTATTGTATGCATAGTACATCCTCATAAATTAATTTACTTTTACTCAAGTTACTCAGATCTTTTAACAAAATCATTCCCTTCCCTTTTCCTTTCCCCTCAATCCTAAAATGCTCACATGTAATTGAATTTATCTCATAGCTTTTCTTCTTTATTTTCATATTCTTATACGTGTACTTTTTTAAATATACATTTATCTTATAATCTTTCATCATAATAATTATTTTAATAACTGTTTTATATAATTTGTTTTTTAACTAACATTTTGTATTATATAACTTAAGTTGTAATTGGCTTTAATTTTGCACTATTATTTTTTCGTTTATTATGTTATATAAGCTGTAACTTTAAGTTTGAAATAAATAAATAAAATAAAAATATAAATATTTTCAGCAATATCGATGGTCCATTTTGTATTTACAAAACAAGGCATTTCTGATCCCGTGTAGAGATTTTTGTTAAATATTATTTCGGCTCAAAACACTAACGGATATCGAGTACTCAGTAAAAGTTCACGTGAAAAAATGAATTAAATTCTAGGACTCGTTTAGTATTATAGGACATTTTATAGAAGTAGAAGTAGGCTACATAATATTCATCTATAAAATGTCGAAACAAACTAATCTAATTTGTATAGAAGTGTGAGCCCTGTTTGGTTACAGATACATACTAAAATAATAATAATATATTTAATAAAAATCGTCAACAAGAAATCCCGAGATGCGAGCAGAAGAATGGGCCCCACCCAAAGACGGGCGCGCGCCACTATAACACAGGATCGAATGGGGAATAATAAAATACAATTTACTTCAAATTTGGCTTAGACCACATTTAAACAACTATTCGACGCTAATTGATCTACAGATGGAAAATCATCTAAATGCATTTTAATAAATATTTGTAACATATTATGTCGAGTAAATGAAAATTAGGTAAACAAACGTGATTCTTTTTGTGTACATATTATATCATAAATCGTAAAGACATTATTACCAGGGATACGTGGAAAGCTACTGCTAAGGTAGAAAGGCTTAGAAATTTTAGAAATAATTTTACGAACAAAAGGTGTTTGGCGATGGGAAGTAAGAAAGTTGACTTATACTACCAATCCATATAAACAAAAATATCAATCTAATTGGCATGCATTATAAGTACTTTTTTTTCAGTCCTTCGTGTTTATCGTAATATTTTTTGATGTTTGACTATTACATTTTATTTCAACTGTTTTTAAAATTAGATACCTACCTAAGTGTTTTTTTTTTTTTATTTAAAAACTTGATTATTCTTTTTTATTTTAATGAGTATTTTCAATAACTTATTTTATTTTGCTATTTCTTAATTATATAGAGACACACACACACACTATGTTGTGGAAGATGTAATATTTCTTTAAATTATTTAAAAACTTGAATATTTTCCGAGTCCATCTCATGGCATAGGTGTGCTCGGTATTGTATAACTCTTTCAAGTGCAAGGACCTTCACACATACATCCATATAAATATAATATATTTTACACTGAGCTATCGTTATATATACATATATTATGTAGGTATATATATTGCCTTGCACATTACCTTTACATACACATCCTCACAAATCCCAGATAGATTCAGGTGTGTGATAGAAAGTTTAATATTGAATATAGCACTTCGATCATCCACAACGTTCATTGATAGGCTGAGAGAGCTTAGCAGATACAAGATCACACAATTACATTACAGAACTTTCGGCTATGCAGGCCATGTGACGTGGAATAAACTGTCGGCTGATCTGCGGTGCTAAAGTAACATCACTGGTTTTAAAAGTAAAATGATAGCTGCCCTCTCACCAACGCCCTTGAGACGATCGAAATATCCTAAAATGGCGCCAAAGAAAGAAATCATCCAACATCATCACCACCATCCTATTGATATGATGTATCCTCAAGTATCCTTATAGTAAGCAATAATTATGTTTGTCGTGAAGATGAAATAAGTCGGCAGCAGTTAGAATAGAACCCAAGACTTTTGACTGAAAGTCCGAGACTTTACCATCAGACTATCGACCACCTCAACAAGTGTTTATTTTTATCCCAATATTTTTATCTTAAAAACTCATTAGGAAACTCATTTGGGTGTTGTGTGGTACAATAAGCTGGACAAAAAATCTAAGTATGATTCTACAAAGAAAATTCAGAATTTTAAATTGAATCTGAAAGATATTTTTAAATAGCTGTTCAACTGCTCTGTTGTTGAGTTTTGTTAAGAAACTGTATTTGGTTGCTGTTTGTATTGTGGATATGTGTTTATTTTTGTTGTTGTTTGGTGAGAGCTATTGTTTTATCTAAATTATATAAAATATGTTTAAACCCTCAAAGCACGAGCACTGCTCAATTTTGAGGGTCAAATATGTAATAAATGTGTTTTTTTAGTAATAAGGTGTGTATGTAATATTATTAAATTGTAAATTTTATTTTAATAAAAATATGTGAATTTGAATTTAACAGAACTCATAAATCCGGGATCTCTCAATAAGAAGACTAAGACTCTATCACAAGGTAAATTTATTTCAGAAATAAAAAAAAACATTTTTGATGATTGAGTAATTTGTTTAGCAATAACATTGAAAGAAACTATTAGGAAGTAAGGTATTGATATAATTATCAAACACGTGCCTATATTGTACGCTGAGTAGATACCAAATACATAGACTGTATTATATTATACAACTTTGATATCTATTTCTTTTACTAACGTATTGGTCCGTTGATTGCCGAGATATCTCGCTGTGTTCTTTAGGAGGTAGGTACCTGCTAAGTAGGTATGTAGTATGTGTAGACGCGTATTATTAGGATCACCTGGAATTATATAACCTTCACTATTATAAATTGATTTAAACCTACCTGCGGAGTGTGCCTGTACCTACTCAGGTATACACATACTCAAGTATATCTATATATTATATCTATCTTAACTTATATTGTTAAATATAATATTAAAACAAATTCCATACATATAGACCGTAAATAATTGAAAACATCCATCCATCCCGTCATCTGGATCCGACTTCCCGAGGACCTCCGTAAAAGCCAATCGATAACAACGTTCAGGAGCAAGTTGAAGACATCGCTCTTCCAACATAGTTTCCCGCGCCCTTGAGATGGACGCTCCATTAAACGGCGCCGAATAAATCATCCAATATGCATACATGCATCCCATCACACAATCTCTCATAAATGTAATAGATAGTGAACATGACTATAAGTCATCTTCTCTGCGCCAATTAAAGTTAGGACATATAGAATTGAAGAATGAAATTGTTTAATGTCTTAAGACTTGATATTTTACGAATATCTACATTTTTTTTAAATTCTTTACTGTACATGGATCACAATATATTGTCATGGGAACCTTATAATTTGGTATCGTTAAAATGGTACTTGTGTTGCCATCTATCGAAATCCTGTGAAAGCCCTGGCCCCCTATCTAGAGTAATCGTAAATACCTTTTTGATATTATCATAAAGCAGATTCCTTCTTCTTCATCCTTTTCCGGGAGTCAGCCATTTTGCCGCAGTTTCCCTCCGTTCGTCTTACAAGAGAGAACGGAGGAACTCGCACAATAAAAATAATCTATTTTTCTTCTCTTCTTCAACATACTGTGAGTGTCGCATTTGTATGTAGTTCAGTATTAAAAATGTGAATTGTTTTTGAGTATTCATAAACTGTGTAACCATTTTCTTCTTCAATAAACTGATCGTTCCACATCATGCTAGTGTTTACTTAAT
Organism: Athripsodes cinereus; assembly: GCA_947579605.1. NCBI lineage: Eukaryota > Metazoa > Arthropoda > Insecta > Trichoptera > Leptoceridae > Athripsodes > Athripsodes cinereus. The sequence continues at coordinate 1,116,936 of OX388316.1, read as the reverse complement.
ACAACCACCACAATAATTTTACCCAACGACAAACCCTGAGAGAGTCACTGAAATCTGCCGACTATGGGAAGGAATGTTACAGATTGGCGCCCAACGTGGGGCCTAAATATTGTGGTGTTTTGTTGTGTTTTGAGTGAATTTAACAGTGCATAAATGATAACATTAAATAGTGCGTAGATAAGTTCGTTACGTATCCCGTGACCCACCCATGTTTCCATGTATCACCAACACACACACACACTTCTCTAGAATGTTCGATCAAAAACAGTTGAAATTTTCCCTCCTTCGCAACAAGACTGTGCAACTGTCGTTTTGCTCTTCAAAAAAATTTCACCGCATGACCAATAAGGACTACGATGGTGCTTCAGTGAAAAATCGATTTAAATAAACAGTGCTATAAATAATAAAAAAAAAAACATTTTAATAAATAAATAAGTGAGAATTAATAAATAATCAAGTGCGTGATACATTTGCGCGCCCTCAAAAAAACTCATATAATAAGGAAAAAAAACCGTTACATCAACAAAGAAAGAATGAACGAGTCTATTTATTTGAATTATAAACAGTGTTAAAAATAAAAACGATTTAATAATAAATATATGCGAGATACATTTATGATCTTCAAAAAGAAATCCGATATATTGCAAGTACGATCAGATATTGTTAATGAATGGAGAATTTAAGAAATAAATACAACAAGAAATTGACAAGATTGTGAACAGATACTCCAAACTTTCCTAAGACGTCCAGATAATTTCCTTCTGATGAGATGAAGATCTCCAACGTTGCAATCCCTTAAGAAGCCTGCTACCACCACTACGAAGGATGTCCATGACGGAATTTTCTTCCTTGACGGTTCCTGACCTCCAATAGAAGGATGTCCCATGTTTTGTCATCTAGATCTGACGTTTCTTCGAGGCCTTCTTTATCTACACAGAGAACCCTTGATGCTTGATGGTTTTGAGGATGATGAAATGAATACTTCCTTCAATTAGTAATAGACAACCTTAATCGTCTAACTACTACACAGGTTTTTATGGAAGAATATGGTGTTGTTGTGTTCATTTTGTACTGAAATATTTTATATACCTACTATAGATACAGTTTTTTACATGTTGTTCCATGCTTTGCCTTTTGTGCCAAAGAGATTGTAAAAAAAATTCCAGTTTCAATTTTGCATAAATTCAAGTGATACTAGCTAAGATCATTTTACAATTATTTGCGGAATTATTTGCTTGTTGATGTAAGATTCTACACTGAAGGATCTACAAAGTAAGAGTTGTAAATTTATAAATGTCCAGTTTGTGAAATAGTCCAAGTAAAGTTTTTTCTATATCTGGTTGAATATACTCAAGAGTAAAGAAATCAAATTTAAATTCATTGTACTTGTACCTACCTAGCGTGCGTGTCACGCGGGCTGTAGATGTATTTATGTATGGTTTGAAGTGAAATGATCATAGACCTCAATATTGCTGGAAGAGGCTTAACAAAACAAATTTGAATAATTACCAATAATTCTTTTACTCATATGCTGGAATTGTTAATTTTATGATATGTAATGTATGTAATGTTATGTCTACGATATTTCCAGGGAATGTCAAACTTTCCAGCGATTTCCAAACTTTAACAATTTAAAGAAATAATTGTTATTGATTTTTTTTCGAGTCTTATCAAAGGACAAGACTTCCAAACAATTTTTTTTTAGTATCCAATGGTTCCCAACTGTTGAGATTTGATGTTACAAAGGTTGCCAAACTTTTTTTTGTTAACATTTGTTTTGCTTTGAGGAATTTTTTTTTTTTGGATTCTTGGTAGGAGTCCATTTTTCCTAGAGCAATTTTCAAACCAAGGTGTCCACTGTTTCTCAACTTTTTTTTGTTTTGGAAAAAATTTTTTTTTCCTCTTTTAAAGAATTTTTTTTAATTCCTGCAAGTCCATCGCAATCTATCCAGCGCTGAATATTGGTACGTATAATCTTTTGTCTTGTTGATTATTATTTGCCAATTTTCTTTCAGATCGTCAATTCAAAACGTTTTGCATGTGCAATTTTTCTATTTCTCCTGTGTAAGGATCAACTTATATAGAAGAACCGTTTATTATTCTATTGTCATTGCAAGTTAGAATCTCAAAATGTCTGGATCATCTTTTATGCCTATTTCGCGAGTCAATGTATCCAATTCCCGGACTCTTAAACATGCATTAACCCAGAGAGGTATAACGCCCAGCCATTCTCTCGCTGATCTTAGGGCTCAGTGCGTAAGTTTCAACAATAAGATCTCTGAAACGCCTCCATCAATTGAGAGTTCTGATTTGTCCAGTGACGCCGGTTCCAATTGTGCCATTACTACAGAAACTGTTAACCTCAGCCATCCCACTTCTCCTGCACACACTCTGTCATTGAATACTCCTCGACGTCAAACTACTTGTGTGCCTTTAAATATCAATTTTTCTTCTTGGCCCATTCCTATCTTCAACGGTGAGGGTGATCTCATCGAATTTTTTACTCGATTAGAGGAAATATGTCTGTCTCGAAGATTTGACATAGCTTTACTGCCTACTGTTCTTCCAGAATTTCTAACCGAAAAAGCTCTTACCTTTTATCGAGCTGCTCGACTCAACACTTTGTGTTGGGAAGATCTGAAAACCACCTTCCTCGACCGCTTTGATAACGAAAATATAACTTCTGAACGACGCATGAATATATGGTGTTCCAGGCAATCACCTTCTGAAACCGCATCCGATTACATTTCGCGTGTCACTATGATGAACAGAAGTCTGAAATCTCCTATTAGAGATTCGGAAATTCTAAAAATCGTTAAGAAAGGTCTTAAAACAACTTTTGCGGCTGCCATAATTGGTGCAAATCCTTCCAACATAGTTGATTTGGAGCAAATATGTACTGGATTCGAACGTCTCACTCTTGTCACTTCTTCTTCTATACCTGCAACCTCAAATAATGCACCTCCTCCTACTCGCCCAAAGGTCGCATTTACCCATGATACACGTAGGAACAATAATTGTTACACTTGCGGTAAACCAGGACACCTGGCCAGAGATTGTAAATTTAAAATGCCAACTCCTCGTACCTTTTATCGACCCCGTCATTTCTCTACAAATTCTAATGTCAATGCTTCTAACACCTCACGAATTTCAATGCCTAATTTAAGTATGCCACCTCCTAACCTGTCTCGACGTCCAAAAAACTTGTAAACTACCGGTCTTCTGCTCGTCCTTCTCCTGGGAAGAGAGATGCCGAGTGGTCAGACTGGTTAGCCTCTGTTGAACTATTCCATCTTACCTGTCATTTAAACGAAGTTGCCATTACCAGTGGTTCGGACAATCGTCCTCACATCAATTTTAAAATTCGCCATGTTCCCTTTAGAGCCCTCTTAGATACTGGAGCTGCAGTAAATATATTGGGTAGAGATACTTATAAAACTTTTACAACCTTAGGCTATACCCTGCAACCCCATGTTCAAACATTGTTTGGTGTTAACAGTTCCTCTTTCCAGTCTATTGGAAAGATCATTCTTCCTCTTTGCTTTGATAACAAGACTGTTCATGTTACTTTTATTGTGGCCCCTTCTGTTTCTCATGGAATAATTTTGGGTGTCCCATTTCTTGAAAACTCCGGCTTAGCACCACGACTCTTTCCGAATAATAATAATTCTTTGACAAATCCAATAGCTAGTAAACACATATTTGTTACATCTTCGTCCCCTTCTTGCCTAGTTTCTGCCAATAATCTTACTCCAGCACAATGTTCTGAACTGAATGAAGTCAAAGAACTATTCTCAACGATTTCTTATGAAACCAAAGGCTTAGGTCGTACGCATCTTATAAGTCATGTTATCGACACGGGCGATAATCTGCCTGTAAAACAGAAAACTTACCCCCAATCACATGTCAGAAGAGAACAACTTTGTACAGAAATTGATGCCATGTTAAAAATGGATGTAATCGAACCTGCCCGTAGCCCATGGCTAAATAATGTTTTTATTGTACCCAAAAAAGATGGTACTGGTCGATTTGTATTAGACCCTCGTAGATTAAATGACGTCACTAAGACCGACTGCTATAGACTTCCCAATATCAATCGCATATTAGATAACCTTCGTGATACCAAGTTTCTTACAAGTCTTGATTTAAGTCACGGTTTTTGGCAATTGCCCCTATCACTCGAAAGCCGTCCAAAAACTGCCTTTTTTGTGGAAGGTAGAGGACAATATCACTTTAAAGTCACCCCATTTGGACTGAAGAATATACCTGCTGAAATGCAAAGACTCATGGACAAACTCTTTTCTGATCTTGGTGATCATGTTTTCTGCTATCTGGATGATATCTTAATTTGTAGTCCTACATTTGAATCTCACATTGCCTCCTTGAAGACCGTATTTCAACGCTTAAATGAAGCCAATCTTACTATAAAGTTAAAGAAATCTGTTTTTTGTAAAGATTCATTAAAATATCTTGGTCACGTCATCAACCAAGACGGTATTACTACCGACCCCGAAAAAATAAATGTAATGTTAAATTATCCACGTCCCACTTCAACTAAGGAACTAAGAGGTTTCCTTGGAATGTGTTCTTACTATAGACGTTTTATCAAATCATTTTCTGCTATTGCCTCTCCTCTTTGCAAGTTGACAAGTAAGAAATTTAATAAACAATTTTCTTGGAATAATGAAGCCGAACAATCTTTCATTGCTTTAAAATCTGCCATGATAACGGCCCCTGTATTGAAACCCCCTGACTATTCGCTACCTTATATACTTACTTGCGATGCTAGTGCAATAAGCATAGGTAGTTTCCTTTCACAAAAATCTCCTGATGGAACTGAGCATGCCATAGCTTATTTCTCCCGTAAACTTTCTGATACTGAACAACATTATTCCACTACTGACCGCGAATTACTTGCTGTCGTAGATTCTGTACATCATTTTCGTAGCTACTTAGAAGGTACTCATTTTACCCTTATGAGCGATCATGGATGTTTAAAATATCTAAAAACCATTTCTTCTCCCAGCGGACGTTTAGCCAGATGGGCTATGCGTCTATCACAATACAGTTTTGATTTTGTTTATAAGAAAGGTTGTGAAAACAAACTTGCTGATGGACTCAGTCGAATTCCTGTTTCTGCTTTCACTTTTCCTTCTGTTTATACCAATGTCTCCGATCCATGGTATCGTAAAGTCTACAAATCTTGTGAAGAAAGACCTCAAGACTGCCATAATTTCATGTTAGAGGATGGTCACCTCTATAGATACTGTAAAAATAAGAAACCTAATAATTCTTCCCCAGATTCTTCATTTTGGAGACTTGTTGTGCCTTCTGATCAACTTGAACCTTTAATTTCAGAATTTCATGATAACAATTGCCATCCTGGAGTTTTAAAAACTCATGCCTATCTTTCTCAAACTTTCTATTGCCGTGGTTTATTGTCCACCATTAAGGATTATGTAAAGCAGTGCCAAACATGTAAGGCATATAAACATAATAACCAAGCGCCTCATGGATTAATGAAAAACCCAAAACCCGTTACTAAACCTATGGAATCATTGAGTATTGACCTGGTAGGACCATTACCCATGTCATATAAGCGCAACGTGCATATCCTTACTGTTGTAGATATCTTTACTAAATATCTTTGGGCTTTTCCACTACGAAACCCTACATCTAAAGAAATAATCAAACTACTCGAGGAACGAATTTTTCTTCCCTATTGTATTCCGCGGTGTGTTGTCTTGGACAACGGCCGACAGTTCGTTGCTAAAGAATTTAAATCATTTTTACATTCTTATGGTATCAATGACTTGTTTTATAATGCATATTATCACCCACAGAATAACCCCGTTGAAAGATACAATTCTACTCTTCTTACTGCTCTTTCGATATTGGTAGAAAATGATCAACGTTCTTGGTGTTCCAAGCTTCCAAAAATCTGTTCTTGTATTAATAGTACTGTAAATGTAACCACAGGTTACTCTCCCTATTTCCTTGTACATGGTACAGAATATGTTCCTCATGCCTCCTTCCATAGAACTGTCAATGCCTCTGATAGTGGTACCTTAGAAGCATTTGCCGAACAACGTCAACGTCGTTTATCAGAAATGAACGCGCTTTACGACGAAATTTCCTCCTCATTGACTAAGGCTTTCCATCGTAATGCCGATAGATATAACCTTCGTCGCAAAACTCTTCGTCTGGACATAGGTCAAATCGTCTGGAGAAGGTCATTTGTTCATAGCAACGCTGCGAATTATTTTTCAAAGAAATTGGCACCTCGTTTCATCAAGTCTCAGGTTCACCGAATCATATCCCCTAACGTATACGAGCTATGCGATGTAGATACTGGAGCAATGGGAAACTATCATGCTAAGGATATCATTAAGTTCTGAGTCCTAGGTATGTGTTTCTCCAAAATTTTGTTGTTATATTTCATTCTGAATGTAAATCCATCAATGGAAACTTGAAATTTTGGTAATGTAAAGAATTTATGTAAAAATGTAATGTTTTCTTGGGCTGTAATTTTAATGAATAAAAAGAACTATGTCTATACATCACAGGTCAATGTTAATAGTGAATTTTGTATGTAATAAAAATGTTAGACTCACAAAAGAAATTATATTTACAGTCAGAGTAATGTCAAAGGAATTATCTTTCTTTCTTCTTTAAAGCAAAATAAATTATAATACTGTTGATAGTCAAAAATTTGGTATTTCTACTCTTCAAGTACTTGTAACTTTTGCAGCCCATCTTATTGTAAACATTTAGTTAAGAAATCTCATAGAGGCTCTTCAAGGTTCCGCTTCTGTGAGAATTTTGAATTGTTCGAACTTTGTGGCGCCCTTAAATAATATTTTTTGTATGTTTGATCACCTTTTTTTTGTTTGCGCCCGTGGATGCCTGAAGTTGCCTTTATCATCTCATATGCTAGCCGTTTTCAGTAGCAACGTGTTCACAATAATCTGAACCCATCCACTGTCGCAGACAAAAGACATACAACATGTTAGTTTTAAAGAATTTTGTACTGTATAACTGATGTAATTTTGACCCTCCAGTATACACAAGTATACGAATTCTTTTGTTAATTTTCCTTATATTTTACGTGAACTCATGAATCACCGAGTTATGTGGTAACTGATGAATGACTTATGGCAGACGATGAATGATTGGTACGAAAGAATGAAGTATACAAGTAAAAACTGCAGATAAATGATGAAGTATGAAAGTGCGTGAAAGACTACCACTAATTCCCGTAGTTTATCAAATCATTAATGTACAATCTTAAATTGAGGGTCAAGGTCGCATCAGACAAATTAAAAATAAGTTTATTGTTTTCAATCTTTAGTGTGCATGGTTTTGTAATTAAATCATATGGCAAGGTTTCTCACATGGTGTGAACCTGCTGGCCATTTTGCGGCAATTTTACTGTATGGAATGCGTACCCTTACAGTAATTTCTATTTGCCTAGTATGAATGTTAAGGAGTCATTGGATGATTCGCCATCTTCCATGTACATCTCCTGGGTTAGACTGATATAGAGATATGACTAATCGTCCTACCCTAATACAATCAGTTCTAACTCAAATTTATTTTAGTAATTATCAATTTTTTAATGCCCGACAAGCTTATTGTCCAAGTGAGGTTTGAGGACGCTCAAACAAAGAAAATTCATACAGGTCGCTTAGAGAAGCTCTGCGCGATAGGTTTGGTACCTGATATTAACCATTTGCCTGTATGAAATTGGTGGGAAGTTTCCACAAAAGAAAAATGCTATAGGGTAAAGGATTACCGCCCTTATAATAGAGGTAGATCAGATATAATTGTAATGGATACCTCCTCTTGGAGTAAAGAAAAGTGTTTGTAAAATTGTTGAAGGTTTTGTTATATTATGTAAAAGAATTTTTTTGTTTTGCCTTAAGCATGTAAAGGTTTACCTAGAAGTATGGCGAGAACATTGTCTACGATCCCGTTTCCGCGACCTGTTCTGTCGGTGCATCTTCCTGGTCCCTTGCTTGCTTGAGACATGTCTATTTGTCAGGATTAGTTAAGAATTTGTTACTAATGTCTGTTAGAAAAATTTGTATCTTTGTTTTGACACTCACAGTATTGTAAAACCTTTCTTATCTCTGACACTCACAGTATTGTAAAATCTTTCTTATCTTTGACACTCTTAGTTCTGTAGAATCCTTCTTATTACTGACTTTGAGACTTTTCTTTTTTTTTATTCATTTTTTTTCTTTAAAAGACAACTTGAGATGGTGTCATGGGAACCTTATAATTTGGTATCGTTAAAATGGTACTTGTGTTGCCATCTATCGAAATCCTGTGAAAGCCCTGGCCCCCTATCTAGAGTAATCGTAAATACCTTTTTGATATTATCATAAAGCAGATTCCTTCTTCTTCATCCTTTTCCGGGAGTCAGCCATTTTGCCGCAGTTTCCCTCCGTTCGTCTTACAAGAGAGAACGGAGGAACTCGCACAATAAAAATAATCTATTTTTCTTCTCTTCTTCAACATACTGTGAGTGTCGCATTTGTATGTAGTTCAGTATTAAAAATGTGAATTGTTTTTGAGTATTCATAAACTGTGTAACCATTTTCTTCTTCAATAAACTGATCGTTCCACATCATGCTAGTGTTTACTTAATACAACCACCACAATAATTTTACCCAACGACAAACCCTGAGAGAGTCACTGAAATCTGCCGACTATGGGAAGGAATGTTACAATATACCTAACTAAAATTTTATAGAAAAATGCATTCAAATTTGATTTCGTTTGATTTCATTTGAGTTCGTCGGTAGCCTGGAGGTAGAGTCTCGGCCTCCGGAACAAGGGGTTCGTGGTTCGATCCCAGGTGCCGGCAAACTTCCCTTCCACGGCACAAGCTTTTAACTTAGTGTGAAAGGTGTATAAGGTTGTATTTGGGTTTATAACAAAACCCAGATATATCTTTTTAAAAAAAAAAACAATATACAGGATTTGTGGAATTTGGTGGATGTGTGTATTTTTGAGTTTAACATTTTTTGCATTTTTTTACATTTTAATAAGTGTTTTAGCAATTTGAATTCTTCTGTATGTTTTTATTTAATAAAGTATCTCAAATTTATGTTTATTAGTTGGCAAGAAAGGGATCTTAATTGGTTTGCTCATTGTTATAATTGATTTTTTTATATTTATTGTTACAACTGTTTGATCCATATAAAATAAAATAAAATACAGAGGCTGAGTTTATCGCGAAGGCGTGATCTCTTCCAACTTACCCAAAAATACAATGTTCAGACCAAATATCATCTACATGGACCCATTGTTTTATTTTTATGCAAGGGAATTATGGGTAGAGAGTGAGTTACTAAAGAATCAACTTTGAGATTTTATTTTATTTTTGATATTATATGGTTCAAAATAATTATGAATAATGCATGTTGAATTTCAATACAGGTAATCACAAAAATCATTTTTGAATTATTATTGAATTAGATACATTTATCAATAATTCACTTCTTTTTATTATTGTCGTTGATAATCTGGTAGCCACCTAGATTTTATTGTTATTTAAAAATATTTTTTCAAGGGTATGATTATATTTACATATCATTTAATATGTATTATAATAAATATGACTAGTATTAAGCCTGGCTTCACTCAAGGAATAAAAATGTAATTAACAAATCACAGTACATACAGATAAAATTCATAACATTTCGTAGCGAAAAAAATTGCTTAATTAATAAATAATATTTAAAATATAATTACACTTGACTTGGCAAAGCTTTGAAGAATTTAATATAAAAAGTAGCATTAGAAAAGTTTAATATTAATTCCTGAATAACACAATCCAATAGGATCCTGCGGGAAAATGTCCTGGATGAAGATGACATAAATAGTGGCATTAGAAAAGCTTTATATTAATTCCTGAATAACACAATGCAATAGGATCCTGCGGGCAAATATCCTGGATGAAGATGACATAAATAGTGGCATTAGAAAAGTTTAATATATCTGGATGACACGATCCTGAGGATACATGGCTCGTATGAAGATGACATATGGAACAGCAGAATAAACAACTTTAGGACGAGAAGAGCCGACCTCAGCATCCCTCAGAAGCATTAAGTGTGGACAGCACAGGACAAAGAGTGGTATTGTAAAAATAATATATTATTTAGTGCTTTCATATCATTGGTTAAAAATATTATATGGATTACAAAATGACAATTTTACTGTTGTAAAAGACGCTCTTAAGATACACGATTTTTTCCCTATTGCTTACCTGTTAAAAGCTGGGATTAAAGTCATACAGACAAAAATAATATTTATTTACAAACATTTCTATATCAATGTGCCCATACTTATATTTATGCATGGATTGTATTCTGTACTGTGAGTATGTAACAGGTATTATAAATATGGTACTTGCTTGATAATTTTGTATGTGCTACAACAAATCCTCACAATTCAATACTCTTCTAAATTACAAATTGTGGAAATTGGAGAGAAGTCTTGAAATAAAATCACTGCTATTATCTAATTGAATAACTGTTATCTTATCGTAGGAATGTTTGAAAAATATTTTGTTTTTGTTTTCGTTTCCTTAACGTTCCTCTCAGGAACACATGACATAAGCTACCCCTTTGTATTCAAAGTGATTCTACGCTAATCGAGTGACATTTTCTTACAACATTTCTGACGCTCGTGAACAGTACCACAGAATGAAAAGTCAAATCGAGTGTCGGTTATAGAGGATGACAATACACAATTCCATTATATAAATGCTTATATTCCTTACTTTTTTAGCTTTCAGAACATATGACGAGTGATTGATTTCCACAGTACGACGTCATTTTGAATGTATCTCATAATGATTGGCCAATAATTATTTCACAAACTTTCCAATGGGTTGGACGACGCTCTTTGACAATACACCATTTCTATGACAACTACGTGGAGGCTTTAGATTCTTTTGGAAAGAGGTTACTTAATATCTATATTAACTATACACATAGTGTTCGAGACTTTTAAAAATTGACCGTATACATATTTTAGCTTTGATTGACAATTTATTTTTAAGAGAAAATTTCTAGAACTAGGTAGGTACTGGCTGATTTAAAAATCAAATCTTCACACTTACTTGCTTATTTTTTATATGGTTTCGGCTGGTGTTGATTTTTTAAACCACATTGCTGCATTCATTAGTCATCCCAAATCAAATCAAAGCCAAAGGCACTGCATCACTTCTAGGGTATAGCCAAGGATGTCTTTCCAGTCTCCCTCGTACTTGCTTCCTTGACACTTCTCCGCCAGGTGTTGGATTGTTTGGGAAATCATAAAAATAAAAATAAAAAATCACAGTTCTTTTACTTTGCACATTGTTCTTTTTTTTGACATCATGGAGGTATTATATGTATCATACTATTATCATTATGCATTCTGTTACAAGTTATGTATATCGTATGTTTCTTGTATTATGTATATTACATATTCTTACAGATATTGTATTGTATTGTATTGTAATATTGTATAGTTCGCTGGATGGTATGTGATTGAATTAAGCCAGCGCAGTGTTACGATTGTCAAGACACCTCGAAACGTGTGGCCTTTGCATAATAAATAGTATGGCAAATCTCCGCGATTATATCGCTGCAAAATCGCCGTTAGCAGTGACAGAAATCGAACGATGTGGCGCGAAGGAACGCTCTTGTCTTTGAGTCACGAAGACCCCATGAAATAAAGTATAACCATTTTCATTTATTTCTGAGTCTGGGTGTTACATGTAATTTATAACAATATGTGTTTGTTGAGTATAATTTATGTGTATCGGCACGTTAGTACCCATAATACACGGTTCATATCTTAGTTTGTGGCTTACACAATCTGTGCGAATTATTTATACATAATATAATGTTATGTTATGATGTTTTCGCCGATCCCGTAAGCCAACATGAAGACGTTTTCACTCGTGTTCGTGGTAGTTACACTACAAACTGTTTACAAAAATACCTTTACCTGCAAAACCAATCAGAAACCTCGATTGGAGAACCATGCCAATGCAACATTGTGTAGAATCTAATCGGAAGAAGGGAGAAAGGTGTCCCAACGCTTACGAATTGGCTCAAGGCTGCCTTAAGTGATCACTTTCGGTGTCCATGAACAACGTTCACCAATGGTTCTCCAATCGAGGTTTCTGATTGGTTTTGTCATCTGCACCCAAATCCGGTTAAACAATAAAAAAATTAGTAAATATTCTAAATCTTTACCTGCAGTTTACAAAAAAAGTAAAACTCAACAATTTTAATAGATAATATATTGTTAATTTACTTTTTTTAAGATTTTGCATATTATTAAATATAATATTATAAGAATATGAAGTTTGCAGATGCTTTGCTCTCGATGGTTGAGAAATCAAGAAAAAATGTTTAAATAATTGTACACATCACCAACAGTCGCATATTATGTTCTGCGATTAAATCGCTTATACGTGAACATCACCTTATGTACATCCCAAGATTTAAGTCGCGTTCACACAATGGCTGGAACGAATCGAAGAAGCCTCAAGCTTAAATGAGGTTTGATTTATCCATTTTAAATTAAGCCGCATAGAACTCAATCCTTATTCAAGTAGTTTCATTATTATTTGAAAAAAGAATCATTTTGTGGATTTTTTTATTTATTCATACCTTTTATTCACATAATAATATTCTATTGAATAACATCTCATAAATATGTCCTTTTAAGAGCTTTGTATTCAATACGTGTAGTTACTCTCTAGTTACACTTCTCAGTGTGTAAATAAGAATAAATAAATAAAATTAGAGCCATAACCGATTCAATAATTGGATATTTTTTTCAGATAACCTCATAGTTATTAAACCTTGATTTTCTAGGATTATTTTTATGTAGTATTAACTATTCATATTTATGTGTGTGTTTGACATATCGCAAGTAAACTAATTTTTGTACGTTTGACTGATTATAGGTTAGGTTAGGTCTGGTGCTATTTTAATGCTTCAACATTATGTACGAGAAATGCAAATAATTACTTTTGTGCTCATGAAATCAAACAAATTAAGACGAGTTTTCAATTTTCGATGCGTTAATCTTACCTAATTATTTAAAGAGATGTTTTCTTTTTATTCCGGTAGTCATTTAATGTTGTTTTATTAATTGTCCGTATTCTTAGAAGTTGCAATATGACCTCAGTGAAAGGTGATAATCAGGTGGCTGGTGATTGTAGAGAGAGCTTAAGATACGGAAGAACAAGCCAAAAGATCAGGCATAATATTGGGAAACCGTTGTTTACCCTAAAAAGAAGATTGAAACCAGCAGAATTTGTTCCAGCACAGGCGCATGGTAAACATATTTGGACAGTTTGAACCAAGAGGACCTACCCCACATGATGGAAATGCACGACCAGGAGAAGGAATAAATTAATTGACTTTGTCTATTTTTTTTTAAATAATAGATTTATCTTTGTAGTGTTTACAAAAAAAAATCCAATAGGCGAGCTTATCTCATATGCGATATCTTACAGCCAACCCTAAAAAATATGATAAAGAAAAATAGAAATACATGTGTAATAAATTAAACTGAAAATACAATATTAAATATAAATATACATGTTGAAAGATAAAAAGGTAATTAAATCACACATAAAACAAGAATAGGAAAGATAGGAAAATATGAAAAGGAGAGGTTTTACTCAGCATTAGGTATTATTGACATAAAAAAACACATGCAATGAAAGAAATTAAAATAGAATAATAAACATTTTGTGCTTGAGTTATAGAATAACATCCTCCCCTTATACCAGCATTTCATTGCTGTTTGGGGAATACGAAGTGTTTATTGTTAACTATAATAAAATATCAATATAAATCTATTGAAATATAAGTTGTGTATTAAATTAAATTAATAAATAACATATGATGTTTCGAAGATTGGCTGTAAGAATTGCACACACAATTTTTACAATATAATTAATATCTATTGTGTTGGTACACAAGTAGTTAGTAGAATATAATAAAGCTTGTTTAAATTTATATAATCAATATATCAACCGAGTATGCCAATATTATTTGACAATAGGGATATATTTATTATTATTATTATTTATTATACCATCACGGCACATCCCACAAGTGGGGTAGCCAGCAGATCAGCTGCATGTAAGAAACATGCAAACTGTCCTCTCCGTGTCAATATAAAATCAAGACATTCAGGATGGGTGGCAAACCTCATCGCTGAATTTAAGATGTAAAATGTCTCAATTTTTTCGAACACAAGGGATATATTAAAATTTATTTATTTTGTCTATACGCGAAAACTTCCATAAACCACATACTTTGTAGTGCATACTGTTGTTAATATAATATAAAATATAGAACCATAAAGAATAATGCAACGCCACAATGCAATTATAAATGTCTAGACTTTATATGTCATTTTTAGATTGATACCAATGTTTGTACCAAGTTTAATATAATTTAAACTGTCATTGCAATGATTTATGGAACAACTTCATTAATTTAATTGAGATAATCAAAACTTTAATATTTTTATTATATCGCATTGTAGAAATATTAATGGCCATATTTTTAATATTAAAAAATATATCTACATATATATTCTGTCCAGTGTCTGCCTTTCTAGTGGGAACTTCCTTAAAAAATAGTTACTTGTGACATTAAACAGACAAAATGACACTGTAACTTCAAAAAAAAAAAAATGTGAAGGTTGTGAAAATTGTAATTAGTTTTAAGAATTTCGATCTAGTTTTAAGATATTTTTTATTAGTTTAGGTAAACAACTAGCACTTAGATAGCACGTAGAAAATACGTAGGTAAGTAACTGTAAGTAAATTTTAAGTTTTTATTGTAAAACTATTGAGTCAGAGGACATTAACAGTTGTGTTTAATTTAAGGGAAGGTTTTATCGGAATAAGCCTTTTAGGCAAACTTTAAGCCCTTCTTTACAAAGAATTTGCTTGAAGAGCATGGATGACATAGGAACTGACATTCTTGTAACATCCATTGGTGAGAGAGTGCAACCATAAATGTATGTTAATGTGTATGTTTAATCTTAAGCTTGTTATAGTTCTAGTGTGAGATTGGAAAATGTGTTTAAAAGAATAAATTGGGAACGGAAAGTCATAAAAATAAATGGAAATTATCTGAGTCACCTTCGTTTCTCGAAGAGCTACAACTAGCATCATTCCAAATTGCTCTTGAAATGAATATAGGTAAAACCAAAATCATGCCCCAAAAAACAGCAGCATAATAATAAAGGGAAAAATAATAGAAGCTGTGGATGATTATGTTTACCTAGGTCATAAAATAAAGCTCGACATGGAAAATCAAACAGCAGAAATTTCTCGACGAATAGGATTGGGGTGTGCTGCATTCTCTAAACTGAAATATATATGTATTAGAAAATAATGAAGTCCCTATAAGTCTTAAGAGAAAGCTCTATGATTCGTGTGTCCTGCCGGTGATTACATATTATGGGCTGGAGACTATAATGCTAACACTTGCAAACAAACGGAAACTGAGGTGTCTATCTCCACTTTAACTAAATATTATTCTATAACATTTTCCACAAGACTATCGACTCAAAAAAAATTATAAATGAAAACTAAATAATTCATTCATTATAGTATGGCTAGCGGAAAAACAACATGTAATAGACATGCAAGTACAAATAAAATTTCATTATTTTCATGACGGGAGGCATATCTTATCGCCTAATTAAAGATAAAAAAATACCCTTTATCTAAACTAAACTTACTACCATTAAAAACAGACCGAAACATAATATATTGGAAAAATACAAGTTCTATTCATGTAATAAAGTGTCAACTGTCTTTGATCGATGTTTATAATTCGTTTGAAAACAACACCCAATAAATTATAATCCGTTTACAATAGTTCAACTTTTCATATGGGTATCACTTGTATATGGTCCACGAAGATATTGCTAAATTCAATACCTACGTATTAAACATATGTACTAAAAAATCTGCATAATTATAAAGTTGATATTTTCAACCGACGGTACTTGGTGGAAATTCATGTTGAATTAATTAAAATAAAACACTTATTAGTAGTATATCCACGGTGACTTTTTATTGGACGCGAGCCGGCTTTCAAGAGCTTCCGCTCTCATCATCAGCTTTACTTTTCGCCAGCCTGATGATGAGAGCGGAAGCTCTTGAAAGCCGGCTCGCGTCCAATAAAAAGTCACCGTGGATATACTACTAATAAGTGTTTTATTTTAATTAATTCTGCATAATTATATTAATAGATTATACTTATAATAAATAGACTGGTTATCAGATGACAAATTTAGTAATGTCGCGTGTTATTATTTTATTTTTCTTGTTTCGTTTTTATATGTGTTTGGAATACAATAAGGAAATGATTAATAAAATATTAAATTTTAACCTTTAGAGCGAAAATTTTAAGGATATTCGTCAAAATAGAAACTTGTGGCAAAGTTTAGTGTAATTTATATATATTATTATGGTGTCTTTAACAAGTATTGCCAGTGAATAGTGAACCTAATAGGCATTATATTCCAATATGATTTTTACTGTTATTTAAGAATGTAAAATTTTGGAAATAAATAAATAAATAAAATAAATAAATAATCAGTCGCCTAGCCCTTTAGTTTTTTTTTTTTTTTTTAAAAAAAAGATATATCTGGGTTTTGTTTTAAACCCTTATACCTTATACACCTTTTACACCTTTCACAGTAAGCTAAAAGCTTGTGTCGTGAAAGGGGAATTTGCCGGCACCTGGGATCGAACCACGGTCCCCTTGTTCACGAGGCCGAGACACTACCTCAAGGCTACCGACGAACGAGTTAACTGGCTAATTCAACCATCTGACGGCTTCATATTTTTTTTTTTATTTTTTTTTTTTTTTTTTAAAGATATATCTGGGTTTTTGTTATAAACCCAAATACAACCTTATACACCTTTCACAGTAAGCTACTAAAAGCTTGTGTCGTGAAAGGGGAGTTTGCCGGCACCTGGGATCGAACCACGGACCCGCTGTTCACGAAGCCGAGACTCTACCCCCAGGCTACCGACGAACTCAAATATTTAAACATATTTTTAATAAATTTAATTTACTTATAAAAAAACACTATCTAAATTTCACTTCATATTTCAAAACTGTTAAAATTTTCATTAGTACATAGTACCTACATGCAGTACAGTACAGTATTTATAAAATACTTCGTTAAATTTGAGCATTTTTTTTTTTAAATAAAAATTATTTTAAACGATTTGTCACTTTTGTATCATTTGTTAAAGCTCCGTGTAACAACTGATATTTGTTTATGGATGTAAACGCCAATATTTTTAAAAATTGTTATTTTATATACCTACCTACATTTAATTTGTTTCTGTTTTATACGCCCTACATAAAATGAGACCCACTAACCACCACGGATAGCTCAGAAGTCTAAGGACTTCCATTTATCCGAATTTTTACATCTTGCCTCACTGGAGGTGCCACAATGGGCAGCCAGTAAAATGGCTAGTAAAAAGCTTTGAACCATTTTAAAGTGAAGAGCATAGATTTTTGATAGTAGGCACAATCAACTAGAACAATAATAATAAATCAAATAAAAAGAAAGATTTGATTATCCAGAGATTTGAAACAATAACCCTTTAAAGTGCAATACACGGGAGATTTATTAGAAGATAATTTCTGAGGTTAAGTTCATATGGCGTGGGTGTCACAATACAAAGTATCGCGAGTAGAAAAGCTTATAATAACTAAACTAGCAAACTACATACAGTTTAAATTGTTATTTATAGTAAAAACAATTCACACCGTATGGAGAGAGTCTAGTGTGCCAGGTCTCAGCCTACGTTAGAACAAACTGCAGAAGTGACTAATATATATATATATGGACAATTTGTAAAGCGCCGTTTACTCATAACATGACCTCAAGGGCGCTGTATAACGTATCCATCACCCGAAACTCCCAGCAAAAAGGTGTGTCTTCAGCCCTCTTTTAAAACTCTCTCCATTCACCTCCTCTCGCAGACACAGAAAGAGCTTATTAAAAAATTTGAAAAATATTCGCTGGGAGTTTCGAATAGTACCTAGATTCACAATGTATAAAGCTCTCTTGAGGTCACGTTAAGTATCCGATCGGAAGGAGATGACTTCTTGGCTGAAACCGAAACGAAAGTTGAAGGTTGATACAAATTTATGATATGTCTTAAGTATACAAGTATCATTACTAATGATGTTGATAACATATTATCGCTAATTAATTTAATAAACATGTATACAATGTTTTCCTCTACAATGTTCTTAAAAATATTAACATGAATTGTGGTGACGGCGAAGTTTCTCAATAAAAAAGCTTTTAATTTGGCAAAATTTTGGCCTAAGCTTGCTAAAATCAAAGTTTATATGTTTGCTTTGTAATTTGTGACAAGTAAATTAATAATTGCTGTATTGTGTGATTGTTCGTATGGATGCCTACTAACTTGAATTGTCTATAAATAGTGCCCATCCATTTATTTATACATGGTTGTTTTTATTGATGATATTTGGTTGCATTTTTGTTGTTGTTATTATTTTATTTATTTATTTATTTTCTCGAAGGGAACAAACAGTCAACACAACAAGTATTACAACAATTAAAATTAAATGAAATATGGACCACAAGAGTCCCCCTATATTACCACAGTTTAAAAAATTCAAAGCAACTAAGACAAACACACAAAACCAACAACCAACAACAGTTTAGTTATATATATTTGAATAACTTAACACCAATTTGTGAATTTGTATGTTTATATAATTATGTATCCCGTGGAGAACCCGGTAAAGAATTGGTCTCCCACTCTTCCCCATAAGTTTTCGAGTGTCCTGTAAAAGGCAGGTGTTCGAAAAAATAAGACATTTTACATCTTAAATTCAGCGATGAGGTTTGCCACCCATCCTGAATGTCTTGATTTTATATTGGCACGGAGAAGACAGCTTGCATATTTTATATGCAGCTGGTCTGCTGGCTACCCCACTTGTGGGATATGCCGTGATGGTATAGATAGATATAGAGAGATATATGTATATATATTGTAAATGGCTATATGAGCCGTAAATTGAATAAATAAATAAATAAATAAATAAATAAAATCAAGACTTCAATCGGACACTGTTCGTTTTATAAGTAAGTAGTACTTTTTACAAATTATTTAGTCATCTTTATCTCTTCACGGGAGGCGTCATATATTCACATTTTCAAAATGTATTGGTCTAGACATTACAAGTATTACAACTAATATGCGAATAAATAATTTCAATTCATTTCTCTAAAAGTATTAATGAAATTTCACACACGATTTTACTATGAGAAACTTGTTTATCACACTTTAGGAATACTGTTTTAATAATTAAAGTATATAATATTAACAAAATAAAATATAAAAAACATATTCATTGTTATTAATGTTATTGTGAGTAATAGTTTTTGATTGCGTAATATAATTAATTCCGGCGCCGTGAAATACAAACAGAATTAAAACTATGCCCATATATAGGCAGTTGTGAATGATAGATATATTATTAAAATTATTGTATACCTGCCTTTATAATATTATGTTCCTAAATATTTATAGGTATGTATTGAGTTTATATTAAGTTTGCATATGTAGTGAATGAGTTTGATTTTTTCTTTTATTAGCATATTCGAGTGTCTTCTTCGTAAGATATTACATTCATATTGACCGTTAGTCGTTAGGGATTACGCATCTTTCGAAATGAAACATTGAAATTAACAGACATCTAAATTTTGTTGTAAATCTAAAAGCCTCGAAAAATGCATTTTAATAATTAGATTTGTCGCACTTTTTCAGGTGTTGTTCCTTTACATGAAAAGTGTTATTGGTTGCAGTAGAAGATGTATTATTTTCTTGAATTTAATTTATTTATTCATCTTTGTTATATACACATTTTCCTGATTATTCAAATTGATGGCCTACGGTTAATAAGAAGGGAGAAAATATGAATGCTTAAATTATGAATATCGATTCTGTGAAGGTGTAAGACTTAAATGCCTTATTGAATATTTTCATGACTTATATAAATAACAAAATCATTAAGTTGGATAAATTTGAAAAAATCGTTTCATTCTTCTATAGATTAAATTAGTTTGATAGTGACCTCATAAATCGAAAAATGTCTATCTTGCGTTTTTTAATCTATGGTAGAATGAAATGCTTGTTTAAATTTATCCAATGATGAATAAGGCTTTTAAGTCATAAACCTTCACAGAATCGATAATTCATATAAGTATGTATGTGGTTAGATGGAAGAAATCACTATATAGTGATAATCTCGCCATTGCACATCATCACATTTTTTTATGTAAACTGCTCTGTTGATTTTGTTATAATTATGAAAGATGATGTGCAAGAAGAATAAAATAAATAAACAAATATTTAAAAGTACATATCACAGAATAGAAATACTAATGATTGTATATATTTTTATATTATTACATCGTCGATGAAGGTACAATATAAATTAGCATCTCTAAACGTATCACACAGTGTGAAGTAGCCAAATATGGATATTAGAAGAATCACAGGCATAAACCACAAAGCATCAGATGTTTTTGAACGTATTATTAATACAATGCCTACTTATAATATAATATACTATGTGGATATACACCAGCTGATGATCTCCGCATAAATATATATTTCAGGCTGTTTAAAGATATGACTGTTTGTATATCTATCCGTTATTGTCACAATACTTTAAAGAGATACAAGATGTCCCTCAGTTTAATAAATATCATCACCTATCAGCGTCACTGAGATACAAACAAACTGTCAACAACTTTATTTATTTATTTATTTATTTATTTATTCAGATATTCACGGCCGAAGCCTTTTACATGTAAAGAACTAGTATACATACTCGTACAATACATGCATACAAAAAACATTTTTCTTTTAAAAAAGACACAAAACAATTAGACAATTTATAAGTAAATTTAAGATTGTTTGAGATAGTGGTCTGTCAATCAAGACTGACAATGTCCTTGTAAGATGAAAGACGACTTTCTCAATAAAAAAAAACATTGTAGTAGAAAAAGCTTTGTTTTTTATTTTCATTATGGAATTCTTCTACCTAAACTTCGACACAGTGAATATTGTATCAATTTTTACTACCTACTAACCATTCTTTGTCATAAATTATTAAATGTCCTGAAAGGATCATCAATTTACAAAAAAAATCATAGGTATTTTGAACATTTTCAATATTAAAGAATGGAATATAATTGTTTGTTTTAATACATTTTTGTATTTATTGCTTTGTTTTGTTGCTTACGTTGATTTTTTGGTCTTGTTTTTTTTCACTTAGTCTTAATTAACTCGTTCACCTGAATTTCATTTTATTTATTAATTTAAAAGCATGTTGTGGTGTTTTTGTATATTTGTATTTGTTCTTAACTTTGATGATTTTTTGAAACCCTTCTGGTAAATTTAGGATCTTCACTGGTCCACCTTTTGATTTTGTAAATTGTTATCATGTACTATAATCGACTGTCTGATCCTGTATACATTGTAAAAATAAAATAAAATAAAAAAATAATTATAATGTTGGTGCGAGTACGTCACATATTCCAAAAATCTTTAAGTTTCTACTAATCACTTTAATTATGGGAAATGTTGTAGTGGTTAAAGTAAAATAAATCAAACCGTCATATAATTACGTAAAAACTTTTAAAAAATTAGCGACAGCTAGTAATAAGCGAGACCGGGTCTAAAACTAGTTTCTAACGAAAGTAGATAGGTATGTTTGTTGATACCTACCATCCAGTCCAATATTCTAATATCTGGTAATAAATCCACCACTCGTGCTACTGTCCAATGTAATCATATGATAATTGAATAATAAATAATTATGGTTTGGACATGTTGAAAGAATAACAGAATACTAAATCATGACAAGGATAACAATAAAGAGAGTTATTTTGTATTTATAAATATTTTAGAAAATAAATTTCATTAACTAGTAAATTATTGTAACATAAAAAGGCAATTCCATTTTGTTGTTAATAAACGTATTTTTTAAAAAGTTTTAGTCAAATAAATAAATTCAAACATTACATATACCTAAATTTAAACTTTGTGTATTCTTTGTGTACCAAAATTGAATTATTCATATTGACCTTATTCATATACAATTTTTTGTTATTGTTTTTAAATTATCTTGTTGTTAATCTTGTCTTGTGGTGTATTGTTTTGTATATACTGTGATTACTTAGTTTTTTTTGTTGTTGTTGTTGTTCCTTAGGTACACTTTTTTTGCTAACATGTAAAAGGCTCACGCCGTATATTGTATAAATAAAAATAAAAATAAATAAATAAATTCTATAGAGTAACACTTATTTTATTTACCTACTATCGACATAATTTTTTTTTAAATTAGTATTACCTACTAAGAATTTAGTATATATAATATCGTCTTCAATATTTAGCTACATAAAATGGAGAGGGTACCTATATGTAAATAGATAGATAGTTTTTTTTTTAATATATCTGTAGTGGGTGTGATACCTCCTTAATTGTTATCACAAGTAAAACAATCCTGGTGCCAATACATAAAGTGTTGGCCTTGGAGGCCTTGGAGGCCCCTGTGGAATCACTCTCTTTCGGGATCTCCACAGGTGCGGAACTTTACTAGCGCGAATCATATCTTAGTAACTTCCTTCTTTCTTCGCGTCTCGTTATATTGAACCAATTGTAATTTACCACTTAAATATTTAAATAAAAGTATAAAGCCGTTGCTCGAGTGATCATTTTACCTGGTAAGATAAACTTTCAATTACTACTCTTTTCCTTCTGATAAATTTATCTTCGTCAGGGAGACAGGACATTGTCCTGAGCAAGCGCTGAGGATCATATCCTTAACCGCTTCATATCCATCACACTGCATCCCTTTGAAAAGGACAGAGAGTACTGAAATGTACCTACTATCAATAAGTTGACTAATTAATAATTCAAAAGTTTTTGTGTATTTACTGTGGAAATCCATTTTTAATTTTAATAAAATATAAAATGAAAAAATTATTAAACACTGTTTAGTTTCGCCTATACTTGTAGGCATCCTCAGTTTCCCTGAATTATTTGGGTTTTTGTTATAAACCCAAATACAACCTTATACACCTTTCACATTAAGCTAAAAGCTTGTGTCGTGAAAGGGGATTTTGCCAGCACCTGGGATCGGATCGTGAACCTCATGTGCACGAGGCCGACACTCTACCTCCAGGCTACCGACGAACTCTAACTTATTTTTGATACAATGTTAAAACAAACTTCTTCTAAGTACGTAATAGGCAATATTATTTTATAAGAAATGTACCAGATTTGTGTAGGAGTATAAGACAAGTATGACTACAACACGTACAGGTAAGTGACATAATGCACATAAAATAACACATTGTATTATTGTTAATATGTTCAGTACATTCATACATAATGTATTGTACGAAAAAACCTGACACTGCTGCAACAGCATGAATTTTTTTATTGATTTTTGTACCGAAAAGGACATTCAAATTATTATTACTTTTACATATAATTTGTCACTGTTATAATTGGTGATATATTATGACAAAGCAACCATTAATTCTACATGTAACTGTCTAATCGTATAATGCCAAAATAATGTCTTGTTTCTGAGGATATATTTATTACTGATTTCAGTATTTTTATTATATTTAGCGTTTTTAAGGCAAATGTATCAATTGACGGCCGGCGTGGTCTGGAGGTCATGTTCGTGCCTTTGAGTAATAAAATACCGAATCCGTTTCCCGGCCAGGGAAATATGAAGGATAACCTTTTTCAAATTGTTTGTGTATAGAAGTAAACATAAATGGAAGTCACCAGACTTCTGTTCTGTCCGGGTGGTCAGTGGGTCCTACAATGTTCTGGGTTTGTGTGTCACATATTCCCACCGATATGAGTTTGGCACAACCAACAGTTTGTGCAAACTCCCTTGAATATGAAGCAGTAAATATCTTAATGAACATATCCTAAAGGTTTTTCATTATTTCATGCAAATTTGTTTGTATAGGAATGGTGTTCTCTTATTGTGAAAGACGATATTCTAAGCCATGTGAAAATTTGTGAACGTAAAAAACGTAGCTCTTTTTAAAAATATATGATTGGGTGTTTTAAAATTAAGACGCATTATTCATATACAACCATATTAATAAACAAATATAAGTTCAAATCTTCGAATAAAATCAACTTTTTCAAATAATAATTACATATCTTGGCGCCATTACGACCACGCGTTTTTTTCACATCTCTAATAAGACAATATTTAGACAGATACATTTGTTAATGAATGCCTAAAAGTTGTCAGTTTTATCAGTATTCTAGGCACTTGTTGCTGAATCTTCAGTAAAAAGTCTACCAAACAATATTTTTTGTATCTACAGTTACACAATTTTGTTTCGTATGAATGATACATAATACATTTATATTGTTTCCCTACAAAGAGCATTACTATTATACATAGATGTATAAAGACTTAGCTTCAATATTTACTCTATGTATCAATATAAAATGCATTATTTACCTACATTAAAAAAAGTATATTCCTTGAATAATTTCCTTTATTTAGGTTATTTAAAAAAAATACATATCTAATCAAGCTGATAACCTATTTATAAATACCGAAATTCAACAGAAATTTACTTTTAATCAATAAGATATTATTCTGAATAAGTGTCTCATTTATAACAAAAATATTGTAGTTTTGATTGTAGTATTGCTCCAAGGTGTGAATATTTCCTTCATGAAAAATAAGGATTTTGTAATTTAGGAGAGGTTTTTGTCGGGGGAAGCCTTTTAGGCGAACTCTGAGCCCTCCTTTTGAAAAAAACATTTTGTTTCATTGAGTCTGGATGATGTAGGAGCTCAGCTCTTAAACAGACCAGGGGAAAGTGGAAGGGCACCCTTAATGGTATGTCTCATTAATTTATAACAGTAAGTCTGACAAATTCACAGGTATATTAAGCCAATCATGTGAATTCACTGATCCATAGCGAATCAAGTGAATACACTGGTGGATGATTCAAGCGAATCCACTGGTAAATTCAAGCAACTCTACGGGTGTGTCGAGTGAATCCACTGGTGGATCTACAGTAAATCAAGCCAGTAAACTAGTGGTACGTGATATATGGATAACTGTTTTTATGGTGTATTTTTTAACTTAGTAAAATATATTATAAATTTACAATCACTCTCTCCTTCAACATATTCACATGAATAATTTTTTTTTGTAGGAACACCTGCTAAAATATAAAATATTAACAAATTGTGTTGATAAATAACACAACAGACACATAAAATAATGACAGAAGTAACAAAGTGTATCTAATTCAATTCCAAATCATTGCATACTTTACAATATCAAAATGGACTTTTATTGATATTGAGATTAATTTATTGCATGAATATTATTTTCGGAAAGAGGAGATGTAAGTATGTAATTATTTACTGTATTTTGTTATATTTATGGCTTCAAAATTTTATGTCATGTTGTAAATTATATTTTATTTTTGTATTATATTATTATTAATATTTACAACACGTTGATCATGCAAATAAAATGCTAAATATCTTTTTAATTTTTTATAATTATTCATTACCTGTACAAGAACAAGTTTCACTCTATTTATTTAAAAAAAAAATAAGTTCTTATCATCTTTTTTGTGATATTTTCTTTGGTAGCAGATATATCAATTAATTTGATTTTTATGAAACAAAATTACTAAAATAATTATTAAATATTGTAAATGATCGTTGTTTTCTACATGAGTTTGAAGACTGAATCAAGTCTAATTTGTTTTAACTTCATAATCTGAGAAATTATGGTTATTTGTAGAGTGCGTCGATGCTCAATCTCATTTGTAATACGTTCGTCTTAAAATAACACCTTCGCCTTCTTTCATTCTACTCCCGTTCACTCCTGGATGAAGGTCTACGAATAGTTTTCTACAATAAATTTAATTAACGTTTTCATTCAAATCATACCTACCTACAATTCAATAGTGGCTTTCCCACATTTGAGATGTGATTTATTAGTTATCATACCAGAAGATTTGTTGTCATTTCATACAAGTTTACTTCTTTTTCTTCTTATAGCGGCAAACCAGTTCTCAGGAAGTTGGCGATCACCATGGCCAAGGCCTCTCTATCCTGTGCAACTCAGAACAGCTCCTCCACTCGTCATATTTTAGCCCAATCTAGAATGTTACGCAGCCATAAAATTTTCCTTCTGCCTGCACTTAGACTACCTTTAATCTTGCCTTGTATTATTAGTTGCCTTGCCTTATATTATAAGTAATTTTTATGTTTGTCCCCAAAAAATATGACCCAGATATGAAGTCTTTCGAGATTGGACACACTTCAAAAGTACCTCTGCATTAAATACTAGGTCTATCCAAAGAATGCGCGGTATTCGTATCTGGAACTCTTCCAATATAATATACATAATCTCTCAGAGTCCACGCTTCTAAGCCGTCCAACATAACGTACCAAACACTCAATCGTTGTTGAAGTTTTGGATTCAAGTAGTCATCACTAATTAATGGTCTCGTTTTATTGAACTTAGCTCTAGCCATCTTTATTCTACATTTTTTCCACATCCGGGTGGAGTGTCTCAGTTTTTGTCTGCGAAGATATTTAAACTTGTGTACCTTCTTTTTCAACACTGATGCCGTTCAATTGCAGAAATACTCCGGAATAGTTCAATAGTTACTATGTATTACTATGTGTAATATTTTATTAATGTGGTGTAGCACATAGTAACTATCACTAAATATTTTAAAAATATTTTGTGACAACCACATTGTTAGTGCCAATAAAATCAAACAAATAAATAGTTCAATAGGCCTAAAATTATGCATAAGCTCTCTTTGCTTCTTAAATGAACATTGTAAGAAAAAGTATGGACAGCTGAATTCTTTCAACTTACTCTGCAAAAAATGGAAAGCTGACATATACTTATCAATGGATTGGTAAATAATACATCAATGAGATGATTCACATGTATCTTTACATAAGAGTATGTAGGTGTGAGAAATCCATTCCAATATTCAAAACCACTTTCATCAATGAATCTAATATAAATACAATACTCATTCATAGTACACCTACGAAATATCCCAATCTATAAAAAATATATAATTAGACATATTATTTATCTTATATTTTTACTAATTGCATTGCAATTAAGATAAGCATTTTCAGTTTAAAGTATTGTGCCATTAAAATGCTAAATTCGGTCTTAATTATTGGAACTAGATAATATCTAAAAATTCAATAAATTGATATAAATTTATAACAATGTTTCAATATGGAAGGAAGAATTATTGATACAATTTGCTTTGCACCCACGTACGTGGAATGATATATTCTTATGATTTTTTTACGTATATTTGTTTTGTAGATTAATAATTAATGAGTTATTAGAAAATAATTTTAATTGCTTCCTGTTACAATTTGTTTTTCAATCTTGCATTAATTAAAAAGGAAAACTTAGTCAGATTATATCTTTGAATAAAAAAAAAGAGATGAACGTGTTCATAAATAAATTATGTTTCTCTTGTTCATGAATGGTCTCAACTTGGAAATTCTTAGGGTCCATTACCCATTCTTTCTTTAGTTATGCATACTTTCTGCAAGCCTTCTTCTCTCCATTGCTGGATAGAGGCCTCTTCAAAAAAATTCAACACGTACGATGCCACTGTTTTCCCATCATCTGCAATACGATGCCACTGTTTTCGCATCATCTGAACAATATCGTCAACCCATCTTTTTCAAAGTCTTCCTACACTTCTTTTGTCCTCCTACGGCCTCCATTCAAGAATTCTGGAAGTCCACCTGCCATCCTCTCGCCTTACCACATGACCAGCTTATTGCCATTTCAGCTTGGAGACTTTATCAACAATGTCGATGACTTTTGTCTTTTGTCATGTGTTTATTTAAATACTTGATTTCGAAGTTCTATCATTCATTCATTAATTCATACCATTACGTCATTTCTGACAAATAGGGTAGCCAGCAGCTCATCTGCACATGATAAATATATAAGTATTCCTCATCGTGCCAATAGAAATATAACCATTCAGGACGGGCGGCATACCCATTGCTGAACGGCTCATCTGCACATGATAAATATATAAGTATTCCTCATCGTGCCAATAGAAATATAACCATTCAGGACGGGCGGCATACCCATTGCTGAACGGCTCATCTGCACATGATAAATATATAAGTATTCCTCATCGTGCCAATAGAAATATAACCATTCAGGACGGGCGGCATACCCATTGCTGAACGGCTCATCTGCACATGATAAATATATAAGTATTCCTCATCGTGCCAATAGAAATATAACCATTCAGGACGGGCGGCATACCCATTGCTGAACGGCTCATCTGCACATGATAAATATATAAGTATTCCTCATCGTGCCAATAGAAATATAACCATTCAGGACGGGCGACATACCCATTGCTGAACGGCTCATCTGCACATGATAAATATATAAGTATTCCTCATCGTGCCAATAGAAATATAACCATTCAGGACGGGCGGCATACCCATTGCTTGAAGATGTTAAACGTCTTAAGCGTGATGTTTTGCAAATACTTGCCTCTTAAAAGGAACTCGAAAACTAACAGCTAAAAGAGCGTGAGACCTCTAATCTTAACCGGGGTCTCCGTAGGACTCAAAATTGTCATTGAAAAGTTACCGCAATTTCATAATACAATACTCAAGTAATCCATAATAATTATAATTGTTCTGTTTTTTTTTTAGATTTACCATTACGAACTAGATAAGGCTGTATTAGCAATAATAATTATGACAATGTTTTAATAGAACAAGTAGGTAAGTAAGTACACACTACATAAATAATTAATTTCAGTATTTAACCGTGCGATATTCATTAATAACAGATACTAATGATTGTAATAAAGTTTACATATAAAACAGAGGTAGCAATGGCATACCTACTATGGAGCCAGTATGGTGAACTTCAAGTCCATAAAAGGTAATATTGGATAGATTAGTATAGTACCTACCTATCTACTGACTGTTCATTATGGTTTAACATTATTATTATTATTCTTATAATGGAATCAGTTTCAAGTTGACAGCATTAACTACCGTAATTTCAGTAAAATTTATTGATTAGTAATATTTTACTCACTGTACTATTATTATTTTAAGATACCTACTACATATATATTGTAAACAAGTCGCTGTTTTATATATTATATTTTATTATCATTTTAATATTCTTAAAATATTGATTTGTTTCCTGAAGTGATCAGTTAGTTCCTTTTGATTTGGTTTCCTTTTAAGATATCAAAACTATATTGCTTCTTCATTATGAAAGCATAATTGTGCTATTTATAAGTCGTATTAATTTTAATTTATTTATCATGTTTAACTCATAAATCTCCCTCGACATCCATCAAGAGGGAGACCAAAGAATACCAGGATGACACAATGCAATAGAATCCTGCGGAGAAATGGCCTGGATGAAGATGATAAAAGAAACAGAAGAATATATAACCTCAGAACGAGAAGAGCCGACCCCAACAGCCTTCAGCGGAAATAAGTTGGGACAGTGCCAGGAAGAAGAAGAAGAAGATCATGTATGTATGTACAATGAGTGACAAGACAGTTCTAACCTTTGCCAGACCAAAAAAAATCCAAACTCGTTGCAGACTCCAATGGATTGTAACTCACTACGAAAATAAATAAAAAAAAATATCATGAACATTTACCAAGTACCGTCGGTCGAAAAATCCCTTTTGAAAATGAAAATTACAGTGAGTTAGCTAGCTTAATGAATGCCGATCTTAATCCTTTTATTTCGTCGGTTCGTTGGTAGCCTGGAGGTAGAGTCTCGGCCTCGTGAACAAGGGGTCCGTGATTCGATACCAGGTGCTGGCTAACTCCCCTTTCACGACACAAGCTTTTAGTAGCTTACTGTGAAAGCTGTATAAGGTTGTATTTGGGTTTATAACAAAAACCCAGATATATCTTTTTTAAAAAAAAAACATTTTAATATCAGTAATTCGGACAAATTTAATTCAATAACAGTTAAATTAATTAAAGAACATGACATCATTACCAACAACGTCAGTTCTGTTTATATCAACAAGTAAGTTTCTTTATAAACCATTAAGTAAGTAATGCAATAAGTGTACGTATATATACGTTTGTGCAACATTGTAGTTTTGATATTAGAATTTAATAGGCAGAATGGTTATAAACAATAGTGTATCTGACTTTAAAGATATTAAATATTTATTGTAGAACCGTTACTTAGAGCAGCTTATTAAATTATTTGCAAAACGCCTTTTAAAAAGCTCTCACTCAAAAGCCGACTAGTCTGGAAAAAGATTGGTAAAAAATGTCTTTGAGTCCCTAAACAATGTTAGTTTGTATATTATAAAATCATCTATTTTATTTTTCTAAACCACATAGCACCTACCTATAAGTTCGCGTTAGTGGTTTCCCATTATAAATAAATTTGGCAAGTTCGTTTATTTAAGAAAACTTTAATTAATGATGATGAATAATGATGAGACAAGTCAGCTTATGTGCTTTGCGTTTTAATGCCCCATTTAATGTGCTTTATGAAGTTGAAGAATATTTTGTAAGATATTGAGAAGAAAACTTGTAAATTTATGCACTCCATTGACAAGCAACAAAATAACATACCGTAATCGATCGTAAATGAGTGGATGACCTTTGAAAACACAAAAAATATAGCAACCAAAATTTTGGATAAGTCGACAAATACTTGCATGACATGAAAATCGAAGAATTAAACTGGGTTTTTTTTTAATCTAGTATATAATTTGAATAGGCATATGTTTATACATATAGGGGTATTCATAATCAGCAGATATTTAGACAAGGCAATAGTTTAAGTTAAACTTGGTATAAAAGTAGTATCTAGTTATAATAAAGTTACTCGTAATCTTAACTTATTTCGTAACTTCCTCAATGTAGTGTTACACTATATCAAATACTCACAGATGATCTGGAATACCATGTATTTTGCTTTTTCATTAAAACAATCAAATTTGAGTTTCATACTCGTAATAGAATGTAAGACCAGTGTGTTTTATAATTATGTCACTTAAATTTAACACACGAGTATCCAGCATGCGGTACCCATACAAGCTATCTCTGAACAATCCCTACACATGAAGCTGTCATTGAGTTTATAAAAGTGAATATCGGAGCATCCACAAACATAATTATGTAATATTTTTTCAAAAGTAAGTAATTGTGCTGCTTTCAGCACTTGTGCAGCACACAACAGCTGAGGCCTGAGTCAACAACACACTTTCGTCTCACGCTCCCGCTCCGTTAGCGTTCGGGTGCAGACGATGTTGCAAGCAAGTGTCAATTTTGTTGCTAAGATACACAATAGTTACGAAAATTAACACTTTGGCGCACCATCGTCTGCACCCGAACGCTAGCGGAGCGGGAACGTGACGCGATAGTGTGTTGTTGACTCAGGCCTCTGTGCTGCTTACACTGCCGGAAATAAGAATTTATTTGACATCTACGAGTACATAGAAATTGCAAACATGGTGTAAAGAAAGTTTTGCAGAATTAAATCTCAAACCATCCTTACAATATTCAATAATTAAATATTTCATCAATATAATTCACATGGTTTTCTATAGATGATCCTCGGACAATAAGAAAGTATCTGATTATTTTTAACAGCACAGAAATAATGAGTGGTAGTATTAAAATAAATTTGTGATAGGATATATTGCAGAGTAACAGGCTTATAGTTGTTGCAGCATGATGAAGGTTCTCTTCATCCCACATGCCGCCTACCCAGCCTCGTATATTATTGTCAATGAAGAGAGAGACAGAGAGGGAGTATAACAGAAAAAGATAGAGATACAGACAGTGTGCCTAGTACATCACTCTATCACTCTAGTACAAACCAACACTCTCAGTGATGTGATAATAATATATCTACACTCCTCAAGAGATACGAACCACAACACAATTTGTCAATCACAATTCACAAAAAAAAGCATGAAAACATAATTTTAAAATTATCAGTATAATCTTCTTTGCCATTTATCATTATACAATTTGAGCTTATGGTTACTGCCAAAAATAGTCTTTTTTTCTTACAACTACTAATAAATGACCCTTCAAAACCCTTTGAGATAACTAGGTACCTAATTTTGTAAGGGTTAACTACATTACATTGAAGGAGACTCAACGACAGTCCGGATAGCTCAGAAGTCTAGGAACTTCTAGCTCTTCGGAACTGGCTGTGAATAGACTTACTGAGCCCAATAGAACCGGTAAGTCTTACTTCTATGAGAGGGCTTTTGTTGTTGTTGGGCCGGTTACGTGGAATCGCCTACCGGTGCCATTGAGAAACAATCAAACTGTCACCAGTTTCAGAAGCAAATGAAAAACTTCACTCTTCACCGGTGCCCTTGAGACGGTCTAGGAACTGTTAAACGGCGTCAAAACAAAATCATCCAGAATGATCATCATCATCATCATATCCGATTAATGTTGTATACTAATTATTAACTTATCCCATTTAAGTATGTAGATTCACCGAGATGAGGTAGGTTCGTCAAAATCGATCGCGATTTAAGAAGTCAAGTAACAAGAAAAACATTTTGTGAACTCTTTTTATTATATAAAAATATCTTTCAGACCATTTAATCTCGAAATATATGAACTCACTTCCATCCATTTTTTTTTTATAGAAAGATATATTTGGGTTTTTGTTATAAACCCAAATACAACCTTATACACCTTTCACAGTAAGCTACTAAAAGCTTGTGTCGTGAAAGGGGAGTTTGCCGGCACCTGGTATCGAACCACGGACCCCATGATCACGAGGCCGAGACTCTACCTCCAGGCTACCGACGAACCCTTGCTTATTATGCTTAGATAATGTTAGTAGCTCATATTCCTTTCATCTCTTTTGTCTTTCCTTTTACTCTTTCACATTAGTATGTCAGGATCCTAGATATACTAATATCATCGCGGATTTTTTTATATATTTATCACCCATACAGTGTGAGCCTTTAACATGTTAAACATATAAAAAAAACGATTTGACTGACAAAAAAAAAGCAAAAATGAAATAACAGCTGCAGGTACAAATCTATAAAAATAAACAGTAAATAAATTGTAAAGTTTAATTTGCATGTTATGTTAGTTCTCCCCGGCTTAAAAAAGGTGGAAGGAAAGGAAATGGAAAGGAAATTTGAGGAAAATATTGCTCTTACAAAATAACATGAAACAGAAGACACCATGAAAATTTCCTTTATATACATTTTTACAAAGTTTCCTATATAAACATTTTTTACAAGTTTCATTAATTGTATCGGCATTTACTTTGTAACACTTCATTTTAAATTATCAAATAAAATAAAATAATAAATATTTATTTTATTTTATTTGATAATTTTTTACAAGTTTTATAATAATGGTTTCAAAATAAAGCATCGAGTTGCAACAAAATCAGTACATTAGAAAGAACACCGACGAAACCAATAAAAACTGAGAGCAATGGAAACTGATTGCATTCATGGTTTGAAAACTTGCTTTTGGATTGAGCAATTAACACATTTGATGATAGTCATTTCTCCTTTTAATTATATAATTTTATTTGAAAAAAGAAGTTTCACTCGCTAAGATAGCAGTCAATAAGATTAACATGGTCTTTTAGGCCTTATATTAATTTCGTAAATCATATAATTTTTAATTTATGCTTACAAATCAATTATGCGCAAGATTCAGTTCCCTCACACCGTAATAATATATGAATGAAATCAAAGTCATAATTATATCAATGAAATCGTACACATGTCAGTACCGTGCTTAATATTTATTATTCCATCGAATGTCTATTCTAATACATACAGAGACACATATATAGATAGTAGGTACGTAGTAGCCAATACAACAATATGTTGTTATAAGAATCAAGGTGTGTTTATTACCAAAGTACGTTCTTACTAAAGCTAACCAGCAAAGCAACTCAATTTAAACTTAACTCAATTATAGTGTTTATATTCTAAATATTATTATACCTACCTATATAAATTTATTAATAAGAGATCATTTAAGATTACGTCATGCTCAAATTAAATATATACTTGAAACATCAAATAAAATTATAAATTTGAATAGATACTTTTGTGAAAATGTAGTGTTATTTTCGTCATCTGTTTTCCAAGATTAAGAAGATATGGGTTGTTTGAAGATATCGCGTCTTCGCCCTTTGTATATTGATTGTATATTGATTGATTAATTAATTTCACTGTAAATCTTGGATGGAATTGCTTGCAATTTATATACAGTGACGAAGGAATAAACAAATATGCAATCTACTTGAAGTGCTTTGGACTATTTAACACATTAAAAATGTTAATTATGTGCTTTCTTATGAAAAAATTCTGATATCTGAAAACCTGTAACACTTGACACTAAATAATATTAGATTAACTAGTTTTTTTTGTTGTTGTTATATTTCTGGAAAATAAATGATTAAATTTTAAAAAGATATACTTATAGATTTTCATAACTTCACTGTGTTTAGGTAGTAGAATTCCATAGCGAAATAAATAAAAAAAAAATGTTTTATTTATTTCGATTTTCATAACCTTTAACTCGCTGTATATTGATTTGCATTACCTTTCAAAAAATTATAAGTGAAGTATGTGTTTCAAAAAATTATAAAACTTGCTTAGCATATTGAGCAATATTACATTGAGGTTAAACGATACATACACAGTGACGATTTCTAACAAAAGTATTGCTACGAAAATCATCAAAATATTTCATTCATCAAAAAATGGATCAAGTCTCTTACATTTAATTTCAAATCATAAAAAAACATAGGACTTTTTCATTATTTTATTCATCCACAAAATGTTACATAAATTTTATTTAATCAAATAATTATGATACACATGCATGAATAATCATAAAGTCAATACTGCCTCACTGGGTTCCCTCGAGTAGAGGGTTATTTTTTCCGGATTATTTTCGTTCCCGGGAAACGGTAAATTTAAAAATTAATTTCCCGGGTTTCCCAGGAATCCCGGGAAATTTAAAAAAAATATTAATTTTAAGTTTTACGGAAAAATTAAATAAATGTTTTTGCAATTTAAAAGAGTTTATTTTAACTGAAATGATACTGATATTGTTTTTATATTAATTAAGAATTAAAAACAAACCATAGGAATAAAAAAAAGCACATTGATAAATTTATGGATTCCTTTTAAACTTGTATGCCTTTGTGTCTGAATATCAAATTGAGTAACTGTACCATCAGGTCGAAAGAAACACAATATGTCAGCATTTTATAATTTTTCCACTTAAAATAAATAGTAAATATATTTTTGTTAAGCGATGTTTTTTTTATTTTTTATTTTGTTCTAATAATTTTGTTTTATAAAGTGATGAATGCTGATTTGATAAGTGCGTTATAATATAATAATTATGAAATTTTATATTTATTACGATTATTAGAACGACACGTTAGTAAATTACGATTCTACAGTTAACTAAACAAAGATTTTGGTATCGGTAAGCAATCTGAATGACTAATATTTTGTGTTTTTTCCCGGGAAATGTTTGGCTTTTTTCCCGGGAAATAAAAATCAAAGAGAGGGAAGAACCCTCTACCCTCGAGTAGCCAGCAAATCAGTTGCATAAAATAAATATAAGGATCGTCTTCGCAGTAGCATAATAGTCAAAACATTAACAAAATATATTTCCACTCCGAACAAAATAGTTGTACCTACGTTTATGAGATTTATGCATGGGCTATCTTTATAATAAAGTATAATACAAAGTATAGGTATGTCAAACATCGTAGTTATTATTTTATGAATGAAACACGTAGTTCATACATACATATTTTACGTTTAATGAAGTCGATAGATACTAATAGGTATATCTGGTTTTACTATTGCCTAGTTTAAAAATGTACAAATACCTGCACAATGATCTTGGATATACATACATTCATACTTCTTTATACGAAATTTCACAAAATTTCTCTATACTGTAATATTATTATAATGTTGTGTATGTAGATAAACACTAATCACCATTAAGTTTATGCATAGTAAAATCTATAATAACATTAGCGCCTACACAAAATATATAAAAAAATAATATTTATTATGTTACTCTTGAAGTCAATGTAGGTGTAACTATCTATGAATGTTGCATTATTAATACGAGAAGGTACAATAAGTTACATTAGAGTGATAATAGCTTAAGAAACAAACGCAATACATAATTATTTTACTCTTAATATTCAGTTTTCTTACAGAGAATCCAGCAAAGAAATTAGTTTCTTCCCCTTAAACCGCATTATTTATAGGATATCATATTACTTGACATAGAAGCTGTAGGTAATGTTTATTAGGATGTCGCCTTGAACAGAACCACGTGGTGACGAAAAACTAAGAAATAGGACGTTACTATCATGTGAGATAAATAATAACCTAAAAAGAAGTATTAGTAAGTGTCTTAACCATTGTTATTTCAGCGATATTTTTTTTGTTTTCTTGTATTATTGGTAAAAGAACAATATACATACATACTCCTCAATGGGGCTTTAAATATCATGAACA
This sequence comes from Athripsodes cinereus, assembly GCA_947579605.1. Taxonomy (NCBI): domain Eukaryota; kingdom Metazoa; phylum Arthropoda; class Insecta; order Trichoptera; family Leptoceridae; genus Athripsodes; species Athripsodes cinereus. The sequence goes on along the minus strand of OX388316.1, from coordinate 1,080,198 downwards.
GAATTCAAAGTACGTTGTCTGGACTCAGGACGAAATACCTCTTCTTCAATGTCTTTGTTTTCCCAATCCTTTTATGTGGCTATAAGTCTTGGCACCTAACCCAGCCTCAAGAGCGAAAGATATTAAGTTTCTTTCTTTTATAAGTTTTTTAGAAGGATTTTGGATGTTGTGTGGGTGTAAAAATTAGTACCTAAGAAGGATTTTGGATATTAGGTAGTTTGAGCATATCACAAATGATAGTTACTGTGCGCCAATTCTGTAAGACAGGAGAGACGATGGTCTTGGTTGGGCTTAGTTTTGAGAACGTACGGTGATAGTTGCCAAAAAAGAGTGCTGTTCTTTTATCCACAATAGCTCCGATGGCCTAGGCGTCCCTCTTTCACAATACAACGTTCCTATGACACGGACATCAGAGGTGACTCAATTAACGCAGAGACTCTCCTAATAGAAGATGCTGGTTTCTGCCCTGTGCTCCCGAGAGAAGCTTTGGAGGGGCAGATGATGATAATGCTACTGATATGAAAGTATATTAATAGAAGTGTTGTAGACTATGTAATGAAGTTAAGTCTTCTTAAACGCGGTTAAAGTGTTTTCAAATTGAGTCACGACTTCGGTACTGTAACATGATCGTTGTAGTAAATTGTGAAACGTGGTACCTTGTATGTGTATTTCTTCATTTCATTCATTAATTCCATTCATTCATAAAAACACACAACATAGACTAAAGTATCAATTATACAACACTACCACTACACTAAAATATGTACATATAAATACTAACACGAATACGTATTATAGGAGTGCCACGATATAGGTACCTTCCTCTTTCCACTTAATATGGGCATCTCAAGGGCTTTCTATGTCTAAATATGTATGAACGAGACGAAAATATATCGGTCACTGTAATTAATGAGAGATGAATAGATGTTTGAATGTTTGGTAACATTCTAAACTTTTACATTTGACTTACATACATAGATTTTCGACGACAATCAATCAATTTTCTAGTGTCATTTTTCTATGTAGTTCTACTTGTACGCATAACTGTTTGCATAAGTTCCTATGTATAGGTATATTAGGCGCCATGTATGTCTGCTGTCTCTTTTGAATCAAGAGACTCTTTAATTCAAGAACCTGGTTGTTTTTTTTTTTTTAATTGTGTACTTGTATTTACTGTTATGTCTTTGTAATCATTGATTCGTCCTTAGTTTCTTTTTTAGGTTGTAGTCCTAATTGGATTTGCAGTCGTTATTAGTCGCTAAAAATGAAAACGAAACGTGTTCAGCTTTGCTTCTAGTTCACACTAACCCAACGATTATCAAACAACAAATTTTATTAATCCTTTTTACTATCTAAGGTTACTTATAGAAAAAAAACAAATATCTAGAATTCACTCATTTTTCTGTCTAATGATTTTAAATCAGCAATGAAGTAGGTACATATGCCGCTCATGCTTGACTTAATTTTTATTGACACGAACTAGCACTTAATTTTTCCACCTATTTCACTTATGGGAAATACCGTAATGCTAAAAACAAGATTTAAAAAGTTATCCGTGTTTCCTACGTTACAAATATTTTTGAGCTTTACTATAACGGTTAATATAAATGTCTTTTTCACCTTCACACTTCCCACCTTCTCTCAGGAATATGTGGTGAAATTTAATTAGCTCAAAACGATTTCGTACGACTACTATACTATACCATCACGGCATACCCCACAAGTGGGGCAGCCAGCAGATCAGCTACATGTAAGAAACATGCAAACTGTCCTCTTCGTGCCAATGTTACATCAAGACATTCAGGATGGGTGGCAAACCTCGACCTTTTGAAACAATTTTCCTAAACAACTTAGGTACTTCACGATGCACTATTCCTGTAACTTCCTATAACAATAATATGCACTAGAACATCAGGAGTATAAATAAAATATTATTATTATTATATTCAATTAATATATCTCTCAAACATCGGCAATCACTAAGACGAATAGTTGGATAACATTTACAAGTTATATTCATTCATGGATATTAATTCATTCATAATAAGTATTCCTAATTTTCACCTTCATCTCGATTTTTTATCAGTTACGGGTAACCAGCTAACCACAATTATATACCACAAGTAAGTAGGTATGTGTTATTATTTATGAAATATATCTACTTGCTTGTGATGGAAGCTCTTGCAGTAGCAGAGAGTAATAATAATATGACACAAACATACATATTATAATATACAATAATATGATATTTGCCTCAATAACCAGTTGACCTGCATGCATAATAATACACAACACAAACACACTGCGTAAATACTGTGTATCGGACGGTAATAACTAAAAAGTACTAACTTTAATTTTTTTTTTATATGTAGGCTCTCAAACATTAAGAAAACAAATACAAAAATATTACGATCTTTTATAATAATGATAAAATTTATTTACTTATTAACTTCCTTTAGAACAGACAATAACAACAACGCAATATTAAACAAAACATAGACCAAAAAAGTTCACTTATATTACCCAAATACAAATCAGAGCATTTAAAATACTATAAATGACACATCAATGAATGACAAATTATATGACAAACTATATATCGCTGAATTGTGATAATATCACATCAAAGCCGCTTTAGAACATCTGGGATCAATATCCAAGTCCATTTTTAAAATATGTATGATAAAATCAATTATAATTTGTCATCAGAAAGATAAAATAGTAAAAATACAATTAACAAAATAATTTTAAAAACAAAATACTACCTAAAAGATAAAATCTTTAGCAGATATTCATCAAAAAAAAAAATAAGATAAAAGGTGTGCCAAGTGCCAGCCTTATGAACAAAGAAAGAAGTACATAACATAGTCAATCAATGAAGCGTTCCATCCTCTCTGCTTACCCCACTCAGAATATAGCATGGAGGTGTACTATTGTAGTTGGTATAGTATATTATTATATTATAAGCAATCAAGTAGGTATTAATATTCCAACACCACTAAGGGACACTTATTTTATGAATTGTGCCTTTTGAACTATAATCGTTCGATGTACGTTTGTTTGTAAGTTTTATATATTATTATCTATATTTTATAGTTGTTTATAGTTAGTTACTTCATCATAATATTTACATACTTGAATGAGATTGTCCACTTAATAATATCATACATATACCTTACAAAATATATTATACCTATACGACAAAATAATACAAAGTATGCACATTAAACTAGGTATCGTTATAAATTCATGTATATAAATTGTATAGGTAGATTTATAAGTTTATAAAAATACCCTGATTTCTATACCAAGATTATTTTTTTTCAAAATACAAATAAGCAAAAACGTCATACCTTAATTATTAAATTTTATTTTCTTATGTATTTCATATGCATGGATTTGAAATAAAACTTTTGAGTGATGTTAAATAGTTCTACAAATTACCAAACTCGTCGTATTTTGAAAAATGGGGATCCGTCCTTTAAACTACATACCTATACAAAATATGATGCCATTTAAAAGGATGCCAAAGGAGAATAACGTATCTCGATATGCAGTCTTTGAACCCTAATTTTTGTCTTATTCCATCCTTCCTCCTTCTTTTTTTAATCTACATATGTAGGTAAATGTGTACAACCCCCTTTCTGTTTTGTCTTTTTTCTTGATATTATCAGTTCAACACTGTTTTTCGTTTCACTAATTATAGACAGTTTAGACGGATCGAGCTAGTCCCAAACTCAGATATGAATCTTGTATCATGAGTACTCACGACGATACACATATATAATCACCAAACACAATATATTATTACCTACATGTAACACCCAGACCCAGAAAGATTTGAAAAATGTAATTTTTTATTATGCCCTAGCCGGGAATCGAATCTGGAATCGCATGCCTCAAAGGCAACGGTGTTACCTCTTCGCCAATATTTAATAAATATAACTATTATTTATCTTATTTATATACATGTTTTGTATCTATTGGCACCAGTAAGCGATTTATGAATGAACTATGTATCTGTTAAGATAAAAATCTTACGAGATTATTGCTAATAATACTACTATACAACTACATTTAATGTATATATTATGAAATCTTATATATGTATATAGCTACAGTGTGACATTATACTAATAATTTACCTATATTATCTATGTGTAGGTTATGATATAAAGCCAATAGCTAACAAGATAGGTATTATTAAAGGCAATTCATCTGCATAATGCTTAATGACAGCAAAATACTTTTGATCATAGTTTGTTATTAGATAGAAAGATTGCTACTTATAAAATTGAGTATAAAATATTATCAACACTGGATATTGTATTATTTATTTATTTATCGAAAAAACCCATCAAACTGATCTCCAGTACTGTGCAAAACGCACAGCTGGTGCAGATGCGTCACAAATATCCTCTTAGATTACATTTTCTTAGATAAATGTAAATTTATATTGTGATCTTATTACGCATTAAAATAAAAGAAAATATTGAGAGACGTTTTAAAATTTATACATTTGTGAGTTTTGCGTCAAAATAATAATTTATTATTTCTCAGTGTTAAAAATAGAACTGACTTTAATAATATAAATGGAACAGATATAAAATATTTTTTCAATAGTGTAAGATATAGAGCAAGCGTTAAAGTTGAAAATAATAAATTTATATCACTGTAGGTACTATCGATACATCGATAAATCAGCTATGTGACAATATTCATTAGAAATCCACAGATAGGCATAGGAATTATTTAAATCGATCTTATAAAATTTAAGAGATTATTAAAATAAAATCAAACAACCAATTTTTTAACGTCAAACGATTCTTGTTAATAATAAAAATAAATTAAAATCAACATACAATACTTATTAATATTTTAATTGCCTTATAATTCCTTATAATTAAAAATGTTTCGTGATTACCACATTGTTAGTGCCAAAAAAATCAAACAAATTTAAAAAATAGACTTGAAATAAGTCTTTGAGTTCGTCGGTAGAGTCTCGGCCTCGTGAACAGGGGATGTCCGTGGTTCGATTCCGGGTGCCAGCAAATTCCCCTTTCACGACACAAGCTTTTAGCTTTCTGTGAAAGGTGTATAAGGTTGTATTTTTTTGGCATTGCACCCAATATATGAGTGATGCTGAAGGTCGTATTTGGGCTTACAACAAAACCCAGATATATCTATTTAAAAAAAAAAACATATGTCGTCGATTGCAAGAGAATCTGAACCTGGGATCTCTCAACTGTAAGTCCAAGACTCTAAACCGTCAAGTTACTGTTCACCTCAATCACCTTTTTTGCATATCATTTGATAAAAGAGGCTTGTTTTCACCCTGAGAGTCCTATAGAAAGGTTGAATAATCAAGGGGAAAAAAAGTCTTGTAATTCGTTCTAAATTAGATGGAAGAAATCACTTTATAGTGATAATCTCGCCACTGCACATCGTCCTAGTTTTTTTTTAAATTTTATATTGTTTTGTTAACACTGTTATATAATGATGATGTGCAAAAAGAATAAATAAATAAATAAATAATGTTTTGTAGTAACAATATCCGATTTTCAAATAGAGCGATCAATCTGTGAAATGTTAAAAAAAAAGATTAAAAAAAGATAGATTGGTCTGCGTTGATATCTCCAATCTATACCTTCTACGTATTGAGATGATGATAAAAATAAAATAATAATATATTTTTTTTATCTTTCATCTCACACAAAATAGGTTTCGTGTCCATTTACAATAAATTGTGTTCAGAAATAAGATCCCTTTCTTGGCACATTATAAATTTATTGCGTCTTAAAATAGAATGATCGGACAAGAGTTGTAAAGTACCTATGCGTTCTATACGTCTCTCTTTATCTTCTTTTCTCTCTCTTATCTACTAGTACCTACCTACCCATATATATAATAATATATCCTACAATCATCATATGACGTTGTTGATTATGAAGGTTTGAATACATCTTTGATAATCTAGCTAAAATATAAAATAATGCAATGAATAAAAATACATAATTATACTAAAACAATATATTATGTTGATGGCAGAGATTCATACTTTCAATCAAAAAATCTGGAGTTAGATTAATCTCGCTTGTGAAAGTGTGTTTTGAGGTGTATTTAGGCTTATTTAAATTAATCATAATAACAATAAATAAAGTCTTCGATTCTGGGTTGAGATTCCTGTATTTTTATTACAGGCAATAAGATCACTGGTTAATATTTAATTATAACAGATAATCACTTTCGGTGAATCTACTAACAACCCTTGTATGGGACACATCGTGATAGAATAAATGGACAAACAACTGGTTAGTAATTATTTATACCTACAAAAAATCAACTACGATTACTACTTAATATGTAAAACATATTTTCTTCCCAATGAACTTGTTACAAATAATCAATATTATGATTGCCAAAATCGTGCAATCTTTTCCGTTTTCATATATTTTGAAGGAATATAAAATAGAAGCAACCAATAGACCACTCTATTAATTTATAATGCCGCATCTTTTGTGAAAAGAAAATAATTAAATAACATACGATCAGACGTGGTCAATATTAATTTTTCTTGTATATTTGTGTCATAGAATTTCTATGTGTCTGTATTTTGTGTTATAGGTTTATTTTATTATTGTCTTGATTGTGCTGTCATTGTTTACGTACAATGACAGCGAAAAAGGTTTTTTTACTATAATGCTGTTCATTGTTTCTTTTGTACAATAAATAAATTAATTAATAAAATAACTAATATTCACGATTAACAATTTATACAAATTAAAAAACATAGCACCTTCCAATAAACTGACTTCCCGTATTATAATAATTCAATTTAATTTTATAAAAGAATTAATATAATGTATCTGTTACTTGAATTTTCTAAGGCGCTATCAATTTCGGCAAACTTTTGGCATTTACGGGTGAATCAATACCAGCATGATATGTTTAGTATATTGTTTAAGGGATGAATCAATACTATCAATAAAGGAGATTTTAAGAAAGGAAAATATTATGTACCTATAAGCACTTTTACTCGAAGGTTTACAATATCAATGCATTCTTGCTACTAGTAAACGTATAGCTTTTAATGTTAAGGTTTCATGTCAAATTACTCACTACTATTTTTTTGTTGTTTTAAGACTTTCAGGATGGGTGGCAAACCTATTCGCTGAATTTAAGATTTAAACTTTGTCTTTTTAGAATACACGCGAAAACTTAAGGAAAAGAGTGGAAGACCAAGTTTTTGAAAGACGAATAATTATAAAAATAATTAAATACTATGAATATAGAATAGTGACATCTAGGAAAAAAAAAATTGTGGCCTGACTGCTTTCTGCAGTAATTATTATATAGATGAAATGAAGGCTGCTGATTTTTACTGGAGATACGCGCCAACCTCATCACAATCACGATCTGATCAGTCATCAGCGTCATCCAGCTGAGGAGTCTCTCGCTCCTGGGACGGCTATAATAATAATATGTAATCATTAAGTTGGACCCTGCTGTCAAGATTATCTCTGTGATCGTGTGTCTAGATTGTCACTATAGACCTCGGAGCAGCGAGTTTTTTCAAGTATTTTGTCAATAAAATATAAAAACCTGGAGTTTCACTGAATTGAACTAATTTCCTCATTTTTTTTATCAGTATTCAAAAACAATATTTTTCTACTACTTTGTACATACACATACTGATTATTACTTTGCAGGTTTACTCGTGAAGCGATCTTAATCTTGTCTTGATCTTAATCCTACGATATGCGAAGTGATTATAGTCAAAAATATATGCATGCCAATCTCGCGGTAGCTGAGGATAGTCGTTTTCATAATTTAAATGAGTATTGTGGTTGTTTTTTGCGATACAACCCCAAGAATGAATCAGGCATTGTTTCATAATTTTGATACATTTTAGATCACAAGATTATCTTTTTCTCCTTCGCCCTCCCCTTTATCCCATTTATATGGGGTCGGCACTCCAAGTCCTTATTCTCCAAGTTCTTCGGTCCCCCGCATTCTTCGAATGCAGCTCTGCATCCCAAGATTATATTTTTATTTAATAAGACTAACCAGAAGGCAGACATCGTGGCTGCGCAATAAACTGGAATGAGAGGTGTGGAGGAATTGTTCCAGACAACGCAGGACCGAGAAGCCTATGCCAGAGTGATTGCCAACGTCGGGAGGACCTGACAGAGCACTTGCAGAAGAAGAAGACAAAACAAAAATATGGTAGACATTGTATCGCTTCTATACGTGGAGAGCACGGAAAGCCAATTCGACCTGTCCATGCACACTTTATTTTATTTACGTAATCAATTTTAGTTTAAGATTATCCAAGTACCATTTTTGATTCATAATAAATTTTCTTTTCCAAAAATTTAAGTTTTAAAGCAAACTATTTATTTAAAACAAACGTACAGAGTGACACGATGACTTTTTATATTGATCATTGATTATTTATCGAATAAGAGTTGTAGGTAAGTATTGATGTTTGATAAAGAATAAACCTGTTCTGTATAATATAATAAAAATACTACATATAATTTAATATACCTATAGATATGTTGTATTATTCTTCTTATTTAAGTGGCATCTAGGTGCGAACACAGGAAATCATTCGTACCTGCTCATACATTCATACACACATACAGACAAACTGAGCTAAGTATATTTTTTTATACATATTATAATAATTATTATAAGTACGATTGATAAAATTTAAAAGAATGTCTGTTCATTTGTAACCAATTTCAATGCTTACCTATCGATACTGGTCGATTCGTTATCATCTATCATGAATGTGGAAAGAATGAATGAGGACAGAATAACCAAGGAAATATATTTGGCTGAGAGAAATTATTGTGCTTGGAGGTGTCAAATAGCAAGATCAAATTAACCAGATCCTACAGGATGGTCACATGTTGAGCACAATGAACAGTAGAGCATGCATGAGAAATTGAATAACTGTGACGGAAGCGAAAGTTGTATGCAAGGATAGAAGGAATTAGCGCTCGATTCTTTATGCCTACCCTACAAGAGACGTGGCGTGATGATAAGTATGTATGATACTGAGTTTCGATCCTTGCGAATGTTTGGACATGCACTGAATTAACGGTGCAACTACTCGAAAGCTTCGAGATTTTGTATCACGTACCTATACTCGTATATTCCTAAAGATTTTTGCACCATGTATCTTTATACCAGTTATTTTCATATTTGACTACGTTGCCCCAGTGGCTCACACACTGACATTACAAGGTGTTGTGAGTTTGATTTTCAAAATGAACAAAACGTAATTTTTGAATGAATGAAAAGATTTAAATGAATACAGTTGTGTACTTTTTTTTATGAATCTATCCTAAGCAAATATCTATCTCCTTTTCTACTCGTGCTTTATCAGGTTTCCATGTCTGATCTATGTAAGGGTGTTACTTTTTATGAGGTTTAAACAAAATGAATAAAAAACGACGAAATAATTAAAAAATTATATAAAAATATATTTTCGAGCTTCGCCATGTCATTTTATACTCAATAGGTATAATATTATTTTATATATATACACACACACACATATAAGCTTTGTATTATTATTATTATTATACAAGTATTGTGTATAAATACAATGAAATGGGCGCGCGTGCCATTCGGAGCATTTTATTGATTAACGTCATTAATTGTTGTGTTCAATAAATTATTATTATTTTATTTATCAACACTATGTATGCATGTATATAAAACCAATACACAACATTACTTTATATCTGTTGTATACAATATTAATATTATTACAGTGGTACCTCAACATTCGAGTTTAATTTATTCCGAAACCTTACTCGTATTTCACATAACTCATATCTCGAAGCAAATTTCTCCACTGAAATTAATTGAACTACCATTAATCCGTTCCAGCCCGCAAAATGTCACCCAAGTTATTTTTGGTACGTGTTTTTGAATAAGAAAAATGTATTTATAAATGACAAATATTGTAGAAAAACATTATAAAAGAGAACGTTAAGAAATAAATAGATTTATTAATAGCTACTTTCACTTAATTTTCGTCACTGCTTTTCTTTTCACTGGTCTTTGCCTTTTTCGCCACGCTTTTCTCACTTTTACCTGAAGGCCGTTTTAAAGAATCATGTCCAAGGAGTTTTGTTTCTTCCTCCCTTTTAGAATGTTCCGGAAATGAGTTAGACAAGTGTCAATAAATAGCTCGTATCTCAAAGCAATAAATTTCTCGCTCGACGACTCGTATCTCAAAAAACTCGTATGTTGGGTCACTAGTATGTCAAGGTACTACTGCATTAATATAATGGTATTATAGGCTTCAGTTAAGCTAGTGCCTATATGTTATAATATAGCAAAAACAATATTATGTAAATGTTCAAATCTCAGTGGGTATAAAAAATGTTATTATGAATCTACCTTTATTATGAGGAGTTTATCATTATATAATTATACAAACTGAAACCAGTGCTTTTGTCTCTTGAGCAGAGATTAATAGTAACGGCCGATATGGCGCAGAGTTAATATCATCCTTGGCTTTGAGTCACGAGGTCCCGGGTTCGATTTCCGACCAGAGCAAAATGAAAAATGTTTGATGTATTTGTGTGTGTGTGGGTGTATGTGTGTGCGTGAGCGTGTGTGTTATTTTATGGATAAGGAAAATAATCTTAGTGACTGAAGTAAAGAAAATTGAGCGCTGAGACAAAGTATGGTGAAAACTGGTTCAGTCTACCTTGGTACGAGCTCATACCCAGTTAGGTAGGTTTTTATGACTTTTATATTTTTAATGATTTTTAAGTAAGTAATGATGTTGTACAAATCTGATGAATTTGACTATTATCATCTTGGACTATTTCAAATGGATATTTATTTTAATTTTTGCCTTAATTTGTATATGACATTTTGTCTTTTATTGTCTGTATTCATCAAATTTTGTCCAATCTCTATATAAATTTATCTAATTGTTTTATTCTATTACTATTGTTGTTTTGTTCAAATTACTACTGTTTTTGTTTTTATGAATTTGTACCAATTCATTTTTTATCATCTTTATTGTTGTTGTCTGTCAAATTGTTATTTTTTTAATTTGTTGTATATTTAACGTGTAAAAGGCTCACGCCGTGTACAAGTGATAAATAAATAAATAAAAATGAAATAATAAATAAATATACCTAATATAATATAAAAAACATCAAATAATTTGGGACTAGCCCGATATGTATAAATTGTCCATTTCACTTGCAGAAAATAGTGAGAGACCTATTCTTTAAAAGGGACTCCACGTTTCGTAAAAAAATACAAAGAAATAAATGCAAATAATAAAGAATTGAAAATTAAATTAAATTGATTATGTTGTTCTCTTTGAAATTAAATTAAAACATTCCCGTATCGACAACGACTGTATTGAGTTGCATGGATCACAAAACTACAACAAACAACAACAAGAAAAAGTGTGTTACAAAAATCTTGTACGCAGTTCATGTTTCTGTCTCGAAAATAAAGTCATTCATCTACATACTAAATATATTATATTATTATAGTTCGTTCATTCGATTGGTAGATGGATAGGTATGTTTTTTTGGTACTATGTGCATGGCGTTAGGTCCAATATTTCCCTCTGCTGCTCCGATATCTCAGACGGACATGGTCCGACCAGAGAATGCAATTAAATGAATAGAGGTGTTTACCAAGGTACAAGATAAGAAGACGTCCAATTTAATGCCCGATCTCTTTACACGACCACAACATTGGGGTTTTTTAACCTGTAAAATATTAACCCTTTAAAGTCTAGGTATAGTTTATTTCCCAAAAATATAATCTCAACTTTCGAGAATTTCAATTACAAAATATGTTAAACGATACTATACCCTCACGTCGTGTACCAAGTGATACAAGTAATCACATCGATTTCTTTTTCTTAACACAGCCATCCTTGAAAATTTGTTGAATTCACAATGATTTTTTATGATCTGTTGATATTTACTGTCTCGAAATATTTACCTACTTTTAAATAAATTATGATGGTATTAAAAAATCGCATGAAATTATTTTTTGTTATATTTTTATCATCCTTTATTGCATTTGAAAACACAGGAATATAGTAAACTTAGTTTTATAAGCATTTGACCTATTATAATTACGGGTCATACCATATTGTTGAAGAAACTTATATTTATTGTGTTATTGGTTATATTATGAACCGAGGAAAATATATTTCGGATACATTTTTTCCAAAACTGCAATAAGTTACCATACTCCATTGTTTTTTTTAATTTTTTTTTTTAATAAAAATCTGAGTTTTGTTATAAACCCAAATAGAACCTTATACACCTTTCACAGTAAGCTACTAAAAGATTGTGTCGTGAAAGGGAAGTTTGCCGGCACCTGGTATCGAACCACGGACCCCTTCTTCACGAGGCCGAGACTCTACCTCCAAGCTACCGACGAACTCGTTATAATACATTTAACAATAAAACAGGGATGTGTATGATAAATAACTTATAGAAATCTTACAGTCATTAAAGGGTTAAAACAATTCAAATTTAACTTTGAAATATTTTGATTTGGAGAAACTAGAAGGGCCATTGGAAGGAACTAAGGAATTATTGTAGTTAAGCTGAGGTTATTTAGTAAAAATGATTTTTATGTATCAAAATGTAAATCACAATAAAGGAGATTGATGAAAAGAAGTGGATGCAGAAATCCCAGAACAGAAGTAATGTGGTGTTCTCACTTTAGCGAATATCGCCAGGGCACCAAAATATCGCCAGCCATTTGAACAGTGTGAACAAAATGACAGCTAGTCTGAAACGATAAAAACCAGTAGAAACGATATCGTCTCGAGTTGACCACCTTCCAACTTTTTCGGCCGATTGAACGATTTGCGCATGCGCAGATGTGCGCGGCGTTCGTATCTATGGTAAAAACTTCATAACCTATAAATGTTTTAATGTTTCCCGCTTCGTGACAGCTGTTATCTTTGTTGTTGGTTTGTAACCTTTGTTTCCTTAATTAAAAGGCGCCTTATAACCTCTACTATAACATTTTCAACTAAAAATAAACACTTTGCGATCTCCATCTCGACGTTCGCCATTTTGAAAACAGTGTCAAAATTAGCAAAAAAGCGCATCTGACAGATCGTTTCTATATCGGTGAACTGTGTGAACAGGTGTGACGATCGATGGATGTCCGGCGAATTTTGTTTTTTCGCCTGGCGATATATTTTGAAATTCGCTTGGCGGTATTCGCCAAATGTGAACACCCCATAAGTTAAATTCATAGGCAAGGCTTATGTCCAAATGTGGACCCAAAACAGCAAAATTTATGGATTGGTACTATAAATATTATCAATTTTTTATCAATGTTTGGAATATTATTATTTAAATAAAATTTTACAATGATTTGTATACCAATATTTAAATTTGACAAATATCATCTCACCAATATTTATTTTTACCTCTATGGCTACTATTGTGTTGACATATTTATAATTTTCTATTGCTTAATAATACCAATATTTAAATTATTATTGCCATGTGAAAAAATATTATTTTTAAACTAATAACATTTAAATTACCCAGTAAATAATTCCATATTCGTTGTGCGCCGGCGCACCCAGCAGAGACCTGTAATCTCCGTAAAACAGGAGAGACGATGGTCCTGGCTGGGACATGTTTTGAGCAAAAAGAGCACTGTTCTTCCGTCCGCAAGGGTTTCGTCGGCCCGGGTGTCCCTCATTCACAATACACCGTTCCTATGACAACTATATGAGAGCGCAGGGAATGTCGTGAAAAGAGGTGACGCAATTGGCGCAGAGACGCTCTGAATGGAGGAGGCGGGTTTCTGCCCTATGCTCCCAAGAGGAGCGTTGAGGGCGAGATGATGGTGATGATGAATTCTATATCTAAAAATCGATTATATTCTTACATTATGTTTTAATATTTTTATGGACCAACTGAAGAAGGACATGAACTGTGGCACAAACGTAGAACTAAAGAGACTAGCTGAAAAAAGGGAGGAATGGAAAAGAAAATTTAAACTCGTTGCAGACCAATCCAATGGATTGTAACTCACTATATAAATTTTTGTCTCTTCTGTCTGAAATACTTATCGTTGTTTTTGTATAATTGTAATTGCCTTTAAGGCTAACGCCGTTCAAAAAACATTATTATTGAATAAAATTGTAAAAAACCCCAATCGTATAGGTACAATGCGATGTCAATTTGGTTATAAAAGTGTAACTATGTAACATCAAGTCATGAATACGAACAAACACAATAATTATTATAAAAGCTTTCAAAGTATTTGACAAAGTTGAGAACCACACAAAAGTTTCGATAGCATTTGAAATAAAATACATATGTACATTGGTATATATGTGAACTTGATTTAGATTGTCTCCGTCTTTTTATTTCACTCTACTTATTTATGTTATGATTATAAATGTATATTACTTAGGTATTCTCCTAATCTGATCACTCAAAAAGCTTACCTCGCCTGCTCTGTAACTAAATTACAATAAAATTATACCTATATTATTGTTTTGTTGTTGAACACGTTACAACCAAATAATACTATAAATAGGAACCAACCATTCCATTATTTCGATAATATCATATATTTTACATTATATGTTGGATCGAAAAGAAAGGAGTTTTAGGATGTACAACCAGATAAAACTTAGAATTAAAAAAGACTCTCAAAATAATAAAAAAAAATGTTTTGAACAAATCCTCACCTCACACTCGAAAATTCTATGACTACCTACTGCAAAATAAAATATTTCTTTTAGTCGTCTCCTCTTATTCTGTGGATCAACCGTTAATTAATTGGTCTCCCTCTCTTTTCAATAGGTTTTCGGTGTCCTGTATAAAGTAAGTGTTCGAAAAAATACAGACGTTTTATATTTTAAAATCAGCGACGACGTTTGCCACCCATCTTGAGTGTTATTTTGAGAATTTTTGTTGTTAACAATAATAAGAATAAAAGGCTTTTGTAAAGTTCTTTAGTAACACAAGACTTCTTTGGTTTCGACGCAATTTTCGGGAGCTTCCTTTCTCATCAATATTGTCAGCCTATGATATAATAAATAATGGATTCATATGGATGTACTTTCTATCAGAATGATATCCTGTTGGATTACTATACAAAAATCTCAGTGTTTTATTTTAATTAATTTGAAAACGGTTATTTTTATTGCTAAACAATAAAATTCGATACTTTAAAAATCGTATTTTTCGTTCTAATTTAATAACAATATATTTATTTAAAAGTATTACACATTGTATATTATGTAGTAATGTTGGAATCGATCCATATAATAAATAACATAGTGTATCTATGTTCATATATATGTATGTTGACATGATCTATTTGAACACATTAAGATACTTGTATTGACTGTAATGTATGTACATGTAACTCTATATTATTATACTTACGAAGTGCGTCGAAACACTCAAATCTTCTAATAAAATAATATTTTTATCCGTTAGTATGCGTCTAAAATATGCCATCCTTAAACTGGTCATAGAAGGGAAGATTGAGGGCCGTAGAGGGGTTGGAAGGAGGCGGCTTTCCTGGCTCCAGGAGTGGACCGGGATGAAAGGTGTGGAGGAGCTGTTTCGTGTTGTCCAGAACAGGAAGGATTTCTCCCAGGTGGTCGTCAACGTCGGGGGGACTCAACAAGGCACATACATAGAGAAGAATAAGTATGCGTCTATGAGCGGTTACTTGGTGATTGAGTTACGGACTTTCGATCTAAAGATCCCGCTGTCTAACAATTCATTACCTATAGCAACTTTAAACAGACGAGTTATAGGGAAACTAATGCTCTCTACGGAAACATGCGTTCTTTGAATGTATTCCTGAATAATAAAAAAAACTATGCCTAATAGTTTTTGCGAAACCAAATTATAAAATTATTATTAAATGTAAATTTAATATAATTCTCTACGCTATATGAGATAATTGTTACTTCATGAAATTGTATTTTCAATTTTATGATAGTATTAACGGTTCACATTTAGTATTAATTACACACATTGTCAACATAATATTATCATACATTATTTTGGGTAGCTGGAAGATATTGCTTCGAGGCAATAAGCTCGCCAATTGGTCGTGATATATTTTTTATCAATAAAGTGTTATTATTTTTATTTCTTGTAACATGCCGAGTTTTAATCTAGTAAAATATAACAGTTGTATTTATATATTTGATTTGAAAAACACAAAACACACATAATGGTAATTCATTGATGTGTTTTTTTATTATAATTTTCAAATCTGTCCAATTATGTGTAAAATATTTATTACAATATGAAGTATTCATTGTTTTTCGAAAATAATTATCAAGATTTATTTTAAACACTTCTGACACACATTTTATATGTATTAACACACACACACATTTTGTATTTGCGTTTACTAACACTGATATTTTTATCATTTTCAGATTTTTTGTTACTATCGAACTTATTGCAGAGCTCAAATGACTGATAGAATAAGAAAAATCATTAAACAATCCACTGTTTTACATCAAACAATAATGCTGGGCAACGGCGTGTGCTTGTTGATAAAAAAAATCTATGAATTTAATCATGTACCTAAACTTTAAACTGTTTTAGACATGATTGGTAAAACCTTGCGAGATATAAGAAAAATAAACGGATGCAAGAGGAATGTTCTGGATAGAAAGCGTGTAAATATGATACGATGGTTTGGATAAGAAAAAATGACACTCGAAAAGTTTACGAAAAAATGTAGGAAAACAATTCTTTACCGGGTGCTTCGTGGAACTTTATTATGATAACTAACTTACTGGTCAGCCATCTCTTCACTGCTGGATATAGACCTCTTCCAAACTTTTCCTAACGTCACGGTCCTGTGCCCTCTGCATCCATTTCCTACCCGCGATTGGAGTAATGTCATCAGTCCATCTCTTTTTTGGTCTGCCGATGCTTCTTTTGCTACTCCATGGTCACTATTTGACGATTCTAGGAATCCATCTGCCGTCGAATAACTTATTAAAATTAACTAAATTAAATATTATTTAGTACTGTTGTTGTTGTAAAACATTTTTGTATGTGTATTTATTTAATTTTTTGAATAAACTTATTACTATTATCATAAAGCCTAGAGTTGATATATAAATCTAGTTCACACTAATAAACTCTCAAACCGTAATTTCAATTTTTATTACACGTATTCGTTTTTATTTACGAAACGCCGAACATTTAAATATACAAAAAAAATCAAAACACATAGAGATCAAAAGAAAAATTAATATTCAATAATGTACAATCCAGGTATGTTAAAAAAAATAATGTCGACTACCGAATTAAATTAAAACACATAATTAATGATAAATCGAAAGGAATTAAAATAGTATGGAATGTTGTAACATGTTCTAAAATACTTCATTAATTTAGAGAAGAAGAAAAACATGTGGTCTTTGAAGACCCGCGCCGAAGCCCTGGGTGTGTAATAAATGGAATAATAATAATTAACGTAATATCCTTTAAATAAAATAAATAAATAATATAAAGAAAGAAATGGGATGCGCTTTATACAGGATACTATGAATATTAAACAAACATAAATATAATGTGTTTTATATTATAAATAATGTGAAATTTATTTTAAAGAATATAATAATAACTAAGATTTATTTATATATTCTTATACTTCTTCTTTTTCAATATAATGAGGAAACGAACTTCATCTCAGATATAAAATTAAGATTCCAGAGGTCGGCCGAGATTTCATAAGCAGCTTGAGAGGTTAGACAGCCAAAGTGTATTTTGGGAATCTTTCATATTTGGTATACCTATTTAGGTACGTCTTTTGATTTAAGTCACAGGAGAATAGAATTACTGCGTATTTGCAGTAAGTAATCATAGCATAAAAAAATATTATTTTTTCTAATAAAGCGTGCTTAAACTTTCTTATATTGTTATTTAACATGAAATATATAACATAACATATACATAAACAATTCAGACAGCTCGAGCTAGTCCCAAACTAATATATGAATCTTGTATTATGGGTACTAACGCGACGATACATACATATTCAATCTACAATGCACTAAACACATATACATGTAACACCCAGACCCAGGACAATATGAAAAAGATCATTCTTCACTTTGCCCTGTGAATCGAACCCGGGACCTCGTAACTCAAAGGCAAGAGCGTTACCTCCTATATAGTACAAATATTTTCTATAAAAAATGTCTTGCAACTATTACATGGTTAATACTTCTCGAATCAGAGGTGTTGTTAATGATTGAGTTGACATATTTGATATCAATAAAACACTGTTTTACTTTTCACTATTGATTTATTAATATTCAAGCGCTTTCGTCAAGTTAGCTTGACATTTTCAAGAGAACTAATTACAAGAAAATTTTTTCTTAAAGTCACATGCAACAACAATATTTTTTATATGTAGGTACCTAAAAAAATTAAACTAATTAAAAAAAACTAAACTAGCTAACTTGACGAAAGCGCTTGAGTATTAATAAATCAATAGTGAAAAGTAAAACAGTGTTTTATTGATATCAAATATGTTTAAAATGTCTTTTCACAATGTGAACACACAAACTCTAGATCATTTGATTGAGTTCACGTTTATTTTGTGAAACTCTATTTAAATTTATGGAAATAAACACTAACTGTTTAAGATTTACTTTATTTAATAATAGGTAAAGTAACCTGGTTTCAACTTTTTCGAATTTCCAGAAAGAAATTGTTTTCTTTTTCACCCTAGGGTGTATTAGCTAGATAATTTATTTAAGCACATTCACGGCTTTCGACTTTTACATGTTGCCAACAGAAAAACCCATGTGGTCTTTGAAGAATATAATGAACACGTGTTACACTCGTTCAATAACTAAAAATGGGTAAATAACTATATGAATGGTATGGAAGAAAAAGGCTTGTAGATAAACAGAAATAGGTTCCACTAAATCCTTTATACCTATTCCGAATGGAAATCATCGCCGTTATGGTATGCGTGATGTGTTACATAATACATATGTACTTATATTAATTAAGTTAGCAGCTAACGAATTAAGTTATTCTTAAAGTATAAAGCAGCGACATTTCAAAATGATTTCTCTAATCTCTAGAGCTTAAAGTTTGATATGTCTAACCACCAATTACTATCATCGTTAGCGGTTACATAATAACAATACTAGCTTATAGCAGGTTGTTAGTATCCGAGGCACGCGTCACATTCTTCTTCTAATTCTTTTTGTTGTTCTTATTCACTGCATCAATCTTCCTTCTATCATCATTCAAATATATGTAACAAAAACTTGTACGGTACAGTACAACTACTAAAAGCCACTAGCGGATTATCATTATCACACTTTAATTTTATAGTGCGTTTGAATGTTTTCTATTAACCATAGATGTATTTAAAATGTATTTTGGTCACATAATGAGAGAAGGAAAATATGTCATCCTTAAACTGGTCATAGAAGGGAAGATTGAGGGCCATAGAGGGGTTGGAAGAAGGCGGCTTTCCTGGCTTCAGAACATTTGGTCGTCAACGTCGGGGTAGCAGACAAGACACGTCAAGAAGAAGAAGAAGAATAGATAGACTGATTTGAAAATGTTAAGTCAAATGTTAAAAAATGGTAAGTTTTAGAGTTTGCAAAAAAAAATCTCATTGACAAAATGTATTTGAATGTCACTTTACGTTAGCCTGATGATAAAAAGCTCTTGAAATCCAGCTCACGATTAATAGTCACTGTGGAAGTACTGTTTTATTTTTATTAATTTAGCATAAACTGCCCTCAATTACCGTTGGTCGACAATATAAACTACGTATAGGGATATTAACTGATCGACTCAGCGATCTCTAGCTGAACTACCTCAAAATCGCTAGGTCCGAGGTCTCCAAAGCAGCAATAGGCAGGGATCTCTGGAAGAAGTTTATTCTTCACTCATTCATACCAACACAACATTTTATAAATGTTAAACATACAAGTCGTCTTCTCCGTGACAGTAAAAGTAAAGATATTCAGGATGGGTGGCACACCTCATCGTTGAACTGATGCTTTCGAAATACCTCCCTTCTACAGGACCCACTCGGAAACTTACAAACTGAAAAACTTGTGAAACCTATTCTTTGCTTTTGAGACTCTATGGTGGAAGGTTTAAGTAGACACAATGTCGTCGTTGCATATTCAAAGAGAAGTATGTGCGAACATTTTTATTTATGCATAATCTTTACAAACTGCATTTAAATTGCATTAAAATTGTTGTTTGGACTTTTTATTGGCATGTGATGTTATTCTTTAAGTATAAACTTTTAATATTTGATAATAAGAATCACTTTATAAAATGGTTATGATGCCATTGTAAGCAGTTTATTCTAGAAATGTCAAAATAGTTATAAATTCACATACCCTTTTTTGAATATGCAACGACGATGTGTTCTCAATCCTACTAGAACAAGGGTAGGAAGATGTTTATATTATACCTACATATTTGTATGTTCCGTGCAATGCCAGAAAGAAGAAACCTTTGATTGAAATAAAGAGCCTTTTTTGTACGTATAAATGTGAAACATTAGTCAGTCCCTCATATAGGACAGAACAAAATGCAGATGTAAAAAGTGTACATATATCGAGGGCTTAATATTCGAACTAGATATCTCGAATTTTGGTTTTGAGTTTTGTTTCCCCAATGTTTGAGCAATTTCTAATAATTATTATGAAATAAGAGGTTTCCTAGTACTGTTATCTTAGTGTTTCACAAATAGAGTAGCCAAAAGATCAGCCACATTCAATAAACATGCAAACTGTCCTTTCCGGGCCAACAAAAAAATAAAACATAGAGGAAGGATGGAAAACCTCGTCGCTGAATATGTATATAACATAAATATAATAGAATCTAATTAATATATATTAGGTACGTTACCAATTAATATTATTATCGTCACTAACTTGTAATTTCTTTACTTTTCGCCAGCCTGATGATGAGAGCGGAAGCTCTTGAAAGCCGGCTCGCGTCCAATAAAAAGTCACTGTGGATATACTATAAATAAGTGTTTTATTTATAACAAGCGTATGTAACCCGGCATCGCTCGGGTTTAATTAAATAGAAAACCTTGCAAATACATGGGTTAAAACAACAAAACCTTATTGAAAAAAAAAACGGAGTAAGAACTTACGTGGATAAAAGAAGTAAAAAGCTCTTCCCAATGAGAAAACTTAATTTTTGACTCCCTACATGCCCATAGCTTAGTAACAATAAATAGGTAGGTACCTACATCATAAAAAGCATTGCAAATCTCTAAATGAAAAATCTTGAAGTTTGATACCTCACATGCCCATATTTAGGTAAAAAAAATAGGTAGGTACCTACATCGAAAAAAGTGCTGAAAAACTCTTCCCAATGAAAAATCATGAAGTTCGATACATCACATGCTCATACTTAGGTAAAAAAAAATAGGTAGGTACCTACATCGAAAAAAGTGCTGAAAAACTCTTCCCAATGAAAAATCATGAAGTTTGATACCTCACATGCCCATACTTAGGTAAAAAAAATAGGTAGGTACCTACATCGAAAAAAGTGCTGAAAAACTCTTCCCAATGAAAAATCATGAAGTTTGATACCTCACATGCCCATATTTAGTTAAAAAAAATAGGTAGGTGCCAACATCGAAAAAAGTGCTAAAAACCTCTTCCCATTGAAAAATCTTGAAGTTTGACACCTCAGATGTTCACATTTATGTAAAAAAATAATAAGTAGGCACCTACATGGAAAAAAAAGTACTAACAACCTCGTCCCGATGAAAAAGCTTGAAGTTAAGAAATTCCACATATTGGTAGGTACCTACATGGAAAAAGTGCTAAAAACCTCTTCCAAATGAAAAATATGTGAGCTCGACACCTCGAAAGCTCATATTTTATTTAGAAAAATAGGCGGGTACCTACGTGCAAAAACTACTAAAAACCTCATCTTAATGTAAAAACTCGAAGATTGTCATCCCAAATTTCTATAAGAAAAAAAGGGTATACATCCCTTTTCGTGAAAAAATTGTAGTCACATAAATGTTAAAATATTATAATTGTCCACATTCGAATTTTTATTTTTGGTTTGCAGTGCATAAATGGGTATTTGCTATGAAATTAAAAAAAGTCAAGAATAAATTGTCATATAAGTATTTACTCTTTATTCCCAAAAAACTTAAAAATGGATTATCTGCATCCTTCAATATTTCAGAATATTTTACTATCAAATATTTCATAATTTATGTAAAAAATATTAGGTGAAAATAAATAGGTTCCCACTCATTGAAAATCATTTAACATTGTTTATGGATTTTATAGGTAAAACTATTATTATTCTACAGTATAGTTTTCTATGGTTTCATAATGTCTTCCATTATGAAAATAGCCCAATATGTCAAAAATATGCAATTTTTATTCACGTAATTCAAGAGCTTTTCTCATTAGCAAACACGATATTTTATTACGAAAATAAACCCTAAATATTTAGTTTCAGAATTGTTGTATTTATTGTTACATCCATTTTGATATTAATTCAATACAATGAAAAATGTTTGACTGTGAATATTGCTATTTACTAAATCTTGCATTAATTTTACATACATTTTGTTGCTAATTTTGTGACATGGTCGCATTAAAATTAAAATATCTTTATCAATACGTAAGATATTTAAAATGTTTTTAGCCTTAAACCTGCCCAGAAGATGAGACCTTGTATAGAGTGTATTATTTTACTTCGGTCTTTCCTAATTTCTGAGTCCATTAAGGACATACGTACATACATACATACATACATACATACATACGAACGGACTCAAATATTTATGTGTGGATTAATTCAACGTGGATTTCCGTGAAGTACCGTCGGTTGAAAATATCAACTTTAAAACATATTAATTGTTACCCTGAATGTAATGTCATGGTTTATCCATTACCTCAAAACTATTGATTCTGAGATGTCTAGTTATAATATTGAGCCCATATATTATATAAGTAATATTATAAGCTATTCAAATAACCACAAAGGTTCCTGGGCTGGAGTCTTCTGTTACAACTCATCAACATGTCACTAACTTGTCTATTATTGTTTTATAATATTCATTTTTCATAATGTTACAACTAAGGCTGATTCTCCACGGGAGAAAAACTTTAATTTAGTATATCCACAAAATAAGGAGGGCACACAGAATTCACTGCAGGAAGTTCTGCGCATGGGGGTGGATCGCATCAGGTGGAAACAGATGGTCGATAGAACGAGGCATGATGGTCACGATCCTCAGTGTCGAGGGACCGACAGAAATGGGTTCCCGGTAAAGAATAGTCACTCACTCTTTTCTGTAATTTTTCGAGCATCTTCTAAAAAGCTGGTGTGTGTAAATACTCACATATAAGACAATTAACATCTACAATTCACTGACAAAGCTTACCCCCCATCCTGAATGTCTTATTTTTTTAATGACATGAATAGGACAAACTGCATGTTTATTACGTTGACTACCCTTTTTGAGCGATATACCGTGAACCGTGATGGTATCGTACTTGCAGTAATTTTTTTTTTATTGTACTAGAAATGTAGATGTAAATTTCATCCATTTCCATTTGAGCGGAGGGTGGATGGGTGTGCTTGAATGCATGAATCTCTTGATCATAGCATCCTTGGGACATTGGATATTGGCTGTGTGTTTAACTAGGCTTTGTAACTCATACTGGATTGGTGATTTTATTTTGATTTCTAGTATTTTGGGATTTTTATTTTTAACTTTTCTTTGAATTTTTAAAAAATTTTTAACTTTTGCTTTTTTTCTCAAGACTAAGACATTTCTGGTAAGAGTGGAATCTTTGCTGGTCCACATGTTGAGTGTATTAATTGTTAACATGTTATATTATGACTGTTTGATTCTTTAATATTGTAAAAATAAATAAAAAAAATGTATCTACAAATAATATTCACTTTTTTGTCGATTATAAAATGTTTATTCATAGAAGATTTCACATTTTCATGTAAAAAAAAAAGCTATCCACCATGTTTTAAAACATCTTACTCTTTATGTGGACTATATTTTGTTTTTATTCTGTAATTTATTTCAGAAGACCATATTCTTAAAACCTAAAGTCAAAAGAATTACTACTAAAACGTGCACTATCATCCAGTATTGCACCAGCTTAATGTCACATTTAACATCAACTGTCAGAACTATTGTACTATACTAATAACAATATTAACAAAATGTAACACAATGATAACAATAAGACAACAATAAAATAATGTTTATACTCTTATGTCACATTAACAACAAAGTAATATTATGCTAAATAGCCACACTATGTATGTAGTGTTGTGGAATTCTCAAGAAATAATTTTTCGAGAAATTTACCGAGAAATTTCTCGGTAAATTTCTCGAAGTAGAGAATTTTCAGAGATTTTTTATTTATTTTTTATTCAACAGTATAATACCTAATAATAAATACTTTATTCATTCAATCAATAACAATGTACAAATGTTGAGACAATTTATCACCGATATGGCTACAATTAATTATGGAAACAAAAAAATGTTAGGTACCTACATAGAAAAAAGTGCTAATAACTGATGAAAAATCTTGATGTTTGACACCCCACATGCCCATATTTAAGTTAAAAAAAATTGCAGGTACGTATATGGAAAAAATGTTAATAACCTTTGATTTGGGTCTAAATCAGCCCCACAATTTTTTGTATCAATCAGGTTGGCTGCGAAGTGCACTGGGCGAAAGGTCATAATACCACCAAGAAAAATTATGGAGAGAAATTTCTCTTCCATCAGAGGAGAAATTCTCGGTGAAATTTCTAGTTCTCGAGAAATTTCTTTGGAGAATTTTCTCTTCTCACATCACTATATGTATGTACAACATAATATATCTACACTCCTTCTTTCACTATTCCTAATGTACACTCATATTATAATCACCATTATATTCTTAATTGTCTTTGTACAGGAGAGTCTTTACCAATGACTATAGTATGCCTACCAGGTGTGGTGACAGCTCGTCTCATGAACAATCACCACGGTCCATAAGGCATATAGACAAAATAATAAGCATCAATATATTGTTGTGTTGTATAGGAATCACCGTTCAAAAGGCGTTTTGTCATTGTAAGAAATGATAATATTGGTCCTGTTTGGAACGTGTTTTGAGAATTTCCAAAAAAGCACTATTCTTTTATTCAAAAAGTCTCCGATGGCTATTTTACTTTTATCATTCTTCTTTATCCTCTTCAGTCACATTTAGTCCATTTTCATTTTTTATTTAATTCAAGGTATTCATACAATGCAGATACTCGTACTTTCTGCTACTTGATTTAAATATTATATTTCACTTTCAGTCCATTGTTTTACTAAAATTCAACTACTTTTAGCTTTTCACTCATGTTTTTTCTTACATTTCAGTTTTTATCTGACAAATGTAAAATTTTATTGAAATACTTTATTATTTCATTAAAATAATCGATGCTCTTACTTGTTCAGCTCCGTTAGTTGCCTTTTGTAGTCGGAAGTCACCGCTATTCTTGGATTACGACCTCATGGCCATAATATGGCAAAATATGGCAGATTCACACGCGCAACCTTTTTGTTATTAATTTTTTTTTAAATCCGCGAATCACATTTCCCAAGCCAGTTTTGTTTATTGATGGCTTGATAGGACCATGTTGGATTTAGGCCAGCTTCTATCCTGGGAAATGTGATCGGGATTTATTAAAAACACGTAGAATCTGAGAGAACGTAGTTTATTCGCAGAAGATGAATTGACAGAGAGATTGATGTATAAAGGTGACCATAAACAAAATTCTATGGCACTCAATTATTAAGGTGCGCTTATATGTTCTAACACACATCTTATAGAGACTGCAACCACTTCCTTTCGTGGTAAATCTAATCAAATTCATTATACTTGCTGCCTTCCCATATATTTTGTTCTCTTATCACTGCAGAAAGCACACTTTGAGTATTATCTCTTAGATCTAAGCTTTGTATAGCAAAAGCTACATTAACATAAAAGTACCTACGACATAGCATAGAGACAATATTCATTCACATGTTTTCATTAAAGCATTCAGGTATTATGTTGCGCTTTGTTCTTGATGATGGGCAGGCAGATATCTATACCAATAGTAAGTATCTATATAATGTTAGATATCTACCAAACAAATGTGTGACTACATACTAATAATCTTCCCGTAAATGTTTTGATATGTTTATTAATATATATGCACGTCCTCAATGTCCACTTTTACCAACAGTAAAACTTATGCTTTTTACGAAAACTTGTATCCTTTTTACATGTTCCTGGATGACAAATTCGTGTGTTTCTTATATATTTACAGAAATGGATATTTTGGTTATTCATTCCCACATAGCATCACGGTATTTCTCATAAGTTGTGTAACCAGCGATTGACTGCATGTAACAAACACGCCAAAATATCTTTTCATGCGAATAAATAAAATAAATAAATAAAAGTTATGATAATCAAGATGAGTGGCGTTCCTTATCACTGAATTAAAGATATAAACGTTATAGAATTCCTGCTTTTCACAGTACATTCTGAAACTTACAGAAAATAGTGGAAGTAACATTTTTTGCCGGGGACTCCAAGGGACGACGTTTCATTCGTAAAAAAGTAAAGCTTTTATATGAAGCAATCTTTTTTTGCTTATTTTTAAATCTGAATTTTATTTTATTAAAAAAAAAACGGAAAATACAGAGTATCAGGTGAAGATTGGTAATGAATTATTAGAATGAACGGGGGATTAAATGGCCATAAAAATATACATGACTGAGAAGAATGGTGCTCGGAGACGAGGCCGTCCGAGTATCAAATAGCAAGAACTAACAGAAATCATGCAGATTTCATTACAGAGAGCGTGCAGAAATTATATGTAACCGAAAACCTTATTTCCTGGATATTTCAGGAGTCCAAGGACTCCTATTTAATTTGGGTGACAATTTCTTTATTGTTTCGACTCTCTCCAGTTCACCAGTGCCACTAAGCCAGTATTGTATACAAAGATAGGATTTAATAGAGCATAATCCTTTCTGTCCACTCTGCAAGGGATTCGGCTCGATTATGATGTTGATGATGATGGCGTTTATTCCTTAACTGAAGCCAGGTTTAAAGTTAGTATAATAATGTATGTATAGAATGACATTCAAGAAAGAAAAATGGTTTTAAACTTTGACACTATGTAGTGTATAGTGTGTTGTATCTATCCATCTTAAACAACACTTAGCTGTCTTAATGTTATGGTGTCTACATACATATGTAGTTACTATATACACTACATGTTTTGTTATACATTATATTATTATTGTCTCATTGTTATTTAAATGTTTTGATTCGAGTATCTACCTGATCTAGTGGACAAGAATACCAACTTTGTAAATAAATAAATAACTTAACATACTCATTTTAATGTACATAAAATATTCTTCTCTATGAGCCGTATAAGATGTCTCCACTTGGTGATCACTCTTACAAAGATATCTAGGTACTTGCCAGTAGGAATGTCTTAAGATTCGTAGCTTGCCTAAGCTCAAAAGGCAATCCATTCCAGAGGTTGGGTCCCGCCACAGAAAAGGTTCAATACCCCAATTTGTTAAAATTTTCCTCTGCAAAGCTACCAACTCCAAGGACATACTCTGAGCAGATTTGTCCCATCAATTGTTGAAGGATTTCATACTTTTCCCACCCAGGTAATATAACAAAATACAAATTTTATAGTTATCAGTAATTGAGTTTAAGTTTTTTCTTACCTATTCACTTATTGTTTTGAATTTCATCATTCAAAATCGTATGCAATATTCTCCATTTAAATAAAATCGTGTATCTTTCAGATAATCAAATGTAAAACAATTATTTAAACTGCTGATAAGAACTTGTTATCAGTTAGTTTGTACGCTACGACAGTTTGGAGCCAATCTATTATATCACAAAATGACTTGTTTGTTACAATAATATTATTATTATTGAATGCAATATTCTTAATTGATCAATTCAATATTAAATTTGCATAATTTTATCTTTGGTACTTAAAGTTTATAATAATTTGAATTGAAATAGAGTTATGTAAGAGAAACCGTACCTGTCACTTTGTTATTGCTTGACAATTATAAAGGTAAACATTTTCATTTATGATTCCATGGTGTTCCCATTAATTCTGTAAATAAAGGTTCAAATCTTTAAACCAAATATTATCTAAGAAAAAACCGTATAATGTTAAGATGGATAAAGTTTAAGCGTTAAAATTCCTCTCGGATTTAGGATACCAATAATTTAGGATAATAGTCGCCCGACGGTCTAGGGACTGTAAAACGGCGTCAAAATAAAATCATCCATAATCATCATCATCATCGGAATAGGAATGAAAATATCTTTCAATCAAAACGATGAAACGATTTTTTGAATCAATTAAGCTAGGTACTTTTTCCTAGATAATATCCAACACCAGTTTTCTGATATTGTTCTCATGAAAATAGTGATATCTCAGAAGATGTGGGACTTCTATTTACCCGCTCTTCTAAGCATTTTTTTGTTATTATGGGTGGGTTCCAATGGGCAGCCTGATGGTTTGGCTTACCAAAACCGCCACGTGGGAATTATTTATGTTGAAATATCTTTATTTCTCGGATATTTCAGGAGTCCAAGGACTCCTATTTATCCGTTTAGGTGAAGATTTTTTTTAATATTTGGACTCTCTCTATTCTAATACAACTATGCCAGTGTTGGCATCTACGATCCTACCACGTCAGTGGGCGGGGGACCCGGCTGACGCAGCAGATCCCATCTTGAGACCCACACATCTACGAATGTCTTAAAGCGAAATTATTTATGCTACATTTCTGTCTTCGATGCTGCTCTCAGTAGGATCAAATGTAATTACAGACACATCAAACCTTCAGGCCTCCCCAATGGCCCGCCCTTGAGGAAATTTTGGTTTGAATGTGCGGATAAATAGGAGTTAACGACTTCTGAGATATCCGGAAGGTGGATCTTTCTTAAATATCAAACGTAATAAACAAAGATAGACAACAATGACTTACCAAGAACCCAAAAATAACTTTAACAAGTTTTATGAGCAATCAAGAACAATAAATAAACAAAATAAAAATAAAATGACAGTGTTCCGTTGATGAATGAATGAATAAATAAATAATCACATGTTAAATTCATTTTCATTCTTTTTTAAACTCAAAATGCCTGCATTTTTCAGAGCCATGTTTCTCCATTAGAATTTTCACATCTGACGTGGATACCTTTATGTATTCGAGATTCTCAATTAATCTATTTATTTACCTATATGTATAATATGACGTGGATGAAATGTCCTAGAATTGATGAATTGTACAGTGTCTTTGAGGTGCTTTGGCACGTAAACGACTTTTAAATGTTGTCCAATAATAATAATGATTATTTTTTTTCATAGTCAGCACACAGAATACCTACAGAAAATAAAAAAGAACATACTACGCCATCCGATGACAAATGTTCTAACTATTTAAATCTAAATGGGGTGGAGTTTACATAATAAAGCATGTTTAATGCGATTAGTATTAAGTGATTGTTTCAGGCTAAACTAAATAATATGTGTGTACTGTCCAGTGTCTATAGAGAATAACTAACAATTACAGCTATGATTACCATTAGCAAGTGCGGGTATCTTTTGTGTCATATCAATTTATTATTGTACAGTTTGCCTTGCAGAAGTAGAACTCTAGTTTATAATGGTAGATATTACTGATATACATTTGCAAATATAAACATATCATTATTTTATATATCACATTGTCACAAGCAATTCTCGACAAACTATTAATAATATATAAATTACTGGTGTATTTCATTAATGACCTATTAAAAATAATTTACTTTTTTTTATAATTACTTACTTACTGCTAGCCTTCTTCTCTCCACTGCTGAATATAGGCGTCTTCAAAACTTTTCCACACTTTTCGGTCTCGAGCAACTCGACACAACTGTTTTCCCATCACCTGGACAATATCATCGACCCATCTTTTTTGGGGTCTTCCAACACTTCTTTTGTCCTCCTACGGCCTGCACTCAAGAACTCTGGAAATCCACCTGCCATCCTCTCGCCTTGCCACATGGCCATACCATTGTCATTTGTCCATAAAAAAATATAAATAAAGTTTTTAAAAATACACGAGCAATTGGCAAGCTACTTTTTTCAAACTCACCAAAATGATGTATCTTTCTACACTATTACGACATTTCCCACTACCATTTTAATTATTATTTACTTTGGTAATGCGTTTTTTCTCTTTGGTTCTAAATAAAGAGTTCATTGTGTCCAAATACTTTTTTCCGTATACTCATTTTCTTCACTATTTCAGGATCTCTGGTTATTTCAGACTATGTTTTAAATATAGATGATTGTCCTCTGCTCTTGCAAACTGTGTTGAAATAACATCATATTGTATTGAATTAAAAAAAGTGTACTTTTAAATGATTATGAAAGTGAAATTAAATGAAATTATTCATATTGAAAGTAATACAGTATTAATTTTTTCATATCTTTAAATTTTAATGAAATTATTTACAATACAAATATCTACTAGTAGACATCAACCATTGCTTTGCAACGATGTATAATATTTATTTTTATGACAGTAAACTGCTCGTGGCTAGCATTGATGTATTGAAACATTATTGCAACGGTTTATTAGAATACAAGTTCCTCACTGCTTCATTCTATATATTAACTTCACAATATTATTTAACTTCCGATATTGATAAGCATTATATACCAACCTTATATATTATATTCTATTTAGTTAATAATGGTCTTATTGCTGACTACTAACTACAACAATAATTATCTAATGCCACTACTGTAAGCTGTACGATATTGTCTTGTGCCAATACCAGTATTAGATATCAATAAAATGAGAACAATGATCACACGCAAAGTCTTTCAATTCTTCCGG
This sequence comes from Athripsodes cinereus, assembly GCA_947579605.1. Lineage (NCBI taxonomy): Eukaryota > Metazoa > Arthropoda > Insecta > Trichoptera > Leptoceridae > Athripsodes > Athripsodes cinereus. Next base: position 1,049,181 of record OX388316.1, on the reverse strand, counting down.
TAAATGATTAGATGGTTGTCGGTAAACTGGCGGCTGAATCTCGGACTTCCGAGTGGAAGTTAGTGATACAGCCTAATGTTAAAATTTCAGATTTTAATTGGGAGTTCTTGAATTCGATTACTTCAATTGCGACCTACCCCACCTTCAAGACTAGCTAATTTATTACTGTGAAGATATTATGGAGTTCTGTGAAGATATTACTGTGAAGATATTATGGAGTTTTTGGGTTTACGACAAACCCAGATAAATCTTTATAAACTGAAATTTTGTGAAATGTTATTAATCTATCAAGATAAAATGACTCATAACTCTCATATAACACTTGAAAAATAATATTGTTATATTATGATCTAATAGGTTCATTAACGAATCAATCAAAATAACTCGGTATTAATGTGATGTAATCGTATGTATTGTATGGAAATTATATCACAAGGTAATAAAGAATATAATATAACCCATTGATCTTAGAGTTATCCGCGAACAGATATACATATTTACCAAATACAAATAAATTGTATATATGTATGTTTATAGGTATGTAGCTAGATATATAGGTGTATCTAATCCTTAGGAAAATTATTGCATCTATTTATCACGACATGTCCCACCAGCGGGGTAGCTAGTATACTAACTACATGTAATAAACGTGCAAATCATTAGAAACAGTCAAAGAAAAGAAAACTCTAGGAAAGTCCACTTATTAATTAACCTGAGATCTGAAATAAAAGATTCCAAATAAATCGTAGCCTCTCTTGTTTGCATTAAATGTCTCACGATTGGTGGACCTTCAGGGTTACCTACTCTTGAAACAATTTAAATACGATCTTAATTTTGTCTTAATCTTAATCATACGACTTGCGAATGGACTATAGTCAAAAATACCACATTACAGCTACCGCGGAATTGGTATGTACGTATTGGTGAATTGGTAAACGTTGTCCATGGACACCGAAAGTGATCTAAGTAGTAAGCTATGGGATGCTTTCTCACTTCTTTCGATTATATTTTGGACAATATTAGGTACATTATGTAAACGTGGTTCTTCCATGAGATGTCTGATTGGTTGTGTCATTTATTGTTTGATTCCTAGTGAGTTTATGCTAGTCAACAATAAATCACTCTCCGGTCATGACATTTGTGGAAAATAACAAAAGTTTTATTACTTGAATGACCTACACGCACATACAGGTACATTATAATGTAAACTCATAACACACATTCATATCTACATACAACAAGAAACCAAAATCATTATTGTACCTATTTAATTGATGATGCGTTGATTATAAAATGTTATCTTTTTTGAATCAATAATGCACTTTTTCCATCGACTTTTGACAATTTTTCATTAACTATCAATTATTATAATTCTATTTTAACATTAATTTCGATTTGAGGTTTTGTAATTTTTGTGACTATTTACGATTGTTTTATGTTGTTGTACGTCATATTTATTTGATTCAACATCTAAAAGGATCTCGCCATAAATAAGCCAATCATCACTGTTCTTCTTCATGTTTGATTGGTGATCGGTGATCGATGGTAGAGTCTCGGACTTACAATATAGAGACCGGAGTTCTATTTAACCCGCTGCCGACTTTCTCCACTTTCACGTAAATGGAGGTCTATCTTGGTTTATTTCAAAACCAGATTCATCTTTTAAATAAATAAAAAAAGCAAATCACCTGCAATCGAGAGAATTATCTACTAGATAACATAGTAGGATATATTTCACGGATACAATATAAGTTATCAAAAGACTCTGTTTATTCTTTTTATTTATCATATTACGAAACTATATCTCCCCAAATATTTACTTAAGCGTAAGGAAGAACCTTACTAAAGCCTTTGTATGGAGCATTCTGCTTTATGGTTGTGAGACATGGACCATCAGCAAGAGTGAAAGCGGACGGTTGGCGGCCTTTGAAATGTGGTGCTACAGACGCATGCTTAAGATCCATTGGTCGGAGCACGTCGAAAACGAAGAAGTATTAACCAGGGTAGGCGAAAAAAGGCAACTCCTTAAGAGAATCAGCCAACAACGAGCTAACTGGATTGGCCACAACATCAGGCACCCAGGACTACTCATCGCCATAGCGGAGGGTAAGACCGAGGGGACAAATGGCAGAGGCCGACCAAGAGACGCATATATGGACCAACTGAAGAGGGACATGAACTGTGGCTCATACGTAGAGCTGAAAAGACTGGCTGAGAATAGAGACGAATGGAGAAGAAAAACCAAACTCGTTGCAGACCAATCCAATGGATTGTAACTCATTATATATTATATATATATTACGAAACCAAATAAACAAATCAAGTCAATTAATTCATATTGTTGTTTATATGTTTTAGTATTGAGATGTTTTTACGCCGCAATTAGGTGGTTAGAATAATGGACGAATACCTACTCATAGATTTATTCAATATTTTATATCATCATTTAAGGAATATATAATTCTATCCATGATATTAATACATTGATGACCATAATCAATCATTGCTTAAAAGTAAAAGAAACCCAGAAACATTTCAAAATAGAAATATTGTTGCACGTAGCATATTTCAAAATAATTCTCGTACCTACATATATCAGTGATATGTTATACCTAGATTTGCAATATGAATCTCAAACATGTACCATCAATAAAATCTCGTTGCGGTCCTTGGTGCCGCAATTTATAGTTTGAAAAAAAGCGACACACATATAAATTGTTTGTAGAAAACAAGAGATAGACTATATGAGAATGGGGATTATAACAGACGACAAAGACCGGTAGATAGAGATGAATATATACAAAAGAAAAGAGATGAATATAATATTTATATTACTCATAATATATTACCTCGACGGGTGGGTACACATTTTTAGAGAATATTTGTATGACATTGCGAATCTAGATGTAACATATCACTGACCTATATACATAGTTACGATGTTCAAATTCAAAGGTTCACGTATGTTTTTTCACCCTCAAATTTGAGAAGTGCTCGTTTTTTCGTGAATTGATAACTCGTCTTATTATAAATCTGAGAGACTAATAGAAGCGACTCTGTGAAGAAAAAAGTTAGTGTAACAATTTTAGCGCTTTCTTTACTTTGAACTTATCAAGACTTTTCAATACTTATCAAAAATCTTTGAAAATATTCCAATTTGTGTATTGTATAAGTTCACATCTTTTAACCAGTTTTTACTACAATGTAAATATTAATTATCGTATTTATGATATTAAATTTAACAATTTCCTATGCGACTTCTCAATCAATAATAGGTATATAGCACCCGTAATACCATCACTGGAGGGGCGGAGCGCTTGTCATATCATCTTGTCACTCTATAAAGGTGCACCGGGGCCCATCAACCCAAGTTCCCTCTAACTTAGTAAATGACAAAGCACTGAAACTGTTATCAAAATGAAAACTCATAACTTTTGTATATAAAAAGCTTTATTGATGCTTAATTGCTACAACATTAAAATGTATTGTAATAAAAATTCAATATCATATCCATAGTTATTCTACTACACATATATATACATGTTGAAATATCTTTATTTCTATATATATACATACATACATCTTCTTCCCCTTGTCGTAGTTGGGTCGGGGGCCCATTGCGGCTAGGTATGTACCTCCTCCAGAGATCCCTGTCCACCGCCGCTTTCAGGACTTCTTGCCACTTCTTAACAAGCCTTCCAACATACAAGTTTGACACCTGCCCTTACCAGCTTCTTCTAGGGCGGCCCAGCGGTCTTCTGCCCTCTCCCACAGCTTTCAAAGATCTAAGTGGTAGTCTGTCTTCTGGCATGAGGAGAACGTGACCCAGCCATCGCAACTGCGACCTCTCTATATGAAGGAGTACTGGTTCTACCTTGAGAGCCTCACGAACATACGTATTCATTATACGGTATCTCAATGACACACTATTCTGCTATATTGACTTCTAATTCTGGAGATCTAATTATTGGTTCAACGTTTAGTTAATTACAGTTTTAATATTGTAAATTTGTTAATTGATGAAACGTTTTCGACAACAATGTAGTCATCTATAGAAATAAACAAATGCTAAAATTGAAAAAAAAAAACAAAAAGCTTAAGATATGAAAGGAGTGATTATGGTTAGTAGGAGTGGTGGGGAAGGTAGGAGCAAGGCAAGGGATGGCTTCTGGAGAGAAAGTAATGGTGAAGGCAAAAAAGACTCCTGAATATAAATATTCACAATATTATTAGTCACGAATGCCTCCAGAATATTGAGATATATAGAACATTTATTTTATAACCGATCATATATTTGTTTCAGCAATTTAAAAGTTCAAGAATACATATTAATATTAATTAATATGGAAGCTTTTGCTTAAACCTTTTAGATCGATGCAAATAGATATTATCCATTAAAAAATTCAACACTTTACTTCTATCGTTAACTACTTTTGAATGAAATAACAATTGATACATTTTTTTATGCAACAAGCTAGAAATACGATCGAAAAATTATCATGTGTAGCTAATTTGCTATTGTGTGCAGATAGTCCAAGAAGTTATATTTTGCTGTATTAGTATTCATCCGAAGAAGGTTGAATAATAACAGTTTATTAATTGTCTCTCAGTGCAAATAGTCGCCATCCTATGAACAGTGAGGACTAAAGACAAGAGGTCTGAAGACGCATGGCAGTTGAAGGTCCTGAGGATTTATTATTGACGTAATTACACTGAGCTTATTGCCACCACTCTGTCGTAGCTATTATTAGGTAGGTAGTAGAGACATATATAAGATAAAATAATGTTGTATAATAACGTTATATTAATGTATATACATAATATGAATAGTGTTGCAGTATTTACAAAGAATAATAATATACAGATAAATGCAGAAAGTTGTTAAAATATTCATACATCTAGTTACAGATTCTGCAAACCATTTTTACATTTATTTATCTATGAAGATCTATAATAATACAGGTCTATAATCACCATAATAGTGATAATCTTCCCACTGCATTTCGTCACATTTTTCTAATGTAAACTGATATGAGAATTTGTAGACCGTCGTATTGAGGGCGCTTTACAACACTGAGGATAAACATTCACGTCCATTTCTAAAACCACGTAACTTCTGTTAAGAATATTATTTGCTTATTTTTTATTGTTTTACTTGGTTTGGGCACAAGTTGTTGGGTTAGTTGGAAGACATCGCAATTTAGCGATAAACTCGCCCTCTGTACATTGAATTGTATAACTGATATTTATATGACACTGTTTTATTATGTAATATTGTAACCAATGTACAGTAAAGAATAAAATAAATAAAGACGCAGATGATAGAACCAATTAGACGTCCCGATTGGAGATCAATGTTTACACAATGTAACATTGTGCAAAATCTTATAGAAACAAGTGAGAAAAACGTCTCAACGCATTTGCTCTAGACTGACGTAAGTGATCACTTTTGGTGTTTATGGAGAGCTTTTACCATTTCTGCCATTCTCTCTGTCAAGATAATATAAAGTCCACCAATCGTGAAACATTATATGCAAACCATAAAAGTAACCATTTGTTGGGATCTCATACTTCAGATCATGAATGGATCAAAATCCCCCGTCTAAATGTGACCGGAACAATTAAATTCAATTCTTTATTGACTGCTAGATCAACCAGTCAACAATTATTTAACCAAAATAATTATCATTTATTAAGTCAAATTTTGTGTTACATTTAGTTCCTGACCCCTGACTGTATGAATATAAGATTTGACGCTATTAATCTTTGATTTATCAATGAGAAACAACCTGTAATTGGTTATCTATCAATGGAGTGCTTTTATAATTCAAATGTTTATACGTATCTACATAAACCTATCTTATACACAGGTAGTGGAGTGTCACTGTGAATATGTTTGTTTGTCTGTTTCGCTATTTTATTCTTCACGTGTCTCGCCGGGTCCCCGCAACTTCGACGACCATTTAGAAGAAAGCTTCTCCATCCTGGGAGGCACAAAAAAGCTTTCCCACAATTTTTCCACAAATTGACGTTGGTCTATTCTCGGATGTTTCGAAACTAGGAGAGCAGTCTTCTGCGGCCGTCGATCTTCATATCATCATCATCAAATAAAAAAAACGCGTATACCTACTCCAGTGATATAGCTGGCTAAAAAAACACTTTTCTTTCGTCCTCATGTATTCTGACGACACGGATTTCAAAGCGTTAAAAAATGTTGTGGAATGAGGTGACTCAATTAGCGCAGAGAAACTCAAAATGGAGGAGGCTGGTTCCTTCCCTGTGCTCTCGAGAGGATCGTTGAAGGGCCAAATGATGATGATGATGATAATGATGACCAAGTACGAAAAGGTGTATAATGAACACAATGTTAATATTTTTTCATTGCTATCGAAATTAAGCTGAATATGAACAACTACAAGACAGTTTTTTTTATTATATATAAAAAAATATATTTATTTTATTTTTGTATATTATACGGCATTTGTAAAAACAATTAGAACACCTTAAACAATCTTTTCAATACTGAATTTACAGCAAAGATTTTTAGTATGGTAAATATGTTTCAATATGACAATAACCTTGAATGATGCATATTATTATGTAGGTAGATACAATGTTTATGTTTAATACGGGTTTATAAACAACTGTGAACTTTTGCATTAAATATTCCAACAGTATTCACACATAAAAAGGAAATATTACGTAATGTTAGTTGGCTGTATTGTGCACACGAAAAGGTCAATAAATTGCTATTAATTTGGAACAAGTGACCGAAGAATTGACCACTGAGCAAGGCATTGTCCCTATACAATATTCGACATAAAAGTTTAATGCGTGATTTCAAGTGTGCGATGATTGTTCACTGAAATATGCAACATTAATAATACGTAGTGAACCAAAAAGGAGAGTATTTTTCGTTTTGTATCGTTTCCGAGAGTTTCACAATACACCGTTCATTTGGTTGTTATATAATAGCATTATGATGCATAATATCAACGTTCTCGGCATCACAATTTTTTTAACCAGCTTCAAAGCAGAACAAACATATTGGCAAAGTCCCCAGTAGAACGTTCAGGAGTAAGCTGAAAACACTGCTTTTCAAGAAAAGTCATGGCGCCCTTGAGATGGTCACGGATCATTAAACGGCGCCAAATATAAATTGTCTTTATTATTATTATCTCATATCACATTTATTAAACAAAACAATATTTGATTCTACATTTTGAACACAAAATAAGATTAACAATAAAATTTAAAAATAACATTAAATAACAAAAACCATAAAATATTAAAATAAATTTATTTATATTCAAAATGTAGAACCCCAACATTATTCGAGTTGATTCTTCCATGATGTTCTATGAAATAGTACAATCATGGGAGATCACTTACAGAGCTACAGGGACAAAAACCTTCTTACTATCCTGGTGGACGATAGAAGTACGGCCTTCTGCATGCTGTATTTGAGCCTGTCATCTACTCCCAGTTTTCTGAGATTGTTTGACAGACTCTTAGGTATTAAACCATTCACAGACAACACTATAGGCACGATGATTGTGGTAGGTGTTCTCCACATATTTATTATTATTATAATTATCAGAAAAGGCTATTCAGAATTTATGAAGAAAATTGAAGATATATTATACTTGTGATCTAGAGTTTGTATGTTCACATTGTGAAAAGACATTTTAAACATATTTGATATCAACAAAAACACTGTTTACTTTTCACTATTGATTTAATACTCGAGCACTTTCGTCAAGTTAACTTGACATTTTCAAGAGAACTAATACCTTAAGTCAGATGAACAAATTTATGTAGGTACTTTAAAACAAAAAAAGAAGGGGTAAGGAAGTAGGAAGAGTTAAGACAATGGTGGATGAGTAATAGGTTTTAACAATGGTGATGAATGGGGTATTTGAATATTTACAATATTTTTAATATTTTTATGTATTTCCAATGTTTCCAAAGCAATTAAAAAAGTGTCCTGTTAAAAAATAAAAGCAAGTGTTCGTAAAATCTCACTTATGAGACAGTCAATTAACAACTAAAATCGAGCGATGAGGCATGTCAGCCATTCATAATGTCCTAGATTTTGTTTTCGTGGAGAGGACAATCTGCACGTCCATTACAGTTACAGTTGGTCCGTTGGCTACCCTACTTCTAGAATACGCCTTGATTGTATAGTAGCATACTATAATATTTTTTAGGTATAAATACAGTTTAAATCTATGATTAAACAGACACCTCGTTACGATAGCCTTACGTTATACAGACTGGTACCTACTTACTAATAACAATTCTTCATCTCCAAATGACATGTCAGATTATAAAATATTATACCAGTTTACTATAGTCTGGCATTGTCCGGATATAAATAACAATTCTAATCATCTTAAATCGTAACACACTGCTGAATATAAAGATGGAATAAACAATTTTAGTAAGATAAATACACAAATGTTAACGCAGTCTTTGTATTTTTATTCGATTTTTCACATCTGCATGGCTGAAGATAATATAAATCAACAGATACCACATATGCACAATCAATAGATACATTTGAATTACATATATGCTCAACAGTTTCATTTGACATATATATGCTCAACAGATACATTTGACATATATGCTCAATTGCTCAATAAGAGAATGGGAACACAATTGTTTGAAATAGAAATAAGTGGGATCGGTGAACGTATTATGGGTAAAGTGCACTGAAACCAGCTAAAGTCTATTCTCAAGTTTTTCTGTTTCATATTAAAAATAACCACGAGGAATTTTAAGACTCGAATCCGGGAACATGAACTTTGCTTAAGTAACAGTAACTTTTCTGAGTTTGCTAATCATCTAATTGAACAAGATCATAGTTTTCATAGGGACAATAGTACTTTCAAACATACTAACATTAAAGAATATTTCAAATTGTCGGCTTTAGAAACAGTAGAAATTAACAAAAATTTAAATTTAAAACAAAATATTGTAAATAAAATGTTAGCGCCATACAAGTCACCCTTACTAACAATGTTTCCTATAAATAAAAACTCTCCATCTCTTCCCCACTCTAACGCCCCCACCCTTCCCTAACTAATATAATTAATCATCAACAGTTCTAGTATTTATTTAGTTTTAGTATAACACTCGTCAATGACGCATCTGAGCGTTGAAACCGGTAGTGTTTTTAAAAAATTAAAGTGGTTGTAGTACATAATTAACTAATTCTTTAATTAAAAATATAAAAGTTTTCCTAGGTATTCTTACACACATACATATAATTATGATCTATCTCTTGCTGTTGTGAGTTAATATAAATATTTAATATTACAAAGTAGGTACCGCAGCAATATATCTGACAGGTGTCAATGGTGTAATTAAAAAATAACGCCATAAAAATGACAATCAGGCCCAATTGCATACCAGGTCTAAAAACGAAAGCTTCTCAAATTAATCACGTGATTAAAACATAGAGGACTTGTATGATACATTTAGGCCCGAAATTTTAATCTGTAGCTTATAGTGGAGCTTTGGTGAGTTTTAGCGAGCTTAATGTTGCTGAGAACACCCCAGGGTATTCCTTAACTTAACGAATAGATTAAGCCGCAAAGGAGACATTGTAATTCGCGTAATTTTGGTAAGCGAAGCTATATGTGCTCCTTAAAGTTAAGGAGGATATTGAAAAGGAGGCCTGCATTGCAATTTTGGGTCTTAATGGTTTTTAGTTGTGTATGCTTAAGCATGTATGATGATACTAATGTTATTTTTTGTCTTGGATATTAATATTATAAGGACTAATAATTGTGCATTTTATGAAATATGTATTTAAAATTATATCATATTAATAATAAGGGGTAACAGCCATTTAATGTATCAATAAATAAATAAATAACAAGTTTGAATCTGTCCTAAGCACTCGCAAACGAGAAAAATTACTTCAGTCTAAATGTTATGCAATTACATTTCACACCATCTGAAAACTAAATATATACAATATTTACATATATTTAACAAATCTGTTCTCGGCGTCCTACTGGATAGAGCACTCTCTATGGAGACTCAAGTGTCAAGGTCAGTGAGCACAGCCTTCTTTCATATTCGCCAACTGTACCTAGTATCAAGACATTTATCTGTAGACGCAGTTAAGAGTCTAGTCGCCGCCTTCGTCGTCGCTCGTCTAGACTATTGTAACATTATATGTACAGGACTGCCCCAGATCCTTCTGAATCGTCTCCAGATGGCCTTTAATGCTGCTGCCAGGACCATCTATAGGGAGAACAAGCGCTGTCACATCACACCACTGCTTAAGGAGCTACACTGGCTGAGAGTCCCAGAGAGAGTGGAGTTCAAACTGTGCCTCACGGTCCACAAAGCCTTGAACGGCACGGCACCTCAATGCCTCGCTGAACTCTGTCCCCTCGATGAAACTCTGAGGCGACCACTGCGATCAGCTTCCACCGCTGTCAACAGACTTGTGGAGCCCAACAGGGCAAACACTTCCAAATTCGCAGAGAGGAGCTTTAGTGTTGCGGGGCCAACCGCCTGGAACCGATTGCCAGCGGACTTAAGACAGAACCAATCCACTGCAACATTCAGGAGTAAGCTGAAAACACTGCTTTTCAAGAAAAGCCATGGCGCCCTTGAGATGGCCACGGATCATTAAACGGCGCCAAATACAAATTATCTTTATAATTATTATTATTATTATTATTAAATACATAATATATTTTTTATGCAAATATATTTTGATTTTTTTTCTAATCTTTCAATTGAACTATTGATTAACAGGATACAAGAAGGTTTTTTCCAATCGTTGTGGAATACCATGCAACACAAAAGATTTTCCAATTTTTTATGAGTAACATATCACACGGTAACATTGGCACGAAGAGGACAGCTTGCATGTTTCTTACATGCAGCTGGTCTGCTGGCTACCCCACTTGTGGGATATGCCGTGATGGTATAGTAGTAGTAGTAGTAACATATCACATTCGAGAATAGGTAGTAGACGAGACATTTTTATAATGCACCACCAGATTTCAGAAATATTTAAATTCTAATGCAATAGTCGTGTATATTCTACGCACCTAGACCTTATTTAGATTAGTCTCCGATTGACATGTCTATTTAACGATTTTTTAAGAGTCTTTTAAAACAATTTTATTGCCTTACGAAAGTGTACCTATGTAGTTCTATCTTCTAAATAATTAACAGTGAAATACTATAAAACTTTATGTGTATTAGATTTCACAAATTTATCTGTTTTGAATGACTTAATCAGCATTTCAAAAATAATGATTGAAAAATATGTTGATATAATGTTACATACAGATACAACATGAATACAATGTGCTTGTATCGTTCACTTACATGATTTTGGGGAATCAGTACACAGTTTTAGAACTATGACAGTATTTCTTGCATTTTAATGGCTTTTTTACGCCTGCGTGAGCATAAGGGTACCTTCTAGTTTCCTACTAGTTTGCACATTCTGTTGGTTGTGCAAATGGGGTGTCCGTTCAGTAATATTCTTAAGGATTTCTGTTTCCTGAACGTACAGATGAATGATTTCAATGTAAAGCATATACATGTTTGAAGTGTATTTTTCTCTCCATTTCTCCTGGTTTTTCAACAATAACAGAAAACATTGTATCTTATTGTATGAAGTTTATATTGCTTAGTAAAAAAATATTAAAAACTTTATTTATGAGTGAAGTTTTTTTTTCATTTTAAATACTTTTTTCTATGGTTTTTCTGTTATCAACGAACGATGATATTTGAAGTTGTAAGTATACACTGCAATACATAATTTTATTCTGTCTATCTATCTTTCTACACCATAACACCGTATCCAAAGTGGGGTAGGCAGATAGAACGGAACGCAATATAGATAATACTTAACATATGGCCGTTCTTGAGAATTTAATACACATGATCAAGCCACGTAGTTTTAAGGCGCCCGCGCTTTCTCAAACCCCTTCTTTCAGTCTTTGTCATCCTTTCCTCATACATTTGTTCCAAATCATCGTTACTCACACTCAATCTAACATACATACAACTTAAAATAAATTCAATCCTAACATAACTTTAAATAAAATCAAAATGTCAATATTCTAACACATCCCTTCACGGAGCTATTGAATCAAGAAAAAACATTTACAAGTTATAGCTTCCTTATCTTTACGACTTTCAAAAAACTCAAATCATAATAATTAATACCTTGATACAACATGCCTACTTTACTGCATTCGACAATAACTATACAATATAATAATTTAATATCTAGTCTAAGTCCACTTAAGATTTATAGTTTGGTAATATAATTAGAATAGCTATTATACTTGTAACATTTCCCTATTAATTGTTATCTTTATAACGTTGATAAGTACCTACTATTAGTTCTCAGGTAAATAAGATTGATGTATAAATCTAGAACACAAATGTTATTAAAATGATTGATTTATTGAAATCAAAAGTAATTATTATCGATATTATTTTCCTAACACCGTTGAACCTATAAAAATAATACATTATATAAAATCTTCTACCGTATTTGTTATTTGCTTTAAATTGATTCACGGTACTTAAATAGTTTCTAACATTATAAATGGTTTGGATTGGATTTTTTTAATACCTATCCCATCATAGCATCTACTGCAAGTGTCACTAACATTTAGTTTATTTAATCACTTAAATAAACTAAATGTTAAAAAAACATCACTTCGCTAACCCATTTTGTTCGTTGAAGGATTCAAATGTTCTATAATTAGTTGTATTTTTTGAAGTCTAATACATAATAATATGTTCCAACTTAACTTTAGCAATTTATAGAGTCAACTGAGTGAATATATCAGCAACCTTCGCCAATATTATAATCAACTGCAAGATTGTCGCTCTAATATGGTGTTCTCACTTTGGCGAATATCGCCAGGGCACCAAAATATCGCCAGCCATTTGAACCGTGTGAACAAAATGACAGCTAGTCTGAAACGATAAAAACCAGTAGAAACGATATCGTCTCGAGTTGACCACCTTCCAACTTTCTCGGCCGATTGAACGATTTGCGCATGCGCAGATATGCGCGGCGTTCGTATCTATGGTAAAAGCTTTATAATCTATAATTTTTATAATGTTTCCCGCTTCGTGACAGCTGTTATCTTTTTTGTTGGTTTGTGGCGTTTGTTTCCTTAATTAAAAGGCGCCTTATAACCTCAACTATAACATTTTCGACTAAAAATAAACACTTCGCGATCTCCATCTCGACGTCCGCCATTTTGAAAACAGTGTCAAAATCAAAGCGCATCTGACAGATCGTTTCTAAATCGGTGGACTGTGTGAACAGGTGTGACGATCAATGGGCGTACGGCGAATTTTGTTTTTTCGCCTGACGTTATATTTTCAAATTCGCCTGGCGATATTCGCCAAATGTGAACACCCCATAATGGGTGATACACGGCGATTTAATCAACATTGATACCACGTGACCATTAAATGATTTGAAAATATTTATTCTTCAATAAAGTTAACACGAATATAATAAAAAGATATAAAGCTAAAATAAAATAATACTTTTGTACAGTAGACCATCAAAATACGAAAATATTTTTAACGTATTTTGAACTTTTTTTAAGTATATTATAATGCCATGGTGCTCATGTTTTAAAATTCAAATCAACCAAAGGCTCTTAATAGGAAAATCTACAGTGTTAAGTTTGAACTAACGCGACCATTCCAATTTCTTTGCTTTTAATAGGTTATTGATGGTGTCGTTGAGTCGATCGTTAAAAATTGTATTGACGTGCTTAATTTTTGTCGTAACAATTTATACAATTGGCAAATCTTACCCTAGAAAAAAACCGAAATTCATAGAATAAAAAAATATTCTGAAAAGAAAGTAAGTTTTAATTGACATTGCTAGAGAAGTAAAATTATTCCATCTCTTTTTGATGGGAATGTCGACGATAAAACATTATGATTTTGATAAATTGTATTTCTTTTTTAAATATGAACATAAATTAATTTTTTATTCTTTATTCTAAGATGGACTGTAAAAATATGTTTATAGTTAATATTATTCTAATTAATTTCGTGTATAAATGACATTCATTAACTCATTAAATATCGTTCATTCCTCACAACATACATACATAATATTATAAACTTAAGACATTTTATTGTACAACGGCAATACGTGGAGATCGTAAAAATCTCGTTAATTTGTTTTTAAAAAGCTTTGAGCTGTCATTATTTACTACTACAGAGTAGAGATGCTCGTTTTAAAAAATAGCATGCTATAAAGTAACGCTATTTTTAAAAACATTTTTTTTTTTTTTTTAAATATATTTATTTCCAAAGAAGGTACACAATACAATATTATTTACAATAAACAATAAAAAAATAATCACAATAATCTTCTATTCTACCTCCCTATTAGAGATATCTCGTGTATAGGGAGGGAAATTTATTCGTGTAACATTATTTAAATAATCTTTACACACTTCCTTCGCTTCCTCCACATTCATACGATTTCTCGTGCACGCACTTCGGATCCTCACTCAACACACGACCGTCTTTGAGATTATAATCCACGTGATCAAGCCACGTGGTTATTGGACTCCCGCGCTTCCTCGCACCCTTTCTTACAGACAACTTTATCCTCTTTGGTGCTCCCGGTGTGAGGGTATCAATGTAGTATAGTATAATATAGTTAATTAAATAATATTAGGTACCTGCGATAACTTTTTCTAATGATAACGAGGTTTTTTTTTGTTTAATATTTTTTATTCGTTTTATTCATGACTCAATAATCCAGCATGACGGCCTATCTCTACTAAAAATTAAAAACAAAATTGACTATGGTTATTCTAAAATGTATTGTATTTTTTTAATAAATATATAAATTTTCATGAATTGTATTAAATTTTGCAGGAAAGTTTAATTTATAACTTATTATTTTTAAACCTTATCAATAAACAACTAAAGAAATGTAAAAAAAACATTAATGCTTTAATAATTACCTCTCATTATAAAGCAGTTAATTCTATCTCACCATATTAACGTTATTAATAGTTCATAAAGAGTTTATAATAACGAATAGGACTCGCATTCGATACGTTATATTTAAATATTCGTTATTTTTATATCTAACACTACACAGGTAGTAAAAATATTATAATATAAATAAAATAACTGAGAAGCTAGTAGGTAATGTTATAAAGTGTTTATTTTAGTACCATGTTAAATTTTTACAATAAAAAGATATTACTATCGAATTTCGTATCGTAAATAATAAATAATACCTCAACATTCAACGTACGTACATACACGCGTCCATATTATTTTGCAACTATGTTTGTGTAATAAAACTGCTATATTAAACTAGTTAATTTGCACTCAGTTTTACTGTGAAATTAACGCTCAACCCTCTATTAATATTGATATCGTTTACTTCTTCTTCTTGTGGGAGATAACTGATCTGTTGCTTCGGAAGTTGCTCCCTCTTGTGACGCTGAAAACCAGCTATCTTTCCATCTTTTTGGCGGTCGTGAACTCTTGTCACTGGTGTCTCCTTTGCGATTATATTGGAAGCTTTCGAAAACCAAGTCTCAAGTGGAATTACTTAATTTGTGTTTCATTTAAATTTCTTATTATTTCTTGCTCGTCAAACCATGTCAAGCTTTTTTATTGAAGTGTTTTTTTCACGATACTTTCAATTTTTTAAAACACTCATGAAGATTTTGCTTGTTAAATTCTACATCCAACATTCCTGTACAAATATAGGTACATGGTCATGGAATCACGTTCTTCAAAAATTTTACTTTTAACTTACACATAGAGGAAACTGTCAGCAGGACAATATAATTTTTGAGTTTCGTGTTTAGATTGGTTTATTTGCAGTTGATTTAGTCCTATATTACTGTATATATCCACTGTAATGCCTTTGTTGGTATATAACTCAGTCTAATCATCTCCCAAATGAACCATTCATATCAATATTATTGAAAGGGTGTAATTTTAGTTTTTGAAGTCTGATGAACTTCAAAAAAGGTATTCTGATTGAAGGTATTAACTATATTTCTGTTATAGAAGAACTAAGCCTTCAACATTACAAGGAAATTAGTAATCTTTGTTTTTTTTCACCATAATCTAATACTAATAATAACTTAGGTACGCACGAACAAATTAAAATATAACACTTCTGTATATTATTTTATAGTGTGTTCAATGTTCATTAATATATTAAAATCAGATACCTACTCGTACTTATTATTGTTTAAATTGCAAAATATCCAAATCTATTACGAATTTCAAGACAAATCAATAATGAAAATTCTTCTCGATAGTCACAAGCTCATCAAGTGTCATTTTCAGCAAGCTTTCAAGAATATACCGTGAATTGGTACTCATTGTATGGAGAACGTTACCATGAGTTATTTTTGCTTTAACTTAAAAGATTCCAAAGTATCATATGTTTGGTTTCATTGATAAGAATTGAACACTTCTGATATATTTTTTCTCGATGTCATGCACTCGTTGCAGATGAATTAGGTGTAGTTTAAACGATACGAAGTTATTTATACGAAGATATAATATTGACGGCGAGTAATTTCCAAAATAACACTTCACAATATTATTGTTTTCATCCCCCTAGTTATATCTGTTTTTGATTAGTTAATTAGTAGATCAGATTTCACAAGGCTATTTTATGTTATATACATCACTGACATCAGGGATTGGAAAAGTACATGTCAAGATAGGGGGAGATGGGGGTGAATTTTGGAGGAGGCCAAAGCTCATAACGGGCTGTAGAGCAACTGATGATGATGATTAGTTATTTTATAAAGTAGTTCAGTAACAAATTGGTATTGCACCCATTTTTTTAGTATCCTGTAAAAGGCAGAAGTTCAAAAAATAAATCATTTAATCACTGTGTCGGTGTTTAGGTAGTAGAATTCCATATCGAAATAAATAAAACAAGCGTTTTATTCCACTAATGATTAGTAGAATAAAACGCTTGTTTTATTTATTTCGAAAAACATTTAAATTCAGCGATATAATTTGCCACCCACCCTGAATGTCTTAATTATTTGTTAGCATGAATAAGACGACATGCATGTTAATTTCATGCAGCTTCATGGCTACCCCACTTGTGGGATAAACCGTGGTGGTAGGCATAGTAGTACAAGCCTTTTTATAAGTAACAAGAGATTAAAAATGACTTTCAAGTCAGCAAATGGAGTTAGACGTTTTGTATTTTGATGTCGATTTGTAACATTGTCATGTTTTACAATATGATGTGGTCCTGATTTTTATGGTTTTATATTTTATTAATTTTTACACGCACTCGTAATAAATGTATTACACATGTTAATAATACCAATAAATGGTTATTATTATTTTCCTCAGCATTCCAGTACAATACACAGTAGGTGTTACTAGTTAATAAGATTATAATGAATCAGATGTGAAGGTTATAAACTCATATTATAAATATACACAAAGTATTACATTTCGTACAAAGCTTTCTAGTGAAATTTACCGATGAAAATTAAAGAAATATGCAAAAAAAAATACTTTATTTTAGTACTTTTTTTTATTTCTATACCTGCTTTTTTCTACTGTGTGTCAACGACAAGATCTCCATGTCTTATCACTTGTATATAATTGTTTATACTCTGCGTCTTTACCATATTATCTAAAATAAACGTTTGAATCTATTTTGAATTATCAAATAAAACAAAATAAATATTTATTATTTTGTTTTGTGTTACTGTTGAGTAAGACTAACGCACAGTCTTACTCAACAGTAACACAAAACAAACTAACGAAGGTTAGTTTGATAAAGACATAGAGTTTTTTTATATTTTATATTTTATATTTTATTTTATTAATACAAACAAACAGCTTATTACATTTTATATAGTACAACTTAAATATTACATTTTTCACAAGCCAGTGAAGTTTGTTAAATTATTTTATTTAACACTTTATTCCCAATTAAAAAAAATACAAATAACACAAACAAAAAAGAAGTACACTCTATGCACCAACTGAGGCAAAAATACAAAAAAGTAAAGAAAAAACAAAATCGTTCACCCATGTAATGAATATGCCATTACAACATACACAAGTAATGAAATGACGCCCATCAGGGGGGCAAATGCTCTCCAAGCAAAAAGGGGTATATCGGGGGAGGGGGGGGGGGGAGTTAGGGGAAATAATGCTCGTGCGAACCTCACCACGTTCAGGACACTCATTGATCAGAACCGCGCAGAGATCTGGAAACAGCACCCCTAAATTTCGGCAATGATGATATGTAAAAGTCAACATCCCTGAAAAAAACGTTGTAATTCCCGCATGACCTTTGGAAGAATGAATATTGTGCGTAGTTTGTGCTACATTGCGGGAGTCGAAATGTATTGGGAACCCTAGTAGATCGTGGGGGGCAATTAAAGTTAATCCTAAGAAGTAGATCACTGCAATTAATAACATTGTTAATTATTTTATATAGGAAAACCATATCAGCCTTTGTACGTCTGTTCTCCAGCAGGGCAATACCATGATATCGAGCTGAATGTGCGTAGTTATTAAATGATTGACAACATCTATAATCCAAGTGTTTGAGAAATTTGTTTTGCACCTTTTCAACTCTGTCTATATATGTGATATACTGTGGGTTCCACACCACAGATGCAAACTCCAAACAACTCCTTACGTATGTGAAATATAATACCTTTATTGTACTTACGTTTTTAAAAGGCTTAGATACTCTTAAAATAAAACCAAGTTGTTTAAACGCCTTTTCAACAATATTGTCTATATGTCCCCTGAATAACATTTTTTCGTCAAGAATGACGCCAAGATCTCTAACTTCATGACATCTCATGAGAGGTGTTCCACAAAGCGTATAATTGTACAAGATAGGATTTTTACTTCGGGTAAAGGTAATAATATTACATTTGGATATATTCAGAAAGAGCTGATTCACTGAGCAATAATAAAAAAGACGCTCAATATCAGACTGTTTTATGGAATTAAGATAAATAAGATACAATGTTTGAGTACCTGATGAGTCATGGCTTACCATCACGTCTGATATCGAACAGCTTATAGCAATAATAACTCATAGCTTGAACTTCTTAAGCGAATACATTTTCAGTTCACGGTACTCGCTGTTGGAACAGTCTACCTTCTAGAATAAGATTCTTTACCCTTTTAAACAAGAAGTCAATGATTACTTTGTCGTTTAAAATTTGCCTTCTATTTCCTACTCTCTTTTCCTACCCATTTTTCTCCCTTGTATTTCCTCTCCTTTTTTCTTAAAGATGTAAACTAAAATATCCACTTAAAATTGGGCAAGTTAGAAGAAATCACCTGCACTTTACAGGATACTTGAAAACTTACAGAAACGAATGGGAGCCGTATTCTTTAATGGGGATTCCGATATACTTGTATAACTATATTGTTACTTTCAACATATTTCAATTATTTTTGTAACTAAAATCAAGTGGCGCCTCGTTGTGAATGAATCGTCTCTAAGACTTTAAATATATTCAATTATGTTAGTAAGTTATTATACTGATTGAAAGGAAATGCCAAATTAAATCAACGACTTTATTATTAATACACCAAACCTAATAGGCCTATCAATATCTAACCATTCATTATTATCGAATCAATACGAATACAAACAGAACGACCAAAATAAGTAGGTGCTATCCACATCTATCAGAATTGAAAAAAATAATTTAACTTACCTAATACAAGACTTGTTCATTGTCTGTTAATATTACTAACAGACTCGTATAAGCTACTGATTAATTTGACGGAAGAGACGAATGATTCAATAGCTGATTATCAAAATTATGTATTTTGATCGATTGTTATGTAGGGTGGCCCTCCATAGAAGATAATTATGTTTATAGAATAGATCACATCCGGCATTTAATTAAATTTAGATAAAGCTATAATGTCTATCATAATATAATATTGTTTTGATGTCTGAATTATATAATAATAATAATAATAATAATAACGTGATGTGATTATTGATGTAATATTTGTATACATACAACAAGTATTGTAAGAATCAAAAGATTTTAATGATGATTGAATTTGTTAGAAGAAGATTATTTTTCCTCAAATCTGTGAGGTCTCTAATTTTGTAACAATATTATGTAATGTGAACTTAACATTTCATGACAAATATTATGTATTAAAAGCTCATTCTCAACCTTAACTGGCATTTGGAATTTGTTGCATTGATTGAGGCAACGAATATTCGGTGGCAATCTTTTATCTCATGTGCAAGTCCTGGTTCTTACATGACACTGAAAACTTATGAAAAAGAGTGGGAGACCAATTCTCTGCCGGGTATTCCATGGAACTAATAGATATTTTAAAATATTTTTTTTCAAACAAATTTAAAAATGTTATCAGAAGCTACAAAATCTGCTCCACGTGAAGGTTGACGAATGAGATAAGTTTTCAATCTTTTGCTCAAGTCTTTAATTACCCTGTAAAATACAGATTATCACACAATATCATGTATAAGACTTTAGAAAACTCCAACATCAAAGTGTACATATAATTTTTGTGTTACATATATGAGAACTCTTATATTTAAATTAAATAAAATTGAACAATTAAACGATATACCTACTCGAATGGCGTGATTTTCGAAATCAGCGTATAAAATCAATACAAAATTATTTCATTTCAAACTACAACAATTACCTACCTACTTATTTATTTTTATTTAAAATACAAACACTTTTCAATATTCATACTATTATTTATAATAAAATAAATCAACAAAATAATATAAACCATTGATTGATTGGTCCGCATCATAATCTTATCTTCATTATTAATCAAAACATTTGGACAAATTGATGAAATATTATAAAAAGGTTCTTTCATTTTAATGAAAGAAAATTTCTCTCTGAATTATTGCTTTGTTATTTTGTTGAAGTTGCTTATTATATGACATGATTATATGTAAAGCAGTGCACTGCCAGTGATATTATGACGAAGTTTCGCCCACGCGCCTAGACTTGAGTGGAACAGGTATTGTGGCTACTGTTATTTTAAAGAACTAGAAATATCGCACTTAAATAAATACAAAGACTTAAATTCAATTGAATTTTCACCGACGAAGATGATGCAGATAATTTTGGATAATTTATTTCTTTTCGCACCATTCAACAATATTAAATTTGATTTTTTCAGGACGCTAACGATAATAAATTGCAATCTTTACTATATGCTGCAATCTGGCTATTAGTGCATAAATGTGTATGTGTAAAATGTTATGATTGCATGGTTGAATAGAAAGCAAAATTTTCATAAGCTGTCCAATATGTAGCCTATTACTCTTCTTCTTCAGCCATCTCTGCAATGCTGGATGTAGGCCTCTTCTATATTCTTCCACGCTTGTTTTTATTGAGCCAGTCTTATTACAATATTATACAATAATTCCTTGTTTTGTATTATGATTGAAACTAACAATACTTTAAACTAAAAAAAATAATAAAGTTTTAATAATGGTTCAATCATTTCAATGCTCTTCTTTGAGAGCACAGGTCAGAAACCAACCTGCTCCATTTTTAACGTCTTTGAACCAATTGAGTCATCTATTCCCACAAAATTCCTGAAACTCTAATCAAAGATATTTATCGAGTCGACGTTTATTTTGTAAAACTCCATGTTTATGTATGGAAGGTAACACAATTGTTTTTTGTTTAACTTAAAATTTAATTGAATAGTGACCTGGTTTCAACTTATGAAGTCATTGTCAAACTAATGTTATTACATACCGTGTTGCTGTTTAAATATTATGTCTTCGTATAAACAATATGTTCATAAAAATATGATTTTATACAATTCAAGTTTTATTTTGGAGTCTAATGAAAGAGGGATGACCAGGCCGTCGAAAACCTTGTGGATGATGAAGCAGTCTTTTTGGCCAACTATAATTGGACATTATCTAAACATGACCCAGCCAGAACCATCGTAGTAAACATATCCAGTAAACTGTGTTGATTTTCTGACATAGCTCTTTTTTATTTTAAGTGAGCGATGGTTAATGTATAAGCGTATTTTCAACAAGATAAATTATAAAAGAAAATATAATTCTGTTTCTTCCTATGCTTTGTAATCGATTGCTCTCTTAAGAACGCAAATAGTCAGAGTAGGTCATGAATAATAAAGTAATAAGCACACCATAAAAGTTTTCAATATTAAACTTATTCAAGAAAGACTCTAATATGAATTTAGCTAAAATAAAAGACGATTATCTTCAATATTTGAATGACAATTAAATTATGTTTATATTAAACATTCGTAAAGAGTACTGCCTACCTCACGTGCAAATAAAACATGATTGGAATATTGTCTGATAGGTATAAATGTTTACAGCAATTTTATATATTGTTTTTATTTTTATTCCTTACAGAAGTAGGACCTAGAAGACCAGGCAAACCAGTGACCACCTGGATGTCAACAATTGCCAAGGACCTGAAGGAGGCTAAATTGCGCTCGAAGGATGCAGGAGACCGGAAAACTTGGAAGATGAGGGCTAGGAGAGCTGAACTCGAGTAAATGGGATAAAGGAGAGGGCGAAGAAGAACACAGAAGGAGAGTTTATCACTAGGTATATTGCAATATTTTCCCCATAACCCTATTAAGTATTATGGAGTACTTCATTTCATAACTGTACTTCTAATAGAGATTCTTTTATGTCAGTGTCAAGTATAAGGCATTGAAGATGGATTAAGTCCGAAAGACCTCTGCCGATTTCAATACATTCCGTGAAAGTAAACAGTGTTTGTGTTTAAATTATTTTTATAATTCATATGGACAGCAATAAAGCAAGCAACTTATTTTGAATGTTTTTTTTTTATTTATCGGGATATTGAAACCATTCGGTGTTATATGATGGTAGACAAACAATGAAGACTACCCTTTTTACCTTAATATAAATACTATAGAGAAAGAAAGATGTGAGTAAAGTTTGTTAGCGACCCGGCATTGAGCTACCCTGCTGAGATAAAGATCTACCTTGCGGGTAGCCACCTGCAGTAGCGAGCAATGTTACGCATTCAGTAATACGATATCTAGATATGGCATAGCATAATAATATTATAATACAAGTGCCTATACTTAGATAACATTGTTACAAATGAATGTTGTATCATAGGTATTATGTATCAAAACTTTACATTAAGTTGTAAGAATTTTTATGTTTGATTTTGAAATAAATATAAATAAATAGGTATATTTTCTTCGTATTATTTCGCTTTTCAACGCTCCATTCGATAGTACAAGATAACGATAAATTTTCTTTTTTTCTGAATGATCCTGTCCCAAACCTTTTTCCATGACATTCCGAGCCACTTTGATTTCGACATTTCGCTACGAGAGAAATTTGGGTCGTTCTTTTAATATACCTAGTTAATTGTAGTTATAATTTCCAAAATATTTTGCAATTCACAAAGGAGCTTCATTTAAAAGACATTTAAAAGCTTCACGTACATTAGAAACAAACGAACGAGCCTATACGAAACCTGAAGTAATTTCTTATTAGCACGCCTTAACGTAGAATATTAATTTTTATTTCACACGAGTTTCTGATTTATTGCAAAAATAATCGAAACACTCAAAATAATAAAAAAAAACATTTTATTATTATTTACATCAAAGTGTTTAAAGGAGTAATAAACACATAATAAAGGAACCATTCGATTCTTGTTTATTATGATATTTAAACGAGAATTAAAATCGTTAATAGATATTAAAATAATCTCCACATATAACCAAATTAAATTCTCTTTTATTGTGTTTATTACTATTTAAGTTATAAGTTATATTTGGATTATGATCCTTTAAATGTTTTGGCGGCATTGAGATTATAGAACGGTTTATAGAATATTAATTTTAAATATTATAAAAGTCAATCATATTTCATTTTGTCTCATTGTATAAATCAAGTCCCCTGTAGTTTGCAACAGACGAGACGATTGATGAGTCATATTTAAGTATGTACATAAACCATGCTTTTAATATATTATTTATATATTGTAAAAACACTTTGGAGACAAAATTACAGTATGGCTTATTTATCAAAATTGTTAAATTACTTTAATTTAGATAAGATAAAAATGTATTTTCGGAGAAATGTATTAATAACAAACAGCACAGATCATTTACAATAACAAAAACTTAATTTGCATGAAGTACACACAATAATTACAAGTCTAAATAGTAAAAAAAATCAATAAATTTTATGAAATAAATATGTTTGATAAACAGAACACAAAAATCTGTTATAAGGTAAAAAAAAAGCCTCATTATGTAATCTCCTGAAGCCTATAAAGACTGCCTATAAAACTGGCAAGAATGATTGCCAAATTTGTGTATTTATGTTTTTCAATTGCAATTTACAGGAGTTCAGAAAACGGCTAAAAAATAGGGATCTTTGAAGAAGGCAGAGATGAAACCGATAGCCGTTTGAAGAAAAGAGGAAAGTTTTTGAATTGGAAAATCCAGAAATCCAGAAAATGTGCAAAGACTAAGAACCTTTGGAGAAGGCAGAAGAAACCGATAACCATTACAAGAATGAATGTAAGATACATCTTTACATCTTTATGTGTGATTGTTAATCAAAATTAATACTTTAAAAGCTTAAATAAGTTTGTGCGTATAAACAATATTTAACTATCTGCATAAGTTTTTTTTTTCAAAAGTTTTAGATATTAACATAATAATATCTTAAATATGTTTTCTAAGCCACGTGTCTTTTGATATAAGACCGCATGTTGTTATCTTTTATAATATTAGATAAATTTATCACTTGTTTCATTACAAGTCATCAAGGCACAATGCTGATTATTATTAATAGTAAAGCCGTGTTATCTGATTATTGTAATTTTATAAATAATTAAAATACATTTTTATCTAAACACTCGAATCAATAGCGCTAAGATAAAATATTTTAATTTCAATATGGTAATTATTACGCCGCCACAACTTTAAGCTCGTTCTTTATTACAGAACTAGTTCATTCGTATTTTAATTCCATTTCATCAACACACGTGAGCTTTATCAATCTTCGTACATCAACAAGCATTAATCAGATATCATTATTTTAAATTTCATTAAACCCCTATTGATTCTTTTATATTCAGATTTTGATTATGTTTTAACAATGACTTACTCTTCTTCCTTCCATAACCCACTCTCCCTTCTTCTATTGTTGATAAATTGCAATATTTTCCTTTTTTAAAAAAAGTTAAATCTGGGTTTTTGTTTGTTATAAACCCAAATACAACCTTATACACCTTACACAGTAAGCTACTAAAATCTTGTGTCGTGAAAGGGGAGTTTGCCGACACCTGGTATCGAACCACGGACCCCTTGTTCACGAGACCGAGACTCTACTTCCAGGCTACCGACGAATTCAAAGGTATATATTATTTATTTGTTTATATATGCATGCATTCTTTACTGTAAATCAGTGGCGTCTCTTGAGTTTTCTTACTGGGTAAGCACACCCTTAACATAAAGTTATTAAAATAAAAAAATACATACTTAGTAAAAAATATTATGTTTTTATATGAAAAGAACATAGGATGACTTAGGTATATACCTTTTTAACATTAACAAAGTCATGTCGATGAATTTTCCTCGACATCAATCAAGAGGGAGACAAAAGAATATCTGGATGAACAATGCGACAGAATCCTGCGGAGAAATGAACTGTATAAACATGACAAACGGAATGAAAGAATATACAACCTTAAGACGAAAACAGCTGACTCCAACAGTCTTCAGGGCCAATAAGTTGGAACAGTACTAGGAAGAAGAAGATATAAATATATATTAAAGATACATACAACTCTTCCCCTTGACCTAGTCAGATCGAGGGTTTATTACGCTTGGTAAACTCTAGATTTCTGATCATTCAGAATTTAGTTTTTTAATACACATATTTACTACTCGTCCTTTGCTTTTGCCTTCAAGTAGTCGAACAAAAATTCTAAATGATAAAATCTTCTACTATTGAAACATGATTCCTCATACCTGTACTTTACAACACTTGTAGTAGTAACACAAGTGATCAATCACCTGACTTCTCTTGGACTACTAGAGTAGCGATATAATACTCGTATTAACTTCTATACAATCTATGGTTATCTACAACAATGGTTAAATGATATAATGCAGTATGCAACAATGTTTTAAGCTACAGCAACCTGAAAATGTGAAAATGATTCAATTATTTTTTGAAATAGTTTGAGCAGTAAGTTAACGCACATGTAGATATTGCAAATAATGTATTCATTCTCGCAAATAATCTTTTTTTGTTTAATGTATCAACCTTTATCTTATACTGCATCTCAGCCGTCCTTAAGAGTTTCAAATTCTTAAATTCATTGTTAAGATGATGATAATTGAGTTCGTCGGTAGCCTGGAGGTAGAGTCTCAACCTCGTGAACAAGGGGTCCGCGGTTCGATCCCAGATGCTGGCAAACTCCCCTTTCACGACACAAGCTTTTAGCTTACTGTGAAAGATGCATAAGGTTGTATTTGGGTTTTTTTAATTCCAGATGATTCAACTTTGTCCCCAAATAATAGCCTTAAGTTTTTTTAATGTCGTTGGTAAATTGTGCAGTCTAGAATTTTCACTTGATGCTGATCTCAGGTTGATTATGTTGTATTGATAATAATTCATTTAACATTGACGTTTTTTTAAACTTAAATATTTCTAGTAAATTAAGGATATTTGCTGGTCCAGATATTGAACATACATTTTGTTAACAGAATCTGTAATTTACTCCTTTGATCCTGTAAATATTGCAAAATTAAAAAAATCTCAGTTAACTATGAAATCGAATAAATTTAGCTCTCAGATATTTTTTTTTTTTTTTTAAAAGAAACCCTCAAACAGCAGGTAGAATCTGCTGGTTTCAGAAGGCCATTATGTTACAAATTACATTAAATTTAAGAACACTTTATCACACTATAACTATATTGTATATATTCACTTCACCATCACCGCATTGTAGGTATCAATATCATTAAACATTATTTAACATCACACTGGTTATATCAAATTATTCTTGATAAGATTCTTAACTTTCTTAGTGTACTGTTTTATATTCTTTGAACTTCTGATGTCCTTTGATATTGCATTATAATAATAATAATAATAATAATAAAAATCTTTATTGCACAAAAAGACAAACATTATTAAAACACAAACATTGCAGAACCAGACAAATAAATTTGTGCAATGGGCGAGTTTATCGCAGAAGCGCGATATCTTCCAACTAACCCATTAAACAAAAAATAAAATAAAAAAGTAAGTAAATTAAGTAAATAAATAATTGAAAATATATACATATACCTATATAAATACTAAAACAAATATACATATAAAATAAAAAACTACTTAAATATAAAAACAATATAAACAATTCCGGATACGCGATACGACATAGATGATAGGATATGGGGATGGGATAAAGTGGTAGGAATGAGGCAGGACTGCTCATTGTGTATGAATACACAAAAAAAAAACAAAATTAAAACCATGGGGAACCTCCAAATAAGTAGATGAGACAGAAGACTAGCAACCATTAACTTCTTTCTTGAACGTATAAAAGGAAGTACAAGTACGGGTTTTTAGTGGAAGCTGGTTCCACAACCTAGCACCATGAACTGAAAAAGAATCGGTATAACAGCTCGAACGATGCGACGGGATCACTAGAAGATTGTTGGAGGTTGATCGTAGCTGTGTATTTGAAGCCATTTCTTCTTCTATTAGTTCTTGGCAACTCGTTTCTTAAGTCAGAAGCTGCTCTTGTTCTGTACTGATGTATATCATTATTCAATGTCACTTTTAAATTAGTCTTAGTTAGTCCACTTTTAACTTTATGAAGATATTTCACTTTTTCCAATTTTATCATTTGTTCTAAGTTAAGCTCATTGGTCAACTTATATAAATCATCAGTTCTAGTTAATTTGCTTAATCCATGAATGTTCTTTAAAACCTTATTCATGACTCTCTGCATTGAATTCCTAAATATCATAGAGATATCATCAATATAACTCAAAATGTTATCCAATGATAAACAAAACTATTCATTGGTTCAGGAGAAGTGTCTCACTCAGTCTCTCTGTGACTCTTTATATTATATAAAAATAATATTATTATTTATTTAATATTATTTATTTATTTATCTATCTATATATCACAATATCAACATAAGTTGTTCAACCAGTAGATTGTGGATATATGTAATTCTGAAGTAGCATATTAATAATAATATAATGATTGATACTAAAGTGAGCACGCTCATATCTCATAAAATAACCCGTAATAGATAACGCCAGAATTATACCTTGGTAGCCGGGTACACGTGGGACAAATTTGACAGGGAATAAAAAAAGTAGGTACCTACCTGAAAATGAAA
This sequence comes from Athripsodes cinereus, assembly GCA_947579605.1. Taxonomy (NCBI): domain Eukaryota; kingdom Metazoa; phylum Arthropoda; class Insecta; order Trichoptera; family Leptoceridae; genus Athripsodes; species Athripsodes cinereus. The sequence goes on along the minus strand of OX388316.1, from coordinate 1,020,709 downwards.
ACAGAATCTTTCTATACTCGTATTTATCATTATTTGCATCTATTTTTCTAACATTATAATATATTGAACTGGAAAAATCCTCTTCCTTTATCGTAAAACTTTGATTCTAATACTTTGATATGGGGGGGTGAGAGAGATGGTGAAAGAAAGGTTTTGGTTGAGGATAAAATAAATAAAATATTATGTCAAAAATGCCAACGGCTGAGACTCTACTGGGCTACTTACAGCACTCCAGGAGTTAAAACAATAAAAAAAAATGGTCTCAATTAAATATATAGTGAGGCTATATAAGAGACGACAAGTTATAGGTATACAGATAGGCGAATGTGTAAAAAACAAATGTAAATTTTAGAAAAACATTTAATTAATAATAAAAAAAATCTCTTACCACTATTACAAACACACGTTTAAATAGCAACACAATACTACGACTTACTCACTACCCCGTATTGTCTGTGCACATGTAATTATCCCAATAAAAAAAACACTTGATTATTATTTCAATAAAAACAGAAACGAAGCACTTTTAAAATAATTAAATTTCACTTTGCGATGATTGTAATGGATCCCGCGTTGAGGGCGCCTCTGGCATGAAAATGCCTAGAGGCAAACAAGTTGAAGAAAGGCGCCCCTTGGCGCAGTGCTGGGAGGGCGAAGTCCCACGTCCGAGGCTTCTGGAGGCAATTAACAGCCTACACAGGTACGAAGTTGGCACGTCATGGCTTCAGGAGGAGAATATCTCAACTCAACTGAAGCCCAATGACTAGAGACACTTGTCTCTCTGAAGGTCAGCTGATGAGTGATGACAGGAGCGATCCTTATACCAAGGACGCCTGTTTACGACTCACTGCTCGCTACGACTCACTGATAACGACTGTTCACCACTGATGGCTGATGGAGACTCTCCCTTCTTTCAAGGACATCTCTCTACTACCCTTGAGTGGGGGTAGGGGGTTGGTCAAGTACACCTACTATGGTGTGATGCATCTACGTGCAGCGCCGTGATTGGCTACTCACGGCACCAATACACGCCCTCATAGACTCCATTGTTTCACGGGTCCGCATGGACCGTTATTCCAAGAATTATGGAAATAACAAAATAATTATTTATAAATAAATTTGATATTGTTAAGCGTCCAATGCACTGATTTATAATTATTCACATATGTATAATTAAAGCGTCTCTTTCACTGATATTATATTTAAAACAATATTTCTTGTGTCCTTTATCACTGTTCTTTATCAAAGCGTCTTTTCGCACAACACAAAATAACACACCTTTTTCTATTACATATGTCACAATACAACCCTTTAGGTAGATAATTAAATACTCCAACTACGTATGTTACAATAAAATTAAAATTCATACCTAAAGAGTCGTTTACATAATTCAAAATATATCATCGATATCAAAACTCAATAGATCGAAGCGTAGGTATAAAAAATCCAACCAAGCAGATACTAAATAATTACAATACGCAGACATTCTAGAATCTTCATAAAATAATTTGATACATAATGAATGCGCCTTAAGTTGATACATAATGAATGCGCCTTAATCTTTTGTTGATATTCTTTTTATTGCCCCTGTTGCTTATGCAGGTACAAATATATATAAACAATAATATTTTGAATGCAGGTACGAAGATTAGCAAACAATTAAGAACAATATTAACGCAGGTACCTTTTAAGTGCAGGGATATTTTTAATGTTCGGATTTTCAGAGTTCTCATGAACTGCATTGTTTATTTCGGTATTTCAGTACCACTTTCTACATAACAATTATTATTTTTAATGATAACTTTTCGGCACAATACCTACTATACCGGGCATAACAAATCGCCACCCATTCCTTGACGAAAAGTTATCCATTCTTTATAATACACATCTCACAATTGATTTCTCAAATTCAAAACAAATTATATTATATGAAACTATCTATAAAATTCAACACAATTAGCAAGTAGGTAGGTGCACACACATTTCCATAAAATAATTAACAACATTTAAACGCGATTCTTCTTCCTTTACATTTCCTTTAAAACCAGCTAAATTTGAATTACAAAAACACATTGTCAAACATACATCTCGTATGTGACCAAAATAAACATAGGTAGATGTGGCTCATCATCTGAAACGAATATTATACTCCTCATACTTCTGCACTCAACAAGCATGCTTTGTGACAGCAGACTGGGGGACTGGTTCTCTCAATCGCACATACGTCTCTCTTCACAAACATTGAACCTCACTGTCCCTCACAAAACTCACTTACATGGACCTCACTGTCCTCACGACGAAAAACATTGGGGAACTAAGCAGGACGGAACACTCATCGCCTCTGTGCTTATCCCATACTAAACAAAACATATCCTTCATACACGCAGAATTACTATCTTTCTCATACACGCAGACTTTCTCTTCAAAACACGCAGAATAAATACCTCTCCTTACAAATAACTCCCCGTGCCAACTGAGAATCCCTCACATATCTCTATCACACAAAGCATCTCTCTCCTCTGTTACAACTTCCATATTCAGAAAAACAACATTATATTCACATATTCCACACATCCAACATCCACATTAATTATCTTCACACGTTACACTCGCTGGTTACACCAAACAAATTCTCTTTCCGTTTTCAAAATTATTAAAACATTTCACACATATTACGAAGAAAAATTATGCACACGTAGGCATTTAACAAAAGTTGCACCTACCTACCTACGTAATTAAAACATTTTACACATGAAAACTACCTATCTAGTCATCCTAATTTATACTGGGCGCCAGAGATATTTTTACGGAAAATATTCAAACCATTTAAAAATATTTAAACAAAAAACATTTTTCCTATAACAAGCCTAAGTCAATCCTAATCCAATATAACACACATATGTGACTATCTGGCTTGATTGAATTTCCTCCTCGACTTCAAACATCGAGAATCCATATCGATGAACAAATTATAATAATAATCATCGATAGCATAACATTGGTATTTGATTCGATTGATGGATGCATATTTTATCTTTTCGAACAATATCAACGCTGTTCTACGGCGACGAGCAATTTTTCTATTCACAAATCTCAATATAATTATAGCTGTACATACAAGCAAACGTATGCAGCTTTCCGCGATCAATCCCGCGACGATCAGCATTGCCAACACTGATTTCAACACCCACGCGAAAGACTTAACCCATTCGTGAATAGAGGGAGGTGTATGTGCCTCCCGTTCGGTGTCTTCTTCCATATCATCCTCAACCTGTTCCTCCGAGAGGGAAACCTCATCCTCTGCGGGTACCTCAACCTCCCTAGCGTCCTGGCTAGGTACATCACACCGAATTTCTTCGCGAACAGATGCTATGTCTGGAAGATTATCTAACACAACTTGTCCCTCCGGAGTGTATTCTGGAAAGTCCAGGCGCCATACCAACTCTTGCAAATGTTCCAGATTAACTAACTCCCGACCATTAATCCTCGTCCTATACCAGGATGTCATTTGCTTCCATACGCTCATTGCTGGACCCTTACCTCCAAGTCCTTCATCTTTAAATAAAACATGACCATACCCTTTTAAACGATTGTTTATCCTGACCTTCCAGTCAACAAAATCACTCCCCAGTTCATCCCGACCTTGACACACTGTAAACAGGTCATTATAGATCGCATTTATCTGCCCTTCCACACCAAACCTTCGCAAAATTACTTCTTTGAATACACCCCATCGACAATACCGAAACCCCAGAGACTTCCAGTACCGCTTTGCGTCGCCGCGCAAGCAATACACAGCCTCCCTTGGCAATTCATCTTCCCACTCAAGCTTCCAGCATTCCTCGCATTCTTTGAGGAACCGTTCGGGGCCTTCATCAGTCCAGCCTCCGAACGAAAGCGAAAATTCGCGCACATAGCATCTGATATCCGACACCTTATCCATCGATCGAATCATACCGTAATACACAATAAACACATGTCAATAAAACAAAGCCAAAAGTCAGAACAATACACATTCGCCATTACAAATAACTTGTCAGTTCATTATATGAAATAAAATAATATCCCCTCCTCCAATATCACAAATAATACAGTTAAAAAATTAAAAGAAGATCTCAGGGATGGATTCGTTGTAGCGATTATACACAGATGTGTATTTTTTTCGCTACGAGCCCCACGTTGGGCGCCAATATGATATGGGGGGGTGAGAGAGATGGTGAAAGAAAGGTTTTGGTTGAGGATAAAATAAATAAAATATTATGTCAAAAATGCCAACGGCTGAGACTCTACTGGGCTACTTACAGCACTCCAGGAGTTAAAACAATAAAAAAAAATGGTCTCAATTAAATATATAGTGAGGCTATATAAGAGACGACAAGTTATAGGTATACAGATAGGCGAATGTGTAAAAAAGAAATGTAAATTTTAGAAAAACATTTAATTAATAATAAAAAAAATCTCTTACCACTATTACAAACACACGTTTAAATAGCAACACAATACTACGACTTACTCACTACCCCGTATTGTCTGTGCACATGTAATTATCCCAATAAAAAAAACACTTGATTATTATTTCAATAAAAACAGAAACGAAGCACTTTTAAAATAATTAAATTTCACTTTGCGATGATTGTAATGGATCCCGCGTTGAGGGCGCCTCTGGCATGAAAATGCCTAGAGGCAAACAAGTTGAAGAAAGGCGCCCCTTGGCGCAGTGCTGGGAGGGCGAAGTCCCACGTCCGAGGCTTCTGGAGGCAATTAACAGCCTACACAGGTACGAAGTTGGCACGTCATGGCTTCAGGAGGAGAATATCTCAACTCAACTGAAGCCCAATGACTAGAGACACTTGTCTCTCTGAAGGTCAGCTGATGAGTGATGACAGGAGCGATCCTTATACCAAGGACGCCTGTTTACGACTCACTGCTCGCTACGACTCACTGATAACGACTGTTCACCACTGATGGCTGATGGAGACTCTCCCTTCTTTCAAGGACATCTCTCTACTACCCTTGAGTGGGGGTAGGGGGTTGGTCAAGTACACCTACTATGGTGTGATGCATCTACGTGCAGCGCCGTGATTGGCTACTCACGGCACCAATACACGCCCTCATAGACTCCATTGTTTCACGGGTCCGCATGGACCGTTATTCCAAGAATTATGGAAATAACAAAATAATTATTTATAAATAAATTTGATATTGTTAAGCGTCCAATGCACTGATTTATAATTATTCACATATGTATAATTAAAGCGTCTCTTTCACTGATATTATATTTAAAACAATATTTCTTGTGTCCTTTATCACTGTTCTTTATCAAAGCGTCTTTTCGCACAACACAAAATAACACACCTTTTTCTATTACATATGTCACAATACAACCCTTTAGGTAGATAATTAAATACTCCAACTACGTATGTTACAATAAAATTAAAATTCATACCTAAAGAGTCGTTTACATAATTCAAAATATATCATCGATATCAAAACTCAATAGATCGAAGCGTAGGTATAAAAAATCCAACCAAGCAGATACTAAATAATTACAATACGCAGACATTCTAGAATCTTCATAAAATAATTTGATACATAATGAATGCGCCTTAAGTTGATACATAATGAATGCGCCTTAATCTTTTGTTGATATTCTTTTTATTGCCCCTGTTGCTTATGCAGGTACAAATATATATAAACAATAATATTTTGAATGCAGGTACGAAGATTAGCAAACAATTAAGAACAATATTAACGCAGGTACCTTTTAAGTGCAGGGATATTTTTAATGTTCGGATTTTCAGAGTTCTCATGAACTGCATTGTTTATTTCGGTATTTCAGTACCACTTTCTACATAACAATTATTATTTTTAATGATAACTTTTCGGCACAATACCTACTATACCGGGCATAACAACTTTAAAGACAAATGAAATTATTACATACCATGTTTTCACTTTATACTTTTACAGCTTATATATATTTGACTTTATAAGATGATTTATAATTCTATCGTTGAGTAAAAATACACAAATCGAATCTTGGACAAAAAAAGAGGTTTTTTTAGAGTTATCTATCGTTTTGTATTTTTTATCTTGGTAATCTATCATTGACAACTTGGGCAGCGTGGTCCTGGTAGAAGGCAAACATCTTGACTGCGCAATATAAGAGACTGGACCGGGATGAGACATGTGGGAGAGCTGTTCCGGGCCGCGCAGGATAGGGAAGCCTTCGCCAGAGTGATAGCCAACGTCGGGGGGACCTGATACGGCACGAGAAGAAGAAGAAGAATCTATCATTGACCAAAATCACTAAGTTTCAGTACCTATAATGTGAAAAAAGTTATGGCAAGTATTTTTTAAAGTCAAAAGAAAGTCATTTTCATGGTGATGATGATGTTAGATGATTTTTTTGGCACCGTACTACGCTTCTTCAACGGTCTCAAGAGCGATGGTGAAATGGGTTGTTTTCTTTTGATTCCAAAACCGATGATATTGTTCTGGCGTCGCAATTCAACGTCACATAACCTGCGAGGCCGAAAACTCTGTCCTGGAACTGAGTGGTCTTGTATCTGAGGGGCTCTCTCAGCTGATAAATAAAAATAACGTTGCGGATGATCGAAACGCTTTGCAAGATTGGAATAGCTGTTATAATAAAAGTTTACTCCTTGACGAGTTTATTACATAATTTTATCCAACGGCAACAGAATTTAGAGTAAAGTAGTCAACTTGCCCCAGTTCCCTCAACTTAATATCTTGTTTATGTACGTATTGTATAAGTAGATAGATAGAGATGCTATATATGATAAGGGAGGTTATTTGAATAAATAATTACACTTTTCACACTACCTGATAGCTGCTACAGCTTCGTTAAATTAATATTGTTACGATCATTAAGCACATTTTTTATCGGATTTAATTAGATTAGACTTTACTCTAATCAACGGGACGTTCATTAAATTATTTGTACTATAATACTAAACGCCCAATATTTCAATAAGCCTTTAAGATAATCCTGAATATAATTGAGTCCACCTTAAATAAATTCATTTTGTCTTCAATGTCCGCTAAACTTTAGTCTTATATAACAATTTTACACCAATATACAAAGATGAGATATAAGAATCTTCCAAAACCTTCTGGCAGCCTTAGTTAAGAATTTAAACAATAGCCAAGTATTTTTATCTTATATTTATATCACAATTATCAAAATAACTATACCTGCCTACTAATATACCATCACGGCAAATCCCACAAGAAAGCAAACCAGCAGACCATCTGCATGTAATAAACATGCAGCTGTCCTCCTCGTGCCAATAAAAATTGGTGAAAACATCATCGCTGGATTTAAAATGCACAATGCCTTTATTTTTCTGGCACCTACCTTTTACAGGTCACTCGAAAACTAACGGAAATGTGTGGGAGATCAATTCTTCGTCAGCTACTACACGAAACAGTTATTATCAAAATTTGATTTTTTAAAACGTTAATTAAATTAATTAAACAAGATATTTTAGAAAAATCATCAAATGAGTCTATGTTAATAGTTGTGATCATTGAAATTTACTAGACATAAAAATAGTTTTGGTAATTATGACTTTATAATTAAGGTCACACTGAGTGCACATTAAACTATCAGGACATGATTTAAAAATAAAATTAAACAAACAAGACCACAAAATCATCTCTATGTTGTTGTTTGTGTTTTAATGTGACAAAGTTATGTAATAGAATGTTTCTATCTATCTACACGCCATGAATATTTGATAACCTATTATGAAGATATCTCATTTAGATTAAGTGTATACTAGTTTTGGACATTTGTTATCGCTGATTGATCGGACGATGGATCTCAGAGTCATTGATGATTAGATTTTATTTTCAATAATATTATGTGTATAGATTTACAGTTAAGATCAGATATTTTTTTCAAATATATAAATATATAAAGTGAAGCCATCATTGAAACCTCTAACCCCACCTACCCCTTTTTTATTTTAGTAAATATTATTGATAATGATATTATATTTTTCATTCTTGACGGAGATACATATTGCATCCTAAATATTTAGTGTAATACAATATGATTAGATTTGGCTGAGAGGAATGGTGCTCGGAGACGTGGACGTCCGAGGATTAAATGGCAAGATCATTTAAATCAAATCCTACAGGACGGTCACGTGTTGAGCACATTGAACAGGAGAGCATGCATGTGGAATTGTATGACAGTGACGGAAGCGAAAGATGTATGCAAGGATAGAAGGAAGTGGCGCTCGATCCCTTCTGCCTACCCCGCGAGGGAAGCGGCGTGATGGTATGTATGTATGTATGATGTATTACATATTATGTAACTTCTGACGTGAATACCTTTATTTATTTATTATTCATTTATTTTATTCTTCACTGTACATTGGTTACAATATTACTAAATAAAACAGTGTCATATAAATATCAGTTATACAATTCAATGTACAGAGGGCGAGCTTATCGCTAAAATGCGATGTCTTCCAACTAACCCGGTTAATAAAATTAAAACAAAAAAAACACATAAGTACAAATATAGGTACATAATATATATACCCATATACATCAACAGTAATAGTAAAAACATTGTGTTTATGTGTTCGACATTCTCATTCAATCTATAATATTAATTTATTTACATTATGACGTGCATGTAATGTCTAGAATTGATGAATTGTACAATGTCCTTGAGGTACTTTGGCATGTAAACGACACTTAAATGTTGTCCAATAATAATAATTATCCTTCACTGTAAATCTTAACTAACTGTTATATTTGTTATTGTTTTATTCAGTATATATGAGCACCTGATGATGTGAACTCAGAATCCACGAAATCGGTCGTGCATTACTAACAATAAATATTTTTTATTTTATTATATAATTTAAAATTAAGCGTAGTAAAGTTAATCAATGAAAATTTTCACAACTGTATCACAGCATTCGGAATGTACTAAGAAGAGGAACAATTACTTATCAATGGATACTTAATAAAAAATTGATTTGAATATCTTTCTGTCGTCTATGAAAGAAACATTAAAGGGTGTAGAAATTTGTACCTAAATCCTTATCGTTAACAAAGTATTTGTAGGAATGTATATCCATCTACCAGGAGGCCAGACAATATGGAGGGTAATCTAATAGTGCAATCACAATTACTGCAATTCAGTAGTTGTTGCATTTATGTACAATTTCTGTATATTAACTAGCTTTGTAACTTGTGAAACTTTGAAAAAAAAGGAAAGTGTAAATTCATGTATTTTAACGATGCTTACTTCCTAACTCCAAGCCCTCTTTTTTTCACTCTTAGATATATGCCTCTTCAAATCTCTTCCACGATTGCATATCTTGAGCAACATGAACTCACTGCTATCGTACCACCTGGACAATACCATCATTTCATCTTTTTGGGGTCTTCCCACACATTTTTTTCCTCTCATGGTCTCGGTAGAAGTTCATCTACCATCTGAAGTACTAATTGTTATTATTTCTTATTTAAGTGTCGTCTCCACTACGAATATTTTTCTGTACAGAGTTGACGAGTTAAGAGAGACAGATTCATATCTGAGTTTGGGACTAGCTTGGTCTGTGTGAATTGTCTATACATGTAATGTTAGTTCCAATGATTCTATATTGCATCAGTCAGTAGGTATCCAGGTTTATATTACATATTACATGAAAGGAGTGAAATTATATTCAAGAATAAAAGTTAATTAACAAGTATAAATACATTTTATAGAATCATCATTTTTTCAATAGAGATTTCATCATCATTATCTCCGTCGGTTCTTTAATTTTGAGGATCGCGATCATCATGTCTCGTTCTATAGACCGTCCGTCTCCACTTAAAAGAATCCTCCGTCATGCGCAGAGCTCCATGCATTGAGCTTTGTGTGACTTCCTTAAGTTGGAGGAGGTATAAGTTAATATTATCAATTTATGTAAACTAATTGAAATATGAGTGTTATGATAAACGGATGTAAATATGAATAACGAACAAAATTATAACAGTTTCTTAATCACATGCGTATGTTTTATAATCCTCGTGTCGGATGCCTGAAGAATGCTTAAAGAGAAGCATCTAGAACATCTTTACAGACAGGAACTATTAAGGCACAGTAACTAACTGCCTTCCATTCCAGCATTGTCCAGCTAAAATCACTGTTGTAGAGATGGGTAAGTCCACAATATCTACATCATCGAAACTATGCACAAATATTATGTATTGACAGATTGGTTAATTATTGGATGCACCAATGAAAAGGATTTTGAGAACCTGGAAAGAGCAATAATAACGGAGTTTTGTAAAGGAGGCGTAGAAGGGGCGAGTATCAGCAAGATGGAGACCACAAATAATATAACGACGCATTTCAAACTAGTATAAAAAATAGTATTTTTCCCTTAGAATATAAGTTTAATCGGCTTAAAAAAGCAAAATCATTCAATAGAAATAAAAATTTAACAAAATCATTAAATAGATTGCAATGAACTATAAAGAAAAAACTTAATTATATAACTTTTTGATTTTCGAAGAGGAAACACTATGAAAGTTAATTTTAATTTAGATAATAAATATTTAAATATAAAACACTGTTTACTTTCATTTAAAATTGTTATAATATTAAAAGCTTTTCGGACAATTATAAGTAATTATTACTGAAGATGGACATATGTCCGAAAAGCTTTTAATATTATAACAATTTTAAATGAAAGTAAACAATGTTTTTTATTTAAATATTTATTATCTAAATCTTAATTATATTTTCAGTATTTATTATTCAAAACTACATATTTGTTAATCACAATTGAAAAAACCCTTGGTTTGAATTACTTTTACTTTTACTAAAACTTTATTAAAGTGACTCAGATTTCGACATGCAATGTCATTGTCAAACTAAACCTAATACAAAATAATAATGTAGGTTTTTATATTTGATTATTTTAAACTTGAGAAAGTAACTAAACTGTGAATAGGTTTATTTATGATTCTATAAATTACTGATTTATCTGACAAGTTATAATGATTTTACAAGTCGAGTAAATAAATAAATATGTGTCGAAGAAAGGTAAATAATTGTTAATATGCGTCCTTTTTCGCAATCACGATATAATAAATTATAAACATCGATGTTATTTCAATTCGATGTTTTAGTTTGACTTGTGTCTGCATACATATTGACTGGCTGATGCTGTTTATCTTTGTGTGTAATCTCACAGCATGTAATGGAATTACACCGGCGCGGCCTATCTTCTACATCTTGGCTTGTGCGAGGACGCAGTGCGTAAGGCTACTTACTCGTACCTACCTACATACTATATACATACAATGTATGTAACTACCTGTCGCAGATATCTTTAACATTTTATACAACCTAATATTAATATTTACATATTATATTACATTTTTTATAAATATTTATTATACTTTATTACAGGAGTCATATAAATTAAACTTACAGGCTAAAGTTTTTATTTCAAATCAATAAGATAACAGATTAAGGTCATGATTTTCTAGAGAGTTCTCTAAAAGAGAGAGTTTAATAAAAATAAATACTCTCATCGATATGAATTTTAACTCTGTGAACGAACAGACTCTAGAATTATTAGATTTAGGTCAAAAAATTGCTCAAGTAAAGTGGTGCTGGATGAGATGCTGTTTTACGGTTGGTTCCAATTATCTTTCTGTCATGAAGAAAAACCATTTTTTTCTTCTGCTATATGTTTTATTATTGGGAGAGAACAGATTGACAATGTCCTTATAAGAAGAAAGACGTCTCTGTCTATAAAAAACAAAGAGCAGAAAAAAAGTTTTTTAATTTAATTTAGTATGAAATTCTACTACCCAAACACCGACACAGGGAATGAACTATTCAATCCATTACTGTCAGTAAAAACACTTTATTTTTTTTTATTTTTACTGATATTAATAAATTGAAGAAAATTAAATCGAAAGCTTTAATCCATCTTTATAATTTACCTGTATTTTCATTTTCACTCTAACACATACGTGTTTGATTATCCCTGGCTTATTAGTGAATTAAACAATTTTAATTAATTAACGCTATTAACGCAAATTGCAAATTAATTATTTATTGCACAAAACATTGTAAAGATAACATAATCTCCATCGTAATATCCACAACATATATTATTATCATAATAAATTGTTTTATTTCATGTGTCTTCTTTCATAAGATTTGAATCATAATAATTAAATTCATCGATGATAATAAGATTTGTATTGTAACGTAAATCGTTTTTCTATAACTTGTGTCAGGGAAAATAAAGTCTGAATTCAATTAAAAGAATGACATCTTGAAAATTAACAATTTATTTAAACGTTTTTATTTATTTACAATTATTATTTATTTAAAATACAGATTACAACAACTGTTATTTATATATACGTCACATATTATTAGAGTTCACACAGATTTCTTATATACCCATTATATAACATCTTTCTTCCCGCCTATCTAGATCTTTCTTTTTTATCAAAACCAAAACAACCACCTGTCATTATTTTCCAAACATTCCATAACCAAAAATAATATAAAAATTCAAATTCATTAAACTTCCAAACTTAAGTACCCTCCTAATGGTGATTACGTAACATTGCCTCCCTCTTAATTTAGTTCGTCCCGAACGAATTCTCTGGATGAAGATAGGAGCATCCTGAATCCTCTCTGCAATGTGAAGTCTTGAAGAAATAACAAGGTACAGACTTCTTGATGTTCTCACTATACCCTGGATTAAAACAACAAACTAAAACATTAATTCCAGTATTACAGAAGATCTCTTCGATCATATTTCGAACAACTTTCCAATCCATACTGCCACTTATCCTTGGTATGCCGAGCTTCGTAAGATTCATTTGTAACATTTGATCCCGCAAACTTTGTAAACAGTGCCACATCTGAACATACTCTGTTTGTTCTTCAGGGATTGCTTTATTTACCATGTAAAATATATGTCGTTCCCCATGCTGTAGATGGACCGCTTCTCCAATTTTCAAACTCTTGGCCTTAATCTCTTCCAATATCCCGTACTTCTTCTTGAAAACTTTGGCTGTGCCATTAGTAAATTTTGCATTCTGAGCCAAGCAATGAGCCAAAACATAATCCTCTGGAGTGTCAAAAAGATCTTGCTCAACTTCGATAGTGACACCATGATGGATTCTTCGTTGAGGCGTCTTCATAAACTCTTCAAAACTCTTCTCTTTACTTAGGACTTTACAGACTTGAACAATCGGGTTGTTTCCTTCACTTTTATTGTCTCCTAAAAACGGTGCTAAGCGATTGAAATGTACCACCCTCGGCTTGCCATTTGATTTTCGTCGTATTCGATAAATAACGTCATTTATTCTTTTAATCACCTCGTACGGTCCTTCCCAGGATTTTTGAAGCTTCGGTGAATAGCCTCGTCTCCGTTGAGGATTGAACAACCAAACTAAATCTCCAGCTTGATACCCTCCTTCCACAGCTTTGACATCATATCTTTCCTTCATCCTGTCACTAGCGACTTGAATATTAGCCCGCACACGTTCATGGATGTCGTTCATCTTTCTCCGAAGTTCCGATACATAATCTTCTCCAACAAGATCCTCTCCAGGCTTAGATCCATACTGCAAGTCGCAAGGTAACCGTAGTTCACGGCCAAAAATCACACTCGCTGGTGTTTGTCCCGTTGTCTCATGAATTGCCGAACGATAGGCCAATAAGAACAAGTGGATGTATTCGTCCCAATCCTTCTGATGATCAGACACCGCCTTCGACAGATATTTTCCACATGTTCGATTCATTCGCTCCACCATTCCATCCGACTGTGGATGCAAAGCAGTTGTTTTCGTTTTTCGAATTCCCAATATCTCACATACTTGCTGAAATACGGCTGACTCAAAATTTCTTCCTTGATCCGAATGAAGCTCCAACGGTACTCCAAAACGACTTATCAGCTCTCTTACCAAGATTTCAGCAACAGTGGTAGCCTCTTGATTTGGTAATGCATAGGCTTCTGTCCATTTACTAAAATAGTCCATTGCTACTAAAATATACTTGTTCCCTCTTTCAGTTGTGGGAAACGGTCCTGCTATGTCGATGGCTATTCTTTCAAATGGACTACCTACATTGTACTGTCTCATTGGCGCACGCCTCTGTTTTTGAGGTCCGTTCGAAGTAGCACAAGTCACACATCTTCTACACCAATCTTTTACATCTTCAGTGTAACGGACCCAATAAAATCTCTGACGAATCTTTTCTGTAGTCTTTTTAACTCCCAAGTGTCCACCAGACACATCATCGTGAAGCAGCTTAAGGACATCAGGAACTCTCTTCCTTGAAACCAATAGCTGTTGTTTCTGCTGTGTTCCATCTTCACTTTCCAGAATACGTTTCAACAACCCGTTTTCCACAACTATGGATTGCCATTGTGCCCAATATGATTTAACATTTGGTGAACATGAAGCTATTTCTTCCCATGAAGGTTTTCGATCATTTTCTTTCCACTGCATCAAAAGTCCAAGGTCAGGATCTTCCAACTGGTGCGCTCGAATTTCATCATCTTGCCAAAAATTATCGATGACTGTAGTTCTACGAATCATGACGAACCTTTCCTCCGCTTTATTACAATGCTGGCAATCCTCTGGACATGGACGCCTTGACAGTGCATCAGCATTTTTATGACGAAGTCCAGCTCGATGCTCAGAATCATAGTCATATTCTTGCAATCTTTCTATCCATCTTGCAACCTGACCTTCAGGATTCTTGAATCGTAACAGCCATACAAGCGCCGAATGATCTGTCCTTAAAAGAAATTTCCGTCCATATAGGTATTTGCGGAAGTGCTCAACTGACTTGATTACAGCAAGTAACTCTCTTCGCGTTACACAATAATTGCGTTCCGGCCTTGACAAAACTTTACTGAAATACGCAATTACGCGTTCTTGACCATCCTGAACCTGAGATAGTACACTTCCAATGCCGACGTTGCTTGCATCCGTATCCAGAATAAAATTCCCTTCGGCTCGAGGATAACTTAGAATTGGGGAATTAATCAATACCTTCTTCAATTCTTCAAACGCGCATTGGCATTTTGAATCCCATATAAATTCATTACTTTCTTCTGTGAGTTTTGTCAATGGTTTAGCGATATCAGCGAAGCCCAAAACAAATCGCCGATAGTAAGTGCTTAAGCCTAAAAAGCTTCTTACTTCATGCTTGTCTTTAGGTGTAGGCCAGTCTTGAACAGCTCTAATCTTCTCAGGATCCACCGCCACTCCTTCCTCAGAGACAACATGACCCAGATAGTTGACTTGTCTTCGGAACAATGTACATTTCTTAACATTGAGTTTCAAGTTGGCCGCTCTCAATCGTGAAAACACTTGTTCCAAATTTCGTAAGTGCTCCTCAAAACATTTTCCAAGCACGATGATGTCATCCAGGTACACTAAACAGGTCTCCCACGACAATCCTCTCAGCACGCTTTCCATTAAACGCTCAAAAGTAGCCGGAGCGTTACAAAGTCCAAACGGCATAACAATGAACTGCCATAATCCACTTCCAATAGAGAATGCTGTTTTCTCTCTATCCTTAGGTTCCAGTCCAACCTGCCAATATCCACTCTTCAAATCCAACGTTGAAAAGATTTTACAGCCAGCCAATGTGTCCAACGTATCATCAATACGAGGCAAAGGGTAACTGTCCTTCTTAGTAACATTATTAAGTTGGCGAAAATCAACACAGAACCGAGTTGAGCCATCCTTCTTCCTAACCAGCACTACAGGTGAACACCATGGACTGCTTGACGGTTCTATTACCTTGTCCCGTTCCATATCTTGAATAATTTGATCTGCTTCCGCCCGTTTTGCTAAAGGTAATCTTCTGGGTACTTGACGATTGGGTCTTGCATCACCTGTGTCTATTCGATGACTAACAACACTTGTTCTTCCTTTGGGTTGACTTGGGTTCTCGAAGACATCCTGATTTCTAGCGATGAAGGATCTAATCTGTTTGCTCTGTTCCTTGGTAAGTTCCTTACAAGCCTCCTTCACTAAGTCGTCAAGGTGTTTTGGTACCTCCTCTGAAGAAACTTGGCCACCGCTCACTCTACATGTTACTGACGAAACCGATGAACACATACTTAAATAAACTCCTTCTTTGATAGTCACTGGATAGTCATTGATATTCATTAGCCTGACCAAAATATCCTTTTTAGCTTGAATCAGGACTCTCGCAATCAACACTCCTTTTCCAGCTTCAGTATTAGCGTTGGACTCCACTACTAAAACATGTCCATTTGGAATGTCACAATCTAAGTAGGCTCGTACTAACATTTCACTTTGTTTTGGAATATTGAAGAGAGACCCACCTCACACCCGGATATTTCAGGAGTCATAGACTCCTATTTATCCGCACATTCAAACCAAAATTGTCCTCACGGGCGGGCCATTGGGCAGGTCTGAAGGACCGACCGGCTAAAACCGCCGTCGTGGGAATCTTTTAAACTACACTCTCTTCAATGCCCCTTTTGAAAGTATGTTTATTTTATTGAATAAAAAAAAATACAAAATTATATAAAAAAAACCATAAAACAGGACAAAATAAAGTACAATTAATATAAGGTAGATAACATCGAGTAAATATGATATATAAAAATTGCTGAGTAACAAAAGCCGAAGTGAGGTGTCCAGAAACTTGTTATTTGGCGTTCAGAAGGCGCGAGCCCGAGAATCACCAGTGCCGAATGGTGTGAAAACATTAAACCCTCCCAAAAGGGACATACCTCCCAAACCTACTCTCCACCAAGGGAGACAGGACGATACAACGAGAAAACGAGTTCACTATCGCGCCAACGCCACAAAGGGCAAAAACCAACCCTAAGACTCTCCCGCGTCAGGCGGGGGTGAACCCGGCTGACGCAGAAGCTCCCAACGAGATACCCATACATCCACAAACACCAAAAATGCTTTAAGGTTCCTCGGGCATTGCAGAACCTCCCCAAACCAAATTGGTCTGAGAGTGCTCTCACTCATATCATCTATCATTGCATCTCTAGCATCATTCATCACGGAGCACTCCCAAAGGATGTGCCCAGCATACTGCGCCCCCAACCCACAAACACACCACGGGTTCTCCGCTAGGCCAAGGTCATATAACCTGCCCTTTAGATCACCGTGTCCCGTCACAAGCTGGACGGCATGGTGATTGAGGGAAAGGAATCGCCTTTTCATTCTCTCACATACGTCAGGGAGAAAACTGTAGACCAATCTAGCAGTTCTCCCCCGATCCCACCTATCTTGCCAGACCTCCAAAGTTCTCTTTCGGATCATGCCGATTGCCCTACTGAGCCCTCTAGTCCCGGGCTCCGTATGAACGGAGATTCCGAGATGTTCAACATTGCCGTCAGCCTTGAGCTTACGCCTGGCTACACAATCTAAAATTTCTAAATCCGCGGGCAGCACACCAGCGATGACAGGAAGGCCATCGCTAGCGGCCGTTCTATACGCACCGGTGACGGCGAGCAGGGGGAGTCTCTGTCCCCTCAAGACCGCCGCGGACACAGAACCAACAGCAAGACGGTGCGACCAAACACGAGCACCATAAGTGACCTGAGCCACATATGTCGCCCGATAAATGGTACGCACAGTCCGCGCCTTAAGGCCCCAAGTACCACGACTGAGTCTGCGTAGAGTGTGAAATAACACTCCCGCTTTTTCGGCAGTCGCTCGCACGTGCGGAAGAAAGGTGAAGCCCCTGTCAAGGACAACCCCCAGGTATCGGACTTCATCGACAACCCTCACAGGATGCCCATCCATCCGAAGCACCGGGTTCCTGCCCCTTCCCAGCACACCCTTCAACCACAGCGCGGAGGTCTTGCTCGGTGAGAAAACAAGCCTATTCACCCTGCCCCACGTCAAGATGCGATCTATCGCGATACTAAACTTGCTTTCGATCGCACTCCTCGTATCTCCGGAGAGTAAGAGAAGTGCATCATCGGCGTATGCAAAAATTGTGCAACCAGGCGGCAGCTCCATCCTCAGAAGGTCATCAAATAGGACATTCCAAAGAAACGGTCCAAGGACCGATCCTTGTGGGCAGCCCATGCTGACTTCCCTCTCAACTAAATGCCCTGCGTGGTGAATTACCACAGACCTTTCGCTGAAGTAGCTGCAGACTATGTCATACAACCAGCGGGGACAGCCCCGTATCTTCAATTTGGCCAGGATAAGCGGCCACCACGCATTGTCAAACGCCCCAGCTATATCCAAGAAGACACCCAGTACATTCTTTTCTCGCCTTTCATCCTTCCATTTCAGACAAGCTTCAATGGCATGCTCAGTAGAGAGACCCCGGCTAAAGCCAAACTGTTTAGAACTCCCCTGCGTCAGAGCCAGTCCAAGCCGGTTCCTCACCAAGATCTCGAGGATCTTGCCGAAGGAAGGCAGCAAGGTAATCGGTCTGTACGCCTTGAGGTCCGACAGCGGCTTGTCATTGCCTTTAGGTATCACTCTGAGCAAACCTTTCTTCCATACTTTTGGAAAAACACCCTCTTTCATACAACGCTGGAAGAGCTGTAGCATCTCCGCTGGACAACTCTTCCAGACGTTTTTGACTATCATACCATTCAGTCTGTCAATCCCTGGGGCCTTTTTTGGACCTAATGTTTTGATGATCCCATTTAGTTCGCTGTGAGTCACGACGCTTGCAGCATCTATAGTCTCTCTAGCGTTAAGGCAGCGCACCAGAACACGCAACCCTGCATGAAATGGGCTGTCCGTGGACGTCGAGTCCAGTGGCACTAACCCATCTAAGAGGACCCGCAGTGTGTCATCAATGCACACAGTTTCATTACCGCCAGCAACAATACTAGTAAGATAATGATCGGCGGACCTTTTGGTCTTGACAGCTGTGTGCGTCACAGACCAAGGTTCGGCGTTTCCAGTTTCTGTGATCCACTCCTTCCAGGCCGAGGTCTTTTGTTTTGGAATAGTAACAACTTCTGCCGCAAGCACACGTGTAGCGAATTCTTCATGCTCTTGTACAAGAATATCTTCATCCCCAATTTTCAGAGTTCGCCTCTTCAGATCCAGTTTGAATCCATACTTCGCCATTACATCCATTCCAAGAATAACTTCCTCCTCTATCTCAGCCACCAACACCTGATGATCGAAGATGGTGCTTCCAATGTGAAAGTTGGCAACTGGCTCACCGCATACAGACGCCGACTCTCCAGTTGCCGTCCGTAATGTCCATTTAGTTGATTTTATTTGTTTTTTTTCGCAAACTAAATCAGGTCTCATGATTGTCTTTGTTGCTCCAGTGTCCAACAAAAGTTTCAAATTCTTTCCATTTACTTTGCCATTTATAAACATGCTGCTGACTTGTCCGCTGAACGACGCAACAACTGCATATCTCTTCGAGGAATTGGCAATGCGGGTCGATAGTTGCTCCTTTCCATCAACCCTTTTTAGTTTTCCTGAATCTGCTGTTCGTTTTTCCTTGGACACCGATTACGCAGGTGTCCAATTTGTCCACAGTCCCAGCAACGTAGTTGTCTCTTCTTTCCTTTCAAGGCCTCCAAAACCTTCTTAACTATGTCTTCTATTGAAAGTGGTTGATTTTCTTGTACAGCTTCCATCACACGGGCTTGAGCGTGACCTCGTACGGATTGTCTTACAGCTTCAAATTCGAGTGCTTGGGTTAAAGCATCACTAAGAGTTTGTGGTCTAGCCAGTTTTATAGCTTGTTGTGTCTCACTTGCTCGTAGTCCATCCAAAAACTTGTCTACTGCAAGACTTTCACATACATCATCAGAAACTGTAGGGTATGCATATCTCACTAGACGCGCTACATCCGCCTCGAATTCCTGTAGAGTTTCATTGGGCCTCTGCACACGATTCTTCAACTGTGACCTATAAACTTGTTCCATATGCTTATGTCCAAATCGCATCTCCAGTCTCTCAACCAAAGATTTAAAGTTTTGTCTATCCGCAAGCGGAATCATCTGAAGGACTCTTAAAGCATCTCCTCGTAAAGATATACTCAATACTGATGCTTTTCTTGTCATCGACCAGCCATTTATCATAGCTACTGTTTCGAACAAAGTTAAGTACTCTTCCCAAGAGTTCTTTCCATCAAAAGTTGGCATATCACTACGCACATGCTCCACCATTGAAGTTGCACCACTCTCTACACACTTGAACTCTGTGTCCACCGTTGTGTTCTGCTCAAAATCCGTTCTTGCTGTTGAAGAAAGCGCCTGATTCTCCAAAACTTTCACCTGCTCTGTTAACTCGCTAATCCTTTCATCAAAGGACACAGAATATTCTTGAAACTTCCTTTCAATTTCTTCTTTCGTTCCTCTAGAATCTTCTCGAAGCCTTTCTATTTCTTCTTTCATAGCTGTAGCATTTTCTTGAAGCTTCTTTTCGATTTCTTTATAAAGCTCACTGGTGGTTATAGGCAACTCGAAGATATATGTTTCCGGATCTTCACCTGCTTCTTCCATCACCTTTCTTAGTCGAAGTTGGAGCACACCCTTCGTTCCAGATGTATCCGCGTCTCTTTCTTCTAGTTCACGCTTCAGATCCACCACTTTCAAGTCAAGTAGAGTTAATTTTTTTGATGACATATTTTACACAGTCTTTATTTCCACTAAGCACTTAAATATCTGATTCACAACCCCACACCTGACACCAATGTAACGTAAATCGTTTTTCTATAACTTGTGTCAGGGAAAATAAAGTCTGAATTCAATTAAAAGAATGACATCTTGAAAATTAACAATTTATTTAAACGTTTTTATTTATTTACAATTATTATTTATTTAAAATACAGATTACAACAACTGTTATTTATATATACGTCACATATTATTAGAGTTCACACAGATTTCTTATATACCCATTATATAACATCTTTCTTCCCGCCTATCTAGATCTTTCTTTTTTATCAAAACCAAAACAACCACCTGTCATTATTTTCCAAACATTCCATAACCAAAAATAATATAAAAATTCAAATTCATTAAACTTCCAAACTTAAGTACCCTCCTAATGGTGATTACGTAACATTATAATAAAATAATTATGTCGTTTATTTCTCTGTATCGAAAGAGTATTAATATGTATTCTATTCAAATATATTATTCTTAAGGTCATATATTCGTTTGCGAGTGATTTATGAAAATTTGATATGATCTATAACAACAGAACTTCAACAAAAACTATTATTCACCAAAAGCAACAACGATATGTAACATTCAAAATTCATACGTTTTAAAATTCAAAGATCTTTAGTCTTACAAAGAAATTTTCAATAGGTATTTATTTAAAGGAGATTAGTAATGGCGAAATAAATAAAACAAATGTTTTATACTACAATTTGATTTATTTGACGAGAGCGAGACGTTTTTTGTCTTGTAAGGACATTGTCAATCTAATTTAAAAATACAAATATATATAAAAAAAAAACAATAGTTTATAATAACAATGAATATAAAGTATAGCATAATCAAATAGTAGAACTTAATTGGTACTTGACGTATGTAATAATGAAAATAAAATAACACAATTTAATTGTATAAATTAATATTTCGCTCATCAGATATCTCTCATTAATTCATATAAGAGAAAAGATTATAATAAAACAATGAATAAAAAGGATTTCTGCATAAAACAATACGGCGAACTTAATACGCACACCTGTCAATTATTGTCTCCTTCAATACTCAGCTTTCAAAAGTTCATAAGGTCTTACATATGTACATACTTTTCATATCAGCATTACGATAATACATTATATTATTATTGTTTGCTAATCTTACATAATTAAATATGTAAAATGAGACAATAATTATTAAAACAATAAAATATACATTAAACCTCACACTTGGCACATATGCCGTAGGATGTAACAAGAGAAACCTTTTTATTACTACAGCCTTTAATCTAAACAGCCTCTTTGATTGATATTTCCACGAAGTTGTATTGTATTCATTATTATTAATTGTATTTTGTTTGATAACTTATTATGCATGTGAGTTTTCTCTTGTATTGACATTTATCAAAAAAAAATATGTTTTGTAAACAAAAGATGATTCAGAGTTTAAAATAAACCCATAAACCTACATCTCTGATACTCTCGTAGCTAATAATAAACTTGTCTCTCAAAGATGGAATAGGTCAGCAGCGAGAGGAGTCAAATTGGGATCTCTCGATAGAAAAATCAAAACTCTACAACGTGACTATCGACCACCTCTATATTATATTACTCATAAAAAAATAAATAAAAAAAAAAACTCTTCCAAATATTGAAGATAAGAATAGACATCCTTGCTTTTTTATTTAAAAAATAAGCTATATAATATACTACTTTTGAATGGAACGCATATTATTTATACATATCCTTCTACATTCATAAATTTCTCATACACTCACGTTGATTTCTCTTACTCAATACACAGTCGTTCTTGAGAATTTCATCCAAGTTATCTCTTTCAGGTAAGTGTATCCTCTTTGTGATAGTTTTCTCATCCATTCGTTCCACATATCCAAACCATGCACGTAACTTATTACCACGCATTCTATCCACAACACTCGTCTTGCATTCCCTAATTCTTCTCACATCCTTATTCTTCACTTTATCACGCAACGTTTTACCAACCATTCTTCTCATCGATCACATGTACACTGCATTTATTCCACTTTCGTCCTTCTAAATCCACGGCCATATTTCGTTTGCGTACATTAGTGACGGTACCATAATGGCATTGCGCAACAGCATTTTTGCCATTTATTTTATTACACATTGCCATTTCTGACGTTTAAAAATATATTTTTTCTTTTGCCCCTAAATATGAAGACCAGTTAGAATAATTTGGTATTTAAATTTGCCAAATAAATCGGTGTGAATAAAATTAAACCGTAATCTAACGGAAATTAAAATCATATATAACCTAAGCCACAATATATATTTTTAATAATGTCCTTAGAAGACAAACGACATATGTTTTAAAATAACTCAAATGGATGGAGTACAAAGTGATTTGTACATGTCCACGTAAAAAGTAAATGAATACTAAGCTTAGATGTAAGTATGTACATGTCTTATGGTCTCCGTGAAACGATTAGATATCATCATTGTAGTAGTTGACATCAATAGCAAAAATATCACAACATCATGACTCACATACAACCTTATAACATTATTTTCGTCACATAATAATATATTTGAATACGGTAATGCACCATTCTACTAAACTTATTGAAGGCTCTAGTCATCTCGTCTGCATAATAACGTAAGTAAGTGCCTACCTGCTGCAATTCAGATGTTTAGATGCAATGTTTTTATGTTTTACCTTAAATGGCAATGTGATCGAAGCTAATTACATTATTATTACTATTGCTTATCGATCTGTGTATCTAATCTCGTTGTATCTTTCGTAAGCCAGTGCGCAATCAACAGTGCGCATTACCAATTATCACGATAAATTAATTTATAGATTATCTGGTTGTTATTTTGAACAATATTGTGCGTACGGAGGATCCTTTATAATAAGTATACAGTTAATCAAACGTTTTATATAACCTACATCGTTTAATTTTTGTTAGATGTTGTTTTTGTCCATATACGGTGATGCATACACCACCCATCTTGAACCACAAGATACCTACCTTGTGTTAAATAATATTATGTAGGCTATCTTTAAAGTATTTTGTCTGATATTCCAATGCTTTATCAACTAGTTCTACATTTAATTTGTTTGAGAACAAGTTTACCTAAATTTTCGTACAAGAATTTTTATAATATAGTCGGTAGATATTCATATTTCTTATTCCATTAAGAAATAACGAACTAACCTTATTGTGATGTTCCCTGATTCCAGACTAAATGTGTTAAGGACAGATGAAAAACTCTCCCAATGTGACACTACAACCCGATGCTTTAATAAGCCGGCAAACTCCCTTTTCACGACACAAGCTTTTAGTAGCTTACTGTGAAAGGTGTATAAGGTTGTATTTGGGTTTATAACATAAACCCAGATACATCTTAAAAAAAAAACAAAAAATTAAACCTGAAAAAGATTGCACTATAAAAATGGATCATATCGGCATAAAGCTCGAAATTTAAATATCAAGATTTAGAGTGTTTTTGGCACGAAAGATTGACAAATATAAATATCAAGAATCATTGATTTTATATGTTGATAATGGTTTTATGATCTTTGAAATAATGCTCCTGTAAAATTTACTATTTCGCATACTTCAACTTTTGCTTTACTACCACAGATCCATATTATTGTGAAATTGTGGCTATTAATCAATGAGAGTTAGACACTACTTTTATAGCTATATGATATCATTCACAAGTAATTTAATTATTAGAAAACTACATTAATACATAATAAATATATAAAACAACTGTAATTTATATAATAAACTTACATAGATAGTTAGGTATATCGATCTACGTGAAATGTATAACAAAACATGTAAAATGTGCACAATATTAATTCCCATAAAATGTTTGTCTTCCTTACACAGTCAGTTTAGCAAAAGGTGAATCGAATAGAGATTATTTACATATAAAAAAGTGACCACAAAATGTAGCAGTTGCGAGACATTTTTATAATTTATTTATTTAAATAAATTAAAAGTTATAATATAAAGTATTTAATCTATGTATTATCTGTTACCTACTAGATTTTTAAAAATCACTATAGATTTTGGCAAACCTTCGACCATCTACGGACGAAGCAATACTAATGTAAATTCATACTACATTGGTATTAAATTTTGTAAACATAGTTGAAATTTCCTTTTTCTATATTTTATGCGTACCTACATGAATATAAATGTTTTCCATATAACTTTATGGAATCATTTGTACTTATTGAATGTAAAATACTTGATTAGCTACTTTTAAGTAAAAACTTATTCCTACTTGAAACTATGTAAGTAGGTACTTAATCTTAATTAATATTAAGATTAAGTACTTACTTAAAATCATTTTTCACTTTTTATGCAAATGATGAGCGTACACGTGTTAATAGTTGCACTTTGTTATAGAATTAAATTCATTGTAATCTCTGTGAGTTAATTGCAGTTTGTGTTTAAAAAGTATAAAGGTACTTTTTATGTCTACTATTGATATGCTCATTTTTGACTAATATTTGTTAATCTATATTGTAAAAGGCTTTGCCGTTAATGTATGTAATTAAATAAATAAAAAAATAAATTGTATCTCTTAGTACAACTTTTATTAGACAAAATATAGTAGTATCAAGTAAGATATGGTTCCCTTTGTAGATGCCGCCAGGACGATATGAGATTCATGGGAGATGTGGCTATGTATTATAATATATTGTAATGTATAGATGTCGGTTACATTATTATTATTATTATTTCTGTTGTTGTTATTTGAACCATTCATTAGTTTTTTCTGCCTCTCTGCGGTCCAATTCCCTCTTGAGGTTCTCAACAGAAATCAATTGGAAGGTTTCACGTTGTTTTAATTACCTACTTATTTATTCCATCAAAAATTGGAAAAAAATACTAAAATTAATATTATATTGTGGTTCATCAGCACCTACGTGCCTAAAAAGCCAACTAAGCATCTACGTGATCAAACCGTAGAACGTCATAACACATCAACCTTTTTTTTATTTATTTATTTATTTAATCAAGTTATAAATATAGCATTTAATTTATAACTTATA
This sequence comes from Athripsodes cinereus, assembly GCA_947579605.1. Classification (NCBI taxonomy): domain Eukaryota; kingdom Metazoa; phylum Arthropoda; class Insecta; order Trichoptera; family Leptoceridae; genus Athripsodes; species Athripsodes cinereus. The sequence goes on along the minus strand of OX388316.1, from coordinate 994,973 downwards.
ATAACCTTATGATTAACTAACATTATTATACTTATTTTCTATTTCAATTATCTTAATTAATAAATTATCAATATATTTAACTGCATTCTAATAAGACTATTAACACATTCCATTAAGACGATAAATACACTCCAGTAAGAAAGACAAATATTAGTCTGATATTTTAAATCACAGGAAAAAAAAAAACAATCTTAATCACTCTACAATGATAAGAATACAAATACTTAATCACTCTACAATAATAAGAATACAAAGAAGATAAATATATATGTCTGATATTCCAAATCACATGAAATAAAATAAGAGAAAAAAATCATACTTAATGTTACTCTACCATAATAAGAATACCAAATATATTCCAACAAGAGATAAAAAAAAAAACAATTACATATAGGTACATGTACATAGTATTAAGTCATTCTGTCACTATAAGGAGAACTCTACAAGATATCATAAGACTACATCACTTCTATCGGATCGCATCTGGATATCGTACCAGCGATACCTTCACATCAAAACATCAAGATGAATTGACACATCACCTGCTCACCATGCAACTACTGTAAATAAAGACTAACTTTCCTAAAGACGTCCTTTCTGCCTATCCTATTGTAGATACACCCATCTACAATAATATATACAAACGTACATATGTACGTGCATATATTCACGCCACTCCATGAGATAAGCGCCTTTCCTATTCTTGCCTATAATTTCTACTCCCAAAATCCTTACACAATATATTTTTTCATTTATTATTCTGTGATGACTATCTTCTTGACGATTTAATTATACTTAGAGACTGTTTTTGGCACAAATCATCCTTGTAGGATGCTATGCCATTAATGAAAAAAAAAAAAAACAAAAATCACTTTACATCCCTGCACATTATCATATCATCACGCAGACGTCACGAAAAAGTTTATTTTACGAAAGCCTTTGCCACTTTCTCATCAATTTTGAGTATTTTTTATCAATTATTTCCTGTATGATAACACCCAGGTTTGTGTTACCAAACTGGCAGTAAAAAGCTTATTGAATTATACTAATATAATCGCCATATGTAATGTCTTACCTCATGCCGGTGCCTTTCCTGACAGCTTCTGACATATTATTTTTATGGGCAACATTGGAGGCTCGTGCCTTTGACAGATTGTCATTAAAACTTTTTGTACATAAAATGGATCCGTAAAATATCCTTTTAAAGATCAACGTTTTCTTCCTCTAATTAAAATAAGGCTTTCCGTTTAATTAACTTCAATTTAATTACATATTTTTTTCTTTATCACTCTACATAATGTATGTATACGTATCTGCATTGTAAACTTCTTTTCACATTTGGTGAAAATATTAACTGCACATCTATCGATGGTATACGAGAATAATTTACTTGTACAGTACAAAAAATATTAGATCCAAAAGGAAATTCAACACGAATGGCGTTGATTTTAATAAAATGACTAATATGCAAGAATGCTTCTTCCTGTTTTTTTGGATCTACAGAGCGGAAAAAAGCGTCTTCCATTCAGAGCAACTCGGTGTCAATGGCATATATTTTTATTATAATTGTTTTTATTATCATATTATATGTAGATGTTAAAAGCATTCAAATACAAAATTTGTTTAATATATGTATTTCATTATTTTCAATATTTATCTTCATTATCATTTCCTACCCATTGTAATGTTTCTACGAGAAAACACGAAAAATAATATAACATGGTTTATATATGTACAACCTTCAAGAAATTTCTTACTTCAATAATATTCGATTTTTGCACAAAATAACAATAAATGAGATTTATAGAAATAAATTTCCTAGTACAATTTGATTAATGTAGTGGGTGAATTCATGAATTGCACGTATGTAGACGAAGCGAATAAAGTATGTTAAGATAAATATATATGGTGTTCCTTTCTCTTTGCCTATCCTACTTGGAATACGGTGCTAGGATATAGATAGATAGATAAATTCATTCTATTCTTTTGCATGTTTCGTGATTGCGAAGGAACGGTACCGTCACAAAGAAAGTCCTGAGATAGTTATTATATCAGATTGTATGACTCACGTCTTACTGACTTACTTACTAACTGTGAGAAGAGTGATTATACCTACTAGCAATTATTATAAAGATAATTCTCTTTGTAAAATAATACATGCTTGTAAAAATACAAATTGCTGGTAAAATATTAATGAAATTATGAATCCCGAATTCGAATCCTGGTTCCGATCTATGCCGTTATCACGTTAACGGGAGTGTACTTGTAATTAATGTGATAGAGTATTTGGGTTTTAGTCAAACTAAAACTTACATTGAGGCAAAAATTATACCTATTTTCTACGTAATAGTTAGCTTCGATTATCTTCTGAATCATAGAGATGTTCAAAAATTTTTTTCATTTAAGATACATATTTCATAATATGCTATTTACATGTAAGACAACAGGCTTTGTATGAAAACCTCATGCAAATAAAGAATATTAGTTTATGAATTAAGTTGACGTTAATTTTGTAAAACTCCATTTTATTTGATGTAATAAAAAACAAAGTTGTTTTAAGTTTTACTATGTTTTATTTATTAAGTTAATAACCAGGTTTCGACTTATGAAGTCATTGTCAAACATTTGACATTTCATAATAATGCTATTTAAAAGTAAGACAAGAGGATTTGTATGAAAACCTTATGCAAATAAAGAATATTAGTTTATGAATTAAGTTGACGTTAATTTTGTAAAACTCCATTTTATTTGATGTAATAAAAAAATAAATTTGTTTTAAATTTTACTATGTTTTATTTATTAAGTTAGTAACCAGGTTTCGAATTATGAAGTCATTGTCAAACATTTGACATTTCATAATAATGCTATTTAAAAGTAAGACAAAATGTTTTTGTGCACTTTCTCGCAGTACGATAATTTGACGAGTGAATAAACATTCAACAATATTTGTGGGATAGCAAGCGGACTAACTGCATGTAAAAAACATGGATATCGTCGTCTTCGTGCAAAAAAGCAGAAGACATCCATCGCTTATTTGAAGATGGTAAATGTCTTTAACGTGGTGTTTTCGGATTATTGCATTTTACAGTACACTCAAAGACTTTAGGAAAAGAGTGGAAAGCCTTTTTTCATAAATATATGGGGATATTTTATGTATTGTTATTTAGGCATTATTGTAAGACATCCTCATATTAATATATATATTTAAATATTAACTATTAGATCCCACGTTAATAATCATAATAAGGTTCACTATTAAAACAATCCCTAAGGCTTTTTCTGTGCTTATTATAGGTATGTACATTGTACATAGATACAAAACTACGTTTGTATCCTATCATTACACATTATGTATGTATTATCAGGTTCACATGAGATGTATATGGATTCATTTATTGTTAAAAAAAATATAAATATTAAAAAATTTCATATCTTTCAACTGGTGACATCATAGTGAACTATTTTACACTTTCGTCAAACTACAATCAATATAGTGAACTATCTTACACTATGGTAAAACTACAATGATCATAGTGAACTATATTTCATTATGATGAAACTACAATAAAAAACCGTAGTGAATTATTTTACACTATCATAAAACTACAATAATCAAAGTGAACTGTTGCGCTTTATGGTGAAATTTCAATTAAAGTACTTAACTATGTTACACTAATATGGAACTACAATAAAAAAGGTGAATTATTTTACACTATCCTAAAACTACAGTAATCAAAGTAAACTGCTGTATATTATGGTGAAATTTTAATTAACGTACTAAACTATATTACACTATGATGAAACTACAATAATTGTAATAATTGTAGTTTCATCATAGTGTAATAATGGTAATTATTACCATAGTGAACTAGTTTTCCCTGTAGTGCAACTATAATAAATACAGTGAACTATGTTAAACCACGATGAAACTACAATAATTCAAATAGTGAACTACCTATTTTACACTATGGTGAAACTCCAAACCTGCAGACCTGATATGAGTTTTTTTTTCGACTACTTAACGCTTTATTTAGTGATCTTTGACGTCACTTTTGCATGAAACATATAAAGTCGAAACATATAAACATTGAAACATATAAACATAAAAATTTGTCGCCTTTGGTGCTTGACCACTTAAAACTGATTTAATTCTATTAATTTTTAGTAATTGGTAAAATAAAAATAAAATACGGGTAGATACTAAACAAAAAAATATCTTAGAAAAAATGTTATACCTATTTTTCTCAATAATATGACTGACTACAGATTGAAAATGTACAAAGCCATATTATGTGGTAAAATGTGTGTAGAGGCCAAAAAATAACCAGGAGTCCTTTACTTTTTCGAGAATTCTTGGGAAAATCTTCTAGGTAGGGAATATATAGGGAATATTTTCTGTCCAAATCATAGGCAGATATTCGAAAAAAAGACAAATTCCTTCTTAAATTCAGCTTTGAGATACGAGGACAGCTTTCACGTTTACTATATACAGTTGGTCTGCTCACTACCCCCACTACTTGTGGGATATGCCGTGATGGTGTAATAAGCAGTAAGTTAAGCAATGTCCAACTACCTTATATTCGTAAAGTTGTCCAATTCAAAAACCTTCTGAAAAATGTTACGAAATAAATTTTAAAATACTTTATTTGTTTGATCACCTACATCATTATTTTTTAACCATTTATTAAAAAAAAACAATATTAGATACTTATATCGCTATTTAGTTGAAAAATCGTGCCGATTTTTATAATAAAGTACTATCTACAATAAAGCATTAATTATTATTATATTATCATGTTCATTGAGTCCATATTTATTACGAATATTAAATTACACACTTGAATAAGACGACTAATCTATGGACTAGCTGTAAACTCGACTTTACCCATGAAATAAATATCAAATGAATAAAAATACAGAAGTTGGCTAAAGAAAGCGGTATAACATTGATTGCTATCTGAGAAATAGCAAAATTCATGCTCACATCTCTACTACTACTACTACTATACCATCACGGCATATCCCACAAGTGGGGTAGCCAGCAGACCAGCTGCATATAAAACATGCAAGCTGTCTTCTCCGTGCCAATATAAAATCAAGACATTCAGGATGGGTGGCAAACCTCATCGCCGAATTTAAGATGTAAAATGTCTTATTTTTTCGAACACCTGCCTTTTACAGGACACTCGAAAACTTATGGAGAAGAGTGGGAGACCAATTCTTTACCGGGTGCTCCACGGGATCTCACATCTCTCCAATGTTGGATACAGGCCACTTAGCAACTTTTCCATTCTATTCATGAGTAACATAGATTCAAATATTTCCCATCACTTATACAATATCATCCGCCCATTTCTTCCGGGTTCGTGGATTTTCTAGGAGAAAAAACAAATAGTGAAATTATTCTTGAAAGCGCTTTAATAAATTGATAGCTTTATTTATGTATCTATATGTAAAATGAACAATGAGTGACATGACAGTTGCAACCTTTGCGTCACTCAAAGTTCATGTATTAGTTTACAGTTTCACAATGATCTACAATTAATATTTTATGATTTCAACAATAGAACGCGGTAACATAGCAAGCGAAGACGAATTTTCAGCGGTATTTAGGCTGTCGGTTTTGAGCACAATTTTTTTTTATATAAAAATGTACATATTCTAGTAACGTATTATCGTTTATATTTACAACGATATGGGTCAACAATTTTCTATCAAAAAGAACGCTAAAAAGGTTTTAGTGAATCTTGGTTTTCCTAGGGCTTGTTTTGTAAAAAACAGTTATTAAGGATATACATATACTGTAACATCACAGCATATTTTTCAAGTGAGTTAACCAGCGGACCAAATGCATGCAATAAAATTGCAAGCTGTCCATACGTGCCAACAAATAAATTGAAACATTCGGGATAAATGACAAATATCATCACTGAATTGAAGATATAAAGTGTATTTATTTGTCGAACACCTGTCTTTTACAGGACACTAGAAAATTTACGGAAAAGAATGGGAGACCATTTCTTTGCTGGATGCTTCACGGTTAAAGATGTGTATATAAACAAACCATAATTAATTATTGGATTGTTATAGATTAATCCTGAATCTAGGAAACAATGTAATTACTGATTACATTCAAGGCTTCTCACAATTTCATAACAAACTGAGATGTTAATAATAATATTGGGTAAGAATATTAATATGTTATTGCAAGATAAAGAATGATGATTTCACTATTTACAGTACGTATCATACCTACGTAACGCAAACCATATCTAGACAATAGTGATCTATAAAAAAAAATATGATTCTGTTTGCAACATCCATGAGGAAAGCAACGATACAATAAGGAATGAGTTTCTTCGTTTCCGTAAATAAAACTAAAAAGGTAAAAGATATCGTTATTCTTAAAATCTGATAAAGTTACAGTCAATCTAGATTTTACTCGTTTTCCATTAACATCAAAGGGTGCATTTGTAACTATCAGTATAAATCTTTATATTTTATAATTCTTGTTAAGAAGAAAAATAAAAGCTGTCCTGGGGTAAAATTTCAAATGCATCAAAGTAAAAATTATGAATTTTCTACTTATATTCACTTAATTATTTGGTTTTTCACCCGCTACATTCTAATCTACCTATCTAAATTTGGTCAATTTCATGAGCACTTAATTAATTATTTGCATTTTTCGTACATAATGCTGTAACATAAAATAACACCAGACCTAACGTAACCTTATCTGTCAAACGTAAAAATAATTGTCAAGAAATATTTTGCTGCATAAAATAACACCATACTTAATGTAGCCTAATCTACAAATATGTCAAACGTAAAAAAAATTGTATAGGTGCTTGTGATAGATTTAACGCGTACGTAAAATACAAATTACTAATTTTGTGTTTAAAAAATCCGCTAGACTCTACCCGGATTCTAATTCTTCAGGTGAAATAATACATAACTTTACATAAAAATGATCCAAAACTATTGACGTTTAGATTCGTTCATGTTATCAGAAAAAAATCCTACGAGTTTAGCATGAAGAGCGATTTTAGGAAGCTCGATCTGTCTTAAAGTCATGAAACACTTTTTTCTTTCTGATGAAGCTCTAGATACTGTCAAAATAATCAAGATATATCTCATTCAATGGCTCCAGCATGTGCGCAGAAACGTCAATATAATAAAACAGACATGGCTCACCCGAAACCCATCACCAACCAATATGAACAGAACTTTGCCATAAAAACTATTGAAATGATAAATGCGTTAATCGAGGTAGTGCTATGAAATGAGTAATGTTTTAATGTTTGTATTTACTCCCAGATTCACTATCAGATTAATAGGCAAGTAGTAATACTAAGTATAGGATTATTATATTATTCCTGCGGTGCAATATTAAATAAATAGATAAGTTAGCTGATGGCGTCAGGTGTTCATGGGTTGTATGGGAGTGAAGATAAGTGGGTGGCACAAGCGCCAGGCATGAAGTTCATTATACTCCTAGTGAGTATATCTACCTGCTTAGTCTACCTATTAGGAAACACTATTTCTTCTATTTAATTTTATTAAACAATACAAGAAATAAGAAATAACAGGTTTGATACGTGCTGAAACTGTGATTTAATTAATTTACATCTTAAAGAACCTCAAATGTATTTAAAAATAAAAATAAATTATTTATTAATAATTTACTATGAAATTCTTAGGCCGAAATGATTTTAAGAAAAAACTAGATTTGTTTCGAATGTTTTTTAAATATTCTACAATGCACATCCGTTACTTGATTTTTTAAAATCGCGATCGATTTCGGTAAACCTTTACCATTGATGAGCGGTATTATCTCGCTCGTCAATGGTAAAGGTTTACCGAAATCGATCGCGATTTTAATAGATTTGTTTCTTTGAGGTAGGTACCTACGTGTAAAATAAATGAAAAAATATTTACACAATATACTCACGTATGGCCGTCCTGCATGTTTATTACATGCAGCTGTTTTGTTGGCTACCCCACTTGTGGGATATGCCGTGATGGTGTAAGTAAGTAGGTAAGTAAGTACTCACGTATTTTCGTTCCTTTTCATTGAATCTTAGTTTTTTTCTTGTTCTTCTCGACCTTTTTAAGTCCACTCCTAATCGGAGGTGTTTATTCCCTTCTTTTATCCAGCACTATTTTCCATTTGCACTTAGCTTACACTTACGTAATGCATTGTAAAGTCTTCCTTTCATTGCAATAGTATTTTCCCTCTGAATAAAATCTAAATCTATTCAAAGTTATTTTTCAGCAAAAAACATGTTCATGAAGTCAATTCACCATTTTTAAATAATTCCTTCTAAAGAAAGATTGCTCAATCTGCTGATAATCTTCTGAATATATTTCTCAAGATTTTCACTTTGTTTTTTTTATTAAATGATATTTCTGTTTTTTTTTTGTAAACCCAAATACAACGTTTTTTACCTTTCACAGTAAGCTAAAGCTTGTGTCGTGAAAGGGAAGTTTGCCGGCACCTGGGATCGTACCACGGACCAATCATGTACACGAGGCCAAACTCTACCTCCACGCTGCCGACGAACCAAATTAGAAAAGTAATTATTGTCTATTGAATACTTTTCTCAAGATTTTCACCTAAACAAATGTGAAAAATCCGAATAATTTTAAGTCCTTGACTTATTTACAAACCTTTTGAAATATCGCTAAAGACGAATGGTTAGATGTGCTGTGCCATTTCATCCTCATTACAAGTATTAGAGAGTACCAATATGTATGACCATGAAGCATTCGTTCTTCGGCCCACGTGTCACGCACACTTATCCTTCATACAATTTTAATAATAATTGTATATTGTTGTAATGATGAACAAATATTATTACTAGATAATATTATAATAATATGTAATTATCCTCTCATTGTACGTATTAGTCATCATCCTAGCACATCTCGACATCTAAGCGCACTATGAAATATGATGTTATTGTGATGTGCTAGGAAATATTGATAGCTCAATAACCTTGTCTCCTACACATATTAAAATATTATTATATTGTGTTTTTTAAAACTTCAAATTCAACGATTAACTGATGTTAAGCTATAGATATTGATATAAATAAATGGAAAATATATCCATTTAGTTTATAATGGCTAAATTTTGTGGAGTTTTCAAATATTATTAACCGTAATTAAAGGTTTGTTTTTACTCTCTGCTTCTGAAAAAAAACACTGAATTATGAAAAAAGAGTTTATAAATAAATTGACCTCACTTCGATATTTTTTTAAAGCCAGTCCCTCAATTTTGAAAATTGTGACCATCACTCCTTATGCCGTCTGGAATAATTTATATTCAATTACCAAATAAAATAAATACTAATTCAAGAGTTTTTGTGTTTACGCTGTGGAAATCCATTTTTAATTTTAATAAATAAAATATAAAAATATATTATTGAGCACTGTTTAATCTCCACTATGTTAGGTTGAATACCGAACGTAAGTTTAGTTTCCCTGAAGATGCCTACAAGTATAGGCGAAAACGTTCGGTATTCAACCTAACATAGTGGAGATTAAACAGTGCTCAATAATATATTTTTATATTTTATTTATTAAAATTAAAATAAATACTTATTATTTTTGTTTTGTGTTACTATTGAGTAAGACTAACGCACGACCGGTTTCGCGGACTCCTAGTTCGCATCGAAGTTAGACTTACCGGCTTTATTGGGCTCAGTAAGTCTATTTACGGCCAGTTCCGAAGAGCGCATAGGTCTTCTAGTGGTCGAGTCAAGGGGACAAAGCTCTGTGAGGCACGATGGTGCCATTTTGTTTATAGCCTTGTAGGTCAAAAGGCATACCTTGAATGTCACCCTTTCCTCAGTAATCGAGAAACAGTTGATGCAAACCATAGAAGCAACCATTTATGGGATCTCATAATTATTTCAGATCTCAAATGGATCAAGATCTCCCGAAATTTATTCACGCCATAATTATTTTAGCAAACGTGTGTCAAAATAATGTTATTCAACAAAACAATAACTAACAACAGTAACGGTTAACATTAACATTATGTGATGTAATATTATTATTATTATTAGCTCTGCACTCTATCATACATAAATGAATATGGATATACCCAATGTGATTCGTGTTGTGGTATATGGAGTTGTGTGTAGGCATCATATCCAGTTAAACTCAAAACATTGACCTGCGCCATCATAACACATTAATTATATTATCTTAGTGGAGTTATTGTATATTGTACTGAATAAAGGCGGAAACACACTATTAACACGCGACGTGACCCGACGAAACGTGATGCGTGTTGAGTGGAATCAAATTGTATTGTTTTCTATGACCAGAAACACACTACGAACATCCGACGTGACGCCATGTGCATAGTACACATCGGGTGTCGACACGTCGCGTCACGTCGCGTGTTAATAATGTGTCACAGCCCTAATAAGATTTATTAATAAATGTTTTATGCATGCATGCAAAACACTACAGTATTTCAACCCTGCCCAACCCTTTTATTTTTTACTGTACATTGTCTACCAAAAAATTTATACAAAAAAGTACATTTATATAAGTAGTTACATTGAAGGAGACCCACCGTCCGCAGAAGTCTGGGGACTTCCATTTATCAGAAATTCTACATTTAACAAATTTTGTCCACACCGAAGATGCTGTGGCAACCAGCGATGTCTTGCCATCTTTATTTTATATATTTTGTTTGTTAAATAATGTTTTATTTGGAGTGGACAGCCTGATAATGAATGTGAAAAAAAAATTAAAAGCACTTTATCAAATTACATCCTATTACTACTACTGTACCATCCCGGCATATCTTACAACGGGGGTAGCCAACAGAGCAGCTGCACGTTATAAATTTGCAATTCGCCCTCTCTGTGTTAACAAAAAAATTAAGAGTTTCAGAATGGTTGGTTAACCTCGTCGCTGAATTTTAGCTAATGTAAAATGTCTTTATCTTTATACATACTACTACTATTGTACCATCCCGGCATATCCCACAACTGGGGTAGCCAGCAGAACAGCTGCACATTATAAACTTGCAAAATGTCCTCTGTGTGTTAACAAAAAAATTAAGGGTTTCAGAATGGTTGCTAACCCTCGTCGCTGAATTTAAGTTAATGTAAAATGTCTTTATTTTTTCTAATACTTTCCTTTTGCAGAATACTGGAAAATTTTCGTGAAAAAGTGGGAGATCAATTATTTGCCAGTGCTCCACAGAAAAATTATTTCTTCTTCTTCTTTCTGTGCCATGTCAGGTCCCCCCGACGTTGGCGATCACTCCGGCGAAAACCTCCCTGTCCTGGGGGCCTGAGTCAACAACACACTATCGCGTCACGTTCCCGCTCCGCTAGCGTTCGGGTGCAGACGATGGTGCGCCAAAGTGTTAATTTTCGTAACTATTGTGTATCTTAGCAACGAAATTGACACTCGCTTGCAACATTGTCTGCACCCGAACGCTAACGGAGCGGGAACGTGACACGAAAGTGTGTTGTTGACTCAGGCCTCTGTGCTGCTCTGAACAGGTCATCCACTGTCCGGATTCCGGTCCACTCCCTAATGTTAAAAATTCTTTACCTTCGTTTTATTCAATTGAAGAAGTATAAAAGTGAGAGTCTAAAAACTTTTAAAATAAATTCTTATTTCTTTGCAAATACCATTTATCTTTGTAAAAAAATAAAAAGAAACTATTAATTACTTCTTATAATCGTAAAAAAAAACTTAAAACTACCTGTCTTTATTAATTTGATGACTCACATGGTATCAGACAAAACACGCTTGGATCTTTGTTTTATATTTTTATTATCAGTGGAAAAAACTTTAATTTGCGGCAACCTAATTGCGACATCCAAATAATGAAAATACACGAATTAAGGATCCAGGTACAATGAAGGACATTAATATATTATGTTAATAAAATATTAAAATTACTTTAATTAAAGAACATCAGACGATTAGTATAGAGACCGGCGTGATTGGAAGCATTAAACATATCACACTTACTTTAAGTAACATAGAGATGTGATTTCACATATTTCATTGAAGCATCGAAAAAAATTATCGATCAATACTCTTCAATTTATGCGTGAATTCTGGTTTGTATAATAATTATAAATACTATGTAATACTGGTGGACAATTTGGTAGAGTTCGGACGCACATAATATTATTGTGTTTCATCATCATCATCATCATCATCATCGCCCTCAACGCTCCTCTCGGGAGCACAGGGCAGAAACCAGCCTCCTCCATTCAGAGCGTCTCTGTGCCAATTGCGTCACCTCTTCCCACGACATTCCTTGCGCTCTGATTTCTTGCGTTCCAATTTCAGCGTGAGCTTTTTCATCTCTGGTTAAAAAATGTTAAGGTTTACTATAATAATAATAAGAACACTTTATTGATCAGAAAAAAAAAATCATGAGCAATTGGCGAGCTTATTGCCTGGAGGCAATATCTTCCAGCTAAACAAAATAATGTGTGATACTATGTTGACAGTGTGTAACAATGAGTACTATCAACTTGATACAAGAATTTTATAAAGTCCTCAAGAGAAAGTTGATATTTTCAAACGACGGTTCTTGGTGGAAGTCCTTGTTAAATTAATTATTAATAAAACACTTCTTTAGTAGGTATATCCACTGTGACTTTATTGAACGCGAGCCGGGTTTCAGCCGAGCTTCCGCTCTCATCATCAGACTCGCCAACTTACAATTAACTCCTGAAGAGATTTAAAGCCGTGGAGCACCCGGCAAATAATTGATCTCTCACTCTTGTCTGTAAGTTATCGAGTGTCCTGTTAAAAAGCAGGTGTTCGAAAAAATAAAGATATTCTACATCTCAATTTCAGCGATGAGGCTTGCCACCCATCCTGACTGTTTTAATTTTTTATTAGAACGGAGAAGATGGCTTGTATGTTTGTTATATGCAGCTGGTCTGCTGGCTACCTCACTTGTGGGATATGCTGTGCTGGTTAAGTAGTAGTAGTATCTAGTAGTAATAGATTTTAAATTATTTACGAAAGCTTTTAAAACAATGGAAGGAAATGCATGTCAATTATTCTTTACCAAACTTTCTTCGCCTTTTTTAAAAATAAAAATATCTGCAATAAACAACAGGCAATATTAAAAAGAATTTTCTTTCTTCGAGTTTATAGTTTTTGTATCACATATTTAATGTCAGAATTAAAAGATGGACTACATATTTTATTTAAGTTTAAAATGCTTATAATATTATGAATTAATAATATGATGATATCCTCAGCATTAAAGATAATTGTTTATTTTAATATCAATATTATAAACTTTTGTAAAGGATAACATAATAAAATCATATACGGGGATCATAAGGAAAATTGAGAATACATATAGTCTAATTGAGTTCGTCGTTTAAAGTTATCTTCTAGAATCGCATTGGCCTTGAGCTGTAATGATCCAAGCAAGAATAAAATTGTCTATAATAATAATGTACATAGCCTCTTTATACTGTTAATAAATAATTTTCAGAATTGAAAGATCCATCAAAACATTGAATAAAATCACATTTGGATTTAAATCACTCTAAATGAATCATTCTAATTGATTCAAGAAATATTCTGTTTACTCCGAAAATTGAACCTACAACCCCTCGCTCACCTATAAGACGAGTGTATAAACCGATAGCCAATCTATTAGAATTAGTATAAACTAGGTAGTTGTCTCCCCTGATCACTCGAAGACGAGTGGATGAATGGCCTTTAAAGATAGAATAGGATAGATAGATAGCTATGTTGTACATGGTACACATACCCAATAATACGCGAAACTTCCTTTTCAATGAAGTTTCGAAGCTCATGAATCGACAAAGACTTGATTAAGATCACTCTTTGTCTAAATCCAGTCTCCGGCACCTGATTGTGTCAAAAATTAAAAAAAATATAACCCCTTTGAATGCTGACGAACATATTAGAATACAAAATAAAGAAACGTTTTACGAATCGATGAATAATATTTTTATTTAAAACATCTTGTCGAATATACAGAACATGTGAATAATCAAAAGCAGCTATTGCCATCATAGCGAGTAGCTCCTCAGCTCCCAATATGGTCATGGAACCATGGAGTCACTCAGTAACAGAACCTGCTACTCCAACACGTGGGATGATGGAGTGGAAATCATATTATAAATACAAAATAACTTCTACTCATTATGTATGTACGAATACAATAGCAATTATTATTATTGTTAATATTGATGCAATACTCTGCACAATGATTGCACAGATTCAGTGAACACATAATTATTTATGGCATCATGAATAATATTGTGAACGTAAAAAAAATAATTCGACCTATGTGCAATTACTTTATTTTCATCTACTACTACTATACCATCACGGCATATCCCACAAGTGGGGTAGCCAGCAGACCAGCTGCATGTAAGAAACATGCAAGATGTCCTTTTCGTGCCAATATAAAATCAAGACATTCAGGATGAGTGGCAAATTTCATCGCTGAATTTGTACAATGTCTTAAATGCCAGAAGTGTAAGTCGGAATGTGAAAACATTTTGTATTGCGGCATCACTGACTAATATTAGTTTGTCCCATAGATATTACCGTTTGCCCTGGGTGGTTCTCGAGTTTATTTTCATTGTTTCATATAAATGGTTTTACTTAAAATAATGATTCACCAAATGAAAATACATGAAAATCCTGAATTTAATTTTTAACTTTGTTCTTGTTTCAACGTTTTGCATTGTGAAACATAATTTCTTTTTTTTTTCATTAAATGAAATTTCGAAGTTAGTAACATTACAATCACGCCGTTCCCTTGAGATTCCTTCTCGGGGATTCGTGAATGTATTAGTTACTGTTAATAAAAAGGAAAAGTACACTTAATCAGCCTGAGCCGATTCGTAAGCATCTGGACACATTTCTTGTGTCTTACTAAAAAGTTAATTTGCACCATCTGTTGATCGTAGGAATGAGTGAGTCATTAATGACATTTTATTTTTATTGCGTATGTCTACTTGAAAAGTACCTTATTGGTATATCGCGAAGATTCTCAGTAGTAAAAAGAATTGTTTATTTTAATATTGAGATAATAAACTATTGTATAGGGTAACATAATACAAAATAATAAATATACAATATATAGGCATTGTCAATATTTATATAGCGGCTAATAAAATTACAATAAAGGCGGGATATTTAGAATAACACTACATGTTTTTTTTGTGTTTAATTTATGCAAAATATGCTAATTCATAGAGGTGTCGATATAATATCTTACCTATACTATACTATACTATACCCTCACGCCGTGTCCCAGGTGGGGTAGGCAGAGAGAACGGAACGCCATGTCGCTCTATCCTTACATACTTCTTTCGCTTCCTCTACATTCATCCAGTTTCTCATACATGCACGCCGATTCCTCTTACTTAACACGCGACCGTCCTTGAGAATTTGATCCACGTGGTTAAGCCACGTGGTTCTCGGACGCCCGCGCTTCCTCACACCCTCTCTTTCAGATAAATACACCCTCTTCGTCAATCTTACACCATCCATTCGTTCCACATGACCAAACCATCTCAATTTATTTACACGCATTCTATCAACAACACTCCTCTTGCATCCACTCATTCTTCTAATATCCTCATTTCTTACTCTATCACGCAATGTTTTACCTACCATTCTTCTCAGTGATCGCATCTCCACTGCATTTATTCCACTCTCGTCCTTCTTCAGCCATGTCCAAGTCTCGCTTGCATACATCAGTGTCGGTACGAGGATGGCGTTGTGCACCAGCATTTTACCAAAATTGCTAAAAAGAATAATGCTATTCTCTGAAAACAACACAAAACGCAAGATTTTTTGTTAATCGGTGATTCAAAGAGTGCCTTCGAATCGGCCAACATGGTCGTATTGATTTCTATAAAAATCATTCATATGTGTCATCATCATCATCATCATCGCCCACAACGCTCCTCTCGGGAGCACAGGGCAGAAACCAGCCCCCTCCATTCAGAGCGTCTCTGTGCCAATTCCATCACCTCTTTCCACGACATTCCTTGCGCTCTGATATCGTTGTCATAGGAACGGTGTATTGTGAAAGAGGGACGTCCGGGCTGACGGAACCCCTGTGTGTCATACCTAGTCAATATCGTCAATCGAAATTACTCTGTGGAAGCTCGCATTAAGCTTAACTAGGTAAATCACAGATATTAAGTTTTTTTTCTAGTTGGATAATATTTCGCACAAGTGATCTTTTACGTCAGGGATACTCGAAAGGATATTTAAAAGAGAAAATGAAAGTTTTATTAATGTGAACATCAGATTTATGTTAGTCTGATAATGAGGGCAGAAGCTCTTGAAACCCAAAAGTCTCGAGGAAATTCCACATAATTTATAATTTTGTTTATTTAAAAATGTTTGTACCTTTGAAATTAGTAATAAACAAAAACAAAAATAATTCACATTTACAACGACGTCCAGCTATTGCTTCAAACAATTTTTTTTAACTTGTTACATCTTTAATCAATCTCTCAAAAACATTTTGTTTATTATTTCCCCTAAAAACAGTCTCCTCTTGTCACCTATGTACGAGTTTTCTGTCCTTTTTTGTCACTTTTTACTATTTCTGAGCCATGAGCATAGGCGAAAGCGTTTGAATTGAAATAAAAATAATGATAATTAATGCAAAACTTTTTTTAAATGCGTATTTAAATTATATAAACACTTCGTTTGCAATGTGTAAAATATGTTTTGCGAATTTATTGTCTCGTTTGCCGATTATTCGACGATTGTAAAAATGACTAAATGAATAAATTTCATTACTAATGAATACTAAACAGTAGTCGCTGTATATAAATATATACATCTCTAAGTATAAAAGTATTAACAACATAATGTTATAAGTAAGTTTATATATAAACGAGATATTTTGAAATATTTCAAAGCTTTTATGAGTTCGCTCGTGTCACCTGCCAGGTTTTACGACACATTGGTTGAAAGTTATCTTGTATTGGGGTGTCAGCTACTTGGAAAGTGATCTATGCGCTACCGGCAATCTATGTACAACGACAGCAGCCATAGCAAAGACCGGTTTCCAAGCACAACACAACACCAACACAACAAAAGACAGCAATGTTAATCACTGCTACTGTTTGTAGTGGAACGCCTTATCACTGTTATCACATCGAAATAGCTACTGTGAAAAAAAAACAGCAGAATTGGAATAAAAGCGATTATTATGAAATTTGATAACAAAAAAGTTATTATTCATCTCAAGTTCAGCGATGAGTTTTTCTACCTATCCTGAATGTCTTATTTTTTTTATGGCACAGAGAAGACTACCTACACGTTTATTACATGCAGCTGTTCCATTGGCTACCTCACTTGTGGAATAGGCCATGATGGTGTAAAAAAATATGAACAAAATATCTAAATGCATTCTATCCACAACACTCCTCTCGCATCCGCTCGAATTCTTCTAAAATGCTCATTCTTCACTCTATCTCGCAACAAAAAATTAAGGCATTCAAGATGGGTGGCATGCCTCATTCTTGTAATGAAGATGTGCATTAAGAATATCTACCGTTTTCAAATCACTCAAAAAAGTACAAATAAAATTTATTATATATAAAAGAAAGAAAACGCAAATATAATTGTTCAGATAAAAATTCGTCAAAAATAGCATACAAAATAACAGTTATTTTTAAGAGTTAAATTAATCACCGAGTTATTTGGAAGGTAGAGAGCAGGACTAGCGCAGTTAGTAGTTGGGACATTATCGGTTATTAAGTTGATAGAAGAAAATTTATCAGTCATTTTCTGTCAACAGGAGCGTAGGTTAAATAATAATACTGTTGTAGTTTGTTTAACTTATATATTACTATTACTGCTCTATGTGAACTGGGCATGTTAAACAGTAGTAAATAATACTCAATTCTCGTATTATAAACTGCAAACTATTCTATGAAAAATAATAATATGTTATTCATTGTTGAGTAAGTATTAAATTATGCAGATGCTTTTACACAATATTTCTAGAGTGAATCATAATCTCGACTTTCAATCCAAATTCATAATATGATTTAATGCCACTTTTGTTTAGTCTCTTTCTCACAAATTTCGTCATAAATGAAAGTTATGTTCTCCTAATAACTATTCCCCTGCTTAATCCTCTTCTGTTGTGAGTACTGGGAGAACCATGTTCTATGTACGTTACTTGAATCGTCTTTCTTAATTTATCTATGAGTTACAAGTTTTGTAAAAAGCCTTAATTGATTAAAAGCATTAATCCGCCATAGTGACATTAGCATAATATTACTTTTCTCAATAGTGTGTTAAGATAAATCTATTTGGCGTTCCGTTCTCTATGCCTACCCCACTTGGGACACGGCGTGAGGGTATAGTATAATAAAAAAATAGCAGAATAGAAGCGTGGGCGTCCGAGAACTGCATGGCTTGAACATGTAGATCGAATTCTCAAGGACGGCTGGGTTTTGAGTAAAAGAAATCGACGTGCGTGCTTGATAAATTGTATGACTGTGGAGGAGGCGAAAGAAATATGCAAGG
The DNA here is from genome assembly GCA_947579605.1 of Athripsodes cinereus. Lineage (NCBI taxonomy): Eukaryota > Metazoa > Arthropoda > Insecta > Trichoptera > Leptoceridae > Athripsodes > Athripsodes cinereus. The sequence goes on along the minus strand of OX388316.1, from coordinate 976,409 downwards.
AGAGATCTAATTGGCGTTCCGTTCTCTCTGCCTACCCCAATTGGGATACGGCATGAGGGAATAGATAGATAGATAAAAAATATTTTGTCTGTTCGAGGCTTGTTTTGGCAAAGCACATTTAATTCTTGACTACTTTTTGAAGGATGAATATTAACAAGGCTCATCATACTAGATTTAAATCAAATGATGGATATAATATACTACCAAAATTCAATAATAAATACAGTAAGAGAATTTCAGAATATAACATGCCAAAATTACTTAATATTACACCTACATGGATTTGGCTTGATTTTATTATTTATTTATTTTATTCATTACTGTACATTGTTTACAATGACACAAATAAAAACATTTATCATAGAAAATATCAGTTATACAATTCAATGTACAGAGGGCGAGTTTTTCGGTAAAATGTGATGTCATCCAACTTTTATTGTATTTTATCGTTGTTTCTGTGAAATAATATAAATAAATAATAATTAAAAAAATTAATATGAATATCGTTATCTTTACCTATCATTAAAATACTGTATAAGTAACTCTTGTAATTATATTTGAATTCAATAAAAGAAAATTGATTTACCTATAGGTAGGTAATTTACACAAGCAGCACATCTGATATGGAAATTTTTGATCTAGAAACCTACACACAAATTAGCATACTTTCAGGATATAAAAATAGATATTTTTAGTACAAGATATAAATTTTCCTTGCTCGGATGTATATTTTTTTATATAATTATGTGGTAGCTGATAACTGAGATATTCTAAAAAATATTATAAGTTTTTCATTTTACGCGCAAACAACTTTTTATTTTCAAGAATTTAAATACAACTTACTACTAAAATAGTATTAAAGGTATTTTTTGTTATATAAAGTACCTACTTATTTACAATGATTGAAATCAATCTTTGCGAATGTTCATTTTAATAGAATATACATATACTCTTGCTCTTGGTAAAAGACGAAACAATTGTCTACTCATTTATAAAATATAGTGTGTATTTATAAAAAAATTAAGTGTTTACTTTATACCATAAGACAATAATTATTTGCTACTTCACTCCATAACTTTAAGATGTTTATAGTATGGTCGCACTTATACATAAGTATTGCACATCCTGTATACCTGAATATATATATAATGAGTTACAATCCATTGGATTGGTCTGCAACGAGTTTGGTTTTTCTTCTCCATTCGTCTCTATTCTCAGCCAGTCTTTTCAGCTCTACGTATGAGCCACAGTTCATATCACTCTTCAGTTGGTCCATATATGCGTCTCTTGGTCAGCCTCTGCCATTTGTCCCCTCGGTCTTACCCTCCGCGATGGCTATGAGTAGTCCTGGGTGCCTGATGTTGTGGCCAATCCAGTTAGCTCGTTGTTGGCTGATTCTCTTAAGGAGTTGCCTTTTTTCGCCTACCCTGGTTAATACTTCTTCGTTTTCGACGTGCTCCGACCAATGGATCTTAAGCATGCGTCTGTAGCACCACATTTCAAAGGCCGCCAACCGTCCGCTTTCACTCTTGCTGATGGTCCATGTCTCACAACCATAAAGCAGAATGCTCCATACAAAGGCTTTAGTAAGGTTCTTCCTTAAATCATTAAAAAGACCCCTACAGCCCTAGTCAAAACACATTTTAGCGTCACTTGTCGTTCGACTACAAACGAAATTACGACTATAATTGCAACAATAACGCATAATTATATGGTACATGTAGGTAGATTGTCGTAATTTTGTTTGTAGTCGAACGACTTCATAACGCTAAAATGTGTTTTGACTAGGGGGCCTAGAGTATAAATAGTGAATGTCCTTCTAGTTCAGCAACTTATTACTGAGACTGATGTGAAATTATTTAAGACCTACGATTCGATTAGTTCATTGCCTACCAAGTTTTAGTCTGAGTGTCTAGCCTTTATTTGTGTTACTAAAGATAAAATATATTGTTGAATACATCTTATTGTCAAGTTTTATACCTTGATATGGGGGGGGGGGGTGAGAGATGGTGAAAGAATGGTTTTGGTTGAGGATAAAATAAATAAAATATTATGCCAAAAATGCCAACGGCTGAGACTCTACTGGGCTACCCACAGCACTCCAGGAGTTAAAACAATAAAATGTTCTCGATTAAATTATACAGTGAGGCTATATAAATTAAGAGACGACAAGTTATCTGTAATTAAATGGACAAATGTGTAAAAGACAAATTTAGATTCAAATAAACATTTAATTAAAAATAAAAAAAATCTTACCACTATTACAAACACACGTTTAAACAGCAACACAATACTACTACTTACTCACTACCCCGTATTGTCTGTGCACACGTAATTAACCCAATATAAAAAAACACACTTGATTATTATTTCAATAAAAACGAAAACGTAGCACCTTTAAAATAATTAAATTTCACTTTGCGATGATTGTAATGGATCCCACGATGAGGGCGCCTCTAGCATGAAATTGCTTAGAGGCAACACAAGTTGAAGAAAGCGCCCCTTGGCGCAGTGCTGGGAGGGCGAAGTCCCACGTCCGAGGCTCCTGGAGGCAATTACCAGCCTACACAGGTGCAGAGTTGGCTCGTCATGACTTCAGGAGGAGAATATCTCGACTCAACTGAAGTCCAGTGACCAGAGACCGACTTGTCTCTCTAAAGGTCAGACGATGAGTCATTGAGTGATGGCAAGAGCAATCCTTCTACCAAGGACAACTGACTACTCACTACGACTCGCTGATGATAACTGTTCACCACTGATGGCTGATGGAGACTAACTGATCTTTCAAGGACATTTCTCCGCTGTTCCTTGAGTGGTGTAGAGAGGGGTTGGTCCTACCCCTTCGATGACGCGATACATCCACGTGCAGCGGCGTGATTGGTTGATTGCAGTAGCAATACACGCCTACTGCAAGTTCCATTGTATTGCGGGTACAACTGCACCCTTGTCTGCATTCCAAGAATTATGCGATAATGAAATAAATATTTACAAATAAATATTATGTTATGAAGCGTACAATGCACTGATTTTAATTATTAATTAATTCACATATAAATTAATTTAAGTGTCTCTTTCACTGATATTAATTTCGAAACAATATTTCTAGTGTCCATTATCACAGTTTATTATTATATAACGAGCGTCCATTCCGCAACACAAATAACACATATCTTATTCTATTACATATGTCACAATACAACCCTTTAGGTAGATAATTAAATACTCAAACTACGTATGTTACAATAAAATTAAAATTCATACCTAAAGAGTCGTTTACATAATTCAAAATATATCATCGATATCAAAACTCAATAGATTGAAGCGTAGGTATAAAAATCCAACCAAGCCGACACTATGAAATAATAACAATACGCAGACATTCTAGAATCTTCATAAAATAATTTAAAAACCAATTAGCGAAGTAGGTACACAATGAATGCGCCTTAAGTTGATACATGATACATAAGAATGCGCCTTAATCTTTTGTTGATATTATTCTCTTTATTACCCCTGTTGCTATGTAGGTACAAATTTAAATAAACAATGATATTTTGTATATAGGTACGAAGATTAGTAAACAATTAAGAACAATATTAACGCAGGTACCTTTTAAGTGCAGGGATATTTTTAATGTCGGGATTTTCAGAGTTCTCATGAACTGCATTGTTTATTTCGGTATTTCAGTACCACTTTCTACATAACAATTATATTTTTTAATGATAACTTTTCGGCACAATACCTGCTATACCGGGCACATCAAATCGCCACCTATTCCTTGTCGAAAAGTTATCCATTATTTCCAATACTCCTCACACAATTTATTTTCCAATTCAATACAAATAATTTACGAAAATATCTATAAAATTCAACACAATTAGCAAGTAGGTAGGTGCACATACATTTCAATTTAAAATCATAAACAAATTTTAAACGCATTTCTTTTTACTTTACATCTTTTAAAACCAGCTGAATTCAAATTATAAAAATACATTGTCAAACATACATTTCGTATGTGACCAAAATAAAATAACGTAGATGTGACTCACAATGTCAAAACAAATATTGTACTCCTTCATACTTCTCTTCAAGCATGCTTTGTGACAGCAGACTGGGGACTGGTTCTCTCAGTTGCACATGCATCACTCTCACAAACATTGGACCTCTGTGTCCCTCACAAAATTCATTTACCTGGACCTCACTGTCCACACGACGGGATATATTGGAGAACTAAGCAGGACGGAACACTCATCGCCTCTGTGCTTATCCCATACAAAACAAAACGTATCCTTCATACACGCAGAATTACTATCTTTCTCATACACGCAGAATAAATACCTCTCCTTACAAATAACTCCCCGTGCCAACTGAGAATCCCTCACATATCTCTATCATACAAAGCATCTCTCTCCTCTGTTACAACTTCCATATTCAGAATAAACAACATTATATTTTCATACTTCACACATCCAACATCTACATAATTTCGCTTCACACATTACACTCGCTGGTTACTTCAAACAAATTCTATTTTCCATTTTCAAAAATTATTTAAAACATTTCACACCTATTACGAAGAAAAATAATGCACACGTAGGCATAAACGAAAGTTGCACCTACCTACCTACGTAATTAAAACATTTTACACAAACTATACCTATACTTTTGTTAATTTTAATTCTGGGCGCCAGAGATATTTTTACGGAAAATATTCAAACCATTTAAAAATATTTTAACAAAATACATTATTCCTATAACAAGCCTAAGTCAATCCTAATCCAATATAACACACATATGTGACTATCTGGCTTGATTGAATTTTCTCCTCGACTTCAAGCATCGAGAATCCATATCGATGAACAAATTATAATAATAATCATCGATAGCATAACATTCATAGTTGATTCGATTGACGGACGCATATATCTTTTTGAACAATATCAACGCTGTTCTACGGCGACGAGCAATTTTTCTATTCACGAATCTCAATATAATTATAGCTGTACATACAAGCAAACGTATGCAGCTTTCCGCGATCAATCCCGCGACGATCAGCATTGCCAACACTGATTTCAACACCCACGCGAAAGACTTAACCCATTCGTGAATAGAGGGAGGTGTGAGTACCTCCCGTTCGGTGTCCTCATCTATCTCTTCCTCCGAGAGGGTAACCCCATCCTCTACGGGTACAATTTCCTCCCTAGCGTCCTGGCTAGGTACATACCGAACCTCATCGCGAACAGATGCTATGTCTGGAAGATTATCTAACACAACCTGATAACTCTCTGTGATCACCTCAGGTTCAGATTGTCCCTCCGGAGTGTATTCTGGAAAGTCCAGGCGCCATACCAACTCTTGCAAATGTTCCAGATTAACTAACTCCCGACCATTAATCCTCGTCCTATACCAGGATGTCATTTGCTTCCATACGCTCATTGCTGGATCCTTACCTGCAAGTCCTTCATCTTTAAATAAGGCATGACCATACCCTTTTAAACGATTGTTTATCCTGACCTTCCAGTCAACAAAATCACTCCCCAGTTCATCCCGACCTTGACACACTGTCAACAGGTCATTATAGATCGCATTTATCTGCCCTTCCACACCAAACCTTCGCAAAATTATTTCTTTGAATACACCCCATCGACAATACCGAAACCCCAGAGACTTCCAGTACCGCTTTGCGTCGCCGCGCAAGCAATACACAGCCTCCCTTGGCAATTCATCTTCCCACTCAAGCTTCCAACGTTCCTCGCATTCTTTGAGGAACCGTTCGGGGCCTTCATCAGTCCAGCCTCCGAACGAAAGCGAAAATTCGCGCTCATAGCATCTGATAACCGACACCTTATCCATCGATCGAATCATACCGTAATACACAATAAACACATGTCAATAAAACAAAGCCAAAAGTCAAAACAATACACATTCGCCATTACAGATAACTTGTCAGTTCATCATAAAAAAAAACAATTAACACCCTCCTCCGATATCACAAGTTAAAAAAATTAATTACAAAATCTCAGGGATGGATTCGTTGTAGCGATTATACACAGATGTGTATTTTTTCGCTACGAGCCACACGTTCAGGGGGCCAATATGATATGGGGGGGGGGGGTGAGAGATGGTGAAAGAATGGTTTTGGTTGAGGATAAAATAAATAAAATATTATGCCAAAAATGCCAACGGCTGAGACTCTACTGGGCTACCCACAGCACTCCAGGAGTTAAAACAATAAAATGTTCTCGATTAAATTATACAGTGAGGCTATATAAATTAAGAGACGACAAGTTATCTGTAATTAAATGGACAAATGTGTAAAAGACAAATTTAGATTCAAATAAACATTTAATTAAAAATAAAAAAAATCTTACCACTATTACAAACACACGTTTAAACAGCAACACAATACTACTACTTACTCACTACCCCGTATTGTCTGTGCACACGTAATTAACCCAATATAAAAAAACACACTTGATTATTATTTCAATAAAAACGAAAACGTAGCACCTTTAAAATAATTAAATTTCACTTTGCGATGATTGTAATGGATCCCACGATGAGGGCGCCTCTAGCATGAAATTGCTTAGAGGCAACACAAGTTGAAGAAAGCGCCCCTTGGCGCAGTGCTGGGAGGGCGAAGTCCCACGTCCGAGGCTCCTGGAGGCAATTACCAGCCTACACAGGTGCAGAGTTGGCTCGTCATGACTTCAGGAGGAGAATATCTCGACTCAACTGAAGTCCAGTGACCAGAGACCGACTTGTCTCTCTAAAGGTCAGACGATGAGTCATTGAGTGATGGCAAGAGCAATCCTTCTACCAAGGACAACTGACTACTCACTACGACTCGCTGATGATAACTGTTCACCACTGATGGCTGATGGAGACTAACTGATCTTTCAAGGACATTTCTCCGCTGTTCCTTGAGTGGTGTAGAGAGGGGTTGGTCCTACCCCTTCGATGACGCGATACATCCACGTGCAGCGGCGTGATTGGTTGATTGCAGTAGCAATACACGCCTACTGCAAGTTCCATTGTATTGCGGGTACAACTGCACCCTTGTCTGCATTCCAAGAATTATGCGATAATGAAATAAATATTTACAAATAAATATTATGTTATGAAGCGTACAATGCACTGATTTTAATTATTAATTAATTCACATATAAATTAATTTAAGTGTCTCTTTCACTGATATTAATTTCGAAACAATATTTCTAGTGTCCATTATCACAGTTTATTATTATATAACGAGCGTCCATTCCGCAACACAAATAACACATATCTTATTCTATTACATATGTCACAATACAACCCTTTAGGTAGATAATTAAATACTCAAACTACGTATGTTACAATAAAATTAAAATTCATACCTAAAGAGTCGTTTACATAATTCAAAATATATCATCGATATCAAAACTCAATAGATTGAAGCGTAGGTATAAAAATCCAACCAAGCCGACACTATGAAATAATAACAATACGCAGACATTCTAGAATCTTCATAAAATAATTTAAAAACCAATTAGCGAAGTAGGTACACAATGAATGCGCCTTAAGTTGATACATGATACATAAGAATGCGCCTTAATCTTTTGTTGATATTATTCTCTTTATTACCCCTGTTGCTATGTAGGTACAAATTTAAATAAACAATGATATTTTGTATATAGGTACGAAGATTAGTAAACAATTAAGAACAATATTAACGCAGGTACCTTTTAAGTGCAGGGATATTTTTAATGTCGGGATTTTCAGAGTTCTCATGAACTGCATTGTTTATTTCGGTATTTCAGTACCACTTTCTACATAACAATTATATTTTTTAATGATAACTTTTCGGCACAATACCTGCTATACCGGGCACATCAACCTTAAAAGTAGGTTTATGCTTAAATTCATTCATATTCAAATAATATAATGCAATATTCTTATGTTGGCACCTACAACATAAACAATAATGATCAAAATATAAATATAATGTATGTATAATATAATATAATAGTAAAATAGTTAGGTATGCAAGAATGACAGAAGAACTATTTATAGAAACTGCAACGAGTATAAGATAGGTAGTTATAGTTGTATATCAGGGGTTCTCAATCTTTTTATAGCAAGGGCGTAATCGAAAGCATAGAAAATATCGACGGGTTCAAGTCTGATTAAAAAAATAATAGAACATATTACTAAGGTGACCAACCAATTTTTTACAAGGAAAGGTTGGACCTTTTATTTAATGTCTCAATTTTCAGAACTTAAGTTCGAAGACATCGCATTTTACCAATAAACTCGCCCTCTGTACATTGAATTGTAAAACTGATATTTATATGGCACTGTTTTATTTTGTAATATTGTAACCAATGTACAGTAAAGAATAGAATACATAAATAAACTTTGTTATTTCACTTGTAATCAAAAAGTCTACCCTCGTCGTCAGATTTTCGATTTGCAGTAGAAATTTTAAATTTTTCAAAATCTCCTCGCTTATGTACAGTGCAAAACTTATGTGTATCAACATAGTAAGTAAGCCTGGATATACATAGAGTCTCGGCCTCGTGAACAGGGAGTCCGTGGTTAGATCCCAGGTGCCCGCAAACTCCCCTTTCACGACCCAAACCTTAAGCTTACTGTGAAAGGTGAATAAAGTTGTGTTTGGGTTTGTTACAAAACAAACCCTTTTAAAAAAAAACAAACGCTCTTGTTTTCAAAAGATTTCATGATTTACTATATTACATTTTTTTGCGAACAAAGTGTTGAGAGACTCTGCTATATTTAATACTAAGACTATGCTATCGTTAATATTATTGACGTCTCTGTCACTAGATGCAATAGAAAAGGACGCAACGTGTTATGCATTCGTTGCGCAACATCGAGTTCACCAAATTTCCGAATGTTATTTGATAAATAGATACTAATTGTTTTGTTTACGTTTTGAATAATTTTTGTCTTTTACAAAAAGAATATTGAATGAAAAATATATAAAATCTTCTTCTTCTTCTTAGTCAGCTATCTCTCCACTGCTGGATAAAGGCCTCTTCCAAACTCTTCCAATCGTTGCGGTCCTGTGCCCTCTGTATCCATTTCCTTCCCGCGATTGGAGTAATGTCGTCAGTCCATCTCTTTTGTGGTCTGCCGATGCTTCTTTTGCTACTCCATGGTCGCCATTTGAGGATTCTAGGAGTCCATCTACCGTCGTTTCGTCTCACAACATGACCCGCCCATTGCCACTTAAGCTTTGCAACACGATCCATAATATCTGTGACTTTTGTTAGGTGTCTGATGTCTTCGTTTCTAATTTTATCTCTCAGACTCACCCCTAACATTCGTCTTTCCATAGATCTTTGTGAGCATTTTAGCTTGTGGACACTTGCTGCAGTTAGCGATATGGTTTCTAGTCCATATGTTGTCACTGGGAGGATACATGTTTCGTAGACTTTCTTCTTTAGGGTTCTTGGGTTATCTTTACTGGTGAGTATATTTTTCAATTTTCCAAATGCTGCCCAGCCCAGGCCTATTCTTCTGGGTATCTCTGCAGTTTGGTTTTCCTTTCCAATTTTGATCTTATGTCCAAGGTATATGTATTCATTTACTGCCTCTATGTATTTGTTGTCAATTGTTAGGCTCTCATTTGTTGGACTCAAGATTTTTGTCTTACCTATGTTCATCTCTAGACCAATTTTTAGAGAGGTTTCATGCAGCTCTTTTATCATATTTTTCAGCTCGTCAATATTCTCACTCACCAGTACAATATCATCAGCAAAACGTAGGTGGTTCAAGTATGTTCCATCAATTCTGACTCCCTTGTTTTCCCAATTCATCATCCTAAAGATATTCTCCATTGCCAACGTGAATAATTTGGGAGAAATTGTATCACCTTGTCGGACTCCTCTGTTGATGTTTATCTTATTTGTTTTTGTACCTTCGTTTATCTTAACATCCATGGTGGCGTGGTCATATATGAATTTTATCATTCTCGTATATCTGGAGTCAATTCTCGCATCGTTGAGGGCTTGTATTATTGCCCATGATTCAACAGAATCGAAGGCTTTCTTATACCTAGTCAATAAATGCTAGATGAATTGGGATGTTATATTCTACTGTTTTCTCTATAAGCAGACGGAGTGTTTGGATATGATCAATTGTTCCAAATCCTTTTCTGAATCCAGCTTGTTCGACAGGTTGGTACATGTCAAGTTTTTGCGTTAATCGATTAGTCAGAATTTTGGTCAATAATTTATACATATGGGATAATAAACTAATTGGTCGATAATTTTCCAAACTTTCTGGATCACCTTTTTTGAACAATAATATGACTTCCGCATTTTGCCAATTTTCTGGAATAGATTCGGATTCGATACATTTGTTCAGGAGTATTCTCAATGCTTCGTTTAGCTCCTGACAGCCCATTTTTAAAACGTCAGTTGTAATTTTGTCTTCTCCTGGAGTTTTATCATTCTTCATATATTTCAAGGCATACTCTATTTCTTGGTAGGTAATTTCTGGAATATCTTCCGATCCAACATTAAGTATAACGTTACTTGTAAGCGTTTGGTTAGGATTTGGTATTTTCGATGTATATAAGTCGGTATAAAATTCATGTATCACTTTAGTAATTTCATCTTTCTCGTTTGTTACCTTATCATTTTTGTCTTTTATTCTGATTATGTTTCTCTTACCTTCTAAGTTGTTTTTCCTTAATACCCTCATATTTTTATTGGATTCAATTGTTTTTGTGATAAGGTCAGTATTAAATTTTCGTATATCCTTCCTTACTTCCTTTCTTATTATTTTACTAATAGTTTTGTAGTCGTCAGTATCTCTATCGATATTCTTTCGTTGTTCTATCAGTTTAATTGTATTTGCAGTCAGTTTATTATTACTTTGTTTTTTCTGTTTAAATGCAAGTGACTTGACTGTAGTCTGGTACGCTGTTGTTATTTTCTCTGATAGATTATTTATTTCCATATCCTGTAAAGCTATTAGTGGTTCCAGTTTATTCTTCATTGTATCTTTGATCTTTGTCTGTTGTCCTTTGATGATCTCTATTGTGGGAAACTGTTTGTTCTTTTTCTTTATCATGTTATATCTCTCAGAAGCTACATTTATTCTAAATGAAGCCCTTACCAATCTATGATCGCTGCCTGTATCAAACCGATTTAGGACTGAAACATCCTTGCAGATCTTAATATTATTCGTGAAAATATAATCTATTTGGTTTTTTGTTTTCCCATCTGGACTCTTCCAAGTCCATTTTCTCTGCTTCTGTTTTTCGAAGAAAGAGTTAGTGCAATAGAGCTGTTCACTTTGCAAATATCCTACAAGTGTTTCTCCTCTTCCGTTTCTCTTACCTAGGCCAAATTTCCCAATATATTGTGAATCTCCTTGTTCTTTTTCTCCAACTTTTGCATTGAAGTCACCCATTAATACTGTATAGTTAGCTTTTTCTGCGTTTTTAGCTTTTGTGATATCTTCATAGAATTTTTCTACCTCTTCATCATCTGCTGCACTCGTAGGAGCATACGCTTGTATTATCTGCATTTTGAGTCTCTTATTTATTTGTAGTATTACATATATTACATATATATAAAATAATTAGGTATAATGATGAAATAAAAATACGTAATACATTTCACATATTTGTGATGTTTTTCGGATACTTAAGTACCTTTTACAGAACACTTGAAAATTAAATATTATGTACCTACCCTACCTACTGCCGATTTTTTTAAGGTTCCGTTCCACGAAAACATGTCCCTAATTTCATGAACTCAATACACCTTCATTCGTAAGAAAAAAAAATAGAGATGAATCTGGATTTAATGTAAGTCCAAATACACCCCAGATACCTTTACATTAAACAATATGCTTGTGTCCTGAAGGTGGAGTAAGTCCTCTACCATCAGGCTACCGAGAATCATTTAATGTAATATTATATTATTTTATTGTTATCTCTTTATTTCAAATGCACATATCTCTAAATCATGGATTTTTCATCTGTAGTGAAACATTTCGATCCTCTAGTTCCAGAAACCAATAGTTTGAAATTCTAATCTTCCAAAATATGTCATGTTAAAGTTTTGAAACAGAATGGCGGCGGTCTAACGAAAACTCATAACAAATATGAGCTCCTAATAAAAATTATTCAAATTTTAGGAATTTTTGCTTGTGAAAATGAAAGAAAATCACTTTCTACGAGTAGCAAGCAAAAAATCTAGATTTCACAATATTTCAAGTTGAACCGTATCGTCGATTTGAACTAAAAATACTACACAATCTGATGTATCGATCTTATATATATATATACGTACGTATTTGATAAATATAAAGTTTTGTAGGAACTGTGTCAATATTATTTTAGTAAAGTAAGGAACAAATTATAGCCGAGAGCCTAAATGCCACCCACGCCTAGTAATTTATCAATGAAATCAACCCGCTCTTCTCCTACCATACATGTAACTTTATCAGGCCCAGGGCTATTAGCCGAAAGACTCAGCATTTTCCCAGTGTGCCAAACTTGCGAAAGCCTATGTGACCAATCGTTTTCTGGCAACTTTGTAAAATATTCCATAACAAAATCAAGAAGATTGTGAAATAATTTTAGTTTCCATATCTAATCGAAAATCTAGTAACGGGAGGGGTAAGAATATCTTCTTCGTTTGTTTTCAGGCAAAGCACCCGAATTCGAGTGACTTATTTAAAAGATATAATTTTGAGTGCAATTGAAATTCTCAAAACTAAGACATTTTTTTTCTTCTTTTCGTGTCGGTCAACATCCTAAAAAAATAATAAAAACACCAAAAACGTTCAATCCATATTCCCATTACCTCTCAGAAAGCCACAACCTCTGTTGCAGCTCTCCCCAGATGAGATCGCTCCACGGATTCCCCCCAGTGATTTTAACTGAGACCTAATATTATCAGATGTAATGTTTATAAAAAAAAATGCATGAAAACGGGCGCCAGTCAACCATTTCTCCCTGGACACTTTTACTCTAGCCTGGGTCCTGAACCATGTACTCAATGTAGTAACTCATACCGCTACACTAGACCCACAAGCGCCTAATAATATTTAACCAGAGATGTGCAAAATACTTCCAAAAAAGTATTTAAATACAAAATACAAATACTTTAGAATTTTTGTATTTCAAATACAAAATACTAAATACTTTTTCAAAATGGTATTTAAATACAAAATACAAAATACGTATTTTCAAAATACTTTTTTAAAATACCTTTTTAAAATACTTTTTACAAATAGTCGAACAAGGTGTAAGACAAAAGTATTTAATATTTAAACCATTGATGAATGAAAAAGAAATTAAAAACTGGACAAAAGTATACATAAGTGGAGAAAGGGTTGACATGATTAGAAACAGTTGCCTTGTCGCTACCATCTATATGCGGACGATTTGCAAATCTATACACATGCTAAACTTCACAATATCACCTCTGCCATTTATTCTACCGATGAGTGTTTGCAACAGATCTCAAACTGGGCTAGTGCTCATGGATTACTCCTCAATGCCTCAAAAACCCAGACAATATTCATTGGTAGCCTTCACTCTATATCCAGGTTGAAAAATATGAATTTACCTCCCACTACTATGAATTCAGTAGCAATACCCTCTTCGGCGACAGTAAAGAATTTGGGCATAATCATGGACCAGAGACTCTCTTGGCAGCATCAATTTAACACTCTAAAGAAAAAGTTTTTTTACAAGTTCCACACTCTTAAGATGCTGCAAAAATTCTTGCCCACTAAAGTAAAAAAATTATTGGTCCAATCCAATGTGGACATGAATCAGGATCTAATTGACAAACTTGATCGACTTCAGAATGTTGGCATAAGGTTTATTTTTAATCTAAAAAAAACTGACCACATTTCTGAATATCGTAATACCCTGAAATGGCTTTCTGTACGACAAAGACGTGAGCTCCATCTACTTACATTTGTCCACAATGCTCTGTACGCAGGATCAACCCCGTACTATATTAAGGAGGCTTTTGAATACTTGGCGAGTCACGGTTTACCTCTGAGGTCGAATAACCAGCGCATCCTGTCAATCCCGGCTCATGGTATAACTTTCATCTCAAAATCTTTTGCAGTTAAGGGTGCTCGTTGCTGGAATAATCTCCCTTCAAAATTTAGGCTGACTCAAAGTCTGACGTTTTTCAAGCGAGCCGTTAAGGAGAAAATGATTTCCACAAATACAAACACAGGCTCTGAAACCTGAAACCCATCACTCCTAACCCCCCCTCCTTTTCCCCCCTTTTCCTTTCCCTTTATGTATGTATGTTTGTATCTTTTTTTTGCAGTCTCTCCCTTTTTATATATATGTGTGTATGTATGTATGTTTTGTATATATGTTCACTTTGTGAATGTATTTTTTTTCTCTCTTTTATTTCCAAAATCCTTTAGATCATTGATTTTATTTTTATCATATGTTTTCTTTTTTCTTTTTAAGTTAATACTTTTGGGTTAGTTGGAAGAGATCGCGCCTTTGCGATAAACTCACCCTCTCTATATTGATTGTATTTAATTTGAATGTATACCTTTTATGTAATTGTTTTTTACCAATGTATAGTAAAGAATGAATAAATAAATAAATAAATTAGATATAGCATTGCTTGCAGACAATTGATGAATACCATTGATGAATGAAAAACTGGACAAGAGTATACATAAATGGAGAAAGGGTTGACATGATTCGATATATCATTGCTTGCAGACAATGAGGATGAGCCTTAGGAAGAACTGTCAAAATAGAAAAAAAAAAATAATTAAGTCAGTTGTTAGAAGAGATAAGCCGAAAATTGTCATAAATGGATTGAGTATCATCAAGCAGGTAAGAGAATTCCTGACTTGGGCTGCAAAATAAATCAGAATGGATAATCCAAATCTGAAATCGTATGGACTACTGTAACATCATATTATACACAGGACTGCTCCAAACTCTTCCTTATCGTCGTCAGATGGTTTTTAATGTTGCCTCCGGATCATTTACAGAGAGAATAAGAGCTGCCACATAACTTCACTAATAAGAAGTCTACACTAACTGTGAGACCTAGAGATAGTGGCAACACACCACCCACTGAGCTGTTCCGCTGACGAAAATGTGTGGCGAAGTCTGCGACCAGCTTCTTAAACTCGTTGAACTCAAAAGGGCAAATACCTCTAAATTTGCAGAAAGAAGAAACAGAGTCGCAGCGTCATCTGCCTGGAACAGATTGCCTCCAGACAAAATTGAAAATGCTAGCATTCAGGAGAAATCACAGCGCCCTTGAGATGGCCATGAAACATTAAACGGCGTCATGTATAATTTGTTCAATCATCATTATTATTTGTGTATATCTCAAACATGGAGTACTCTAATGGAAACGTTGTATTTGTAATTCAACAAATTGGCAAAAAAAGCTTGCGTACGCGCATATCAATATTAATGGCAGAATTTTGTTTCAAACAATAAAAAGGTATTTTGTAAAAGTATTTTGTGTAAAATACAAAATACTCAAAAAAAGCATTTCAAATAAAATACAAAATACTTTTTACAAAGAGGTATTTGAAATACAAAATACAAATACGTATTTTGTATTTGTATTTTAAATACTTTTATTTCAAATACTTCACATCTCTGTATTTAACTTACAGCATAATGCTAGTACGAAGAAGTTCTATGAATATTGGCCACGTGTTGCCAATACTCGTACTTCGTGCAACATTTTTTTTTTTTTTAAAAAGATATATATCTGGGTTTATTATAAACCCAAATACAACCTTATACACCTTTCACACTAAGCTAAAAGCTTGTGCCGTGAAAGGGGAGTTTGCCGGCCTGGGATCGATCCATGGACCCCTTGTTCTGGAGGCCGAGACTCTACCTCCAGGCTACCGACAAACATGTCATGTCATATAGAATTACAAAATTAATTTGACTATCTAATATTCACTTAATATGCAACACGTGCCAAATGGCAATATTGGAAAAAGATGAAATTGGTAATAATAGTCTTATACATGTAGATATACCGACATGGTATATCCCACAGCTGAGGTAACCAGTAGACTTACTGCATTTAAGAAACATGCAGGTTGTCCTCTCCGTGACAATTGAAAAATAAGACATTCAGAACAGGTAGCACGCCTCATCGCTAAATTGTAGATGTTGCTTGTCTTATACGTGAGATTTCACGAGTATCTACCTTTTACAGGACATTCGAAAACAAATAGAAAGAGTGGAAGACCTATTCTTAACCGAGAACTCCACGGGGTTAACAAAAACTGGTTGCTTCAAAGAAACAAAGAATTAAAGAGAAATAAACCACAGAATGTGTGAATATGACAAAAAATTATAAAATAATGGTTTAACATTTTATTATTCAGCATACTAACATCCATTAAACTTTTTAGAGCTATATACTTATGTGTGTATTGTGCAAAAAAACGTTAGTCTAGAAATCCCAGGAACACCCACGCTAAATGAAATATCTGTATAGCTACACGGTTATAACAATATTGTAATACGTACGTACATATGCACGGTGCTGTATACACTATTATAATATACTACGAACAACCACACCCCAATACGTAATTTCATTCATAAAAATCTATACATACCTACATAGATACTTTACAGTTTACACACCTTGCGCTATGTATTGGGCACGTTGCGGAACACAAGGAGGGTTGCAACACAATGGGGTGAGTTGGACGCCGTAGGCTGGGAAAGCTACTGATGATGGTATGAGAGGGTGTTTCGTTATACGTAATATGGAGTGAGTTAGTAGGCTCTGCATACTACAGCTCAGGGGTGTATCGATTGGCAAGGCAAGCCTCCCATTCGAGGTCACGGCAGTTACCCTGAATAATAATATTCTAGCCCTGATCCTGAACTGGTATCGTATATGAGCTCTACTCTTGTACTCTTAGGTCAATATCAATGACGTTCATCAAACTCATATTTCATACAATAATTATGAAATATCGCAGTTGGCATGTTTTAGACGTAATATTCATTAACACAGGCAACGGTTCAAAAAAAATCCTATGAATTTGAAAGGCCAAAATGCTATGAGTTTTAAGTGTTTTTTGTACAATTTTATATTTAAAAAATAACAAAGATAATGCCAAAGTTTGTTTTTAAAAATTTTATGCATATTTTAAGCGATTTAAAATTCAATACTTCACAAATTCGTCATATTCATTCAGTACAAAAATGTAAAGGTTAAAATATTTTTTAATCAAAAACAATTTGAAACAGAACAAATTTAATGCACATATTAATGACTGCATCCTTATTCAAAATAATATGTATTTTTTCATTGAGATATTCAATTATTCCAAACACATCTAAAAGCAATTAGTTTGAAAAAGTAAAAATTACATTTAAAAGCTATAAGTTTTTGAAGTTGTGTTCATGTTCATAAAGATATCCTAGTGAGGTATTTAGGCTTTCAAGTTTTCTCTTGCCTAGAATAAGGATAGGACAAACATTTAAAGGTATCATTATTGACATGTATAGATTATGATTATTTTTATGGTACGTAAGTATTCAAATTTAACCATTCTCTAGTTTTCAACGATAAACTACTGTTTTTTCCCTATCTTTACTCCTTCTAGAGCTTTCAATGAATGTAAGCTTTGATTTACATCTAGCTTAAAAGCCCTATACTCACTTTAAGTGAACACCTGTTAGCTTTCATTCTTCATGGCGGTGTAGCTTATATACCTATTCTGAAGAAAGTAAGTTAGGATATAGGTTCAACATGTCAAACATAATATTGTAATAAAAATGCAAAAGCACAGAATAAAAGAATATTTTTTGTGTTTTTTTACAATCGATAGACACATTTTTTCGGAATAATTTATTATAATCTCAGGTAGAAGGTAGGAATGCATTTTTTTTTATTTATAGTATTAGTACACAATATGTAGTATAATTCCATAATTGGATCAATAATTGAAACAAAATTAAACAACGCGATAGAGACGTCTTTCGACTTCTTCGTTCATTATCAATCTTTGTATATAATGTTTCTAATATGTTTTCGGTGTGGAAAGGCGGCTAATAAATATCCGAAAATGAACCGGAGTCCAGAAGGTGGAAGAGCTGTTCCAGCTAGCACTGGACAGAGAAGCCTACACCAGGGTGATAGCCGACTTCGGGGGGACCTGACATGGCACTTGAAGAAGAAGAAAAAATGTGTTTTGGCCATCGAAGTAAAATTTATGATATTACATATATTACTCACCTGAAATGGTGAAGAAAAGTCTTTTAGGTAGTTCTCTAAGAACAATGATCATTATTTTTAGTTAAGGTTTATTGGCTGCAATGAGATATCGTCCAACTAACCCGGGAAAAATAATTCAGGAATAGATATGTAAAGATATAATTACGTAACCAGATTTGCGTGCGCATTATGAAGGCCACTTTATGATATAATATAAATGCATAAAAATTATGATACAGCGCTAGCATCACTGCATTCGCGGAGAGAGAGAGAGAGAGAGACGCAGTGTATGGACTTCCATACATACATATGTACAGCATCCAATCTATTATTTTAGTAAAACTATATGTGTAGGTATATACCTACTCTGATAATTTTGTGGTTTGAACTATGACATTTCACCACACAATACATAATAATGTATCTACATGTTAGGCATTCCTATCCTAGGATCGTTATTACTCGTATAATATAATATGTATTAACAACAACTAAAACACACAACATTGTGGTTTAGGACGGAACTAGCTTAGGTTCTATATTTCAGTATGCCTTTAAATAGCTCTTTATATTAAGTCCCCCTTTACTTAATTGCATTATTTTTTTCCTTTTTCCGTCCAATATACAACAAATTTTGAGGCTCTTAAATACATCCAGAAGTTATTAAATTTAAAGTAGGTGCATTAACGTTGTGAAAATTCATATGAGTTTTAAAAAAGTTAAACTAAACACTGTTTAATTTTCACGTGTGATTATTTAGTCTATTAATAATGACTAAATGCTAATTGTCGAGCGCTTTCGCCTTGCGGCATCTTCAGGGCAAGAGTTACTAAAAACTTAAAAGAGTTAAACTTGCAAGTTAATTACATGCTGTTAGTCTGCTGGCTACTTCATCACTTCTTGACTATGTTGCGATGGTACAAATATATTATTCGAGTTAAGGGGGACTGTATAATTAGTGTCACCCTCAGGACACATTGAAATATCTGATCTTATACTTATAATAATAATAATAAATTACTATTACGTATTTGGTAGATAGGTAATAGCAATATTGCTATTTCATTTTATTATCGTCAGTATACTCTCATTCCTGCTGCGGTTAGGTTACTTAGCTAGCTAACTTAGAATAATTGAGGAAGAAAAGGAAACACAGGTATTATTGCAAGCTATTTGTGGAATAGTTTCGTACTGTGGCTCTTCTGTCAAAAATGAAGTAACCAGCGAACCTGAGTAATATGGTTCAAATATCTTCTTCATAATCTTTTGCTTGACTCAAAGGTCTGTTCATGCAGGAAGGTCCTCTTGCGATGTGGAGGCGCTCTTGCCAACTGTCCTTCCATCGTTTTGGGGGCATTCTTTCTGGGCGCTGTCCCGCAGGTAGTCCATTTAGGACAATATTTGGGATTATGGCATTGTTCATCCTTTAGACGTTTTTGTACTTATATCTCCACCGTTATCTTCCCCATCTAACATCATCTTGAAACTCACACATCTGTCTCATAAAGTTTTTCCAGCAATGGCTCGCAAAATTTACATCTCTGTGGTGGTTCGTAGCATATTTTTGATTTTGTCTGTGTCCGCCCTTGTTTCCATGCCTTACGTGAGTATTGAGCGCATACATGTCTTGTAGATGCAGACGTTTCTGTCTGTTCTCACGTCTTTATTCCTTCAGATATCGTCTCTTTAACAGCCTACTACAGTTGCAACTTAATCTACCTCTGGTCGTATTTATTTGGGGATATCATAATGACTTAGTAGCTCACTGCCGAGATACCTTAACTTTGTTACTTGTTCGATTTGCTGGTCATCTATGCTTAATCACGTAATAAAGGTTCATCGTATTTCCTGAAATTTTAAATATCAAAAGAATTCAATGAAATCTACGGATAAATTCACCTGATATTTGGTAAACCTGCAGATAATTGGTAAAATCTGAATAATTAACCAACTTCAGAAAAAAAATCGCATTTTTTTAATAATATAACTCGCGTTCTAAAAATACTTCAACTGTCGATTACAAATAAAAAAAACTAACGGACTCATTGCAAATGTATATTTTACTTACAGAATGTCTTTTCGGTGCTCAGTAATAGTAAGTAAATATTCTGTACAACCAATGTCGAAATATTCGAGGATTTTAAGCGAACAATTACAAAAGAAAGTTTGTATTCAAAAATTGTTGTTTTATTTCATTTTTATGGAACCACTCCTGAAATATGTACTTGTAATTAACGATACTTTTCGTCCATCTGTCATAGTGGTTACATACGTTCAGGAGAAATAAAATAAATTAAATAAATAAATAAATAAAATAATCTTTATTGTGGAATAAATAAAGTAGCGCAAATGGCGGGTTTATTGCCTTTAGGCAATTTCTACCAACCAACCAAATGTGAGAGAGATACAAGATACATTAATATTGATTAAGATACATTAATTACGCATCTTGCATAAAAATAGGAGGTTTTAATTACACAATTTGAATATTTATTTACATCATTAAATTTCCATATTTATACCAGTCCTCGTTCACAATCATTGAAGAGACCCACCTCACACCCATTAATTACATATGTTGAAATAACTTCTACACATCTTGATATCTCAAGAGTAGATGAGTCCTATTTATTCACATTGGTAAATTCTCTTTTTACCCATACAAGCTACTCGGTGGGCAGACCAACGAAAGCTACTTGAAATTGAAAATTATGAAAATTATGCAATCCCGTAGGAGAAAATAAAATACTAAAAAATCAAAGTTCGTCGGTAACCTGGAGGTAGAGTCTCGGCCTCGTGAACAGCGGGTCCATGGTTCGATCCCAGGTGCTGGCAAACTCCCCTTTCACGACAAAAGCTTTTAGCTGACTGTGAAAAGTGTATATTGTTTATTGTTTATTGTAAATCATTCCCCATAGGCCCCTTACAGGACACTTGGGTTCATCATAATTACACAGGATAAAAATAACAACATTAAAAGAATACATGAAAGAATACAAAGTAGTAAGGCATCAAAATCGAGACAAAACAATGAAAATTGAGTATAAGGTTCTATTTGGATTTGTAACAAAACCCAGATATATGTTTAAAAAAAAAATAGGTCAGTTATCATCCAACATCATGAACAACATTGAAATTAAATATAATATAAGCAAAAATTCCAGTCATCTTAACGTGTTGTATATATACATAATATATATTTGCTGCAGTACCTACATATATATGTAGGTAATAAGTTCAATGTCAATGTTGCTACAAGTTTCACGGGTGGCTGAATATTGAACCTAGCGTGGGTATTATGTGAGTTAAGGGTAAGGCCAGATGGGTGACCCACTTACGTTCCTCGCTCCCTTTCTATCTAGGTCACACCAATAACACCACACACAACTGGGTCAGGAATATACAAAACAATAATTAAAATGTACGTAAATATATTTGTAACGGAAAAAAATATTTTCCATTTTTTTTTAATTTCCACTGTTTTTCATCCTATGCTTACGTAAGCTTTCGAAAGGCTGTTTGCAGGCATGTCCGACATATTTAAAATTTTCGATTTATTTTTTCTAAAATTTTATAGGTAGGTATATAATTTAAGTGTGGTTGGCCTCATAAGTTCATTGCATTTTATTTCTTGTAAATAAGTAAATGACATTTCATCATAAAAGTCAATAGATACCTATATAGATAAACAAGATGACGAATAATTAACATACATTTGGATAATTTACACAAATTGAGATAGTTCCAAACTCAAATTATTTTATTATGGGTACTAACAAGATGACACACATTATACAATGCACACGTATTTTTATTATTTTTTTTATTTGTTTTATTTTGTCTTGCAAAGCTACTGTTATAACGTAGACAATAATACACAGGCAAATCAATTACTATTAAAAAAACCAGCAATTATATACATATAACACTCAGACTCAGAACAACATAAATGAAAAAGAATCGAATCCGGGATCTCGTGACTCAAAGGCAATAGCGTTCGTTACCTTTGAGCCTGTGAGCCACACCAGCCGCCTTAATAGACAATTAAGAGTTTTCAAAAAATTTTAAAAATTATTAGTTGAAGAACTATTTATCACCGGGGATTCCACGGCTAATATTAAGAAACACGATGAATAAATAGAAAAAAAGAAAAATCATTGCTGAATCAATTGAGAACAATATTTTTTCACGTAAAATGTCTAACGTAAATCTAATGTCTAAAATGTTTCACGTAAAGCCTAGGTATATTTATGTTTATATTATGTCGATTTCTATAATTACTATATACAATTTTTCACTTACTCACGTATCGCGTGATTTCTAATTATTTGTTGTGTATTCTATTTATATATCTACATAATAATATGTAGAATTTGAATATTTAAATTGTTCCATTCTGACGTCATGACGGGGTAATTTACTTTCCACTATTTTTTATTTTAATCGGTTCTATTTTTACCCTATTTTAATAGTATGTAGGTAGTACATACGGAAATCGTTTTAGGTACATACGTACCAGAGGCCTGAGTCAACAACACACTTTCGTCTCACGTTCCCGCTCCGTTAGCGTTCGGGTGCAGACGATGTTGCAAGCAAGTGTCAATTTCGTTGCTAAGATACACAATAGTTACGAAAATTAACACTTTGGCGCACCATCGTCTGCACCCGAACGCTAGCGGAGCGGGAACGTGAGACGAAAGTGTGTTGTTGACTCAGGCCTCAGGTTGGTTGAAAGAAATCGTATATCCGATAAACCGGGCCATACGAAAAGTAAAGTAAGTAAACACTTGTGTTAAATGTTACTAAGCATGTTTTATAAAGGTGTAAACTGGATATTATTTGAATAAAGATTATTATTATTATTATTATACTTATTTGGTACTTCCACTGTGACTTAATTATTCGCGAGCCGGCTTTGCAAGAGCTTCCGCTCTCATCATCAGGCTAGCGTAAAGGAGTGTTTTATTTACAATTAATTTATCATGAACTTCCACCCAGAACCGTCGGTCTAAAATATCAACTTTATCCATCCAACAACCCTGTCACAGTATCTCCCACAAATGGGGTAGCCAGCCGACCTCTCCGACATTTACCTAATCATGACATTGTCGTTGAACTGAAGATTTTAAATATCTTAGATATTCCCTCCATTTACATGACACTCGAAAACTTTCATGAAAGATTAGGAGGCCTATTCTTTATCGCGAACTCCACGGGTTGTAAAGTTATGAAGATTGTAAAAACTAACATACAAAAATAATTAGGATAATATTTTGATAAATATGTTTTATGTATTTATTTATTTCCTACAATATCAAACTAAACTACAACAAAAAATCAATAACACTTAACATAACTTTTTCTTAACCTAATTACATATGTTCTAAAAAACAATAATAAGAAATGGTATTTACTGCCTCACTAGACTTTTAGTCTGTTCTGAGGCAATACATTATATGTTTTGTAATAAATATTTTAAGATAACGAGTATTTATTAAAACAAAAAGTGATGATTTAGGATTCGGAATGAGTGACAAACCTCATTGCTTAGTTATTGATGTTACATAAATGAATAAAAATTAAATAATAATATGTAAGACAATTTATATATGGCACCGTTTTATGATCCGTGACTATCCCAAGGGCCCCATAACTTCTGAACAGTAAAGTTTTCAACTTGGTTTTAAATGTGTTTTCAGGTCTGCGGGCAATCTGCTCCAGGCAGTAGGCGCGGCGACTATGAAGCTTTTTGGCAATTTGGAAGTATTCTTATATTTAGTACCTACTCTCGCAGTCACTTTGGTATAGGTACGAATAAATAAATAAAATAACAAAAATAGAATAACTATCACGAACTCACTCTAACTGAGCTATAGTTTTAATGACTTATGTGAGAAGTTACATATACATACCTATAATATCATAAAGTTGGTGTATGTTGAAATAGTGTATCTCTGTGTGTATCATAATATTAAGTAACTCATACAGTGAAAGGCATATTATACCTACTGTATACTGTATTGATCGCTTAGGTTACCATGGCACCTGTTGCTTGGTCTACGCTTTCACTAAGCTGCTACGGCCGGGGTGGAAGAGTGGAAGTAAGGGAGGGAGAGGGAAGCTACGCCATATACCTAATAATAATTATTATTTTATATCTACATATGTATTACTCTACAAGCTACGCTTTGAGCTCTACGATTCTACATATAATAATATGATTGTACATACCTAGTTATGTGTATGTATTTTTTTATTAAACTGTTTCATTCTTAGTTTCATTGTTGCTTCAACAAAATTAATATTTATTTATTTATTTATTTATTTAATACAATATACGGCAATTGCCTTTACAAGTATACAGATAAACTTTCCAATCCATAAAAATATAAAAACAATACAAAAATACAAAAACAATATAAAAACATAAAAAAAACAGACAAAACATTCTCCAGTTAAAGTCAAAAAGTAAAAATTAAAATTTAAATACAAAACACAATAAATTCATTAAAAGACAAATTCCAGTCACTAGTCATGATAAAAACAAAAAATAATGATAATAATTTTAAAATAATTCTAAAACTGCACAAAAATACATGGGAAAATCTACTAGGTCTGGTCTGAAAGAAGTGATTCGATTAACTTAAACTTATATACTAACAGAGATGTGCCAAATACGTCTACAACATTCGCATTTTTGTTTCCAAGACGCTGCAATCTGTTGACAGACGAGTTATAATCATAAGAAGTGTTGGAACTATTACAATAAAAAGGTAAAGCCTGTCGAGTAGCCCTTATGGGAACATGAAAATTTAGCTTCAACAATATATCTGGACAATCAAGATTCCCGTGAATTATTTTGTGTAACAAAATCAAATCACAAAGTACTCTTCTCTCAGTCAGCCCCAACAGACTCAAATGGTTCAATATTGAACTGTAACACATTTCCTCCATAGGGATACCCAATCTATAATTTATATGTCTAAGAAATCTATGCTCCACCCTGCTCAAATTAGTTTTATGAATCTCAAAACAAGGACTCCAAACAGATGAGTTGTATTCCAAAATACTGCGTATGAGAGATATATAGAGAATTTTTAGAGTAAATATGTCAGAGAATGGTCTACAAGTTCGGATAACAAATCCCAACATCCTCATGGCTCTACCACATATGGAATTAATGTGATTAACAAAACTCAGTCTACAGTCCAGTATAACACCCAGGTCTCTAATCTCATCAACCCTCTGCAACTTTAAATCATCTATTGAATATTCAAATTCAATAGGATGCTTTATGCGGTAAAAATGCATTACCTGACATTTTTTAGAGTTCAGGACTAATTTATTGACTGTGCACCACTCACTTAACCTATTGAGATTATCCTGTAAAACATGACAATCATCAATAGTACTCACTGCTTTGTAAATCTTAATATCATCAGCATATATGAGAATTTCCACATCAGTGAACACATCCACAACATCATTTATAAAGAGAATGAATAAGGTAGGTCCCAGGTGCGATCCTTGGGGAACTCCGCTAAGAGCTTCGAAGGAGTATGATACAGAATCCCCAATTCTAACAGCCAGTCTTCGATTAGTCAAATAATTGATAAACCAAGTTAACAGCGACCCAGCAACCCCTATGCCACGTAATTTATCCAACAGGATACCATGATCAACCCTGTCAAAAGCCTTACTAAAGTCAGTATAAATTGAGTCAACCTGTGCCTTGTTTGTCATCGTGTTAAGAATAAAATTTTCGTAAACCATAAGGTTTGACAAGGTCGATCTCGATGGCATGAATCCATGCTGAGAGTCACTAATAACACTATTTAATGTCGGCGACAACTTTGAGAGTATTATTTTCTCAAAAATCTTAGGAACAGCTGACTGTATGCAAATTGGTCTGTAATTAGTTACATCTTGCCTACACCCAGACTTATAAACGGGTATTAAATAACTATCTTTCCAACAGTCCGGATACAAACCAGTTGCCAAAGACCTGTTAAAAATTACATACAACGGATATGACAAACTATGTAAACATTTTTTCAGGAATACCGGGGAGATGCCATCAGGCCCACCACTAGACTTAGACTTTAAGTTCCTTATACAATCAACAATATCCCTAATCTCAATACTTACAGAAAACAGTTGCAGGTTGATCGGAGATACGAAATCAGTATCACCCAACGATGAAGAAGGTCGATCATACACAGTCCCAAAGAAATCCGCAAAGAGATTAGCCATATCAATAGGTGCGTCAGCAGACTTGTCATTGAACTGCACACAACTAGGCATTCCACCGTCATCAGACTTCAGAGAGTTTGTGAACTTAAAAATATGCTTAGTATTAGTACGAACTGTATTCTCAACCTCACAAATGAATTTTCTGTAACAAAGTGCTGTAAGATTTTTACACTCTCTGCGCAACGTCCGAAAGGACTCATAATCGCCTTGATTTCCTGACATTTTATAAAGCTTATGAATAGTTTTCTTCTCTGAGATTTTTTTCTTTAGATCACTACTAAACCACACAGGATAGTTCGACTGATAGCAAACTTTAAATGGAATGTGTTCAGAAATAATTTCATTAATTTTTCCATAAAACAAATCAACATTTTCATTAAGTGACGATTCCTCCAAAAACGACCAATCAATATTATAAATTAACCGATTAATCTCCCTGAAGTCAGCCTTGTCATAACAAAGATATTTTCGACATTGCTTCACAACAGGCACGTGCAGATTCTCAATGACAATACTTAATGGTGGATGATGAGTATCAACAGAGACAACCGGCTCACAAGATTCACCCACTTTTACACTCAAGTCAGCAGCCAACACAAGATCAAGTATTCTATCATTATTATTCTTCACGAAGTTTTTCTGGGACATGTTCAAAAAGTTGATTCCCTCCAATAGTGAACTCTCTACCTCAGAGAATGTACCTGCAGGACTGACCACGTCCTCTGAATCCTCTTGGCACCAAATGAGGTTAGGTAGATTATAATCTCCAGTAATGAGCAATGGTACCTCCGGGTACAGAGTTCTTAGGTGTTCCATCACTTCACAGTGATGGTTATATGTAATGACAGTTGATGAAGGTGGAATATAAACAGACCCAAAAATAAATCGTTTCCTTCCGACTTTCACCATGACAAAAATGTGTTCGACATCATCGTGTTTCAAAATAAGCTGCTTTGCTGGATATTCTCGTCTCACTGCAATCAGAACTCCGCCTCCTCTTATCTTATTACTAGTGATAGAGGATCTATCTTTCCGAAACACATTATAAGACGACATACCCAATTCTGAAGTGTTGATATTAGGATGCAGCCAAGTCTCAGTCAACATCACCACATCATACGTCACAGATGCTACATTTAATGCAAACAGTTGTAGCTTTGAACAAATACCTCTGACATTTTGATATAGTAAGTTTAAACAGGTGTTTTGTTTATTAAGTTTTTTTGAAATTTCCTTGCAATAATTGGCTTCCCTGCAGTGTATTTTATAAAAAGGTCCAACTCTCCATTCTTCTTCCTCTCAGACAATTCAGTCTTTAACTTATTCATTTCAGTTACTTGCATAGGAGTTAAATCGGTAAATATTCGTATATTCTTGTCAGCAATATTTCTCTTACCCCTTAAGATATCAAAAACTTGATCACGAGACTTAAGGAATACTTTGATAGGTCTGGTTCTCCCGTCTGATCTACGCCCCAGTCTCTTGCATCTTATCATCTTCTCATCATTTAGACTAGGATCAATCTTACTTAGAATTGAAGAAAGAACAACCTTGTCAAACCCCTCAGATTCGGCAACATCAGCAATATGATTCTCTTCAACATTACAAATTATTATGTTTTTCTGGCGCCTGATTCTTTCCTCAACCTCATCCAGCACCAAAGATGTCTGACAAGGGCCAGTACTAGTTTCTGTGTTTTCCAACAAAGTTATACGATTTTTTAGTTCATTATTTTCACGTTCAAGGCCATCTATCTTGCTGTTCAACAAATTAAATTGTGATTCAAATAGTGAGGTCAAGTTCCGATTTGAAGCAATCATCTCATCTTTCAGAGCAGTAAATTTTTCTTCAACAAACAATTTAATATCAGCTGTTATTTTCTCTATTAGGTAATTATCATTTGACCTGATGTCGTTTTTAGTGACACCCTTGTCAGTCGCATATTGAGTGCCTCCTGGTACGGGAGACTGCGATTTGGTATTATTACCTCTAGTCTGATATTTATTCATTTTGGATCAATTAAATCAAATATATTATATATTAAATGTGTATTACGAAAAACAATGGTCCAATGATTGAAGTACAATATGACTTAGTGTTATGTGTGCATTATCAAAAGCGCCTGCATATATGCAACATCAGTATCATTAATGACACTTGCGTCTATTGGTGTGAAATGACGACACTTATTTTGATACTGATTGGCTGGTGTTCTGAAGTCACTTTTCAGTGTATGACTATAAATCTACTTTCAATGAAAAAATTAAAAATTCATAACTATCACTAATATGATACTATTTCACAGTTATTGCAAATTGAAATTTATCACAGTTTTAGTATCCAATAAATAAAATCACTCACGAATGTATTTTCAGTTCAAGCACATCAAACACAGATAGCAGATTTTACAGTTCAAAATTTTGAAACTGATTTTATTAGCTATGTTTCACAATCTCAACAACTAAAATTATAGAAAAATCATAACCCAGTAAATAAAATCACTTATACTTGTTATTGGTTGACAGAATGATCAAAAACGAACAAAAAAAACAAAAATTAAACTGGAGAATAAAATAGTACGTCTATCTCAAACTTGACAGATTTGACAGATGTGTAATATGTAATAGTTGCGCCTTGGCCTTCGTATCAACGCTGGTAAAACGGAGTACATATGTAATAGTACATGCACGAGTACTCACACTCCACTAATGGTTGGTAATTCCCAAATATCTCAGGTTAGCAAATTCAGGTACCTGGGAGCAACCATAACGCCAGAGGGTGATCTCCGGTCGGAATTACCAATCCGCATAGGGGCAGCTAGTGGGGCTTTCAATAACATGAACAAAGTTTGGAAGGCGTCTGGACTCAGCATCAGGACAAAATGTCGCTTGTTCAATGCGTGCATCATCCCAATCCTTCTATATGGCTGTGAGTCTTGGCACTTAACCAAGGCTCACGAGCGGAAGATACTAAGCTTTGAAAACAGGTGTCTTAGAAGGATTTTGGATGTCAAATGGTATGAACATGTTACAAATGATGCTGTGCGCCGGCGCACCCAGCAGAGACCTGTAATCTCCGTAATACAGGAGAGATGATGGTCCTGGCTGGGACATGTTTTGAGAATGCCTAATGATAGTTGACCAAAAAGAGCACTGTTTTTCCGTCCGCAGGGGTTCCGTCGGCCCGGGCGTCCCTCTTTCACAATACACCGTTCCTATGACAACGATATCAGAGCGCAAGGAATGTCGTGGAAAGAGGTGACGCAATCGGCACAGAGACGCTCTGAATGGAGGAGGCTGGTTTCTGCCCTGTGCTCCCGAGAGGGGCGTTGAGGGCGATGATGATGATGATAATTACATATATGCACTAGGTGTGTGACAGTGATAAATGTCTTGAAGTTTCAGTCATAAGATGCTAAGTTCTAAACCTACAGCCATTTAACACCACCTTCAGGATTCAAACATATTCCGTATTTTTACTGGAGAATCTACATTTTCTGTTTCTTACAAACCTAAATTCATGTTCAAACAAAAATAAATGTAGAATCAAAATTTTCAAGAGCTTTTCATTTCATACATTGCATAATATGCAAAAGTTCTCTTTATTTATTTATTTATTTCTGCATTCTTTACTGTATATATATGTCGGTGGATGGCGCCCGTAGTGGCTGCCTGAAACCTCTGACGTCTCATTTTTAAAAATTAAAATATTGTCTTTATTTTCAATAGTTTTATAAGGATAATTGTTTTTCAAGTGTTAAATTACTTTCAAACTAATTAAAAATAACAAATTTAAAAACAAATGTATTAGTGGATAAAATTTGTGACAATTATAATAATACCTACAATTAGAACTCACATAATTGTTTCATATTTCAAATTTGTGACAGTTAGAAATACATTAATTTTTTTAATAGTTAAATTAAATTCATAATTAAATTAAATTAAATTTGATAAATAACAATAAATAAATTTCAAAAAAAACTGAAAATGCGCCCTTGCGGTGGTTTGTACCACAAAACGGCGCTCAATAAATTGTCCAGATTATTATTATATATTGATAACACATGATTTCACATACAAATTAAATACAATCGATATTCAGAAGACGAGTTTATCGCAAAGGCGCGATATCTTCCAACTAACCTAACGATTAAAAGAAAATAATTTTATGATTTTAAGCGTAATATTGTGGGATTTTATTTTTTTTAATTCATCAATATCATTTAGATATTTAGATACTGGAAGATACAGAATACTAGTCAAAAAATTAAAATAAAATGAAAATGGTAAAGAAAAATACTCAGAAGAAAAAGATTGAACAAAACTTTTATTACTATTATACAAACCAATTTAAAAACTGTCAGAACTAGAAGAGTTTTAAAAAAATATAGTCATTGTCTTAAATATAACGTAAGTATAAAAAACTGTAATATTTAAATTAACTTGAAAAGAAAAACTGAAATTTTCTGAAAAAAAAAATATAAGTATAAAAACCGTTGTCACTCAAGGCTAGGCATATTCCTTTTGTAATTGGAGAAGAAATGATACCTACGTAATTTGAATATAACACCTGTACAGTAAAAAAAACAGGATCAATAATAGCACCTATCAAGATATATTATATCGTAATATTAATTTCTTGGAAATTATTACGCAAGTTGAAAAACATAAAGAAAAAAAACTACCTATTAAATACATTGATATAATAATCTGCTATGTACAAATTAGAAGTCAATCGGACGCAAATTATGTATATATTGTGATTTATTATATGATGAAATTTACTCATCTTTCATTTAGTACGAAACTAACCTTATTATTATTGTGTGTGTAATTTGTATGTATGTAATTTATTTTATATGACTAATTGAATTTTCAGATATTGCCACATAATTGATCGTTCCATGATATTGACCTGTATAATATTGGTAAATTTTTAATAAAACTAATGTCATATTTGTCTCACTCAATCCTTATTTGAAGTATGAAGACGGAAGGAGATGGAGATATAAAAGTTCGTCACCTTTCTCAGTTCAATTCGAAACAATAAAATAAATAAACAGAATTTGTCTCCCACTCTTTCCTGTAAGTTTTCGCGTGCTCTGTAAAAGGCTGGTGCTCGAAAAAAATAAAGATACTTAACATCTCAAATTCAGCGATGAGATTTGCCACCCATGCTCAAAATCCTTTTTGTTGGCACGGGGATGACGACTTACGTGTTTATTACGTGCAGCCTCACTTGTGGAACATGCCGTGATGGTATAGTAAGTAGTAGTATAGTAAAATAAATAATAAAAAAAAAACTCTACACCCCTCATCTAGTTATTTATATCAATGTTTGTACGTACGTAAATGGAGGAAATGTTTTTGTGAATGAAAAACTTATAAAAAATAATGGCAGGTGTTTTGTTTGATGTTTTTTTTTCCGTAGCATTGATATATTTTTTCGTTTTTTATTTATTCTTTTGGATATGTAACACAAATATTATTTTTAACCTATTGTGAAATACAATAGATATCGTTTACTGTGAAATCTACTAATGACGATATGAAAATAATAGTTGCATAAAAAACACTTTTCTTTCATCCATAAGGTTTCAGTGTACCTTTCTTTAGACAAAAATATCAAAGCGTTAGGAATGTTGTTGGAATAGACAACTGGTATTCTACTTTTCCTAGTCCCTTTTCTTCTTCTTTGTATCTCCGTTTTTCCTTCCTGAAAGGTTTTTTGTAAAAGTTTAATGAAAGAAGGTTCATGAAACTACTTTCACACCTCTGTATATTTATTGTTTGATTATATTTCTTTATTTGATTATGATAGTTGGTCAAAAGAGTACTGTTCTTCCGTCCGCAAGGGTTCCGTCGGCCCGGGCCTCCCTCTTTCACAATACACCATTCCTATGACAACGATATCAGAGCGCAGGGAATGTCTTGGAAAGAGGTGATGCAATTGGCACAGAGACGCTCTGAATGGAGGAGGCGGGTTTCTGCCCTGTGCTCCCGAGAGGAGCGTTGAGGGCGAGATGATGATGATATTTCTTTAATATGGTGAGGTGAATTTTTTTAATATACATGCTTTTTATGTAAATATGATTGTAATCAACGTACAGTAAAGAATATAGTATACTATCACGGCATATCCCATGAGTGGGGCAACCAGCAGACCACTTGCATATAATAAACATGCAAACTGTTCTCTCCGTGCCAATATAAAATCTCGACATTCAGGATGGGTAAAGAATAAATAAATATATAAATAACTGAATTGTTGTAAAGACGCTCTGAATAAGAAAGTTAATTTCTGCTTTGTGTTCGCGAATGGAACATTGAAGTGCGATTGTATTGGATTGGTACAAATTATAAAAAAAGACATTATTTTGGTATTATCGTGATATTCATTTTATTTTTATCAGCACGGCTATCCCTCAATCTCTTGATATCCTCATTCTTCACCTCGTAACGACGTTCACGAGGTAGGTATACCTCGCAACGTTAACCAACCGTTCTTCACAGCGATGTCATCTCCACAGCATTTATAGCACTCTTGTCCTTCTCTAAGTACGTCCAATTCTTCGCTTAAAAACAAATTCATCGTGTGAAATGTCTCAGCGCTGATTTAATATGTTTATAATGAAAAATATTTCAGTCCAGTCAACTTTGGGAACCACTGCAATAGACAAATTAATGTTAATATTGCATAACTGTGTGAATCAAAACAACATTTGGTATTTCGTAACTCATTCATTTTATCGACAAAACGTTTTTCATTCATAGTTAGTACAATGTAATACCAAATGTAATAATAATTATTGTAAACAACTATAAAAACTACTCGTGCGGAAAATACTTTCAATAGAACAATAAATTAATGTACAATAAAGGATCGCAGAGAATTGTACATATAATGATCAATGAAGAAATTTGTAGTAAAATCTAGTAGCATTGGCGTACCCAGGGGAAAGGGCAATAAGAGGGAGTTGTCCCTTTTGAGGATCTCGAAACAGTAGGAAAGTAGAAAAATAAGTAATACCTAAAATACAAGAATAGTGTGAAAGATTGGCATTGAAGTGAGAAGCTGCTCTAGAAAAGATTGACATTGAAGTGAGAAGTTGCTCTAGAAATTAGGCGAATATTTTGATTTTTTTTTTAAAGGAGTGTCCTGTCCTACAATGTATGTACTTCTGTTACTTCATTATGTATTTAAATCGCGATCGATTTCAGCAAACCGTTGCCATCGACCAGCGAATCAATACTATATACAATCAAATGACAGATGTGCATTATAAGATACTCCTTTAAAAAGATGATCTCGAAACTATTACACAGTTAATCCTTCCAGAATTGGTGTTAATAGGCGATTAAATATAAATTGGCTCTAAAATTGTTGCACAAAATAGTACAACATGAAACATTTCAAATTCTTTTACTAAATTGAAAATTTGGCAATGCAGGGAGGATAGAAATTTTGCGTGTAAGCTTAATTACCAATTGTGGAAAGTGAAGCTTATAAAATGCTTGATAGCTTTCAGAGTAAATGGTTCTAAAATATTACTTCACAAAAACGAAGAAATCGTGAATCTTAAATCTCTCTAGTAAGGTGCTGTCCCTCCTCCAAGAGAAAATGTTGGATACGTCTATGCCTAGTAGTAAGATTTATAATTTGATGATATAATTTATTCCTTTGAATTATATAACGATATTTCATTGTGACTATTATAAAAGAAAATAACAATAATTACTTAGGTACCTACTTCTTCATAATAAATCGATACATAAATATTTGGGTTCCTTCGTATGTAATATGCATTTGTGTATATACTTTATGAACACATTAACTAGACAAGATAGAGGTGAAATAATACACTCTATAGGACCTCTCATCCTATATATTCAGACATCATGTCATCAGGTTTGTACGAGTATTGAATATAACATTGTTCTGCGTGTTGTAGGCATTGTCAAAACATAATATTTTTATTTTTATTTATTAAATTAAGATACCAAGATGGATATACACAATTTAATGTAGTCCATATTTCAATTTTTAAATGCGCCAATATTTGAAATGTTTTATTAATTGATTAAGGTTTTTTTTTTGTTTGTAATAATGTATGAATTCATTATTGTAAAAGTTTACTTATGAGCCATATTGATGTAAAAGGCTATAAAAGAATTATGAATCTGGACAGTCAATATTTACGCTATTCTGTTTCTGTTAGTGTTATTTATTCCATATGATGATTATTTTCCGAACGATGCCGGGTATAACTACACCATAATAATAATATGTTTCCTCTTTCAGAATAACGTGTCAGATACAGACAAATCTATTATACATACATCGTCAGGTAAGAATATCAAAACATAGTTACATACATACCTGCATATAGTGTTGGTAGATTTATTTAATGTTGTAGAAGTATACACACCACCTATTATAACTAGTTGTTGGTATATTTGTATGCTCATTCATGCCCAGGCAAGTCATGACGTAACAGTATGGCGCATAATGACGTCAAAGGGAGAGTTTGAAGAGCGTCACTACGTCTCTCCGCCCCACCTGGCGCCCGCATGAGTGCGTGGGGTGGGTGAGCTGGGGTAGTTCGCATTATTTGTATAGAGAGAATGATTCTCGGTAAAGCGTAGGCGTTTCCCGGCATTTACAAACGCAGTGAATAGTTTTTCAGGCTGCATTTGTTTCAGGAACGCATCGAATCATTTCTTGTTTGTTTTTCTCAACGTCAAACGCACGACGTCTCTTCCATTGTTTAGACTTTTAACATTTTTTTTCTTTTGTATTTTTTTCGATCTTTTTTGTAATAATCTGTTTTCCATCACACTGAATCATTTATGGGATAGAAAGAAGTTTCAAATAAATCATAAAGTTTGAGCTATTTTCAGTATCTATATAAAAAAAACATCAACTTTAAAAATAATCGCGTGGAAGTATAGGGTTCTTTTAACTAAAATAACCCTATACTTCCTTAATAAAATAAAACTTTTTTTTATTGTATTAGGAAAAAAAAATATTATTTTATTGTTCGATTATTGAAAATGATATTTGTGTTTAATATTATTATTAATTATTATCATTTTTTATTATTTAAATTTTTAACTGATCTGTCGTCATTCAATTGTTGCAGAATCGATCGGAATGAAAGTCTTCATTTCCACCATGAATGAAGTATTAAAAAGGGTGAATGTTTTTTTCTAGCAATCCACCCCTAAAGAGTGATTTGTGAGGTGATTTTTTTATAAAGATGTTTCTAGTTTTTTTAAAGCTATAAACCCTTATACACCTTTCAAAGTAAGCTAAAAGCTTGTGTCGTGAAAGGGGAGTTTACCGGCACCTGGGATCGAACAACGCACCTCATGTGCATGAAGCCGAGACCCTACCTCCAGGCTACTGATGAACTCGGTAAACAAAATTAATTGAATTGAAACAAAAAAAAACACACTTTTTTGCATTGGTATATTAGTTATCTATATAATTATATCTTTCATAGTGGGGTAACCAGTGGACCCGCTTCAAATATTAGACAATGTTGTCATCCTCTTTGCGCCAACAATTCATAACAAAATTCATGTGGTATACCTCATCGCTGATTGATGATGTAAATAAGATAAATTTTCTTTTTGCAGTACACTCAAAAACTTGCAGAAAATAATATTTTCTTAATTATTTTTTTATTTTCCATTTAGCTTTACAATGCACATGGTAATAAAAATAGCAAGAATATCGAAAGACATATACATATATAATGAAAAAATATAAAAATCATATTTAAATTACCAAGAGATCCCACTTGTTCTTTACCGGGGACTCCCCGGAGCTACGATTTTATACAACTGTATTTTTTATCTCTTTTTTGTTTCTATTCTTGCAAAAAATCATTGAGTACTTTTTAGGTTGAAGAATGTTCCAGCTTTCCCTAGAATTTGGGGAATGGATCAATGATTTGAGTGTTTCCAGGAATAAGGAGTTTTATTATTTATCTTGTATGTACCTAGGTCTTTATATACAATATTATATTATATCCTACCAACAACGACGGTATATATATGTGGAGATAGTACATTGTAGATATAACAACTAACAATATAAGCATGCGCGGTGACAGGTTGTACCTTCAAAGTTGTAATAAAAAATCCATCATTCATAAAACTAGGATACTGAACTTAAATACGGAGAAGGAAATTTTGCAAAGACGTGGCAAAGACATAATATTATTATCTCTCTATTTATCTGTGGAACCTAATCGCTCGTAAACGAGTGGATGGCCTTTGAAAATAGAATAGAATATTTATCTGTGGTAGCGAAAGATTCACTTTATATAATGAATATACATACATAGCATCTTCTCATTTTCACGAAACGTTAAAAAAAATACATTCTTAGCCTTTATGCACAAGATTTTATGCTTCAAATTTTGTAACTGTAACACCCCATTATGGGGTGTTCACATTTGGCGAATATCGCCAGGCGAATTTCAAAATATAACGCCAGGCGAAAAAACAAAATTCGCCGTACGCCCATTGATCGTCACACCTGTTCACACAGTCCACCGATATAGAAACGATCTGTCAGATGCACTTTGATTTTGACACTGTTTTCAAAATGGCGTCGAGATGGAGATCGCGAAGTGTTTATTTTAAGTCGAAAATGTTATAGTAGAGGTTAAAATGCGCCTTTTTTATTAAGGAAACAAACGCCACAAACCAACAACAAAGATAACAGCTGTCACGAAACGGGAAACATTTATAAAATTTATAGGTTATAAAGTTTTTACCATAGATATGAACGCCACGCACATCTGCGCATGCGCGAATCTTTCAATCGGCCGAAAATGTTGGAAGGTGGTCAACTCGAGACGATATCGTTTCTGCTGGTTTTTATCGTTTCAGACTAGCTGTCATTTTGTTCACACGGTTCAAATGGCTGGCGATATTTTGGTGCCTGGCGATATTCGCCAAAGTGAGAACACCACATAACTGTAATCTTCAGCACACGTATTTTACTTTTTCATACAATATTTTATCTTATCCCATCCTATCCTATACATAGAGTATAAAATAGCATACATATTCATTCACTTGTTGATATTTATGCCGGCACCGATTTCAGTACTAAGCTACATACATAACAGTGGATGTCGCAAAGATTTTCAGTTATCATTCTTTTCACTACCATTATTACTAATTCCATCATCGCTGCCAATCCTCTTGGGTGGTAAACAGAGAAAATTGGACAAATCATGTATCAACTGTCATTGATGACGGTGATTATTCCGGATGACTTTGCTTTGTCTTTGGAGCATCTCAAGGATGCCGGTGAACAGTGCAGTCCTTAATCTGCTTCTGAAGCCAGTGCTAGCAGGTTAGTTGATCTGATAGGCGATTCCATAAAACAGATCCGTCAACACTTTGGCTCAGTAAGTTACAGTGTTTTAATTTAATTTTATCAAACTAAATATTTAATCATGACGAACTTTCACAGTGTTTGCTCTTCAAAAATAAATAAATAAAATTAATTTAGTTGCATAATTAAAAGGTACCTACCTAATGATTGAGTCGACATATTTTATTTTGTAAGATTTCATATTAATTTATGTAAAGAAACACAAGTGGTTTTAAGTTTAACTATCTTTAATTACATAATATAGAGACTCTGATTACAAAATCTTTGATAATGACTTAGCAAGTAGAAACCATTTGTGTCTCTTTACATAAATAAAAATGTTTTTCTAGTTTTTGTCTTAGGTAATTGGCGCAGTCTCCTCAGCAAGAAAATTCAATGTGATCACCACCTTTTGCAATGAGGATGAGAAGATGAAAAATGTACTAGGTATTCTTTTAAGGCCACGACTTTCAGAAATGGGAATATTTAAGAATGAGGAGAAAACAAAATAGATGGTTAAAATAATCAGATAGACCATAATAAAATTTACTTTAGAAGAATTTAATAATTGCGAACCATTTTATTATATAATAATATATTATCTATAGAAACATCCTTGAAAATGATCACATTGTTCATGAAAGCAATAGAGCAAACCAGCGTAAATAATAAAATGATATTATGCGAAGCTCGGTTCTCTCCGCCTACCCTCTGAAAGAAGCGATCTAACGATTTATGAATGAATGAATGCTATACCGTTTATACTAATAATAATATTACATAACATTATTAAGGGGTAAATAAACAATTATGACAGTTCATGAGAGCTTATGTAGGCATATTGTCTACCAACTTATATACCTACTTAAGTAATTCATACTAGACACAAGCAATAATATGTGTAATAATGAAGTTGACACAATAGCTGTAAGCAGTGGCGTAACTATACACTTTTTGATTGACAGCTGTCAGAAGGTCAACATTTTCGCGCGGGTAATCTGAAAGAGATTTATTAATTACTTTGAATATAACTGTGCGTTACAAATTAATGTGCTCTAATTTTGTGGTGTTAAACAGTCTGGACATTTTAACAATAGCATCATCGAACGGTATGTGATTTAAGATTGCTTTTTCTCAAATTAAAATTCGAATTTAAAATATTACATACCATATAAAAAAATACTTTGACCTTCCAAGACCTACTGAACAAATTATTTCACTCATTGAAGATGAAAATGACATTGACAGAACACTGACATAGATAAAGTTAGTAATTAAATAGATAAAACATAGAAAAACTGCATATAACCAAAGACAAAAGTTTCATGGAACCATAGGCAAGAGTTATATGGAACCATAAACAAAAATTGCATGAAACCATAGACAAGAATTACAGCCATAGACATTTATCCTATATAATAAATAATAACTCAATGAGGATATCATAGTGAACACATTGAACTTAACAAGTGCTTGTTTTTGTGTATTTGTTAAAAAAAAAGTTTTTTTTTTTTTTATGAACTGGGTTGTGTTGTTTATTGTCATACTAAAGAAGAAAAAATGTCTAATATTATTAAAAGCGAAAAGATAAATAGGAATAACAGCTATATTATAATGGTTGATAACTCTATGGATGATGGTGGGCTCGAGGAAGTGCGCATCAATAACACATATATTATGGATAGCTCTAGTAATATCATAGATAAATCAACAAGAAAAAGTATAATTGACTCAGAAGAAATTGTAAACAGCTTTCCAAAGAACAAAGTAGATTCAAATGGGACTATTGACAATTCTAAGAAAGATATGTATGGTTTTAGAAAGAATACAGATAGTGGTGAGGATACTCTGGGTACCCCCAAGAAAATTGAAGAAGAGCTAAAAAAGCAAACAAATACTTCGAGGAAAGGAACAAATAGCTCCAAAAGAAACACGAATAACATCAAGAGAGACAAACTAGATGAAGATGGAACAAATACAACTAAAGAACTACAGGAGTGTAGGCGGGAGTTGAGGTTGAAAAATAGGGAGGTGTCTATTTTGAAAAAGAGAATTGATATTTTAGAGAAGCAAGAGACAACCTTGATGAATTATAAGAAAATAAATTCAGAATTAAAACAGTTAGTGGCAAGCAAAGACGGTATACTAAAGAATATGAAAATAGAAATGCAGAGATTCGCTGAGAGTAGAGGAAAGGAAGTTGAAGACTACAGAAGGAATACTGAGGAGCTATTGTTGAAGCTGGAAGAGGCAAAAAGATTCAGTGACTCATTGAGGGAGCAAAGCTCGAAAAAATCATATGCAGGTTCGAGAATCAAACATATTCCTAGTGTCGACCAAAAACTTAATAAGGATTGCACAAAGAAACTGTCCGAATATTCTAAGCCAAAGTTGTTTGTGTTGGGAGATGAATTTGGCAAGGGAATGGGCATGAGGCTGTTTGAAGAAACAAATTTCGATGTTGATTGTAACTGCAAACCCTATGCAAAATTTAGCTACTTAGTGGATGATATATATCAGACAATCATGAAAGGAAAAGAAGGAGATGCCATTTTGTTGATAGTGGGAGGAAGCCGAGATAGGTTTTGTGAGAGAATTCGGGAAATCGAAAACATCATCGTAAAAACAAAAGAGAAAAAAATCAAATTATTAATCTCTACAATTCATTATGTGAGAAATGAGAGAAAGAATGAACACATCTATAAATCCAATTGCAACTTGTATGACACTATTAGAAATAATAATCATGGAAGAATCATTGAGTTAAATGATGAAGAAATTTCCTTAACGGATAAAATTATATTTAATCTAAAATATACCACCCAAGTAATGAAAAACATAATAAACATTTGTTTGCAAGATGGTGAGAAACAAGAAGCAGTGGAGGGGCAGAATGTTGGGGAAAATAGTATTTTTTTAGAGGGAGACAGAGGGGAGGATATAACAGAGAGGGCGATACAATAGCAATTATCCATCAAAATGTGCAGGGACTGAGAGGAAAATTACATGAGCTGCAAACATATAACCTCTCGGCCGTAGACGTAGTGTGCTTCACCGAATCATGGCTGAAAGAAGATGAAATTAAGATTTATGATACACCTAATTTTAAAATTAATAGTAAGTTTTGTAGGAAAAAGACAAACAGAGGTGGTTCTTTGATCATGAATAAAATTCAATTACAATCAAAAAATAGACAAGATATAGTGGACCGCTCAATCGAAAATCACTGTGAATTAAGTTGCATAGAAATAAAAAATGTTATAATAATATGTGTATATAGACCACCATCTGGTAATTTTGGTACATTTATTGATGTTATGGAAGGCGTTTTGACGGGTTTAAGTAACAAGAACAATAAATATATTGTATTATGTGGGGACTTTAATATTAATTTTGACAATGACTCAAATGAGTCCTGCATTCTTGTAGATTTACTAAATAGTTTCTTACTGACACGTAGTATATTCACTGCTACACGAGTAACACAAAACTCTTCAACCTGTATAGACAATGTTTTTACTGATTTGGTTGTTCAAAACACTAGTCAGATTAATGTTGTAAGATCTGATCATTATGGCCAATTGGTTACTGTATACGAAACTGCTCAAGAACGGTTGGATAATGGAGATAAACAGATGAATAAAAGATTTTACAATAAAGAAAGTGTTGAGAATTTTATAAAATCAATGTCCCTATTGCGATTTAATGTTGATAATGACGATGTTGGTAACTCGATCGATAGGTTATTTAACTTAATTTTGGTGGGAATAGAGCACCATTTTCCCTTAAAAAGAATAAAAATAAAAAAGAAACTCGCCTTTCAGACCTGGGCTACCAAGGGTATAAATACCTCCAGGAAAAAATTATTTGAATTATATGAAGTAAGAAAACACTCAAATTCGGAAATTATGAAAAAATATATTAGTAACTACAGTTCAATTTTTAAAAAGGTTTGCAAAGAAGCTAAACGATTATTTTTGAGTAGTCAGATAAAAAACTCTAAAAATCCCATAAAGACCACTTGGGAAGTAATTAAAAAAGAAACTGGACGATCGATAGGTGATAATAATTATGGTAGTGAAATAACCCTTCGAGAAACAAAAAATTTGACTAACGTAGATACCGCTGACTTTTTTAATAATTATTTTGTAAATGTAGCGTCCTTACTAACAAGTAACTCCCAACATTCTATTGAAGAGTCTTTAAAACATGTGAAAAAACC
Organism: Athripsodes cinereus; assembly: GCA_947579605.1. Classification (NCBI taxonomy): domain Eukaryota; kingdom Metazoa; phylum Arthropoda; class Insecta; order Trichoptera; family Leptoceridae; genus Athripsodes; species Athripsodes cinereus. The sequence continues at coordinate 934,304 of OX388316.1, read as the reverse complement.
TCAAAACCTTGTTAATTTTAAATTTAAAAAAGTTACAAAGGATGATATTCTGTCAGTTTGCAAACTAATAAAAGCCAAGACTTCTGATGATACTTGGTATATTTCGACCCGTTTACTCAAGGCTATTATAAATGGCCTGGCTCCTGTGTTAACAGATGTAATCAATGTTTGTTTGGAAAAGGGTGTCTTCCCAAACTGTCAAAAAATTGCCAAAGTCATTCCCATTTTCAAAAAAGGCGACAAATTAGATGCTGGTAATTACCGACCCATATCTATTTTACCAGCAATAAGTAAAATAATAGAAAAAATTATCACTAACCAACTAACACATTATTTAGAATATAACAAAATAATAAACTATGGTCAATTTGGATTCCAAAAAGGTAAAAGTACCTGTGATGCAATTGCTTCACTGCTTAGTGCCGTTCTGGAGTCATTGGATGGGAAGGAATCCACATGTGGAATTTTCTGTGACCTGTCAAAGGCCTTCGACTGTGTGAATCACGACATTTTACTTAAAAAACTTGAATGTTACGGAATCCAACACATGGAGAATGAATTCTTCAAATCCTATCTAAGTGACCGCCAGCAATACGTTGAAGTCAATGGCACTAAATCACATACAGCCGGAATAAGTTGTGGAGTTCCTCAAGGATCTGTTCTTGGACCACTATTGTTCCTTATTTACATAAATGACCTACCTAACTGCACTAATAATAATTCTAAAATAATAATGTTTGCTGACGATACCTCACTGATCCTCAAAGGTAAGAAAAATAATATTAATTATGTAGATAATGCCGTAGAAACACTAGAACTTCTGGAAAGTTGGTTTTGTGATAATTCTCTAGTTTTGAATATGACAAAAACAAATGCTATGAGCTTCTCTCTTGGTGGACCTGATACTCTAGACCCTCTAGCTGTCGCACTCTCTGAAAAGGGAGTGGGACTAGTCAACGAAAGCAAATTTCTTGGAGTCATACTCGATAGGAATTTGCAATGGGACAATCACATAGACCATTTATGTAAAAGACTTAATTCTGCAATCTACGCCATAAAAAAGGTTAGGGATATTTGTGGGAAAGAAACTGCCAAGACAGTGTATTATGCTTACTTTCACACAATCATGTCTTATGGTGTACTGTTTTGGGGAATGGGCGCTGGATCAGCTAGAGTATTTATACTGCAGAAACGAGCACTAAGAACGCTCCTCAGCATGAGTCCTAGAGACTCTTGTAGAACTATCTTCAAGCAGCAAGAGATACTGACTGTGCCCTGTGCTTTTGCCTTCGAATGTTTATTATACGCACACAAAAATATAAATAATACACCATTAAACTCAGATTACCACAATTATAATACACGAGCAAAGGAGTTGATTCGTCCTCCTGGCCACAGATTGGCTAAAGTATCAAAGAGTTTTATCTGCATGAGTGTGAGACTATATAACAACCTTCCAGTCCACCTCAAATCACTCGATTTTCTATGCTTCAAGAGAGAGGTAAAAAAGTATCTTGTTAGCAATGCTTTCTACTCTATTGACGAGATTTTAACCAACAATTTAACATGTCTTCAATAACATATTGTACTAACTCAATAACTTACTAATAACATTATTATTATACTAACATAAAATTGTCTTGTCTAACCCTGACTTTGTTCTTGCGAAATGACTTTGTTCTAATGTTCTTACTACAGGCTTAATTTTTTAGTGAGGCATACACTCCTTTGTTAAAATTTGTTTTCATAATTTGTTTTTTGATGTGGATTTGTTATTAACTTTAATGAAATATTTTTTACACTTTGACATGGTGCTAAAGGGACCCTTTACATCCTTTTAGTACTGAAGAAAAAAAAATATGTGTCTATAATTATTTTATTGTGTCTTGACTTTTCAATATTTTTAATTGTCTATGGTGTCTGTTACGCCCTTTCTGTAGTATTAATGTTTTCCTTCTTGTTGTATTATTGTAATGTTGATGAACCCAAGTGTCCTGTAAAGGACCTACGGGAGATGTTGAAAATAAATAAATAATAAATAAATAAATAAAATATATCATCAGAGGCCCGTGAAAAATTCATTGGATGGAGCCCCGCATTAAAAATCTTCACGTTTTAATTTAATTTAAATAAATTACTTAAGTAGTTACCCATCAGTATTACTAATATTGTGTGAGTTTTAGACAAAAATCTAATAAATTTTATTTTCAAAAGTATAGGTTATAAATAATTTTAATGAAATAACAATTTAATATGAACAAGATATCAATACAATTATTTTCTCCGAGCTTTCTGTAACGCAAAAGTTGAATTTATTTTAATTTGTATATGGTTTTTAGTTGTGTCTAACATTCTTAGATTTTAGGTACTTACCCACGTTTATAAAAAAAATACTAAATGTTGTCAAAAATGTTAGGCTACTTCTGAGCTCGCGGCCTCTCGGACCGGGAGCCCGTGGAATTTTGCCAGTCCTGTACACCACTGGCTGTAAGTTTGTCACAATACAATAGACATAAATAATAATTCTCTCGTGCATGGCATTAACAGTATAAGTCAAATTTCAACATTTTACAGGAGAGCATTTTAAAGTTTTTAAAATAAGCTTCTGAAGTCAAATATTGATATAAAGACGTGAAATTTACAATTTCAATGTAAAATGTGTATTATTTTGTTACTGTGTATACAAAAGTTTAAAAATAACTTGAATAAAAGATTAAATTGACTTGTACTCATAGATTCTGATATAAAAATGACATATACTATTAGATTCTTACATATACTGTTGATGTCAGTTGTGTTGGTATCTGGTTTCAGTGACAGATACTGTTAGATTCTTACATATAGGTACTGTTGATGTCAGTTGTGTTGGTATTTTGTTTGTGACGTATACTACTAAATGCAACTTTTTCATAGGCTAGCTCTAAAAATAATATTAAAAATCATCCAATTTCATAAAAACAGACACTTCTTTGGAAGACTAAAAAACATAGGTACTTCGCTTTGTGAAAAAATTAAGACATTTTACATCTTAAATTCAGCAATGAGGTTTGCCACCCATCCTGAATGTCTTGTTTTTATATTGGCACGGAGAGGACAGCTTGCATGTTTTATATGCAGCTGGTCTGCTGGCTACCCCACTTGTGGGATATGCCGTGATGGTATAGTAGTAGTAGTAGTACTTCGCTTTGTAATGGTATAGATTGCAAGTTTCCATGGTGGTTTCTCATTATCCACTGTGAGTGTTTAGGAAACTATTTTCATATTTTGTCTCCCAACTGATGGTGTCATCTTCCAGGGTTGCAGCTCTCCTAAACTTCATCCATCCTCAGACAAATGGATCCTTAAATTCGCAGACATACTTGCCCCCCTTCAGTGCCAAAACATAATGAAATATCTCAATCCTATTCCCACTTTGCTCTTAGAGAAATTGACAAAAAGTTTAATGACAAGGAACTAAAGCTGGTCCTGAACTGCGTTACAGATAAATCCCAGGAATCCATGGAATAACGTATAGCCTTATACAAAGAGTTTCTTTAGAATATTTACTTAACATTATTAAAAATATTTTTATCATAGGCAATATACCTACCTTGCTCGAGGAAAACTCAGATCATTATTCCAATCTTGAAAGCAGAGACTGACCCAAACCAGGGCCAATCATATCGACCACTTGCACTCTCCTCAGCAATAGCCAAAAATACAGAACACATGGTGAAAAATGGACTAGATTGATTCATAGAAGGTAACAGGAAGCAGCCATCTTGGTTATCCAATTTCAGGAAGAGAATGGGAGTCCTGGACAGCGTAGCTATTTTGGTCACAGATGTTCACGTATCGTTATCGAGGAGAAAGCTCTTGGGAGGTGTATGCTTGAACATCAATAGTGCTTTCGATAATGTTATTATTTTTATACTATGTGCAAAGCTTGATCAATTGGACATTCGTTCTACCCTATCCGTATGTGAACCGAACCCGCAATAACCCTCCTATTAGAAAGACCATTCACAGGTGATTGCCGCAAGGCTCAGTGTTCTCACCCATTCTATTCAACTTGTACACGCATGATGTCTATCAGTCAGTATCTACGGATGTCCAAATTTTGAAATCTGCGGATGATTTGTTCGTATATTGCTCCGATAAATCCATGGACAACTTCCAGGTTTCCTTGCAATCAGAGTTGTTGTCGGAACATGGCCTTAATGCTTCCTTCCAGAAGTGCAAAAGCATAGTATTCTCCAGAAAACTCCGTCTATTCTACCTGAAATTTTGATTTGACCAACGGTTGATTAATTCTTTTAACGAAATAAGATTCCTAGAGGTCACATTGGTCACTGGTCTTTGATGGACCTCATTCATTGAACTCATACACCACAAATGTCAGACCGGCCTCAAAATCATGAGAGCCGTCTCCAGGGTCTGATGAGGTTGCCACCCCGCGACTCAGAAAATCTTTTATACAACATTTATCTGCAGCCATTTGGACTTTGAATCCTTTTTAATAACCCCAACCTCCAAGAAAACTTGTTGAGACCGGATCCGGTCTCAGTCTCTTCCGTTAATTACGGGTAATCCTCCCCTATCAACGCATTACAGGTGGAGGCTGCAGATCCCCCACTTGGACTGTGCAGACATCTTATGTGTAACAGGTTTTTAGTCAAAATCCTGCGTTTTATTGATTACCCTTTATTGATTACCCTCTGTCTCTCAAACTTCATCTCCTCTCATACTTGGTAACTCATTTACCGGTAAGGAGGGGTAAAGATCCACCACCTCTTGTTACCAGCTATAGAAAAATTAAAACTCCCTTGTTGGAGAGCTACACAGTTCTTACTGTATACTCTTTGTCATTTCCCACACTAAGTTTTAAACCGAAAGTTGCTCTCAACCTGGGTGTCAGTAATGGCATATTCGCACCTCATATTTTCAAATCGATTTTTGATTCCAATTGGCACTACTGGCACCTATCTATACAGACAGTTCGAAAAGTGACAAAGAGCGTACAGGGGCTGGCTTATTTTTTTAATATAACACTAATAAAATGTTCAGGCACAGAGACGAGTCGTCAGTCTTCTCAGCGGAATGTCTTGTTATTAGAGAGGCTATAAGGGCTCTGACCATACGCCATTACAGGGTTAAAACTCTCCTCAGCGACTCTCAAAACGCTTTCCAGTCCGTTCTTCCTCCAGTCCGTTCTCCCTCCAGGCCGTTCTCTCTCCAGCATTATCCCGACCAGATGATCTTTTATCTTTAGATATTAGATACCTCCTATATAAACTTCAGATTTTGGGTGGAGACGTGGTACTGGGTTGGATCCCGTGTGAACTGTGGGATCCCGGGCAATGAGGCGGTATATCTATTGGCCAAATTGGGAACGAACCTCCCTAACCATCGGAAACTGTCTCAGCCTCCGATTACACTTTGATATTCGGCCGAAATCTCATCCAGCGCTGGCAGGCAGAGTGGTCAGAGACCAGCCAACTCAAAGGAAGAAATTATACCTCAATCCAACCCAATGTGTCCACGAAACTTTTATTTTAACCACTACGGTGGTTTGGACACGTTGAACGAATGAACGAAGTAAGAATGACAAAGAGGATATACTTGTCTGAAAGAAAAGGTGTGAGGAAGCGCGGACGTCCGAGAACCACGTGGCTTGATCACGTGGATCAAATTCTCAAGGACGGCCGCGTGTTGAGTAAGAGGAATCGACGTGCATGTATGAGAAACTGTATGAATGTGGAGGAAGCGAAGGAAGTGTGTAAAGATAGATCTGTGTGGCGTTCCGTTCTCTCTGCCTACCCCACTTGGGATACGGCGTGAGGGTATAGTATAGTATAGTATAGTAACTTTTATTTTTCGGAAATTTCAATGAGTAAGGCTGACACCTCCACGATCTGTATAATGAAGTTAGCTCATTGCTTTGCCAGATTGCATCTCTACCGAATCCACGTTATTGGTTCTAATCTATGCGACCGCCTGAAGGAGGAGGACCTTGATCATTTTTTTTTCGAATGCCCGATCAATAACTTCTACCCAACTTTGATTAACAACCTGGTACATTATATGGTTCCGTTACCTACAAATACTTCCTTGCTCCTGGGTTCAAGAAACAAAAGTATTTTCAAACTCCTTGTCCTATTCCTTAAGCCTCATTTGATAAAGCTTTGAATGTTGTGTTTTTTGTCCTGAACATTGCCATTTTTCTTGGCAGTTTCTGGCTAGGAAGAAAGCCAACAAAAGAATAAGAGAGACAGCACGTGATACCAACAGTATAAGTGAATTAGTAAGAAAAAAAAACATTCACGCGGCTCATAGTACATGTTGACTTATACTGTTGATGCCACTCACAATGTTGAAAACTAACCATAATGATTGGTCACTAAGAGTATAGGTCGACATATACTTTTAATGCTATACGAGTTTGAAAATAAATAAGATATACTATTAAATACAAATATTGTTTTTAAGGTCTTATAATTACAATTTGACTTTTGTTATCGATTACACATGTGTAGTTTGAGATATACTACAAGGTTCCATCAAAAAGTAAAAATCGATTTTTTTTGACTTATACTGTTAATGCCATGCACGAGAGATTATCTACCTACTTACTATTGCGAGTTAGATAGGTAATATTATCGATACATAATACCTTTGATAATAGGTAACAATTAACTATTAGTTCGATGAGTACATAATTTCTTATCACAACGTCACACCACGCGTAGGAAGGTTCTATTGAAAGTAAATTATATAGTGTTGTGGAATTCTCAAGAAATAATTTTACGAGAAATTTCTCGAAGAAGAGAATTTTATTTTTTTTATTTATCAGTATACCTAATAATAATAATTAATACTTTATTCAATCAATCAATAACAATGTACAAATATTGAGACAATTTATCACCAATATGGCTACAATTAATTATGGAAACAAAAAATGTTTGGTACCTTCATAGAAAAAAGTGCTAATAACTGATGAAAAATCTTGATGTTTGACACCCCACATGCCCATATTTAAATTTAAAAAAATTGCAGGTACGTACATGGAAAAAAGTGTTAATAACCTCTGATTTGGGCCTTAATCAACCCCACATTTTTTTGGATCAATCATGTTGGCTGCGAAAATAATGTACTGTGCGATAGGTCATAATACCACTAAGAAAAATTATGGAGAGAAATTTCTCTTCCATCAGAGGAGAAATTCTCGGAGAAATTTCTCGTTCTCGAGAAATTTCTTTGGAGAATTTTCTCTTCTCACATCACTACTTATATATACAAATAAAAAAATATATAATATAGAAATGTCTCGCAACTGATACATGGTTAATTCTTCGAAAATAAGTTCTATTATCCAAATCACTCGCAAACGTGTGATTGTTATAAGAAGAATAAAATAATTATAATATTAATTTGCGTTTCCTTTTTCTACTATTCAAATTACCTTTAAATGTGCGCAATCTGAGTGCAACCCCCTCCCTATGATGTACAGTACACAGCCTCCACAGCATGTTGTATAATACGTATACATAATAATAATATGCCTCCCTGTTTTGAGAGAGAACCCCCTACCCCATGACCCCCTTCGAGGCCTAGGTCCAGGCCACTGAATAGTAGATCGATATCGCCTCCCACCGACAGCATCCATTAGCCTGGTCTTTATCTCTTTCCTACCTTCTGCATATTGCTCTTACTATCTCTGTTTACGCAGCATTTCCCGGCTTGAAACACGTGGCTGTCGGCTTATCAAGGTCGCCAAGCATCACATCCATACATCCTATTATAGCTGAACACATCTTTACTAGTATTAGCATCAAACTGTTTATTCATGAATTGGATCACGAAATTTATATAGCACAGTTACATGGATGTAATACATTTATACCTTCATTCATTTATTCCTATCATCACAGCGTTTCTCAAAAATGGGGTACCCAGTAGATACACTGCATGTAAAAAACATGTAAATAATCTTCTCCGGGCCAATGAAAGTTAAAACTTTCGGAATGGGTGGCAAATCTCATCACCGAATTTATAATGTAAAATGTCTTTGTTTTTTCGAACACTTGCCTTTTATGGGACACTCGAAAACTTACAGGAAAGAGAGGGAAACCATTTCTTTGCCGAATGCTCCACGGAAACGCAAGTAATATAGCACAGTTAGATAATAATTATAGCTCATTAATTTGTTTTGCTCAATTATATCTACCTCTAGGTAGAAACTTTCATTCACACATACCATGACATTAATTCCCAAAGTGGGGTAGCCAGTACATAAACTGTGCATAAAAAACATACAGGTCATCCTCTCTGTGCCAAAATTATTAAACATTCAGGATGAGTGACATACCTCATCGTTGAATTGAAGACATTACACTCTTTTCTGTAAGTCTTCAAGTGTCCTGCAATAGTTAAGTATTTAAAAACATAATAAGTATGACATTTGACATCTTCAATACAGTGATGAGGTATGTTTGTTTATTTTTTGTACATCCAGATTTATCTATCTATTTTAAGAAAGTTAAAAGTATCTTTTTTTTCTCAAGACTAATGAGACTGAAAGACTGATTTCTAGTATTTTGGGATTTGTTACTTTTATATTTTTGTATTATTTTTGAATATTGTATTATTATTGTTTTTAAATTTACTTTGATTTTTATAGAGAATTTCAACTTTTGGTTTTTTTCTCAAGACTAAGACATTTCTGGTAAGAGTGGAATCTTCGCTGGTCCACATGTTGAGTGTATTAATTGTTAACATATTATGTTATGACTGTTTGATTCTTTAATATTGTAAAAATAATAAAAAAAATAATAAAATAAAATATAAAGTACCTATCGTAAAAAAAAAAAAAACTGAATTACTTATTCCAAACTATTAGCATACTGGAAGAATGAACATGATGGGAAATGGTTTATCCAAAAATGGAAAAAAAAAATCATATAAAATTTATAAACTCATTTTATTTGACAATAAATAAAATTAATAGCTTATTAAATTAAATCACACATTTGGTTTGAAGGAATAAATAAGATAATAATGGAATACCTAGCATTATAGTACGCCCGTTATTAATTTGCACATACATGATACATGATCAATTTTGTAATGAAATCTTCATTAAACATATTTAAAAAAAAATATATTTCTGTAATATTTTGTACTTTTTGACAAATCTAAAAATGTTCTCTGCTGTGAGGTTGGAAGTCAAAAATTCATTCAAAACCTATCATCATGGGGTCTGTGATCTTTACATCACTGTGAAACTATTGTATACATGAATTTCGAGTGATTTGAAGTTAAAACTGTCATGTCACTCATTTCATTTTATTTTTATAACAAATAAATATACTTACTTTATTCTTAAAATGTACCTTTAAGTATGATAAAACAATATATTAACTGTATGTCATGTACTAGAAAAATTAAAGTAAATAATTTTTAGGTAGGTAAGTAGTAATTTTTTTTTCAAGAACTGAAAATACAACAGCCTGTACTTGTGAAACAAACGACCCCATTTTGATAAATTAACTGATTGATTTTTGTCTTCCATTCACACATGGATAGGAAAAACTTAGACACGTCACCCTTTATAATTTGTGATAAAAGAGAAAGACAAACAATAAATTGTGCAAATTTATAATGAACAGACTATAATTATCTTGGCATGATGAAAAGTAATAACCTATCATAATTATATGCTAAATATGACATGGATTTTTTTTTAATATTCTTAAAGCAAGTGTTCAGACAGGTGTTTCAAAAGGCACTATAAATTGAAAGATAATATATGGCAAACGGAAAAACTACATAAGTCATTAAAGCAATATTCACATTTTTTTTAATAATACACAGTTTTAAATAAAAAAAAATTACACAATTTATAAACCATTCCCTCACAATTTAGCAGAGCTAAACATTTTTTTTAAATAATAGATTAAAATTCCACATTTGCTGAAACAATACATTACCTATTAGTGATGTAACGAATATTCGTATTCGTATAATATATGAATATTCGCAGATTTCAAAGTATTCGCATTCGTATTCGCAAAAAACATTTGAATGTTTTGCGAATATTATTTTGGTAATAAAGTATCAGATATTCGGTAAAGTACCACGGGATACTTACCCGGTACATTTTAGGAAAAGGTACTGCAAGAAAATTTTCATTAAGAAAACCGAGGAGTTTTGAAATATTTTAAATTCCTATACCATTTTGAAAATTCGACGACGGGGGGTAGAAATTTTAAAGTTTGAGCAATTGTAGAAATTTAAGCAAGCCAATATTCGCTATTCGCATTCGCGAATGTGGGCAACAAATATTCGTATTCGCATTCGCAAATATCCAAAATCACACATTCGTTACATCACTTTTACCTATCATAGGTATAAAAATTGAAAAACTGTGTATATTAATTGAATTGTGGCAAAAATGAAATTTAAAAAAAATATATAGTGTCATAGATCAAACCTTATTAAGATATTCTTATTTAACTAAAATAATACAATGTTAAGCCATGAGTAGTTTTGATAAATAGAAAAAAAAAGTTATATAGAAATCATTTTGTATCAATATTCTCAACTGCCATAAAAATATGAATACTGCATATAAATGATACTAACTTGATGTAATAAAAATTAATTAAGAACATGAAAACGGCAAGAGGCCAAGAGGAAAGCCAAAGCGCAGATGGCGTGAAGTACTGAAACAAGACAGAACCAAGTGGCAAAATAAAACAAGAAAGGCAGACCCCACCACCATGTGGGACTAATAAGTGCCCAAGGAGAAGAAAAAGAAAAAACTGTACACTAGGTCGCATTATAAGGTTCAAGGATAAGATATTAGCTTGAAACCTATTTGAAACTTTAATTTTTTGCATAATCCAAAGTGTAAAATTTTGAAGCATTATATTTTTAGATAGCACACATCAATATATAAACCTTACAACATAAAATATATCCACTTTAAACATTATTTAAACTCCATTTTAGGCCATATAAAAATAATACGCATAGGTATATAAATTTATAAATCTTACTTATGTACCTTACCAAAAGTAGAGAACATCCTTTCCAGAGACCAGTATGGCTTCAGAAGAGGCGTAGGAACCAGAGAAGCAATATTGTCTTTACGAATATTACTAGAAAATAGAATAAAGAGAAACCAGAACACATACATCGCATTCATAGACCTGGAGAAAGCTTTTGACAAAGTAGAATGGAGAAGACTCTTCGAGATTCTGAAGAGAATTGACATCCAATGCAGAGATAGACGTATAATCCAGGCGCTATAAAAGAATGAGGCCGCTTTAATCAGATGCAACCATGACACAAAGGAAGCTAATATAAGACAAGGGGTAAGACAGGGATGCTCTCTGTCACCTGTTCTTTTTAACGCCTATATACAGAGTGCGATTGACGACTTGAGAGAGAGAATGAGTCACAGAGAGGGTGTAAAGTTGCACGGGCAAAAGGTGGATATGATAAGGTTTGCTGACGATATTGCTATGATTGCTGAAAGTGAAGAAGAACTGCAAGAGGCCTTAACAACTATGGAAAGCATTCTTCAAAATAACTACAGTATGAAGATAAATAAAGATAAAACAAAGTTGCTGACTGTAGGCCGAACGCAACAACAGATGAGAGTAGTGATGTCGGGAATACCACTAAAGAACACCAAGGAGTTTGTATACCTCGGGAGCAAAATAACATGGGACGGTCGGTCTAAGAGTGAGGTCGACAGCCGTATACATCAGGCTAGACTTGCATTTAATAAAAAGTCGAAAATAATAGAATCAAACAATATAGACCTGAGACTGAGAATACTCCTCATCAAGACCTATGTATGGAGTATCCTGATGTACGGCTGCGAGACATGGTGCCTATCTGAAAGAGATAAATGAAGACTAGAGGCGTTTGAGATGTGGACCTATAGAAGACTATTAGGAATTTCCTGGAGAGAAGGAACTCACATCACAAACGAAGAAGTTCTTCAAAGAATCGAAGGAGGAAGGCACCTGCTCAAGATCTTGTCAGAAAGGCGTGCAAGGTGGATCGGCCATGTAATACGACAAGAAGGCCTCTTGCATGCCGCAATGGAGGGTATGACCGAGGGGACAAACTTTAGGGGACGCCCACGCCGAGAGTACCTGGAGGACCTGTTGGTGGACATTCGCTGCTCATCATATGCAGAATTCAAAAGAACCGCACAAGACAGGGAGGAGTGGAGGAGAAGAATTAAAGAGATAATTGCTGCAAACCAATCCCAGGATTGAAACCAGAAAGAGACTTATGTACAATTTTCAATATTTCAATTGTGGCAGCAAGACTTAAAATACAAAAAAAATACAGAAATACTTGCACAAAAAATGTAGCTCAAAGAAAAAAATAATTATAATTTGTAAAAAAGTATGGTACATAAAAGTATGCCTAACTTTTTATCATTCAGAGATTCCAGATGTCCTGCAACATCAAAAGCCCTGTCATAGAAGCAAGACTTGTTGGCTCTACTGATCTCGTCCAGCATATTGGTGGATGTCTTTGCTGACATAATATAAGATTCATATCTTAATTTGGAACTAGCTCAATCTGTGAGTTAATGTTAGTCTGGGACTGACCTGATCTATGTAAATTGTCAATACATTTGTATGTAACTACATACATTCTTACACATTCATTCTTGTCACAACATTTAATAGAAAAATAATAAACTTCTTAGTAAGAATGTTTGATCAAATAATATTATTATTTGTATTTTTTTCCTATAGTCAAAATTTACAGATAATATGAGCAATTCACTTATAAAAAAACATGTAAACTTAGTGTAAATTTTGCGTTTTTATAAAAAAGTGAAAATGGCAACATTATATCTCAAGCACAATACTAGAACTAGAGTTATGTCTTTCCGATGTTTGCTTCTTTGAAGAAGCTTCTTTGTACTACTATCAAAAAGTTTCAATAATATTTAACATATTAATTACTATCCTTCTGAATGTAGGTAAGGTCATGATTTACCCACCATCTCAAAAATATTGAGTTTGAGGTGTCCAGTTTAGCCCATAATATTGTATTTAATTTATGTTCAAAGATAAGTTAAGTAAATCATTTGCTTACTTTGAAATTGTAATAAACACATTGATATATTATCAGAAGTCAAATAAGCCAAAAATGAGATGAATAACACAATTATTTTTCTAACTACATCACTTCAATTTAAATTAATCTCTCGTTAACGTTCCTTCCTACAGCACAGAGCAGACGCGTTAAATAAGATAAACGAGTTTATGTACAAAAGTGATTCAGTGTATCTAATGCGGTTATATTTGAACAGTACAAACACTGAACATTGACTTAATACAAAGGCCTTTATTACTTTGTAATAAGCACCATTCAAAATTACATATATTAATATAATAATTATAATTATATATTTACAATATTATGATACAAAGATAAAAAAGAATAACAGAAATTATATAAGATTTTAGTCATAGGTAGCATAAGTCCACATCAAAGCTGATAATGAATAAACAAATATTTATTTCCCAAAAAGAGAAAAAAAAATGTTTATTGATTCAAAGCTTGATTGTTTATAGCTAGGTTTTATTTAACGCAAATACCTCATTCTTTACATATCCCCAAAATTATAATTTAAGAATAATTATTTGGTCCAACTCACTAAACAAACAATAAAAAAATCATAGCATAAGAAAACAAAATCAACAAAATTTACAAAACTATATCAACTATGACAATAATCAATGAATGAATGATTATTTAAGAAAATATTCTAAAAAATAAATACAAAATCAACAATCATCTTGTGATTCCTCCCCTGCATTCACTAGATTTGGTTCAGATTCTGATCTCCTCTTCATGGACAAGTCTTGAGGAAGAGGTTCATCCACAATAGGTGAAGGAGTAGGACTACACACTCCAACATTTGATTTGATTTCTCTCCAAGCTTTCTCAATATCAGGTACACTTCTACTGACTAACGTTGGATCTTCTAAAATGTTTTCATCCATAGGATAATCTTCACATGCTGCTTCTCTTTTGATCTGTTTGGCATTTAAAAGTAATTGTTCGTCTATACAAACACCATTGAGATCTATGGCACTATTGGAAAATATAGCGGCAGGACCTGTCGGTGGTTCTTGCAATGGTACCTGTAATAAAAGTACACATTTTCATTTATTTATCTATTATGACACTGTGGGGCAATGCAGTCAGTAAAGATTTATAGTTTCTGTAATACAGAAAAATAAAAAAAACCGATGAGCATGTATAAATATGGAGAAGGCAAAGGAACTGCTACTACAATACCGTTATGGTATATTCCACAAATAGGGTGGCCATCGGACCAACTATATATAATAAACACCCAGATTATTCTCTCTGTGCCAATTAAAATAAATAAGACATTCAGGATGGGTGATATGCCTCATCACATAATTGTAGATGTAGATTAACTCATTTCACATTTTTTTCTTTTTATGGATTTGTAAACGTACTGATTTATTTGTAATATCTGCAATTGAAAACTAAATGAATATGAAAAAAATAATGAAACTTACATTATCGTTCTTTGCCTTTTCTGCTAAATTATATTTAGTGTGTCCAGGTTCCTCCTTTACTTTCGCTGGCAGCCAATCTCCTGTCTTAGAAGGACTAGTCGCTATGTCTCTGCTTGTCACTATTTCCCTACAAAACAAATTCATAAATAAATCATTAGTTAAAAATAAAAAAAAAACCTTTGTCATCTTCTACTTGTATTGGATCAATGGTATATTTTTTCGGATATAGATTCTTCTTGCAGTGTTGAAGATCAGTTTTATAAATGTCTTTAAGGTGTACTTGTATCCATCGGCTTATTTGTGTCTCATTCCCGGTGATCTGAGCAATTCTTTTATTGTTATGTCATAATTATATTATACCTATTCTATTTTGTGTATTATGTTATTCCAACAAATAATGGCAATCCAATAATGCAAAAACAAACATATAATATATGTATGAAACTTTGACTACTATTTTATACTTTAGAAACACTTTTACTAACAGCCTAAAAATTCAAATCAATGACTATATATTAATAAAATAATCAAGAAATAAAACCATCACTAGACTAGACTGATGATAATATTTCAAGATATGTATCTTATTGACTTTTTAATACATCTTTACATAAAGAAAAAACTATTGCTTACAATGAAAATATTTGAGGAGAATTGAGATTATGAAATGAAATAAAATACTTTGAGTTAAATTGTTTTTAAAAAAAAAGTATTTGAATATCTTAATGATAGTGGAGTGTTACATACTTCTTTGGAGTACTATTTGGTGTGGTGATGTTGACGTTTTGTTTATCATTTTGATGCTGGGTGATGAGATCACAAGCTTTTCCAAGAATAACAATGGACACAAGAATACGAAGAGACATCAGACAGAGATATGCAATCACAACCAGGATGATAGGAGCAACACTGCAAATAAACATATATAATATGTGAATCATTATTCCAATTATTTTTTATCTTAAAACTGTAAGAACAAAAACATTACATACTCACATTTGTATTGCAATAAAAACTTTTAAAATTATAATAAGTAATTTTTTACATAGCTTCTACACCAGTATTTCCCAAACTATGGGTCGCGACCCACCAGTGGGTCGTGAACGAATATTGAGTGGGTCCTAATGAACGATTCGCTGCTGTATGAGACATGAATAAAAAAATGTTGCTGGAGCAATGTTTGTAGAAAAACAGCTTAAAGGTGGGTCCCAAGATTTGAAATTTTTCTTAGATGGGTGGGAGCCCAGTAAACTTTGAGAAACTTAGATGAAATTTGTCACCTATCCTGAACGTCTTAATTTTTTGTTGGAACGGAGAGGACAATTTGCATATTCATAAAATGCGGCTAGTCTGCTGGCTACCCCACTTGTGAGATATGACATGATGGTGTAATACATAATTGATATGTTTTATTCCTAATACTTACCCATCAAACTTCATGGCTTGTAGTATGACTCTAGTGATGACTACCCCCAGAGGGAGAGGAATGAAACCCATTCTACGAGCAACCAAATCTGAATGGTCAGAAAAAGCATACTTCTGTCGTGTCTGAGCCATGTCGTATGCAAGACTCAAAGTGTACTCTCTGTATACACCGAAAGGAATCTCATTAAATCTGAAAAAAAAATCTTTTAAAATCATGACTTGTTTTGTTCACTCCGTTGTATAATGATGGTGTGCAAAAAGAGTAAATAAATATTGATTGAGTCGACGTTGATTTTGTAAAACTCCATTATATTGATATAATGAAAACAAAATTGTTTTTGGTTTTACTACGATTTATTTGTTAAATAAGTTACCAGGTTTCGACCTATGAGGTCATTGTCAAACTAAATTTACTATAGGCCGTGTTGTTACTTAAATACTATGTCTTAGTAGGTAGGTATAACAATATATTCTTAGAGCTAAGGTTTTATATAATGCAAATTTTTATTATAGAAATATATAATATAATATTCAAATTTGCATTAACCTTACATCAAGAAATAATATTGAAATGTTTTTTCTTTCAAATAGGTATAGAATTGTTATTATGTATTAACTGATATTATGTATTATTATGTATTGTATAAAGGCTTATGCCGTCTATTGATTAATAAATAAATAAATAAATAAATAAATAAATAAGTATTTTACCTGGTAATGAAAGCATGTTTGATCCAGTCAATTACTACTTCAAACCCTAAAACCAAAATACAATCAGGAACCAGAACCCAGAACCTTTCTTCCTTCCAGGCATACTCCTTCATTGTTTGCAGGACTACAATGAAGAGCAACACAAAAAGATGGAGACGCTCCCTCACATCGCTACAAGACACTTGGAATAAGTTGTTCTTGTCAAACTTCTTAAAGACGGCTCCCTTTAGCTCCACGAACTAAAAATAATGACATCATGACAAATTACATTACAATATAGTTTTCACGGATGATAGTTACATTTTAAGTGTTTTAAAGTGAAATGAAACTGGCAGTATCTAGTGAAAGTTGATATCATATTAAAAACAAAATAAAACCTTTGGGTTAGTTAGGAGAGATCGTGCCTTTGCGATAAACTCGCCCTCTGTATATTCATTGTATCTAACTTGAATGTTTATCTTTTATGTAATTGTTTGTAATCAATGTACAGTAAAGAATAAATATATTTGGTGCTCTCACAAATTATTTATCTCGAATGAAAACTCTTGAAATTTGGCTCTTATTTAATTTAACGAACCTTGGATAAATATAAATAAATAAAAAAAATAATCTTTAGTGTACAATTTAACATGGTACAAAAGGCGGGTCAACTGCCTTCAGGCAATTTCTAAAAACCAACCAGTTGGGTAGGTGAGACACGTGTTATAACATTCATAAAAATAAAACACTTATATTTATATTTAATACTTCCATGTTGTCAGTGTTTTATTTTTATTAATTCAACATAAACTTCCACCAAGTACCATTGGTCAAAAACATTAATTAAGTTAAGTATAACATAACTGTGTTTTATTAAAAAAAAAAACAATTTTGCACAAGTTTTATTCATCATTTCTGTCACTGTCCTCAATTTTGAGAATCATTGCCTATTATTCTTTATGATTGTAGTTTTCGATCTTATTTCTATTTTATTTTTCTTTATTATTCGATATAGTTAAAGTTGTGTAAGTTTAAGCCTTAAGTTTACATAAAATAAATAAAGTGTTACTTTAATATTAAATGTTACTTACATTATTGGACATGACTATTATCAACAGAGACTTGTTATTTGAGTTGAATGCCACATTCAGCGTAGTTGCTTGAAATAAAACCAATAAACTGTGGAAGACTGTGTGGTGATGTTAAGGAAACTTTAAAAAATTAAAAGCATTGAATGAATCAAGACATAAGAAGTCATGTCTATAAAAATAGAATAATTATCTATCTATACCCCCACACCGTATCCCAGATGGGGTAGGCAGAGAGAACGGAATGCCATATTGGTCTATCCTTAGATACTTTGTTTGCTTAGCTTCCAAATGCATCTATTTATTACTAATTTCTCACATATGCACACCGCTCCATTGCTCCATTAAACGGCGCTGAATAAATCATCCAATATACATGCATACATACATACCAAATTAATTAAGTTTTACAATAATTCTGTATTTTATATAGAAAAGAAAAATCTTAAGACACATCTATGGGCCCATATGCGAAAACGAAGTTTGGCGAAGTAAATACAACTACGAACTCTAGGTACATGTTGAATCAAGATGTGCATATCACCAAGAACATCAAAATCTGCCGACTCCGATGGCTAGTGGAATGTGGAATGGATGAACGACACATCAACAATCAAAAGAATATACTCCACAAAGCCCAGTGGCAGAAGAAGCGTAGTGGCAGAAAGAGACCAAAGTTGAGATGCATACAATTTCTTATGCATGCTCCCTATTCAATATGCTCAGCACATGTCCATCCTTAAAGATCTAGTTTACATAGCCTTGCCATTTGCCATTATGCCATATGCCATCGGATGACCACATTTTCTAACACCATTCCTCTCAGCTATATATTATTATTATGAAAAACACCGTAATTGAAAGTAGAATCTTGGTGAGTTTATTTTTGTTATTTATTGCAGACTTAGTTGCTCTACAAAACGGCGCATTATAAATTGTCTATTATTATTATATTGTTTCAATTGTGTATTAAATTGAAATTTATCTAAATAAACAAATACTTCCCGTCAGGTCAGATAATATAAATGAAATTGATAAAAAGGATACAGACATATACAAGAGCAAAAAGTAAATGAGGAATGAGTCCTAAATGTTCTCTCCTTCTATCACGAGGCTCCGTTGCAGTCCAAAACAAAGCATCTATAGTATCCTGTCCAAAGGCTGAGAACAATCTGTCTCCAACTTCCAACATATTGTAGAAGATATAAAGTTTCATGACACTCTGACTCTTCACCAGGTGATACAACATGTTCGTGTCAATATAGCACATTAATATACTGCATGCAATCAATATCACTCCCTTGAGAAGATCACATACCTCTGCAGGCTTCAATAGTCCTCGAGAATATCTACTACTTAAGCTGAAACAAGTTCTGAATGTTCATAAATTAACACAACATAACATGTACAGACAATTCACACAGGTCAAGCTAGTCCCAAACTAATTTTACATTATTTACAACCAAGAAATTTTCCAACCATGTCAACTGATTGAAAGTTTTGCAATTTCAATAATTTCAAGTAATTATCATTTTACATCAATTTACATTGGTAAAGAATCAAGACATTTCATACAAAGGAACTTGCAATGCTGAAATAAACAGCCATAAACAATAACTCAATTCACTAAACATAAGTACCTACTCAGTTAGTATATGTAGCTCACCTAGAGCTATTAAAATATAGTTGTAAATAAATAAATAAATTACCCAAAACATACACAGAATGGTCTGCTCAGTAATGACCAGAATGCCATTCCAAATCTTAGAGGTAGAAATGTGTAAACAAATAAAAATGAATCGGCACATTGAAAGAATCCATATGACATAAATTTCTCTAGTTCTTGAGGTATTTTCATGAAGGAGTACACCTTCTCTCTTCTGGCTGAGAATCTTTCCTCATCATGTTCTAACAAATATCCA
This sequence comes from Athripsodes cinereus, assembly GCA_947579605.1. Classification (NCBI taxonomy): domain Eukaryota; kingdom Metazoa; phylum Arthropoda; class Insecta; order Trichoptera; family Leptoceridae; genus Athripsodes; species Athripsodes cinereus. The sequence continues at coordinate 914,600 of OX388316.1, read as the reverse complement.
CGGGTCAGTTCAACATGAAGAAAAGCAAAGAGGGAAGGCCTTTTCTCTGAAAAAAATAACAATTAAATGTTACTAGTTACTCGTCAATTAATTGTAAACGTACAATTTTCTCTGAGTTAAGATATTTGTACAGGAAGACAGTTCAAAACAAGTTTATGTAGAACTAACCTTTCTGCCTGTTGTCAGAATCTAGATTGTCTTCTTTCATTGTTGTTCGTGAGTCGAGAAACTTAAAAGAATCGTCATTCCTAATGTCACTATTGTTATAATTACCAGATCTGAACCTAATTCGTCTTTCTGTTGGTTTTACACCAATATCAGAAGATATTGACATTTCAAACAATTATTATTCTCTTCATCGGCTGTCAACTGTCAACAATATTATTATCAATGTGTCAAACGTGGAATTTTGAAAACCATAGACGTTAACAGAACTAGACCATAGGCATGTTTGAATTCAAAATAATTTATTTATTTATTTATTTTGAATTCGAAAATGCCTGTATTTCCTCAAATATAAAGTAATGTTCAAAGTTCAAACTGTTTCACTTTGGAGGTTCAAAGCTGTTCATCGAGAGTGAATACCTCTAAAAGAGATAGGTATAGACCAGGGATGTTGCGAATATTCGCATCCGCATCCGCAAATGCGGAGCTTCCGCATGTATTTGGACATCTGCATCCGCATCCGCAATAATCGATGCGGATGTTCACGCGGATGCGGATGTAAGACAATTTGCGACAAGAAAGAAATGGGGCGGGGCCGGCGAATGGCGCGTGCCGTTCGCACTTGACATTAACCAATGGGAACGAAAAAATTGGTGAGAAGATCCGACACGTTTTTATTTTTGCCGGTTTTATTTTATTTTTTTTATTTTTTTTGCCGGTTTTTGCAAATAACAAAAAAAAATATTTCGCTAAAATACCATAATATTATTGTAGCAACAATTTCGTCACATATTTGACAGTGGGGCCTACCAACTAAGATAGTTCCTACTTTTTTTCTATAACATCTTAAACATCCGCATCCGCATCCGCGGATGTGAACCTTCAAAAATCCGCATCCGCATTCACATCCGCGGATGTGTAAAAATCGACATCCGCAACATCCCTGGTATAGACCCTTAAAGGTCACTTGGTTTTGTCTATGGATTTGCTTTTGCTTGGGGGGCAAACAGTCAGATTGCGCAAATCATCCTTGTAGGATGCTATGCCATAAGAGAAAAAAAAGAAAGTCAGACGACAAAATAATAACAAAATCGACACTGACAGTTTTTTTTTTTATTATTAGGTATTCTTTAGGCGTTCCACCTTATATTACACCGTAATCGTCTGTTGTGTTAGGATGCCTGATGCCCCTCAATGATTTTTCTGTGACGTCATCCTTTAATGGTCTATTCACTCTTGTTCAATCCTTCAAATTGAAAAGGTGTGAATAGACGTTTAGCGATGACGGGTGAAAGGAATTACAACCCGAATATTTTGGTGAATTGATGATAACAGGTTTGACCCTGACACTCTGGATGATCATCCAAAGTGAAGCAATATGAACGACCCTTAAGATAAAACTAATTTATGGTCGTTTCAGTGAAATTTAAATAGACCATTAAAGGTCACGTGGTCTTGTCTATGGATTTGCTTTTGCTTGGGGGGCAAACAGTCAGATTGCGCAAATCATCCTTGTAAGATGTTATGCCACAAGAGAAAAAAAAGAAAGTCAGACGACAAAATAATAACAAAATCGACACTGACAGTTTTTTTGATTATTAGGTATTCTTTAGGCGTTCCACCTAATATTACACCGTAATCGTCTGTCGTGTTGGGATGCCTGATGCCCCTCAATGATTTTTCTGTGACGTCAACCTTTAATGGTCTTATAGACCATTAAAGCACAGGATGAACAAATGTGAACAGACGTGTTCACTTTCGATGAACAGGTTTGACCCTGACACTCTGGATGATCATCCAAAGTGAAGCAATGTGAATGCTACTTAAGGTTTTGTCAAATGTACAGCGCAAGAACATAATAATTTTCATCATTTTCAGGGGAAAAAAACCACGCACTCATACATATATGATTATACTGATTTGCAATTATCGTGAAGACCATTAAAGGTCACGTGGTCTTGTCTATGGATTTGCTTTTGCTTGGGGGGCAAACAGTCAGATTGCGCAAATCATCCTTGTAGGATGTTATGCCATAAGAGAAAAAAAAGAAAGTCAGACGCCAAAATAATAACAAAATCGACACTGACAGTGTTTTTGATTATTAGGTATTCTTTAGGCGTTCCACCTAATATTGAGTAATTTTGTAATACTGACAGTCGGAAGGATAATACCGACATGACAACGCTCTTCTTTGAAATAATTTACTATCTGAGATAGCATGTGTTATGGTACTTTGTCTCTTTTTCACGCATAGTTAGAACTGCGCAGTTAGAAAGAGATACCATCTTTTTGTTTGTTTTGTTTTTGTTCCGTTGTGGACCTCCAAACATTTTTTTGTGACGTCATCCTTTAATGGGGGTCACGTGGTCTTGTCTATGGATTTGCTTTTGCTTAGGGGCAAACCAAAGACTACTAATAGATACGTACGTACATACGTACGTACTCTTAGGGGCAAACAGTCAGATTGCGCAAATCATCCTTGTAGGATGTTATGCCATCAGAGAAAAAAAAGAAAGTCAGACGACAAAATAATAACAAAATCGACACTGACAGTGTTTTTGATTATTAGGTATTCTTTAGGCGTTCCACCTAATATTACACCGTAAACACTGTGAATGTGTTGTATTTCGTCTGTTGTGTTGGGATGCCTGATGCCCCTCAATGATTTTTCTGTGACGTCATCCTTTAATGGTCTATAGACCATTAAAGGATGACGTCACAGAAAAATCCTTGAGGGGCATCAGGCATCCCAACACAACACATTCACAGTGTTTACGGTGTAATATTAGGTGGGACGCCTAAAGAATAGATACCTAATAATCAAAAAAAACTGTCAGTGTCGATTTTGTTATAATTTTGTCGTCTGACTTTCTTTTTTTTCTCTTATGGCATAACATCCTACAAGTATGATTTGCGCAATTTGATTGTTTGCCCCCCACGCAAAAGCAAATCCATAGACAAGACCACGTGACCTTTAATGGTCTATTGTGGTTAAATAACATAATTTACCAGCCATTTTCCGGTCTGTTAAATAAATTTTATAAGAATAAAAATAAATTATTTAGACTGGCAGCTCCGGAAGCAACCATAAACAACACATTCCTTGGATTTCGAAACCATAGATAATTAAGTCGCATGGCGGATTGTTGGTGTCAAAGTCGTCGCCCTGTGTTTTTATGGAAGTAAATAGTAAATATTTTTACAAATTATGTTTTAATGTGAATGCAAAATGGATCAGGACGATCCAGTTATTCAGGGATATCTCTTATTCCCACCTCACGGGAATGTGTTAAACAAATTTAAAAAGGTAAGTGACATGTTACATGGCACAATATTGAATCTGTTTTTATTGTTTTATGAATTGAATTTACTAATTTGGATTTATTCTTACTTATATTACGCAGAAAACCTGCCAACAGAAGTTCTGTATGCTGTTCAATGCGAGTAAACAAGGAATCGCTAGATTAGAAATATATGAAAACAAAGAAGACGTGACAAATGGTTCCTGCTCCAAATTTATACCCCTAAAAAATTGTATTAAAATATGTCGCGCTAATACCAATATAAACATCATAACTAAGTCGGCGACGGAGCAAGTGTCCGCGCTAACAGATGAGGAATTGGTTAAATGGCTCAATGCCTTGCAGTCTGTAGCTTTCAAGGAAGATATCTCATCCAAAGATGATAACATTGATGTAGACAATGATCTTTACTGTTCCTCTCCAGAAGGGACATTCAGAGTGACTCTGGCTGCTTCCGAGGCATCAAGCAGATGTCTTTTAGAGCCTGTGCAATACAATTTGTCCATATCTAGGAGCTCAGTAGAGTTAATTAGTCTCAGTGACAGTACGGTGCGAGCCTCCTGGCCGTACAAGTACATCAGAAGGTACGGTTGCAGGCAGGGAGTGTTTGCTTTGGAAGCAGGTAGGAAGTGTGAGACTGGAGAAGGGACATTTCACTTTGAACAATGCAACCATCAAGAAATATTCAAATGTCTTTCCATGAAGATAAAATCAATGAAAAAGAAAATGTTCACAGATACACTACATGCACTAGATTGTGAGAACCAATTCCAAGCTGCACTGAGTATGGAGCCACGGTCTAGAAGCCCCCTCCCTCTGTCTTCTAGAACGGAGGATCTCAATTTCAATAGTATCTCTATCAAATCCTCCATCACACACTTATCCATAGACTCACAGACATCCCTCTTAAGTAACACTGTCAAACCAAAGCCAGTGAAGCCTCCTAGGAAACATATATTCCCCATCGGGAAGGAGACAGAAATATCCAAGGAAAAAATAGAATTTGGTAAATATAAAAGATTAGAGAGTACAGATTCTGCAACGTCCATAAAGCTGCCAGTAGAAGCACCCAGTGGCTTCCCTTATGATAGCGTGGAAGTTCGCTCTGAAGCTTGGAAAACACTCGGAGTGAACGATGTCAACCACACTGAGCTTTTACAACAATCTGTGCCAGATAACAATTCTATTAAGCTTATCTCGAGATCTCAAGATAATATCGACTCCTGCGGGGAAATCTCCAAAGTGACCATTATCCCAGGTCCTCAAGTGGATCCGTGTGATGCTCACTATGATAGACTCCAGTACTTTACATCATCCAGTAGAAGTAAAAGATCTGATGCATATAATGTTGTGGTTCCACGGTCTGCGGCGTTGCAAGAAAGCAGCATCAAAGACAGCTGGGATGACTATGATAAAGTAGAGAATGTGATACATTCCTCCAGATACACAGAGGACATGCAGCCTGCTAGGTTTGCAGATGACTCTTATTTAGGGTATGGTATGATAAGGAAACCAAGTATCCCTGGACCTCAAGTGCCTATTAAGTCTAAAACACCTATTAACATCACAGACAATCCTGATGATAACTCCCCTTATTCGGACATAGATCACTGTGACCATAATGGATCTGAATATGCAATTGTTAGCAAACCTAAAAGGGTTTAAATGTCAGGTAAGTAGCGTATTTTGCTTACTCACATTAATCTACACTTTGACGATTGTCTGTTGTTTCTAGGATGCTATAGATCACATAGTCCCTAGTTAACCCTTTCAAAATATGAAATAATTATTTAAACAATCAAACTCTTTATTTCGTCGGCATTTGCAGTAAATAAATTGCTAAACTTGCATCGAACGTGTTGCATCATTGCACGAAATGAGTTGAGCATGTTAAAGCGGAATTCCTGTTTTTTTTTTAATCTTTACATAGTTTAAAGTTGATTGATGCAAATCCCAGAGATTTTAGACTAATATAATATTATTTGTTGTCCGTTGTGACAATCCATTTGCGGAGGTACATTATAATTAATATATATTATATCTTATTTCACTAGTAATACATCACAGTGTACGCTGAGCGTACTGGAACTGAGCCACAACTCTTATCTAGATAAAGTGATTCAATAATTTGCTTCTGAAATCATCAAGTTGCATAATAAATTATTTTTAAGCGCGTGTTATTATATTTTTTTACTATTTAATCAATGACGTGAAGTTTACGTAACCAACTCCAGATTATTATACTGGAGTTTTAACAGTTTTGATTCCAGCTTTTAGAATTCATCGCATTACCTACTTATAAAGAAATATTTTTAATTTATGACTGAAAAATTAGCACAAAATTTTGATACTTATATTTGTATTAAAAATTCAACTATAAATGGAAAGATGCTATCATTGCATCCCATATGATAGTGGTAACCAGATAACTTATTGCGTGTGATTAACATACAGGCCATCTTCTTGTACAATTAACATATGTGCCATAATAAAACATTCAGAGTGGATAGCATACCTAATTAAGAATGTTTGGAGTCAAAAAACTTTACTAATACTAATGACCAAGGTTTCAACATTGTCATTCTCAAGCGCAATTTGAGAATGACAGGTTACCTGTTGAAACCTTGGTCACGCGCATAATAATTTTTAGTGGTATTAGTAGTAAGTTTTTTTGACTCCAAACATTCGTAATTATGTTTAGAAACTACCACAATGTTACCGCCAAATCAATAAATAATATGATAGCATACCTTATTGAAACTTACAAAAATACTAGAGGGAGATCAATTCTCTTCCTGGGATTTCACGGATTTTATTCAAATTATCGTCTTTGTGATACAGCGAAAAGAGATTTTTCTAGTGGTTTGAATTTTGATAATTTTAACGTACAAATGATGCATCTACCTTTCATTATATCTTAAATTTGATTTCAAATATTGTCAATGAGGCATGTGTCTCCTTCTGAATCTCCTATTTTCTTTATTTAATCTGTATGTTAATTACACGCAGTGTGTATCTTTTTTTTTTCATTAATAACTAATAATTTTGATTAATTTTTTGTAGTTTATCAATTAAATGATACCTATGCCTTTTTTTTAATTGTTGTATCCATAGACATAAATAACTGTAGACTATTCAAAAAAAATTCACATCCGATACATCCTATTCCTGCTGTGTTCTATGCATGTTTAAAATATGTTAGTAAGAAACAGATTCAATATAGTTTCAAAGTAATGTATGAAAAAAATAGGGAACATGCATGCGTGAGGAATATGAAAAAAAGTTATCAATTTATATTGATAAAGTTACGCTGATCACGAATATCCTAATAATAAATCATAAAATTAAACTTTTCATTCATTATTTTCAATTTAAAAATCCATGTTTTCTGTCAAAATTTAAAACGCTCTGTTATTGAATCTTCACCTTGTGACGTCATCATGCGCTAGTGCTGGTTTCGACGCAGCTACTATGTTATCATTTCTCGGTGTTTTCTGTGTTGATCGGAGATAGAGGCGCGCAAGTTACTTGTATATTTTAAAGTATTAAACTATTCAAATGTGCTCATGTGTTATATTTTTTATGAATCCTCTTTGCTTTTTCATGTACATATATAAGTGCTAAAAAACGTGTGTTCAAACCCAGCCTCTTACGGGAACGCTTTGTGTTCATATTTGAGTAATTTGTGCCTGACTTATAAAATTATACGTACAAATAGTGCTCAGTGTCAAACTATTGTTGTTTTCTGTTAAATAAATACTAAAAAGCACATATACCTATAAAGGTAACCCATTTGGTGCAGAATGTGTCTCAAAACAACTTTAGATTTATAGTGTTTCTTAGGACAAGCGCCGTCTGTTTAAATGGAGGTAGAACTATGTTAGTTTGACAATGCCTCCATTAATAGGCACATAATTTGGTCAAATTTTTAATAGTCACTTACTATACTATACCCTCACGCTACGCCCCAGGTGGGGTAGGCAGAGAGAACGGAACGCCACATAGATCTATCCTTACACACTTCTTTCGCTTCCTCTACATTCATCCAGTTTCTCATACATGCACGCCGATTTCTCCTACTAAACACTTACTTAAGAATTTGATCCACGTGATCAAGCCACGTGGTTCTTGGACGTCTACACTTCCTCACACCCCCTCTTTCAGATAAACACTTCCTCTTTGTCATCCTTTCATCGTACATACGCTCAACATGTCCAGACCATCTTAACTGATGCCGGGCGAGTTATTTTTATTAGATAAATAGCGATTCACACAACAAAATAATTTAACTTAAAAGTACATAATCATACAAAGTACTTACACAGAAGTGATCTTTTCAACAAAAAACAGTTGATTTTGTAGAAATTTTGCTATTTGAGAAGTCTTTTTTCATAGTTATGTACCATTTACGACGCACTTGCATTGGCTTAGGGATCGAAATAAACGCTTTTTTTGGAGTAGTTACAGACGTGTTTACACACCGTGGAACTGAACAATATTTGTGATGAGTTCTTGATGTATTCATTATATTTTAAATAAATGTTATCGATAACAAATGATTGAAATTTAAACGCAAACACCGGCTTCCTTCACGCAACCCCTACGAAATTCGACTAGCTATCCGGGCGGCGGGCAGTACTAGCGCATTGTGACGTCACACATTCATTCCGTCGTGGGTGAACCGTTTTGCGCCGTAGGGCGAAAATTGCTTTTTCAAATGGTGATAAAAACCTTAAAAATGCATATTGAGAAAAAAAAACAACACCATAATTTTTCTAATTTTTTGTACTATTTTTTGAGCTTAAAATAAAAAATTGTGAAAGTTCCCTATTGTGAAACATTAAGTGGAAATGTTATGACTAAATATGTTAAAAAATTTATTTTAATATGTAGATCCGGCGTTACATTTTGTGCGTGACGATCTGTCCATTGTGTCTCACTTATTTTGCATTATAGCTAGTCTATAGTTTATATGTCTATGGTTGTATCTATATACATTTCAAATATATCATCCCTCTTCTGACTAACAGTCGTATCTGCTAAAATGTAAATTGTTCAAGAGAGCGTTTTTAGTGTTTTGCCGCGCATATTTTCGTCTCTCCTAATTATATGATACAGTGTAAATATATTACATTATTTTATTTGTATTCTTATATATCTCAGTATAATTTTTGTGATAAAATTTTGAAGAATTTGTAGATATGACAACACATTTTATTTAGAATAATTCGTAAATACGACAACAAATCAGAAAGCTGTTCCAGGATAACGGTAACAGTTACAGGTGTGATCTTCAGTGAGAACATGCGGGACACATATAAATGCACATTGGTGATCATAACTTGATTTCGCCAAAAATGTCAGATACGACAGTTAGTCAGAAGAGGGACAATATGTACAATATTAGACTAACTTCATCACAATGATTCTAAAATGATTCACAGTGTTACCCAATGTAATAATTATTATGTTATCGTGCAGCATTTCTTTGTATATAATTTTGATAGTATTATTTTTAAATATATATTAAGTATGTGATAAAACATTTACTATATAAAGTGCATTTCATGGTATTTATCAGAGAGAATTATAGTTTTAATTATTTTTCAATTTATTGTTTGTGAGTGCATATATGTTTTTTTTTTGTCATTAAAATTAGTACAATTACGGAAAAAAAATATGCCAATAGATGAGCTTTTTACTTGCTTATCGATTTCATCCAGCCAATCCTGATATTATTAATACAATCTAATCATGTCTTTTTTATTAATCATTCCATTTAAAATTATTTTTCTTATTCCACAGAGTAATATTAATCACAATATAAAAATGTGTGAAAGGTAGATAATATTATGTAGGATACATGAAATAAAATACAAGCAAAATCAGTTATCAATTATATTGATTACTACTACTATACCACCATGGCATATTATCCCACTAGTGGGGTATCCAGCGAACTAACTGAAAGTTTTAAACATGCAGATTATCCTCTCCGCGTCATTAAAAATCCAAGATATTCAGGGTGGTCTCATCATTGAATTGTAGATTTAGTAGTTTTGATAGAAACATGATTTAAGCTTAGAAACTCTACAGATGATGTAGAAAATGGTTATAGTGTGAATTATTCTGAGGATGTCTTATGTATATTGGCCACTGTTGATTTACTACTATGTTGTAAATAATATGCAAATAGACATATTTACATCCTTTTTGTAATGAAATTGATTCTGTTTTTTTTTATTATTTATTTATGTAATCCTTCATATGAAATGATCTTTATATTACAAACCTCAATAATATCTAGAAATGCTATATTTCATATTTGAATTCCTTTCAATTACATTCCTATCATTATTTTTATATTGTGACCATGTAGTAGTAGTAAATTAAAAGTGTTATAGACAATGTACAAACATTAAACATGAATACCATTATTTTTCCTGTATACAATTTACCATAGACTATTTTTAGTTGATCGTCACATAATAATTCAAACTTTTTTATATCTAAAGGTTCATTTTAATAGCTGATACCTACTGAAAAACTTTAGATAATTTGGTCTCATAAATATGTTGTCACCAATTGATTTTCTTGTTGTACGTAAAATTTTACACATTACAAGTATACATTCATATAATATTGTCTGTGGTTCCACGAAATCTTCTACGTGTATTTCTTTATGAAGATTTTACAGGAGATAAAAATAAATTGTTTAACTGGATGACATTTTTTATGTGGTTGATTCGTTACGCAAGACGTGTCATCAAAATTTTGTAGTACGTTGAATTCCTGGGCACGATTCGAAAAATTTGTTGTGTGAGTTATCTCGAATCCAAGAAAAAGCAGCTCATAACAGGTTTAATTTCTCTCAATAACTTTTTCCTTGCACATCTCAATGTACAGGTTATATCATCTATACATCTCATTTCAGAAAAAAATTACACATAGGAGATTTCATAAAACTACGGACAATATGTTATTATATCTAAGAAGTATGTTACTATATTTGGTGATATTTTTTGTGTAGTTAGTACGATTATAATATACTGTTATTTTGTTAAGTCAATTTATTTTTAATAATATTGTTTATGTACCAGTTTTCGCCAAGGCTTCTACTTGGCATCATTAGGTGGATTAAGTATATTATTTATGGTGAAATAAGAAAATCAATTCTATACAAGTTAATTGAAGGGGTGCTCTGAAGAAGGGTCTATATTATGTTATTTGAATATTGATTACGTAAAGACTCTTATTTAGAGCATTAATGAGAGTTCATATTTTGTGATTGTTCATAACATATTTTATTTTTTCAGGGAACCACTTCAGATGTAAAAAGTTTTTTTATGATATTTTCGTTCATGTTACTAAGTATAATTTCAATGCCTAGAATAATTAATAATCTGGCTACAATTTAAAAGAAAAATTGCTTTACCATATTTTTTTCAAAAGGTGTAAAAAAATTATTATGAAATTTTGATATTTGATTAAAGAATTGGGTTGAATTTAACTCCTGCATTTTTTTATAAATATTTACATCACAAATAGTTCAGTTAAAACTTAGATCTTGTGTTTTGTTTTTATTGATTGTAATATTTATGTGCCATTGTAATAATATTATTTCAGAGTTTTTGTCCATATTTTTTATTTGACGCACAAATTTGAATTAAAGCACCCTGATATATAAATTTTATATTATTTGTAAATAATGATTGAGTTGTTTTTTTTGTAAAAAAATATATTTATATTGAATGTTAGTGATTTGTAAAGAGAGTAAATATGTGTCTCTTTCAGAAAATGATTTTATATTACAGTAAAGATATATATTTTCATATCCCTTTACACGAATTAATTTTTATGATGTCAATTTTACTAAAATGGTTTATTGTCCCTCTTTACACAATAGTGATGAAATAATATGAAACATGTTAGATTTTAATTAATAAATGAGCAATTCTACACTACTTGGAGAACGCAGCAAACAAAGGATTCTTTGTATTTTTTTTATTCTCTTTGTCTATATAAGGAGGAAATTAGAATCAAAATAATTCTCTTTCTTTCCTATATCAGTGGAGATCAGAAAACAGTTGCAGAACTCTTTGTTCGCTGTGTTCGCCTAGCAGAGTGGACAAGGCCAATTAAGAAATAATAAGTGTGTTATTAAACTTATTCATTAACGGGCTGTTTCACCAACTCTGGATAAAGTGCCGGATAGCCAATCCAACACAAATCTAACGGATAAAACGAAAAATGCGTTTCACGACTCCCTGACAGCGCTATCCTATAGATAAAGGTCTAGATAAGTTATCCGGCGGATAAGTCTTAGATAGTGTTAAACTGTCAAAATTTGTTTACATGTGCGTTGCCTAGATATATTCCTAAGCAACGCACGATATATTCCTACCTACGTGCATACATTCATGATGAAATTACAACGTTGCCACTGCTATCTGGCGGATAACAATCCATAAGAAATCTGTAGGTGGTGAAACGCTCGCTTCAGTTTATCTTGTAGATAAATTTATCCTAAGGATTGTTATCTAGAACTTAATCCAGAGGTGGTGAAACAGCCCGTAAGTCATATTTTTGGATGTAATTCATTTATTAAAATTAAATTGAGCCTTTAGGCTAAAACTTGCATTTAAAAAATACATATATATATATATATATATGAAGGTGAAGGTTTTACTCCAATTCACTGCGTACAGTCGGGCAGAGACTTGGCTCATGCCTTTGCATACGGAACGAGGCTCGGCCCGTCACCGGAATATGCAGTTTGGATTTGTCGAAGAGATGTTATGTTTCGACATTGGCGCATGTGTCTCATCAGGACCATCTTACATAATGGCCGACACAACATCAAATCCAGTATGCGAGGAGCATCGCATACTGGATTATATATATATATATATTTGGGTTAGTTAGAAGAGATCGCGCCTTTGCGATAAACTCACCCTCTGTATGAAATTGTTTGTAATCAATGTACAGTAAATTATAAATTAATTATTCTTAACTTTGCAAAATTAAAAAAAAAATATACATACGGATCAGTAAGATTTCAGACAAATTTCATGAAATCGAGTGCACTCATCTTGGGATTTTTGATAATTTTTGTTCAGAAATTTTAAATCACTCTCCACTGGTTGCATTCAAATTTCTTGTCTTTATGAAATTGTGCCATAAATAATCAATTTATATCAAAATATATTTTAAATCATATTGCAACAATTTTCCATAATAATTTAAGTTTGTTCAAGTATACTTTTTTTCTCACATGATAAAACAACAGACATTCAAAAATCAAAATGTAATTTTATGATTTGCACATAGGAGATTTTAAACATGTGACAATGAAATATATGTGATGTTATGCATAAAATTTGTGTATTATTCATTGATGTATTGCACATCAGTATGTTGGATGAAAACAACGCAATGTAGATTTTTGACTTAAGTAATATGGACATGTATTTTAGTCTCAGTTACAGCGTTTCTAATGATATATTTTATGATATCGATAGATTTAAAAAAGATGACATATTTTGTCAAAAAATATTGCTTTTAACTTGATGTCGCTTGTACTGAAGAAAAGTAAAAAAAAAAAACAATTAATCTGGATTTAAAATAGATCCAATCCAATAAACCCTAATACGCTCTCAAAGTCAGCAATAATTTTGCATTGTGAGGGTGTCAGTATGTCATCGAAGGGTGGAATTGAACCCGGGATCTCTATTAAAAGTCCTAGACTCTACGATAAGACTACAATGCCAATAGCAGTGACACACAATCATCTTTGTTTGCATTAACAAACATGTGAAAAGTAGTAAATAATAAAATAAACAATTGTACTGATAAAATCTAGATATAATGTAGTTTCCTCTCCACATACATGATCAGATTAGTGAATTGTATGATATGATACAAGAGTGATATCTACAATGTGCCAATTTCTTTTGATACTTATATATTTTGAAATGTATTATGATGTGTCCATAAGATTGTCATATAGGTATGTATAACAAAATGTACTTTATATTTTTATATAATGTTTACAATTGTAAGTATATTGATTTCAGTCATGTATTTTTTTGAATTATTTAAGATTATATTATTATATTTATCTTGTAATAATATTCTGACAGTTGATAAGTTGCCATTTTGTGAATATACACCAACCATTTTGAAAAGTATCTCCCTAGTCTTTCACTACAATGCATTGTGCAATCTTGTGATTTGAGCAATGTTGAATGATACTAAACGATATATTGAATTGATTAAATATTTCATTAATTGTATCGGCATTTACTTTGTAACACTTCGTTTTAAATTATCAAATAAAATAAAATAAATATTTATTATTTTTGTTTTGTGTTACTGTTGAGTAAGACTAACGCACGACCGGTTTCGATTACTCCGAGTTCGCATCATCAGGTGCTGATCTATACTAGCTGATGATTAAATATTTACCAAAACTGAAATTTGAATATTTTTTTTTTTTAATTTTTTTTTTTTGAATATTTTTAACTAACTACTTGACGGACATACTTAACGTCCAGGATGAGTGGAATACATTATTGCTGATTTGAAGATGTTAAATGACCTATAGTGATGTTTCATGAACATCTGTTTTCTACTGGACACTCATAAACTTAAAGAAGAATTTGGATATGCATTTTGTTTAGTTTCTATGAAGAATATTCACAATCAACAAATTTTTACACCTCATAAAAGTAACAGTAATATTGAAGTTGGTAAATCTTAAATTTTGTTTGACAAATCGTCGTTGCATATTCAAGAAGAGGCATGTGCGCACATTTTTAGTTAGGCATACTCTTTTTAAACTGTTCATTTAGGCATTAAAATTATAGTTTGGATTTTTTATTGGCATGTGATATTATTCTTTAAGTACAGTGGAACCTCTCATAACGAGTAATTCGCATAACGAGCAAAATAAAATGTGAAAAAATTGCTCCCATAACGAGCGATGTTTCGCATAACGAGTTACAGAGAAAGGGTGAGTCCCTTTTTCACGACATTCACTTGTGACCTTCTGAGCCGGGACTTCCGCGCCAGTACATCAGTCTGTGTTTAGCACTCGCTTCATTAGCGCCTTGTTTTCGCATGTGATCACCCATTCTTCCAAAATTTGTATTGATATTATTAGTAATTTTTTATGAGCAAAGTATTATAACTACTACTACTATACCATCACGGCATATCCCACAAGTGGGGTAGCCAGCAGATCAGCTGTATGTAAGAAACATACAAACTGTCCTCTTTGTGCCAGTATAAAATCAAGACATTCAGGATGGGTGGCAAACCTCAACGCTGAATTTAAGATGTAAAATGTCTTATTTTTATTATATATTATATATATATTAATACTTAAAAAGTATTATAATCCGTTCAAAATTGTCCCAGAAGAAAAAAACACAAGAAGACATCAGCCGCAACGAATAAAACTCGTTATGAGAGGTTCCACTGTATTGAATTTTAATATTTGATACTAAGAATCACTTTATAAAATGATTATGATGTCATTATAAGCAGTTTATTCTAGAAATGTCAAAACATTTATGAATCCCTATGTCCCTTTTTGAATATGCAACAACGATATGACAAATATTTCCATGTTTTATTTTAATTTATGTTGTATCTAATACATCACAATACACAGTCAATAACGCGGTTAGATGGAAGAAATCACTTTATAGTGATAATCTCGCCACTGCACATCGTCCTAGTTTTTAAAATTTTTATATTATTTTGTTAACACTGTTTTGTAATGATGATGTGCAAGAAGAATAAATAAATAAAAATAATCTTTACCAATTTCCAACTATCACAAAAGAATGTGGTTATGAAGTATTATTTATCATCAGAGAGATATTTTTTTAACTAATTTTGTATACAATTAAGATGTTCAGAAAATAAGTGTATTTAATTAGTTATATTAATTATTTGTCTTATATCTTGCATAATTATTATGTTGTGTTTATTATTTTATGATTATCACACAGTATGTATGTATTTATGCTTTTTCTTTCATTTGTATTGTTTCAGCTGTACTCACAAACAAGCAATTTGTTATATCCTTACTGGTTGATACCTTTGCTCTATATTGATTATAACCAATTTTACAGAAAAATACATTTATATTTTGAATACAATCAATATAAAAATACCTGCATTTATGATAAAACCAATTAATTGTCTCTTGGCTGGCTTAAGTGATCACTTTCGGTGTCCATGGACAACGTTCACCAATTCTACCATTCTCGTAGTCACAATATAAGGTCTACCAATCGGTAAACAATAGAAGCTGAAAGTAATCACTTATGTCAGTCTAAACCAATTTGTAAACGTTTGAGTGTCTTTTTTACTTGTTCCAATTAGATTTTGCGCAATTTTACATTGTGTAAACATGGTTCTCCAATCGAGATGTATGGTTGGTTATCACATTTACACCTTGTGCCCAAATCTATTAAAACAATAAAAAAATAGTAAATATTCTAAACACCAACATTAGTATTAAATAATAAATTGTTTATTGTGTAACGTTTTTCAAACTAATTGTGAATAACTTAGGATATGTCTAAAAAGCCAGGTGTAACTATACATTTGCTTTGTGAGTTTGGCAGTTTTGAGATTAACTATTTTGCAGATAATGATGATGATTCATAATATTCCAAATGTTTTGTCTTGTTGTTACAAATTGTAAAATATTGGTGCTCATAATGATTACAAATTATTGTATCAAAAATCATCTCTTTATTTACCTATCTACCTAAATCACTTGCAAACGAGTGGATAGCCTTAAGAAGAATAGAATATCAATACTATTACATTATCAAAAAGACATTTTACACCTTAAATTCAGTGATGCAGTTTGCCACCCATCCCAAATCTCTTTTTTTTTGTTGGCACTTAGAGGACAGCTTGCATGTTTATTACACACGTCTGGTCTGCTGGCTACCACACATGATCTGACTAGTGAATATACTGTATGTGATAAACAACGTACAGTCCTTTTCGTGTCAATAAAAAACAAGACATTCAGGATGGATTGCGTAAGTCTTTGCTAAATTGAAGATGTCATGTGGTAAGAATACTCGCCTTTTATAGTATACTCAAAAACTTATAGAACATAATGGGAAACTTATTCTTTGTTGACTACTCCACAGTACTATTTATTTTCCTACAAAAACTTTTCTTATTTAAACTTCCAAATAGATGATTTTGTGGTTATGCTACGTTTCCATGTGTACTTTAAGAGTTGTTTTTTCAACATTGATAAGAAGTATTCATTCAACTAAATTTTATGGAAAAAACTCTGTAACCTGACTGCCCTTTCATTACAAGAAAAATATTTTACAGCACAAATGCATTGCCGTGCACAGAGAAGGATTGTGCAGCCTGGAGATCACAACACTTAGCACCAGGTGAAATGATGAACTTTATAATAAACCTTAAAATATCCTAGCTGCAAGTGTTATGTTATGTGTATTATAAAGGTGCAGTAGGGGTTTGAACCATTTTCTCTTAGATTCTCTGAGACAGTACTATCAGGCTGACAACAATTACAATAATTTATTTTACAAAATTGAATATTCCACTCGAAAATATTTGATATTCATGATTCTCAGTCTAAGAATGAACTGGAGAACATACAGTTTTGTAATACGTCTTCCAGCTGTCTTCTCCTTTTACCCTTACTCATCACAGAATAGTTTCACAATTGACCAAGATAATATTTTTTTGAGGAAGATTAATAATATCATTCTAGTATATAAAAAAACTTTTTTTTTTATAAATCACTGATTTAATGAAACATTGTCATACTATTTTAAATAAAACACTCACTTAGTATTTCCACTGTGAATTTATTAGTCGTGAGCCGGCTTCCGCTCTCATCATCGGCCTAGCATAAGCTTTTACTCAGAGGCTCTTGAAAGCCAGTGGAAGTACTAAATAAGAAAAATAAATATCCGAGAAATAAAAATATTTCAACATTATAATAATATTATGTTAGATACTACCTACCTATTATGTTAGGTATAATAAATGCATTGTATATAATACTAAATAAGTATTTTATTTAAAATAATTTGACATGAACTTTCACAAAGAACCGTCGGTCAAAAATATCGACTTAAACATTGGCATAGATGTGATGTCCTAAAATTGACAAATTTTACAGTGTCTTCTATGCTGTCCAGAAATAATAATAATTAATACGAAACAGTAATAAAATATTTAAAAAAAAATGGGAAACAATTTAGAACAACATAATAATATACACTTTTTACTTCTAATTTAAACAATATTTAATTAATTGTGCTATGATAAAAATATGCAAAGAAAAAATATTAAAGACTTAATCCATTACCTGCTTACTTTATACAATTTTGTTCATTGTATTATTCAATAAAGCAATATTATTCAATACCAGCATTGTATCTGAATTATTTGTGTTCAAATTTTTTTCCTACAAGTATTAATTATAATAGATTTATGAATTTTGATGTACAAATTTATTGGTAAATTTAATTTACGTAAAATATTTATTGAAGATTGCATTTTATTTTTTATAGACATACCTATATTTTTTTAATATTTATTAGGTACCATTCAAAATACTCCTTATCTAAACCTTCAGGAATAAGGAATTAACTGCCTGGAACATTAAGGATGAGTGATACAACTCATTGCCAATTGAAGATGTTTAATATATTATACATTGGATACACTTATCTTTTTTTTTAAAGGGCAGCGCCCGCCACATACCTCGTGCCGTACCTGGAGATATGATACACTTATCTTTAAGATAAATGCAATATTGAATTCACAAAACTCAAGTAGCAAGGAATAAACTGCAAAGAACATCAGAATGAGTGATACAACTCATTGCCAATTGAAGATGTTTAATATCTTATACATTACATACACTTATTTTTACATACAGTTTTGTGAATTGATAATGAAAATAATGATACCTTAAAATTACCAAGTTGCCCCTATCATAGGAACTAAACAGTGCAAATATTGACATTACAAATCAATAATATTATACAATACAAAACAAATCTTACATCATCTAACTTTCTCATGAAATATTTTGTACACATGTGTTTGGAGTAAATGCAAACCAATAATACTAGAACGAATGAATAAATTTATGATATTTAATGAAAAATACAAATAAAAACATTACATATTTCCATACAAAAACGATAAATGGCTGCTTACAAAGCACCAAATTATTGTTAGATATTAATTAACTGAAACGAGCAGTAAATTTGTTAATGGATGATAACACATTATAGTGATTAAATTATTTGAAATGTTGATTTAATAATAAATTAATGAAAATTGATAATTGATGTGATATTTTGATTAGATTGTAGTTGTCATGTTTGCCACATTTTTTAATGAATTAGGACTTGAAATATACCTTAATTCACCTCAGACACCTTCACGGTATATACGTAATATGCTTATGTCATGAATGTGGATTAAGTCGGAAGTGGGAAGACTCAAAACATCAGACTACCGACCACTTCATATCCTGATATTAATGAAGAGTAAATAATGTTGTTATGTTGGCAGTTCAGCATCTCAACTTAGAGAATAGTTTTGCTGTGTTGGTCTCACTGTGTTATGTGTGACAACACTATTTAAAGATTACATGAAACATCTATGAAAGAATTGTTACTTGTCACTGTACATTTTTGTCTTCTCTACAATAAAGTTGCACATGTTAACAACTTTTTTTTGCTCTGATCCTCATCCACAACCTATTACAAAAGGTTATGGGCCCAGAAGCGTCCAGAAAGGACAGAAAAAGAGCATAGTTTGGTTTATGCAAAGAGAATTGTGTAGAAAGCTACACCAGTGTTATATTATAGTGTTTGATAGTTGGTCAGTTGGTTGTGTTGTGTCAGTATGCAGGCACAAGGGAGCTTCCAACAGCACATCAAGCCATTTGATGGAAATGGGTATGTGTACTGGAAACATAGAATTAGACTTGTGCTGGAGCAACATTCAGTTTTGGATGTATTGTCTCAAGAAACGCCAAAAGATGACACTATTGCTATATTTAAGAAATCTGATGTGAAAGCCAGAAGTATTATTACTCAATGTTTGGCTGATAATGTTCTGGAAACAGTCATGGACAAGCAAACTGCAAAAGAAATGTTTGAAGTATTAGAAAAAACATATGCAAAAACTGGTATTGGACGACAGGTAGATCTTCAGAAGAAGATAAGAAATTTAAAGTTTTGTCACAAGAAGCAGTCCCTCCGTGAGTACCTACATTACTGAATTTGAGAATAGTATAAATGAATTGAAAAGCTGTGGTGGAAATGTAGCAGACAATGAGGTTGTTTCTATGTTGTTAGCCTCAATGCCGGAAAGCTATGATGCAGTGACGCATGCAATAGACATACTTTTCAATAAGAATCCAGGTGATGTTGATATTCAATATGTTAAAAATGCACTAATGCAGGAAGAACTTCTTCAGATGAATACTAAGAAAGGTGCAAATAGTGAAGATCCTGTAGTTTTTAATATAAAAAAGAAGTCTCATTCTCATGACAAATTGAAAAATACTACCAATGGTCAGTTCAAGTATAACTGTTATAACTGTGGCAGAAGAGGGCATAAGAAAAGTGAATGCAAATATCAGAAAAATAAAATGGAAAAATGTAATTTAGTGTTAAATGAGAATAAAGATGACAAGTTGTCATTCCTCGTAGCTGATGCGAAAGATGAAATTTCGCAATGTTTATTTGCAGATAATGTAATCTCATTTATTGTAGATTCAGGTGCTACAGATCATATTGTTAATGACAAGGTAACTTTACATGAAACAAAGAAAATTTATTCGAAAATTGCTGTTGCAAAGAGAGGAGTTGAACTTGCAGCGAGTTTAAGTGGAAATCTACCGTTACATACACTAGAAGGAAGAGAAGTAAGCTTAAATAATGTTCTCATGTGTAAAGATATTGACTACAATCTACTATCAGTAGTGAAAATTCAGAAACAAGGTTACAAAGTTGTATTTGAAAAAGATAAAGTATTTATACTGGATGGTAACTCTAAAGTTGTTGTAAATGGAAATTTAATTGGTAATTTTTATTTTATTAAATTTCAAATGGAAAACAAAAACAAAAGTTTAATTTGTAAAAGTGATATCTTACATAGACGAATGTGTCATTCTTCATACTTCCCATCGAGTAAAGATTGTGACATCTGTATTCGTGGAAAACTTACAAGAAAATCTTTTAGAAGTATACCTAAAGAAAAGAAAGCTTCAAGAATACTAGAAGTTGTATCGTCTGATGTAACAGGACCAGTTACCCCATCAACTCATGATAATAAAAGGTATTATGTATCATTTACTGATCATTTTACTGTTGTATACTTGATCAACCAGAAGTCACAAGTATTTGACAAATTTAAAGAATATGAAGCAATGGTAAAAGCTAAATTTGGAAGAGGCATTATTATTATTATTATGTTATGATGGGGTATGGTATGCACTGCGACCTATAAGATCTATTGTACTCCCCCTACTTAGCTTTCCCGGTGTTACCAGTCAAAGCGAACCCTCAAGTCCTTGACATTTTATGAAGTCCAGGATCTTGAGGGGGTCCAAGGTGTGGAGAGACTCCACTTCTACCCAGTGCCTGCCTAGGGTTTTGATTCTTGCGAATCCCACAGCATTGCAGTCCGCCAAGAGATGTCGAGGAGTCTCGGCCTCTTCTTCGCAAAATCTACAGGTGCCATCTTCTTCAAGTCCCAGTTTGCGTAGGTGTTCCCTGAGTCTGCAGTGACCCGTTAGGAAGCCTGTTATTGCCTTGAGACTTGTTTTACTTAGGTTAGTGCAAGTCTTGGCCCTTTTGGAGTTATATCCTCCGAGCAGTTCCTTGGCTTGCCTAAGCCTAGGGAGATTCTTCCATAGTTCGTTTCTTTCTTGTCTCCCTTTCTTTTTAATTTCCTCTTGGAAAAACGTATGTCCCAAACCACAGAATGGTTCTGGTCCATAGAGTTGCGTTGCCGCACCCTTTCTTGCCAGCTTATCAGCTCGTTCATTTCCCTCAACCCCGATGTGTCCGGGTACCCAGAGGAGGGTGACTTTATTCTTCTTGCCTAACTCGTTAAGTTTGAGGAGGCATGTCCAAACCATCTTGGAATTGATGATGTTTGAACCCAATGCTTTAATAGCTGCTTGACTGTCAGATAGTATAGCTATATGTTGCTTACTGTATCCTCTGTCGAGATTGAACTGGATACATCTTTCCAGAGCATATATTTCTGCTTGGAAGACACTTGGGAATTTTCCCATTGCTTCAGAGTATTCGGTGCGCGGCCCGTAGACTCCTGCTCCAGTTCCCTCTTCTGTTTTGGATCCATCCGTATACCATACAATGGTTCCATTCTTGAGAGAGTGTATAATATCCTCGTCCCATTCTTTCTTTGTGCTCAGTTTGATGGCAAAATTCTTCTCGAAACTGAACTTCTTGATCATTAGATCGGCTGGCAGATCAATGAGGTATGCGCAGTCATTTAGAATTTCTTCTCCTTTGATGCGATTTACCCTCGTTAATTCTGTCTTCTTAAGTCTGAGATATGTCTTCTTTGCAGCTTCCTCCACTACCATTGGAAGAGGCATATGTAGACTTCGTTGTGATAACGGAGGTGAATATAGCTCAAAAGATTTTAAAAAGCATTGCAGAAATAATGGAATTCAAATTGAGTATACTATTCCAAGAAATCCCGAGCAAAATGGTGTAAGTGAAAGACTAAACAGAACATTAATGAACGGCGTACGTTGTATGTTGTTAGATACAAATATGAATAAAGAATTCTGGGGAGAAGCTGTGAGAGCAGCGACGTATGTATTTAATAGAACACCCTCAAACTCTATTGATGGAAAACGTCCAGCAGATATTTGGTATGGCTACGAATGTTCAACGGATAATGTGAGAGTATTTGGTTCTCTAGCTTACGCACATATACCAAAAGAAGATAGACAAGGAAAATTAGATCCAAGATCTAAACCAATGTTAATGGTGTATTGTGCCAGAGTAAACACCAAGTATATTGCTGCCCCACCTTCCGAGGGTTGTCAAAGGACAAAAGGTTTGAGTTAGTCAAAAAGCATAAGCTCTGCTTTAACTGCCTCAGTAATAATCACATTGTAGAAAAGTGTGTTAGCAAAAGCAACTGCAAGGATTGTGGCGCTAAACATCATACTATGATACATTATAGTAAGTTCAATGATAGAAAAGATCAGAAGGATGCTAATCCGTTGATAGAGACACCTGTGACAATTCACACTGCCAGTGTTGCCTCTGGGGAGTGTCTACTGGCAACCGCCAAGGTCAAAGTTAAAGGCGCACAGGGAATCATGCTCTGTGCGAGAGCTTTATTAGACTCGGGAGCTCAGTCTAATTTTATCTCACAATCTCTAGTCAACAAACTGTAGGTACTTATGTACTTATGTTAGGTACAAGACCTGATTTATGTTTTGCTATATCTTATTTCAGTCAATTTCAGAATAATTATAATATTGAGCATTGGAAACATCTTAAGAATACACTTAGATATTTAAAAGAAACCGAAAATATATCATTAAAATTTGTAAAGAGTAACTATCAGGAACAATTAAATATGAGTGCTTTTGTAGACTCTGATTTTGCCAGTAATATTAATGATAGAAAAAGTGTAACGGGGTATATTATTAAATTAAATGAGAATTTAGTATGTTGGAAGTCACAGAAACAAAATATTGTATCTTTAAGTAGTTGTGAATCAGAATATATTGCTTTAGCTTTGTGTGCAACAGAGTGTTTATTTTTAGGTCAATTGTTGACAACTTCAAATATGTATAAAACTGTTTTTCCTATTACAATGTTTGAAGATAATCAGTCTCAGTAGCTAGTACTTTAGAAACAAAAAGATCAAAGCACATTGATGTTAAACATCATTTTATTAGACAATTGATTGAAGAAGGAAAGATTAAGTTAACATAGGGTAAGTATGCCAGTTGTCGGCCACCCCCTAGTAATCGGCCACTCAACACATTTTTATTAGAAACATCTCAACAAACGAAAATGTATCATAGAGAAGAACGATTTATTGTTCCTTAGTATTTCTCATGTGGTTCTTATTGGTTGCAACAAAATCACGCGAATACTAAACGAGCAAGGATTGACCAATCACAGTCCAGTTGAATCAACAGTGTTTCGAGTGGCGGTTTGCTTGTAGACGGTGGATATTAAAATTGAGTTATTTGTTCAGTTATCAACTTAACCACAATTTATTATTTACTAATCTTATTGGATACACACATATTACACGTAAGTAATCAATCAGTTGGTTTTTTTTTAAATTTTAATAAGTTATTTTCAGTGGCCGAATACTGGCTACAGTTGCATACTAAAATCTAGTGGTCGGCCGTGGGGGCCGACCACTAGATTTTAGCGGGAATCGTAAAGTACTCATAAAAAGTATGCAAATGTTCCTTCAATTCACACAGTATGATTATGTTGATAAGTTGATTAATATTACATCAAAATAACCAGTGTTCGGCCAAGAATATTCAAGATGGCTGAACACTGGCGTATTATTATTTTTTAAATTTATGATATTTCCAGTGTTCGGCCATTAGTTTTTTTATTATTCCATATCCTTTCTTAAAACTATATTGTTATTTTGTAGGTAGGTATATTTTCCTCTTCCTAATTTGGTAAATAACATATTGTTTATTTTCGTATATTATAGTATTGGTCCCGCTTACACATAATTTTCAACATGGTTGTATTTTACTCTTTAAACACTTACTATACCTACTTCTATTATTTTTGTTCTTTCAGATTTCATCACGTACCTAATTAAAGTAAAATGTCGTCAAATAAAAATGGAAAGAAAGATGGTAAACGTTGCGGATATCATAAATACAGTATTTCTGCAATGGAAACTGCAATACAATTGATAAAAAATGATGGATTAGGCGTCAGAGAAGCGAGCAGAAGATTTGGAATACCCAGGAGTTTGATACAAGATCGTTTAAATGGAAGAGTCAATCTAACTATCGGTGAAAGAAGAATGGGTCCTTGTCCATATTTAACAAACGAAGAAGAAGAAAATTTGGTTAAATGGCTTGAGGAACTGGCTAAAAGTGGGTTTCCTCGAAAAATGGATTATTTACTTGATTCCATTCAACGAATTGTAAAATCTTCAAATAGAGTGACTCCATTCAAAGACGGAAGACCTGGGCAAAAATGGTACACACAATTTTTAAAACGACATCCACAACTGGTTATGAGAACACCAGAATCTTTGACGAAAGGTAGGGCTTCAGTAACAGAGGAGTTCATAAGAAAATGGTTCCGTGAACTTACAGAATATTTAGTTAATATTGGAGCTGAAGATATTTTTTCAGACCCAGAAAGAGTAATGAATGGAGATGAGACTAGTTTTTCTATGTGCCCAAAATCAGGAAAAGTGATTGCACCAAAAGGGTGGAGAAATATTTACGATGTGAAAATGGGCAATGAAAAAGAAACAATAACAGTTTTACTTGTTTTTAGTGCATCGGGTAAAACCTTGCCACCGATGGTAGTTTTTCCCTTTATCAAACCTCCACGCCCTGTGGTAGAAAGCATGCCTCCAAATTGGATTTTGGGAAAGAGTGAAAGTGGTTGGATGAAAAGCGATCTATTTTATGAGTATGTGGCAAATTGCATATCATCACACATAGCCGAAAATAATATTAAAAAACCTGTCATATTATTTGTTGATGGACACAAGTCGCATTTAACAATGGAGCTTAGCAATTTCTGTAATGAAAATGGAATAATTTTGTACGCCTTACCACCAAACACAACACACATTATGCAGCCAGCAGATGTGAGTGTGTTTAAACCTTTAAAAACTGTCTGGAAGGCTACAGTACGGGTTTGGCTAAGCAAGCCTCAAAATATAAATTCAGTGTTAACTAAATCCACGTTTTCACCAATGTTAAAATCCACATTAGAATCGTTATCATTAGTAGCAGCAATAAAAAATGGATTCAAAAGATGTGGACTATATCCTTTGGATCCAAACGCTGTGGATTACTCCAAGTGCATTCAGAATAGATTAGAAGACATTGACACGCCATCAAAAGAACCACAAGTGGAAAATATTCCTCTAAGACAAGATTTTGAAACTGTACTGAAGACATTACTCTACTTAAAAAATAAAATAATTTCAGAAGGCGTTGATTATAAAAAATTGGAGGACCTGATAATTAGAGAGCAATCACAAATACCTTATATTCATACTTCTCAAAGTACTAGTACTATTCAAATATCACAAGACGAACAGCAATTGATTAATCTTTCAATAAATGAAACCGAGTTAACATCGTTATTTAAAAACAATACATCAGATTTAGTACCATTACATATCTTACACACAGTACGGCTCTCAAGATTGGTGTAACGATGATGTGGTGATAATAAATCCAGCAACTATTTCTTCAGATATCTTCCAACCATGTTCATCAAGTTTCCCAACTTTATTAGATGACTCATTGGAAAGAAACACTCAGCATCCAACACCCGTGCACATCGCTGAACAAAATAATCCTCCAATAGATATTATAATTTCTTCACATCTCTCCCAACCAACTACATCGAGTTTCCCGACTTTATTGGAAGATTCTTTGGGAAACAATATTCAACCTACAACTTCAGCACCTGTGCATATCGTCGAGCAAAATAATATCCCAATGGAAACAATGATTTCTTCAGACATCTCCCAACCAAGTACATCGAGTTCCCCAACTTTATTGGAAAATTCGTTGGGAAACAATGTTCAATTTAAAACATCAACACCCGTGCATATCGTCGAGCAAAATAATCTCCCAATGGAAACAATGATTTCTTCAGATCTCTCCCAACCAAGTACATCAAGTTTCCCAACTTTATTGGAAGATTCGTTGGGAAACAATATTCAACCTACAACATCAGCACCTTCTAACGTACCGCAACAGATTTCACCGTTTAAGGATCATCTATTTTATCCAAAACCCATAGCAAAAAGTAATAAAATCCGTAAAGAAAAGGCACCGAGTGCCATATCAAGTTTAGCTTGGAGAAATTATTATTTAAAAAAGGAAGATGAGAAAAATAAAATAGATTTGGATAAAATGATACGAAAAGAAGAGAGAGAAAAAATAAAAAATGCAAAAAAAGACAAGGCATTAAAAAAGACCAAAGTTGGGATAACTAAAAAAAATAAAAAGAATAAGCCTTTAACTGCCGTTCCAGAACTGCCACTTATGTCGGTCGAAAATAGAACGGAATTGACCGGTCTTATACGAAAATTTGGTCGCTCGTTCCCTTATTTAAAACCATTTTCCTTGTCCGAATTATTAAAAAAAAACGATTGGGTGTTAGTGGCATTAGACATTGAAGGTGGAGACAAGAAACGGTTTTGGATTGCGGAAGTCAAAGGTCCATCAGAAAAAGAAGATGGTAAATTGGAAGCGTCATTTTTACGGCCAAAAGAATCCAGTCAATTTTCTGGTTTTGTGTATGGTTACCCTCAAGTAGAGGATGTATATCCATTTTCTCCACGTGATGTTGTAGGACGTCTTTCTGAACCCAATGTGTACGGTCGAGGTCTTTTTAAATTCGATATTCATCATAAATACCTACTTTAAAACTGATTGTAACCATTGCTTCCACCATTTAATCATTTAACTTCTTATAGAAATAAGTTTTTTTATTTAATTGATGAAAATGGTTATTATAATGTTATTTGTTTAATTTTTAGGTGTATTAAATAGTTTTATTGATAGTTTTCTTTCATTTAAATACCTCCATGTCAATTTTTTCCCCACTCGATCTCAATGGACGACTACTGGAACATTAATGGCCGACTATCAATTCGCACTTGGCCGACTACTAGATATTTAAATATTTTTTAATTAATTGATAAGTATTATTTTTTCTGGAAGAATTTCGGTTTTTTATTTTATTAATTTCAAAATATCACACAATTCTAATCCTAAACACTGGCACGAGTTAGTTCATATGTTTTTAGCAATTTTTTTACGAAATATTTAAATGTGGGTGATAGTTAACTGGTCGACTACTAGCATAGTCACCCTTTGTAAACACCATTGAAAATACAGCCGATATTATGACTAGACATTATCGTATGTTAAGTTTGTTAACTTGAGAGGAAAACTTAATCTTGTATAATTTGTTTATTATTTTATTGTCTTGTGTAGGTACAGATTGCTGAATTGGGAGGGGGTGTTGTTATGTTGGCAGTTCAGCATCTCAACTTAGAGAATAGTTTTGCTGTGTTGGTCTCACTGTGTTATGTGTGACAACACTATTTAAAGATTACATGAAACATCTATGAAAGAATTGTTACTTGTCACTGTACATTTTTGTCTTCTCTACAATAAAGTTGCACATGTTAACAACTTTTTTTTGCTCTGATCCTCATCCACAACCTATTACAAAAAATTACTAATTACAAACTATTCCATTTATCAATGTAGTTTCACTTTTATTTTATTGAATATTAATCATTCTATTATATTATTGTGATCCATATTATGGTCATAATATATAGGTGAATAAAAATAATATAAAAATAACTACAAAATGTACTTTTAAGTATTTTTAACAAAACAATTTTATTTATTTTCTTCTTCTTTAGCCATCAACTCCAGTTCTTCTGATGTGATCCGTATGACTTTCTCTCCTTTGGCTTTTAGTATATCTTCAATATTCTTCTTTCCGTTAAGATCCGTGAACCAATTCAAATTATCGGCGATCAAATGATTGTTTTTACAATCGTCACATTTAACAATAACCACACCTTTTGTGTACGCTACCTTGGAAATGAATTTTACATTCTTGCAATTACATTTCATGCATGTATAACACAATTGTAGTTTATCTCTCTGATTCTCTATCTTTCCCAATGGGAGAGGATTTGTTGGATAACTGGAATGACACTGTAGTCTTTGTAATGGAATACTCCTTCTGTAGTTAATTAGTAACTCACTGGATACCAATGGTTGTATTAATTTGTGTTTACTAACAACACTTCTGACAATTCTGGACAGCATGATTAGATATTTATATTCAATATTATATAATAAAGAGGATTCAATTACAATATTGTTTTAAGAGTGGAGTACTTGGGATGTAGATAAGAAAGTCAAGTACCTACAATATTAAATAACTCATCAACACTTATTATTACTATGTAGACTGATTTCACAATGGTAAATAATAGTTTCTATTTCACAGATATTAGCTGAAATAGGTAAGAATCGTGGCTCAATGGATTAATATTTTAATAAACACTCTCACAATGCCCACGGAATGAACTAACTTTATGAAATAAAAGCAAACCACTGTTCGTTGTTAAATACAGCAAGGACAGTTCGATGACTTTAAATTACACTGGACCAATCGACATTGGTAAAACAAGCATTATTAGATATGTACAAGGTTTTGCAATAGGTGAATGCTCTTATGTACATAATACAATATTTTTATGTACTTTGTTATGTTGGTTAGGTACGTCCTATTTTCTGTCACAATATTATTTTGGTGATAGTTGGAGGAATCGGTAAATATCTAGACTAGATGAACTATTCAAAAAAATTATTATGAATTTTCAAGTTATATTTATGTGAATATGTAGTTTTCTACCTGAGAAATGATAATCCATCCAAAATAAGATGATTTAACGCACACAAAATTAATTATTTGCATATTTTGCACACGATTTACACATCACAATCAAAACAAGTATCTGACGCCATGTTGACACAAAAATATAGGAAATGAATTGCAGGATTACCAATATGACAAAAACAATGCATACCATAGAGAAAAATGATAAATTTTCAATAAAAAAATTAATTAAATCCATAAATACCATATATATCACTAATTTTATAAAATTAAAGTAATAAATGTGTTTTTGCATATATTAGCACCGTACTACCTAACAAACCTAACCCGCAATCAGTCAACGTAATAAATGTGTTTTTGCATATATTAGCACCGTACTACCTAACAAACCTAACCCGCAATCAGTCAACGTAATAAATGTGTTTTTGCATATATTAGCACCGTACTACCTAACAAACCTAACCAGCAATCAGTCAACGTAATAAATGTGTTTTGCATATATTAGCACCGTACTACCTAACAAACCTAACCCGCAATCAGTCAACGTAATAAATGTGTTTTTGCATATATTAGCACCGTACTACCTAACAAACCTAACCCGCAATCAGTCAACGTAATAAATGTGTTTTTGCATATATTAGCACCGTACTACCTAACAAACCTAACCCGCAATCAGTCAACTTATTAAATGTGTTTTTGCATATATTAGCACCAGACTACCTAACAACACAAATACAGTATATAAGAAAAAGGATTTATAATAATAATATGAGGTATGTCTATTTTCAATTTAATAAATTGTAATAATTTTCCCATTTCATTATTTTGACTTTTTTCCCCATTGTCTAATTTTGACATCCGTTGTATTTTGTCCAGTAAACATTGTTTTTGTTATGTTGGTAACAATGAACCATTTCTCTGTGCAAATTTCAACATGGCCCCCGATATTTATAGGATACTTGTGATACGTCAAGGGCATACGAAAAATGCAAATATTTATTGTTGTGCTTAAAAAATCCACAATTGTGCGACGGATTCTTGTTCTCCAGGTTGAATACTACATATCTACATAAAAATAGTTCAATAATATCAAGTATTTATGCGTTCATTAAAACTAGATAAGTTCCGAGGAATCATATTGCCACACGTGAAAAATCAAATATTTTGTTGTCGGGTAGTTGACAGCTTTTAAGCTTAAAAGTATATTTATGGGTATTTTACTCTAAATTAAGGCCCAAAATTACAATGCAGGCTTAAGATCCTCCTTAACCTTAAGGAACACATAAAGCTTCGCTTTCCAAAATTACGCGAATTACAATGTCTCCTTAGCACGAATTTGCGGCTTAGCCTACTCCTTAAGTTAAGGAATACCCGGGGGTGTCCTCAACAACGTTAAGCTTGCTTAAACTCAGTTAATTATTTCATCACCAGGAGGCGCCACTAGTAACAATAAGAACAAACTGACATTAATGTCATATGTTCGCGTTTTCATTACGTTTTTTGTTTGTTGTTGCTAAGGTTGTTTCATTTGCGCTTCTATTTGGATTTTTTCGTTACTGACCCTGTTTCGTCGGTAACGAAATAATCCAAGAACATTCACGAAATCAAAACAACAACACGAAAAATGGCGCGCGTCGCCGTTAACATGACAGATGTGAGGTTAATGCATAGACAAAATCACGATAAAACAACTAGTAGGGCTACCAACTTAACCATATTTGCGGCTTAGTCAAGATGCAGTCGAATATTGATTGAAATTCTCGTGTGAGCATTAAGCTCGACTTAACTTTTAAGCCTCCTCACCAAAGCTCCACGATAAGCTACTGATTGTAATTTCGGGCCTAAATAATGCTTAAAAAATACACTGCACCTTCGAAAATATATATTCTGCAAAAAACATACCAACACCAACATACCATGCTTTTAAATATAGGATTCATGTGAAAAGGCGAATAGCCTTAATATATTTTCTATGGAATAACAATGGCGCCAAGATTTTGATTTTATTTGACGTTTTGTCGTTTTGTGAGTTGTTATCGGGTTGTAATGTTGTTATTGTTTATTTTTCATTATACACATTATTGAAATGTAACACTAATAATAATAATTAATAAAAACCTTTTAAGAATTTGTAGATCACTTCATACATAAATAATGGATCAACGTATTTCTGTGCATTTGAAATCTCCTAATCCTGTATTTCAAAAGTGGATTTCAGAAATGTATGAATCTGCAGTTAACAAAGGTAGCAAAAGTCAATATTCTCTCCGACAGGCTTTGGATTCTTTACAGCGTTATCCTCTCGTCTTAAACTCGGGTTCTGAATGTGCTATCTTGAAAGGATTTGGAAAAAATCTTTGTAAAATATTAGACAAAAGATTGCAGAATAGAGATATTTCTAAATCTCATAAATCCCCACAGCCTGGAGGATCTATTAATAAAAAAAATCATGTCAAAAGAAGTGCGGAAGAATCATCAAGAAAAGAAAGCGTAAAAAAGAAATCAAAGACTGATTATGTACCTGCTTATAGGAGTGGAGCTTATGCTATATTGTTAACTTTATTAGAGAACTATCAAAAGGGTGTGTTGAGTCTATCTAAAAGTGCATTACAAACTGAAGCACAATTTCTATGTGATGAATCAATGACTAAATCTAAACCTGGCTCCTTCTATACGGCTTGGTCTTCTATGTCTTCCCTCATTACTAAAGGATACATCTCTAAAGAAAAGAAGAAATGTGTGCAATATTCACTGACAGATTTTGGGAGAGAGTTGGCTGTGAAACTATCACAACATAAACAGAATGAGGATGCTCTAAATAGTCCATTATGTCAGCAAGCTTATAGTGAAAATAATTATACAAAACAAATCAATACTCAGATGAAAGAGTTAAAGAAAACCTCTAGCAACATAAACATTCAGTCAGAACCATCTTCTAGTTCCAATCTTAAAATCGTAACAACGGAAACGGAATTTCATTTTGATCCTGGCAGCTTTGATATAATATTATTAGTGGATAAACAAGAGACTAGTGGGTGAGTATGTTGAGCAAATATATATTTTTATTAAAGGTTAAAAATATTCACACTCTCAGGATTCATAACTAAAATGAAAATAAATCAATACTTATCCAAGATTCCAACACTTGATTAGACTACCCTTCTTCCGATTAACTTAATTTTTACAAACATTTTACATATTCCCATTGCATATTTTGAACCACTCACCAACGATTACAAAATAGTTATATTTGCGCTGGCTCATTATGACATTAAAAACATATTTGAATAGATTATTTGGATTTGTGTTTATGGAGTATTTCAAAACGATTATTAAACAACAATAAATGGCTTTAGGCAATAAATGGTTAATGTTTTGATGAACCATTTTTTCATTGTCTCATTGCCTCCTATGCTACCTACAAAACGTACATGGCATAAACACTAAATTACATGAACTTCGCCTGTCTCTTCCACATTTCACTTACGAAATAATTTTACTATCCGAGACCTGGCTGAGCCCTTGTATTGGTAACTCTGAAATTGGTTTCTCCAGCAACTATACTGTTTATAGATGCGACAGAAATCTGCTAACTAGCAATAAATCGAGGGGTGGTGGTGTACTAATAGCTGTATCTAAAACTCTATCTAGCAGAAGGTTGGTTACTAAATATGGAAATCTCGAGCAGGTATTTGTATTGGTGAAACTTCCCCTCGAGTCTATTATTTTTGGATGTGTGTATTTTCCACCGGGTGCAGATATTATACATTATCGAAATTTTTGTGAGGAGGTAGAGATTTTGCGGTCTAAATACCAAAAACATAAACTAATTTTAACTGGTGATTTTAATCTACCTGACTGCGAATGGAAGACCGTAGAAAGAGCTGATAACGAACACTGTCCTGCTGAGTTACAAATTGCCAATAATACTAACAATGTAAAAGCTTCCGAGATTGTTGATTTAGCCAACTTTTTCGGACTTTTGCAATTAAACAATGTTACCAATAGTCTTGGTAGAACCCTGGATCTTGTTTTTACCTCAGACCCTAATGCAACAGTTGTCAGTAGATCTTCCTCAGTTCTCTTACCGGCTGACGTTTACCACCCTCCCCTTGATATTGCTATTACTTCACATTTACAAAATACAAACAACAAACTAATCCTAAAGAGAAATTTCCACGGAGCGGATTACCCACTTATAAGCAATTGTTTAGAAAATATGGATTTCACTTTTTTATCGAACGTTGCCGATCTAAACACTGCTGTTGAGCTCTATTACTCCAGTCTACAAACTTGCATTGATGCCTATATCCCGGAAATATGTCTTAAAACTTCACAATATCCGAAGTGGTTTAATGCAGATCTTAAACACCTAGTCACAAAAAAGAAACTAGCACATAAGAAATACAAAGAAACTTTAGATATAGATGACTACAATTATTTTTCAGGTCTACGTAGTCAGTGTTCTGAATTGGCAAAAAAGTGTTACTCCCAACATATTGAAACTGTTGAAAATAATTTACCTGGGGAATCTAGAGATCTGTGGAGGTTTGTCAATAAAATGAGGGAAGATCGGGTTGATATACCTTCAAAGGTGTTTTACAACAATCAGCACTCTGAATCTGCTCAGGGTGCAGCCAACTTGTTTGCTTCTTACTTTCAAAGTGTTTATGATGTTCCATCTACACACGCACATACTAAACCTGATTTTTCCCCCAATGAGATTATCGATCTGCCCTGCATAACAATTTCTCTTGACGAAGTAAAAAGTGCGATTCTTGCTTTGGACTCTTCAAGAGCGGCAGGACCTGATGGTATTCCTAACGTTTTTATCAAAAACTGCGTAGATGTTATTGCCAAGCATTTGCATATACTGTTTTCTGCGTCATTGAAATCGGGTTTATTTCCAAGTGTTTGGAAGAACGGCTTCATAAATCCAATACTTAAGAAGGGTGACAACAGTCAAGTTATAAATTACAGACCCATATGTATCTTGTCCGCAATTCCTAAACTTTTTGAGTCTATAATTGTTGGGAAGATTAAACAACCTATTAACAATGTAATTAGTAATTCACAACATGGATTTGTTCCTAAAAAGTCTACCCAAAGTAACTTACTTATATACCAGAATTTCATCACTAATACTCCTGCAGCGAGGGGACAAGTCGATTCCGTGTACACTGACTTCTCTAAAGCCTTTGACAAAATGTCACATGACATGCTACTATGTAAGCTACGTGGATACGGAGTCGACGATGTTTTTTATCGCTGGTTGGAAAGTTACCTTAGTGAAAGGACTCTCAAGGTTAGAATAGGTAGTTGCGTGTCAGATACAATAAATGCATATAGTGGTGTTCCGCAGGGATCGCACTTAGGACCAATGCTGTTTAATATTTTTATAAATGACATAGTTCAGATTTTCAGAGACATAGAGGTATTACTATTTGCTGATGACTTGAAGCTGTATAAATCTATAAAAAACACCGAAGACTGTATGGTCCTACAAAAGAACCTAGATTATTTAAGTGACTGGTGTAAGAAAAATAAACTTTACCTCAATATAGCCAAGTATCAAGTCATTCAATTCCATAAAACCAGATCTAAGGTTTCATACAATTATACCATTGATGGTATTGTACTTGAGTGTGTCTCAAATTTGAGAGATCTGGGTATTACCTTCTCTGAAGATCTGACTTATAACTTACACATTGAGGAAATTGTCAGTAAGGCCATGAGGACTTTAGGTTTCGTTTTCAGACTGGTGACCGATCTCCGATTGATCCGGTCTTATAGACTACTTTTTGTTACTCTCGTGAGACCATTATTGGAGTATAAAACTATAATATGGTCTCCAAATTATAACATCCACATCAATTGTGTAGAGAGAGTGCAGAGAAAATTCTTGAGACTGATCAACTATAAATTAGGGATACCAGTGGAGAACATTGATTACCCGGCTTTGATGGACGAGCTTGGACTCCTCAGCCTAGAAAATCGTAGGAAGGTGTTTGATCTTTGCTTCCTCCATAAACTTCTCAGTGGAGAAATTGACTCTCCTGAATTAATTGAACTTATTCAATTCAACATACCTACCAGAAGTACCAGACAAACTGTGTTGTTTCGAGAACCCATCACTAGGAATAATTACACTTTTTACTCTCCTATGGTTAGAATCCACAGACTGGGTAATTTGGTGGGTGATGATACAGACATTTTTGCTGACAGTTTACCTAAATATAAACATGACGTATCAAATTGCTTTAATGTATAAACTAACAACGGGCATATCGAAGAATGTTTGTATTTTTTTTTTTATTATTATTTTTTTGGTCTTTTGTTATCTAAATTGCATCATTGTACTGTTTTTAGATTGTTTCCTTTATCTGGTGATAAAACATCATTGATTATTTAAATTTTAATTAACATTTTTCTATTTTATTATTGACATTTTAATCTATTATAGACTAATTCTTACGACATTTCAACTATTGACTACATTTCTTATGACATTTAAAATATTTGAACCATTTTCATAGATTTTTTTTTTCTTTCTTCTATCTACTTGACATCTCCAAACTTAATTTTAATTTTAATTCTTGACATATTGCTAAACATTTCATTGACATTCTATACCATTTTATGATTTGACTAAAATTATTGATATTTTGTTTTGATACCCATCTGTGTTTTTGTTTTTCGACAGTTTTTTGTTCTTATCTTGCTCCAGCAGTGTTTGTTGATGAGAAATTTGATATGTATGTTTTTTTTGTATATTTTAAACATGTAAAAGGCTCACGCCGTGGATTTGTAAATAAATAAATAAATTGTATAAAAAATATTATCACACGCCCCGTTTTAAATATGCAACAACATAAGTTGACCTCCCTCTCTAAATGTTTGTTACTATTCTGCTTCTTGAATATTGTGAGAATATATTAAATTATTTGGAAAAAAACATAAATTCTTCTTTTGCAGTAAATCAAAGAAGAATGATGCAACGATTATGGAGTTAGAAAAATATAAAATGATCAAATACGAGTTGAGACATTTGAAAGTTGGTGACTTCACTTGGATAGCGAGACAGCGAGATACAAACAAAGAGCTAATCCTACCACACATTGTAGAGAGAAAGAGAATGGATGATTTGGGACACAGCATTAAAGACGGCAGATTTCACGAGCAAAAGTTTAGATTGAAGCAATGCGGAATTCCCAATGTAATATATCTCGTAGAGAGTCACGGGAATAATCAACATAACATAGGACTTCCTCTATCCTCTTTGAAACAAGCTGTGGCCAACACAAGGATACAAGACGGCTTCATGACCCATTTCACTTCGTCTCTGGCGCATTCTATTAAATTTCTGGCTATGATGACCAAATTACTGAATGACAAATATTTGGTATGTTATTTTTTCTTTAAAGCCCTTCCAATAAAAATTGTTCTTTATTATATTCTTCTCTCCACTTAGGCTGTGTTCACATGGCAAAATTTTGATGCGCATCTAGAGATTTTTGTAATGCCTAACAACCGATCACATGCATGCGCGTCAACACATGTCATCTGAACTATAATTTTATTTGATAGCACGTTGACGCGCATTACATGTGAACTCTGCCCTAGTTAACTTTGGTATTTACTTTCACATGTTTTCATTTTGACTTCAATATTTAATCTTATAATTTAGTTTTCTTGAAAACACTAATTTTATAAAATTGTGAAATTCTTGTCGAATTTGTTCAGGTAAATGGGTGTTGTTCCGGTATATTGAGTTTCTCTGCTTTTTTCTGTTATTTAATATGCAAAACCAGCAGGCAAATGGTAATTAATTACATGTTATTTCTTTCTTCTTACGGGCTGTTTCACCACCTCTGGATAAAGTGCCAGATAGCCAATCCAACACAAATCTAACGGATAAAACGAAAAATGCGTTTCACGACTCTCTTGACAGCGCTATCCTATAGATAAAGTTCTATATAAGTTATCCGGCGGATAAGTCTTAGATAGTGTTAAACTGTCAAAATTTGTTTACACGATATATTCCTACCTACGTGCATACATTCATGCAACAAACGCATGAAATTACAACGTTGCCACTGCTATCTGGCGGATAACAATCCGTAAGAAATCTGTAGGTGGTGAAACGCTCGCTTCAGTTTATCTTGTAGATAAATTTATCCTAAGGATTGTTATCTAGAACTTTATCTAGAGGTGGTGAATCAGCCCGTTAATGGTAAAAAATATGGGTGGGTATTTTGGTGAAAGTGTGGAAACAATAATCATTCACTTTAATTAATTCCATTTACCACCACCACACACAAAAATCACCCTAAATGAAGTAGAGTAAATGGGACTTTATGGATTATTAGAATTTCTGAAATTATAATTTATGTATTCTCTATTGTTCCAGGACAAAAAACTGCGGGGGATACAGAAAGGAAATGAAGACACTCACGGAAACAATCAGAATAATTTGAATCGTGTGTTTTTTGAATTCAATAGTTTTAATTCCATGGCATCAAAAACAAAGACATTAACTGTGAAGAGCCTCTTTATCAAACAACTACTTCAATTGAAAGGAGTGTCTGTGGAAAAGGCAGTAGCCATCACTTCTCTGTATCCGACTCCAAGATGTCTAATGGAAGCGTTCAAGAATTGCAGGGAGAATCCAGAGTTACTGCTGGCAAACATAAAATTTGGAATTAAGTTGACTAAAATAGGACAAGGTATCAGTAAAACATTACACAAATTCTTTACAGACAGGCAACTGCCCTAATATGTAAAAAGTGCAATATATTTTTTAAAACAAGTTTTACTCCATTTATAATTCTCCCTTTACTCGTAATTCTTACCTCACTCTTAAAGTAACACTCGGATATACCTACATTAAAGGAAATAATAAAAGAAAAAAGTATTTGGTACACTTTTATTGAAAACTATCTAAATAATAAAAAAAATATGTCTGAATAAGATACAAACTTTATCTAGGCTGTTTTGGTCTGAAGTATAGACAATCTCTTGTTAATTCAGGAATACAAGATAAAACAGATGATAAGCTATCAGAACAGTAAAAAATTTGAAAAATGGATAAATAGAATAATTACGATAATAATAAATTCAAATATGTAGTTGTTCTAATTTTTACTTTCACTGGCATGTTTTTGTTTAAAAACAAATGTACATAGTTAAAAGGATGGTAAATAAATGACAAAGGAACCAGACCTATAGAATTAACAAGAGAATTCTTTACACTGACTAGGTAATAACATAAAATAACAAATAATATTGAGAGCACAAAATCATATCAATAATATTAGCATGTTATCGTCGCACATTCAAAATGGATTTTTGCCAAAATTGAACTTTGTGGCTGAAAGAGTGAAATTCAATGTTTGAATAATATAAAATAGAAATCAATAGTTTGAATAATGTTTAAAGGACGTATAATGATAAGATTTTTTTGACCCTGCTGAAATTTATTAAATGTCAAACAATCCAAATTAAATGTGGAACGACAATATTACGCCAATAATAAAAAAACACAGCTCTGTGGTTTAATACAAGTATGGAAAATAGTTATTACGATTATGTTATCAGCTCGTAAACTATTGTAGGTCAATTGCAAAGGGCAAGAAGACATACAAATGAAACTAGTGTAAGTGTGTAATATATTATCTTCTGTGTTTTGTAGGAAAAGCAAATAAATCATGTTTAGATCTTTACTAGCAAACAGAACAACATCTGAATCTTTAACATTCTCAAATACAATGAACCAATACCAATCAATCTCTATTGAAAAATTAAACCATGTTCCAAAAATTACTGATACTTGCTAATTTTTTATCAGATTAAAAAAAATATAAGCTTTCATACAAAACACCAATGGATATGTTTTTGCCATAGATGTAAATTTAGATAAAATAGAGAATTTATTGATGTATCAATTGACCTTTTTATCAGACATAAATGCAGTCAATAAATTATAATTAGGATAAATTAGAAAAATAAAACATAAGATATGAGACAATACCAAATAGAGTGAAACGGGGATACATAAATGCACAGAAGCACAACACACTGCCACATAAATAAAAGATAATTGAATATTAAATTATTGTTCCTCTGTAATAAAAAAATTCAACAAACTGCACAAGTGTTTAATATTTAATGACAATCAAACTGAACTGATATTTTTAGAACAGATAAATGGACAAGGTACTTACAAAAGTACATATTAATAAGAATATTTTAAATAGGCTTAGTAAGAGGTATTATGAAATGTGCTTGTGAACTGCATAAGTATATTTATATTTACACTTAATTACTTATGGATATTGTTGTTAGAGCGAGCCCAAGAGAAAGAAAAAGAGAGCCTATCTTAAAGTAATACAATACAAAAATAATTAACCATTTCAGACATAAATACAGGAAGCTAGAGGAGATATATTTATTATTACAAGACATACTACAATTTATTAATAGTCGAGATTAAAAGTAATACTCTGTACTTCCGTAACAATATTACATCTTCACCAAATGAATACGAACACTCAGTAGTGTGAAATATAATTAAAATGACATCAGATAGGAGGCGCGACACGTGGACAACATCTGAAAGGGTTAAATATTCTCTATACACTTCACTAACCTAGAAATCACATTGTTATATTTACTTAATTACAACAGGTCATCAACAAT
Organism: Athripsodes cinereus; assembly: GCA_947579605.1. NCBI lineage: Eukaryota > Metazoa > Arthropoda > Insecta > Trichoptera > Leptoceridae > Athripsodes > Athripsodes cinereus. Next base: position 874,711 of record OX388316.1, on the reverse strand, counting down.
ATTATATATAAATCTGCCGCTTACGAAAATAATAATATTACACATCGCTATCATTCTTAAGAAACCTACCGTTCCAAATACTGCTGTCTGTTGAAACTTCCAAATATTTAAATGAACAATGTCATAAATGTTGACAGGTTCTCGTAGGATCTCTTAAAAATGAATGTTTCCATCATAATATTATTTATATTCACGCTCAAAAAAGATTCTTTAAAATAATTATCGCTAATTAGGCCTAATAATGCATGGTGTTTTGAGTATGTAATGTAGGAAAAGTGCATTGCATGAGTAACAATGAGACTACTGAAAAAACTGAACAGAAAAATAGAAAAAAAAGCAGAAAGTTGTTAATTTCCCGCCAGTTTGTGTTATGTATCAAACTTATGTGCACGGTTAAACCTTTTAAGAGTACGTAGATATTAAAAAATCTTGATTGAGCTAAATATAAAAATCATACTAATTAAAAATAGACTTAAATATAGGAATAATAAAATACATCATCAGTCAGACAATGCTCACACTCAACTAATAATACAACAACAATAATAATAATTATATAATTGGTGGTTAATTACTTGATAAATACACCTTAATTACGTACAAACAAGACCAAAGTTAATTAGTACACGTGTGTGTGTACTTGTAATGCATAGCGCTCACACAATATTATTTCAATACAGTGATAATGATTCAATAGTTAAATGATCAATTATGTGTCATGACAGAATATAACATGTTATGTAATAATGAACAGATAAAATGAATTCTGATAAAAAAAAAACATTACATACAATTTATCTACAACAGCTCTGTTTTGTTTTGTAACATGTGTCGTTATTATCAATATAAAAAGTTATTTCCCTGTTGTACAATGTGTTACATATTGACGATGATGGCAGATTTTAATTATGCAAATAGAAAAAAAAAACAAGATAGTTATTACAACATTTTTCCTCGAAATGGTCGGTTCTCGCCAGATTGTTTTATTTAACAGCGCTGATGTGTCAACACATCTGAGAATTAATTTCATTTCGAATATAAAATTTACATAAACAAACACTGCAACAAACGAGTAATTTAAGGTGCATTTTGTGGAAGGTTATTTTTTTTATGGCGTATTGTAAAAAAAAAGTAAAATAAGTAACAGAAATGTCAAAAAAGAAAATGAGATCCAACTTATGAATAATTATCATCATTATTCTACTGAATGTCAAAAAATAAAAAATATACAATATTATAGTAACTGTCTTAAAAATAAATAATAACACTCTTAAATCCGCTACAGATCGTTGTTCCTGTTTTGTTGTTTTTTTTTTCCAATTGAACACACACTGCGATGTGTCCACTACAATGTGGTCTATTGAAATTAAGTAATGCATCTTCGTCATTATAAAAGATAAAATATTGATCAACGACTTCTTGAAGTTGTAAAGAAAATGTAATCTACGTGCTTTGAACTGTATTGTTGTATAAAGATATCAGCGTACTTAGTAAACACAATATTTGGTCTGACGGATCTTCAAATATTTGTAAACATTTTGTGACCTATGTTTCTAACAGATGATATTAAAACATATTAAATATTTATTTGTAAAGCACTATGGCAATTAATGAACCAATACAGTCACCAATTTTTTATTAAGACTGATTCTAATAATAACACGTAAAGTAAAACTTTTTTGAATACTATATTTGCAAATATTAACAGAGTACCAGATTATCAATCGATTGACAGTCGAAAGACATCTCTCTCGTGTGTTTATTCAATAGTGGAAAGAAACACTACAATACTAAAGGGGAACATTAAAACACAAAGTCAGGCCATAAACGTAACAAAACTAAATAATAATAGTAATAATAAAATCATGTAAGTAAATAATAAGAACAATTAAACATTTGAAATAATAATATGTAGAGAATATATTATCATAAGAGCAGTAATATCAATTGAAATATATTTCTGGCCCCAACTACATTTTAATCCCAACAATGGCATTACGTGCTGAGGAATTATCTCAGTAGGAATAAGTGACTCGTATGACAATAATAGGCACAACGGTATAACTCAGAATGGGTTAATCATGTATAAGCTGATAAATGAACTAAAACATAGGAGTCACACATATACAAAATGGAAATGAGAATGCTCATGACCCGGATACAACGCAGAATAAAATACTTTAGAGTGGTGAATTTCCACTGACCTCAGGTATCTGTATGGCAATTTATTTAGACATTTGTCAGGCATAAACATGTGTCCTTTGAGCTCTTAACATCTCTATAGTATATATAATTCTACGTGTCGTGTACAGAAAGCAGTTTATTCTATTCAACAACAAGCTGGCTGGCTGACTGTTGAGATGGCATACGTTTTCTGAATAACATAATAACAATATGTATGGTTAGCGTGTGAACTGGATACTAATACCCTGCAACACTTACACATTAATTATTGTAATCAGACTTAACACCATACGCAGAGAGGGAATAAGGATTATATATATTATGATAGCTTGCTATAAAATATACAAAGCTGCACATAAACTACGCCTACGACAGAACAATACACAAATAACACTGTATTTGATTGATAAAAAATACAAGGGTAAAGACTCGTGCTTAGTGCCTTAAGAAGAAATGATATCTACGTAATAACAAATTGAGCCAGCGCGATTGAGAAATATACTAATTTATAAAAATACAGATTAAGCATTGTTTGGGGTAGATGTTTTATTCAGTCGTAGACACAGATGTACTCTCTTTGTTGCTTAGAGAGTACGGTAGTTGCGTTCACTGCGGGCCTTGTAGTACTTGAATCCAATGAAACCAATTGCTACTGTGCCAAGTGACAGAACAATACCTCCAATG